>CM027659.1:5000000-7500000 GCA_015731905.1 Salix dunnii
TATATATTAGGAGTTAGAAAATTATTTTTAGTTGGACCTAAACAGCTTAAGGTGATGATTTGAAACACCTATATTATTGTAATAGATCTTTTTTTTTATAAAAATAATATCTCATTTGATAATTTTATGTTTTGCATATTTACGAAGTAACTTCGTGTATTAGGAGTTAAAAAATTACTTTTAGTTTGACCTAGACACCTCAAGATGATGATTTAAAACACCTATATAATTGTTAAATATAATCGTCATTTATAAAATTATTTTTAGTCGGACCTAGACAACTCAGGTTGATCATTTGAAACACCTATATAATTATAATATATCATTAAAATTATTTTTCAAAGCAATTATTCTTATCATACATTTTTAACTTATTTAATTTAAAAAATGATTATATCGATTACAAGCTAGCATTTTTAGTAAAATATCATTAAAAATTTAAAGGCATAACTATATTGAGAGGCAGCTAGCCCGTGCCCCATGGTATGCTATTGTAAATAAAAATAATTACATCATTAAAAATCAATATCAAGAGATGTTTAGAAAAACTAAGAAAAAGTGTGATTCAATTTACGAAATTTTATCAAGGTACGGATATTTAAGAGAAAGTGTATTTCAAAAATATTTAAAAAAAATCTGAATTTTTTTCTTCAAATTAAATATTTTTTTTAGAATAATTTCCATGCACTAATATTAAATATAATTTTTTAAAAATGTAAAAAAATATTATTTTAATATATTTCTAAATAAAAATGCATTTATTGAATTATACACGCGCGTACAAAGAAACGAGTGCGTGTAAGATGTTGCAATGAATCTAACCATCTAATAATAATTTAGTGATATACATATGATTGCACTTAATTAAAGATCACAGTATCAGTGAGTGGGACGGCCCGTACCAAGGAGCATCATTCAGAGACGTCGTTTTTGGAGGCTGATAAAAAGTGGTTGATAATTAAGCACACGCGGCCCACATTGATTTGATAATTTTGTTTCCAAAAATTGGTTGCCTATCATTTATTTCCTTCGTTTGTATGTCCTCAGCAAATTTGATACTCCTAATATGTTACATGTTTGTTTTTCAATAAAAATAAAATTAAAATTAAAAATAAAAATAAAATTATTGTGTGCCAGGTGCTGGGGTCATCTCCATTTCCTTTCCTTCTTTTCTGAAAAGATTGAGAGCATTTGCTTTATTTTATTTTTATTATTTGTTATTAAAAACTTCCGAAGTAAGTTGTCAGAAATACACGAAAGCGTTTCTGTCCCACACCACTTTACCATGACAAATGGAGCAAAAGACACTCTTAGCATTCACATCACCTTTTAAATAACATCTTATTAAGTTATTAGATAAAGTTTTTAAATATGATTTATATTATTTTTTAATATATTTTTTCAAATAAAAATCTTTTAAACTTGAAATTTATATAAATCTATATTACCTTGTATTTGATTTTTTATTAAATAAAATAGGACTGATGAGATTCGAATTCGTGACTACTAAACCAACAAGATTCTAATACCATATTAAGGAGCCGTATCACCTAAAAATTTAGGTTATTAAATGAGATCTCAAAATATAATTTATATCATTTTCTAACATCACTCTTACACATCTTAATAGAAATTAATAAATGTTTATACCTTCATGAATTCGGATAAAAATTCATCCTTTAATTAGAGAGACGTTCAAAATTTCTTAACTTTCCCTGTAATTATCTTGGCTTGAGATCCGATATTTGTTCAGTAGGAGAAATAAACAATCGATCGCTAATACAAACCCTCTAAGTATTTAATAAGGATTCTAATTAACTACTTAGACAAGAAATCGAAACATCATTTTATTATTATTATTATTTAGAAATCCTTTTTAATCACGAAATCATTTTCCTTTCTCATCAATAAATTGAGGTTCTTAAACACTTAATATAGCAACATTGGGATTCCTCTAAACAAGTTCTTTTTGAGTATAAACACCAAGTTATTTGATGAGCTTCACAAACGATTCCACCTTGGAGTGATGCTCTTCTATATTTTTACTATGAAAGATATATAGATCCTCATTGTCCTGTAATTGCGTATGGATTGAGAAAATATTTCGAAATTGTATATAGACACACACACACACACACTTAGCTTTATTTCTCCAGCTAAGATTGTTTTAGGTTGATCAAAGTCCGGTTTTTTCCCAAGAATTAATAATGAACTGATTTTGATATTCTCGTCGATCTTAAGTTTTATATGCTCCCAAAAACACTCTCATATATACTTCCTCATTAAAGGGTCTTTAATAGAGAAAAAAACTGCTTGACCATTAAATACAGGGAATGGAGGCCGGATAATTATGAAATTATCACTCTTGATACCAGCTTTGAACCAATCATTCAATAGCATATGATGCAGAAGGTTGAGAGTTATATTTCCTAGATCAACATGTAAGATAAGCTCAAAAACACACATAAATACCAGCATCCTAAATTTCAAAAACACGATCCTTGTATTGATCGAAAGATTATAGGGTAAAGATAAGTTCGAACTATCTCAACAGTCCAATGTTGCTGATACGAAAGTTTACGAGCACAGAGTAATGTTACTAGCTAGCTAGCTAGAATCTCATCTGACCATCGAACAAAAAGTTCTTTATTTGACCTAGGATCCTATCATCTTCCCATTTTCATCCGCTAACCCATCTGTATAGATCAAGCCAGGGATTTTATCATTTGTAAGCTCACCTCAGGAGTTTGGGCGGTGGTGAGGATCATAATAGATGCTGCTACCAAAGAGGATGGGATCATGTGGGCAAGACAGCCTGCAATAAATAAAAGAGGTTCGGAGAGAGCTGTTCAATTTTGAAAAATAATCCTTACATTAATGCGTCAGGCAAATATTTCCGATCTAAGAGAACTAACCGATGTTACACATCTAGTAGTTTGTATAATGATAAAGAATTTAGAATCAAGAAGGGTTTTTTTTTATGATTATTAATATGAAAATTTATATAATTTTTAATTTTAAAATCTATAAAATTCATGGAGATACATGTAAGATACCGCAATCAATCACATTAATAAATAAATAAAACTAGTAAATGATGAGTTGTAACTTGGTGGATGAGAAAAAAAAAAAGGTGACGTCGAGCTACAGTAGTTTTCTCTCAAGTGCAAGAAAGTGATCTTTTCTCTAGAAAAAAAAAAAAAAACTCTTTTCGTTTCCTTCAAATTATTTAATCAGAGAGAAGTTCGTGTGTTTTATCAATGGCCTTATTTGTTTATTTTCACGTGAAGAGGCAGAGCAAAGAAACTTAAATGTACGTAGTCTTAATATTTGCTAAGAAGAATTGTTTGTTCTCCTGCAGGGGAGGTTCAACCACCACCTAACTTTTCTCCTTGGCCAACAAACGATGTTTAATGAAACAATCAATTCAATTATCTGCTATCTCTCGTAGCTAGTGCGTTCCCTCTCCCCCTCCTTTCTCTCCCCAATACGTTTTAAGAAGGTAGAAAACAAAAGTCCTCACGCTTTCATCAAGTGAGGCACATTTTGGAAGTGGTCAACAAGGCAGGGAAACCTTGTTTCCACAACCATTTCAGAGAACTCTAAATCAAGAAATCAAGACTAAGAAGAGAGGCATGTGTGTTTTCATTGACATTCTGAATCTATCAGGAACAAATGATTTCCTTAAACTTTCCCCCTCGTTTCTAGCTTAATCCCACTCCTCCTCCTTCCACATGTCTTTGTATTTGTGTCTCTGGGGTCTAATCAGCTATTTGAAGGGGGCAGTAGTGATGCCTATCAGTGAAAGGGCTGTGATGGGAAAAACCATGATGGTTTTGACATTAACAGGCAGGGTTTTACACGATGCAGTGAGCTTCATCGTGTTCTCTTTTCTAGACATCCTTGATCTCGTTCTATGTTTTGCGTTCAAAGCTGTGGATCTTATCATTGAAGCTGAATGGAAACCTTGTTATTGCACCTCAGCAAAGGAAGCAATAACTAGTAGTGGCAAGATCTTGGTCTCCGAACAAGGCGAGTCCAAAATTGTTTGCCTTACTTCTACCAAGTTAAGGTTAGAAGAGATCTCAGACACTCTTTACGCTCGTACTTCGCTAGTGTCTGAGATTTCAAAATCAACTGTTAATGAGCTCAAGCGAATCAAGGTGGAGGGAAAGTCCGGTACTGTCACGGTACAGCCATCCGAGAAGATGAAGAAAGGAAATATGAGATCCACATTCACTGTCAACTCTACCATTGTTGAAATGCTTCAGGGGAAGATTGGAGGCCAGCACTCACATCCCATTTCAAGATGGTCTGATTGTGATTGCAAATTTTGCACTTCATGGACCACTTCTAGCAAAGAAACCCTCTTCGTTAGAGCTGAAGGACCTAAAGGTGATGAATTAAAAAAATAATAATCGTCGTAATTAGCAGCATATGGTATACACTAATTATTCGTTTATTGTAATTCTAATGTGCAATTATTGATTAGTTCAAGTCCTCGAAACTAATATTGGGTTTGTAATATGTGGTCAGAAAAGGGAGAAGGAGATGTCCTCTTCATTCATGGATTCATTTCATCTTCAGCATTTTGGACAGAGACATTATTTCCAAACTTCTCACATGCAGCCAAGTCAACCTACCGATTATTTGCCATCGATCTACTGGGATTTGGGAGGAGCCCTAAGCCAGCTGACTCCCTCTACACATTAAGAGAGCATCTGGACATGATTGAACGCTCCGTTCTTGAGCCATACGAAGTCAAATCCTTCCACATTGTTGCTCATTCTTTAGGCTGTATTTTGGCCCTAGCACTTGCCGTAAAACACCCCGGCTCGGTCAAGTCCTTAACCCTCCTCGCACCGGTAAGACCCTGTTTTTTTTTTTTTCGTTATTCAAGAAAATCGCTCAAAGTTCTTAACGCATCGATTTCGGGTTGATTTATGTGATAATGGCAGCCGTATTACATAGTCCCAAAAGGAGTCCTGGCAACACAGCATGTGATGAGACAAGTAGCTCCAAGGCGTCTTTGGCCGCTGATCACATTTGGTGCATCGATCGCCTGCTGGTATGAGCACATCAGCAGGGCAATTTGCCTTGTCATATGCAAAAATCATCGGTTGTGGGAGTTTCTTACCAAACTAGTGACAAGAAACAGGTAAACTCTCATCGAACCTCCACCACCTTAAGACCTGTCCGTAGAATTCAAGTGCCGTGATAAAACCCAAACTTCTCCTTTTGTTCATAATAAACGCATTTTCATGCTTTCGTGCTCAAATTCATAACTACCCACCAAACTCGTTCTTAATTTGGTCTTAATTTATTTCCCTCTCTTTTTTTTTTTCTTATTTGAAATAAGTATTTACTCTGACCTCTTCAAATCTAATTTCTCTTAAGGAACAAGGGATCTGAGTATTTAAGTAATTTTGCAGTGACCAGTAATTATAAACTCGATCTTAAAATTTTATAATAGCAAGAAATGAGGAAGACCTTGTGCCAGCCACTTCCCGGACACACAACGACACCCAACCACATCCACAGACCTTCTATGGCAGGTCTATTTTGGATTTGACACCACCAATATTGCTGTTATATTTCGAGCATTTTAAACCTATATTTCATTTTGTGATTGAGGTTATCGATGAGATTGTTTTTAAAAGTATTTTTTATTTAAAAATATGTTAAAATAATATATTTTTTATTTTTAAAAATTATTTTTGACATCATAAAAATATCTAAATATTAAAAATATTTAATTTAAAAAAAAATTTAAAAAAAAATTTTTTGAAACAAAATATTTATATTAGGTGGTTGTGTGTTGCCTGTGTTTTAATTATAGTTTTACCAATTATTGAATTTTTTATTATTTAATTATAGTATTTTAAATAAAAATATATTCTTTTAATCTATTTATATATAAAAAAATTCTTAAAAAAACTTAAACAACTCTAAAACCGGAGCCAAACGCATCGCCACGCAATTAACAGTGGTCATATTCAAATTAAAAGAGGTGCTCGCATCCATCTTTTTTTTTTTGTCGGCCCTTGACTGCCCAGCCAGTAGATCTTCGACGTTTCATATTATTGGTTGAAGTTTTATACTGTGTTTTTAAAAATATATATATTTTTTAAATTATTATTATTTTTTTTGTTTTAAATTAAAAATATAATAGGTTGGCGTCAAAAATAAAAAATATTATTTTAATATATTTTAAATTAACTAAAACTAATTGCAAATTTTGGTTTCACAAAGTTCGATTCCTGCCTTTAAAAGTTGGTGATGCAAAAGTTAAAATATGGTAATTTGTTCCAAATAATTTCTTTCAGCTTTCTAAATTTATTAATTTGGGTGGGAATTTAGGGAAGCTTTGAAAATTATATTTGCTTGATGTAGATTTCAAGAACCAAATTAAAAAAGACTTATAAAAATCCTTGATATGGAAAAGCAGGAGTCGCCATTAATGATGTACATTATGGTAGGTGACTCTAAAAACAGGGGTCAAGTGTCCATCAGACCAAGTCAGAAATGACAGGACAAGTGTTTGATGTAGAAATTATCTATTTATTTTATATATATTTTTCAAATCTATCTGAATTTCACCTCCCCGCCCCACCTCCCCCTGTTGACATAAATGCAAATCTTTGAAAAAATAAATGTACAGGATTAAGACATTCTTAATTGAAGGGTTCTTTTGCCACACCCACAATGCTGCATGGCACACCCTACACAACATCATTTGTGGCACCGGGAGCAAGCTTGAAGGGTACCTGGATTCTATCCGTGACCACCTCAAATGCGATGTCAACATCTTCCATGGAAAAAACGACGAGCTTATCCCAGTTGAATGCAGCTACAATGTTCAGCAAAAAGTTCCTCGCGCTCGAGTTAAGGTCATCGAAAATGAAGATCATATTACAATTGTTGTTAATAGACAGAAGGCGTTTGCTAGGGAACTTGAGGAGATCTGGAAGAGATCAAGTGGTTGATCAGACCCTCTTCTTGCCCGAGCTCGATCCAAGTCGGTTCCCACATGCATAAATATTCCTGTCAGAATTAGGTATAATTAAATAACCTAAGATTGGTGGGTTTTTTTTTTTCTTCTTTCTCTTGCCCCTCCTTTAATGCTACTCCATGGTCGAAGTCTCAACTAGCCAGGCCATGTGAAATGTTTAGGCCTGCGAATTTGATAAGATAAAAAAAGTTATCTAAATTAAATATCTCTCTACAACATTTTTTAAGATAGTTTCCTGGCTCTCTCCACATTTTTTCTCGGTTTTCCCTTTCATATATAGTGCTCGATGAATTGTATGGTTAATCCATAAGTGAAACGATGTTTAAGCAATAAAATCGGGTCACACATTCCTGTAATTCATCCTATAGAAAACTCAAAAGTTATTTATCCTCGATGCCATTATTTTACTTTATTTAATTAATTTCTCTAGGGTTATTAATGTCTGAATACCTGTATCGAAACGAAATGCCATCAATACTTACATCTACCTTTCAGAACAAACTGAACTCGTCTTTCTTGGTTGGATGAAAAACAGCCAACTGAGTGTCGGGATTGAGAGACAACAAATAATGCGAACCCGTGACTTAGGTTTGGTTTGAATAATGAAAAGTAGAGTCCTGCAAAATTGTTTTAAATAGGCAGCGTATGAAATTTCACGGATGATGCATTAAGCTGACTGTGTGAATTGTGCGTGTGTGTGTTACCAGATAAAAATGTTTAGGTTTTTAAATATTATTTTAAAAAGTATATTTTCAATAAAAAATTTAATAATAATAATAATAAAAAGCTTTAGTATTTATCTTTCGTATTAAAACACATCATTCCAATAATGATAATCTTGATTTATTGAATATAATCTTCCATAACTTCTGCATATATATATATATATATATAATATGTTCTTTCTCTTCAATAAATATATGTTTTTTTAGTATTTATCTTTCTAAATAAGACACGTCATTTAATAAATAGTCTCGATTCTTTGAGTAATATCTTCCACAAATTCTTTTAAAAGCAATTCTTTAATAAAAAAAACTTGTTTTTTAACATCTCTTTATAGGTTTTCTCAGCAAACATGTGTTTGGTTTTTAATAGAAAAAAATTAATTTCATCCATGCTTTTTAATACAATTTATCATTCTATTAATAATCTCATTGAATGAACTCTTCTTAATAAAAAGTAAATTTTCAGTAAAATGATGTGTTTTCTTGAACACCCATTTCAGGACTTTTCAACAAAAATGTAAAAAAGAATTCTTTAGTTTTTAATAAATAGGAGTTAATTTTATCTTATTTCTTCAAATTTCTTTTTTTTAACAGAAAGAAAGATGGGTATTTTGGAAAAGTTAATTTTAATATTAAATATCTTTTTCTTTAAAACTGTAAATTAGAATGGTTGATACTTGATTTGTTTCTATAGTATTTTTAAATACTAAATTGTATATTTTAGAATCAAACTTGAACAATATTTTTAAAAAAATATATGGCTTTATTAAATTCAATTTAGAAGTAAAAAACATGTAAAGCTTTGAGAAATGTGAATGAGTCATTAGACATGTAAAGCTTTGAGAAATGTGAATGAGTCATTAGAGCACGCCGTAGATAAAACCAAAATAATTCATACATGAACTAAATATATATTATAGTAACTTAAATATAAAAAATTTTAGTGTTTTATTGTGCAAAATTCTACTATTCACCCAGACTTAATGCATTATTTATTATTACAGTGTAATGATCATTTTATCCCTAGGTTTAAAAATTTTAAGCCCCAAGACTAGGGATATTTTCAAATTTTTAATGGGACATGAATGATATTTTCAGATTTGTTGCACAGTAAAACAACATAATTAGCCCCCCTAAATGACAAAACATGCAACCAGCACCCCGGATATTTTTGAATTTTCACCCCCAGTTTTTCCGTAGTTATGGATCAAGTCAAGGGTTATATAAGTGATTGACCAGTTTTTTATTATTTTTTATTTGAAACACCATAGGCGCGTCATCCACATGTGCCTTTCAAGTAGCACGTGCAGTGGACTCCGTCGTCGTAAATTGTTTTTTGAAAGTATTTTTTTTTTTGAATTTTTAGAGCAATTCGATCATTTTTATTATTTGAATGGTAATGTTGATAATAATTTTAACTATTATAGTAATGATAATGACAGTAATGTGGAGATGAATTTTCAATTTATATTTTTTTCTTTTTGGAGATATAAAATTAACTATTTATTTTTGTTATTTAGTCAATGCAATTTCTTTCACAATTTATATTTTATTTGTTGTGTTTAATTTAAATTGAATTATAAAATGAACTAATCCTAATACAATGTATTCAATAATTCAGATATCCAAATCTTCTTGTTTTTTTTTTAATGATAATGATAATGATAATTTTATATTGGTTATTTCATTGAAACCTACTAAACAAATAAATTTATATCCATTTAAAATCCATATATTTTATGAAAATTTGCAATTCACAATATTTTTTTTTGCATAAATTTATTATTTTGTTTAAATTTATATTATAATAAAAAAAATATATAATTAATATTTTTTATATTAAAAAAATATAGCTTGGGCAGTGAAGCTAGTATAAGTATATGTCTTGGTGACAAATCATCGCAATCAACTTGGCCTTTTCTTTCAACGACCTGCTTGTCCTATGTTATTCAATGCTGCCCATCTGATCTTTCTTTCCACAATACTATCTATACCGACCAAATGTTACTGTTAGGGTAATTTTTAAAAGTATTATTTGATTTAGAATTTATTAAAATATTTTTTAAATTAATATATTAAAATTATACTGAAAAAATATATCAATTTAGTTTGTTTTGATGTTAAAAAAAAAAAACACCTTAACACCAAACACGCATTTAATTATTTACGGCCGGAGAGAATAGCTTTAAATAAACTGTCGACGAACCGAATTCCAGGTCTAATCAGTTCAATCAAGCGAAGAGAAAGCCTGCCTACCCTGGACTGTTCTGACGAACTATCATTAAATTATCGAATTATTCACGATAACACTTGGTAGCGGAATAAAATTTTTGGAGCAGCCAAGCTGGAAATATGATAATTAAAGTTTCAGGAATGTAGTGAATTATTTTGAGAATATTGGGATGACAGGTCTCCCCCAAATGCTCTTCCCATCAGCACCTTATCAGATGGCCACAAGTGTCTAGAAAAGAGTTAATACACCGCAATGCAGGTGACAATCGTGAAGTTTTATGCGTATCGTTCCTGACAAGGTGTTTTTAACCACTCACGTCTTTTTCTCTAATAAAACTCGCTTAATCTTCTTCTGTTCTTGTTTTGAAAAGCGGTCGTTCATCTAGGATTTAGATCATTGAAAATCATAGAAAAAGGAAACTTGATTGTTGTGAATGTAGCAGCTAAACATGTCGAGTTAGACTGTTCGCATCCGTCGATCGACCTGATTTCAAGATCTCCAGCACGATTGTGGGCTAGATGAAGGAAATTTCTAATATGGTTGGGTGAGTGTAACCCAACTTTGACTGCGTCGTCGTGTTCATGCCTGAAACTACACGGGTGGCGTTGGCTCAAGTAATATCCAATCTTCGCACGCCTGATCTTAAGGAGTATGGTGAAAGAAAGAACCTAACAATTTTGCTACGTGTGATATAATTAAGCCAGCTAAGAGGACGTGAGGGAGGGATTGCCAATCTATTGTTAAGATCCTGTGCTTACCCAAAATCCACATGTCTAGTTCGACAAGTTTCTACCTTTTGGCCTGTTAATAAACACAACACTTTTTGATGTACTCACTTAAGAACCAGACAATTGAAAGAACGTAAAGAGAGGGACCAAAAGAAGACCAATCTCACTTAAGAACCAGACAATTGAAAGAACGTAAAGAGAGGGACCAAAAGAAGACCAATCTCACTTAAGAACCAAACAACTGGATGAAAATAAATCACATTGCCTGCAAATATATGGTAAAAAAAGATCTAGAACCTTTATCTTTCAAAGAAAATAACCTAGACGACATCACATTCTTTCATCCACTCACACACATAGAAACCCTAATTCTTTTTTTCCAACCCTAGTCGTCAGCCATACATAGAGTAAAAAAGCAAGTACGACGCTTCATCTTCTCTCCCTGTTAATATTGTTTTTTTAAGTTAAAATATCAAAAATAATTTTAAAAAAATAAAAAATATTCAAATTCCCAAACAGTCATCTCCCCTGGCTTGAGGCATTACAAAACAATATTTGATTTTTAATGAGGACGTAAGCAGTGCCATATTTTTAATCCCTTTCAGTAGCAGCCAATACGTGCCCATTTTTCACCAACACCATACTCCAAGACCTCTTCATTATTAAACTAATCAATAAATTCTAGGAAGAGAGATAAGAGGTTGTTTAAGATCCCTCCGCCTCCCTCTTCAATCGGCGATGAAGCACGGTGACCACACGCTGACTGGCAGTGGTTGGAGCATGTAAAACCCACCCAACATTATTTTATAGGGTCCATTTACAATTGCATTTTAGTTTTTTCTAAACACAATTCTACAATTTATGGGGAATAATTCAGTTAAATTAGTCATATTTAAAAAATAAAAAGGTTGTCCGGCCAAAGGAAAATATACCGTGAACAGAATCAAGCAACGATAGTTTTATTATTACAGTGATCGTTGATGCAAATTATTGGCTTCGAAGGGCATGCTAATGAACAAGAAGACTCCACACATGACGGCAAGAAATCTGAGCTCAAAGAAGCTTACATGGGCAGGCAAGACATAAAACGAGGCCCGCGTCCGATAACAAGGACCGTGTAATTGGACAGCAAGAATAGGGCTTCAACTTATAGGCCTTGGTAAAGGCCTTACATAACATGGATGTGACTGGGCCTGGACCCATATACCTTCTTAAAAGAGAGAAAAAAATTATGATAATTTTCTACGAATGAACAAATCGCAGGCACAAGAATTGAAATTGTAACTCGAATCACCTCCCTATCCAGTAATAGTCCATCCATATCCATACAATATAGTTAATGAAAACCCAATGTGATTAAACAAAATAATAATAATAATAATAGTCCATCCATATCCATAACAATATTGTCAATGAAATGCTCATAACCCCATGTGATTAAACAATATAGTAATAGTAATATTAATAATAATAATAGACCATCCATATCCATTACAATATGGCCAATGAAATGCTCATAAGCCCGTGTGATTAAACAATATAACAACAATAATAGCTCATTCATATCAATTACAATATGGCCAATGAAATGCTCATAACCCCATGTGATTAAACAATATAATAATAATAATAATAATAATAATAATAATAATAATAATAATAATAATAATACATCAACATTACCAAAAATATTTTTGAAAAAAAAAATTTTATTTTTATTTTAAATTAATTTTTTTAGTGTTTTTCAAGTATTTTTATATGCAGATTTTTAAAATAAATTATTTAAAAAAATATTATTTCAATACATTTTAAAATAAAAAAAATACTAAAAATAATATCAACAACACTGAAACAAGCATTATTTTGCTTAATTAATTAGTTTTTGTCTTTTTTGAAAACAGTATGGGCCCATAAAGTATCTTTGACGGAAAGGAACTAGCTAATTATAATATATATACACCAGGCAGCCTTGATTTTTTTATTTGAGAAAACAGCAATTAATTATTACGGAAATATAAATTGATAAGCAAGAATCCCATTCCTGTCACATGAACTTGAGTTACTAATTCGACACCACAATCACGTGATGAACTCACCCTCAACTTTTCTTGATTACGAAATGGAAAAGGACGTTGCTATCCTACCACCTATCCGGGTCCAGTATGATCTATGAAGCTTGCAAAGAAGGTGAGCAAGGTTTCAATGAATCTTGTCAATGTTAACTTTATAATTTCAAGTCTGATGTGTGACCACGTAGACTTACGTGATCATCTCGATCTTTCTTGGTTTTCAATTCTACTGATAAGGAGTTTTTTTAACTTCCCAGCAAGGTTCTTGGAATGCTAATCACATCCCTTCTACATCTTTCTTTGCCTGTCATGTTAACTAGTTTCTACTGGTACCGCATGCATGGATATCACAAGGGAATAGAGAGAGCGAAAGAGATTGAACTAGGTGACGATGGAAACACAGAGAGAGAGAGAGAGAGACAGAGAGAGTGTATATTCGGGTCTACCTCCCATATATGCATATATGCATCGACAGGTAATATATATATATCACATCGCGCAGAAATAATATGCAAATAATTATAGCTTTGAGAAATAATTTAGGAAAATAGCATGCTTTAATGGGTTTTTTTTACCTGTAGCAGTGCAATCAAATAAATTTTGATGTTTTAAAAGCTGTGTTGTTCTTCATAACGTAACCTATACAGAAAAAGGAGTGTTTTTAAGAGCTGCATAGCCTTTTAATTTTGTTTGTCCTATGGATTGCCCTATTTTCAGTAGTATACTTTAAAATGTTCAATAGGTTGTGTTGCTAAAAACATGGTTATAAAATAGAATTTAAAAATTAATACTGGATAAGATATGAATCACGAGTGAGTTGGAAGAGTTGGTTACCATAAAATCAAATCGAATCAAATCAAAGAACAAGTCCATGAATTGGGAATTGGGTTTTAACTAGATGAGATCTGGATCATGAGTCAACAGAGGTTTTTTTCTTCTTTTATTTTTTTCAACTGGATCGGTTAAGAGTAGTCTTGTAGGTTCCAAAATCACCAACTATAATAATGACAGAGAATATCACTACCTATTCATTTTTAGCATATTTTTTGAATAAAAGTTTGAAAAAAATTTAAATTTCATTATTTTTATTTTTTGGTTTAAAATATTTTTATTGTGTTTTTTTTATTTTTTATCTTTTTAACCTGGTAATGTTTAAAATAATTGTTTAAAAATATTATTGATTTTCAAATAGACTCTAATAAGTTACACCTAGTGAGCCCACCAGTGTTTTATTTTTTAAAATATTTTTGTCGTGGAATCTAAAAATAAAATAAAATAATTATATATATACAATTAAATTATTTTAATATTAAAATAAACCGTTAATGGTTGAAAATGGGGAGTGCCCGGCAAAAGCCAAAACGTCTCTCAGTTCAAGGATTAGATTGGAATCTGATATCTGAGGAGAGGCCTCGTCAGGGTCTCTTCTTGTATTCCTACCACCCGACCTAATTGCGTAAAAACTCGAAGTTTAGCATGCATCACAACGCAAAGTAACGAGCTTAAGAGAATCAATACGGAGATGCACTCTTCGCAGCTTTTGCATATATTGTCAACACTGCAGGGAAAAGCAATCACTCTAATTGTTTGATGTTAATGTGATTAGCTCAAGTTACTTTAGGACTTTGGATTTCGAAGAAACTATCACCGGGAGTTTAGTATAGAAAAGTCAAATAATCAACAATATCATTTTCTTCATAATGTACCAGAATTCTGCCACGTCCCAAAAAACAAAAACGTTAGGACACTGTTTAAATGGATGGATTACTCTTTAATCATAAGTGCCTTTTTGATTCCCACGGGAGCTTGGTTCTTGAGGGAAAATGTTGCTACCGGAAACCGAGAGGGCGCCGTCCAAGGGACAAAGTGTGAGCTAGCTGTAGAGCCAAAGAGACGGCAGGGATATTATTTCATGTGAAACAGCTGCACCTTCTTGTCTATCTTACCGCTTGTTTTCTATGTCTGAAACGAACCGATTGAAACATAGTCAAATAAGTGGACGAAAACCTGTCAAGAAAAAGGTTGTTTTTTCTGTATTTTCTATATCTAGTTCTTGGGGACAAGTAACCCTGCTTGTCTTTTTTTTTTTTTTTTTTTTTAAGATTCGAGCAAACTCATTCTCAAATTATTTTACACCACATCACACTCAATTGGGGACTGCAGATCGTCTTTACTGAAAAAGAAGTTCATTTTCCTTAACCTTGCACCCTAACTTGTGCTTTCTCCAACACAAGTTTCTCATTAAAAAAAAACACGGGACTGTGCATGCTTTTTAGCAAATATAAATCTAACTTCTTAAGGCCAAGCCGTCGAAAATATTAGGAAAGTTTTGATACGAAATATCAAGTTCAAAGCTCTGGTACAATCCCATTTCCCACGTGATTCTTCTATAATAGTATCAAGAACATCAAACTAGAACAAAGAAACTGGTACGGTAATTAAGTTGACCATTGAAATATCTGAAGTTTTCAGCAGAAAAAAAATGTTTGGCTTATGAGTCAAGTCTCGTTACAAATTAATTTGGGTGCATGCATAATTGTAAGGTTTTAAGTAGTCCAAATTCAAATGCTCGTTGCTGTTTAGACTGTGCAAGTGATCATTACTCAATAGATTAGAAGAAATAATATAATATACACCCTCGTACATATACATCAATACTGAATTTAGCAACTGTTAATTTGTGTGCGTGAGTGTATTAATTTTATTTATTTATTTTGTAGAGAAGTAATTAGTTTGTCATCCTTATTCTATGGTCTTATCCGAGTGCTATAAATTTCTTGTGAAAAGAAAAAAAAGAAAGAGAGAATTTCCTTTGACTTCACGTACAGATTTATCTTAAACGTATCGTGAACTCGCATCCCTTTCTGCATTTTCATTTCATTTTTTTCCCATTTTCTTTTCAACTCCATTTTTGTTTTTGAGCATTGAAGATTCCATTCCCGAGTCTTTGTTTCTCCCTTCAGAACATGTGTTTGAAAAGTAGCATTTGCTAAAAATTGAAGTTTGACGGAATTGAAAATTCGAAATGATTGTATTCATATTTAATTGAGAGTAAGGATTTAATTTCATCCTTTTATTTCTCTCTTAATGTAGGGAAAAAATGAGAATATAAGTTTTATTAATTTGGTCCAAAACGCAAGAATCGAGAATTTATTTGAGCGAGAAACGCACAATAAATTAAAAATAACCAAAATTATTAATTTTATAATGCAGTTTCAACCCAATTGAAGTAATGTGTAGTCCTTAATTTAGTGATACAAATTAATATGTCCTCATTTTCTTTTCCACAAAACTTTTCATCTAAGTTATTCAATTAGAACTTCCTGTTCGTCTTCTTTCTTGTTTCGGTTTGCTGGGATTTTTATATTTTTATTTTTATTTTTTGAGACCAAGAATAAGAATTTGGGAGAAAATAAAATAATTAATTACATTTACTGATAAGTTTATTAGGTGAAAAGTAAAACTTAATTTCCTTCCAAAAATTAAAGCTCAGGAGAAGAATATTCATCTACAAAGAAAGAAATAATGTAGGGTGACTTCTAGATAACGGTCACCTATACATGATGAAACAAAGCATTAATCAACATCCGTTAAGAGAAGAACTGATCGTGCTAACTTGACCTAGTCCTTAGCCTTAATTTCATATAAAATTCATCACTCTTAAACATTTAATCACCATATATATACACACACACACTTAGATAGCTCTAGTTTCTTACAAGCCATAATTTTTGAACCTGAAAGGGAAAAATATCAAAGCACATGAAAAAAGAAAACTTAATTCAATATCCAAGCACTAAATATTAAGATCGAAGAACTGGAGATGCATAACATTCATTAATTAGATCAGTACTGAATCTCAAAGCATTACAAGGGAGGAAATGAACAAGGGCTAGATCGAAGAATTGAGCGAGCAAGCAAGCAAGCAATTAATTGTAAGTGCTGGCTTCTGCAATAAGCTCAAAACAGAACATTAACTTATTATACAAGTGGGATAGTGAAAAACGATCCTCATAATTCAAGTGCATATGCTAATATCATTTCATGCTGCTCATGACAGGAACCTCACCTTGGAGCTTGCTTGTAGCTCAACGATGAAATTATTTAGCATCTCTTACTTCTTAATGCACCAACTTCCTCATTGTCTAGTTGGCTTAATTCTGCATTCTCTGAAAAATAGCAGCCCTCATAACTTCTTCAGTTACCAACCCATCAGGGACTCGAATCACAACATCCTGAAGCACCAGCTCCTTGACCTTGGACACGCTCGCGTGATGGACTGGAAACTCCAGGTCTCTCAGTGAATCCATCAATCTTGCAGCAGGATAATTAACATCCGGGGATTGCACTCGGACCAGAGCTTCCGATCCCAGAATCTTCACATCCACTTCCATTGGATTATTGGACATATAATTTGGAGTGGGCCTTATGTGATTCGTCATGGTGCTGGTGCTGGTGCTTCGGCTGTCATAAATGCTTTCATTACCAGAGATCCTTGATTTCTTGGAGACGGCTCTCAGCTTGCCTTCCAATTCATTAACTTTGCTCTTCAGCTCTTTAATATAAGTGACTGCATCCGCAAGCAAAGATGCTTTGTCCATCTTTGACACATTTGGAACCACGGATCGAAGAGCATAGAATCGATGGTTTAGCCGCTCTCTTCGCTGCCTTTCTGCTTCCACATGGTTTAGAGGCATTTCTTTTTCACCTGGCTTTCTTCCTCTCTTCTTGAACCCGATATTATTCTCTGTGAATCCAGCATCTGAATCAGAACGCCCTGAGTCCGAAGACGATCGGCCTTGGCCCGTGGGTTCTTCCCGTGTCTCGCTTTCTTTTTGTTTCTCTAGAGAAGGTCTCTCCTTTTGAACATTTGAAAACATTTCAGTATCAAGGAAATTAGAGACACTGCGGTTTGGAATTTGAGGTTGAGATTCCTGGGTGGTTTGCTTTGGAAATGAACCTGCATTGATGTCTGCACCAAAAACTGATTTGGCTAATTGCACTAGGCCCCAATCTTCACGGATCAAATCCGGGGAACCCAATTCAAGAACCCCGGATGGAGTTGAAACGCAGACGAAAGTCTGAATTCCATGCATCCGAGCTTCTTTGACTCTTTCGCAGTCATAAATTTGTAGTTCATGGTCACCTGTCAGCCAAATGAAAGCGCCAGAGCTAAATGCCCTGCCAAGAATTCCATCTCCAACGGAAAATGCTCGAGTCACCGATAATGTGTAGTACCATTCAGCGACATCACCTCCAACCAATCTGTCCATGTCCATATCCTCATTGAAAAGAGACTTCCTTTCAAGACTGAAGCCGAATTTGGAATGGTTTTGCTTGTTGCTTTCCTTGCTTGCATACTTTTTATTCCCACGGAAATGGCCATCGCCCAATGATAAAACAAGCCGGCCACTGGCATCTTTTGCTGCCTGCCAGAAGATGGAGTAAACCCACCATTCTGGCCGGCTATGAAGGAAGAATTGGAGGCGTTGTTGAAGTGTTGAAGAGGTTTCTTGAGCAAATGACATGAGTGAAGACGAAGAGGAGGAGGACAGTATCTCTTCCATTGATTAATGTTGTTTCTTTCTCGTTTTAGCTTTTCAGGTCTCCCCCACTGCGAGTGTATAAAAGCCAAAACGTAATTGGAAATGAAAGAGAAGTGGGAGGCTATGCACAAGACATTTGTTCTTATAAAAAGACTTTCTTGAACTATCGTCATGTAGTGTAGTTTCCACTGTTTGCCACCATTATCACGTGAGGTTGGTACCAAGATAGTGATCCCAACGCCTTGTAAAAATTATGCTCCGGTTTCATTGAATCTTGTCACATCTAGCCTAGGATGATTTTGAGTGAGACATTTTGTGACGTTTTAGGGACCATTGTTTCTGTTTATGATATATAGCTTTCAAGGTAAGCTGTATTTGCACTTCTTGATAAATTATTGCCAAGAATTTCACTTCGATATGAGGGAAGATCCATGACCTGACTTTTTTGTAACATAAATATAGATTCTAAATTACATTTTCTCTAGCTAATGGGGCTTCGCTCTACTGCTATAGCACAACTCTTTCAATCGACAGTTCCATTATGAATATCGAAGTTTGTTTTATTATCTCGAGCGAGGAAAAATTGCAAATATAACTCTGATTCTAATCAAAGAAAGGGAAAAAAATCCAATAAATATAATACTAATTGTAGATTGTATGGCTACCATTTCATTCTCTCTATTTAGCAAGCGTCTAAATGAGTTATCTAACCTTTTCCATTAATTTAGAGTTGTCAGTAATCATAGGCTTTTTTCCCATGTAGCTCAACAACAACAATCTCCTCTCTATATACACTAATACTAGAAAATAAAAATAAATAAAACCCCAGAAGAGTATATTCTGTCATGATATATAGATGAAATAGAAACAAATTATATTTCATCGATCAATTTAAGAGGAACCAAAACTAGAAATTCCTCTCGTCTTTCCCTTTCACATTTCAAAATTTTAACAACTCCCCTCATAAATTCTGTCGCCATAACCTATCATGTTGATGCAACATCTCTGAAAAAACCCAAGTTTTCCTCTCTTGATTTATTTTTTGTCAAATTCCACTTCACCAAGTAAGAACACACATTTATTTATTTATTTATTTATTTATGCTTCATTTCTGCTCTTTTTTGTAATGTTTATATACCTATCATGTTGATGCAACATCTCTGAAAAAACCCAAGTTTTCCTCTCTTGATTTATTTTTTGTCAAATTCCACTTCACTAAGTAAGAACACACATTTATTTATTTATGCTTCATTTCTGCTCTTTTTTGTAATGTTTATATATGAAATTTTTGTCTTTCTCATTGCTGTACACTATTTCTATGAATTTGCTGCTTAAATCTTTTAATTGTAAGAACTCATAGGTATACTTGTGGTTGTAGGTTTATTGTGAGTAAGAAATAGCTTGTTTGGACATCATCATAAACAAAACCAAAAAACAAATCTTCAAAATTAGCTCACAAAATATTCAATCAAAATCTAGAAAGCAATAGAATTTCGGACAAAAAAAATAAAAGGACAAAAAACTATCTATTTATCATTGAAAGCAAAAACTGCAAAAGTGATATCCTACGTGGATATATCAAATGTTTGATTGTTGCCAAAAAAAAAAAAAAGAGAAAATAAAACCAGTATTTCTGAACCAATTAACATGTCTTGTAATGTTTCGCTAATGACAAGTTCAACCGCATTAGGTTAGGTTGCTGTGTGTGCAACTTTGATTTGCTAAACTTCAACGTGATGTTTCTCATATTCTAGTTTGCTGGAGGTGCTTGTACGAAATTAGCAGGTGTAATTAAGAAATTAATGGCCATTGACTACTATCTTTACTCTATGTAGCCTTGGAGTAATCTCTAAGAAAACTATAGCCTGATTTAATGGCTCTACTCTCTAGAAAATGAAAATACACAGGCTGCTCCGATTAATAAATTACCAGATCAGGTACCGGAGAAAATTAAAACCACCCCATGGCTCGCAGAGAGAATTGTTTTGGACTGGACAGATTTTAAGGAAACAGCGTCTTCATCAAGTAGGTTGATTATAATTGTGTTAACAGGGAAGCTCCTCAGCGTCATTGAACACGTCATCTTTTTCTTAATTTCAATCTCCGTGCCTTTTTATTTACAATCTGCCAAGTTAGACTCTTAGCCAAACTCCTGTTCGGTTTAAGGTTTCACATTTTCTAGATCCGCTAATATTGGACCAAACCAGGTTTCAAGAGATTGTTTTCCGAATGATTTTTATATTACATTAATATTTTAAAAAATAAAAATTATTGCTGATATCAACGTGTCAAAATAATATTTTTCAGAAACATATACAATTACAGAATACAAACACTGCCTTATAACTACGTATATAACATGGTATTGGAAAAGAAAAAAAATCTGCTTTGATATTACTAAAATTATTACCATGGAGCATCGAAAAGCTTCTCGTGCATGAACTTGCTTTCTTTCTCTCTTACACTCTGAGCTTAACAGTGGATCCCACGCATGATGTATTGTACCTCGGTGATGAAGGAGCCTGCCACTCTGCTTACACGTCAGAAGTTTCTTAGAGAAACCCTTTAATTTTTTGACACCAGTGACAGGAGGTGTTGTACAATATTTAATGCTTAAAAAACAACGAGCCTGAAAGCTATCGTTAAACACTGTACCAGTTCTGTTCATTGCAGAAATAATACTTCCACTCTTAACCAAAAAATCTGAAGTTGGGGTAAGAAAATATCTTCTCATGGTTTCATTCATTATTTTCCAATTAATTGGGAACAAGTTCGTCAAGATTTTTTTTTTATTGTATTAAGATAACTATCTTGCCTTTAAAATAAATAAATATCAAGTTTTTGGTCAGAGATTGTTTGTCTTTTCAAAAGATAATACACGGTAAAGTTACGACCATACACTTGAAATAAAAAAAAGCACAGAAGCCCTCCTTCGTCTTTTCCATTTTTTAAATAATTAAATTATATAATCACCCTTTTAATAAAAACAATTAGGGCTTGTTTAAGGGATTTTAGTCCTTTCGTTTTCTGTCATCTTGAAATTCATTCAGATGCTATTTGCTGATTTTAAATAATTAAATATTTAATAAGAAAAGTTGTTCACGCACCGCACTCATTACCATAACTATTTAAATTTTGTATCCAATTTGGTCCAATTTCATTTTTTTACATGAATCTCATGTCGCTAACAATGACTTGGTTGTGTTAATTTAGGCTAACTTCAGTTTTTTTCCTCAATTTTTTTTATAACATTGGTTTTCTTTATATTTTAATCATTTGATATTAAATTATTTAGATTTGAGCTTTGTTATGATTTTCCTTTTTAATGAAGTTATCTTGAGAGTGATTTATTAAAGTTAATTCGGATTGACTTGATTTTTATGTTATTTTATTGAACTTTATTTTTTTTTTTTGAATTTTTTTTTTATGGCCAAAACTACCATGTAACACAATATATTATTTCACGAGTATGGATTTTGAATATCTTAGACTGATTAATCTGAATAAATTTTTGATATTTCTGTAATTACTCATTATCCAAACATGCATTTAAAATAGTTAATAACAAGGATGTGGTTATATACACGCACGCATCAGCTAGACAATAATCAACAATAAAATTTTAGCCTCATTCACTTTGATTAGGATGGATATCACCAAGTTCAGACGAATCGTTGTCTCCATGAAGAATGAGCCCCCCCCAGATGCTGAAAAGGCAAATGGAAAACGGCGAAGGAGGATGTTATATTGACTTTTAAATCCTATTTATTGTAGTATAATGTCTGCTGTCGTGAACATCATGGCTGTCTTGTCTTGCTGACTAATGGTGGTACACGGCTTTCCTTGAGTAAAGTCCATGATGCGCTCAAGAATATGATTGCAATTTTGATTTTCTCTCCAAGTTCATTTCCCCTTCTGTTCGTTTGTGGTTCACTCAACAAGCCATTGATGGTGTTGATTTCCATTCGAGCATCCAGTTATCTCGTCATCCGAGAGGCTTTGCTCCCATGGCTATAAAGTGGCTGCTTGTGCAACTTATGTGGCAACCAGGATATAAATTTCATGTGGATCATTCAGAAAATAAAAATTAAAAATCTCATTGATTATTTAATTTTAAAATAAACAACATACATACTTTTAGTAAGATTGAAGAATTGAATATGAGAATCTTCAACGACTATGTGGTTGCTACTTTAATCAAGTAAAAAGATTTGCCCAATAATTTTTGCTTTTTTTCTCTTTCTGGTTGGAAGTGATTGAGTGTTTAAGATCTACACAGTAAATTTCGAGTTTGAATCAAGATGTATATTTCTTGTAAAAATTTAAGATAATCAAAGTTTTAATCATTCACCTAGACTCATAAAATATATTTTATAGAAAATAGAGTTTTCTCACGTCACAAAAATTTAGAATGTTCACTTGGTTGGAGTATAATTATGCATCTATCATGATACATGATTAATACCTCCTAACTATAAGGAAGAAAAATCCTCGGAAATGTCTTGAATCCAAGAGAGAGAGAGAGGGAGGGAGATTTTATATTATTTAAGAGCTGTTTATTTTTGTGTTTTAAAAAGATTTTTTTAATTATTTTGATGTATTAATATTACAAATTAAAATATATTCATTATTAAACAAATATACCTTCTTAAAAACCAATTGATATTTACAAACACCCCCTTGGTAGCTTCAAGGGAGTGGTCGGCATCGGTGGCTGCGATGGATCAAAGTCATTGTACGGTCGTCGTTTATAAAAATCAGGCCATTGTTTGCTGTGGGAATAAAACCATGCTCTCTCTCTTCCAACGCTAACAATTTCGAAAGGGGACGTCAAATCCGTTGAATCTGGCCTTGGGCAAAGCATGGCACAACAGAAACACCAGGACACCATGTGCCCTGACCCAGAATAAGCAATTATTTGAAACTATGGCTAAAGTCATTTTTAAAATGTTTTTTATTTAAAAATATATTAAAATTATATATATATATATATATATTTTTATTATTTTTTTTAAAATTATTTTTAATATCTATACATAAAAATATATCTACTTTTTTTAATATATAGTTAAAAAAAAATTCTTAAAAAAAAAACACGTTTGGAACGTCTAACAAACACCAATTAAATGCAGCTGTGGCACTCCTCGCATACGCCTTGCCAAGCATGCCAACTAAGACTCTTTTCTTCGTGTTCTAGATTTCAATGATACTTGACTGTATACGTGGAGCACTTTGTCGAGATTTTATGGCCGGTGGGATATTAATTAATTATTTTTAGTTCAAATTAATTTTCAGGAATGAAGTTCCGTGCTAGAAATTAAAAAAAAAATTGTGTAAATTGTGGCTAAAATTACTTATTTAAATGAAATTAAAATTAAAAAATCTAGCCAGAGAATAAATCCAAAAATAAGTAGAGAATATTGAGCAACACCTTACAAGTCAAATTTGGACACGTGTTTTGACACAACTCGCACTAAATAACTTGCCCGATTGGGAACGTGAATTGTATTGAGCTCTGATAAAATTTTAATTTATTTAATAGAAGAATTTTGTTTTCTATATTTATATATAAAAAAATTGTTTGATTTAAACTTCTTCTCAGACTTGGGTTTTTTTCCCTACCCAAGTCGCGCCAAAATTGTTTACGAATTATTATTCTTGTTAGTACATAAATATAAGTTTAAAATTGCGTTTAATACATTTTCAATATTTCTTTAAATTTCCATTTAAGGATTTATGTAATTTTTAATTAATATTTACTTTTTAAAAAACAAAAACTGGTACCGGATTAGAGAGCACAAACCATCCTCCCAATCCATTCTGATAAATAAAATGTGAGGGTTGACGACGGTCGTCGCTACTCGAAATCAGGTGTGATCTATCTGGATCCCAGTCGCTGCCACCTCGTGTGTTGGATGTGATTTTTCCTTGAGAATATCGCCACTTCTCGTTGCGTGTTAAGATATTCATGTATGTGCGTGTATAAAATACGATTCGACATAAACTTAATCATAGCAGAAACTTACTGCAAGTTCGAAGGTGTTGATTAATTTGTTTTTAAAAGTAATTTTTATGTAAAATTAAAATTAAAATTAAAAACAAATATTATTTAATATATTTTTAAATAAAAAATATTTTAAGAAACAAGAATTGGCATCGATGACTATTTGAAAATAAAAAATATACAGCCAGCGTGTTTCTAGAAGATGGAGAAATAAATGATTACATGACATGTCAAAAAAAAGTTGAGTCTTGAAGTAGACTTTTTATCTTATTAAAAATAACTGTTATTTAAATAATATTTTTTATTTAAAAATATGTTATTTAAATAATATTTTTTATTTTTAATATTATAATAAAAAATGATCTAAAATTTAAATAATAATAATAATTTGGAGTGCGTGAAATTTTTATTTTATTTTTAAAAAAATGCACTCAAAACATAGCATTTTAAATAATCAAGAGGGGGCCTTACTACTATTTTAAGTGCCTCTATATATTGACGAACGGTTAGTTATTTGAGCACGGATGGAGCGATTGCATCTATTCAAATCAAGTCGTTCTTTTTATCAAATTAAACAATTTCAGGCGCTCCTTTTTCCGTCTAATTACAACTACTTTTTCTTAATTTTTCCGTCTCAATCCGAACTTTGTGTTATTTTAATCGTATAATATGAATATATGGGAGTTAATTTGCCAGCCAATATGTTTTGGCTCTCTATTATGACTGAGTTTGATGCAAAAAGTGCACTGTCTGGCTTTGCCATTGACACTGAGGACCAGGGATTATTATATAAGTTTTATATAGTTGGAGGACTAAAGTTTAACCCCACTAAAATTTCAATGGAACACTTCCCTTGGACATCTCGAATCCATTTCTTGCTCCCCCCCCTTCATGAATCTCCTGGATTTTCATATATACATATAAAAGGGAGATGAATGATATCATATGTCATTTTGCATGGGGCATCAGCATGATTAGTTTGTCTTCTACTTTGATTAAGAGATGCCAGGGCAGAATCAATGCAATGACTGTGGTGCTTAAGAAACAAGCACTGGAAAACACATGATCAACGTGGGCTGCTAAGCGTGTTAAAATGCAGTGAATGTTGAAAATCCGTACACCCATCGTCAGCTTTTTACTCGTTTGACATTCCATGTCCACACTGGGGACACTTTCTTCACAAATAAATGCCTCCCAACGTTTTGACAACGATTTTGAACCTTGCATGTTCGTTCGTGTTCTCAAACCAATTTCGAGAGAGAGACAGAGAGAAATAGCAAGCTTAGTATGCAAACAAACAAACTTCAGATTAATCAGCCCTGTTCGACCGTTTATTTTTAATGATTAGCCACGTTTGTTTGTATGGAGTTTAGCACAATTCTTCACTTAATTACTGTTTTTTAGGTACGTTCCTGTAATTTGATAGCTAGCTTGATCACATTGAAGCTTTTCATTGACGTCAAAACACGTTGGTGGAGTTCATGCATCCTAATCAATCAAGTAAAGTATTATTACTTTCGGGAGAAACAAAAATACTCAACGCTTTTTTTTTGTGTGAATCTATAGGAAAGTACCAAATAAATTAATATATATGTGAAAAATATATATCCAAACACCACAAGCACAAGACACGCAATTTTTACTTGGAAAACCTTCTCAATGTGAGAAGGAAAAACCACGGGATCATAGTCCACTCAAACACTTCCACTATTAATAGTAATAGGAATACATAAATCTTCTCTAGTCTCAACTAAAGGCATACAAACTGAAACTATCTTCAAGAAATATTATATCTTGGCACAAATCAATCAATACAAGAATTCAAGGAATATCTCACCAAAAACAGAGGCTACTGTTCATGGGCTGAAAACCATATGCAAAGAGCTCAGAATCCAATCTCCACCGTTCACAATGAAGATTCACATGTCATGAACATCCCTGTAAAGTTTCAGCTCAATCGGACCACAAAAACTTGTCGATCTGACTACTTGATCAAAACTAAATAGAAAAATCCGAGAATTCTCTTTTCTCTCTAATTTAGTAACTCACTTGTTTTCTTGTGTCTCTCTTTTCATTTTCCAGCACCCACAAAAAGGGTAGGGACATGAAACCCTACTTTTCTAATTAGATCCTTTTATGTGGGCTAAATCCACATAAGATTTTGGGTCATCCTCTACTTAGGAGGAAAACCCAAACCCAATAATTACGACCATGTTCTCTTGGTGTGCCCTACAAAAAAAGGCCACTTTGTCTGTCGAAAATGGCGTTGTTAATTGAAATGACTCGAGATACCTTTGGTTGTGCTTTCCTTGCTTATATCATAATCTAAGTGAAAAACTATATTGTAATTTTGCTGTCAACACTCGTTGATGAAATTTATCTATAAAATCATTAGTCATATTTAATTTATAATCCGAGAAGCAACCTCCTCTCTTCCCCTCATCCATTTGTTCTTCTTTTCCTCCATCAACTCTATAGCAAATAACTTAACTTTCATATTTTTATCACGAATAATCAACCCCCCATAATAAATTTCATCATTGCAATACTTAGTCTATCATCATCCCTCTTCTATTCAATTTTTTAAAAAAATTCCCCATATCAAGTGAGCAAAATCATCCACTATTTGTATCTAATAATATATATATTAGGTGGATTTATTTGAAGATAAAATAAAATTTAAAACACTTTGTAATAATAATATTGAAATAATGATCGAACATAAATTGGAATTTCGACACTACTCAAGTGTTTAATGTGTCAAACAAAGCTTAGGAACTAGATTGTTAGGTTCTAGTTAATTATTTACCATTATTAAAATCAAATAAAACTATATTAAAAAGAAAGTTGGAGGGAGTAGAAGCTGGATAAAATCTATAGGCTTGCGACAACCTACTATTAATATATATTTACACGTAAACAAATCTTGGGTGGTCTTCCATATAGGAATGGTTTACGATATCTCACTCTTTTAATTCATGAAGATGCCTGGAAGGCAGTAGGGCATCGCGTAGACAAGATCAATGTTAGATCTTTTAGCACGTGAAGAGTGCAATGATGACAAAATATTGTGGAGTGTCACGACATCAAGAGGGTGTTTGGGAGGGTGGATGTGGTAGTTTTTGAAATTATTTTTTATATCAAAATAATATTTTTTTTTATTTTTAAAAAATTATTTTTAACATCAGCACATCAAAATAATTTAAAAATACTAAAAAAATTATTTAAAATACAAAAAAAATAATAATAATCAAAAACTACGGCGCGACGAGTGAAACTCCGCGCCAAACAGCTTCTAAATGTGTGAAGTGGTGATGCCATGGTTAGATTTGCGTGGTTTTAGTTAGGTTGACGGAAATTAATTTAGATTTTTTTGTTTTATGTGAATTCCATTCATGTCAAGCCTTTAAAAATTTAGCAATGTCCTTCAATCTGTATTTGTTTTAAATGTGGTCTTTTATTATTATTTTGATGCTTTTTGAAGTTTTTTTTTTATTTTATCCATCAACATTTTATTTTATTTATTTATTTACTTATTTATTGTAGCCAATTTGGTCTCTTTTTTTTTCAATGCTGTTTGGTTTTCCTTTTATTTATGTTTTTTTTTTAAAACAAAAACTTTGTCCTTTAGAATTTCATTTCATTTCATTTTGTTTTCAATTTTAGTTCTCATTTTTCTCAGTTATATTTTTATCATTTTCTTCATTCATTTTATCTTTCAATTTAATCCCTGCTTATTTACTTCCAATTATTTTTTGTACATGATTTAGTTCTCATTGTTTTGGATTTTTTTATTTTGATTTTTTATGATCAAGAATTTCACCAAGTAAATTTTTTGTGTCCCCATTTCACGAGGTAATCCCAATATCATGACTCATTCCACTAGTTTCAATGATTAATCCGATTTAAGTTCATTTTTTAAAATCTTTTTTAATATATATATATATATATATATATATATATATATATATATATATATATATATATATACATATATTTTTACTTTTACTTTTATCATTTAACATTGAATTATTAGGCTTTGAGATCCACATTTGTTTATGCTTTTTTTTTTATAGGGTTATTCTTATCTCGCGTCACAAATTAGTTGAGTTAACGCAGTTTTTTCAACCAATTTTTTAATAGAATTTTATGTTTTGTCTTTAAATCATTGATATTGATCTTTATTGGATTTTTTTCACTTTCTCTTATATAGTGTTATCCCATGTGTGGAGTAATCAAGTTAATATGTGTGGGCTTGATTGTTTTGTTTTATTTTGTTTCACTTTGACTTTTTATTTCATGTTTTTGTAAAATAATTTTTAAATTTTATCTCAAATCATGTCTGATGAGTTTGTAAAGTTAACCTGATTTGATTTTAAATCTTTTTCTTCGATATATCTTTTTTTAATTTTTATCCCTTGAAATTCTTTTCCTACAATAACTAACATCATTGATTCTGATTGATGATTTTTTTTAGCTGTAAAAATGAAAGTAACAGCTTTGAATAAAAACAAAAAAAGGGTTTGCATTAAGAAAATAAAAATAAATCAAAGAATGAAATAGAGTTATAAGAAGGCCAAAAAGGTCCCAGTCAAGTATAGGGATACAAGAGGTAGGATCCCAAATCCAAGAACATTGTAGATTTCCAAGGGGTCGTAAGCTAAAGAAAGGAAGGGGATTGTGTTTATCATTGCAAGAAAAACAAAGCAATGATTGGTCCATAAAAGCCCAATTAATTAATGGGCTATTCCTGGTAGGCTCACAAATACACGGAAACTTCTACAGGGTCCTAAAGCCTATGTGTAGATACTATTGGATCGTGAAAGGAAAGCCCAACACCATCCCATGGAACACAAGGTTGAGTGTGTCCAGGTTGTTTGCTCATAGCTATGGAAAAATGAATAAAGTTCTCCCACTGCGGCATATATGATACAGGTTCTTCTGGGATTTTTTTTTTTGTTTTTAGAAAGTAATATTTTTTAAAAAATGGTTTTTATAAAAATAATTTTCTTATAATGTGTTTTTTATATTTAATAGTATCATAAGAAATAAGTTGAAAAATACTTTTTGTTGTTTGACTATATTATAAAAAATAAGCTAAGAAATAATTTTTTGATTTTTTGATTTTTTTTTCTCAAATTTATTAAAAGAACACGAATAAAATATGAAAAATAAAAAAAATTGAAGGAAAGTAACAAAAAATAATTCTATTTCCTAAGTTATTTAAAATAAAAATAATGAATGAAGATCAAATATGATAAAAAAAAAATGAAAAACAAATTTCAAAAATTATTTCAAATAGTAGGAAAAAACAAGGATCAAATTTAATTCATAAAAAAAAATCTAAAAATGAAATTTAAAGAAAACTGACGTGTCTAAATAATGAACATCATTTTGAAGAATGGCATCAAAAGGTTAGCAATACAGGAGAGATTTATAGTATTTGTCTTGGGGACAAATCTTAACGGGATCAAAGGGTTGCTGCTGCTGCTACTACAGATGGTGATGTTGCTTGTATGCTTTGGAATTATCAATTTGTATCAACACAAAATAAAAACTGTGAAATGAATGCCATAATTCAGTTCATCAAAGAAACATCTGCAGAACATATTCAACAAGACTACAATAGATCACCCATTCTCTTCTTCATGACAACCATAAATTCTCAATTCAAGAACACAGCTACGAACTACAACTTCTACTTGATATGGACCCATGTTCCCTTACTGGGAACACCTTCATGGACCACAAATACCTGGTAATATCCTGGAGGTGCCAATGTAGCAGTTGCCGGTGCATGGACATGAACAACATAGTTGCTGAAATCCACCCTTTGGGCTTCACTGTCCAAAGACAAAACCAGCAACCTTTGATTCATGGAATAGGAATGTGAAGTAAAAGATGGTGCCACCATTGTCACATAAATCTTTCCAAGCTCTTCATGCCACTGATGCATGTGAAAATGCATGGAAAACCTCTGCATGTATTCAAGATTGGTCCTTGGATATATCTTGCTAATTATTGGTCTAGAAACGTTGGGGCTAAAATATGGTGGATAAAATGCTTCAACACTTAGCTCAGTTGGATAAACAGCAGTGAAGTTGTAGTTACTGTTTGGATTGCTTCCACCGACCAAAACACGACCATCTGATAGCAAATGGGCTGTTGAATGATAAACACGTGGAATTGGAGAGGGACTCATTATCTCAAACCTGCTAGTTTTAGCAGTGATGGGTACATTAGGCCGGTAAAGAACTGGGTTTAGCACCGGTTCTCTACCTACATTCCAGCCAGCTGATCCTTTTGCAGCACCATTAATGATAAGCACATCACCTGTAGGCAACAATATCATGTCTCCCATCAATCTATTCAGTGGCATTTGTTCCATTTTCCAGCTTGGATTGTTGGCAGTTATTACTAGTCGACCGCAGGACTTGGAAGCAGGGACGAAGTCCCCTGCATTTGCCTTTTGGTTTGAGTCCGCTGCTGTCCCACCACAGATAAAAACTTCAGCCTCTGGGTGGTTGTTGAAGTTGCTGGAAAGGATAAGAGGAAGCAAAACTGAGGAACCTGTACTAGGATAGTTGCGCGAAACACCTCCGGGCATGACAGGATAGTTTTTAACCACCTTGTTGTTGACATAATCTAGAAGAATTGCACGGTCATTGGCGAAAACGAATAGTTTTCCATCAGGAGTGAGGTGTAGGAAAGGATAAAGATTGTTGGGAACAAAGGGGGAATATCTGGTTTCTTCCAGAAATGGAAGCTGATACAGTTTTTTATCAGAAGTAGAAGTTTTCGGAATAAACTCATAATTGAATTGATTCATGCCCCCGACAACAATGATTTTCCCATTTGGTAAAATTTGATTCGATGCATACCATCTTGAAGTAATTAGGCCGTTTTTTTGTTCAACCCAATCACAATTTGCACACGGTGCGAGAGACCGAACCACACGTTCTCCAAGCCTGAACCCACCACTCTGGATTAGAATACCGCTGGGCAACAATGCACCTGAAGAGCACCATGTATCGGTTGTAATGGTAAGCGGTCGGATACTCCGGCTGGAGGGATCGAACTCTACAGAATGTGAATAGCAATCAGTCGTAGTTTCTGAATCAACAACGCACTTTCCTCTTGGTAGAGAAATGTTAGATGGACCTGAACCTTTCCAGTCGAAGGCGATGATTTTATCATTTGGTAACAATTGCATGTGCATTGCTGAAATTCCGATGCTTCTCTTCAATAACTTCCATTTTCCTCGGTGAGTTTGGCTGCCTAATGCTACTGTGAACAGTGAAAAGGTTGCCAGGACTAGACACACCAAGGATTTTGGTCTCATGGTAGCCCCTGGATGTGTTTTTTCTTTGATGAACTACTGCCCAAATTATATGGACCTTAAATCAGCAAACAACTTCTTGCAGTCAGGCACCACCGTCAAAACATAACAAAAGCGCCAGCATTTAAAGCTTCGCGTGTCAAAAATATTTTTAAAAATATTAAAAATTTTTGTTTTAAATTATTTTAATATACTGGTATCAATAATAATTTTAAAAAATAAAAATATTTGAAAAACAATCTTTACGGCCATCACTAATCAGCTAGAGGACAATAAAATGGTTTTAAACACCTGATCGATGGCTCAATAATAGCAGCGAGTGTTTTTATTAGAAGTGTCAAAAACCATCGTGGTAGGCCAGGTGGAAGAATATTTTTATGGTACACATTAACTTTTATTCAATTTAAAATAGAATAAGAACAATGATTATTTGGTTAACGGTACTTGTAAGAAAAATCAACTCAATTTAATAGTTTAAACTGTATATTAGTGAAGGGTGAGAATCAAGAGAGAAGACCTTAGCTTGGTCTTTCAGAACCCGGAGTTTGACGGTGTTGAGGCTGTAAATGCCCTTAACAACCATCTTATTTTTATTAATTATGAGCATCAAGAATGCATTTATTAATTATGTCTGCCAGCTACAGATGATGCATCAGTCTGGTCAATTGTGTGCCCTGAAAACTTCATGAATCAAGTTTCCATCCCAGTTTACTGGCCGCTTAGAGTTAATTCTACATGGCATAAGTGGCTGGATCACACTTGACTGTGCACTGATTTGTAAATTTGATCGGGGGGGCCATCCCCTTCAATGAACTTGTAAAGAAAAACTAGCCGAAAGAAACAGACAAGTCCCTTTGGACTCAATCATTCATCTGGCACACAAGGACTCAACATTCAATGGCATTGAAGTATGGAGATAAAGTTTTATATTCTGAATGATAAATTTATTGTGCATGTCTCCCATTATATGGATGAAAAGGGTGCATGAGCCATGAGCCAATGTAATTTTATAATCTGGGTATTTATCTGCATAATCCATGGTTAATGCTGGGTGCTTTCGTGAAACAAGAAAAACATCGGCATCGGTAATATTTTGTTTTAATCTGTCAATAAACAAGGATCCCATGTGAAGGTATTTATAAAAACACCCCCAAAACGACTTGGGACGTAAATAAATTGGAAACAAAACAGCCTAAAATGGCAGATTGGAGGTGTGTGCTTTTTTATGGCAGAATTATGTGGGCATTTTACTAAGCATCGTCTCTAACTCTTCCTCCAATTACCATTTTAAAATGAGTATCCGAGCTTAATTTAACTAATCTCATAAATTTTAAAATTAATAATTATATAATTATTTAGCGATCATAACATTAACAATCATAAAATTTATAAACTAAAATTATAAAAAAATAATTTTTTTAATCTCAGGTTCTTATTACTAATTACCTCTGAGTTGTTAATTGGATGAAATTAAATAAAGTTAAGCAACAGGATATTCGAATATTCAAATGGAATCTAGGGAGGGTGTCGGTGACCATGGCTTGCTATACCCACAGGCTCGTGATAATCATGGTGAGGGGCCATGGAAAGTGTCGGATGAAGGCTTCAATTATATGGCACGGTCCTGTGAATGATATGGATGAAAAGACACCTCAAGATTCAAGAAATTTTCGTCTGTAAAATTATAATTTTACTCTCAATGATATATTTTTGTTAATTTAAAATACATGCTCATGGTACTGATTTTCAACCTCGCGCTAGAAAAAAACAAATATCGATGAGTTTAATTTAATATCTAAGGATCAAAATAATGCCGGTTAAAAGGTTATGCTCTAGCTAACCCCTCTTTCATTAGGTACGATAATAGGTATTCTCAAGTTAATTTCTTGATATTTATATTGTTTATTAAATAAAATTTTTAGATATTTATCAAGTATTTATCATTTTTGAATATCTAATATATATCTATTATTTATTAATTAATAATATATATTGAATTAAAGAAATTAAATATTTATTCGAAGCAAAATAATATTTATATCTTATCTATCATTTATTAAATCCAAAAAAATCATATTTATTGGAAGCCGATTACCAGCACCACCTTATTTCCTAAACACAATTCACACCCAGAACAACCACCACCAAAACTCCTCCTCCGATCTACCCTCTCACCGTCGCTGCTGGCACCTCCTTGCTTTTCACCCATATTGTTACTCCATCTAACGGCATCACTTCCTTCAATGGCATTAGTAATCATATACATTGCAATCAAAACCTCTCTTTGTGGTACACTCACAGACATCACCTACACTCTGCGGCCCACCAGGGATCCAGCAAACATGTGTCGGTGACTCGTTCTCCACTCACAGCTAAACTCAATTCCATCCTTTTATCACATGCTAAATAATTTTCGTTTAAGCTCTGCTAAATTTTTTTGCAATAATGAATGCTTATTTATGTAGTGGTTGCTGTCAGTATTATGTAAAACTCGCACAATTCAATTACTCAATAGGATTCTCCCCTACTTTTCTCTATTTTTACCCAGCTTTTTTTACTTGTTTCTCCATGGATGACCTGCTTCCTTTTTCCATGGGATTCCACGCGAGATATACACATGGAACAAGCAGATTAAATATTTTATTTTTGTTTTTAGGATTCAGATTTTGATCAAATAAAGGGGGAGAGAGAGACTCTAATTTTAAGGAGAGAAAACGGGGAAAGAGAAAGCATGAAAATGTGTGTTATGTTGTTTTGTTATTCATATATTATGTGGTTGTTTGACACACCGGTGTAATTGGTGTTTTGTTAAATTTTAAAATTATTTTTTATATATATTTTTTAAATGAATTTTTTTAGTGTGTTTAGATTATTTTGATGTGTTGATGTCAAAAATAATTTTTAAAAAATAAAAAAAAATATCATTTTGATGTATTTCAGCATGAAAAACACTTTAAAAAACAATAACAATCACACTCCCAAACACCCCTAGATTAAAGAATGTCAACTGGCCACACATGATTTCACAATGGAGGATGAGGACCTACGAGCTAAAACCTTTGGTATTAGAAGGCTGTATCATTCTGGGAAACTCAATAACTCGGGGTGCCTGGATATTTCTATTGGATATCCTGGATCAAGGGCCGACAATAATGAATACCACGTTTTCTCTTGCGTTTAAGATTTATTTTGCTGGAAGTTTTCTTGGGCCAAAATGGGCCAGTTCAAAGGGTAAAACCTACAGATGTGGGCTGTAAATGCCCCACTACCAATCCCTCCGTTTGGAGACATCTGTTTCGTCATGGAGAAAACATCCCATTAATATTTGCAAGAAATTTCCAGGAACCCATTGATGGAGAGATAGGACCTGCCTAAATGGCCACTTTGGGTGGAGAAGTCTTTATTAACTTGACAAATCAGCCTTTTCAATAGTTTGATTCCAGGGGAAAAAAACACCATAATAAAAAGAAAGCAGGATGTGTCTCTATCTAGTCCATGATGCTTCAATACAGGGGTTTTGGACAAGGTTTATGCAATGCAAAGACAGCGTTCATTCCTCCGACCTGGTGGATGTTTGTTTTTGTATTGCAACCGGAGAGGTTGCAAAAAAACTTCTTAATCTAGTATTTGGTAAATGTAAAAGGTATAAATATAGCATGGATCCCACATATATAAATTGTGTAGACCTCCGATGTAAAGCAGTAATTTGCTACTTTTCAATATTTGCTTTACCATATGAGAGAGGGAGACGGTACAGGGGCTGTTGGGGGATTAATATAAAAAATATATTTTTAATATTAAAATAATTTAAAAATTTAAAAACTTAATTAAAATATTAAATATATCATAAGAAGATCATAATATAATTTTTGTCTTGCAATCCTAATTTTATTTCAAATGATATTTTATTATATATTGTTCCAAGATCACAAAACCTTCACATACGGATTTTGTTCATGATGAAATTACAAGTAGTTTGATGGGAAAATAAAAATAAATATTTAATTTACTTGAATTATTAATTATATTTTATTATTATAATTATTAAATATTTAATATTTAAAAAACAATATATATATATATATATACACACACGCTTTAAAATAATTTCACAAGTTGAAAGCAATATAAAAAGTTTAGTAACCAAACACTTGAAACTGTATTTCATTAACTTCAAACTCAATCATATTTTTTACCAAATATTTTAAAAATTATTTTGAATAACAACTAAAATATTTTTTATGAAATTATTTTTTAAAATTTTAATCAGAAAAACAAAAATAATACCAAACACACTCCATTGTCCAAGCATGCGTGTCTTTCTTTAGTTTTATTTTTCAATACAGATTTATTTTTCTTAAAAAATAAAATCAATACAATCTTGGTATCAATACAATCAGCTAAATAATCAATACCAGCAATGTGTTGGGTTGGAGGAGCTCGTGATGTCTTGGGCAATGTGAGATTTTTGTCCTATCTTTTTTTATTTATTGTTGTTTTTGGGAGATGTAGAGTTCAGGTCTTGAGTGATGAACTCTCCCTCGCCCTCTCCCTCTCCCTCTCCCTCTCCCTCTCTCAGCTAGACACAAACTTTAAGGGCTTAGAAAATCCAAACCAGAGAACATTGAGTCAACAAAAATGAACTCCAAGAAGTGCATGCAGCTTATGAATGTATCCACCAGATCGAGGTAGCACAAATTGGAAATTAACCTCCATTTTCCAAGAATAAAAAACTATCAAGGCAAAATATATACTAATTGCACATTGAAGTTTCTCCCTGAAGAATTTGGGTTTGTATGGAAGCGAATGTTCATCTCAAAGAACAGTCCACATGGTAACTTCGAGAAATGGAAAAGAGGGTTTCGCCAATTAAGCTGACATAACTGTACTAGATTCTTAATAACTTCTTGAAATACAAAATACAAACAATGGGGTGTGGTAGCATGCAGTTCTGACTTCTTCCAAATAATAGATACATCATGGTCGTCATTTATCAGTGTCAGGGTAAAGAGGAATCCATGGCATCAAATGCTGATGTGACTAAACTGTGTAATAGTAAGCAATGAGAAAGAGTCAGACCATTAAAGGCATTCAGTGTAGCATATGGCTCGGACTTAGAAACTGATGACGAAATGAGAGAAAAGTGGCACACACTACTCCACAACGCCAAGCAAATAAGCAAAGTCTAAGCTCAGCAGAAACGCCTATCAAAGAAGACACGCATCAAGGTTGTCTTCTTGATCAGGCTTCTCTCAATCATCTTTCCAATCACCTGTTTCCTTTTCTATATATCCATCTTTCTTTCATTTTCCACGGTTTTTCTCTACAAAATAAGAGACCTTAAAGAGCCCAGTAATCACCCTAAACTTGGTTTTGTGTTTGATTTCCTGTTGGTACATGACGAACTCCCTTCAACCTGATTCAATCAGCACCATGTGCATGTAATCATCAAGACCACACGGAGAGGATGTTTATGTCTTACATTTTCTTGTTTTTATTAACATTAATAATCACATAATAAGTTAGGACAAATATTATTATTATTAAATTGCGGCAGAGAGCTACACCACAACAATGTGGTCAATATCTCTACATTTTAACAAGTAAACAAAAAATTGCAAACCAGTGTGAAGGATATCAAAGTACCCCCCCTCGAATGTTCAGAATTTAGATTTCTAGTTCTCCAGAGAAGACAGGAGCAAAAGCTTTCAGTCCAAATTAAAATACAAGTTGCTGCTCATGTATGACAGAAGAAGCCTGCATGGTCAAGCAAAATCAAAGGTCCAGTCCATCACGTGATTTTCTCTTTTTTAGAGTGAAATGCACAGAACCACAGAATAGTTTATGCACAAGCCGCAGAGGTTATAACAGGGTTTCACTTCAAGTAATAGATGGAGATCAGCATATTCAGCTATATATTTGAAATATTAATCACTCTTCGTAATGGAAGTCGCTTCAAGCCAGCAAGTGACTCACAGAAGTAAATTAAATTGTTATAGCAAAGGATCAAATCATCTTACAATTACAAGCTACATTACATGAGAGAAAAAAAGTTATGGAAATTCAAGGACGGAACCCTAGCTAGCTTCTTTCCATACGTATGCAACATCTGGGTGTTGAGCCCATGATCTCTTCAAGCATGCAAAGGACATGAGTTGACCAAAGGGCACAGATCTAAGCTTTAACATAAAGGTAAAGAAAAAGCAGAAACTAAACAAAAAGGAGAGGAGAAGAGATTACCACCCACTACCAGTCCCAAAAGTGGCACGAAAGATGAAGAGACAAGTATACAACCAGCATGATACCAATTAAAGCAGTTATACAAAACAAAACTCTGTGCATAATACATATTTTGATCTTATTTTCTAGTGAAATGAAATAGCAATTTATTATTATTATTTTGAACAAGCAAGCAATTAATTGTGGGCTAATAAGGTAGGCTCGTTGTGAAGAAACCCTAGAGGTTTTGTGGTAGTTGAAGTGGGCAAAAGAAGCCAATTACAGTGTAGATGAGTAAGAACCAGACACAGACAGATAAGATTCTTCGAGCCATCAAAACTAGCTCAATGATGAAGCTGGAAGAGTTAGCTAGATATACTGACAAAGAAACATAAAACCCTGATCATAAAATTTAGGGATAAAATATAAAAGAGTAATGATGAACATCCATTCTCCTCTTTCAGTCATAAAAGAAGGAGAAAAATAAAAGAAAAGGCAGTCAAAATCCCTCATCATTACACCAATCTGCGCGCTCATGCTCTAAAGAACTCAATTTCTCTATTGACCAAAAAACCCATGTACAAAAACTTTCCAAAATCAATTTTAAAAAATAGATGTGCACGGAAATATATATATATATATATATATATATATATATATATATATATATATATTAACAAGATACAATTTACAAAATACTAGCTCTCACCTTTTAGATCCAGACCGATATTGAACGGAAATTAATTATACAGATCATGGATGGAAGAAATAATTGGGGGGAATGAAGCCTGGTCCGACGTCACTAATCCTGATCTCTCTATTCAATTTAAAATAATCAATGATAGAATCATAGATCTAGTTAGTGACCTCGTGCCAGACAACATTCCCCTCAAAAGAAAAAATATATAGCTTCCATTTCTATTTCCCCCCCAACTTTCTCAATCAAAAACCCTAATTAACCTAAGCAAACTCTAAACCACACCTATTAATTTCTTTTTAAAAAACCCTCAAAACCACGGATTGTGAGAGAGGCGAAAGATATACAGAGAGGGAGAGCGAGAGAGATGGGTTTTGTATGATCATGGTGAATGAGAAATGAGCAAGGAAAACAGAGATTAAAAGAGCAGGAGGAGAGATGAATGGGTGAAAAGGACAAAGAAAGCAATTAAAGCAGCAGACCCACTGACCCTGCATATGGGTCTCGGGCACCAGGAAATGACCACGACCCCCATCTCCAACTCACTCTCTCTTTCTTGCTTTTAGCACTCATCAATCTCATCTTTCTCTACCATGCAGTGCAATATGTGTGTGTGTGTCTATATATAGATTTTAGCCCCCTCTTTTTCCTCTCTTTCTCTCTTTACAAGGTATCAAAATCCCATGTGTGCCGCGATATATCATCATGACCTAATCACACCATCATATTTTTATGCTTAAAATAAATTACCAGGTACTATCTCTGCTTGCTAACAATAATATCATAATTTATACGTTTATATATATATATATATATATATAGTGATATAATATAAATTTGAACCAACCCATATCACTACTTTTATGTCTAACCCTAACTGTACTTCACATCGGCATTAATCAATTATTTTTCTTACCTGTTCATGATCACCATTAGCATTGTGTGTGTTTATATGTTTTCAACTGTCATACCATTTTCTTTGTTCCATTTCCATCCACCAACTACAATAAATTCACATTCTTTTTTTTGTGTTTTTCTCAACAAATCATTATGTTATTATTCAAGATAAGTTTCGCATATATAGATTAAACTCGTATTCGCATTTTTCAACCATTACAGTATTTTTCGGACCACTTTTTATACAACCATACAAATTTATATTCAATTTTCGTTTTTTTAGCTACGCATAATATATTTCCATGCCAAATTTTCATGCAAACATATTAAATTAGTTTTTGATGAAATGGATAATATCTAAAGCATGACCTAAACTAAATCCCTCAAGAGTTTGATCGACATTGTCCGTAGACATGATAACGTGATGATGTATTGACGATGATGATCAGATAATAAAACACGTGAGAAAGAAGACGAGTTAGAGGATTAGTTGAGCTAATTCACCGTCCTAGCTCTATAGTTTAGTCGTATGATTTATGGGTACATATCGATTCTGCAAGTGTTGCCATGTTTTGGTACAACGTTAATTTGGGTAAAATAAACAAACATGAAAAAGGGTAGCCTCGTTCACTGCAAAGAAATTCACTGCTTTTTTTCTAAGCTTGCGGAGGAGTTGAGATTATACGAGACACAGAGAAAGAGAGAGAGAGTCATATATAGTCATAAAAAGTTACTGATCAGCTGCTCTCATCTCCACCATGACACATGGTCCTCGCCATTCAGATTCATTTACATACTTCATGGCCCACTCATGTTAAGGGCGCAAACCCTTTTTTATTTTTATTTTCTCCTTAATTTTTAATGGAAAAGAAAAATTATACAAACAACTGAAAAAAATATATAGAAAGTACGACACTGCATAACAAGGATGGAAGAAAAGGTAAAATCTCTAGCACTATTTTGTGGCATTTGCAATTGTAAGAAAGAAAAACAAAATGTGATTCGAGGGAGAAATTTGATTGTTATAAATATAATTAGAGTATCAAGATTTCCTGATATTCTTGTACATACAGCTATTTTATTATTATTTTAGCCAAAAGCACAGCTACTGAGGTGAAATTAATGAGATGGAAAAGCGTTTGGATGATTGAATCACAGTGAAAGGTGTAATAAATATCTCGCCACAGAATTTGATTCCTTCAAGTGAAAGATAACCGGTCTTGCAAAAAAGGAAAGCAAGGAAAAAAAGATGCTGGGATTTATTATGGTGTTAGCAATGGAATGTGACCTCTCAACGCATGTCAAAAGCAAAATCTCAATAAATAAAAGCACATGTCTGCGAGGCTGTTCAAAGGCTTTGCTTGGGTCACGATGAATTTGAACGTCGAGATCGTTTGAAATTTTGAACAACTTGACTTCGCCTGTTGATTTGTCATGGTAGTAAAAGGCTTTGGAACTAGCACTTCTAAAAGAGATCATTAGCAATGCATTAATTTTTTATAATTAATATAAAAAATCCGTTGCTAATAAACATTAGCAATAAAATTGGAATTGAAAACTATCTGATACGAATTTGTAGTTGCTAATTTGCTTTGGAACTAGCTAGCTAGTATATTACCTTTCAAAGAAACTACGCTATAAACCTATTTAGAAAAAAAAATTTGGAATCAAATATTTGAGATTTTAAGTTGAATGTGGGGGGCATAAACAAGTGTATGAAGGGCTGAAAGGAAATAGAATATTAAGAATTCAATGTTCTCAAATTGATTAAGAAGGGTAAGTGGGTGAAATTTCTCTCCTAATCCTTCTCATCTCTCTATGGTAAATAGAATTTAATGATGGATTCATGTATGCATGATTACATTGGATTTGTTTTTCCTGAGGGAGATTCGAATGAGTTAAATCCGTGATAGCAAGTCTTTGCCACTCAATCGAAACTCCGATTGGTACTTACATTGGATCCTTCTATAATTAGGATAATATAATTCTTATGTGTTAATAATTTGTTCACCCATCACCAAAATTTCTTTCTTTGATAGCCGACAACCAAATTTCTGTTCTTGATACAAGACAATCAATTTAATTTCTCTTGGTATGATGTGTTGCGATCTCTGTTTCTCGTTTTGTTCTTGATCAAAATTTGTCCCTACGGACGCCACCATCATCCCAGCAAAGTCAAAATTCCATGTCTTAATCATGTGCATTGCCGGAGCTAATTGATAAAGTTCAACCTTTGAACTCCTTGCTTCTGTTCTCGTATCCCTTCAGAATGAAATAGTTTTGGGATGGAGAATTACTCTTCCAAGCTTTCAGTCATCTGTTTTTTGTGTGCTGCCCTAAGAGACCAGAATTTTGGATTTACTCTTACAAGAAAACTAGGGTTACCACTAATTACAGGATCAAAGTAATTAATTAGCCTTTGTTATTTACCTTAATATAAAGGTTCTCCTTGACATAAGAATCGGATACTTGCAGATCACAGCCCAACAAATATGAATGCCACATTGTCTGCTTGCACCACAATCTCATGAGGAAAATCAAAGCATTTCATTTTTCTTTATGGAAGTCCTAATTTCATGGTGATTGACCTAACCCCTCTAGCAGACACCAAACTTTACCTAGATCTTTGTTATTTTCCAATTCCCACCACACCCATCGAAGGCATTGTGTCCAGTACTATCCTCTTTTCCTGCTAAACAATTTGTAAAGTAAATCCACAGCAACAAATAGATTACAGCTTTTATGTCACAGCCGTCCCTCTTGCCATTCTTGATGATCAATAAGAATTAATGGATTCCAACTGTCATCCATCGTTTTGAATTTGAGCATAGATCACATATGCTAGCTTGATCATTGTTTCTTGCAGTAAGCAATTGTTTAATCTGAACCATGCATGTATTACATATAATCGTCAGATACTTAAGACCACACATATATTCAGCAGCGCGTGTAGTGCAATGTTGGAAAGTGTGCTCTAATGATCTTGTTTTCATGTAGTAGATTGATGATGATAATAATAAAAAATTAAAAAAAAACTGTGCTCCACAAATAACCTTACGAAAATGTGCGAGAGTGGTTGAAAAGAGAAAAGGTAAGCACTCTTTTCATGCAAAGAAAGCTTTTTGGCCAACCCAACCTCAAGTCTGCCTTGATTGAGAAAAGAAGATTCTCTGCAAGCAAAACAACGTAGAAAACAGAACCAAAGCTTACGTGGGGTGTGTGAGTGTTTTCTTTGGTTTCTGAAACTTCAATAACTCAAACACAAATGCCACGACACATTGATTCTCGTTTCCATTCATTAAACAAGAACACTTTGATTAACAGCTGTTGGAGACTGTTACGAGCTATTTAAGGCACCCTATCAAAGCTGGAAACCAAAATAAAATATATTGTACTATTAGTGCCTGCACACAAGCTGACAAGACCTTGTTTCTTTTTTCAGTTTCGAGTGTCAAGCTAGCGACCAGCAACTTGAAAATCATCCGTTCATTCAAAAATATAGCTGGGTTTCAAATTTCAAACCTAGTTCTCTTTAACTCTTTTTTTTTTTTTATTGAACTCACCCGGTTCACATTGATACCATCAACTAATAACTCACATGGACGTGAAAGGAATTAATAATATATACAACGATCAGAGCACTCACAACTAATCTGCAGGGACATTTAATTACTACGAGTTGATCAAGGAGAAATGCTTGTCTTAATTGCTCTTTTTTGGGCCTAATTTTGCTATGTACACATCTTAAACATATATATATATATATATATACTACTCACTCATTCAATCGATTACATATCACAACGATTGGAGTTAATCGAAACATTGGTTTTATCGACGCTCTTGATGATAACGTACGTACGAGATTGAGCTCATTATAAAGAAATTAAAAGAGATTAGTCTCTTCCTAGTATTTTTTTTTTGTTATTAATATATATTTCTTTACAGTTTTATAATCTTAACTTATATTCCCATGATTTCATGGATTGAGATTTTTTTCACTTTCTATATTCTTAAGCATGAAAAGTGTTGTTGAGTATTTTAAAATCGTATTACAGTTTGATTCATTTGAAATATCAAAATTTATTGTGCTAAATAATCATCTCAATTCAGACACTTAAGCTATTATATGAGGTCTCATGATATAATTTATATTATTATCTAAATTTATACCTAAAAATATGTTTAGAGGAAATTGGATAGGTTGTGATGTCAAGGATGAGATAGTTTAAAATTAACTCCATCACATGTTTGATAAATGTTAGACATTAAAAATCATTGATGAAAAATTGAGTCATTTGGATATTGAAAACAATTGATGAAAAATTGAATGATTCGAACATTTAAATTCTCTGGCAAGAGTTTTGATCATTAGACATTGATCTTAGTTGGATGAAATGCATTCACTTTAAGGAATAGGATCACATAAAGGTTTTATTAAAGTGTTAAACATTAAATAAACTACAATGATAATATAGGTGTTGAGATGAACCTATAAATTAATTGGTCAAAAAAGACACAAGAGGTACTGAAATAAATTCTTAAGATTAGTTGGTTGAAAATGACGACATAGGTGTTAAAGAGAATGAATGAACGAAATTAGTTTCCATAAATGATAAGAATGTTAAATTAATATATTGATGAAACCTAGATTACACCTAAGCATATCATATTAAAATAAATAAAATAAAAGGGAGAAATAAATCATACATTATTTTGGGCTATAATTAAGATTATTTGGGATGATTTTATGGAATTTTTTAGGTTAAAATAGAGGTAAGGATGAATATGACCATGTCATGAATTTGGTTAATTCAAAAGTAATAAATACATCAAGAATGGTTAGGGAATAGATTATGAATAGGAAAATAATTCAATGTGTATAAGTAATATAAAGAAAACCTCATCAATTATTCAATAGAATGTATTAAGTTGGAAATTCAGCATATAAAAGACATGTTTATAGATAACATTCAAAATGTCATGTTTTTTTGTTTTAATAACATTGACGTTGTTTTAATAACATTTTTATTGGGTATAACAATGTAAACAAATTTATATATATGAAATCAAGATAGTGTTGTAATATCATTATTTTGTATGTTATATCATTCCAGCATTGATGAAATTAATGAAGGTATGTTTGAGACTACCATTATGATGATGCATAGTCCCCAAGAGGTATGGTGCAGTGACAAAATTTAATATTTGTCTTACAGATTTCGGGTTTGAGTCAGTGTGTGTTCATTTTTTAATAATCTAAAATAGTCAAAGTTTTACTTGTTTAACTCATACCCATAAAGAGGACCTAAAAGAAATGAGATTTCCTCAAATTCAAGAAAAATATTATGATGATGCAAGTAAAATACATTGACACCATTTTACACATAAACTATTTTTAAAAATAAATATTTTACATTAAAATTTTTGGGATAGTTACAATTATTTTTAATATAGATTTATTAAAATGTTTTTTAAACTTTCATCAATAGTTTCTAGGAAGATTAGAAATTTTTATGATAATAGTAACAACTACTTTACAAATAATTATATATTAACTTAATATGTTAAAAAAAATTAAAAACAAATTCTTAGTAATTCCAATAAGAATACAATTAGTTATTTAGTATTTTATTTTATTTCAAAGGTTTTTTTGATTTATTACTCTTGAATTTATTTAAATAGATGCGTAAAAATGATCAATTCATAATCTTTTTCTTTCACAACCATAATAAAATTTTATTTTTAAAAATTAATCTTTATTAAAAAAAAAACATGTTTTCATAAAAAAAAATACATGAATAATAAAATCGATTTTAAAAAAAATATTTTTTTTCAATTTTATTCAAGCCATTGAAATTTTATCACTAGTTTGTGTTTAATATATCAAGTTGTTAACAAAGAAAATTATTTTTAAAATATAAAAAATACATGAAGGAGAAAAGAGAATTTTGACTGAAAAGTATATCTTTCCTCTAAAATCAGAGTTAATTATCTTTTATGGATATTTATTTGAATTATTATACAGTTAAATAAAAAAAGAATTTAAAAAGTACCGGAAAAAGACGGGCACTATGCTAGTGTATTAGCCAAATCAACACGAGTGGATTAACATTAAAATTGGGGTAAAAAAGGGAAGGATTGGTATTAATATAGCAATGGATGTCAGATGTGGGCTCTACATTCAGGCTTTTTAGCTATGATTGACAACAAACAACTTTGGGCCTGGCACTGATGAAAATTCTAACCCATTAGCCGAGACTTCAAACTTGCTGATCCAGTTGAGCTGACTTTTTCTACTGTCCATGGCCGTCGTCATCCAGATTGGGTCTTGATCTCCTTCTGATGCTTGCTGGTGCCGAACTGCTAGACCTCGTTTCACCGATTCTCTTGTGAAGATGAGGTCAAGCCAATGACCCCCTCGCATTCTATACATTAAGTTTAACGAGGACACAAATTGTTACGCCCTGATCAAATTACCAAGAGTCAAGAACAAGAACAAGAACTCGATATTTTTTTCAGAAATAAACTAATTAAATGAAAAATACACATGGATGCCATGATTTCTGGACTGGAGAAATTTTATATCTGGACGGTGGCGTAGCACGAGTTGAAGGTGACAGACGGAATTGAAGTGTGAGCAACGAATCTGGAAGAATCAGACATGATGTCGTTAGGGCATACAAAATATTTCAACACGAAGCTAACATGTTTCCTATTTATGCACTCAAGTCTGTCCGAAATTCCAAATAATTGATTGATGATGATAAAACCCACAACTTATTAGTGGCCACGTTGAATACGAGAAAAGAAGAACCTGCAACTTTCCAAAAGAAAGTGGACTGGATCACGTTCTGGGGGACCCCTTGTTCTGATCCCTACCTCTGTGCTGTTAAACCATTGGTTCTTGATGGACACAAGGACAGCTTTACAGTAAACTTTGTCTTCCGGCAATTGACCCGAAGTTGCCATTTTTTTCAAAAGAAGAAAAGCTTTTGTATCAACGTGGCAACCTAAGACGTGGCAACCAAAAAAAAAAAAAACGTGGCAACCTAAGACGCTAAAACCCATGATGTTTTCTCCACGAAAAAGGGACCTTCCATGTCCCTGCAAAGTTAAAGATTATAATAAAATGATGGTGATCTTATTAAGACTCATGATCGTAAAGCAGTTGAAGAGGGTATTCAAAATCACATATGTGGTGGATCAAGGATAGGATTTAGGACATATCGCCTTGTCAGCTTGAATGAAAGGCGTTCAAAAATGCCACCACCACTAGCTAAAAAATAGAGTAACAAGATGCTCTTCTTCATATCGTACACGTACTATCGTATCAGGCCCACGTAATGGGATTCATGTATAGACATGAGCTGCCTGACAATCTATTAGTTCACTTACCTATTGCAAAAACAAAAGCTCACCAAAGCAATGTTGACAGAGAGACGAGACATCCTCAGCAACAACAGTAGTAAAAATATCAGGTAATGGATCGAGGCACGCCCCCTTTATCGAGCATTCAAAAGATTGAAAACAAGAGAAGGTTTAGTGATGAACAAATCAAGTTCCTGGAATTCATGTTCGAGTCAGAATCAAGACCGGAGTCTCGGATAAAACAGCAGCTGGCTAATGAGCTTGGGCTAGAGCCTCGACAGGTTTCTATATGGTTCCAGAACAGAAGAGCTAGACTGAGGACTAAACAGATTGAGAAAGAGTACAGTATACTGAAAGCAAGTTATGATGTTCTAGCCTCTAGCTTTGAATCGTTGAAAAGAGAGAGGCAGGCATTGATAATCCAGGTATCTTTCTTTTGTTGGACTATAATCAGTTTTTAAAGTGTAAAGGTACCCTTGCGACTGAGCTTAAAATGTCTGGGATGCATTCTGACCCTAACAAGTTCTTTAATTTCCAACAGCTGCAGAAACTGAAAAACAGGCATGTAAAGCAACATGGGAGCAGAAATTGTGGAAGCCAACTCGGAAGCAGCCGTGATGGCATATGTGTGAACAAGGATACTGACTCAGAGTCAAAAGAGAAACCCAGCTCTCTATTGGACGGTAATGACCGTGAAGAAAACAGGCCTTCGAGTGATATAAACAGCAGAAATACAGTGAACACGATGGAAGAGATTGACATTTTGAACCAGACCGAACAAACAGACAACTCATCACAGTGGTGGGAATTCTGGTCATGATCATTGGAAGCACCCCACCTCAAATGAATGAATAATGAATAAGCACACAAGCATGTTTAGCATCTAGCTAAAGTCCACTCGTATACGATACTAGCTACCAGTCTCTTAATGCAATCTTGATAGATTTTGTAATTCCAAGAGGAGGTTTGCTCAATCGTCAAATGTATCCACTTTCGTATTGTAATCAAATTGAGGACATGCACCTTTCGCAGGTACTAATGGGAAAAACAAATGAAGAAATACATGGAACAGAATCAAGCGACTATTGTAAAGGAAAAGAAAAAACCCCTTCGAAAACTATGCTCTTATTTTTCCATTCAAAAAATTTAAACTTTCAAAAGAACATTGAAATATGTTCTCATGGCTCATATGTTATTACCATATAGAACAGTGATAAATAAATATTTTCTCATATCACATAGTAAAAATACCCCAATACCCTTAAAAATTAAAAACAATAAAGCAATTAAATTTGATGTCAAGGGTTTTTAGTATTTCACAATAATTTTTCTCTTAAATTCTAATATAAATTAAGAGACAATTTGATATTTGACCAAATATAAAAAATCATAAACAATTAAAATACAAAATAAAACAACAAAAATACCTTTAATATAAGCTTGTCGTTGATTAGTTTTATTTTTTCACAATTATTATCTAAGCTCAAAGGTAGTTTTCTATTTGACTAAATAAAAAAACATATGGACATGCATGTTATGGGAGACACCTCGTTAAACAATTTAATTTCACCCCGTGGTTGAAAGCTATATCATGTTCTCTTCATATTGATGCGATACATATCACCTGCGGTGATATAATTTGATGTTTATAGGGTTTTTTTTTCTCTTTTTGTTCTCTCTCTCCTCTCCCTGAGATGTTGGCATTAAAACTTTAATTTTTTATTTTATTTTATGTCTTGACTTTTTTCTTGTAGAAACTGTAATTGTTTTCAATTTCTTCATCCAAAAATAAATTTACCAAAAATTATATTTTTTTTCTAGTCTTTTGTAAAATTTTAATGGTTTTCAAATTCATCCTTCAATTCAACTTGACTGGTTTATATTTTACAATTTGATCCTTCTTGTATTAATTTTTATTTTTTACGATTCTTTTCAATCTTACCCTTTAATTACAATATTGTTCTTATTTCTTATGTTAATTGTGATGCTCATTCTTTCTAGTTTTTTTGTCCATTTACTAAATTAATTTTTTTTTCCTGATTTCACCATTCAATTAAATATTAAATTTAATTTTGATCTTTATTTTTTAATTACTAATTTAAAAAATATATATAACTATTTTTTTTATTTTATTCCTCAAGTTTTTTCATGAATTTTCTAAATCGAGTGTTTCGAATTTGATAACTCGGTTCTAAATTTTAAAATTTAACTCCAGTTTTCTTTCTAAAAAAATCTTTTTTTTAACATGCCATTCCAATCACGATATCCATGGATTTAACAGAATATCACGGTTCAACCTAGCTCTAATTAGCATGTTTTGTCATAACCAGTTTTTTACTTCATTTCAACACCTGAACATTATTTTTTCTTAACAAAAACAGTCCAAACTCACGGCAAAGCGTGGACATTGATGCTAGTTAACTCTATATAATGACAATCTACAAATCAAAGCAGGTGTGGATAGCAGATGTCATTCGTCAAAAATAGAACATTAACAAGTCACATTCTCGCATTCAAGTAAATTGGTCTGCTACAACGTAATCTTGCATAGACTGCCTCCTTATGCGACTTGGTAAAGTCATGCTGGTCCAAAACAAAGAGCTTGATTCACAGTGGTGTGGCCCCTTAATGCTCAGCTTTAACCTTCACGTCTCCATTGGGTAATGAGCTTTGTGCTTGAGCATGCCGTTTTGCTTCCTGCAAGATGTTAAGCTAAGTTCATATACTTTCTTGGGGACAAAAAACGAAAGAAAACGAAAAGTTGCCCTGTTCTTGTTATCTTTTGAGGCACCAAATAATTTCTCTAACTGGGCAACGGTTTTTGCAACCAAATCAACATCCATATTAGAAATGTTTAAATTTACGGGCTTAAAATCTCTTGTTTTAAGATTTTAATGCCAACGTAAGCCACAAACTCATGTTGTTGAAGAAACTTCCCCATTCATTGGTCGACAAACACAAAAACTCGTGGGAGTCAATAAAATTGTCAAAGCTGCACCAGGATGTGGCGACCATATTGAATATGGTGTGGCTAGCAAGTTCTAAACCAATGACGAGGCATAAACCTCAGCTGCTGATAGGTTAATAAACACCAGCTGCTTCAATAATTTCAGTGTTCATCATAACCGAAAACATTATGGTTCTCTGTAACATACCATAAAACATCTCATGCTTACGGATTTCTATTATCGAGTATCATTACTTGTCAGCAACCTAACCTTAAGAAACAAATTCAACTGAGATCTTTGCATGACAAATTTTAGTCTAGGCAGTTCCTCTAACAAGAGAATATGGCTTTTGTTTCACAATAGAAGCAGAAAGATAGGAAAATTCAACTGAGAAATCCATCCAACATGCAGTAAATATAACTCACAGCAGCAGACACTGCACGTATCTCCCTATATGATTCGACTTCATCTGGAAAAGTCTGCTCAAGTTCCTCCAGAAGATGCTTGCGTAAACTCTGCAAAATTGATGGCTATATAATGAATATCAAGCACACACAAAGCAAATTGGCGGCAAAAAATCTAGTGGAAACATATTGCATGAATACATCAAGAGAAAACAACATATCATAGTGGGAACCAACGAAGTACCTTGAAGGCATCAGTTTTGCCTTTAGTGACTTGATTTTTTGCAATGCAGCTGCTTATAACATCCCTTGTGAATTCATCTGGATTCTTTCCATCATCAATCAAACTAAGAACAGAGCAATAAATTTGCTTTCAGTTAGCAAAAGATGATAAGCTGAAATTGGCTCATCTCAAATAACAAATTACAAAGATACACTCACTTCAAGACCTCCATAGGAACCTGAATGTTGCACTTTTCAGACAATTTAACCATATTGTCCAGCTCAGTAACAAGACCATTGCTGCAAAATCACATCTTCATATCATAAACCTTCTAGCCACCAAAACACGATGCTATCAAATAACAACCTTAAACAAAAGATTGATAGAAAAGTACAGTCGTTGGAGAAGAGGAAGCTGAGAAGCAGTGTTGAATGAAGAGACCGTGAGGTAAAGCTGGTGGAGTAAACCAAGAGTCTTCTGGATGGAATTAATAACTTGGTTCAAATTCTGCTTTGGATCATCTACTGTCGTCGCTGCTGCTGTATCATTCACTGGAGTAGCCAACATTCCATTACCTCCACCAATCCCCAAAGCAGTATTCTGCGACAAATCCATCACAAACGACGCTCCTGTCCCAACAAAAACAACAAATGGACCATAAAAACTACAGTCTAGAAATTAACAAAATTAAGCAAAGAAATGATAAAAAATGGCCTGTAAAAAATATAGGGTCACCTCAATTTTTTTTCAAAGCTTAAGAATTTCTCAGACAACCGTAAGTAAAGCTCCAAACTTTACAGAAGAAACAAATCAATGAAACACTGAACAAACACAAACGTTCCCTTAAGTTTCTGTTTCAAATGCACCCGAAATTCAAATTAAACAACCCTCTTGCAAATAAATAAAAAATAATCTAGCTCCATAATGAAATTAATATATTAAAATCAACCCGGATCATAATTTTTTTTTAAATAAAACAGTATAGTAAAAATTAAGTAATACTAAGCGAATCCAGATTGTGAGAGCAAACATATAAACAGGAATTAAATTTAAAAAAGAGCATTAAGCTAAGATTGCTTTACCCGTTGAAATTGGTAACAGTTCTTTGTCGCTTTTGGGTTTCTGAAGAGAGAACTACAGGGAGAGCGCGTTCTGCCGAGAAGGAAACAAGAGTTAGTTTGATTATACTTATGTCGTTTACATGCCTGAATTACACCTATCTTGGGTGAACGACACGTTGCTCATATGACTGGGTTTTCTCCACGGTGTATGCTTGGACCTGAATTATACTGAGCCTATATGAGATCCAGAATGGGCTCAGGAGTTAGGCCTACACGAAGCCCGGCAGATACATTGATCAGTCACTGCTTCTTTCCACGAAACTTTTTGAGAAAATTAGCTTACTTCGATGCTAAGTGCACGTTTTACATTTAGTCAACTTTTTTAAAAAAAAAAAACATTATTTGAAAATATTTTAAATTGATATTTTTAAATATTTTTTTGATATATGTATATGTTTTCTAAAATATACATTTTCCCATTAAATGGATGATTTTTTTTATTCATGCTTGTTTTTAACAAAGTATTTTTTTTATTTATAACATATTTTTTAAAATAAAATAAAATAAATATTTTTCAAGTTTTGGATAATTTAAAATAAGCAGAGAAAAATGTATCACTTTAATTTAAGCTACATTTTCTCATTAATTAATTCATTTATTTATTATAATAATAAAAATACATTTTATCATAAATTTTATTTTTAAAATTAAATAATTTATTATGATTTGAAAAGCAAGTTGTATCAAACAAATATTAAAAATTATGTTTTGATATTCTATATGCAATTGAAGGGGAAATAGTTAAATTAATAAATTTTTGATACATATCTATGATAAAATATAAATTTTATTCTTATTTAATACTCATGGTCATAAATTGTTTTCTTAACTGTATATTGGATTCGTGTATAAAATTAACGAGTAATTGATAATATTATAGAAACAAAATATTGTATTCTCATTTGAAAACAAAGGAAAAAATAAATGATATTCAATATAGTAATATTTTTAATTATATATAACAAGTTTTAATTAATATTTTTAGCTCCCGGGATAGCCAAATAAAGTTTTTATTTGTGATGTTATGTTTCTTTTTATATTGATAATTATTTTCTCAATAATCAAATAAATATAATTTTTTTACTGGTGAAACTCTAGTCGATATTTTTTTTCCATTAAAATTAAATAAATGGGTGTAAACACTGATTATAAATCCACCACTAGAACAATCAACTGTAATTTATTTGTATATTATTTTGGTAAGTTCATTGGAATATATTATGAGTGCTTTCACTGCTAACATTTCGCTGAAAATTTCATCGGTATCCTCTCTTGGATATTTCGCTAATGATTTTATTGTTAACATCCCATTATTATAGTCATCAATGATAATAATAACATTTTAAATATCTATCGAAGTTATTAATATTGTTTTGATTTGTACTTTGTTTTAATTGAAATGAAATATTTTGGTTTTAAAATGTTTCAGTGTGTCGTATTAAGATTGTACTGTTTATATGTATGTGTATAATTAAATATATTAATTCAAAAAAATATTAGTTCAAATATAAAAATAAAATTATTTAGAATTATGCAATTTAATCTCAAAAAACACAATAAAATGATTTTTCTAAATAAAATTATAAACATGTATAATATTACGAGAATAATACCATCAATCTTGCAATATCATATATTCTCTAATTGTTCTGAAATTTTAACATAATATATCAAAATATATCAAAATACTCGTAAAATTTGATCTTAATCTAACGGTCGGATTAAGAGATGTGATTGATATTGTAAATTATTTATTATTTAAAAAAACTCTATTGGCCGAAATAAAATAAGCGCAACAAAACCGGTATGTTTCGGCCGGTACTTGGCCAAAAAATCCAAAATAAAGCAGAATTTAAATTGAGATAAAAATAATATTATTTAGTCTCATTTTTTTAATTAATACAAAATATTTAAGCTATTTGGACCGAAATGGAACCAAATAGACAACTATGATATTTACTGGCCAACTCTATAAAAATACCAGCGAAATATTCTATCAATAATAATAACATTTTTAGTAATTAATATCATGTCGTGTCTCATAAACTTTTAAATCTCACTATAATTCCCTTAATGTTTATCATTGGCATTCATTGACATAATATTTTCATCGATAATAGCGTCTGTAAAATTATAACTATAACTAAAAAAGCTCAGTGTTTCACTGTAGCTTCTGAGTGAAAACACTGTGGATTTCAATAGTTTTTTTTTTTGTGAACAGTGATTTTTTTTTGTTTTTTTTAACAGTGATTTTTTTTCCGTTTTTTTTGTATTTTTTTGTTTTTTTTTTAACAGTTTTTTTTCCTTTTTTTTAACAGTGATTTTTAGGTTTTTTGAACAGTTTTTTTTTTTATATGGTTTTTTGAACCATGATTTTTATGGTTTTTTGAACAGTGATTTTTATGGTTTTTTTAGTATTAACATAATAATAATAATAATTTAATTTTTTTTTTCTTACTCACTCTTTTGTTAATGTTTTTTATATTTTTTTCATCTCGGGATAATTTAATAAAAAAAATTTCTTTTAACAGTTATAACAATGATAATTTTTATTTTCATTTTTTTTTATGTTTTGTTGAAATTTTTAGGATTTTTTTAGTCTTTCATTTTTTTTCCTTTCATTATTAACACAAAAAATAATAATAATAATTTAATTGTTTTTCTAGCTTACTCCTTTGTTGATGTTTTTTAGGTTTTTTCAATGATAATTTGATAATTTTTATTGTTTTGACGGTAATAACAATAATAATTTTTATTTTTATTTTATTTTTTTGTGTGATCTTTTGTTGAAGTTTTTATGATTTTTTTAATCTTTCACTTATTTATTTATTCTTTTATAATAATAATAATGATGATGTTTTTTTTCTAGGTATAGTTTGATAATTTTTATTATTTTCAAGTGAAATGATTTTTTTTAGGTAATAATTTTTATTTTTGTTTTATCTTTTATTTTTTGATTTGCTCTTTTGTTAATGTTTTTAGACTTCTTTTAGGAATTCACTCTATATTGTGAGTGAAAACACTGTGGACTTCAATAGTGTTTTTTTTTCTTCGTTTTTTTTTCATTTTATTTATTTATTTATTTATTTGAACAGTGATTTTTAGGTTTTTTGAACAGTGCCTTTTTTTTATGGTTTTTCGAACAATGATTTTTATGGTTTTTTTAACAGTGATTTTTATGGTTTTTTTAGTATTTTATTTTTTTCATTATTAACATAATAATAATAATAATAATAATAATAATAATAATTTAATTTTTTTTTCTTGCTCACTCTTTTGTTAATGTTTTTTAAATTTTTTTCATCTCGGAATAATTTGATAAAAAAATTTTCTTTTAACAGTAATACCAATGATAATTTTCATTTTGATTTTATTTTTTTATTTGATCTTTTATTGAAGTTTCTAGGATTTTTTTAGTCTTTCATTTATTTTTGTTTCTTTTATTATTAACATAATAATAATAATAATAATAATAATAATAATAATAATAATAATAATAATAATAATAATAATAATTTAACTGTTTCTCTTACTTACTCTTTTGTTAATGTTTTTGAGTATTTTTTTTCAAGATAATTTGATAATTTTAATTGTTTTAATAATAAGAGCAATGATAATTTTAGATTTTAAAACGTTGATTTTGCTATTGTTATAATAGGGTGTGTTGAGCTATTTTATTATATTAAATTTCACATATATAAATATTATATTTTAATTTTGATTCAGCAAATCCTATAAAAATTATTTGCTTGGCATGCAATGGAGAACATATATTTTTTAAAATTTTCAAATTAAATGATTTTTTTGATCTAATAATTTTTTTTTTGTTTTGTCATCTATTATATTTTTTTATTTGCTCTTTCTTTTAGGTTTTTATTGGTTTTTTTTTTATTTTCAAGTTAGATTAATTTTTTTTCCTGATAATTTTGATTTTATTTTTTTATCTGGTCTTTTGTTATAGTTATTAGGATTTTTTTTGCTTTCATTTATTTCTGGTTTTTTATTCATTATCAACACAGTAGTAATAATAATAATAATAATAATAATAATAATAATAATAAATTTAATTATTTTTCTTACTTACTCTTTTGTTAATATTTTTGAGTGTTTTTTCTCTCAGGATAATTTGATAATTCTAATAGTTTTGGCAGTAATAGCAATAATAATTTTAGATGCTAAGACTTTGATTTTGCTATTTTTATAATAGGACGTGGTAATTTGTTTTTATTATATTATATTTTGTATATATATTAAATTTTAATTTTAGACCAACAAATCCTATTAATTTCTTTAATCCCAACAATCATAAAATTTGTTTGTTCAACCCGCAAAGTAGTGCAGTCAATTTTTTTAATTTTCAACTGAAATGATTTTTTTTCAAGTAATAATTTTTATTTTTTTTTATTATATTTTTTATTTTTTTATTTGTTCTTTTGTTAATGTTTTTAGACTTCTTTTAATCTTTGATTTAATTTTATTTTTTATTAACGCAATAATAATATTAATATTAAGAATAATAATAATAATAATTTGAGTTTTTTTTTTATTCCTCTCTAGGTAGTTTAATAATTGTTATTGTTTTGACAATAATAATGATGATAATTTTAGAAGTTAACACTTCAATATTACTATTGTTATAATAAGATATTTTGATTTGTTTTATTATATCAAACTTACATATAAAAATATTATATTTTAATCTGAACAATTATAAAAAAAATTTAATCCGCTCGCAACGAAATACGGGTCTTCAAACTAGTACATACCTAATCTCAAATGATAATAATAATAATAATTTTTCGATGTTCTATCCCACTTGCAATTTAGCTTTACATGAGTCTTAATCAGCTTTATTAGCACTCTGGTACAAAATCAAAAAGCAAATTCAGTGTAATCTCTAGTGCATTGCTGAACATTCAACAAAAGAAGAAGTCTTTGTTTTTGTCGAAAAGACCCGACCGTGAGTTTAAAACAAAAAGAAAAAAAAGAAAGGCTTCAAAGTAGGTGTTCCATCAAACATATGACAAGGGCGATATGAATGCCTAGGGTCCCTTGCTCGTGGCCTGTACCCTTCACTCTCTGTCGACACTTGAAGATGTCAATGGCATCACCTGGTAACCCTAACCATAAGCTATATCTCAGTGAAATACGCTTTTTAATTAAAATAAGTAACCATCCTGAATATTTATTTACCTTGTTACTGCTGGTAGATTCATTTAAGCCCACTCTTGATGGTATTTTGGATTTTATCATGATTTAAATAGAGTACTTGATGATATTTTATTCAAGGTGATTACAATCTTACAATCTAAAATACCGAGTTGGATAATTGCATATCCATGCGCTAAAATAATAAATAAATAAAGATTTGATGTGGTAAAGAACTATTTCATCTATAAATTTAAATAATTAGGTGAAAGTTTATAATGTGATTTATATTATTTTCTAATATACTTTTTTAAATGAATATTTTTTGGGCTTGAAACTTGCATAGATCTATATTATTTTGTGCTTGATTTTTATCAAAAATAATTAAGGTGATGAAATTTAAATTCATGATCATTAAGTCAACAGGACTTTAATATGATATTAATGAATCATTTCATCAAAAATTTTAAATTATTAAATAATATTTCAAAATATAATTTGTACTGATATATTCTGGTCCTGCAGCTGCCATCGGGAACCAAGTTTTGGTTTGATTCCTTTTGTCTTAAATCAGAAGTACCAAGAAACATGATAATGGCGATGCTAGATGATCATGGCTACGATTCCCGCTTAAAGCGATTCTTTTGCCAGGATGCCACCATCGTAATACTCGTAATCTGATCCTCACAAGAATCTTTGATTTGGAAAGCTAGTGCCCATTAATTAACAATTTAACACAAGCTATTTGAGAGGGGGAACATTTGTGTTTGTTTTTCTTTGTTTATTCCTCTATTTAATTAAATTTCATTTTTGTTATTTAATACTTGATTGGTTGGTTGGTTTACTTAGATTGAGAATTTTATTTTTTTCTACCGACTTCTTTCGGCATTATAACCAAGATTGAGATTTTGTCGGGTTAATCTCAGGTTCTTTGTTTTTTTTTAAAAAAAAAATCATGATTCATCTTTTAATATTTAATTAATTAAATAATATATTTCATGACTTATTTTGATTAAATTTTTAAGAGGCTATTTTGATTACATGTCTCCAATCACAAATTTAAAAAGTTAACTTGGTTGACTTGAGTTATATTCTTAAGTTTATTTTTGGTAGAGTTAATTATTATTTTTAATTACATCCTTTAAAATTGAATAGAATTTATATCAATAGTAAAAGCACATGATCATTTAAGAGTTTCCACATGTAATTAAGATAAGATGTACACGGTACTTCTCCGAAGATCGACATGACATAGTATAAGCTATGTACATTAGTGTTGTTCGGTTTGTTTTATGCAATACAAGCTTTATTAGTGGCATAAACAATCACGAGATGTATATATAAAATTCATGGAAAGTAAAACTAAAAGATGTATTAATAAGTAATATTCATGGAAAAGTTTCCAGGATGTTGAAGTCTTGAGTCCATAGAAAAACTTACAATTTCTCTTCTTCTTTTTTTCCAAACAAAACTTGGATGGGTTTGTAGATCTTCAAAAAGAATTCAAATCCATAGGGAGAGAGGACCACGAGGCAAGCTCGAGGACGACAATGCAACGAAAAGCATATGAGGTTTGCAGTGTGTTGATCTTATTAAATCATACGGAAGCTTATTTTGTCCTTTTCAAAGATACACATATGAGCCATAAACCCGCTTACAAGGATTTTTTTATTATCTAGATTTAACATAAAATTTTATATTTTGTATTCTATTTTTTATTCTTTTTTTTTTAATTTAGTTTTGATCCCTTGATTTTTTCGGTCCTTTCAAGATAGTTTTAAATTTTTTATTTGTATCTATACACCTTTGCTCTTTGTTTAGATTTTTAATTTTTATTGTTATTTTTATCTGTATTAAATGCAACTCGTATTAAAAAACACGGTAAATTTAACTTTGGCGGTGTAAAATAAGAATGAAACTCTTTCCTATACATGTATAGTTAACACATGAAATGTTTGAAGCACTATCACATATGACTTTTTTGTTTTTTCTTATTTGAGGTTACAAAAATTATTTTACTGTGCACTAAAATAAAATTATCAGGACACCCCTACTAACAATTCTTGATTTTTGTCTTATTTAAAAGTATTATAATTATTGTACTATGCACATAAATGAAAAAAAATGGAAAATACCTTCGATACCATGATATTATTTTAAATACATTTTATATAATAAAATGAATATATAAAAAACTATTATATATTTTTAGAAGTTTTACGACGCCGCACGGGCCATTTGAAATGTGCATGAGTTCTGAAATTGACGTGGTGCCCGAAGATGCACCCACAATACTGCTACAAAAAATATAATTAAAAATTAGTAAATTACCAATACATCTTTATAGCTAACTTTTGGGTTATGTCTTATAGGGGTATATAAGCTTAAGTTAGCTGAGGGACCATGACTATAAAAATAATGTATAAATGAAAGAAAAAAATAAAAGGGTGAAAACACTATAGCAATCCATATTATTTAAAAAAAAATTCAGCTTAGAAATTAGTCATGGTTTGCTTAAACTGGTTCAGAGATTCCGGTTATAAAAAAATATTTAAGTGAACAAAACAAAAATATAAGAAAAAAAATATCAGCGAGAAAGCTCTTTGAAAAAAAAATATAGGTCCAGGGATTGTCATGGTACACATAAGTTAGTTTGAACACCCTGGTTATAAAAAAAAAATTAAATATGAGAATTAATCGTGATGTGCTTAAGACATCCTGGTTAAAAAAACAAAAAAGAAAAAATATATATAAGTGGAAAAAGAAAAATAATACAAAAATTATAATGGGCAAAAAAATATTTTGGAAAAAAAAATATAATAAGGAAAAAATAAACACAATAAGGAAAGGAAAAAGGTAAAAAAAAGAAGAAGCAAAAAACAGCGAAAAAAAACACTATAGTGGGAAAGCACTATTGCAATCAATAATACCATGTGTGGGGAGTTACAATGTTTTCTCCACACCATTTACAATTCATATTACTTAAAAAAATAAATTAAGTCCAGGAATTAGTCATGGTGTGCTTAAGCTGACCCGGAAACACCAATTACCAAAAATAATTGATCCGATGATAAGGAAAAATTTTTATAAGCGAACAAAAAAAGTATAAGAAAAAAAAAATTGGTCTGGAGATTAGTCGTGGTACACACAAAGTAGTCTGGACACCCTGGTTATAAAAAAAAAAATTGGTTCAGGGATTAGTTATCGTGTGCCTAAGGTGGCACAGAGATCCTTGTTATTAAAAAATATATATAAGTAAAAAAGAAAGAAGCACAAGCTGACTCAAAAACTGTGATTATAAAAAAATATAAAAATTAAAGAAAAAAAAAAAGCATGAAATCACTGTAGCAATCCATATTGTTTTAAAAATAAATTCAGTTTGGGAATTAGTTGTAGTATACATAAACTGACTCATAAACTCTTGTTATAAAAAAAATATATAAGTAAACAAAACAAAAATATAAGAAAAACACTTTAGAAAAAAAAAAAAAGAGGTCCGAGAATTAGTCTTGGTACACACAAGCCGGTGTGGACACCCTAGTTACAATAAAAAAAATTAGATCGGAGATTAATTATGGCGCACTTAAGCTAACTAGGATACTCCAATCATAGAAAAAGAAATATAAGTAGAAAAATAAAAAATATATCTAGCAAAAAAAATATTTCATGGGAAAATATAAAAAAATAATAAAAAAAAAGACAAGAAAGAAAAGCAAGAAACGAATATAAACAAAAAGAAGAAAAACATAATCCGGAAGTAAAAAAAAATAAAAACAAAAAGCAAAAGAAAATTTTTTTTTATTGCAATTCACATATTTTAATATTTTAGTGGATGTTATAATAATATATATATTAAAAAAAAATCGAATCGATAATTGTGCGCAAAAGAGCCAAACCATGTGAAAAACAACTTAATCATGACTTGACCTCACTTTATTCATGGGATCCAGTAACAAGTTCAATTGGTAACCAAACATAGGTGAATTACAGGTGGGAAATCCGTATAAGCCACCGCTCTCCCAGACGGATTATTGCGGGCCCAACCGTGCCCTTAGTGATAGCATGCTTCGATGGACAGTGCCCTCTCTAAACTCAAGTTTATAGATATATCGTTTTCATGAATGTGGTTAGTGGCATTTTCTCTGGTCCAGCGCAATATAGGTGGGATTTATCTTTCTTGATCCCGACTTTATTAATATGCTAATATATATATATATATATATATATATATATATATATAGAGAGAGAGAGAGAGAGAGAGAGGTAGGTTAGCCAGTTGTCTGTCACCAGCCATCAATATCGAATCATAAACAAGATCAATTAGAGAGGAGGTGGATATGGTGGAAGGCTTCAAGTTGAACATAATGCAATTGCTGAAACTAAGGCTTTTCTGAGCATATCGTATCTTTCGTGGAAAAGAATAATGCCCCATTTTAATTATTGGATACCTTTCATAGTGCTTCTTTGATTTGTTAACTTAACGTAGTACTTATACACCAATCAACTACGTACTTCGTCGATCAACGTCTCTAAAGATTCAGCTTTACACCATACACGTGGCAGGAGCCACGATCTTGGATTGCTAAATCTCGTAAGAGTCTTGTTAAGAATTATTTAATTTCTCAAATTAATATTCTTTTCTATTATTATACTCAAAATATTACCTCATGAAATAACACCTACTTAATGCACAATATCAGCACCATTCATTTTCTATTTTTTTTATTGCAATCTAACATTAAATGTAATTAAATGATTTTTGTGTTCTAGAAATACTCTTTAGATTTTGTTGTTATGCAGTCATAATGCCAGTGGGGATCCAGTTACATGGTTACTACTAACAATCTTTTAACTAATTAAGTGTCTGGCTCTTTGACAAAAATAATCTAATATTCTCAAGGACACACAAAAAAAATCTCAGCCATAATCAAGATTAGACAAAATTAATGAGACTCTTATATACTAATAATTTTATATTATTTCAAGAGTAATTGTCAACGCTTATTTCATAAAACAAAAATAGACACAAGAAGAAAAAAAGAGTGTCAGAATTATTTTTGAACTATAAATATTTTGAGAAATCGTTACAATAACTTTACACTCAAAATTAATGTAATTTCATCTTATGTATAGAACAATGTCAAGATAGAGTTCATAAATAGAGTTCTTCTTAACACATGCATCAGCAATTGGGGCAAATATGAGCAAAAGCTAGTTTTTGTGATGGCAATAATTAAATCTACACAAGGAGAGCAAGAAGAGGTGTTTTCCCAGCATTCAAAGATTCATATTTTGAACAAGTTGAGCGAATGCAGACCTTCCAAACAACTTTACTCACCATTTTTTACTCTAAAATTTGAAATGGAATCCAGTCATCTCCTCCTGTGCTTTTCTAATTTGCTTCAATGGCGAAGACCAATCTAATCCACGAAACGAGAACATTGACTAAACGAGCCAGTCTCGTTTCCATGGCATGAAACCTGCTACTCTAAGTCTTACATATTATATACATGATGACTATACATATATATGCGAAGTTTTATTATACCTTGTTTTATACTCACATGATTGCATAAAAGAAATCTCTCTTTCTCTCTCACGATCAAACTAAAATTATACCACGCATATACATGGTGGAATCTAGCTAGAACTAAGTTGCTTGATCCACGAAACAATTAAAGGAAGAATTAAAGCAATATCAATCCTCTCTTATGTCACTACTTATGAATATAATATGTGAAAGTGTTTGTATCTATCATATAAGATTTGCTTTTCGTGCTCATAATTGCACCTCCTCACTATCAAATCTATTATCGGAGCATATATAGCAAGCACAAGTGTAGCATTAAAGTTATCTAGAGCCGACATGATTTATATTTTTGGTTTTTTTAAGGTTTTTTTTTTCATATTTGAATAGTATATATTATTAAATATATTTTATAATCATAACAACAATGAATGATTGTAACCATAAAAAAATCTTAAAAATAACAGCCAATATAAAAACATAGCTAAAAATAAGAATACACCAAACATATTTTTCATTTTTTAGACTGGCATGCATGCGCTTGTAATTAAATTATTTTTAATTACCCTCTCGAAATAAAATAAAAAACATGTCTACTTGTAATTTGTATTTTAAAATACTAAACTTTATTTTAAAATAATCACAGAAACATATTTATTTATTTGTTGTTTTTATTTTCCTAATATATATATATTAATGATTTGAAAGATGATCGTGCTCGCTGATTATGAAAAGAAATCATCGTATACAAATAGCCTGTACTTCGGGGGAGTGCGAAATGTCCTGTACTTCGGGGTGTGTATAACTGTGTGTGTGTGTGTGTGTGGATATGCCGGTACTAGAAAAATAATAGAGCACGGCCACACAAATTTATCGTGGTCCTGATCAAAGATATCGACACGTAATTAATTAATTGATCGCACATACATCTTGAAAAACATTAGCAGCTCTAAGAATCATTTTTCCTAGGAATCAGAGGGGAGTTGACGTCACAAAAAACACTTTGCTGTGACTAGATATGGGCAAATCCAGATCTGGGGGGGAGATAACAAAAAAATGTGTTTGATTGGGATGATTTTTGTTGCAGCCTTACGCAAGGAATATATGAGCATTAAAAAAAACATATATGGAATAAAGAGTTAGATCAGATTTGGTTTATCTTTGTCGTTAATTATTGTATTTGACTTATATTATATATTGCTGTTATCTTTAATTCGAATTAAGAAAAAAACACACGCGCACACACACCTATACGAAAAATATCCAAAGAGTATAATTTTTTGTAAAAAAAGAGAATGAAATCATAATTTACCAATTAAAACCGACGACAGTTTTGACCTTATGGGACCATCAATTGCAATGACCACGACCAGACTTGGACTATCCTGTGGCCTCTCTTAGTTTGTCGAGTGTTTCAATATGACAAAAATACTGATGTCCCTCCACTTAACGGCGGATGATCAAGACAAATCGAGATGAATTTCTTTTAAACAAATAAACATATGGACACTTTCAACATTCAGGCCACTATCATGGAGATAGACGCGTGCATGGTGTTTAGCAGAAGCTTTGGGACGCAGAATTGTCTTTACCATACTGCATGCATGGGTGGTGCTGCATGCTTGACGCTTGTAAGCTAATTAATACCGTCTAGCCTTGCTAGTTTGGATATTTCTTGCAAATTGCACTGAATTTTTTGGACTCTGGTTCTGTAGATTTGATTGTTAAACCCAGCAATTCCTTAATTTCGAAATTAAAACGAAAGATAGGATTTTTGGTTTCTGAAAGAAAAAAATCTAATAAAAAAATAAGCAAATTTAAAGCTACCAAGTTTGTATTCATTATTTCTAAAATCAATGTTATAAACGATGGGTGGTGGTTTCAGATCAATCTTTGCAGAATAAGACTCCACTCAACCCCTACTAAACTGGGTTTACCTTTTAAATTTGGACCTGTTCATGTTTATTTTCTAGCGTTAAAACCCAAACCACGCTCCAAGCAGCACACTTATTTTAAAATCTTAAAATACTGGTCTACTTAAAAAATATTATAGGTAGTATTTAATATTTAAAAAATGATTAAATTTATCAAAATACATCAAATCGATATAAAATATTTGTCTGCGTAGAAAAATAACAATTATAATTATTAATATATAACTAGTGTAGCAGCATGTTTGTCCACCTCGAATAAGAAAAAACACTATTTAAACAGCGTCTGCATTTATACTTTATTCTCTGTGGGATATTTAGAAGTGTATTTGTTGTTATTTTATAAAGTGTTTTTAATGCCGAAATATATTAAAATAATTTTTTTTTAAAATTATTTTTGACATTAACACATCAAAATAATCTAAAAATACCAAAATATATTTATTTAAAATAATAAAAAAATAAAACAAAAACAGCCATAAAGATTTGACCGCAGTGCAAACGATATGATGAGTGGTGAGTACGTGTCTCTGCCACATACGTGGGTTTACACGCAACTGAGAAGAGAGTGGAGCTAAATCTGCCACTGTTCAAAAACTTAAATTCTGCAGCATCCTATAATAATTGACGGTGGCGGCGCTGCTCTCTCGTATTTCCATTAACTTTCCATTCAATTTTCAGTTACGATAATATCATAAATAATAATAATAATTCACTATGTAGCCGTTATTAATAGTAGTGGTTGGTATTTTTTAAAGAAAAATAACTAAATAAAATTATATTCCCCGACCCTTCATTTTCTATATAAACGTGTCCTTCCACTTCCTAGTTAAACCCAAAAAGGAAATCACAAAAACTCACTCTCTTTACAAGCTCAAGTGATCTTTCGTTTAGCCTTTTCCTATATCCATGGAAACACAAATAGACAGCTTTTGGGTATTGGTCTTTGTTTCCAAATGCAAAGCCTTTTCTTCTCAGAACACCATCTTCCTTCTTGTTTCTCTTTTCCTGGCCTGGCTAGCCATGGCTTTGTGTTACTGGGCGTACCCTGGAGGCCCTGCCTGGGGTCATTATTGGCGCAAGAAAGGAATTATCTGTTCAAGAGCTAAGATTATCCCAGGACCTAGAGGGTTTCCGGTGATAGGAAGCATGAACCTCATGGTTAACTTGGCTCACCACAAGCTTGCTGCTGCAGCCAAGACTTTTAAAGCAGAAAGACTTATGGCTTTTAGCTTGGGAGAGACTAAGGTTGTCATCACATGCAATCCTGATGTAGCCAAAGATATCTTAAACAGTTCGGTCTTTGCTGACCGTCCAGTTAAAGAGTCTGCCTATCAACTCATGTTCAGTAGAGCTATTGGTTTTGCTCCTTATGGGGTTTATTGGAGAACTCTGAGGAGAATTGCAGCAACTCATCTTTTCTGCCCTAAACAAATCAGCTCTACTGAGTCACAAAGATTCAATATTGCTTCTCAAATGGTATCAGTAATAGCAATTCAAGGTGGAGATTACTTCTGTGTTCGAGACATACTAAAGAAAGCTTCACTCAACAACATGATGTGCTCAGTTTTTGGTTGTAAATATGCTCTGGGCTCATCAAATAGTGAAACTGAAGAGCTTAGAAGGCTTGTTGATGAAGGTTATGATCTTCTAGGGAAGCTTAATTGGTCTGATCATCTTCCTTGGCTTGCAAATTTAGACCTTCAAAAAATCAGGTTTAGGTGCTCCAATTTGGTTCCTAAAGTGAACCGGTTTGTGAACCGGGTTATTCAAGAACATAGAGAGGACCAAAATGGCCAGAGAAGAAATGACTTTGTCGATGTTTTACTCTCTCTTCATGGACCGGACAAGTTATCACACCATGATATGGTTGCAGTTCTTTGGGTAAGCTAAAACTAACTTGCCAAAGCAATTTTCATTTTTTTGCATGCATCCATTTATCCATGTTACATGTGTGTGTATGTGTATTTCAAGGTGGTGTTTTGAGATATAAGAGAGAGATAATTGAGAGAAATGATATATCTCTTGCCCTTTTTTTAATTTAAAAATGATAAATTTTCCTTCCAAAACTATTTCTATATATATATATAATATGACATGGTTATATACTTTATGGAGAATAAAGTATCAAGGCGTCATATATATATAAAGTGCTATCATAGATTGAGATTTAGTTAGCATTCATAATATACAGGTGTTATAAGATACCTAAAATCCGTACCAGAGAGTAGATAAAGATGTATTATGCACTGCTATATAGAGATTATAAAATCAGTATCGTTAAATATTACATTTTAATTATATTTATCAGGATTATTGTGTCAACCAACAAGATTTCTATAATTGGTGTTACTTCACACCCGCGCGCGCACGTGTGTATATTTTCTCTCATACGATGTTTGTTTCTGATACTTATCTTTGTCTTCCATGATGTTTGCTGTTCTGAGAAATAACCCAGAGAAAAGAATAAAAAATGGAATCTTGGCTGAATTTGCAAGCTGCTGATATTCCCTTCTTTCTTTTCTTTGCATTTGTTATCCTATCCTTCCGTACCATAATGTTCTGTGATTAATTCTATTCTTTAATGCAGGAGATGATATTTAGAGGAACAGACACCGTGGCAGTTTTGATAGAGTGGATACTAGCAAGAATGGTACTTCACCGTGATATCCAATCAAAGGTGCATGATGAGCTTGATCAAGTTGTGGGAAGATCAAGGCCGCTGATGGAAGCGGACCTTCAGGCAATGGTTTACCTGCCTGCAGTCGTGAAAGAAGTTCTGAGGTTGCACCCACCAGGCCCACTGTTGTCATGGGCCCGTTTAGCAATCACGGACACTAAAGTGGATGGATATGATGTTCCAGCAGGGACCACAGCTATGGTTAATATGTGGGCCATAACAAGGGACCCTCAAGTTTGGGTGGACCCTCTAAAGTTCATGCCAGAGAGGTTTTTGCGCAAGGATGTTGCTGCTGACGTGGAATTTTCTGTGTCCGGGTCTGACCTCAAGCTGGCTCCGTTTGGGTCAGGTCGCCGGACTTGCCCGGGAAGAGCTCTGGGTTTGGCCACAGTTAGCTTTTGGGTCGGGGTTTTATTGCACGAGTTCGAGTGGGTGCAATGCGATCATGAGCCGGTGGATCTCTCTGAAGTGCTAAGGTTATCTTGTGAAATGTCTAATCCGCTTACAGTCAAGGTGAATCCAAGGAGAAGATGATCAAGTTGTCATATGATTTGTTGCTGGAAATGGATGCAGATAATCTGATCGTATACTTAGCAGCGAACAAGCACTATAACGTTCACTGAACGTAATTAGCTGTAGATATACCACCCTTCATGGCCTTGTATTGGTATATCGTGGTTTGGGTATGTGTGTGAATATATATATATATATATATATATATATATATATATATATATATATATATATATATATATGTAAATGAAGCCATATATATATATATATATATAGTTGGAGACTATGTAAATGAAGCCTTTGGTGTTTTTATTTATGAAATGTTAGTATGTACAAATCAAAATACGTAATTTGGGAGTGAAATATCCAGTGTACAGAACACAATATTCAGCTAGCTCTTGGAGCCTAGGCAAAAAGGGGAAGGAAAAAAAAACACTTCACCTAATTGAAGAGGAAGACAAATAACTTTGATGCTTAAAACTTCAACATGGATTGGAGAATAAAAACATGTTAATCTGGGATTATGTCGGGTGCATGATTTCATAGATGATAAATGTTAGCGTACAAAAAGGTGGATGGTCAAAATAGCTCCTTAATATTATTATTATTATTATTATTACTACAAATTCATGAATCTCAAAAGGATAGAAGGTGGGTGAAAACTTGGAAGTTTAAAAAAACAAGTAGCCGGGGGGGATCTATATAAACACACTCAAGTCATTGTTTAATTCGATAAATCATTCATTTATCCTCCTGAAAGGAAAAAAAGAAAGGACAAGACTGGATTTTCGGGCTTACTTGGTCCAACGATATGATATTGGTGTCTATAAACAAGTACACTTCATAGCTTCTTAATTAGCTTTTGTCTTGAGCTCCTCACCTTGAATAAGATAATCACATCTCATAAACAAGTAGGCTGATAGCACGTGAAATACAGGTGGACTGAAGGACATTGATGCTGCTTGCTGAAAGTTCCCTTGCATAGGAGAAACCTTGTCCGCACTTTGCCTAAAACACATCGTGCGATCTAGTTATGTGCCCACCGTATCAATAATTATTTCGTTAAGTCTTATCAATATATATATATATATATATATATATATATATATATATATATGGGTCACGATATAAACAAGTTCTTTGTGTGTGAACAGCAGGAAAAACCCAGTGTTTAGCTTGACCACCCTGTGTCTCATTAGCAACGTTCAATCACTTGTACTCATTAGCAACGTTCAATCACATACACATGTTCTGTGTACGTTTTCTGCTTTCAAGATCGAGTAAAGATTTTAAGAAATTTCTTTTCTGGATCCTTACAAAATACAAATATGTAGATGTAAATGCTCATGCTCATGCATGTCTTTTCCCAGGACCATAAATTAAACCCTGGTAGATTCCTTTCGTTCTTCAGATAGTGCTAGACATGGTCATCGAAAGACATTGTAGTTCGTAGAGAGACGTGTATTTGTCTTAATTAGCACATCGGAATGGAATGGTAACCGCCCATATCGATCTACATAGCTTTTTTTAAGCAAAATAAGATAAAATATAACCTATAGAAAATCCAATGCCTCTAATTGCTACCTCCACCAATACCCACCAGCAGAAATAGTATAAACGAGTTGGCTATCCTGTGTGTTGGGTTAGGTTTTTTTTATGTAGCAAATTAATTAATTATTTAACTTATAAAAAATTATTTAGTCGATAAATAGTAAATTGTAATTATTAAATTTTATTGTAAATTTTATTTTTATTATCTGTATTGTAGTTTATTAATGTTATCATTTTAAGTGCTCAAATAATAATTTAATTGACAACTCTCAAAATTATAGTTGAGAAAATCTATTAAAGAAGAGTGGATTGTATTTTATAGCCAATTCATTAATGGTGAACTTGCTTAAGTATTTTATCGATTTATGTAATTTGCATATTGAAAAACTATAATTAATTAATTGTTGAGCGTGTTTTAATTGTCTGACAATTATTTAATTGGTGGACGTAAATTTGAAATTAATAAAATGAATAAAAGATGAATAATTTTTTTCTTATATCGAACTTGTTGATGGTTGGGTTTATTTTAACGGCAACGAACAATTTAACCGACATATAGCAAAATTGCAACAACTAAAATCTATCAAAGATGAATTATTTATGGTTGATTGTTATTGTGTGCCGATTTATTTAAGTCATAGATAGCAAAACAGCAATTGATTGATTGTTTGGTATGTCTTAATTGTTTTGATAATTATATAATCGGTTGATGAAAAAAATACAATCGATGAATCAATTAGAGATGAATTATTTTTTTTATAGTCAATTGGGCATTTGTTGGCGGTTGGGTGTGTCATAATTGTTCAGCTTATTATTCTCTTTTTTTCTTTTTTCTTTTTATTTATTCTTCAGGTCAAATAATTTTTTAAAATATAATAATATTTATTTTTGTTATGTCATTTATTTATTTTTAATTTCTTCTTTTTTTTTAAATATTATTAGGTGTTGAAATTCCTAATTATTGTAGATAAGTCATTCAAAATAATGATAATAATTTTTTGTATTTTTTCTTATAAATATGTTAGACTAATTATATATTTTGCTATTTATTTCATATTAGCGCCTTTAAAATAATGATAATAATTATTTATAATTTTTTCTCTAATAAATATGTTAGACTAATTATATATGTTACTACTATTTATTTCATATTAGCGCCTTAATATATATGTGTGTGTGTGTGTGTGTGTGTAGTCGTGCAATTGCTATCTCCTTTAGGTATTCTATAAAATAATAATAGTCGTGGTGTGTGTAAGCTGATTCGAATACCCTAATTATATATATATAAAATGTATAAGTGGAAAAAAACATAAAAAAATGTTAAAAAAATGAGTCCAGATATTATTCGTGGCGCTCTAAATTGGCTCGAAACAAAAAAAATACTTGGGAAGAAAAATCATGGTGAGCGTAAGCTGACCTGGACACCTCGGTTATAAAAAAATAAAAACAAAATATATAAGTGGCAAAACAAAACAGAGACAAAATGTAAAAAAAAAGTGGATCCAAAAATTAGTGGTGGTGTGTGTAAGCTAGCCCGGACATCTCAGTTATTAAAAATTTCCTGGTTTTTTTTTTTAAAAAAATCAATTTTGTTATCTAAGCTGTTCGAACTCTCGTGTGCTGAATCTACCAAGGCATAGACCACCACTCGGCTACAACTACTCTTTTGTCATTTCTACTATACAAATAAAAAAAAACTTGTGTCAAAAGAAAAGAAAAGAAATATAGTTCATGTAGGTGCGAAGCAATAGAGTAAATATTGAGTCCATAGTGAATAAATTGTAAACGATCGATGTGCTTTAGCTCTTGCTTGGTTGTTCAGTACTCTTCATAGTAATAATAGCATTTTTGGTCTTTTCAAAAAGAATATTATTTAAAGCCAAGTGGACTTCAAAACTTGCATTCTTTAGGGGCATAGAACACAAAGACCATCGAGAGTTCATTTCAGCTCCGTGAACAGAAGTTGTTCTAGATAATTCTTCAGTTCATCTGGCAACTGAGAAAGCATTCGAGTTCTTTCTCCCAAGTGCCTTCTGCTGATCAACACTTATGGAATCTTGAAGAATGAAAGAAATAGGGGAATTACACCAAAAAGTCAAATTTGGCTGATGATCTGTGTTGAGCTTTTTTTCTATATCAAAAATTGATCGATTTTATACGTGTTATAATTTGTTATTTTAATATTAAAATTCTAATTGATGGAATCTGTTAGAAACAAGTTTTTTTCAGCCTAAAAGTGATTGAATGTTGCCACTGTTAAAATTGTTCTGATAATTATTTAATCAGTAGATTGTACAGTTGGAATAGAAAATTTTTTATGATTGTTATGTATGTTTTATTTGTTTCATGAATTCTTTTATTAGCAAATAGTAAAATTACAATCGTTGAATTGTAGCACATATGAGTGATTTGTTTTATACAACAAACAATTTGATTGATGATTTTATTTTAACTACTTTGGTAATAATTTAATAGGTAGATAGCAAAACCACAATTGATAAAATTGATTAAAGATATATTATTTGTTGCCCGTAACATAATAATTATTTGTTGGCATGTTTTAACTATTTGCTGAATAATTTATTTGACAGATAGCAAAAATACAACTGCTAAAATTTATCAAAAATTATTTTTTTTCAGATTTTTTCTTCATATTATTATATTAAAAAAAATTAGAACACTTAAATTAAATTAATGTGAGATTTTTAAAGAAAAGTCATTTCATTTTTTTATATGTATTTTAAGACGTTAATATGAATAAAATATCATAATATATAATTAGTCTCTCCTATTTTTTTAAGGAAAAAGTCTCAAAAATAATATATATAAAAATTGAGGATCATTAACAATTTTGTTACATGTTAAAAAATTCGGTGCCAACTATGGCAAAATACAGGATATTTTTTATTTTATTATTGTAGATAATTTGGTATAATTTTTTGACATGTTTTGTCTACGTGTGGTTTTATATATTTTTTTTTTATGATATAAGATCTGAAATATCATAGTCACAAAAAGACATGAAAGTTATTTTTCACAAAAATAATATTTACCAATGAGTTTTTGTCATAATTATTATAGCTGTCATTATAAAATATTATTAAACATAATTAATATTATAATTATTATTGGTCATACTATCGATAAAACCGTTATTGCTGTTTAATATTTTTTTTTAATTGTTAAAATTTATTCATCGTATTATTATATTAAAAATATTTTAGAATACTAGTAGTAAATTAATAAATAGGTCATTTTTATATATATAGGGGTAATTTTGTATCTAGCTATTTAAAAAAATATGTGCAATAACCTTAATGCCCTTAGTGGTTTCTGTGCATTTTTGTCTTATTATTAGGTATTATGATTATTTTTCTGTACAGAAATACAAAGAAAATACAAAACTACCCCCAAATAATCTGGTAATGTCAACTAGTCCCTGAAAAATTCAAAAATATCCTTGATTTCGAGGCAAAGGTTGAGGTCCACTGAGCGGCGAAATCGTTAATTCACTGTAGTAATCCATAGTATTTTGTGAGTGTGTGCACAGTGTTCGAGAGAGCTGTTTAAATTTTTTTCTTAATAATAATATTTGTGTTGCGTGTAAGCTAGCCCGAACGCCCCGATTATTAAAAAAAATACAAGTGGGGAAAAAATATTAAAAAAATAGATCCTGAGATTATTCGTGGCACCCGTAAGGTGGCCCGGATACCCCGGTTTTCGAAAATATTGTTTTGGTAACGTATTTTTCCCATGAAAAAAAATATAAATTGACCCTTTGTTGTCATTGATTTTTTTTAACTTGAAATTAAAATAAATATAAATTAATTATTTTTTATTACTCATCGCAAAAGGAATTACGCCTAATTATATCATATTTTGACCACAATATTAAATTTTGCCTGGAAATTAAAGTTGATTGCAAAATATAGTATTATAACTTCTTGAATTCTTTCATAATTTTTCTCTTTCAAACCCATTTTCCTTTTACCGATCCACAAAAGAACTTGCTCTCTCTCTCTCTATCAGGTTTCTGATCTTGAAACCCTTGATCTAAGGCACCATGGCTGCTGCCAATGCCCCAATCACCATGAAAGAGGCCCTAATGGTAATATCGTCACCATCCTCTCTCTAGATTTAGTGATTCCATTGCATTTTTTTTTAAATAAAATTCGTAATAAGTTTGACAGTTAAGCCCGGCACAAACCCAAAATTAACCAGTGTTGTAACCTTGAACTGGGTTCTTAAAAATAATTCAGAAATGGAAATAGAGAGAGAGATAGATTGTCGTTGGCATTTGCAAAGAGCTTCAACCAAGAAAAAAAAGTGTATGTTCCTTTCATCTGTTATACATGGAGAGAACCTAAATCTTTACACAGAAAACAAAAACATAGGTCCGAAGAGATTTCTCTGAAAAGCTTGCTTGATTAAATTTGTCATTCACGTGCAATTTTGAATTTTTAAAAGCTAGCAATACGTGTTGTGTTGAATTGAAATCCGCTCAATGTGAAATGTTGAATTTTGAGACACGACTGGTAGCACGAAGTAGCGGATCAAACATCTAATCCACAGTACACATGAGTGTGCGTGAACGGTGGTAAACAGTAAATTACTAAGCTACTTTAGTTTCTTTCTAATCTAATGAGTTTGATGATTTTAAAATTAGATAGGCATAAGAATGAGATTATTTGATATTTGAATAGTGGATATCATATATTTAAGTTAATATTTGCTTTCTATTTCTAAAGCTCACAAAGTAGATGATGGGTGATAAAAATTTAAGACCTGCAAAATATTTTTTAGTGATATTTAAGAACTCTAATGATTAAATTAAAAGATTTTAGGAAGAGATTATAATAAATTCTAGAATAAGCTTCAAATTCAAAAACAAGTATAATTATGAGCTTTTTACGTAGATAATTCACAATATATTTATAATCCTTGAACCTTGATGTTTTAATAGAGTGAAAGGGCTAGAGAGTTATTTTTTCATGATGGCATTAATGAAAGATAAATACTTCTTATACAATATTAATGAGAAATAAATATTTCTTACATATAAATAATAAGATAAAAATATAGTAGTCTCTTCAGAGATTTTTTATACACTTATAGATGCAAGAAGACAAATATCTCTAACATAAATATTTTATATTAAAAATCTTATGAATAAATAAATAGAGTCTTATGACCTTAACATTACCCTATAACAATCTTTAGACTAATTAGGCTGGGCATATAGTCAAGTCTAGGGGCAATGAGTTTGATAGCTTGTCAAATCTATATTTATCTGGTCTTAGTAATTGGTCAATCCAAAGTTGTTTATTTGGGCTCAACACGTGATTGAATTCAAGTAAATTAGGTTTTGTAACTCCTTAGACCCATGTCCGTTTAAACTCAACATGTTGTTGACATAAGAATATTAGGTATGAACACAACCATCACTCACATGTCAAGGGATTAAAAATAGAAAGATTATAGAGAGAGACACTGCTCAATATCATATTGACATGATTAAGGTGTGTAAAATGATAAAGAAGAAGATTGCTCAAGATAATGAACTTAAGGTTAGAAAGGATACACATGCTCAAAATATATTCAATTAAAAAAAATAAAAAAAAATGAGTTGGATTAACGTATTAAACTCACAACATGAGTCACAAGATCAATATAATCTCATAGAAATAAAAAAAAGATAAAAAAATTAAAGCCAATTTTTAACCAAACCGATGTTGAATGATGAAAATTAAAAAAAATAAAAAAAATCCTAACAATAGCTTTAGTCAACTCAGGTTAGTCTGTTAAATCCACAACATGAGTTATGAAATTTGAATAAATTTATAGAAAGCAAATAAAAATATAATGCAGTCTTAATATTAACAGATCTAACATTGAAATTGGGGAAATAAATGTTAGACTAATATATAACCCAATATCAAATAAATAAATAAATAAAATTACAAGGCAAAATTCCTAAAATGGAATAAATGTTTTAAAAAATAAGTAAAAGTAACAAAAACACAAAATACTATTCCAATAAGTAATATATAATAGATGTGATTACAATGATTTAACACACCTTTTAGTATTTTATGAGCTGAAAACAAATTATGAAATTCAATTTTTAGATTGATCTAATAAAAAAATAAAAATATTGTTATATAGATGTGACTACTATGATTTAGTGTTAGCTTATTATTGTGTTCAAACATGTTTTTTAATTTGTTTTTCATCTAAAAACTATTAAATTTATATTTTTAATTATTTTTTGATAAATTGTAACAAACTGATAATAAAAATAAAAATATCTTAATATATTTTTAATTAAAATAAACTTTAAAAAAATATAATATACTATTATCAAAATTATACAGCTATTGTTAATCATAATAAAGACTTTGGGATCGTGGTCCTGTTCGAGGATCACCAAAAGCTTGGACCTGTCATGCAAGTCCTTCCTATCTGTAGCCGACTTTTGAATCATGGTTCTTCTTTTTATCTTTTTTTATATAATCTCGATCTCTTCGTTTCTTTCTTCTTCATCGTCTTCTTGATTTTGGTGCTATATATGCCACCTAATCCCCTTTCATCATCATGTTCATAATTGCCATATGCATTAGAAAATACAAGAAAACGTGAATTGTTTTTTATTTTATTGTTTCCTGCTGTTGCTTCTTTGGATGGGATTGAGATTACAGTGACAGACTTGAAGATATTTGTGAAGATAATGAGATGGAGCCTGGTAAGCAAGTCCCAACTTTGAAATGAGATTTTCTATTTCAGACTAGAAAAGAGAATTGTTGCTAAAATTACACAAGAGCCATTGTCTAGAGCAAAGCAAAGCAGGATGTTCTTGGTTGGCAACTGTTAGTGAAAACTGGACTTGTATGGGGCTGATTTGCAGGATCTGCCTGAAAATGCCCTTGAAAAAACACACACACCAGTTTTGGACCCGGCAACTCACCACCGGGTCCGATAAATTATGATTTCAAACCGTTTGTTCTGAGTGCAGCGTCATCCTTTTCGGCCATATCCTGGACAGATTACTGGTTTAGGCTTACAACTAACAAATGAATGCCATCAAGCGTTGGACTTCAAGGATGGATTGGTTTAATAGAAAATGAACAAGTTCTTGCCTCGGGGACAGGACAAGATCGAATTTGGATCAAAATGGTCATAATCATCCGTTTAAGATGGGAATGAATGGCATCTTTCAACAGCTTCAAGGCCACATAGAACATTTAGCAAGCAACACAGAAATGAATTTGAACTAAAAGACAGAACAGGGGAGCCATTATTATACTGTTCATGAGCATAGAGTGTATGAACACAAACGGTACTCAGCACTCATATTTACACGACAACCCATCCAAGTGACTGACCATCAACACTATTGAAAAACTGAGCATGAGCTCAATTCTTGTATAATTCCGAATCCTGCAGTCTTGAAAAAGCCTTCTCAAATTGGCTCCATTTCTGAGCCAGAGTGCCAACGAACCCCACAGACATTCTCACCAATCCTGGTGATATGCCAGCTAGTGCCTGTTCCTCGTCATTCAATTCACTACTGGTGCTACTACCAGAGCAAGACATAAGGGTCTCGTAATAGCCCAAACTAACTGCCATGAACCCAAATTGAGTGCAGTTTTGCAAGTGGTTCATCAGACGATTAGCCTTTTCCTCAGTTTCCATGTCAATGCAAAGCAGCCCACCAAACCCATATTCTTTATTTGCCATGGACTTCAAGAGCTCATGCTGAGGGTGATCCTCAAGGCCTGGGTAAATGACATTGAGGCCTAGTTTTTTCATTTTGGTGGCATAAACCATTGCACGGTGGCAATGTTCCTTCATTCTCAACCCCAAATGAGGAATCCTCTCTGACAATTCAAAGGCAACCTTGGCATTCATTGTGGGACCAAGAAGCATCAGGGCTCCATGCTGAAGATCCATCATTGAATTCACCAGGTTGGCTGGACCACAAACAGCACCTGAGAACATTTCATGAATGCATCAGCGGCAATTCTCGTTCACCTCTGCGATGGGTAGAGATTTGACAAAAAATAAAGGACATAAAAGGAAAGACAAACCTCAGATCACGTGAGCGAACCGTAAGAAAATCTTATTGAAATGTGAAAAACAAAACCACAACTTTTTTCTAGAATAAAGTATATGGTAAGAAACAGTAATCATTCACGAGAGAAGAAAGCTATCATTCCATCCGCATGAACTCAGGAGGTCCACGTGAGCATGCATCATCATATATCCTAGACGACAAACTTAAATATTATCTATCCTAGAAATCAACGCCTTTAGAGATTCCATGGCACCACTTATTTTCTGTCAGGTTAAAAAGAAAATTAACTGTAGCCAGTCTTGTCATTTTATTGATCAGCCCAGAAACACCCCTCACCTCAGGTCTTGGTCATGTTTTGGATCCAATTTCTCATTTCTTTAACCACTTATTGGACACTCCTTAAATCCCAATTATACAAATGCTTTTTTCCTCCTATTTTTTGCTTAAATTTGACAAAATTCCTCAATATCTTCACCTAAAGAAAAGGAAAGAAACGCGTTACTCGTCCCTTTTCAGGCTGCATGCCGAATATAGGGTCCTCTCGACAGCAAGCCGTTCCAAATTTGGACAGAAACTAAGCAACGTGGATTCTAAAATCTGAGATTTCGAAGAGTCAAATTTGCAATATACCTGCAATGATATCGGCTCCACCGCTAATAAACTTGGAGATGCTATGCACAACCACATCAGCTCCAAGTTTAGCTGGGGACAGAACCATCGGAGCAAAAGTATTGTCCACCACAACTTTCACCCCCTTTTCATGGGCGATTCTACTCAGATCAGGGATGTTCGCAACAGTCAAAGTTGGGTTAGACATGGACTCAAAGTACAAAACTTTGGTCTGTCCTTCAACCACTGCATTTTTCACCATCTCGTGATCGTTGATATCAACAAATGTTGTCGTTATGTTGCATGCCCTTGGTAAGAAATGGGTTAGCAATGCATGTGTCCCACCATAGAGAGTCCTTGATGCCACCACGTGTCCTCCACTACTGCAAAGTTGTAGCAACACAGATGATATCGCAGACATGCCTGTCCAAAATAAAGCATTGCAAGTCCATTATGATATTTTTGTAAATGTTTTTTTTCTCCAATCAAAATAGATACCTTATTTTCTGTGCCTATTGACCCTACATTTCAAAATCAAACTGTGTATATCAATTTTTTCAAATAAAACTACAAGTTTATTTCTGGAACCAGATCCTATGAAATCCATGATGCATATATATATGTAACCAATCTGTCACCCATTTATATGAATTCTCATGTAACATAGTTAAGACAAGTTATGCAATTACAACTCAAAATCGATCTTAATATTCCAATTTAGTTTAGGTTTATGTATAAGTTGGCCATAAAAAAAAACCATTATTCTTAAACCGTAGAAATTATTGATGGTGATAAAAATAAATTTACCACTGGCGGTGCAATAGGCAGCCTCGGTGCCTTCAAGGGCAGCCATCTGACGGCCAAGATTTAAAACAGTGGGATTAAAGTGCCGGCTGTATATGAAGAAGTCACGGTCAGGACCAAGCTCGCCGGAAAACATACGGCGCATGGTCTCGGGCTCCATGACAGTGAAGGTAGCAGACGCCTCAATAGACATGTTAACACCACCATGTTCACCAAATTCATGCCTTGCGGAAGCTAATGATGCAGCTGGATCCTCCCAGATGGAAGGCAAGCCTGTAGATAGCATTGATTTCTTATTAGCAACAATAAAATCATCACCACCATCTTGCCCTGTCGATGATCTTTTCTTGCCGGCAAAAACAAATCCTTGTTGGTTCTTGGTTTCAGCCATGGCTACTGACTATTAAGAAATCAAAGAAAGAGATGTGCAGACAAGATTCCTTTAAGCCTTTTACTATATATAAAAAGAAGGGAATGCTTGATGTGGAAAAAAAGAGAGGATTGGCCGTTCTATATATAGAGAGAGCAGGCAGGGCTGCATATGAGAGAAAATTTATTCAAAATATTGTAATGAGGTCAAAAGGTAAGAAATCATGTGGCCACAAGCCATTACTTAGTGTTTATAGCTTAGTGCAGTGAATGTAGACAGTTTTGAGAGGGTGATAACCAAATAATGTACGGCTATCGTGTGAAATGAATAATTATTTTTCATTGTCTTTTGCCTTGTGTTTTTTTTTTTAAATAATTTTTATATATTAATATCAAAATAATTTTAAAAAATAAAAAATATTATTGGGATATATTTTTGAACTAAATTATTTTAAAAAATAACTTTAATTATACTTCTAAATCAGCACGAAAATATAAGGCAAATTACTATATTTATCTTGCACAAAAATTCTCCATAGATATTCTATCGTCTTCGTTTCACAGGAGCTGGTTTTATAGTTTTCAATCATATATATAAGATGAATTACTATAGCTAACCATATCTGACTGTGGCTGCCATGCGTTTGGTTTTAAGAATTTGTAGGAAAATAAGATTTATTTGTATTAGAGAGAGATTGGGATGTGATATTGAGCATGGCTGCACCGTAGCTGTAGTTTTCACTTGTGTGGTGCTACACTCAACGCCGCCGATAGCTAAATCAAGATTCTTTTTTTTTTTTTAATAAATAATTAAAAATAATAAGATGATGATAAAATTAATCTAGTTTAATTTTACTAAGCATGATTTAGAATATAATAATATAGTCACAAAACTCAAGGTTCAATAACTAAATAAATAAAAAACAAAAATCAACTTTTTTTTTTTTTAGAAAAACACATCAAATAAAAAGACTCAAGTAACGCATGTTAATATTACCAACCTGCCAAACACAATACGAGATCAAGATTAAAAAAAAATATTTTTTCGAAGAACATGTAAACGTAACTAGTACATATATGAGATATCATTGCAGAGAGAAAAGTAAAAGAACTCACAAAGCTATAAAAAATTTATTGCCAAAAGATTATGTTGAAAAAAATCCAATCTAAAAAAACAAATCAACTGAAATTAACTCCCGAAATATAAGATAATAATAACCTTATAAAAATAAAATTAAATAACAAAGATTAAGACTCAATATTTCAATATAGAATGATGAAATAATTGAAACAATTTGAAAATACTTGGAAAATATTGAACTTAAACCATGGTAATCTTTAAAATCAATGGACCAAGATATGGGACTAAGATTACCATATAGATGATAAAATAACAAACCTAAAAAATCAAAATAGCAAGGACTTAAAACTTTTACAGAAAAATATTGGAAGAAAATGACTAGGGGTCAAATTAAAAAACAAAATAAATAAAGAAACTAATAAATAAAAATAAGTAAATAAATCAGGAATAGAAATGGAAACAAAACAAATGATATATTGACATGTTTAAACTATAAACATGTAAAAGCATAACTCATATCAAATATGCTTTCAACTCAAATATAACAATGGAATTTTACCAAGTATACCAAGTATAAAATCAAACTTGCAATTGAAATTAATTCAAAATTGCCGCATGCACACTATCAATTAAAAAAATTATATTTTATCCTTAAAACTTTATTGTCCATCAAGATGAATTAAAACTCTGGACTTGGAAGAAAAATCAAAATTTAAAATAAAAGGTACAAACTAAAATATATGGGGAGGAGAAATGTATAAAAATCTAAAAAATATAGTTGAGAGGCTGCCTTGGCCCACTCTTTTATAGTGGATTTTGGAAGCAAAAAAGTTCAAAAATTAATTATGGAAATGATAAAAATTAATTATTACATTATCAACATTTGATTAACGGTCATAAATCAACAATCAAATCTGAAAATTGATCATAAATTTGTATTTTTTAAGCTGGAAAGTATTTAAATTGTAATAAAAGCTTTTGGAAGAAACCATTAATATTCATAAACTCACTGAAGTGGCCAAAAATGATATAATTTTATCAAAACTAGGTCTACTAAATAATGGCTGTCATGCTATTAATGATAATAACATTGATACCATGAGGAAAGCATGGGATATTTTACATTTTATGGGGCTCATATTAGACAAGATCATGTGTCGCTACCCAAGCTTTTCTCCAACTATTTCGAAGTTCATCAGCCAATCAAAAAAGCTAAATCTCCAGAGCTTGCTCAAGACTTCAGCAAATAGGATCAAACCCCCGGGTAATAGGTCGAGTTTCTCAAACAAACGGCTGAGCGAGTCAATTGTAACCTGACCGGGTTTAACTGAATCAGTGGCTTCAATGATCCGATTGAAAACATGAACTGCGCTGAGCTCCGGCCAGGTTCCAAATACTGGACATGAATGATTACCTCATTCATGCAGTCATGCAGAGGTAGATCTTGGTACTTGTGCTAGCTTAGTTAAAGCTCTTCGTGTGGCCCTCAGACCATTATGACCACCCCATTCTTTGTGATGGCATGAAAACCAACTTTCTGATAATCAGAAAAATGATAATGGCATTTCCCATGTGTTTTATGAAAGCATAAATAAACGAGCATCTCAAGAAAGCTAGTGTTAGTTTTCAACTTTTTGATGGGAAAAAAAACACATTCGTGGTGTGGAGGAATGATTGGCGATCAGATCCACTACTGATATTCTTTGATTGTTAATTTACAGGGACAAGAGAGGGGTCTCGTTTTTGGTGACCAAATTAAATGACACATTTAAAGTCTTATAAATAAATAAATAAACTATAAGGACCAAAGTGGGGTGGTAACACCAGCAGTGTTATTATTTGAGATGGAATTGGGCAAAGATAAAGTTTATCATTCTGTGATTCAGCAAAGAATGATGCTCTTTTGGAGCTTCAATTTCTTTTTTTTCAATTCGTATTTATAATTAGCAGATAATAAAAGCAATTCAATTTCGTGCATGTTTGTGATTGTAGTTGCAGTTGTTTTTTAAAGTGTTTTTATGTTTAGAAATATATCAAAATAATATTTTTTTTATTTTTTAAAAATCATTTTTGATATCAGTATATGATCTAAAAAATATTAAAAAAATAAATTAAAAAATTCAAATTATTTCTATAAGGACCCCTTTTATAGAATTGGAAAACAGTGATCGATTTCCTGTTGAGATTGAAAATTCTCATACCGTTTTGCGTATTGTTTGGAGAGGAAATTACCAGGACAAAAAAACGAAGAAGAAAGGTGGTTCACTATGGATAAAGACATCCACGAGTAAGGGAACTCCACTTCCTTGGCCGCGGGACAAATAGATACAGGAAAAATAAATTTGACAGCTCCCAGGAACTTTAAGGTTCATGATAGAAGACAAAGGCGACATACGTGTAGTATATTTAATGAATTGTTTTTCCACGCTACATATCGATTGAGTTTCTTAATATAAAAATATTTCAATATTATTAATATTTTTTTATAAAAAATAATCACATGTATATTTATTTTATATGATTTGATGAAATCAAAAATATTAAATTTATTAAATCAATTCATCTTTGAGCGATGAAATTTAAAACAAAATTCAACAAAAAAATAATCAACTCAATTCATGCTAGCTTATTAAACAAGTCTCCTGGGATTTAAATAATTTTATAAAAAACAAGTTATGAAATTTAATTATCAATTAATTTAATTTAAAAAAATTAAAAAAAAACATAAAAACCCACCATCCAAGTCAATAAACCAGACTTGTAACACCGGATCAACTCCAAGAAAAAAAAATAAGATAAATTATAAAACTCCATCTATTAAACTCAATATCCAACTATTAGATTAAAAAAATCTTATATTTTTTAAGGATCAGAGTAAAAAAAGCTTGTTTTTTTTTTTTTTATGATCATATCTTCAGTGATAAGTCAAATCCATTTAGATGTCATTTAGAAAAGTGTTCTAAACAGTATTTTATAAAAAAAATTGTTTGTTTTAATTTTTTTATATTTATATTTATTTATATCAAAAATAATTTTTTAAAAATAAAAGAAATATATATTATTCTGATGGATTTAGAAGAAAAAAAATCATTAACTAACTCTTAAACACCCCTTACTATACGTTAATAACAAATTGTCTAGCAATATTTCACTTTCACTATGGCTAAACTATACTTCGGTCCCTGCATGTTTAGCAGCAGCAACTCAATTTAAACTTTTATTGCTCGAAACGTTCACCGCCAACTAATCGACGGTTCTCAAGAAATTTCAACGAGATCCTTTTGCTCTTTGTTTCTAAGATCTCCATGCGGACACGAAGAGAAGAGGTGTGAAAAATTAGGTTACTTGCTGACAGTTTAGCAACAAGTAATCATATTGAAACTACTCAGAAGTCCATGGTTTGATCATGAACTTTCTCCTTTTGCTCTTTGCATCGTAGTCCGGACAAGCCATAGGACATAGCATCATTGTATACATCAACCCTACCTAACAAGAAGATATGTCAACCAACTAGATTAATGAGTTTGTTTTTTTATTTTAGATTCGACTTTTATAATTGTTAATAAGATAATTATTAAACGTTTTCATATTTATTAATTTTAGAATTTATAAAATTAAATAAAAAAGAAGAAGAAGATAAGGCAGAGCACGCCAAGGGAAGAAAAGAAAATTCAATTCGTGTCCCGTCAACTGCATCTGAGTTTTGCCACGCCAGCCCATCCAAGAAGTTGGGTGCCATAATAGGGCAACACGTTCACCACTTGCTAAGGAAAATAACGCACGTGATTTAATTGTGATGGAAAAAAAAGACTTTTCCCTTATCATGCCAATTGGCATTCTTATCTCCAGTCCATATCCAAGTCTAGCATAAATCATATGAATTTTGAGTGGCGAAGGAGACTTATGAAAATATCTGATTTATTTCAGTACGACGGTGGATATGCAGCCCTCCGATTTCAGCTATATATCCCCATGCCTGCAAATACACAACACACTTGTATATAATATTTGTAGCTGATATCTCTCGCTTAATGAGGATTAATTAAAAAAAAAAAAAGTGGACAAGACTCGACCTTCATTCATATGCCTACCAAGCAGATCGGGGCATCCCAGATTAGAGGGATATAAATAAACCCATACCCTGTTAAAAAAAAGAAAAAAGATTCACAATCTATAAATCACTTTTTTATACGTGTGATTATTGATTAATATAGTTAATTGAAATTGACAGGGGGATTTTAAAAGAAAATAAAGAGAGGGTATTTTTTTAAAATAAAGAGAGGGGAATTTAAAATATGCTGACAATATTATTATTTTCTAATTTTATGTGAATCTTCTGACACATAAATAAAAAATTAAAATATTGAATTCAAAGTCTAAAATTACACACCAAGACAAGAATTAATCAGCTAAATAAATACCGAATCTTTACAAGAACTATGATGATGGTGAAAAGGAATCATTTACCATCCGAGGATAAGAACTTACATGAAGATGAAAAGCGTGATGAATTATTTTCCTCGAACCAAAAGGACACGAAAAACATTATTTATTTATTTATTTATTAAGGATTTGATAGATAAAGCCACCCAGCACCTAACATGTGTGTCCGGACAAAACCAGAAGAGTGATGATGTGTCCACTGTCGGAAGGCACACATAGGACACCAGTCCGAAACCGTGCCAAAGAGCACCATCACCCCAATTTATTTTTCTGTCCTCCACATATAAATCTTCCACATGTTGGGCCCCACTCCACGTCATAATGTCATATGATCAGTGTACGTATGGTTCTAGGCCCGAATTTCGAAAGCCACGAGACCCCGGAATGAACGTGCTTCACTTTATCGTCTTCCGACTTTTTTTTTTCCTTGTTTTTTCCCGGGAGGAAGTGGGGATCTCATGGGTATTTAAATATCAGGTTTACTGGTCCGCTATCTTACGGATAAGGTTCCTTTTTTTAATAAAATTATTATGTTTTTATTATTTTATTTTATGTTTTTTAAAAAATATTTAAACAGTAAGATAATGGATGTTTCAAGTTTAACCCATCAAATTTACATTCTAAATTATGAATTTTATAATTTTATTTTTCAAGAGAATTTTTTAACTTAAAATATAACAAAGAAAATTAATACTTGTAAAATAAAAAAACTAAACAAAAATAAATTATAAAAACTATCTTAAAATTAATTAAAAAATCAAAAATCAAAAAAATCAAAACTTTTGAAGTTAAAAAAATCAGTTTTTCAATAAAACACCGTTGGAAAAGGTAACTACGGTATCAGTCCAAGGAGAGCCAAGTGGAGCTTCGGCACCAGCAATCCACCATAGACGGTCACCTTTGGGTGTCACGATGAGCAAACAATATGGGTTTTCCTGCGACAGGAAGCGATATGCTTTGATTAAAAGGAGATGAGAGAGAACAGCTTTGGTGCGCATCAAACCAAAGGACTTTTAAGTTTGCACAACATTTGTACAAAGTTTTAAGGTTGTGTCGTGGATAAATAGCTTGGGATTTATATAATAAATTTCAAGTTCGAGATAGAACGAATATTTTTTATAAAAATTTAGAACAATTAAAATTTTATATATTTATTTAAATTCATAAAATATATCTTTTAAATTTTTAAAAGATGTGTTTGCTCGAATAAAAAAAAAACATATGCACAAATGAAAAATGGAAAGTACACAGCAGCAGCGGTCTCTAGTAAATTCTAGATTTAAAGTTTAGTTAGGCAGTACAGGGGTCAAGGACTTTGTAGTTGAGAGTGAAAGCAGAATATGACAGCGAACGTTCACCTAACTAGAAAATCCTGCACTGTACCACCAAAATTAGTCGAGCGCAGGTTAATTTTAGTAAACTTTGAAATTTGAGGACCAACGAGAGAGTTCCTAAAGCATTTCAAGGTCAGACAATTAGAGCAAGATATTCGGTAAGTTGCTTAAAAATGCTACTGTAATTTATTCTGGACCGAGTTTAAGTTTTTATAGAGATGCTGATCAACCTTGTTCTACTCAACCTTAACAACATTTGCTGATTGCTATCTAAAAGATGGCATCCATTTACTTGCTGAAAATGTGTAAACAACCTGGAAAGGAACATCAAGATGAAGAAAATCAACTGTGGTTATTTTAGGCGTCATGACTTCTGATTTAAATGGCAGATAAAATAACTAACGCTCTCCATGCTGAACAGCTAGGGTTGTCCCTTCAGAAACGAAGAATGGTGGGTGTAGGCAGGTGATGACCATTGAGAATTACTGAATCAGGTAAAGAACACAAGCAGAACTGATGGGTTTATTATAGCCTGCTAGTGTGTAACCCTTGACGAAGATAAAAGAATTAAGTAGCAGAACCAGAGCATTCAGAAGTGGAGAATGAGACAAATATCTATCCAGAAAGAGAAGGGTACAAGATACGGGGATAAGAACAGTATATGACTTCTGTGGGACAGTCCTGTAATACCTTGATATCTTCACGAGGGATTCCTCCGGCTGGAGCAATTAGATCAATGGAAGCCTGCAAATTAATGACAAGTAAATCTAAAGCTGAGCAAAATCTGAACACAATTTCTCAATTTCTTCAAATGCAAGCATTAAAGAAGGAACACGATTCAGTGCTTGCAAATCTATGTTCTCTGAAAAATCTTGTATCACAGGAATTACGATTCTATCCGAACAGTAACAGTGAACAAAAATGATGGGAATTCCAGTCCCCAGTTGCTTCAGGCACTTGAGATTGCAGGTAGAGTATAAATTAGACAAATATCCACACTAATCAGTAAATCCTGTACCTGGAACTAATAAAGCAGACATACAAGGAAAACTAGTTGGTATAGACGATGAAACAGAAGTTCAGAAGTTCCATAATTAGCACATATCAATGTAGCTTGACCATGGCATCATCAACAAAGTATGCCCAAAAGCTCTTAAATTCTAATTCAGCAGAGTGTCTGTCAAGACGGGAAAATAATGGAAAGTCCAGTCCCCAATTGCTTCAGATAATTGAGATTGCGAGTATATATTAGACAAATATCCACACTAAAAAGGAAATCCTTTGCCTCGAACTAACTAAGCGGACAGATGAGGAAAACTAGTTGGTGTTGACAAGATGAAATGAAACAGAAGTTCCATAATTAGCACTCATCAACGTAAGCTTGGCCATGGCTTCAGCAACATAATAGGACCAAAAGTTCACTCTATATTAAATTCTGATACAGCACAGAGCTGGTCAAGATGCTCAAACAAACTGCAAAATTGGTACAGATGCAGTGCCTGGATGGAAAGCAAAGGTGTGTGAACATGTTTTATAAAATCTATACTGCTTGAATTAGAGTAGTAGTCATCCGCTGACTGGAAACCAAATGAAACTGCTCAGTGCGATATAAAGTGATGTGAACTGATGGCAACCTCCAAGACAACCATCATAAAAGAAAGGAGAAAAGCTTCTTCATGGAGCGAAGCATCCACCTCGGGCTAGCCCTTCGTCAAACTCCGTGACAGAATCAGCAATGGCAACTGATGAGATATTATATTCACCACCCATATCTTCAAAGAGAATAGCATGCCTGCACTAAAATGTTAACTACGGCAGAGATGCAATCAGAGGTTTTGCTTTGTAAAATATTCTGTGCTTCTTATTTTATTCATCTGTTTCAGCAACTACATATACAGGGCAGGAGTATGAAGACCTATTCTACATAAGAGTGCTATTCTCAGCCGGACAATAGTTTTGTTTCCTTCATCGAATTGATCCATGTTGGATATAACCAAACCATCTCAAGATTCACTTGTGCTCAATAGATGCCATCTCCAACTTCCAAAGGATGCACCAATTTCACATTGTTTCTTGTGTTTCCACATCAAAAGTAATCCATCTCAACATTCTAGTACTTGATGGCTATCTCAAGCCATGCCCTCTTCATAGCTCATTCCAAGAAATAAAACACTGAATAGTCTAACCCGTTTCCCCTTGCTTTTTAAAACCATTGACTTTAACAGTCTGTATCTTAGAGAGAAGAGAATTGCCGCATCTTTTCCATAAAATTTCCCTCGGACCTGAAAGGCATGGTAATACGTAAATACTATAACAATATGCATCACCATATTATCTAGCATGAACTAGAAATTATCACACACTCAGATTCTTCGACAAATAAATGGGCATTTACAGCAAAGTTATTACGCTAAAATAAAGCAATAAGCAGCAAGATCTTACCTGAGCCAAATAATATTGGCAGCAAGAGACCAGCCAACAGCATACAAATAAGCATTTGGATATCGATTCCCAACATGTACCACCACTTCACGCATATCTCCTATAAACGAATCCGAATAGAACTGCATTCTCAGTCCTCCGTAAACATGATCACATACCAAAAATGAACCTGTACCTGAGGAGTAGTAACAGGGCTATTTCCACAATCCCTGCTATTAAAAATAAAAAACACGCCACCCTTTATTTCATGATCTAAATAGAATATGCCTTCCATATGAATCCTCCCTCCCTCCCGTTAATCCTGGCTGGATTGCAACCAAATTCAACAATGATATAAAAAAAAACCCTTTACTTCCTTTTGCTACCGATGCTAATAATGCGAAGGCTCGGAGTAAAAGATAATTTGGTTGGTCTAGTCGGTCCCTTTTTTCATGATACTGCTGAAAAGGCACCGGTTAACACTGTTTGAAACATCCGGTTCAGCAAATTTCAATACGTTTCTCCGAGCTTTGAAGACATAAACAAGGCAACAACTGATATACATGAACAGAATCTATGCAAAAGTATTTATCCACAAAAAAAACAGTTTTAAGATAATTTATGTTTGATATTATAGGTGGGAAATAATTAAAAAGTACCTGAGTTGCAAACATATTTTAAAACCCAAATAGAAACCTCGCTTCTATTTATCAAAGGAGCCATAACATTAAATGTCAAATAACTAAAGAAAATAAATGAGGTTTGGATTTTTGATGCAAATTGTAAAATTAAATGAAAAATCATGTTTTTATGCGATTCTATTAAAAATATACCATTCATTACAATTGAAAATCTTAACAGCAAAGATTTGTATCTAAAACTTAAACTTGTATGACAATAAAAAGAAGCACACACTCACACACATTAGGTTTGCAGCTGTGAAGGGTGTGAATATAAAATAAAATATGGATGGACGGACTTAGTTAACTCATAAACCAGTTAAAAAGCAGTATGATCTTTGCATTTGGACCAATGAGCAAAACATGTTAGTCCATTTTCCTTTCCATGAATAGAGAGGTTGTCTTCATCATTTATTTCTCCTCTCCACCCCACATTTTCCTTTCCATCTTTCCGCTTCTCAACCTTTCCAACAGCATATTATCTCATATCCACCCTGCAAAACAGATGCTTCTTTCGCTATTTCAAGATTTCTTACCTTCTTCTTCTTCGGGTTTTATTCTTTTTGTGGAACAATTGATCAGCGGCGATTCACGCTATCTTTATCATATATTCCCACTCTTATCCTATCCCATATCGGAGAATTCTCACATCACACCTATTGAGAACGCTACTCGTGAGGTGCTTGAGCGTTGAACTGTTAATAATGGGCTGATAGAGTTGAGGTGGGGGGTATATTATTGGATAGAATCCAAGATCAATATAATTTCAAAGCATAAGTTTTATGACAATATTAGTTGCTGGGTCAGATAGCAAATGCATTTGTTTTTCTTTTTACTGTCTCATATTTGATTTTAAGAAGAAAAAAATAATAATTAATGAATATATCAGATCAAATATGAATGGCTTATTTAAAACCCGAATAGAAATAGACTTGATCTTAACTTCGTATATGAAATTTAGCTCCAAAAGCGGAGAAAACAAGTAAGTTTTATTATTACATCCACGTGTCTGAGGGTGGCGATAGGAATTTAAGAGTGGGAGCGCCAAAGAACACATCTTAGATTCCAATATCATTTCCACACATTGAAAATGCATGCGGATATTTAAATTCATCAACTAAAATGCTGTTTTTTTCTATTATTTAAAATAGATCGCTATATATAATATTTTAAAACATATATATAAGAGCAATATTTCATTTTGCATAGGACACGTGTTAATATTAATTGTAACAGTAAAATTGCATAGGCAAAGTATTTTTTAAAAAAAAGTCTATTTATTATAATCATATTGATTAGTAACATGTTGCTCAAATTATTTTTTAGAGGCACGGTGCAATAACTTAAATATTTTTAAAGGTAAAATATAAAATTAGATTAATAATGTCATTGTTGTTTTTTTTATCAGTAACATATTTCTAGTAATTAATATTGAAGGACTTTTAGTTTTTTTTATTAGTAATTGACTTTTTTCTAGGTTTTTTTTTTTTGTTGGGTTTTTTTATTATATTATTAAATTAACCGAGATCACTGAACTAATACAAATCAATAACTCAAGTGCCCTATTTTTCCTGCACGTTTAAAAACATTATCATCATCTAAAACGTGCACACTTAACTCCCTTGTGTCGAATTATTACAGTTAGCCATATCGGTACGCGGATTGAATTTGTGGTCTTCCATGGCGAACTGCCCCCCATGCTAAGTTCAATGACATTAATCCAATCCTAAGTCCCGGTCCTGCTCGAATGTGGTTGTGCTATAACCGCCTTGAATTGGCTTTAAAAAATTAATTAATTCTTTGAGGTCCAATTAAATTGCTAATTGTTAATTAGTGCCGTGAAGAATGCATTAACATCAGGGATGACAATGTGTAAGGAAAATGTTTTTGAAAAAAAAAAGATTTTTTTTAATTAAAAAAATTAATATTTTTATATCAAAAATATTTTTTTAAAATAATAATAATAATAAAGTATTTCATTGTATTTCTAAACAAAAAATAACTACTAGATAGCCACTATATAATATATACAGCTAACTACTTGAAACCAAACCGAACAACTATGTTTTTGAGTTCAAAAAATATCTTTAGTTCTGTTATATTTAACAATCAAATAACTGGTTTTTGTTAAGGTTATGAATTTCATAATAATCTAAATGCAATTGAACGAAGAAAAATAATATTTACTCTTTAATTATATGTTTATATATTATGTATTGAAAATCTCCAATGTCGTTGATCATAAATTGTTAGCTCATCATTCCTTACAAGTATTTTTTTTTTTTTAAATCTTCTCAGAGCATTGAAATTAACTTGTTTCATGCCAGAACAACAACTTATTTAGCTGGAATAAATATTTTGCACGATTGAAAATATAGTTTTCAGTATTTTTAGATATTAAAAGAAAAAAAAAAAACACCACCAATAACTATACCCGTAGCAAAAGATACGAAAGGATAACGAGTTAGCCAGAATATAATAGACATGACAACATATGATTCCTTCACGCGAATGATAAAACGACATGAGAGTAATTCATGGAAACTTGAGTGAGTTTATTGATGAACGTAATAAGAGATTGGAGCAATAAAAAAAGTTGATGGACTTGATTTCATCCTTGGACTTCCTCCATCTTCTCCTCGTCAGTCATGAAAGAAGAGATAGGGAAAGACTTGCCGATTCCCATGGGAGTCTTGAAGAGAATTCTCTTGCTTGAAGGGTCTTCGATGCTCATTTCAGATATCGGCACCCATAAAAACATCTGCTTGCTCTTAATTCCAGTCATCTTCTTCATCTTGTACTTCTCTATATAAGCTGTCACCTCTGTGGCGTAGCTCACCTTGCTGCTGGATCCAACGAAAAAATGGTCATAAGGGGCCTTCTGTCTCATCCACACAAACCCAGTTTCTCTAACCCTTCCACACTCTTCCAGATCTTTTAGAGGGAGGACACCTTTGGGGAATCCCAGCTCTTCAAGAAGCTGTATGGAGTGGCGATGGCACTCTTCAGGACCATACACAATCTCTGCCCCTGCTCGTTCACCTGCTTTCGACCTTATCATGCCTGCCATTTTATCAAGAATTATGAATGACACAGAATACTGGTGGTGTTGGGGTCTATATATACGAGGAGAGGGCAGAGGTTAGTTGGCTGGAGGTTGAGCCGAATAACGATGGTTTTCAAGAGTTGGTTCGCCTAATTGTTAATAATCACAATTAAGATTGTCAGTCTAGAACAGACTTGAGAAAAAGCAAGCTGATATAATCCACTCAGTTAAGTGGGCCTTTCAGCCCAAAACGTTCTGTTAAAGAAACAAAGTAAGCCCATTGAGCTATAATTGTGCTCCAGCACAGCATAACAACGTCTGGAGTCAGACTCCCAGATCCCACCCGACGAGATTTCAAGGTTTTATCCTATATTTTAAAAATGTTTTTGAAAAAAATTAATTTTTTTATTTAAAATTAATTTTTTGATAATATCAAAACTAATTTCTTTGATCTCTGCCAGAAACTTACAAAATGCTTAGCAAATCAAATAATGAGCGCCGATTTCATGGAATAGTAGCGTGATAGAATGCAATTTTTTTTTAAAATATTTTGAGCAAAAAAGAAAAAGAAGAGGTACTGTTCTGCAGCACTGCTCCAGTTCACAGCACAGCTGAGCGCGTGTCCATGGTAGAATGAACAGCAGATCATTTTAGTTTTTTACCTGATAGAATTTAATTTTCTTTTTAATTTTCCTTCCTGCTCAATTTCTTGCTGAGCTAGTGATCAAGGGACCGAGTTGACTCTTGACTTCCCGATATGAAGCAATCATTTTTAAAATGACTTTTCTTTTTTCAATTTTATAATTAATTTGAGAACTCATTTTAGAGAGGCTATTCATAATTTGTTAGCAAGTATTTCACTGTTTTTCTTACGTGTCAAAAATATATGAACAATATTTTTTTATCTACAAATACTTTCTAACAATGTAAAATATTAAAAATATTTATATATATATATATATATATTTTGTATTATAAGTATATTTCTCCATGATAATTTTTAATTAATGTTTTTATTTCATATAAAAAGTATTTATAACGTTGATATTTTTTTCTATAAGAAATATTTTTATTCTTGATAAATGAACATGTTTTTTTTTTTTCCATTAAAAACCAAAATAAATAAAGACAGGATGAAAATAGTTAGGGTTGATTCTTGATATTTAGGAAAGGGGATGATGGGTGGCATATGCTTTTGCGAACATCATGATTGCATGTGGGTCCAAGCCCGAGCTACTGGATGGTGGTGCCTCTCGATTATTTTTCTACTTTTGACGACATCCATAATGGACATAAAAACAGATGTCATCTTCTTGTCCTGCTAAACTGCGCACACAATCATATTAATTAACTGATTATCAAACAGTGCGGCTAAATATCTATTATCACTCTTTATCCGATATTGTTTTTTAAAATACTATTTTGTTTTTTATTGTTGATTTTTTTGTAATTTAATTATACAATTTTTTTATTTAGTTTTTTTTTCATATATTGGTGTAATGAATTTAGTATCAAATTCTCCCTCTTTATTACAATATTTAATATCAAATTTGTTGGAGGTGGCTTTTTTTTCTTCTTCTAGATTTATTTTTTTCTGAAATTATTTGATATTACGATGATCTGGTTTAACATGTTAATTAAAATTTTTTATTTTTTTATTTTTTATTTTTTATCTATCATTTTATATTGGACTGGCTTTTAGAAACTGAGATTTATATTTCTTCTATGAAATTATTTTAATTTTATAACTTAGATAGTATATTTAACTGATCAATCTTGACCTATATTTTATTTGTTTTTTTAAATCCTTTTCATTGAATAATATTTAATTGGGTTTTTTTTTTTTTTTTGTTTACTTTTCTTGTGACTATCTTGAATCTTATAATTTAATTTTAATTGAGTTTGATAGATTGACCCTAATCAATTCAATTTTTTTAGCCATTTTTTAATTGAATATATATTCTTCTCTATACCATGTTATCTGGAAAGTGAGTTTTGTATTTTCCTCTTAATTTATATTATTTGGAGTTATTCAGATCTCATGAATTTTTTTCTACTTTCAACATTGAATTTGTTAAAAACGGAGTTTTGTAATTTTTTTTGTTTATTTATAAAATTATCTGAGTATTATGACCCATGTTATGAGCTGAATAGATTAATTTGAGTTGACTTTGGTCTTTTTTTTATCTTTTTTTTAATTTATTTTTTTTGTTTAATTTTGTCATTCAACATTCAATTGGATAAAAAATAGGGTTTTTTTTTTATATTTGTTTTCTATTACGTTATCTTTATCCCATGACCAAGGTTATTAGTTTGTAAGTTAATCAAGGTTGACTTAACCTATTTTATCCTTCTTTTGATATAATATATCTTTTAATTATATTTTTCAACTAAAAGTTGATTAGTATTGGGTCTTCCAATTGTTTTTCAATTCATTTTTTACAAGATCATTACATTTTATAATTCAGATTTCAAAAAGCTAACTCGAGCCAATTTAATATATTATATTTTTAATATTTTTATAAAATATCATCTATATTTAAAAAAATACTGTCCAATACACATCATGTTCCAAGCTCATGATTGCATGTTTATTTTCATGGGAAGACAATGGATATTTTTATAAGTTAAATAAAACCAGTAATATTACCAGCAAACAAACGCATCTTAATGTTTATTTAACATCCAATAATGAAGAACTAAATTTAAAATTAATGAAGTCTTTGAAAAAAGAAAATACAATAAAGGGTGGAATATCTTTAGACAAAACGAAGCAACTGGGCATATGAAAAGAATAAAAACAAAGCTCAATCCTCATGTGACTCGTTTTAGACTGGCAAAGCAGGGCATGTGGTCCGGCCGTCAATCAGTGTCCCTGTCTCCCATGTCCTTCCTTTCCGCCACGCTGCCATGTGATAGAATCCACTTCTTTTCTTTTAAACGTAGAGATCTGTAACTGTATCTCAACTAACTAATTTTATTGATTTTAAAATTAATAAATATATAAATTTTAAATAATTATTAAATCTTTTAATTTTAAACTTATATCGCTGAACCATAGTGGCTATTTTGATACTATATTTCAAAAGATTTTTTTAAAATTAAATTATTTTTATTTTCAATTAAAAAATTAGTGTTTTTAAATAATTTTTATATATGAGTGTGAAAAATAAATTAAAAAAATATTATTTTAATTTACTTCTAAATAAAATAATTTTAACCGAAAACAGGCGCTTAGTTTGCCTTCTCTTAACACAACATGTGTCCTCTGACTTTTGTTTTATCGATGGTTTTTTACTTTTACTTGCTAGCTAGGGTATGGATAAAATTACCTCGGTGAAAAGATCACCTCACGCGTGGAAGCACATTAGTGGGTTAGGTGAGAGGTAAAATCAACAGTGTGGTCTCGTCCCCATGGACCCCTCAATCCTAGCGAGAAACAAAAAAATATATTTTTAGACTCAAATTTTTATATATAGGAGATTTAATACTTTAGAATATTCATATTTAATTATGAATATACTAGTTTGAAATATTGATGGATAATTTAAAACTCGAAATGAAAAGACCCTAACTAACTAGTTAGTTAAATACTTGTCAACGGACTAACAACTACTTCTGATTTCAAAAACCATAAGGACTAACGAGCAAAAAAAACTGAAAAACAGGAATTAAATTATAATTTTCTCTTTTATATATATATATAGAAAAAGCTAGCAAACAATAATGAAATAAAATCACGCTATAATTGCTTCCTTCATGAAAGAGAGTTGGAACACTGAAAAAGCAATTGAAATATCGAGAGAGAGGGGCCTTGAGGGTTTCTTCACTCTGGTGATGGTGTTGTCGAATCCAAAAAAGCATAGACGACTCCTATTACCGCTATCCCACAGGGTCATCTCCGTCATTTCACCGTTCATGCTATTCTCCTTCTCCACCGGTGGCGGTGTCTTTTCGAAATGGGTTGTGTTCGCAGAAGCTAGCACTGGGTCAGGGAGGAACGGCTGGATCGCTGGTGGCAGTTTCTGGGGCGCCGCTACGGCTCCTTCCAATGTTGGTATAGCCATCGCTGTCACGGCCATGGCCGGTATCGCCTTGGCCGGCACCTTCATCTATTCTCGTAGGTAATACAATAAAATCAACAATCAAAATCCTATATTTTTCGAATAACGGAGTCTCTAATTCTAAATTTAGATTAACCGTCACCAAAGAAACCCTAGATCGATATATCTAGATGTTGACGCAGCAGAAACCGTTAATGAAAACCTTAAGGCGAAGCCACACTCATTCCTCTTCATCTTCTTCGCCGTCAAATTCCTCCTCACCGTCGTCGTCTTCATCGTGGATTCATTTGAGATCAGTTTTGTTAGTTGTTGCTTCCTCTTCATCGTCGTCCTCATCATCTTCTTCCTCACCAGTTTCCACTAATCGGTGAGTTCTTCAATTCCTCTTTATCGTCTTTTCATTTTTTCTCCTAGATCCAATCTCTTAGAAGTCTAAAAATGAACCCTTTTGCTCTCCATGTTATCCTATCTTGCTAGATTCTGATTCTTCTCGCTCATTTCACTTGCTTTTGCTACTGTTATGAGGATTCCGGAACTGTTCTTGAATATGTGATAGTGTACAAGCGATGTGCAACTAAAGTGTTTAAACTTCGGTAGAGGAATAAATTCGAAAGTGTTTAGGCCTTGTGAAAAAATAATTGTCACTCATAGAATTAGCTGCTCATCGCGTTCTCCCATCTAGGAAGGCAGTGAAAGCAAATTGCTTATACCCTCTCTACATCAATACGAGAAAAAAGAATACCGAGGTCTATTTTGTGGTTTGGAATCTGGTTTTAGTTAATGATTATTATCAAAGAACTGATCTTTTGTTTGTTTTTTAATCACAGGGGTGGACTCAAATCACCTTGGTCGCGTAGGAGAAGAAAACATGCGCTTTTACCAAAGCAGTGGAAAAGTTTATTTCTGCCCGATGGGAAACTGTGTGATGGTGGTGTTAAGTTTCTGAAGAAAGCACGAAGTGGGGTATGTTGCTGTCTCTGCTGTGACTGATTTTTTTTACTGTTTTGTTTAGTTATTCATCAGGTCTTATGCTGTTTTTTACGTTCCTTATGCTGTATTTCTAACTGCTGATGGGGTGTTATCTTTTCCTGAACTCTAATGCAGGGTATCGATCCAGGTCTTAGACCAGAGGTTTGGCCATTTCTCCTTGGAATGTAAGTTATCGTTTATATGTCTTTTTATATTTGTTTTTCTTAGCATCCAAATGCCACAGATACTTGGTTGAGTGAGGTTTCTTATCTGCTTAATTTTTCCTTCTGCTGGTTTATATATAATTAAGCAAGGTAACAGCTTTTTATCAGTATATTCTGTCATTAAATTTGGGCTGTCACAAAGTGCTCTATCTGTACATTTGGAACAATGTAATTGTTGGCAACACAGTTGCTAAATGCAAACATTCTCATGTAAAAGGTCTCAACATTTATAATTTTCCTATTTGGAACATGCACGTTCAGTTTATGCTATTGTTTCTCTGATTGTCCTTCCTAGGAAGCTTTTTTCTTATTGTCTGTGTTCATTTGTTGTGAGGATGCATTAGCACTGCTCTTTGTATTCATGCTGAGTTATTTTCAACAGCTATGATGTGAACAGCTCCGAGGAAGAAAGAGATTGTGTCCGAGATCAGAAAAGGTATCATAATTCTGTATTGATACATTTTTTAGTGATGGATGAACTTCTCTCTCTTTCCAAATTCCTTGTAATAATGGGTTATTTGTTATCTGTTCTTTCCAAAGTCAAGGTTCTTATATATGAATGCACTGCAGAAAAGAATACGAGAATCTACGAAAACAGTGCCGGCGGAAGCTCAAACGCAATGACAGGAGTTTTAAGACCAAGGAAGCTGCTGAAATCAGCAGCACTGAGGTTAGTGGGGACTTGAGTCAAGTTATGGATTCTCTTAGATTAGAAGATGTTGCTAGTTCCAGGACTGAGCAAGGCAACTTAGCTGCTGAGGATTTGGATTGCCCTGACCAAGCCCCTCAGGGCTCTGACTCAATATTGGAAGGGGATGGTGGGAGTGTGGTCACTTACGAAGATGGCTTGGCTGGAGACACGGAGTCAAGTGATTCTGATTCCTCTGAAGAACCTGAAATTGCAGAATCTTTTCTTGCAACTGAATTTACTGGTGAAAATGATTTTGATCAGCCTTCTCGGGGGAATTCCTCTCCCTCTGAGACAGAAAGCAAGTTGAAATTGCAGAAAGATGAGGATTTTGCCACATGGCAGAGAATTATGCGTGTTGATGCAGTGCGGGCAAATGGTGAATGGATAATGTACTCACCATCTCAGGCTGCGGTAACAGAAATGAAGGCACGGCGATTGGCTGAGAGTGTAGGGTTGCAGGACTATGATCACTTGGAGCCAAGCAGGATCTTCCATGCTGCTCGCCTTGTAACTATCCTTGAGGCATATGCACTCTATGATCCTGAGATTGGTTACTGTCAAGGAATGAGTGACTTACTCTCACCCATTATTGCAGTGATGGAGGAGGATTTTTTAGCCTTCTGGTGTTTTGTGGGCTTCATGAAGAAAGCTCGGCATAATTTCCGGCTTGATGAAGTGGGAATCCGGAGGCAATTGGGTATTGTTTCCAAGATAATCAAGTGCAAGGATAGCCATCTCTACAAGCACCTGGAGAAGCTTCAAGCGGAAGACTGCTTCTTTGTGTATAGAATGGTGGTTGTGCTTTTCAGAAGAGAGTTAAACCTTGATCAAACACTATGCCTCTGGGAGGTGATGTGGGCAGACCAAGCAGCAGTACGGGCAGGGTTTGCCAGGTCTGCCTGGGGTAGGATGAGGACAAGGGCCCCTCCCAGTGATGATCTGCTGCTTTATGCAATAGCAGCTTGTGTGCTGCAGAGGAGGAAACTGATCATTGAGAAGTACAGCAGTATGGATGAGATCATGCGAGAGTGCAATAGCATGGCTGGGCAGTTGGATGTCTGGAAGCTTCTCGATGATGCTCATGACTTGGTGGTCAACCTTCACGACAGGATTTAAGAGAATCCTTCCTGAGCCTCTTTCTCTCCCTTGTTCTCCATAGATTTCCATTTTTTTTTATTTTTGTCCTTGTTGCGATGAGCAGATCCCTTTAAAACTAAGGGTTCTTCAGATCACTTAACAAAAGCAACTTAAGGCGATATGTGTAATGGGTAAATTATGATGGAATTACGAAAGCTGTGCCCGCACTCAGCCCACCTCGAGTGATGGTGGCATTATTGCAAAACTAGCATTTCTCCTGTCACCCGTTGAAATTTTTTGATGCTGTAGGACTTTTCTTGTCAAGTTCTTTCCTATTGGACTAACAATGTTATAATTGGATTTTTGGTGTGGCTTTAATGTCTTTTTCTTTTTTTCTTTTCTGTCTTACTATATATTTCCAACCTTGATTTCTCACAAAGTCATTACTTCTAGTTGTGATTGTGCTAAATTGTGTTGTTTTATTAAAATTATAAAATAACATAGATTAACTTCAATAAGAAACCTAAATAAAATTCAATAAGTTTATGATTTCATCTAGTATAACTTCATAAAGCTTGCAACCTCCCTATCACTGGTAACAAACTTTAACATATATAGTTTAGGTTAATTATTAACTCATGTCAGTATAAAAATAAAAATAATTATTATTATAATTTTAAGATTTGATTCTTTAATCAACTTGGACTAGTTTATGTGTCACAACTCACAAGGTTGAACTAGGTCAAAATAAGTAAATATAATTATTATAAAATTTAATATTTCTCGCTATATTTTCTTTGACATTTTTTTATTTTAGTATCCATGAATTCTTCACTCTCCTCTTCATTACCTTGAATACTTTAATAGTATATTGATACCCAATTGCAGGTGTATCTTTACATTTGAAGCATTGTTCCAATTTATGCCTCTATTCATATAGATTTTCTGAAGTAGTTTTCAGTTTTCTGTCTTTCTATGTGAATGGTACCACTTCTAGGTCCAAACTTATTCTTTCTGGCCAAGTATCTTTAGCATAAGCTTAATATCTTCCTTCAATCCACTAACAAAGCTGCAAATATAGTAGGACTCAGAAAATGAAGGAATAAGGCATGCATCAAAGATTTCAATTCCTGGAACTTCTCCAAATATTCATCTACACTGCCTTCTTGTACCAACTTATTGAATTTCTATATTATATCATCCCTACTGCCAAATCTATGGCACACAACACCTGAAAATTAATCCCAACATATGCATGTTCATGTAACCCTCAATCCAAGTCTTTGCCTTCCCTTCCAAGTAAAGAGATGCTAGTCCAACCCATTATTGCACAGAAGCTTGGTTGATCTTGAAGAGTTTCTTATATTTCCTCAACCAACTCCTAGGATTATATCTCTAAAATGACGGTAAATCGAAAGGATGAGCTATACCTTATCTTGTGATGCTTTTGTTTATTAGACTGATCACCCTCTACTTGGTTTCTGATTCCATATAACAAGTCATCATGATTGTAGTGGATACCAATACCCTTTCCAACCGCAGGAGCACTTAAAATTCCTCTTGAATTGACCCTAATTCCCTACCTTCCAGTTGATTTAAAAGTATTATGGAATATGTTATATTATAGAAAAAAAATTATACTTGCATTGTATAGAGTTATTCTGTATAGCATGCTCTACCTTTTATTTTGTATGCTTTGTATTCATATATATAGAGTGGATGGTTAACCCTCATATTCTACATAAAACTCTATATATTATCGTCTTCACCTTGGGGTTAGAGCCTTTATCCTAACAAATTTGTTAATTGCCAACGTGTTCTCACATTTGCTGCAGGAGGTAATAAATTTACTATTTAGCCTTTGCAGTTTGAGATTTAAAAGTTTTGCTGTCGATTTTTGCTAAGCTATGCTAGTGCGACGGAGAGAAACCCGGACGGGGCATTGCTTCTTCAGGAATGAAAATTGAAAATGCTTCTTGCATTGAAAGCTAAACTGCCATTTATTTTCTTATGTTATGGAAAGAAAATAGGGTGATTTATTGTGCTGATGTGATTGGCATATTGGTTTGCAAGAAAGTGCTGATAACGTTAGCCTGGATTCTACTTCACTACCTTCTAAGGATGATCTGCGAGTGAAAGCTAGCAAAAATAATGATACCCTTCTATGCCCTACATTTCATGATGTATGTTTTATTACCGTATCCTAAATCATCTTTTTGAATGTCTATTTGGTTATAATGAGCATCCCTGACTTTGCAAAAGTGAAACAACAAACTGAAAAAGAGATTGCTGGTTGATTTGAATTCTTGCTAGTGTTATTTCAGTGTTTATTCATTTGAGATGCTGTTTCTTTTCCCTGCAAAGAAAAGGAAACATGTTAGATAATGAGTAAAATACATGTGCTAAAAGAGTACGTGCGCGGGGGCCATATGCTAAGGATAATGCATTATGGATAAGTTCTCTGAGTGCTTATGTGCCTCCACATTATAGCGGGTTTGGAAATTCTGCATTGATGATTTCACTCATGTGAAAGTTTTTTAGCTATTTTTCTACCCAGGCTTTTTACAATTGGGCTAATAGCATTCTCTGATCGGGCCACAATGCGTGGTCGTACAAAAGAGGCTGAAGAACTGTGGAAGCTGGTTGAAGATATTGTTTCACCTATTCATTTCTGTTGGATCATTTGTGCGCGCGCAGTGTACATGCATGTTTGTATCCATTAACAGAAAGTTCTGTTAAATATGTAAATCTACAGTAGGCAACGAAAAAACAAGGAAAAGCTGTCCAACTTGGCGGGAACAGTCCCCAGGTGTTTTTTTTTAATATTGAATTCTTGAAAGTTCTTTTTTGTTTCATCTGAAGCCAGAATCCACAATTTTCCCTTCTGTTTATATCGACCTTACCATTTATGAATTCCATTTCAGGCACTTAATTATTCGGGACTTGCTCTGCAGGTATTTTATCGATTAAATGGTTTTCCTGATTCAGCACTGTTTATACGTTTTTTTCCAAGAGAACTTTTGTAGAGATTTTCTCTCTCTCTTAAATATTAATACCTTATGCTGTTCTGGTATGTGTGATTGTCGGGGTAGGTAGCTTGTTTGATGCTATATTGAATTTTACAATTTTAGGAACCCAGTGCAATTGTTCCTGCAAGAGAGAAAGCTAACAATTGTGAGAACTGGAAATTAGTAAGGTACAAAAGGTAATTTTGATTTGTACAAAAGGTACAAGCAGAAAAGTAATTTTGATTTGTGTTATGTCCTAAGAACAGGTCTACCTGCATCTTCTGTTCTTACGATCCCATTTTGCATGTTTCTGATGCAGTTCCGTGCAGCAATTCAGTTACAATTTGATTCCATCGAGCGATACACGACCTTGGAACTGTCTTGGTTAGCTTGATCATTTCCATCCTCATCTGTAATACAATGTTTCTACTGTGATTATATCTATTTTCTTTCTTTCTTTATATATATTTTCCATCAGTTTCTCGTGCCTGAATTTTAAGTGCTTATTTAAATTCTGCAATTATGCTGCAGAATTGTAATTTCAATTAGCAAAGGGGTATGAATTTAAACCTAATTTTACTCGATTCTTTACATACAGCAGCGCATTGAGGCTTGTGCGTTCCATGGTTAGTATTGAATTTTCCGAGTTTATGGTTGTTATAACATCCTAAGATGTCTAATTTGTGGTAGATAACTTCTTTCTCAGTACTTAGTTCTCGCTTAAGTTCTTGTATCTTTTCTTAGACTTTTGATGCAGGAAAGGTACTTTTTCTGACGAACTCCATTATTGTTTTTGATTGGTTTACCATTTCCCAAACCTTGGATTATGTACCGGTTCTTCTTGCTGACTCGTGGGGATCCCTGGGTGCATGGCTTGATGCAATCCGTCTGGTATACACAATCTATGCACGTGGCAAGACTGAGGTCCTGGCAGGTATCGATCGTAACAAGCTGATTGCAGTTGGGCATTATTTTCTTTTCTTTTGAAGATGTGTGATTCATGTATTGAAATTGGAATTTGGTCATTCAAATAAGTTGTATATGATACTGCTTTTGTCATAGCATTTTAATCTTCTCTGCTTGATCAATTGTTTTACATTATTTTAGTATTGGGTGGCAGGTGAGTGATCCTGTTGAGAATTTTGATGGCGGAATATAGGAGATGAATTCGATGTTTTGTGGTAGGCACTTGTTTTGTTTTAATTGTAACATTGGCACCAAACAATATTTTGCATTTTTGTAGCAATTCCAATGATGTCGAATTGGAATTGGAGCCATCCATAACATTTCATGCAATGATGTACGACTGAAAGCAGCATACCATGATTCAGAGGCTTTTAATTTACAGAGAAATATTCTGCCTGAAGTTTTCAGCAATTTGCATCCTACGGAAAGGTAGAGAGAAAAGAGGCAAATTGTGGAGATTTGATCACATTTCCTTGCATCCGGTGCGTGAAGATAAAATGTCTATTGCCGTATAATTGGCGTCGGCCTGCTTTCCATCTGCAGTTTAGCAAGGAGCGGGAATTAAATGAAACAGGAGGCATTCTGAAGGCTGAGTCAGTCAAAGCAACGGGAATTTGTATTATTAACGCCAAGCCCATTTTGGTGGTATAATCTGACAGCAATTTTTCTGAAACATACATTATGTTTCGAGCAAGTTCTTTCTAGGAAGGTACAAATTTCATGCAGATAGGTGGCTTGACTTGGGCCAAAGCAAGAACAGCTTCAGGAAGAGTCCACAGCCCTTCTCCACAGATTAATCCTGAGGCGACAGCAGGAACCATGAACTCAGCTTTCTTGGTGTTTCGTTTATGCCATGCGAAAACAATCAAACTTCCAATACTCATATCTATCGCAAAGGAAGCACCGATGAGGAATGGAACACCCATGACCATAGGAAGCGGCATCCACTGTCCGATCTTCTGCGGTGAAATATCTCTCACCATGTTAACGGCTATGGCAAAAGCAAAGAAACCATAGCATAGCTGCAAACAATGCTGGGGCAGAGCTGAGAAACCCTCAACACCTAGAATTGCCATGTTTCTGTAAATTAGGGCAAAAGGAGCTTTAAATTCTCCATATGGATTTCCGATATCAAATGCCTTGTAAAATAGGAAAAAAATGCTAGGAGCTATGATGCACCCAATTGCAGTGCCAACAACCTGGCTCAAAAACATTGCTCTGGGGGAGGTGAAGGTCAATTGTGCTGTTTTGAAATCCTGCATCAGGATGCAGGCAACAGAAAGAACAGATTTAACAAGGCCACATCCGGCAAGTGCAGCCACCACACCATTCTCTCTCCCGGATAACGCTGCTAGCACAAAGAGTGCGACTTTCCCATAATTATAGGCCATGTTTATATCGGTCAGACCAGCTCCATAGGCATTGCAAAATGCCAAGGATGGAGCAAAAACATAAGCAGCAATGACATAATACCACTTAAGCTGAGGGAATATGATTGGCACCGCAATTACGGATATAAGAGAGAAGGCTAAGTATCCAATGGCGGCTACCCAAAAAGGTATCGTCTCTCTTAGGAACGTTTCATTTACTCTTTGATCATCAAGGCGCTTCTTCTGGTGATCCACAGCTGCTGGGAAAGAAATACTGTAAACAAGTGGTGTGCACTACAACTGAAGTTTCAATCTACTTACCAGCATTTGGTTACAGGACAGGGACAGGAAAGAGCTGTAGAGGATAAAATAAAAGGATCTTCAATTCACCTGGTCCGAGTTTCTTGTTCCTTAATCTGCCATGAACATTGATGATTGTACAAACCATGACCTTGACAAAAGTGTAGAGCCCATCTCCTAGGATGAGAGCAACTGCTAAGAAAACCTGTAAATAATAGCCACAAATTAAGGATAAAAAAAAATTTAGAAGCCTAAAAAAACCATACACTATCATCTGTTTCTGACCTTGTAACCATACAAGCTCTTCATGCTAGTTTCTTCTAAAGAAGCTGGAAACCAGTTTCCCTTAAGTTGACCAATAAGTGGCCACATAACCCCATATGAGAGCACAGCTCCAAGAAGCAAAGACAAGTTCACTAGATGAGAAACAAGCATTCCAGCTCCAATGAAAGTGGTGTTAAAATCAAAGAAAAATCTACGAAACACCCAACACCAGAAAGAAATGGTCAGTAACATGTAAAGTAGAAGATAATCTAATCAGGAGGAAATAGATGTAAATACGTGTGCTTCCGAGCTTTCAATCCAAAAGTAGGGAACTGCGAGAATCCACATCCTTCTTTCCCAGTGTAGAACCACTGAAAAAATGCCCATAGGAAGCTAATTGAAAAGTACTTCATGAATCCACGAACTTGTTTCCTGTAATAATAACCCATCATATTATTTCTAAGTTTGTTTTTTATAGATAGCATATGAGATAAGATAAAATTAGACTATAAATATATATACTTTGCCGTCTTATTTCCTTTGCTATGGAAACCATTGATGAGAACTGCAGTTGCCATGCCACTTGGAAACGTTAAATTCATGTCTACAATCAGAATCTGCACCCAAAAGGCCAAACCAAACCGTTAAGGAATATTTCAGAAAGAAATGATTCCTGCCTTCATAATAAATTAAGATCTTGGGACCTTAGGTATTTAGTGGTACCGTTTGATCATCAAGGCTTATGGTGCAACCATGTCAACCCAAAAGTTTAAAGGCATATGAAGATTATATTATTCTCTAACATACTATTTAATACCATCAATTTTATAACCATTCTAAATGGAAAGATTATTGTCACTATTTATACCTTTCGAAGTGGAATCAACACGAAAAGACCAACAAAGCAAACTAAGAACAAGTATCCACACATCCAACCAAATCCAGGTTCCTTTACAGAATTTGAAGGGTTTCCTTCAGTTTGCACCCCTGACAACTCATATGTCTTCCTGTTTAACCCCAAAAGATAAGAAGCAAATCCACCTGTTACCCGAAATAACGTTATTAACCTCAATTTGGCCAAGAATAATAAGATAAAATACTGTTTTATACAAAGGTAATAAATCAGAGTATCAGAGACTCAAACCTCCTTGTGCTAGGCTATAGCATGCAACTGCACAGGTTTGTATCATCGTGTTCTCTTGCCGTGTAAAGGGTTTGACTACAAATCCTGCCTTTTGAAGCATTTTTGTCCAAGATCGAACAAATACGAAAGCAAGAAGTGCAGCAGAGACATTAAAATTTGGAGCCATCCCAGTTGTGAGGTTTAGCTTCATAACTATCACACTGTAGATGGCTCCAATAAGAATGCTCGCTATGAATCCTCTTCCTGTGATTTGCTGTGTCCATGGTTGAGGTCTCCTTGATTCTGATTCATCTTGTGTCTCTACCTCCATCTCCATCTCCTCCCCCTCAATCTCCTTCTTTTCTGTTGCTTCTTCAATCTTCATGGCTCCAGCTAGGTAGTAGCTCGTACTGTATATGCATAAAAAAAATCAACTCATCAGCAAGTAAGAAAAGAAATGAGAAGGGGATAAAGTTCACAGATTTAAAACTATGCATGCATGTTCTTAATTACCTTGGTTCTTTTAACCAGTACTTCTCTTGATCTACTTGGAGCTAGGTAGTCTTCTTTTCTTTTCTTACCTAAGTGGTAAGACTATAAACGAATTATATAAACTTGGGAAACTGTCGTCTATCAGATCTTTGTCCTCTTCATCATGTATACTAATCAAAATGCCTGTAGGCTGTAGTGATTTTGACATTTGCTCAAGCGGTATTTATGGCCTGTCCACAATTCGAATCATACAAGAAACTCAAAACTAACTAATCAGATGGTATCGTTTACTTTCTCCAATGCAGGATTGAATTTATTACCAACAATCCCCACCCAAGTCCTAACAGATTGAACATGTCTGTGTCCCTTTTTATACAATTTTGGGACAAATTAAACTATTGTGCATCTGTTGGTAAAATTGTCGAAACTGTTCTTTCAATATGTTTTATTTTTTTATGCATCCAAATAAACTTTTGAAAAAACTCCACCTGTAATGCAATGCTAAACTCAACCACCAAGTCAAAGTGTGTTCAATAGTATCTTTTTCTGCTTTTAAGTGTGTGTTCAATATTATTTCTCTTTCTGCTTTTAAGTGTTTTTTACTTTTAAAAAAAATATTAAATTGATATTTTTTAGTTATTTACGATATTTTAATAAACTGATATAAAAAAATCTAAAAATATATTATTTTGATATATTTTTAAGTAAAAAATATTCTAAAAAAAAATCTACATTATAATCTCAAACAAGCAATTAAAAGTTATTTGTTTTTATAAGCAAAACTTATATTTACATGTGTTTGACATGAAAAATCATTAAATCAAAATTTTTTATTTTTTTAATGTATTTATATTAAAAATAATTTTAATATATTTTTATATAAAAAATATTTAAAAAAACAATCTACGTTATCGAGCGAACCATATTAATGACACCGCACTATAAAAGCTTAAAATTCATCACCTTCTAGACTGAAAAGTATATTGCTGACCTTATCGTTGACCTCCTCTCTCTTTTTTCTTCCTCCATTAATGTTGTTAAATTTTTAGCTCTTGTAGTTGTCGAGATTCTTCTTCTTTTCTACTAGTGGTCTGAACGCTATGTAGATATGTATGCCAATCAAGCGACTGAGTGGACAATGATGGATGAAGAAAAGAACACATCTTCTTTGTTGCTGTGGGCCATGATCGATCAAACCTCAATGTGAACCACACACGAGTCAATACCAACACAAGGGGCTGGTTTAGAAATACTTCAAGTTTAGTATTAATAATATATAAATTATACTATTCTTCAATATATCTTCTCTCTAGTATTTTTAATATATGATTATCGTTATTCTATATTTAATTTTTATTAATTAAAATCAGATTTGAACTCATAACTTTTTAATCATGAAATATATCAAATAGCTACACTAACCCCCACGAGATCATGAAATGTGAGCCTTTGAAAGAGCATTAATGATTGGAGAGCAGGTTGGACATGAAAGTAGGCTCCCATTGAGAGTTTTTCTTTTAAATTTTATTTCGGTCCACTAGAACCAATAAACTAATGGATCTGGAGGACTTAATTTCTTTGCCTATTTAATCTGGATAGTGGCGGCCGGGAAGATCATTGATTATTTAATTAGAGGGCAGAACTTTCAATGGCTGTGTACCTTCAATTGACTTTCAGATCCTTCCTTCAAGCCCCTTTGCCTGGCAAAGTTTAGCCATATGCAAAATTTCCAGCACAAATAATTTTTTATTTGAGGGATGGAAAACGTTGTTCTATGTTTTTAAAAGAATTGTCTGTTCTAATTCAAATTCAAAATCTAATATGCAGAGATCGCAAATGCAAAATGCTCTGCTCCCCATTTGTTCTTTCCACTTGCTCGTCCAAAACTGACATCATTTAAAACTATTCAACTCTTCACTTTCAGCTCTTAATAAATTCTTCCACCAAATATATAAACAAATCAAATCTGATACTATAATCCCAGGGAAGGATTTTCCCAATAATTTCCTCACATAACTCGTCTTAATTATGACCATTCTGTGTTCTTGCTGTACGTAGCTGAATTGGTTGCTGATCATCGATGAATCGGTTTCTGTAACTACATACCGGGAGGATTCATTCATTCATTTATTTATCATAACTCTTTTTTTGTGAGAGTGTTGTATTATTATTATGATTAAGGAAGGGAGTGGATAAATGCTATCGATCTGTGGCAATGTGGGCATTGCAATATAGATAAGATAATACAATGCTATCATTAATCTTCGAGTAGTTTGTCCTGTCTACATTTATCTTCGAGTAGCATTTGGTTTCTATCAGATAAATAAGCAGTCATTTCGATGGGTTTCTTTTTCTCAAACCCTTTTTTATTATTATTTTGGAGCAGTAACACTCACGATGACCTCCCAAGGCATTCAAAGCTGTCATTTTCAGATGAAAAATACAAGATTTTATTAGATTTAAGAAAACTTCAATTTAGCCCCTCCCCTCTCATTATAAGATGGTGGGAGGGGTAATATTATCTATATTAAGGGTTATATTGAAGTTTTCAGTTAGGTTAATGTGAAAGCAGCTGTAGAAAATAATTGGTGAGTTGAATATTCCTAGTCCGTCCAATTTTTCCCACTCTTTCAGCAGTAGTATTTGTTTAAAGAGTCGGGCAAAACATCTCATCACGTAAAGTTATTACATCCTGGAATCCTTAAACCTGCTGCCCTCGTACATTCTTTTATCATTGTTTTTTTGGAACAGCAGTTTGCTTTCTTCTTCTTCTTCTTTTCGATTTGGGAGCCAGACTTGTTGGTTATCTAGGATACTCTTCAGTATATAAATAATATTCCACGTTTCTGGGTCGTTCCTCATCAATAACATCATAATTGATTAAATCTATAGAATCTGTGAATTGAATGAGGGAGGGACTTTCAAATTGTAAATTTCAGGATCCTAAATTCAAAACTTCTGAAAACAAGCTATGCATGCTCCAACAGCAATCTAGCAAATCGGTTAATGCCATGAAAATCTTCTATTCACAAAGGAGAAGGGAAAACTAACTTTACCCTAACCCTCTTAATTAGTAAGAGAATGTGCCCAAAGAAGTTGGTCTTACAGAAATAGATGATAAACTAAGTAGAAAATTGGGACAGAAATGTTTAGGGTTTCTCGTGCATCTCCTTGGAAGATTTATCCCTCATTGCGTATTACCAACTCAATAGGATCTTTCATGTCGCGTATCTGATAAAACAATGGAAGAAAAAGACAGTAGTGAAGGAATGATGCAGCCCCTCAAAACCTGCCCTCTGCCGTGTATTTCATTAGGGTTTTATAATCCTAAGTGTATACAATTTGATCCCATAATAAATGCTAAATGCTAATTACATGCCTAAGGCTATTCACATTCCATAATAGAAAATATTACAATCTTTAGATATTCCATAATACCCCCCCTCAAGTTGGAGCATGAAGGTCTCGGATGCCCAACTTGGGCAATAAAAATTCATATTGTTGCTTTCCCAAGGCTTTTGTGAATATATCGGCAAGCTGTAATGATGACATAATGAATTTAGTTGTAATACTCCCAACCACAATGGCATCACGTATAAAATGACAATCAACCTCAATATGCTTAGTGCGCTCGTGAAACACAGGATTCTGCGACATATGAAGAGCCGATTGACTATCACAATGGAGAGACATAGGAGTCAAATGAGACACGCCAAGACTTTCCAGTAAAGCTTTAAGCCAAGTCAACTCACATGTCGTCATGGCCATAGATCGGTATTCTGCTTCGGCGGAGGAGCGAGAGACAATGTGTTGTTTCTTGGTTTTCCAAGACACCAGAAAATTACCAAGAAAAACTATCCAGCCAGTAAGTGATCGCCGAGTAAGAGGGCAACTGACCCAATCAGCATCACACCACCCGTGTAGCCGCAGATCACTTTCACTACTAAGAAATACGCCTTGACCCGGATTACCCGTAAGATACCGGACTACCCGTAGAGCAGCTTCCCAGTGTTCCTCCCGTGGGCACTGCATGAATTGGGATAGAATATGCACACTATAAGAGAGTTCGGGTCCAGTGAAGCAAAGATAAATCAACCGTCCTACCAACCGATGATATTTTTCCGGATTGGCTAATGCTGTACTGGTGGACAAAGCCAGACGATGATTTTGTTATAAAGGAACAACTGCTGGTCTAGCCCCTAGTAACCCGGCTTCCGAAATAATGTCAAGTGTATATTTGCGTTGACATAGTACAAAACCAGCAGGACTGCATGCCATTTCAATTCCCAGAAAATATTTTAGGCAGCCAAGATTTTTCATGTGAAAACAAGCACTAAGATAATCTTTGAATGTCTGGATATCACCCGGATGATTCCCAGCAATGATGAGATCATCAACATATACAAGAACACTGAGTTGTACTTCCCCTTGCCGATATGTGAATAATGAGTAGTCGGAATAAGATTCCTGGAAACCATAGCTCATCAAGGCGTGTGAGAGTTTAGCAAACCAGCACCGAGGAGCCTGTTTCAACCCATAAAGTGATTTTCGAAGTTTGCAAACTACCCCAGTTACCCCGACACGAAAGCCAGGTGGAAATTTCATGTAAACTTCCTCCTGAAGATCACCATGCAAAAATGCATTATGAACATCCATCTGATGTACTGCCCAATTCTTCGCTGCGGCCACAACAAGAAATACCCGTACGGTAACCATTTTTGCTACAGGCGCAAAAGTTTTTGTGTAATCAATGCCTTCAGTCTGATGATTGCCCAGAATGACTAGGCGAGCCTTCAATCGCTCAATAGTACCATCAGAATTATATTTAATCTTGTATACCCATTTGCATCCCAAAGCTTTCTTCCCGACTGATAGACTCTGAACAACCCAGGTCTCATTCTTTTCGAGCACGGAAATTTCACGGTGTGTAGCATCTCTCCAACCTTTGTGTCTTACGGCCTCCGAATATGACACGGGTTCACGCTCAGCAGTGATAGCTGCAAGAAAATGTCTGTGTCGTATAGAAAATTTGTCACAATTCACATAGTGTGCTAGAGGATAGGGTGTACCTAGAGAATGCAGTGGGACGGGTGGCGAGAGAGATGGACTCTTTTGAATGGTGTTGGTGACATAATCATGAAGTCGGATGGAGGGATACCGCTGACGATGTCCTCTCCCTAATGGATTAACCTCTTCTTCGTCTTCTGGAGTAACCTCTTCTTCTAGAGTAATAGTTGGAAGTGACTCAGAAGATGAATGATCTAACTCCAGCATATCCTTGGGTATAAGATCATGGGCCTCGTCAGTAGTGGTGAGAGCCAAATCGGTAGTGGAAGGCCCATCAGTAATTTTAGCAAAAGGAAAAACATCTTCTGAAAACACAACATCCCGGGAGACAAAAAAATCCTGTCTTTCCAAATCATACAGGCGCCATCCCTTCTTCCCATAGGGATAACCAACAAAAATACACCGACGACTTCTACTTGCCATTTTATCTCCCGTCTTCTCATGTGCATAACACAAAGAACCCAGGACGCGTAAGTGATTATAAGATGGTTCCATCCCATGTAATACTCAATATGGTGTGTTTCCATCCAAGGTCAAGGAAGGAGTCCTATTGATCAAGTACCCAGCAGTCAATACACACTCGCCCCAAAATTTAATTGGAAGAGAACCTTGAAATCGCAGAGCGCGAGCTACATTCAAAATATGTTGATGTTTTCTCTCCACACGCCCATTTTGCTGTGGAGTGCCTGTACAAGAGGTCTGAAAAATAATTCCTTGATCAAAGAAATATGATTTCAGACATGTAAATTCTGTCCCGTTATCGCTCCAGAAAATTTTGACTTTCCGAGCAAATTGCCTCTCAACCATGGCAAAGAATCTTTTAAGCATACTAGATACTTCTTTCTTGTCAACAAGCAAATAAATCCATACAGCACGAGAGAAGTCTTCAACAATAGTTAAAAAATATGAAGCACCACATGAAGAAACTGTTCTATATGGTTCCCATAAATCACAATGAACCAGTTCAAAAATATCCAAAGTCTTATTTTCGCTAACAGAAAATTTATCTCTCCGCTGTTTTGCTCTCAATTTTTATTCAAACTGTTTTCCTGGTTGCTAGAATTAACTTCGGGAACTAACTTTGTTATTTGCAGTGAAGGATGCCCCAGTCGCTGATGCCAGAGATCAAGAGACGCTTTATTACTGATCTTCATTGCATTAATCCGCAGTATCCCTTTGAAATAGTAGAGTCCATCTCGTCTCTCACCCGCACCAATCAGCATCCTCGAAGTGTGGCCCTGTATAACACACAATTTTTTAGTGAATAGTACAAAACAATCATACTGATCAATTAATTGCGTCACAGAAATTAAATTGCAAGTAAGTCCTGGCACATAAAGGACATTTTCAAGACATAAATCTCCGTCAAGAACAGTTGTTCCCTCTTTGACCGCCAAAGCACTACTTCCATCTGGTAATCCAACGGGACACTGATCAATTATTTTTAAATCAGTCAGTTCCTCAATTGACCCGGTCATGTGGTTCGAAGCCCCGGTGTCTAATATCCACACCAAACCAGTAACTGTCCCACACAAATTTTTAAGCTTACCGGTCATTTTATCTATTATTTCTTTCAGCTCTCCCAAAATCTCTTTCAGTTTAGCCCACTGCTCGTCGCTCAAGCCTGGGAACGACGAGCCACCTCTTTCGGCTGTGACAGAGCTGGACCCAACGATGGTCTGAGCAGCGTTGGCATGGTGGTTTCCCTTGTGACCCCGGCCTCCTCCTTTGCCACCGGAGTACCCTCTTCCACGGCCACCTTCTCTTCTCTCATCTCCCCTGGGTCTGTCACCCCACCATTCGGGATAACCCTTTAGGGCAAAACAACTGTCTTCCCCATGTCCTGATCTGTGGCAGTATGAACAAACCCCCTTCTCTCGCCCCTCGGTTCGAGTTATGGACCCTTGCTGTCGACCGTGGGTTCGACCCATAAAGGCCACAAAATCCCCTTGCTCTTCTCTGCCCCGAGTCATCCCTTTCACCTGCTCTTCTTGAGTGAGGATGGAGTACACCTTGTGTAGCCCCGGCAATGGGTCTTGTGCCAAGATGTTCGATCGAGTTGTCCCGAACCGCTGCTCATCGAGACCCATGAGGAACAGGTGCACCTTCTCTTCCTCTCTTCTCTTTTCCAGTGTTGAACCTAGATTGCATGTGCACTTTCCACATTTGCACGCGGGCAATTGCTCAAAATTGCCCAGCTCATCCCATAATTTCTTCAATTTTCCATAGTAATCCATAATAGCCATTCCTTTCTGTTTGCAATCGGCCAATTGAGACCTTAATTGTTGAATTCGAGGTCCATTGGTGATGCTGAATCGGTCCTTGATGTCCAACCATAAATCCCGTGCAATCTCTACATGAGAGATGGTTGAACGGAGTGTGGATTCGATAGTGTTTCGAATCCAGGACACTAACAGTGAGTTGATTGTCCACCAATATTCCCAATCTTCTGATTCTTCATTGGGTTGTTCAATAGACCCGTCGATGAACCTGAATTTCTTTCGGGCTCTCAAGGCTGTTTGGAACGAACGTGCCCACTCTTCGTAATTGTCCCCCTTCAATTGGACCTGAGTAATCATAAACTCAGGATTATCAAGAGATGTAATATCGTATGGCGAAATCGTTTTTCGATTCTCACTAGATACACTCTTGCTCCCGGACATGGACTCTGTTTTGTCAACGGAGACACTCTTGTTTCCAGACATGGATTCTGCCATGTATACTGCTTGATTGTGTCTTATTTCGATTGTTTTATAGCTCTGATACCATGATAAAACAATAGAAGAAAAAGACAGTAGTGAAGGAATGCTGCAGCCCCTCAAAACCTGCCCTCTGCCATGTATTTCATTAGGGTTTTATAATCCTAAGTGTATACAATTTGATCCCATAATAAATGCTAAATGCCTAATTACATGCCTAAGGCTATTCACATTCCATAATAGAAAATATTACAATCTTTAGATATTCCATAATAGTATCCCTCATGGTTTGGCTGCTGAGAATGATTGCTCACAAGTGGGTGGTGTCGTGCATGCATCAGCAATAATGATAAGAGAAAATCCTTCGTTCTTTGTTAGATCCTATCTATATTTTGCTGGGTCAATTGTTACTCGTTATTGTCGTTGACCTTAAAGAATGCAAAATTCTCATATGATGCTGCCTAATACGTGTCCCCAGAAGAAGAAATGTGCCTAACAAAAGATATAGTTGAGGCACCAAATATCTTTTGATAACGGGTCTAGCAAGTCGGCATGGATATCCCTAATCAATTACAATCTTTACTCTTAGATCGATCTCAGCGTAAACATATAATTTTTACCAACCATTTACAGTGGATGCGAATAATATGTGCTTAACTTGACGAGGGAGGCAAATCATCGATCATCGCGGGCAAATTACTGAGAAAATGAGCAACACGCTCTTTCTTCTTCTGTAGATATGTGTATCACAAAATATCACAAAAATCCTACAGAAGAGGGATCAAGAAAACGCATAACAATGGCGGAATAGAATCCTTGGTTAGCTAACTGATCCATCCAGGGCAGGGCTTCTCTGTAAATATGGAGAAGGTGAAGATTGGGAGATCTAGCCATTGTTGTTTCCTTATTTTATTTTTCTCGAGTGCTAGGTAGAATACAGCATTAATAAAATCAACTCATTCAATGTTTAAAAACTAAACTCGTCAAAGTAATGCTAATCAATAAGAAAATATAATAATAAAAAAATGATTTTTTGAGTTTTTATTTCATTAACATGAAATCGATGAAGAATAAATTTACTTGAATAAAAAAAAAACGTTAGATTAATGTCCAATTAATGCCCTTGTCGGTGCAAATTAATGAATGGGACCTAATTCTTTTGTCTCCATTTTATAAACAGAGCTCCCTTTCCCACATAGAAACGTGGCCAAATAATGCATCTGCTTGAAGCAAAACACTCTAATTAGTGAATCTACCGAATAACAATAATAAGAGGGAAAAACAAATGTCAAGTGACAATAGATTATATGTCACCCTTATACAAGTAACAGAACATAAAACAAATAACAGTTGCTATTATACAAGTAACTTGATGTTACATGTCACCCTTAAATTTGGGTGTGATTATATATATATATATATATATATATATATATATGTAATTTCTCAAAATAATTGAGGGTAATAAATTGATTGAATCTGTTCCCCCCAGTTATTTCAAGGAGAATTTATCACAGCGAAGACCAGTTCCCGGCGCTCAATGGAAACGGAGTACTAAGAGTTCAGCCCATGAACATTAAGGCCTGAACAGCTCAGCTAAAATAGGCATCCAGCATAAAATTAGGGTAGCCCAAGAAATAAGACCTTTAATTATATTATTATACCGAAGACTAAAAAGGCTCGATCTTTTACTATGACACTACTCATACTGAACCGTGAATTCTAACCGTGTATTTTTCTTATAAAAAAAATATTTGTATTATGCTAGATCGAATTAAGCATAGACTTGAAGATTTGTTTTTGTTAGTCTGATATAAAGGACAGAAAAAATGATTGGTGCTTATATTATATGCGTCAATAAGTAGAGTAAGGTCACACGTGCCAGCTTGTAGAGGAAGGTCATCATGTTTGTTTTAGTGGTGCTTGAGCCTTCCTTCTACCTCCAAAGATGGTATTCACCCATGTTATTAGAATTGTCTCAAAGATGATTATCTTATCAAGTGATTATCTTTCTGGTTTGGTCATCACCCACAAACCTTAGATATCAGTAATAACCATCTTCCATCTTATAGTAATCATAATAATAATATAGGGTTTGCACGTTTTAGATGACAGGATGAGGTGCTCAATAACCATAATCATAATATCATTTCAAACTGAAAGTTTCTTCGTAGAACCTTAGATATCAGTAATAACCATCTTCCATCTTATAGTGATCATAATAATAATATAGGGTTTGCACGTTTTAGATGACAGGATGAGGTGCTCAATAACCATAATCATAATATCATTTCAAACTGAAAGTTTCTTCGTAGAACTGTATTAGTTACTCCAAATATTAGTGTAATGATTAGGAACAGTGAAGCATAAAAGAATACTACTTAGGGGATTGGGATCCTCAGGAAAGGAAAAATTATAAATATTTCAAATTATAAAGGTAGAACTGAAATATTGATGAATCTATAGGGATGAAAATATTGTTTTCCGAAAAAAAAAATTGAAAGAAAATTTGAAAGAAATTAAAGGGTGCATCCAAAATATCATCAATCCAAAACTGCTCTTCTTCAATCTATCACCCACTTAGTCCAGAGACACACATGGCCAACCCCATTAAAGTCCTTTCTCCGAACTCCAGACTCCTCCTCGCAAAACCCTTCTGTATCACTTCACTGACATGTCCAACGCTCTTCAACAGAGCCACAACTTCACTACATAAACCTTTACTTGTAATAAAATGCAGCAGCAATAGCTCAGAAGAGATAGAACCAAGTAATGGTAATAATTTGAAGGATGCATTATCTGGTATGGTAGACAAGCAAGTGGAGGAACTTTTAAACAGACAAGAGAATAGGGTGTTGCTTGATGGGTTAGAGAAGGCATCGCAAAGAGTGGAAATGGCTAGAAGAGAACTTGCTGAGATTGAAAGAAAGGAACTTGAGGCTAAACAATTGAGGGATTATATTAACCAGCTTGAAAGTAGCGCTTCTGAGGTCTGCTGCTTCTCTCTAATCATGTTATTGGGTTTTTATTTGTTTGATATTTTTTTTTTCCTCTTATCGTGTTCTAGGGCTGTTGTAAATGGGATTTTGAGATTGCGGGCTTTCTTGTGATTATCAATGAAATGATCCTCTTGCTATAATTTGGCTTGCGAATATGAGATTTTGAAGTCTACTGTATCAAATGAAGGGGAACTGATCTATTCGAAACGCTATGTTGCAGAATTATTGTTTGAAATTTGTTGCATTTGTTTGGTACTGTTATTTGATTTTGGTTGAATTCAAGATTGCAGAATGTCAGCAAGAGATCTTAGAGGCAAGAGCCATGGTTGATGAAGCAGAACGTTCGCTGTCACGTAATGATGATGGAGATGCTTTAGAAAGCATGGAGATTAACCTAGATGAAGAGAGACTGGAGTCCATTAAGGCAGGTTTTGTATCTGCACTCGTTGGCACCCTTGCTGGGCTCCCCATTTCTCTCAATCAAGTGACTAGCAATGCTCAGCTCATACTTCCGTCCATAATCACCTTCATCAGCTGTGCATTATTCGGTTTGACCTTTCGATATGCAGTAAGAAGAGACTTGGATAATTTTCAGCTGAAGACGGGGACAGCTGCAGCTTTTGGCATAGTGAAAGGTAAACACTTTTGATTTTTTCCGAAGGATTTTACGAGAATTTGACAGTTTTTCTCACAAGGAAAATGGATTTACAACGCAGGTCTTGCTACACTAGCTGGAGGCCAGCCATTGGAGCTCAATCCTGAAAGCTTCTTGTCGCACGCCTTCAATGGTGCAATGTATGTATCAGAGAATCTTTTGATCTTTGCTTTTGCTGCTGTTAGTCTGGATTTCTTGTTTAAGATGGGGCTTTTAAGTCCCTTTCCTATGAAAAGGTCAGCTTCAAGGACTAATGTAGAGTGAATCCCCTATACTGGATTCAATATTGCCCAATATCTGTTGCATTGGCAACAGGATGTCAGTGAACCAACAAAATGAAAAATCCAAAACCGTGTTCTCCTCCACCCTTCCATGAGTTCTCTGCACCGTAATTACCATTGACAACTCGCTGATTAAAGCCATAAAAATGTCTTGTTTTAACCCACTTCTTTCCTTTCCTTTCTTTCTTGTTGTTTGCTGCAATGTATAGTTTACTTTTCTTAATCTTTCTTAAAGCATGCCATTTTTATGCTGATTAGAAGCTTGGATTGAATCTGATTTGTTGTGCATCTAAAAGTGAATTGTTAGTTTATATCGACAGTTTTGTGTCAGTTTTGCAAATCAAAACCTCATTTGGAAAATGAAATACAAACAGTTTTGTCATTTAACTTTTGGTTGTCGCCAAAAACTGGGGATTCTTCATTTATTGATGATATAGCGTCTGGCTGAAAAAAATACTTTCATATCCAAGCAGCGATCACAGGGTTCTTAACAGTCGAGCCGTGATTTGATCGTACCCTGGGTCATTCGAGGCAATTTGCAAGCCCATGGAGTACAAGTTTTAGGATGACAATTTGTCGAGAGAGAACTCGGTACATCTAAACAATTACTAACACACACATGGGAACAGTATACTCTTGCCATTGTCACTTGTTAGGGGTGAGAACAAAACCAAAAGTTTTCGGATTGAATTCATTTTGGTTAAATGGGAGAAGGGAAAAACTTGATTATAATAATAAAAAAAGGGTAAAAAATCGAAAATAGTTTTGAAGCGAACCGTTCTCTCTACTATATTTTAGTTTTTTAGGTTAAAACCTAGAAACGATCTCTTGGTCTGTTTCTATCTCTAGTCCCACCTATCTTTTCTATCTCTAGAAACAATCTGTTCACTTTTGGTCTGTTTTACTACGCAATAGCAAACTGAGCTTCCATTTCCATTCATCAACATTGGCCACCGACGAAGAAGCCTAAAATTAATAGCAAAACTCCATCTTAGACCACCAAATTTCCCAACTTCTTCACATTAAAATCAATCGGTTTACATACACAACAAATCAATTGCTACTACCTCTCGCACAAAGAGTTAAAACCATCATATCCATTCCACAATCAGTAAAAATACCCCCAACCCTTTTCATTTCTAGTTAATTCATCACCATTTAAGCATTCAAATCCCAATCTTGTACACCAAAAGTCAAAACTTTACATTCATAAACTAATAAATAGAATGATATATAAAATAAAAGATACCTTGTAGCTTTCAAAATCACACTCATATCAACATTAGAGAACCGCTCTAGAGCATACCCGTAATAATCATGCCTTTAGGCTATTAAGTGCCTATTTAAGAGTCTTATTGGTTATTTTTAAAGATGTTTTTTTTAAAAAAATATATATATTAAAATAATATTTTTTAGTAAAAAAAATTATTTTTGATATTAGCATATTAAAATAATCTAAAAACATAAAAAAAAATTAATTTAAAATAAAAATATATATTTTTAAAAAAAGTGTTTTCGAATAGTATTCCTAATCACCCACGAAGTAGCTGATTTCATTAAAATGAGAATCAAAAGCAAACCAAATAAAGGGTTGTTTTTATTTATGAAGATAGTATTGGGAAACTGACTTCTTTTTTCTTAGTATTAGCTTTGAATTTTGCATGTTCTAAATGATTACACAAAGGCAATTTCATTGCTTTCTGTGCATCATCAAATTCAAATGCAAGACAAAGCATTTGAAGATAATTTATAAATTATAATTGTCAATTTCATTCTATTTCGATCGAAACGGTCGAAATTTTTTATATCAATTAAAAAAAGAGACAAAACGATATCATTTTCATTCCAATATTTTTTTTTCTGAATTAATATATTTAATTACACACACATACACATAAACAATACAATTCCGAAATAATACGCCGAAATGCTCCGAAATCGAAATATTTTATTTCAATTAAAAAAAATAAAACACCAACCAAAATAATATTAATAACTTTGCTATAAACCACCAGTTCAGTAGACAGAATTAGAGGCAATAATTTTAAGCATACAAAAGAAATTATTTTTAATAATTAAAAAACCAAACCAGACTAAAACCGGTCAGTTTACCGGGTCCGGTTTTAGTTTTTTTCTAAAAATATAATAATTTGAGTTTAGTTATTTTTATTAATAAAAACCAAACCAAATAAAAAATATTCACCCCTACAACTTGCGAGCAATTACCAAGAGAATTTAGAGAATTAAATCGTGCAACACGCTCGCCTAACTATTCAAGGTATAAAACGTTTATCTGGAAATTTTGGGTTTCAAAAAATATGATTAAAAATATAAATATGAGAATATCTCTTTGATTTCGGTATTATAGTAATGATTTTTTTAATAAGTATTTTTTGCTTGAAAATATATTAAAAATATATTTTAAATTTCATCCCATCAAAGCATTTTAAAAATAGTAAAATATAAACTTAAAACGGACTATTTTTAATCTCAAAATCAAATACAACTTTAATCTCGAAATCTAAGGCCAAAATATGCTTCCAAGCCGTTTTATCATAAGGCCGTCTATTTTTACCAAGCCACGTTAACCATGAAGCCGCTGTTCTATTGTTTCCTCCGCCCAACATTATCACGCCAACCTCCATTTGAGTGTGCTTGATTTTCTGAGTGATTTCTTTGGACTCCCCGCTGCCGAGTCTCATTTCTTGATAGCTCTTCAGCAGATGGCAGATTCCTGTGTTCTCATTCTTTCCCCTGATATGGAAGTAAGAACTCAACTAAAATCTCGAAGAATGAAACGAAAATTAACAGGAGCTTCCATTTATCAGTACCTCCTTTGATGGTTGCTGATGCTCCCACAAACTGCCATCTTTCTTTTTTGTCAGTGACGGCAGAAACTTAGCTGCTTCACTAAATAATTGAAATCCATGAATATCTCCATTTCTTATGCTTGCTTCTAGCTGCAAAAAATTAGTTGCACAATAATGAACGCTTTATAGCTTGTATGGTGGTAACCAAAGTCATTAGCTTAAAAGAGTTCTTGTTCTTATTTAGTTCTGGTAACACTTGAAACATTAGGTTTCAGTCAGAATCTATTTTCCATAGTTTATTCTACTTGTCATTATAACCGTAAGAATATGAGGTAACCAAAAAGGTTTGATAGGTATTATACCTGAACATGAACAATGCCGAAAATAATGCGAGCAATAGGCAGCCAGCTCTCTTCAGGAGACAGGGACATATTTGATTTATTAAGCCAGATTAAAAATAAAAATAAAAATCACACAATCAAATTTGTGCATCCAATCAGGAAACACATCCGAATTAACTGTGCTATAGATTATTTTTTACAGCATCAAGCAGTGTTATATCTCAAGTCTGAAAATGTTTTACTCACTTGATAAACAACAAGGTCCTGTTCAAATTACAAATCCTTCATTAATATATCAATCAAGCTAGAAAATCTAGCTTCAAAACAACATTACCATTTGGCGAAAGAAACAACATTAATGAAAACTGTTCAAACTCAACACAAAGATAAGAGACACACTTACAGGCCAATCGAAGTAAGGAATGAAACTCATAACACCAATAACAGCAAATCTTGTATCAGTTGTAGTGATCCCCGAATAACTCTCCGCCTCCTCGTCCTTGGTAACTGTATTTGGAAATAACAAAGAGCTCAGCACACACACACCTATGGCCGCAGCAAACGTCGTGTCATCTGATAACTGTGCCCTGCATAGTCCCCTGTTAATATTCTCCCTGTATCGACAACAACAATAACAGTTAAAGGGGGGGGGGGGTATTTAAAGTAAAAGGTCAGTGAATTTTGCAGCTTTTTTTTTTTTAACCTTGACGAGGGTTTTACAGTGCTGATGGAAATGAGAGGGTTTTAGCTTGGCGAGTGGTGAAGTTAAGTTAGGGGGTTTTAGAGAAGGACAAAGTGAAGTGGTGGTCGGTGTGGTCATTAAAGGCAGGAGATATGGAGATTAGATTCAAGCCTTAAGAAAAGAATGTGATCAGAGGAAAGGACAGAATCTTGAGTTTCTTACCAATCGAGAAGAGCGTATGTATATGGTCATCGACGTTGACAGCTTGCGCGTATACATGCATAGACACTTTCTTTCTTTCTTTGGCCCTGTTGGTTGAATGTGAAACGGTATTCTTTAATCATTTCTACTTCTAAATTTCAGTCTCGATTTTGTGTTCTCTTGCTAGTTTTCTTGTAGAAGTGATGAACCGACATTAGTGTGATTATAGTATCTCCAATGCATGTATGGTGGGTATAGAATACACAATTTATGTAGAGCGAGCGAGATGGAGGCGTTGCATACCAGTGAACAAGGCCTAACAGAGTTCAGCAAGAACATCTTTGGCTTCAAAACTCAGTAAAATCATGGGGTTAGATGCTAACGTGTAACGAAACTGCCAGTTGTTTTCGCTTGTTGCCTTGCACTGAGATTTGCTTCAATACTTCATTTTTCCAATCCAATCCATTAAATCTTCGGCCTCTTTCAATCCGTGATGTCTCGATCTTACATGAAAGAGAGATGTTCACATTTACAGTGAGGCCATTAGCAGGAAGAGAGAGGGGTAAAATTATGCTTGTTAATTCATTCGTTGCTGTTCTCTAATAGTGGTGAAATTCCAAAGTTTAGTGGTATGGGTGGAGGTTGCATGATTTTCATAAATACAAAGGTTCTACCAACATGTACAACATCAAATCTGTATGAACAAAATAATACATTTGAATAAGCTGATTAAGTATCGTGATGTATATATAACAAACACTCAGAGCTTTCTAATTCCTCATGGCGACTGATTTTAACAAAATGTATGCCAGAAAAATTCTGCTAACTTGCGGATATAGTCCACACGGCTCAGGACAAGGTCGTGAGTGTGTTGCAACTGTAAGAATTGGTCTTCAAAGAACTGTGTATAACAGACTCGCAGAAGAGATACAGAAACGGTGTTTGTCCCTTGCAACCCTACTCCATAATCCCACTCAAAGATGGTTTCAATCCAGCCCGTAAAAAGAATGGCCAACACTTATCTGCATGTACAGCTCTTGCCTGAATTTACAAGAAGGTTTCACTTTACCGTGATAAGAATTACACTTTCAGGCATCCACTTCGCTCCATTCCCCATTCACTTCCCTACCAGATATGGCTTTCAGCTGCTTCTGCAACTGTAAGAAAAACAAAACATTCTCAACTTACTTTGCTCCCGTGTTGGGTATAAATGTATTTATAGACTCAACTGTTTTCTGTTTAGCCCACATCATGAAAGGGGTGAGAGCCTCTGTTTGAGCCTGTGAGTATGATGATAAAACTGGCACAACAAAATCAATCCTCACAGGCAACTTACCTGCACATATTTTTGCCTTTCAGCATTCAGTTCATCGGTCAAATTCATCATCCTGCAAAGTGTGAGTGAGAGCACTAAACAAACTAAAATATGTACAAGATCAGAAAGGAAAGGACAAATGATCAAACCTTTTTTGATGCTCAGTGATCTTGATCAATAATGACTTCTCCCTCTCGGAGGGTGCTACTTCGACCTGTAATAGTGAGTAGATCAGAAATTTGAAAGACTCGGAAATTTCAGGAAATAAAAAGAAATAATAAAAACCAACTTTCACAAATAAGTGTCCTCCTGTAAGAAATTGAACCTGCACAAGTTCAGTTACATGACCCTGCGTTCATGCTACCAAATCCCACTAAAACATCATCATTGAAGAAAATTTAAGATCTTGAAAAAGGATGCACTTATATACAATAATTCAGAACCTGAGAATTGGGAAAGAGCTAAAGTATAGATAGAATATCTGCTTACACTTCCATTGTTCTCTGAACAAAGAGGCAACGGCAGCAACTTCCCATTTTGAGCAGCTGACTCAAAATAAAGTACACAACTTGTTCAATTGCTTATCCCCTAAAATCAAACCACATAGCATGCTGTAACAGATATTTTACTCACCTTCTATGGCCTCAGCCGGCTGCAAGCTATTCAATAAGCTCATAATAATATCCTGGAATAAAAAAAATATGATAACAAGAACGGGTGGGTTTAGATTTTACAGAATTCAAGGCAAACAAACCTTGAGAGGAAAAACAACATTCAACTGAAAGTAAAGCATGCTTTTTTACCTGTTGAATTGAGGTCTGCTGAAGAAGATTCTGAAGATGAGGCAAGAGCAGAGCATGGACACTATTGTTACTAACCTCTTTTGAAGGCTGATTCACAGGCTAAAAAAGAAAGCATGACATGGAATGGTTAGAGGATGACAGATGCAGGAGCAGTGGCTTAATTAACGAGGCAACTCATATACTATCCAACAGATGTGTGTGTGTGTGTGTGTGTGTGTGTGTGTGTGTGTGTTTGTGTGTGTGTGTGTGTGTAAAGTCAAGACTTGATATGAGACCAAGCAATGCTTCATCTTGGAGTTAAGAGTGAAACCACACCTAAACTGGCTTCTAAAGCTAATAACTCAGCGGGCACTTAAAATCCAGTGTCTTTCAAAAACAAATCTCATAAACTTACAAGATATTAAGAGTTAGATATATTCAGACAAAAAAAGTCAATGAACGTACCATTTGCTTTGGCTCAAACATCCAATCACCAACACTAGCAGACTTTCTAAGTGGTGACTGAAAATCACAAGAATATAACATCAAGTGAGAAGCAGACAGCACAAGTTGTTGCTAAAACTACAGGGTAAAGATGGGTCACCTACTTGTGAAGACCGTCTTGGAACTGTACTTAATGGAATATCCTAGGGCACATTCTTTAGTTAGTGAGAGTCAAATAATAAAATAGCACGTCATGAGAATTGAGTGTTACCTTTACAAGATCTAAATTTTCTGATGTAACTGAGAACCTCCCTTTTATTTGAACCAGATTTGTCTTTGACTTTTCATCCAAAGAATCTATAAATCCTATTATGAAACAAGTTGTGATAAAGAATCCATGAGGCCAGGTTATAGAAGTAGCAGTGCTAATTGATAGCTGCAAGTTCTAGCTCTTTGTGATGATTACAAAGACAATAGCAGTGAAGAGGAAACTAGATAGTAAAAATGATAGCAATGGAAATCCTTAATATAAAATGCGATTTCTGTACCTTCTGAAGATTTAATGGGAGCTGATAAACTGTTTGCTGAAGCTCGATTTGGAAGCGCTAGAGGACCACTAAAGCTTGGAGCTTTCCGAAATTCATGGGTGGGTCTTTCAGCTGTTGGATGAATTTCATTCTCAAACCTATTAATCAACAGACAAGAGACCAATAATTTCAAATCTGGTGCATATGGAAATGCAAAGACACAGAGTCTATGCCAGTTTCATAAACTTGCACACAAATGTTCAAGTTCAAGTAAATCAGTGTACACAAACTAATTTTGCTTAACAAAAACATATGGAAGGGATTGGACTTTCTACTCATTTCTATACTAAGAAACGATGGTCAAAAACTCAATGCCCAGAAAGCCACTATATCACATCTTTTCTGCTACTTTTTACCTAAGGTTCTTTAGCTATAAAATGTGAAAGAAAATGTAACAAACAAGCATTAACTAATTGAAGGCTAATCAAAAGGGGAATTCAAGTAATACATTGTTTTCTTTTATTAATGTCTTCTTTCAAATATCATATTCCAAATAGAATTTTACATCAAAAGTATAAAATGACAAATTGAACTTTACTCAAAATATTAATAAAGCTCTTACTTAGGACCTGACATTTTTCAGCTCAAAAACACCTGTTACAATTTATTACAAAAATCAAATCATGTTCACCAAACCACCAGCCGACCTGTAGAATCATATCTTAAAAGAATTCCCAATGCTAAATAACTATATCTCAATCAACCTATTGAACTTAAAGCCTTCCTTTCAAGTTTGGAAAACAGGCTAGAATTACTACTCAAATTGTCAAGTACAGAGAGTGAGGCCATTTCATGCCACCACTAATACAAGTTTAACAAATAAAAACACCACCCATGAAACTACTATCATTTCACATTATGTTTCAAACAGCTCTAATTGAGACAGATCTAGTTAATGCTGTAAAAAGACTAAAAAAGTAGACAACAAACCTTTCAGAAGTGCGCCCCCTTTCTGATAATGATTGTGAAAGTACAGTACCAGGCATGAGCAGTCCACTATGGGTTTGGCGACTTTTCAATGTTTTGGCCTTTGCCTGCGCCATGATGCTTTCTGATGTTGAGGCCTTTGCTTCGGAGCTTGACCCATTTCTCTTCCACCCAGCTTTTTCAAGGCTACTGGTTTCCAGCAAGTCACTTTCTGGTAACTTTCCTGTTCTAATGAAGTTATTGGACTGAGGCAATTCACCCCCACTTAATTGTCTGTTGAACTCAGCCTGCTGTATTTCACTATTTGAATTTACTTTCTCTGAGCTAGATTGGGAACCAATTGCAGCCTGCAAACAGCAAACAAGCTCATTTGTTTGAGAACCAAAAAGTTTCCAAAGCAAAAGAGGCACCTCAAGGAACAGAAATATATACAGCAGACAATGGTAACCACTTCAGATTAATAAAACAAGTCTTCAGTGACTAATTTATTACCTTAACAGCACCCAATTTAATGCTATCATCTTCTTCCCTCGTCTCTGGTATATCATCATCTCGCACCTAGCAAAAAAGGCACAATTATCATCTCCTAATTGTACCAACAAGAAAAATACTACTACAAATAATTAAAATCCAGCTTCATTAAACAAAGCATTTAAATAGTTAGCTTACTAGCGATGCTTGGGCTTTCAAATCCTCAAGGTCAAAATTCCAGGCACTAACTCCTCGTTGATACTCGCTCTAATCAGGGTAAGACAAGTCATTACTTAAAAGATCAGAAAGAAAGGCACAAAAAAGAAAAAAATAAGTAGCGGGTACAAATACATTTGAACTATGAATGTTACTTGTCCTCAATTATACTTTCAGTTCTTAACACTTCATACTAAATATCCAGGCACCGCAGATGCCATTATCTAAGAATTTGAATGATAACCTTTCATAAATCAGGAGATTATTACTGTTATTATTGGCACAAAATTCATGTAAACATGTTTTATTGAGAAAAGAATATATGCCTACATTTGTCTGTACTGTCAGCTTGGTTCTTCAATGGGATTGAATGGGAAGAAGTCAAGGACCAAATTCTGGTGAAGAAAGTAAAAGTACCAATACCATGTTTCATAATACTGATCTCAGGTACAGATGTCCATAAAGAAAGTGAGAGCCGAAATCACCATCCATTCAGATGTTCAACCATGGAAATACTCAATTTTTCGTTTCAAAATTTGACCATGTTATTCCATCAGGTTCTATAGTTAAATCTATGTGATATTTTATGCTTCTGATGGATTAGGAATTTTCTGATTTAAAACATTCTAAGGGAAAGCATAAGAAACATTTTATTGGTTGACTCGTTCAAGGGTAGAAAGAAAAGGGATATTTTTCAATTATGAAACCAGAGGACACTTATTACTATTTATCATCTGTCAGTGTCTTGATAAGCAATGGACATCTGTAGAGCACCAAAGTAAGACATACATAAAAAACTTGATTGAAACCAAAAATCAGTGTATAAGAACAGCTGAGGGTGGTAAAATGACCAAACTTATGTAATCTAACCAAGCAGAAAAAGGATCAGGAAGAAATTAATGAAGATGGATTTGCAAGGAAAACAATGTATGATGAACTGCAGCAAGTGAATCCATTAACCAGATGAAAAGCATCATATTATGAGGTTGAAAATTGCACTAACCTGTGACAATGCTTCTTGTTCTGCAGAAGGCATTTTCTTTAGAGCCAGTTGCGCAGCATCTTTAAGCTGCAATATGTCAGCAAGTTCATCAAACAACCTAACCAGAAAAACATGAGGCATAAATCAAGTGTTGTAGCAATATGATAGCTAACCTGAATAGTTTTCACACGATTCCAAAGTGGGGGCAAGTCTGCAAACAACTTCTTCACTGAAAGTTCAGGAGGCTTCGCATTCTTAAAAAAAGAGTGTTTTATTAACTTTTCAGCAGTTGGCCTCTTTGTTTGATCTTTCACAAGGCACATCGCAACCATTTCTTTAAAAGACTGATAACAACTGGAAATCCCCAGATTAGAATCTTATTATATATGAAAATAAAAAACAAAATCACTAAAAACAGCTATACTAGAGGCCTTTTGATAATCTTACTGTATCAACAAAGAAAATGGTGCAAAGTTATCTATGTTAATGCAATTCTTACAGAGCAAATCAATTGTTGTGAATATCTTGCAAGAAAGAATTTCAATACCTTAGAGAATTTTTTATCACGATCATAATCAAAACCAGGAGGAGCATTCTGTATGGTCATGAGAAGAACCTGACAGAATGAAAAGTAACAGGAAAAAGAAAAGGTATCTTAGCAAGCCACTTAAATGAGAGCTTCACCAGGTCAAGCTGCATCTTAGTGAACATTCTTGTTGAATCCTAATAGATGGAAATACCTTCATTGGAGGATATTTTGAGAAAGGTGCATGGCCATGTGCCAGCTCAAGTGCTGTTATACCAAATGACCAAATATCAGCCCTGTACAGGAAAATGGAAGCAATTAAACAACAATTATACGAGTTTTCTTTTCTTTCTCAATTTTAAGTTAAAGTCAGTTTCTTCAACGGATAAAGGTACAAGTTCTACCCCACCAATACCAAAAAATAAAACACGTGATATCAATGGGGAAAAAAATTGAGAGATTTCCCCCAAATAGAGACATGGAAGTATCATGAGAACTTCTGTTGTCCAAAAACAAGCATGAAAGGTTTAGCAAATTGCACACACAAGGATGGATACATATGCACAAACTCAGATTTACAACATGGCAAACACTGCCAAAAGTTATTAAAGCACAGAGCATGGATGAAAACATAGCTTGATAAGTTGCACTCAGGGGAATCTAACCTCACAGATATTAAGGTTCATAAAAAGAACTCACTTGGAATTATATCCACTTCCTGGCTGTAAAACCTCAGGTGCCATCCTGCAATTTGGAAGTTGAAGTGCAAGGAGGAGAGCACTTAGCAGTAAAAATACAGCTCAGAACTCAAATTACAAAAAACATCGTTGCTGATGAAACTTACCAGCATGGAGTCCCCACAAAAGTATTTCTGGAACGCTGTCGATCACCTGTATCAAACATGCAAGCTGAAACACCGAAGTCAGCAAGCTTTACAATCCCGTTGGTATCCAGTAGAATGTTTCCAGCCTGCAAGAACAATTGAAACATGCAAAAGTAAACATAAGATAGCGTAGTGTTGAGAATAAAAACAGAAAATTAAACCATCTGATAAAATAAATGGGTCACTTAATGCTTTGCTGACTTTAACATCCCGATGAATATGCCCTTGTCGATGCAGGTACTCCAAAGCCTTAAGAGTTTCCTTCAGAATAGAACCAATAGCAGACTCCTCAAATCCTTCTTGATATGCTATCTTCATGAGGTGCAAACAAGAGCCCTCGGCCATGAAAGGCATGACCACCCATAAATTTTGGTCAACAACAAATGAACAATAAGCTCTAATAACATTTGGATGATCTATCAAACTCATGGTTTGAGCTTCCCTCCTTATATCATCCTACATTATAAAAAATTCATCAAATTAAACAAGCCATAAAATACATTTATGAACAGCATGCAAAAAGAGAATCAATAAGAGTAGAGTGTAACTAATAGAGCTACTGCAGGTATCTACAATCAGGGCAAACACACCAACAGTGAGCAATAATCTTCCAAATATTCAATAATAACTTCCAAGCAGATTCTTAATCTGGGTTTTATATAATTACGAACAGAAAGCAAGCGGTACTTGAGTTCCATCGTCAAACATAACTCATTTTTGACAAATTCTTAAGATAAGCTCCAAAAAGTTAGTCCAAGAGATACCAACACTTTAGTTACTTTATTTCATCAACTAATGCCATGACTTGTATTCATTTCTTTGTTGATTATTCTGTTCCATGATTATACGTATGCATTTAATAAGATAAAAGTCAACATCACAGTAATCCAAAATGCTTTCCTTTATAGCAAGTGTCACGTCAATCAGTACATGTTAGTGAGCATTAAACTTCAAAATGCTGAAATTGATTGTCATCAAAAAAATGACTTTCACCTACTGAATTAAGAAGGCTAGCTTGTAAAACTTACCTTTGATCAAAAAAAAAAAAGAAGAAGGCTAGCTTGTAAGTATATATAATTAGTTGTGGAAAGCATACTGCATTTAATAATTTCAAGTCCACCAAATTTTGTCCCCTTCAATCCAATATTACTAAAATTCACAAATAAATTTCAAATCCATAAGAATAGCTACAAATGCAATAAAATTTTGAAATCCTGAAATCAAGATTTATTGAAAAGTTTACTTGTATCTATAATTCAAAGTGAAAATTTAACAAAAATATGTCCTAAATTAACAATCCGATGCTAAATCAAATAAAGCCCGTTAAATTATCAAAAAAGTCACAAATAAGTTTCAAATTCAGTAGCCATCAATGGAACGAATCCAATTATCACTTAAACCTCAATCAATCAGCCTCTCAGTTGACTATAACTGCTCAATAACAGCTCATTCAAAGCTATAAACGCCATAAAATTCACAATTCGGTCAAAATAGAATACGATCTGACCTTAAATCACAGTCAATAATCACTTCAGGTTGTCAAAAAATAAGTAAAAAATGAATCGAAACAGTAAACAAACCAGATTACTATTGCAACGATCGAGATCCAAACACTTAATAGCGACTACTTCATTAAACGGAATATAGATCGCTCTATAAACAACAGCACTCGCTCCATATCCGACTTCTTCTAGTAACTTATAATCATTTGGATTCACCGTGTAAACCTTTCCCATCCTCCCCATCCACCTTCACGATAACGTATCCTCCACCACCACCACCGCTAGTAACCGCCGGTTCTACAACTCTTTTTTTACAGAGTTTAAAAAGGTGCCGTTTTGAGGGATATAGGAGTTTTTAATTTGATTGGTTCGTTGACCGCCGATGATACAGAAACTGTAGAAAGAGGGGGTGATGACGTGGAGGGCATGATGGTGTTAGGATTTTGACACGTAGATGTGGTTTATGTTTGATGGCTGGGACCTACTCCCTGGCTGCTGTTCAGATTCGTGAGTATGTTGATTTCTGGCTTTTCTTCTTTAAATTTTTGCAATCACGGGTATCATACTATCATCTAATCAGTTTTAGTATATTTAGATTTATGGGATATTTTAGAAATTGTATTCGTTAAACCAGTTTATTACTGTTTGGAAATATAATTGTGTTTGTGGTTGTTTTTTTAAAAAAATAATTTTAAATAATATTTTTATTTATTTATTTATTAAAAATTATTTTTAATATTAGCACTTTAAAATAATATAAAAAAAAATTCATAAATCATTTATTAAAGTACTCGTAAACACCCCCAATTTATCTGTTCAGACTTCAGACCGTGGGTTGGACATCTATTTTTAAAAAAAAATATAAAAAAAAAAAATTAGATTGTCAACAAAATTATAGAATTGTCATTGAGTTTAATACAGCACTTTAAACTCGAATAATTTCTATCAAATTATTGGATAGAGTTACGGATTTTACTGGATCAAATTGATTTTTTTATTTTATTAAATGACAGAAAATATTTTAATTATTTAACATCAATCCAATGGGACCTTTTGACTTTATTTAAATTATTTAACATTCAATAATAAAAACTCATACTAACTAATAAAAAAATGGTAACAGATAAAGTTTAAAAAAGTGTCAAAAAGTCTTTATTTGACTTTTTAGTTGATTTATCAAACTCACATCTCATATTGATTTTAATTTTTTAATTTTATTATAGAATTAAAAATATAGAATGTGATTTTAGTTGTGTTTATAATTGTATGCAATTTTATAAATCATAAAAATATTTAAAATTCTAATAGAGTTAAAATAAAATTTTAGAATACATCATAAATATTTGATATAATAATAAAAGCTCTGTTATTAAACTTGGTTAGTCTCGATAGATCAACTGGAACTCAATCTAAAATTGATCATGTTTGATCCCGTAAAAACTTTGTTTACTTTTTATAATGAAAAAATAGGAATAAGTTATCTTGATTTTTAAAGAAAATAAATTATTGACACGAATTACCTTGAGTTAACTCAACCTAAAAATCAATCAAAACCTTATTTATTTTTTCTATATATAACAAATATAACTAAGTTGTTTTGATTTTTTTAAATAAATTATTGATATAAATTAACCTGAATTGACATGTTCAACCTATGATTTATATATTATAATAGATCGACTCTTAAGTCAAATTTAATAACTATTATTGAAAGTTACAATTGAATCAACCAAAATCTTAGCATTCATGCTACACACAAAAATAAAATAGTTATTATACTTAAATCAAAGTCAATATACATATCATGTATTTATTTGATAACGATATTTAAAAGAAAAGAGAAAGATGTTGTTGTCAAAGTTTAAACTCTTTGTTCTCAATATTAAAATCTTCATTTTTTGATGTATATGATTTTCTTGTAAATAGTTTCTCAAAACTCTAGGAAATTAGTTTTTCATTAGTGCTCTTTTTTTAAGAATTTATGAACAACTGAATTTAATATTTTTCTACAAAACACTAGAATGTAATCCCTATAACAAAGGGAAAATAGAGAGAGAGAGAGAGAGAGAGAGAGAGAGAGAGAGAGAGAGAGAGACATGAGGCAAAACTAGAGACAGTAAAAGTTGAAAAATAGTTGAGAAAAAAAAGCAAATTAGCTATTACGGGGCGTGTACAACATCTCTTATTCAACCCGTTTTTATATTGATTTTTGAAACCAAAACTAATACATAATTAATCTTTGATATTTTGTTCTAATCACCTATCATAATTTAAGATTGTTTAGGAAGAGAAAGGTTTTTGCCTATGTTATTTATTCAAGTGCTCATAAAAAAATAATTATTTATTGGGTGAACAATTTTTTACACCAAACTCAAGGCTAGGGCTGAGTGAGCAATCACATGTGACTTAAGTTAAAATCTATTTAGTCTAAGGTCTTATTCTTTTAAAAGTTTTTATGCTTATAAGAGCTCAATTGTGACTCTTTTATTCCCATTATATGAGTTTTAAAAATACTATTTGACCTCTCAATGTAAAACCAAGGGTTTTCAAGTTTATAAAACATGTCAATCAAAGGTATTGAATTCGGTAAATTAACTCATATCAATAAAAACAATGTTTTTTTTGTTAAATAAAAGTTAAAATGATATTATTTTGAAAGAATTTTTTATTAAAAAAAATTAAAATCAAGTTTTAACATGGTCTATTGGGTGAATCAGGAGCAAATCGGCTAAAGTCCTAAATCAACTTATTGGGTTGTGTACAATAATCATGAGTTCAATTAAGTTATCTAAGATTAATTTTTTATTCATCTAAAAAATATTTAAAATAAATTAATGTTCTATGATTAAAAACATTTACTAGAACATATTTTTCAACAAATTCTTAAATTTAAAAATGAGTGAATCCTATTTTTAATTTGAACTCAAACGTGTGCAATGACTATATTTGTTTTTTAAAAAAATATTATTAAAAAAATCTCGTTTATTTTTATTTTTAATTTTTTTTTCATATTATATTTTTTTAATAAAAAAAACATTATTACATAAAAACTTGTCATTTCTTTATTAAATGTTCTAAGAGAAACTCCTAATTAAGAAATTAAAATGGTTTAAATTTAAAATTGATGTTAAAAATAATTTGGATATAAAATTAATATTATAATAATAGTTTAATTGTTGTATTTGAGATTTACCCTTAAATGAAGTCTATTTTTATGGTCCGATCAAATGTAAACTTGATAGAGAATTAGTTAATACTCCTTCATTCTCAAATTAAATAACCTTTACGGAAACGGTAATAGAAACATATTTTTATTCATTAAATTAGAAAAAAAAAACATATTTTCCAATTTTATATGATTAGAGAAAAAAATTATAATATTTTTATATTTAAAATTTATTTATTTATATATTTTGGGTTCAGCCAGTTATTTTCTAATAAAAACATTATTCAAATGAAAAATATTATGGTCATTTAAAAATAAGAGTTTCAGCGAGTTATTTTCTAATAAAAACATTATTCAAATGAAAAATATTATGGCCATGTAAAAATAAGAGTTAAATGATCATGTAGCTTTTTCCAGTTTGGTAATGATAAAATAAGAACAAACTTTATTTATAATTCGGAATCTTTTTTTTTTTTTTAATTTTAGGATTTTAAGGACTGTATATTAGCATTTGGGAAATTTGAGTTTTGTTTGCTAATTGAGACAAACACGGGGATAGGTGGAGCTGTAATTTTTATATTTAGGTTCTGTTCGCTGTTATATTTGAAAAATATTTTTGAAATAAATTATTATTATTTTATTTTTAGATTATTATCGAGTATTAATATAAAAAAATTATAATTAAAAAAAATATTTTAATATATTTTTAAATAAAAAAATAATTCTAAAAATAATTTCATTCGAGTGAGAGCGTGGTTAAAATTACTTTTTAATATTTTATGTGAAAGTAATGTAAGAAATGATATGTGGTTCTTGCGGGTGTTAGAGGGTCTTGATGTTGGAGGAGTGTACGATTCAAGTTGGGACCGGTATGATCACCATCAAAAAGGATTCGGGGAGGTTTTTGGACATGGACTCTCTTCCAAGCTTTGTAGTGCAGGCCTTGTTTATAAGGTAGTCCTTGATTTCAAAAGGCAAATTAATGCATGGTGTGGAGTTCAATAGAAGTTTGTGTACAACTCAGCTGTGGTGGTTTAACTTTCTTGATTATCAGAGAATATTTTAATTAATTTGGTTAAAATATTTTAACAAAACAGTAAAAAGATTTTAGAGAATATAGACGGGCAACAAAGAGCTTGCTGTACAGCAAGCTCTTTCCAATGTGGTTTAACTAATCTTTTTGCTCTCGAAAATTTCTTGCCTTGAAGTTAAAATGTTCACATGTTCCTGCGCTTCCATTGACTTTCTGTCCTAGAGTAACATTTGGCTTCACTGCTGTGTATATACTATACTACTAAAGATACTGGTGACACTATATCCTTTGTGTTAAGATGGGATTGTTAATTGTTTGAAACCTGCATATTCAATGCCCAAACCTCAAAAAATGAAAGGAGAAGGATAGGAGAGAAGCAGTTTGCATAAATGCAATAGAATAATAGGCTGTTATCTGAAGTGTTTAAGATGATGAAAATCCCCCCCGTGTGGAAAATTCCTTTTAGAATGCTGTGTGTTTTTCTTGAATAGAATGATGCAACTCACTAGCAATCAGCTGATGTGACGGTACTATCATCTTGCATTTTAGACTTTTTTCTCTGACCAAAACATATACACCACGGAGGGGGAAAAATGCAACCATAAAGTCTAATTTCAAGAATAAACCGTAACTTCCAGAGAACTCTGACTGGATTTTGCATCGTACAGTGGAAACTCTACTTATTTGGGCTCGAGGGGGAACTGAAGAGTGATTCTATAGTTAAATATGTTCTTTATTTTATGCATGACTTTGTTTGTTTCATTTTCAGATTAGTGTCTTCTGTTTTAATCTGTTTAAAATGAAGAGCTATTCGAGAATATATGACACATGAAGGAAATATCAAGGATTTTCTACAGTTTTAATCCTTTTGAAATGAAGAGCCATTCTTTGCAGTGGCCATCACTAGAATATATGACACATGAAGGAAATTCCAATGGTTGTTTTCTTTTGTTGGTGTTTTAGCATCTGTAGGCTAAACAAGAAGGATACTTGATATCTCTGAACTGAGGTTTATGAATCTCTCAGATGTGTTTGGCTCATTGACCGGAGGGGGGGAAGCTATTATAATAATGTTGAAGTCCCCATCCCTCCCACCCCCAACACACAACAAAGAAAGAATAATAATAAAAAAGGTTTGTCCGGATCGAGCTGTTAAGTTATGCACGGTGAATTTCAAAATACCTATGCTTGTATGGGAGGGCGTAATAACTTTTGAAAATATTTTTTGTGTTGAAATATATCAAAATAATATTTTTTTAATAATTATTTTTAATATTAACACATTAAAATATCTAAAACACCAAATCACCTGTTTTTAAAATATAAAAAAATAAAATGACCAAAACGCTGGTTTGGCCGCGTGCCTAACGGGCACTTAACGTAGGGTAATACTTTGCAGGATGACAGGAGCAAGCAGTGGCGAAACCTCTTGATAGTTTTAAGAGCCGGAAGCCTATCCCAGCTCAGTGGTAAGGTCTGAGGGACGATGATCTTTCGAGGGAATCTGCAATCCCTGGTGATGTTTTCGTCCACATGAGTGGGTGCTGTGGCCATGGCAAGAGCTGCATTGAAACTTTGAAACACAGAAGGGTGGCTTTATCAATAATTAACTCTTCCTATTTTAAATCCTGTATCTGTTCTTGCAGTTGGCATTCACGGATATAGGAACTCATGTTACTTTATTAGCATTATTTATTTCACAAGTTTCGCCACTCTCTTGTCAACATTTGTCGATTTGTTTTTTAATAGCACAACGTCTCACCGCTCTTCTCTGTTTGTGAATGTTTTATAAACCAAAATATGCAACATGGGAATATCTTTAATATTCCAGGAGGATTCACCACTTCATACTCCATTCATTTCAACCGAGTATGTTATTTTCATTAGGTTTTAAAACTTTGTTGTGATTTCCGTTTATGTTATTTTTCATCTCCCCAAATCACATAAAACTTAATTAATTTTAATGTAATTGTCAAAGAACATTATATGGTTTGCTTTCAGTGAACAGAACATAGAGTGGTGGGTGCTCCTAAAGCACAAACAGGATTTTTACAACCAGGATTCGTTTTGCAGAAAGGATTCAATTAAAAGCAACACGAACGTATATGAAGAGAAAAGGCAATTTAAAGATGGCTTAGCATACAGATCAGTTCTGTCAAAGCCAGGCACTCAAACTTGACATACACAGCCATAGTTAAACAAGGCGGGGAGTACAACCTAAGAAAATCACTTCCATAGCAGTAATATTTCACTAAAATATGTATCACATTCATTCCATAAGATAGCGGCACAATGGACACGACGAATTATTTCCGAACCATGGAAGAATGCAATGGGTATGATAGAGGTGCGAACATGGCAGCTGCATTGCCTGTTGTTCACCATCCAATATTTCAAAACAGATGGGGCACTGTTCCTCTGAACCACTGTCCAGTTTGGGTCTCTTTAATACCTGCAAAGATGAACAACAAACACCATTTTCGCTCCCCTTCCCCATGATTTCAGTAACATAATTTGGTATGCTGATCTCGAATGTTCCTGGATGAAACTCTTCCCACAGATTAATTATAATTTTCACAACGACCGGTACTATCTTACGATCATAAGCACGAGCATCGGCAGCCAATGACCTCGTTATGGAGAAGAAATTGTCAAAAATACTTTGGTCCACAGATTCTTTGACTTGAAAGAAGGCAAGCATGCCACGAAAGAACTTTGCTGCACCGTCACGTGAAATAAACTCTTCCATCGGATGATAGAAAGTGTTATACAGACTCCCTACTTCTACTGGTTCAAAACAAAGGCAAAAGCTTGCTGTTTCACCAGAAGGGTTTTGGATTAATCCTTCAGAATGGTAGACGTTAACAAATCTACCAACAGAGAAGTTGATAAAGAAAGCTTTTGGCCATGGTGGTGTTTGTTTGGCTGGCAAAATACTCTCATCTTCACGGAGGTATAACTTCACGACTGGTAAAAGAGACATTACTTTGGATTGGAAAAATCTTTGCTCAAACTTCTCTGTTACTAGCTAATGTTCAATCTTAAGAAGGATAACATTCAACTTCTGTTCTGATAATAATGTCAGTCCACACAATCCCTACTAGCTTTATAACCTTGCAATAGATAGTCCATAGTTGGTTCGGATTTATTTCCTTTATTCCTGAGGTGTTACACCCTTGCAGAGACTCAATCTTTCTTATTAAGGAAAAACGATTTTCCTATACCTTCACGGAATACAATCGAACCTATATTTGTTTTACGAAACCAAGTGTTAAAATATTTAACGATTTACAACTACGACAAATAAATAAATAAACAACGATTTACCAGATATTAAAGAGTTCATGGCTTGAAATAGGAGTAGAATTCTGTGCAAGTCCAAAACAACAGATATTAACTACAATTAAACTCTTTTTTCTTTTCTTTTTTTTCTCGTTTGAGAATATTTACCTTTATTTATCGTATGTACATAAATTAATCTGATCTCAAAAGTCTTTTACTTGACACCGCCATTGACAAAGAAATCCCCTGCACAGAGCAAACTAAAAGTCTGTTTTTTTCTTCTTTCTAAACCACAAAACTCGATCCAAAATTACTCCAGAATATTTTTAAATAGAAATCAAACCAAAAAGGTACTGCCTTCGAAAAACCGTTCCAGAGGGATCTTTAAAAAGAATGGACTGCATCCCGGGGGGAGGTTGCAGACAGAAAAGAGCTCAGCTTTTCTAAAAACTTGCACTAACATTACCTTCTCTTAATTAGGATATGTGGAGTTTACACTCTCATTCATGATTTATAAGCAGCTGAATGTCTGCAATGATAGAAGCAACGGCTTATTCGTTAATTAATAAAAATGCAGATAGAATTGACAAAAACAAAGGCCCGTAATCAATATCCAAGAAGTTCCGACAGCTATTCAACATAAGGTTTCTTTCATCTCAGCCGTTGTGTTTTATTTATAATGTTTTTTTTCATCTCAGCCGTTGCTTTTGCTTTTTTGAACCTCATTAATTGACGATGGAGCCTGATTTCACTTTAGTTGTTTTGTAATGTTTTTTTCGTCTCAGCCGTTCTTTTGCTTTTTTTTAACTTAATTGATTAACAAGGAGGAGCCTGATTTGTTTCTTAAATCTCTTGGCAGTGGGGGCTTTGTTTGGCATCATTGGAGCATGGTTTATGCGGTTGTTCAGCTCAGTTTTATGGGCGTGTCGCTTGGGCGTGTTGGCAGTGGAGGGTTGCTTCAGATAGGAGAGTTGGCTTGTGCTCTGACACAAACCATGCCCTGCGGATTTGGTTTATTATTGATTGTTATGCAGGTCAGGTCTGTCTTTGTCTTCTTGCACGCTGTATGCTTTGTTTGTTGTTTCTTCTGCTTTGTTGTTTCTTTTTGAAGGGGTTTGTGTGCAACAGCCTGAATTAAATGCACAAATTACCTAATGTGTCCTCGCAACAGTTAATTTTCCGGCATCCTCAGTATTTTTGTGTCCTGGGCAATTGTTGATTTGGTATGTGATTGATTTTGATTACTATTTTGTTCTATCTATCTATCTATTGCTATGCATAAAAAGCAGGTTGTGGACAAATTTTGACTGTGGTTTTGGAACAGTTCTTGGTAGTGCCTTTTGGAGAGAGGTGGAGGCATCTCTTTTTCTGGTTGTATCCAGCTGATTGGCTTCTGTACATTTGAGACCTCGTGAAGATGAGGTCCCAATATATTCCTGAGGCTAGAAGCACCATCATGAATTTCTTCCGCATTCCTCTCATCATATCTGTATGCATTGTGCTGTACAATGTGAGTGTTTACTTATATACTATCATCACCTTAATTCACGTTGTCTTTTTTTTATCTGGGGAATTCTACAAGTACTATGAAATATTCGTAGTACAATTGCATGGACCTTCTATCTGTTCTTCCTCCCTCTGATCTGTTTATACCTTTCCCTTTGAAGCTCAAGCGTTTCCCATGATTGTCATGTGCTCCAGTTTCCTCTTTGTAGCATCTCTTCTGCAGAAGCGGCTCAAGCTCATTGCAAAGAGCCAAAACAGTAAGTTTTGAGTTAATCTCACTTAGAAATATCGCATGTGGACAATAAGGCAGTGCATTGTTAGCATTCTTGTTTTAATTTCAAATTCCCGTTTACAGTGGTCCCTTTCAGTTTATTTTAGTTTACATGTCTATGAATACTCTGGAGTCACGGATTTATTTTTTCAATGTAGGAGCACAAAAGTGGACAGCAACGAAGGAGATGGACACTGAGCCAGAGCCCTTAAATATCTGATTGAATTTAGAGGAAAAAACCTCTGGAATTTTTTAAATTTTGTGAGCAGCCACCTTCTCTCCCTTATATGCAATAGTGAGCAGCAACTTGGTTGGCTGTTTTCGATCTAATCAATAAAGGAGGATAATTAATTAAGTCCTACTTACAGTTGACAGTAAAGGTTTTCTGGTGTTAAGAATGCAGATGACAGTGAAGTGAAAGAAACGTTACCAGGTACATAGGGTGAGAAACTTACTGCCTTGAGGTCTTTGTTATCTGCTATTATTGTGAACTAGTGCTGAACCACTGCTGCTATCTTCTTTTTAGATATAAATGCTGGAAAAGTTTTGGAGTTCCAATGATTAATATATAAAGGTCTTTAGATATCTGTTATCAGCAATTCAATTTACAGTTCTATTGTTTGCAAAGATTTTCAAGGGCAATCAGTTAATACATCTACTATGGCTATTTCATTGTGTATTTTCCTAACCAAAGTTCTTAACATTGCAAGTAAGAATTTGTTTCTGTCCATTCCACTCTATTTTACCACATGGTGGAAGGATTGAATTTGTGGTTCATCTCATCTTTTATAGCCATATTGAAATAAATTGTTTATTGCGCACCTTCTGTGGTGATTAAGTTTTGCAAGGACTGGCCTCTAATTTCAGTTTTGATTGAAAAATTAAGGCAAACGTCAAGACATAATGGAATGTGATGTAGTATCTGGCAACCGGTGGCCGCTACAATGATTTAAGTCACAATTTTACTAGCAAGTTTTTTGTCGACCTATTTCAGTTACAGAAGATAAAATAAATATTGACTGAAGTAATGGTTACTCCAAATCATGGAACAAAAGTCCCCACCTCACAAGTGTGCCGTGGTTTGTTGACTGTTCTGTTGTTACGCTCATATCTAATTGAATTAAGGCATATACCAAGTTGGTTAAGGTAAAGGTGTGCTGTATAAACAAATTAGCAGTGACTGTAACTCGGCTGAGCTCGAGCAATTTTCAGTTTCTGATTGACTTGGCTGCAAGAACATAATGACATGAAGTCCCTAATACTCAACCTACAAGGGTTAGTGCAAGTGATTCAAATAGGCTCTACATGCAGGAAGGTTCCATTCCCATTTTTGCATAGCTCGTGAATATCTAATCTTAGCGATCCTCTGTTCTTTGTGGATCACTAGAAGGCACGGGGCTTCTTTCATGAAAGATACAGAGTGGGTTCTTGTGGGATCCAAGAACTGGCATGACTTCGACGCAACCAGTCCCAACTCCGAAGATGTGATCTCTGGAATTTGTGAGGGGGGGGGGGGGGGAATTGCAGAAATCCGCCCAATAATCATTGGCTGTAACATCATTTTGTATGGATCAACTCCTTTGTTAAATGTGAAGTGTAATATGACAACTTTTTGGAGAATTTTGTAAAACGAAAGGGCGAGTACCTTTACTAGGAAACACTAATGCACTGTCCTGGCCTAAAAGATCGAAAACTAAACCGTGTTGCCAAATCAAACTTTCTGGTTTCGAATGTGACATAATGGCTAAACAGTGTAATCCCCAACAAGTTGCTAACAGCACTTTAAAATTAGCTATGTTGTGAATTCTTCTGATTGAACAAGCATTCAGATTCAGAAATCCTGGAAAATTGCTCGTCTCAACCATGTGAGAGGAGACAAGTTTGACAGTTATATCGCATGACCTCTCCACATGGTGACATGATAACAAATTCGAATCAATCCAATATTGGACATTCATCTAGACATCCCATCTTCTTGATGGCTTATTCCATGTTCCAACCTTGCATATGCTAATTTGAGTCAAATGATTACACAACTGGCACATGTGCAATTGTTGGCCCTGTGATTGATTTCTATCCAACACCAAATTACCCTCCCTATCCTCGCTGTTTTGGAGCCTCTCAGCGACATTTTACTGTTAAATCATGACCTCAACAGGAATCCAAGCCTTCTCTCCAGATCTCCCATTAGAAAAAGGATGTGAGATCGCCACCCCTTCACCATATTTAAACTTTTACCGTTGAAAAGAATAGAACAAGTTGCTATTACCAAGAATTGTCAATATAACTAGGAATGAAGGGCATTGAGGTGAAATCACCATCTAAACTTGTTCTTTTCTGCTCCTCCAATCTATCTACAGATATATAGACCAATAGGATTTAACCCCTGTACTCTCTGCTGTCCTTGCCCACTTCTAAATTTGAGATAGGTTGAGAGCAGTTAAGATGGCCGATCTTAGAAGCACTAGATTCCTATTCCTGTGTGCTTTTCAATTTCTTGTGCTGGTGCAAATCCAAGTCTCCTGTTACCAGTACAAGGTTGGAGATTTAGATGCTTGGGGTATCCCAACTTCAGCAAATCCACAAGTGTACACCTACTGGTCCAAATATCATAACTTTAAGATTTGGGATTCTCTCTGTAAGTTCCTCTTGTCTATTCTATTTTTACGATCTTCCTGCAAACATTTCTTGGCAATCTCTCATTGTATAGATTCTGGTTTCAGTGTTCTTGTATCCACCAAGTCAAGATTCTGTGATTCAAGTCACACGAGAAAACTACAACTCCTGCAACCTGACAGATCCCATCTTGTATATGAACAATGGCAACTCTTTATTTAACATCAGTACATATGGGGACTTCTACTTCACGAGTGGCGTTCCAGGGCATTGTCAAAAGAAGCAGAAGCTACACATATCTGTTCCTGGCAATGGTTCAGCATCAGCATACTCTCCCTCTTATGGTCCTAGCGCATTGCCTGATACTGCGCCCTCTTACCCTACTGTGTTTGGCAGTATCCCATTACCACCTTCTTCTTCACCAACAAACAGATTTTCAATCTTGCTATCATTCATTATAGGATCAGCTATTTGGGCAATAATCATGTGAAGGAAATTATTACAAGAACCCAGATGAGGATTTACTTATTGGTTTATTGGTTTTTTTTTTGTGGTAAATTATTTATTTACTTCTCTGGCTTAAAAGCCCTGTCATATCAGTTCATATATAAAAATTTGGTTTTTGTAACTCTTCTAGTCGTTCAAGAGAATAATATGGAGGTAATTTTTCTTAACTATAAAAAAAAAAAATTGGCTTAAAAGCATAATGTTGCAGCTGCTTCCGGTATAGCTGTATACAGCTGTATTTTGTATTCAAAACTCTGAGACTTTTGCTTTACAAAGAGAATCTATGAGATTGTATAAAAAAGGAAGTTCACAGCTTCCTGATTTGCTCTTCTATGAAAACATGGGTACTAAAAAAACAAATTCATGTGAAAAGGTCGAAGTTAAAAGTTAAAACAAATGAGTTCCATAACACCACCACAGCCCGCTATTATTGGCCGTGACATGCTCTCACTTTTGTATTAATTTATAATTGCCACTTGCCAGCTAGCCACAAACCTTGTACTGAGTGCCGACAGCCCCTTGTGCTCCTCTCTCCCCTCCTCTGTCTCTCATTATGCTGAATGAGACCTTTTTTAAAATCTCAAGTAATGTGGCTCATGGCTGCAGTATTTAGATGTTACTGAATCGGGGCAGCATATAAAAAGAGATACTTATGATGTGACTTCCATAGTCTGTTCAAATTGATCCAGAAATGCATTTGCCAAGTTCAGAGAAGAGAAGAACAATGCCTACTTGCTAGCTACAAGGTTAGAGGCACAAAGTTTTTCCACAAGGGAACTAATTTACCATTGCACAAATGATCAAGTGTTTGGACCTTTACTTGGTCGGCTGCATAATTGTAATACAGGTAGCCTGATCTCTAGACCACTATGCCAAATTGGCCCAGGTTTTAAACCTCTCTAGCCCAATGACCTTCGGAATAACAATCATAAACTAGGCAGAATAATCACATACATCCCATTCAACTACTAGCAATTTTGACCACTGTGGAATCCTATTTGATTAATATGATGAAATGTGAAGGTTATTCAGCCAGCCATAACAGCATCTAATGCCATCGGCTTTTCTTCAGAAGTATGGACTGTTTCTGGAGCTGCATGGTCTGAAAACTGAGTGGCCATAGACTTGCATTCTGTCACTGAAAAAGGACTTCTCATTTGAGAAGCTGTGGAGTCTATTTCCATTGCAGAAGCCCTGGGAGGAGAGGAGGGCTGCACCACAACGTCTGGGTAGGCAGCCTTGAATCTTGCTCGCAGACCCTCATCAACCAATCGCACTCCTTCCAACTGATTGCCAAGGGACATCCAGCTGAAGATATAAAAAAAAACAGTGAGAATAAAGTACGTTAAGAATATATGAAGCATAATCATGATCCATGAAAACCATACCCTGCTTGAGTGTTGTGCATGCGAGCAAACAACTCCAGCTTCCTTGTCCTGGGACTTATCCTCTCCAGCAGAGGGTACATCTGCAAAAAGCTTATTCGTATTAGCTGATATTAAACTGATAGCGAGAGCTTGAATTATTTTAAAAGCACCATGGAACCATAGTAATGGTAACGTGACAATGGCTGATTAAGAACTAATTTATGAAAGAGACAAATGAGTCGAGGTTATAGGGAATGGCTTGACAACTGAAAACTTTGGACATGTTTTACAGACCTCATCTGGCTTACGGCTCGTCTCTCGGACCTCAGCAACTATGACATCAGTGTCAATGTTCCTGTTTACTTCTGGATTTCCCTTTATTCCAACAAGGCAATGTTCCTTACTGTGGTTAAGCCAATGCCCTGTTCTACCTGTTCTAATTATTCGCTGAAGTTGATTGGTCTTCACCCAAATAATCTCTTCAACACGCTTGTACCCCCAAAGTTCTAAACTGCAAGGAACACATAATACCCATATTAGTTGAAACCAGCAATCACATGTACCATGATTTTACAGACAACAATGCAGAATTATTAGCCATGCATAAAATATAATTAATCCAGTGATTATTAACGAATGTCCAAAGTTACACCTACCATTCACGTCCAAGCTCCATGGCACGTCCAGTAACCCAAAGAAAAATTAGACCATCAGTTTGCAGCACAGGGACATTGAGGTTGCGCATTTCATCATCAGCCATTGTTCCATAAGGCAGTTCCATATGAATGTCCCATGGTGGATCAGCCATGATAACTCCAAATTGACCTAAAATCTCCATTTTGAAATTACGAATATCACAATTAATCCATTGTGGTTCGCCAAGTTCTACTTCTGAACAATATTCAGCACGCTGGGGCTTTAAAGTTTTGGGGGGAGGAAGTGCAGCGGCACCCATTGCCATAGGAGACACATCCGGTGTTGGGTCAAGCTCATAATGGACATACTTGCAAGTCTATTGCAGGGAAAAAAAATCAAAAATGATACTGATAACATTCCCAGTTTAAGTTATTGTAATGGAGGAGAAATCAGTTACCTTCATGTGGCGGCAAGTGTCAAGAAAAGAACAGTCCCCTTGACTCACATCAGTATGAGGAGCAATAATTCGACGAAAATGAACCTGTAAACAGGAAAGGCACCCGAAAGGTATAATACATGATTGTTATGAATGTCAAACCAAGCTAGGTGAAGCAAGGAAGAACAGAATGTTTGCAATTACCTAGGGCAATACTATTAACTTGCATGCCATATGACAAAAAAGGAGAGAAAATGTAAAGATAAACTCGCAGAGTTATTGCTTAAAAGCAAACTTGTGTTAGATGCTCAAGCAATCTATGTTCTTCAACTGATTCCCTCTTTCCTACACCTGTTGGTCTTGCAATCACTCTATCTGCTTTCTATATCTCATTTCTTCGGTATAATTTATGTGGAATCATTTATTTGGCATATTAGTCGATTAACAGAGATTACGCCTCAACCTGATCTTATAAATATTGTTGCATGCTAAGTTGGAAATAAAAATAGTGCGATGTATTTACTGACCTTCTCACATGCAATAAAGGAACCACATTGACGTCTACAATCCTCTTTTGTTAGAGACGAACAGTACTCCTTTAGCTGAGAACCGCCTTTGGTTTTGAACTAAAACAAACAAATGAACATCAACTAATACAATCAGTAGCAGATGAAAAGGGGACCAAAGCTAAGCAGTGGAAACCTATTACATAGAAATCTTCTTTTGCGATGAATTTGCAGTTCAAAAACCCCATAAATGGCAAATTGATCTCATCTATGCAATAGTAAATAGAAAAGAGTTGAAACACTTGAGCACTTTTAACATTAACACTTTTATCATTCAGCCAATGGAAAATTACTGTGTAAGCTCTTATTCTATAGGATTGGCTGGCTTAAATAAGGTTGCCAAAAAAAAAAAAGTGTGAGCAAAGTCTAGAGCTAAATGCCAAGTACCTTGGCAGCCACAGCAGTCTCTCTCGCAGTAGGTCGATGAATGAGATCCAAAAGCTCCTCACCAGTCTTCGATTTCTGCATTTCCCTGAATGACTTCTTATTCAGCAAAGCCTCCAAATCCTTCATTTCATCCTCCTCGCTCCTTTGCTTTTGCTGCTGCGATTGCATTGGCAAAGGCATTGGCGGCCTCTGCATCATTCCTCTTGGCCCCATCATCATCCCTCGAGGTCCCACCATCCCTCCCCTAGGCCACATATCCCCGCCACCACCCATCCACATATCCCCCATCAATGGCCTCTGCATAGCAACCGGCCCTCCGATCCCATAAACCCCATTACCATTCACATCAACCCCACCATTACTATTAACATTATTTCCAATCCCACTACTCTGATTCTGATTAAAATCACTAGAACTTGACAATTCTAAATTCTGTATATATTGTGCACTTTCAGGCAATTCTTTAACTAACCGGTTTCTATCAATATTTAATACCATAACTCTAGACTTGCCGCTTACCACAAACTCCTCAAGCTCAATCCCACGATTCTCTTCCGCCATTGACCTCAAAGCCATTTCCACTGCCAGAATCGCCCCGGACTCACCTCCAACCTCCCTAATCGCCGCCTTCTCCGCCTCGGTCGCATTCTGATCATTCTCCAACTTCCTCAAAACAGTTGAGGAATCAATTGGATTAAAAGGTACCCTTTGAAGCAAACATTCAGCCACCATTACTCTTACGAGAGCCAATGGACTCCCACTCTCAGCCCCATCACCATCAAAGCTTCCATCTTTTCTCTCATGTTTCGAGCCTTCACCCAAGATTTCAGGTCTTGAGTCAAGGTTAGCTCGTGGATCATTGGGATTCCTTGAATTTGATCCAATTTCAAGGTGTGCTATTGATGTTGGAGCTGGTAGCGGTGGTGTTGGGGTGAAGGGTTTGTTATTGAAAGAGGAGACAATTTGTAAAGACATGTCAAGAGAGAATACAATGTTGGGGACTAAGTCTTGAAGAGAAGCTAATAAGTCAATTTGGGTTTTATGTTGGGTTTCTATTCTTGATTCTAGTCGGGAACGTAGGTTTTTTATTGTTGCTACTGTTTTGTCTTCACCATTGTTGTTTTGGTTCTTGTTTGATTGAGTCTCCATTGATTTTTAGTGGAGAAAATATTGTGAGATTTTGAGGATCAGTTGATTCTTGTAAGAGATATTGAGGGTTTTAAAGAAACGTATGGGAGTCACGGCTATCAGCACCAGAACCTGGAGATTGGAGGCTTTTGTTTTTTTAGGTTTTGGAGATAGAGAAGACGAAATCAGAAAGAAAGCTTGAAAAAACACCCGACCTTGGGTAGCTAGGTCCAATTTCTCGTATGCGGGTATTATCTTTCCACAGTCCACACTGCTATTTCCATGGCCCAAAGATAAAAGTCTGTCCCCAAACTATCATGAAATTACAAATTGGACACTGAAACGAAGAGGTTTCCCATTAGGCTCCCCGTACGGTGAACATTCTCAACTTAATCCCATTTCTTTTAAAATAGTAATAATAATAAAAATAAATATTAGAGGGTTTAATACATAACATACACATAGGAAGGACTCAATTGGGAAATGTTTAATATTGGGTACCTAACCGAAATGTAAGTGAGAGCTGGGGACAAATTAATGCTCTTTCCCTATTAGCCAAAAAAAAAAAACTCGAAAGAGAAGAGAAGGGTTCTAGTGTACCTTTACTATTTATTTCACTATTTTTTTTTTTTAAGGATTAGACTTTATCTCTTTTTATAATTATTGTTTTAGATTAGATTTAAAATAGTATTAGATAAATATTAATATCTCTTTAATAATATAGATCTTGTATATAGAAACACTAAAACGAGCTTTGGTTTTTAATTTTCTTATGAGGTTGAAATTAACTTTCATTTTTTTTTTTAATTTGTTTTTTTAAATTATCCTTGTCATGTAAAAAAAAAAACATTTCTCTTTATTTCAACATTTATAATTAAATATATTATAAATAAAGTTTTATAATTCTTTTAATGAAATTATCTTGGTTTCATTACTGGATCACGAGTATACCATATTAGTCTATGTTTAGTTGGTTGTCTTTTTATTTTTTAATTAGATTTTTTTAATTCACCATTTAATGTTGGGTTAGTTAAAAGTTGAATTTTATGATTTTTTTATTTTATTTTTTCAAAATTATTCTGATATCAACATAGTTTATGGATTTAAGGTTAACTTATATTGATTGAGGTGGGTTTTTTTGTGTTTTTCTTAATTTAATATATTTATTTAATTTTATCATTCAACATGGAGTTGATTAGAAATTGACTTTTAGAATTTATTTTGATTTTTTTATAGATTTACCATAATCTTATAGTTAGAATTGCAGGTTGCCTGATTGACATCGTATTTCAAAAGTTATTTTAAAATGATTTGAATTTTTTTTATTTAAAATTATTTTTTTATAATTTTAGATCATTTTGATATGTTGATGTCAATAATATTTTTTTAAAAAAAATATTTTAATGCATTTTAAATAAAAAAAATACTTTAAATAACCTCAAATACACTCTCAAACGTATCCTTAACAAATTAATTTTGGGTTGACCCACTATGTTATGGTCTTGATATATTTATAAGAAATATTATTCAATATATTATCATATTAATATTTTTTAAGAAAATATTCAATTTATATTGTATTTTTAGTTTATGGTCAAAGAAGCTTTATTAAAAAACATGGTATCGTTACATGAATAAATTTTGTGTTAAGAAAACTCATCTAATTTATAGGGCAACACGACCCAAAGATTTAGTAAATATTGAGGAACTAGGCAAAAAATAAACATGTGAGAAAATTAGACAATGACTAATTCAATAGATGGTTGAGTTTGAGTTTGATACTAATATTTTTTTTAATGTGTTTTTAATTGAAAAAATATAAAAATAATTTATTTATTTTTATATATATTTTATTTTTAATATTAATATATCAAGATTATAAAATTATCAATTTAATATTTTCTTATATGAAAATCAAAATCAAATATATATTATTTTAGACGAATGTAATAAATAAAAATATGAGAAGAAGAAATTTACTGTGAATAAAAATAAAAAATATATTTTAAAAAACAATCAGTGTATACTCTAAAAAACCAACTTGTTCCAGAATATTTTACAGGACTAATCAGCCATCTCAAGCGCAAACTGGTACAACTTTCATATACTAGGAACAAGACATGCTGTGATTTTCAGAACTTCCATTGTCAACGAAGGGGAAGATTTATACGGCTCTCTGGAAAGAGTGTACATGGGTAGCTTTGTAATTTTGTTCTAAACCTCTTTAACATCTAGAAATGCAAGTTGTCATCTTCCCAATCATAAACTCACCGAACTATGATACACTTTAATAGAGCCCTAGAATTCCCACTCTCCCCTTCTCTGTCATATCTCACAGGCCTACACTTCTGTTTCACACTGGGCAGGTTTGTTGTTTTGTTTACATTACCAAACACATGTCATCATTGTTTATGTAAATCTCAAATATTAAATGATGATCAATATGGATTCTTGAAGTTCTCTTGTTTTCCTTGGAGATGAAGTGAGTCTTTAGCATGATGAGCTAGCTAGTTTAGTTATATTTCATGGGCTATTCAATAATATTAGTTTGAATTACTGGGTTTTACTTCTTTCTTGACCTTGATCATCTGTCATTTGCAATTGGGTTGTTCTTGTTTTACGCTTTCTTGATGCTCGATTCCATCTTTAGTGCAATTAACCGTTCTTCAACTAAAGACTTGATCTTTGCAATTTTTAATCTCTCTGTCTTGCGTTTGCTGCAGATTTCTTGTCAAAGTAAAAAATAGCAAATAAGGCGTTGTTTGTATCACATATAGCTTGTTTGTGTAGAAAGTGAGCTTCTTCTCTTCACTTTGATCTTTTTACGTATTTTTTATTATGGTTTTTTCACAATGGATTGATACTGTTTTTGGGTTTTTATGGATTCCCAAAAAAGGATCTTGGTTTTTGTGGAACCGGTTAGCTGGTGGGTGTTATTTTGTATTTGTCAATGGCAGAGGTGGTTGGGCCAAGGTTGTACAGTTGCTGTAATTGCAGAAATCATGTTGCCCATCATGATGATGTCATTTCTAAGGCTTTTCAGGTCAGGGAAAGATTAATGCTGATTCTGCTTTAGTTATGAGTATACTCAAGAATTCTGTAGAGAGCTCTTGTAAGAGCAAGAATGTAAGGCAAAGAAGAGTAAAAAAAAATATTAATTCATGGAAGCATTGTTGCTATTACTTGGTTAGAGTCCATTAAATGATCATTGATTTCGTCTTGCATTAATCATTTTATGGATATTTGTCCATGTTGTGCTTTGATGGTGACTTAATTTGCTTAAAGCATCCGGTTGGTATTGTTCTGCGATTATTGTATAATTTGACCATCATCAACTCTTTCTTTTTTTGTTCCTGCATCTGATAGATTCTTGCACTCTATTGCAGGGAAGACATGGTCGAGCCTTTCTGTTCTCTCATGCTATGAATGTTATGGTGGGGCCGAAGGAGGACAGGCAGCTTATGACTGGCCTCCACACAGTTGCTGATGTCTACTGCTCCGACTGCCGTGTAGTGCTTGGTTGGAAATATGAACGAGCTTACGAGGAAACACAAAAATACAAGGAAGGGAAGTTCGTACTTGAGAAGTCAAAAATAGTAAAAGAAAACTGGTAGCAATTGAGCAGCTTTTCCCCGCTCATCTTTCCCAATGTTGTTGTAAGCGGATGGAACTGTGTTTGCTATTACATGTGCATCTTGTGCAGGAAAATGTCATGAATTGCAAATATTGGCATGGCGTTCCTCAACACTCAATTCTTGTGCTCCATGTATGGATATTCTATTGGAGATTGTTGTTTTATTAATAAATTGTTAATATTTCTCTCCATCATGATGAGTGTTTGTCATATGAATGTGTTTGAAAGTTTAGCATCCTGGAGACGCATCAAACATGACTAAGAACGCTGATTTACTGATATATGCCCGAAACAACTTTTCTGTGCCGAGCTTAATTTTCTCCTTTTGAGCAAAAATGGGATTAAATTTGTAAAGATCTTCTCAATTGTCTTATCAGCCTTTTGTTCCGGTCTCCCAAAAGGGATCGCGATGAGCCCTCATGCTAACTTGAATTCAACATGTTATCTGGTGATTATGGAGGGGAGTTGTCTCTGCAAGTGGCATGTGTGTGACAAGCTTTAGATAACTGAACCAGATTTCATATTAAACGAGGACGATTGTCACCTTTCTAGACGGTCGGCTATGCTTCTGGATGTTTACCCAATTGGCAAAATGTCTGCCTGCAATAAAAACTTCATTTTTGTATATGATTGAATACTTAGGAGTTCTGAATTCTGATGCAGGGGAGTGCAAAAAGATGCTTATATATTTGATTTTTAAAAAACAAAAATACTTTTTTTAATTGTTTTGATAATATTTTTTTCAAAAAAAAAAAACACATTTAGTTTTATTTAACATTACGTTTTAAAAATATTTTAAAAAAATAATTAAAAAGAATATTTTTATTTTTACTTTAAATTTTAAATTTATTTTTTAATGTTTTAAAATTATTTTCAATGTGTTGATGTGAAAAATAATTTTTAAAAAATAAAAAAAATATTTTAATATATTTTTAAATAAAAAACATTTTAATATATTTCTAAATAAAAAATACTTTAAAAAACAACCCCAATCACACTAATAAACAGTTATTTTATATCATTGTCAGCAGTAATGTTGAGTTTTATCAGCTGTAATGTTGAGTTTTATAGTCAAATTATCATTTAATTTTTTAAGAAAAATGTGGAGTTATCAAATAACAAGAAGCTTGGATGTTCCTTTGTTTCTCATTAGTGACCTTTGAAAAATAATGCTGTTAAGCGAAAATAGCCTATTTTAGACCATGCAGCTTCTTCTGAGCCCTTATAAGTTTTCAAACATGACTAATATGTTTGATGATCAAACAAGCACGCACGCGCACGCACATATATATAGAAGTAGGGTTTTGAACAATTTTCATTCCGTAATTGAAATCTTTTTTTTGTTTTTTGTAAGTTGAAGCCTTAGTTTACCCAGATGATCCTTAACTTGAATCCGTTAGATGAAGAAGCCTTCCAATATACATAGTTAAAAATGAAAAAAACAAATAATAGAAAAAAATAACAGAAATTGTGGCATCGATGCAGCCACATAGCTGAATGAAAGAAAAGGAAACCAAACTTTAGCAAAAATAGTAGCTATATTAATAAGTCTTGGAGAAAAACTAGTTTTTATGACTAGGTTTTATAGATAATTGAGCTGTAACTTAACCTTAACCTCATAGAATCCTTGATCTCAACCTCAATTTCTATGGTGGGAAAAATGTCTCCCCAAAGATTTGCTACCCGAGTTATGGCAACTATCGCCCAAACAATGGACATCAGTATCCAGATCAGTTATCCTATGGACCTTCATGTTCATTAAATCTTGAACATTATTGAACAGTCATAATTCAATGCATGATAAAAATAACTTAAAATCATTGATGAAAATCGAAACATGATCGATCATATTCTCTTGAAAACAGGAGAGAATCCAAATCCGCAATTGATTTAAACATTTTTACAGCTAAAATTGACAAACAATAAAGCAAAGAAGTGAAAGAGCTCATGCCATTAATCAATGAATTAAAAGATAAGTCCCAATTTTCTATAAACAAGAAAACAAACAAATGATCAAAGTTAAATTGAATGAGATCAACCAAAATGAAAAAATAGGATCTACCAAAAAATGAATCAAAACCCGTCACAACATGAAAAACAGCCACTAAAAACGAGAGAGAGAGAGAGAATTAAAAAAAAGGTGTGCGTGATCATCACATAACATACATCTTCTTTGAAATCCACCTTTTCTTGGCATTTTCTATGGCTTCCTCCCTCGTCTTCACGAGTTCATGGAGACAATGATTATAGTGTGAATCAATTGAATCAAGCTCCAGCTTTAGTTCAGAATCATCCTCGCCAGCAAGGGCCACAGAACAAGTGCTAGACAAGCTTGCATTTCTTGACATACCAGAGCATGAATCGATATGGAAGACCTCAGAATTTCTTGCAGATTTGTAATGTTCTGGTATGCCATCTTCAAGCATCCAACACTCCAGATCCAAATCATATATGTTCGATTGAAGACTGCATCTAGAAGATCCCAGAGACTTGTTAGTACTGGAATCAGAGGCAATTGCCATAATATATTCAGCAAATATGTCTGAATTAACTGATTGTAGAGCATCGTGATCTGTCATGTTAGTCAATGGAGAAAAGTCAGGTGTTTTCACTGTCTCATAAGTTGCATGGTTTTCCAGTTCAGAAGAGCCATTCAGTACACTTGATGAAATATTCCAGCTAGGAACAATCTTCACTATCAAACTATCAATCAACTCAGAAATGACAGCCACATCTTCAGCAGACAAATCAAGTTGTTCAACCATCTCCTCAGCTATTGAAACTGCTGTATCCAAATTGAGATAAAACGTAAAATGGATATTCCTTGCTTTACCTGTTACAGAAACAAAATTATTTAGACCACCATTAAAAAAAAAGGAAGAAAATAGAAGTTAATCTGTACATATGCTCACCACATGGATCAGCAATGCGCAGAGTCAAAGAAACTGTATTCTCATCATTACTCTCCCCTCTCAATCTGAATTCATTATTCTCAATGAGCCTATGGAGTTCTAGAGTTAAAAACTGTGGAGACCCATTGATGCTTTTCAGACAAGATCCCACTGAAAGCTTCTTGAAATCAATGTCCATGTGATGGGATTCTGATTGTGGCTCGTGGACTTGTTTGGAAATAACAATTGGTGACTGTAATAAACTAGAAACAAGTTCCTTTGAATTTTCAGTTGCTAGGAATGGGTCTTTCAAGAGATCTATGGCAGACAATCTCACCGATGCTGGAACTAAACACTTCTCTATGAATTCCTTAACCTGGTGGTCGTTCACCTTACCAAGGGAAGCAGGCTTTATGCCCTGCAATAGAAGTTATGAGTGACAAAAATTTGAGCACTTGCAAGTATATTCAAAGTAAATCACGTGGAAAATGGTCTTGAAACTCACCGAGGTAACCTTCTTGTATATCTGTGCAGGATTTTTGCATTCACTATATGGATATTCACAAGTAACCATCTGTAACATGCACATGCCAAAAGAATAAATGTCAACAAGTTCATTGTATTCCTCTTCATAAAGCTCCGGGGCCATAAATTCAGGTGTACCTGCAGAATAAAAAATGAGTCACAATGTCCCAGCACATAGTGGTTTGACCCAAGTGTAATGTTTCAGAAACTGAAGTTATTACCTATGACACTTCGAGCAAAGGGTTGTTGCATGACAATTGCTAATCCAAGATCTCCAATCTTAACTTCTCCATTGTTTCCATTAACAAGTATATTGTCACATTTCAAATCACGATGAATGACAGGAGGACTGCGAGTGTGTAAATATTGTAGACCTCGAAGGATCTGCCTTGCCCAGTTTTTGATGACTTTCATGCCAATAGCCTTGTGCTTCTTTCGATACCTAAATCCCATAACAACAACAAAGTACACATAAAAACTTGGGAAAAAAATGAAACAAAGAACATAATCATGAGAAATAGCAAATGAAACTCACTGCCTCAAATTCCCAGAAGTGAATAACTCTGTGATCATGTTAATAGTCTTATTCTTATTGTCCACCCAATAGTTATAAAACTTGATGATGTTTTCATGTTTCAAAGACTTCAGCAGATGAACCTCTGAATACAATCTCTCCATCTGCTGTGATGACTGCAAGACATCTTCAATATTCACTTGATTCCAAGCCACTTCAATTCCATCAACTTCATCAAATGCCTTGTATCTGCCCATCATTACAAAAATTCCAAACAAAAGAAAAATTAACACATTGGTTCTTCTATATAAACTTCAACACCAAAGATAAAAAAAAACTAAGAAGATATAGAATGAAGAGGCATACACAGTCTTGAATGCTCCTTCCCCCAGAATTTCATCATACTGGGGCAGTAAAAAAGAAAACAAATAAATATCTAATACAGAAACCAAATAACTCAGTTTTCCAACAGTTCTCAAATCCTTCAGACGCTGATATTTCATAGGGTACAGCTAAATTTACCAATTTAAAATAAAAATCGGTAACTAACGTGCCATAATTATAGCCTACATGTCAATCTAGCTGCAATGCAATGCCAAGACAAGACAAGACAAGACAAGTAATTCGGCTAATATGGGAATCAGATTAACAAAATCATAAATTAGAATTGCATAAAAAAAAAAAACCATTTATTGAAGTTGAGAAATTCAAACAAAATTCACAAGAATCCATACCCGAACGTACCGACCGGTCGGATCTCTCTCTGCGAACTCTCCACTACCATCTTCATTTAAAGAACCGAAATCCATATCCACAAAAACGACACAAAAGCCACCGATAAAGACACGCACAAAAAAATCTATCAAAGCAGCTTAATCGGATTCGAAGAGGAAGAAGTAGAATTGAGGAGAAGAAACAGTTTTTCAGAGAAAGCTTCACAAGCAATCGAATAAGAATCAAATGGGCAACGGAATCGGAATTCAAACACAAAACACATTTCCGATTCCTCTTGTAATTCCAATTCCTCGCGATTTCTAATCGATTTCCTCATCATACAAGACCTAAATCCATCCATATTGCTATTACGCACATATTTTGTGTTTCAATTATCTCCCTCGATCAGAGCTTGAATAAAACCCTAATTTGTTTTTAGAGAAGACAAATCCTTGTTAATATAAATTATGTGAGAATTTAACGAGAGAGAGGACGTGATTAACTCTTCTGATAAGATGGGCCGTGGGATTAAGCCGTTTGGATTCACGAGGAATTTGATTTTGATTTGGGCAAACCTCCAATTAGTCCCTTACTTATATATACTATTTTTTTCGAGTCCTTAACTACTTATTTTATCAATTGAGTCCTTAATCGATCTACCTTTCTTCAATCAGGTTATTCTATAATTCTATTCCAGTGATAAAATATTAAATATTACAGCTAATATTCAAGTGTTTTGTACCTGACTATTTCTTCAAATCCTTAGGCTCGAACTTGTACAAAAAGTGCAGTATCTAATAATTGTTTTCAATTAATCTAACAAGAGGACCCTATTGAACAGCGTTAGATGGATAGAGGACTCGACTTATAACATAAGCATTTCCTGTATAAAAAATAAAATAAAATAATTACCTCATCCATAATCCACTAATGATATTAGATATCTTAAAATAATTACTCAATGTATCCCTTGATGTCATTTAATCTTAAATTACATTCAATTACCAAGAATAAAATTCAATAACATTAGTGGTTCCTTCATTATTCAAAATTCCTATGTTCCCTAGGGATTAAGATTACTTTAAAATGTAAAAATAAGATAAAATAAATTGAGAATTAAATGTATTAATAAATGACAATAAATTTAATGATTTAATCCAAATATTAAATTTGAAGCTGAGATAAAAATGCATATTAAGATATCTAATATCATGTCATATGTAACTTTTTAATTTTATTTTATCTAATTTTAGAGTAATAATTTTATTTTTTAAAATATCTCTCGTTTAATCTCAAGTCTAAAATTAGTTTCTCGTTAATACATATCTTTTTCTCTTACTGAATATAAATATTAATTTGGAGTCAATGTTATTGTTAAAAAAAAAAAAAAAAATATATATATATATATATATATATATATATATATATATATATATATATATATATAAATACCCAATTAAAATACTCAATTTATTTTCCTAGTTTATGTCAAAGTGGGTGAAAGCCGCATAAAAGCTCTCATCTTAATTATTTTTTGAATATCAATAACCACCACGCAATAATCAATCGTTTTTTTCTTTAACATTTATTTTTTATTAGTCGGTCTCATTCATATACCAAAAAACAAACAAAATGAGCTTCTGAATCGCAATAAATATTTATAAAAATCTCACAAACTTATTGTTCTTCGTGTTTTACAGTTTAGTCACTTTTTTTTATTTAATACTTTAACCATAATCTCAATATAAATCCCATTTAATTATATCATTGAAAGATATAATTGAAAGAAAGAAAAGTTTGAGAATTAAAAAAAAAAAACTATTTTACTATTTATATAAACAAATAACAAAGCATAATAAATAATGAACTTTAACACAATATGCATGTGCATATGCATGCTTATATAAAACAAAAACAAAAAACTAAGTGTGAAGTGATTGTACTTAAAAGGATACTCTGTGATAAAATAAAGTTAGAGTAAATATATTAATTTCTATAATGCAAATGCAACAATTATTATTATTATTATTTAATATAGATGTATATATAAACACAACCACTTTTCTAGCAATAAAAAGTGAACACAAAAAAGGCACAAGATAAGAAAAAAAATGATTGGCTATTCCTATAGGCACTTCACTTTGTTAATCACATTGATTACGTTAATCGTTTTTCTTATAACATTATTCTCAACATTCTTCTTTAATTCTCAATCAAGAAACTAAAATTATAGTTTAGAAATTTTATTTGAGTTTTATTATTAGGTTTAATGTTATTCTTTTCAATTTATTTTTAGTAATCGACTTAATTGTTCATTGTTTTAGGGTTTCCTTCACACGTCTTTTTTATCAATTAATAAGTTACCTATATTTGGCTTTCCATTGTCTCACATCAGCTTTGATATTAGAGCATGACTTTTTTAATTGTTTTTACCATTAAACAATTCATCAAAGTATTTGTTCAGATTCTTGACATTCATCTATTAAACCTTAGAAGCTTTGATATTAGAGCATGACTTTTTTAATTGTTTTTACCATTAAACAATCCATCAAAGTATTTGTTCAGATTCTTGACATTCATATTAAACCTTAGAATTTAGGGTAACTCTCATCAATATGCGATGTATAAAAATAATGGAAAGTTTTAACTATTATTTGATTAACAAGTATCTAATAATAAATACTTAACGTTTTTCTGGTGCATTTTGGTCTTGATCAATCTCTTTATTTAGAAAATAAAATTAGCTTTGTTTTTATATTTTGTTTTTACTTGAAAGAAGAGTTCATGATATCAATTTTATCACTAAACTATTACCATATGCATTTGCTTTATTGTCATGTAGTGTCTAACCTTACATCTACACCTATCATGAACTAAACCTTTAGCAATACCTTTAGGAACATTCAAGAAAAACTATAATTTATGCAAAATCAAATGACCAATTAGTTAAAAATGTAGAGGCCCTGAAAGATTCTTAAATAAAACATTTGTAGACTAGTAAAATTACATCAGTAACTACTATAAGCAAATTCATTAAGAATATCACTGATTAAATATCACTTAGGTTATTTAAATCATGATAATCTTTAAAAGCGAGTAATGAGGAAAGGTGTATTCGTGACATGAATGATTTTTTTTATCAGTAAAACTTATATAAAAAAAAGAGTTATATTTGTTAAAACAAACCTCATTGATACTACCTAATTTTATTGAAAAACATGAAGGGCTATTTTGAAAGGAAAGGTGAACATCATATCATTGGTTGGAATGAAATTAAATAAAAATTGCAAGAGAGCTAACTATCCTAATCCCATAGAACTTTACTTTTAGGCCAATAAAATAATCTTATGCAAGGGAACAAATTTATTAATGAGTACATATCATAATTTAATAAGTATATGATGAAATGTTTTATAAATGATGAAGAAGTCATGACTTTGAGTTGGTTTTGTAAATGTTCGAATGATGATTTTAGAAATAAAATTGTAGTGTTTTCACTACTGACGAAACCTATATCGTAATGCAAGATTATGAGTTACTTATAGTGTTTTTTTTTTCTCAATTTGAAAATAATAGTTCTTTATTAGATGTTCTGCCCACAAATGTAATTCTAATAGTGTCCAACTTCATAAAAAACATAAGAAAATATTTAGGATGAATTCAAATGTTCAGTGTGTTAGGCATCAATGTTTAGGTCATTTTGCATTCAACAATGCCACTAAAACTCTAATGATAAAAACATAAGGATATAGACAAATAAAAGGACTATAACGTTTAAATGTATAAACCTAATTTTGAGGATTTTAGTGATCTAAATAAAAAAGGATGTGCTAAAAAAGAGACTTAACATAATAAATCAAATGAGCCTAAAAATGAGCTTAAGGAAAAGTCTATTATGTCTGTTTTGGTTGTACATGATATTTAAAGAAGCCTTTTAACAAAATCATCTAAAAAATTAAATGTGGTATTAAAAGAATCGTATGATATTTGTCATTCTAAACTACTTGATTCATTACTCCTTGTGTTGATATTATGTATATTATAGGTTTTGAGCGACATGTTGAATTATCTAGTTTTTTACCACTTATATGTGATGAAAGATAATTCTAATTATTTATGGTGTTTCATTGTTGTTTTATATTTAATAGCTTTATTGTCTATTTATAGACTAACCAAGTGGAATTTACCTCAAATGACCTTTAACTAAAAGACATTTTTAGAAAATTATTGTGAAAATTACTAAAAATACTCTTAAACTGAAAAATATTAAAGTAAAAACCATAAAATATATTTGATGAGATTTTTAATTTAACCTGGACACAAACCCAATAAATTTAATTAGAGCAACTTCTAATAAATTTAATTTATTTAATCATAGAGATCTTTGTATCATAAATAAGACTTGCTGAAATTTTAAAGTCTATAATTATATTTTAAACTTCAATTTATTTTTAGTGAACCTCTGGCCTAACTATTGTTATTTCAGGATTTTACTATTTAAGACATTGTAATCCATTGATGATGAATTTAATAAAAAAAAAGTAACATTTTTTTTTTTCTGTTTTCCTCCCCTGATTTCTCTCTTCTTCATCGCCTTTTATTCTTTTTCTGGCTTTATTTTTCTGCCCTCTTTACTTTTCTTTTCTTTTCAATTTTCTGGTTGTCCCTCGTCAGATATGCTTCCATAATCAAGCGCACTCAGTAGCTTCGAGCATGAAAACAGTGCTCTCCGTTTACAATTGAAACAAGTTATTGAAACAAGTTAGCCCAGGTAACACAGCATGCATTTCACAAGTCTTAAATTCCATCAACAGCACATGACAAAGCAGTTGAGTGAAATTGGTGATCAACAGAACTCAATCCACTTTTGGCTATCAATAGCGGTAAGCTACTAGAATTTTTCAGATTGATACATGTGCAAAATAAATATCATTATTTCAATCCTACTTTACACCTCGACTCCATTTTTTTTTTTTATTGGAACTGGCAATTGACGGGAACGGAACATCAAATAGAGACCAAGGTAGCTATCTCGTCTGCCTATCACTGCTGATCAAGTTGAGTTTGGATGAGAAACACAACAAAGTATCCTACTTGAGGGTCCTGCCTAGGACTGCTTTTGGCAACACACTGCTCTAGTTCAGCTCCACAAAAAGGCTGGCTTGAGGGTGCAAACCTGCTTCTTTCAGAGATAGCGATACCTTATCTGTACCATAAACAACTCGGGGAAAGTTTGTAACAAGACTGTAATTCTCGACATTTAAGTAACCCAAAGAATCAACATAATCATATAGAGACTGGATAGTGGCTGCACTGTGGAACCTCCTCTCTTTGCGTTCTCCAGTTGGGAATCGAACCAAAACCTGATTAATAAAGATACATTGAAAAGTCATGGCCTGCATCCAAAAGATTTACATGCCAACTAGCATAAAGACACTATGAGGATTAGAAAGTCAAGCTTGGTAGATCCACAGCTAAATGCTTCAACCACATTTTTTAAAATAAAGAAAAACCCACAAAACTAAGACCAGGTCAGAATAAGTACTTGTAATATATAAAAATGAGTAATCATCTTGAACTCCTAAACATTGAAAAGTTGATGGATAACAGCATCATAAAAAATGTGATAAATAAAAGAGAGAGAGAGATTTTACTTGTGTGACATCAGGTCCTTTTTCAGGTTCAGCACCAAGTGAGAGGGCTTTCTCCTGCCGCAGTCTTGCCAGAGCAGCATCTTTTTCAGCAGCCTCACGTGCTGCACTATCCCGAGCCTCTTCCTCCTCCTTGCACTTTCTCTCTGCCTCAGCAGCTTCCCTTTCTAGACGTTCTTTTTCTTCTCTCTGTTGTCGTTCTCTGGCCTGTGCATAAAAGAATATAAATACAAAGGCAAGTAGAAAATCACCACCACCACACACACACAAAAAAAAAAGAACAAGGTAAAAAAGAAATGAAAAAGGACCATCGCATCTTACCAATTGTAACATCACAATATAAACTAAATGCTCAAGTTATATATATTAAAAAACAAAACCTTACCTGATCAGCTTCAAGTGCCGCTCTGTATGCAGCATCTTGCTCCTCCCTCAAACGCATGTTGGTTGTTCTCTCTTCTGCTTCAAGTCTTGCTGTCAAAAGAACAGGGGCACTTTCTTCAAGAACTCTCTGTAGTATTGTGAGCATTTCTTCAGGAGATTTTGGACCCTCAACCTATAAATCAAGATAAAAATGCAACATAATTGTCATCATAAAACTACCACACAACCACACAATCAAACATATTGGGTCTATTTTAGACCAATAAACCATCAAACTAAAATCCAGCCAACTTATGAATTGGGATACCTAAATATCCAGCAAAGGTTTCGGCGATTGACATAGATGACGGATAATAAGTCATTAAAGGCTCTACAACTAAACCAGAGCATTCTGTGGGGAAAATTGAGCCAGTTGTGACAGGAACAATCATTTATAGAAGGGTAGGATAAACTCGTGCAATTGCAACAAATACAGGGAAAGCTCAATACAGGAGGTGTAGAGTGCAATAATTGCACCCCATGGCAAAAATAACTTTTTTGTGAAAAGATGCACACGGACCTACCATGACAAAGAAATTACAAAATGAAATCTACAAGTAGAATATCAAACAAGAAAGTAGGGCAATGCAAAGCCAACAATACCAAGTTCCCAAGAAAATATGCAGAAGAAATAAATCAATCCTATTGCATAATATCAGGGTTCCATTGTGATAACCATGTCCCAGGAAAAAAGAAATCACATCTCCAATGGACCAATGCCGAATTCAATCACCTTTAGCACCTTCTAGTGCAAAGTTGAAATAAGGTACTATCTACAAAAACAAGCTTTTCTTAGATTGAAAATTGAAATGGATTTCTAACTATCAATAAAATTCCATGTAAAAAATACATAAAATGCTTGGAATCCCCCCCTCCCAAACCCACCCACCCACCCACACAACACTATGTACTTCACTCGTAGCATTCGCCTAAGCAAATCTAATTATCCTCATTCAACAAACAGTTCAACCACGATCATAGTCAATATAAACGCAAATATAGCTCATCAAAATCATTCAACGTCACAAATTAAATAACCAAACAAACAAAAAAGAAAAGAAATACCTGTTGAAGCAACACAATCCTCTGATTCGTAGAAGACATAACAATAGCACAAAATGGAAACCTCGAAGCCTTCAAACTATTACTCATCTTAAACCCTTCACTCCCTCTAATACTCCCACCCCACGCAACAAAATTCTCATTAACAAAAGCACTAAGAACCTCCGAACACAATGTCCCCTCACAAAACGCGGGCGTATCAAGATGATCCGGCGAATGCAAATACACAAACAACAACTTAAAAGTATTCCTCGACCTCGTCAATGCATCCATAAACCCTTCACCAACAAAATTCGGCCTACTAGAAGAGCCAGAACCATAATCGCTCTCGAATTGAGCAACAAACTCCATCGCTTCTCTCGAAGCAGCAGAAACAGTTACCAATTGAGCCGACGAATCCCCCCCCCCGGCCCGAATTCGATCCCAACCCGATAAACCCTAACGAATAGGACAAGACACCACCAGCAGCCCATAATCCAAACCCCACTGCACCGGAAATTAACCCTAAACTACCAGAGATGACTGAAATAGGCAAAGTGACAATTTTCCAGGCCAAACCCGGAGGAGGGGCGCCAGCGGGAGCGATGGGGGTGGAATCGGAGCGGTGGATGTTCGCATTTGAGGGGCCGACGGCGGTGGTAGTGGTGGCGGTGGAGGAAGAAGAAGAGGGGTGATTATCGGTGTGGTTGGAGGTGAAAGAGGAGATGGCAAGTTCGAGGTCCCAATCATGGGCTTGGAGGATTTCGGTGCATAAACCGGGGTCTTCAAGGCCTGTAATTGCTCGAAAATAGGCTAATTTATCTGCTACATCAACCATTATTGAATCTCCAATTTGTGTTTCTAGGGTTTTTCTTAAAAGGGAAATCTGGCCGAATTCGGGGAAAAACAATGGGAGTGGAAGGAAGGAGGACAATGGTGATGAGCGATGCAAGAGAAGGAAGAATTGTCTGAGTTCGAGTGGTTATGTTCATATAGTTTTTGGATTGTTATTAGTTATTACCATTACCAGCCTCCAACAATGATTGTAATTACCATCATTTGTTCCCATAGAAAAAACGATTTAGATAGTTAAATAATTTATATTTTTAAATTAATCTACGTATATAATTAATTGTGTTTTAAATTATGATTTTATAAAAACTTAAATATTTTAATTTTTATCTAAAAGCATTTAATTTTTATTTATTGCACGTCTTGATATTTATTTCATATCAGATTTATCCAAATATTATTTTTTTTTAAATTGCAGCCACACTATAAATATTATAAAATTGCAGCCACATTATATATATATACATAGATAGATAGATAGATAGATAGATAGATAGATATACTAGTCATGGTACCCGCGTCTCGTCGCGGGCAGAATCATATTTTTCAACATAAAAAAATATTTATTATGTATAATTTTTTTATCATAATATAAATTTAGACAAAATAATAAATATGTATATAATTTTGTGAAGTGCAAGTTTTCTATAAAATATATAAATTTGAAATGGATATAAATTTATTTGTTTAATAGGTTTCAATGAAATAACCAGTATAAAATAAGTAGCAATTTTCTATCCACAAAAAGATGAAAACATAAATTGAAAATATATCCTTGTGTTATTGTCATTATCGTTACTACAAAAATTAAAATTATTATCAACATTAATATCCAATTAATTAAAATAATTTAATTGCCCTAAAAAATTATTAAAAAAAAAGATTTATATAAAAAAAAGTAATAAAAAACAACCACTAAAATTATAATTACTATTGCGTAAATAGTAAAATCATAAAAATTATTTAATTCAAAGAACAAATAAAAATAACAAAAAATAAAAAAAAATAAAGGGAAAAAGGAAGCAATATTAATTTTAAAATGACTACCAATTTAAATTCAAATATCAGGATTGAACCGATTAAAAAAATTCCAAGAAAAAAAACCTATAAAAAAACTAAAAATATAGATGTATAAATACGAATAAAAAATATACATTGTTTAGGAATTTAAAAAAAAAACTAAATGAATTAATATAAAAAAATCTCTGCAATAATCAAATAAAAAAAATAAATAGTTCTATCCACAAAACATGAATACATAAATTGAAAATCTATCATTATGTTATTATCATTATCACTACTATAACAGTTAAAGTTATTATCATCATTACTATCAAAACAATCTCAATAATTAAATTGTCCTGAAAAATCATTAAAAAAAACAAAAGATTTTTGTATAAAAAAGAAAAAAAAACCCACTAAAATCATCATGATCATTGCATAAATAGTCAAATCATAAAAATCATCCAAAAGTAATAAAAAATCAATCACTAAAATTATCATTACTATTGCGTAAATAATAAAATCATAAAAATTATTTAATCCAAAAAAACAAATAAAAATAACAGAAAAAAAAAGGAAAAAAGGAAGCAATATTAATTTTAAAATGACTACTAATTTAAATTCAAATATCAGGATTGAACCGATTAAAAAAAATCTCAAGAAAAAAAAAACTATAAAAAAACTAAAAGTATAGATGTAAAAATACGAATAAAAAATATACATTGTCTAAGAATTTATAAAAAAAAACTAAATAAATTAATTTAAAAAAAAAACCCTGCAATAATCAAATAAAAAAATAAATAGTTCTATTCGCAAAAAGATGGATACATAAATTTAAAATCTATTCTTATGTTATTATTATTATCACTACTATAATAGTTTAAATTATTATCAACATTACTGTCAAAAAAATATCAATAATTAAATTGTCCTAAAAAATCATTAAAAAAAACAAAAGATTTTTGTATAAAAAAAAAACAACCACTAAAATCATCATGATCATTGCATAAATAGTCAAATCATAAAAATCATCCAATCCAATGAAAAAAAGAAGCAAAAAACAAAAAAAAAATGAACAAAGAGAAAAAAAGAGTAATATTAATAGTAAAATGATTATTATAATAGTTAAACTTATTATCAATATTACTGTCAGAACAATTCAAATAATTAAATTGCCCCGGAAAATCATTACAAAAAATCAAAAGATTTGTATAGAAAACAATTAAAAAATAACAAATGAATTAATATCAAATATTAATAAAAAATAAATTAATATCAAATAAAAAATTAAAAGAATAAGGACCGAAATGAAAAATAATATATATAAAATTAATTCCAATTGAAGGATAAAATTAAAACAAAAAAGAATTGGAGGACCAAAAATAAATAATGATAATTACTGTCATTTTACAAAAAATCAAAAGAAGAGGGATTGAAATCAATATTTGTTTATATTACCAATATCAGTTGGAGGACCAAATTAAAGAAATCAAAACATCCGCAACGGAAAAATTGAAGGAATAAAAAATAAATCAAAAATCAAAAGTATAAGAACTGAAATGAAAAGTTCTTATATAATCAGTTTTAATTCAAGGGCACAATTGAAAACAATAAAACTTTAATTTAAATAAATCAGTGATAAAAAGAAAATCAAAACCTCAGGGACCAAAATGAACTTTCTACAAACATTAGGGACCGAAGCTGACTTGGCTGCGGCAGTAGAGAGAAAAGCGGCAGCAGACAAAAAACTGTCCGCCGCCTCTTACCGGGACATATATGACCGGAACGCGCCATGACGGAAGAGAAAGGACCTTCCAGCGCATCTTCTGGTATGGTGGAAGTTCATTTTTTACGGCATTAAGACGCGGCAGTGCAGCACTCGCTGCCTAAATGGCGCGTGAGAGAGGAACGCTGCTGGCGCGTCTGTCTGACGCGCCGGCAATAAATCTGAAAAATAAAATAAAATATGAGATAATTACCAAGTGACCCCTGACCCTACTGATATACACGAAAAAACCGTAAGGGAAAGTACGTAACTGCCCCCGTTTATTGTGCGCTATTTTATCTTTTCGGGGGCTTTTTTCGTCGATTCACTGTGCAAATAAAATGGAAAAACCGGTAAAGCCCTGGTTCCTGTGCACTATTTTATCGTTTTCGGGTTTTTTTTTCATTAATCCACTGTTCAAAACCGGATAAAGAAAAAAAAAAAAAAAGAGGCCACATACACACACGAAGCACAAATGTAAAATGTCCAGTTCACAGTGTATTTCCTCGTAATGCACAGAGAAATGGCAACATGTTTTATATATATATATATATAAAAGAACCAAATCAAAGAGAAAAAATCATGTAACAAAAAAAATCAAATGAAAAAAGAAATATAACTTGAAAGGATTGAATTGAAAAACATTTAATATATATATTTTGGCAAATCAAGCATCGACAAAGTATTGATTTTGTGTCACGGTACCGCAAGGATGCGTTCCAAGATAACTAAAACAAATCACAACACTTACCCCTAAATCAATTTAATATTAAAGATTAAATTGAAAATAAATATATAAAAAAAAAACTTGAAGTGGTTCGCTGTTAATATAAATAAGTACAGCCCCAAGTTTTTAAACTGGATTGATAGTTGTCACAGCGTCTTTTTTTTAATTGTTTATAAAAATAACTTTTGCATCAAATCAAAATTCATATCAACTTTAACGATTGAAAGTCAAAAGGCACTTCTTATCATGGCCTGCCAAAATCGTGCATTAAAAACAGTTAATTTGGCATCATGGTCTTAAATAGTATTTAAGATTATTTTTTTCTTGAAATATTACAGTTAAGTCAATATTTTAACGCAGATATAAATAAAAAATAATGAGACTTGTTATAAGTTATAATTATAAAAGAATAAAAGCACTATAATTACGGGGGGGGGGGGGGGAGTCAAATATTTAATTCTTATTGTATTTATTCAAATCTCACTTTCAAAAGACAATTACAACCCATTGTAGAGAAAAACTAAAAAACTATTAAATTGAATAAAAAACTATTTTATTCAAATAAAAAAACTAGAAAAACATAATAATAATAAATGAATAAATAAATATTTACTCAAAAAAGTTATATTATATGTACAAAGATCAATTTCGTGCATACTTGAATAAATAAAAATAAATCCATATGTCATATATATATATATATATATTAAAGTCCCACCGGTAGAATATTATAATACCACATTACTTTCACATTTTTTAAACAAAAATAGATCCCTCTTATATTCTAAAAAGAAATAGATCCGTAAACTATCAAATAAAATGCAAATTGGGTAGCCTACTAATTCGAAACACCAACAATCTTGATTTCTTTACCCGGCGACGAAAGGAAAAGAACCAAGAAAGCGTTGACGTTTTCCCGGGACAAATAGCTTGGGAAATCTTACCAAGTTTCAAGGAGTTACTTGAACAATTATGGGCAATTTAGGTTTCCAAAAATCTTATTTGAAAAAAAAAAAACTTTTTAATGATTTTATATTACTTTTGATATAAAAAATATATTTTTAAAAATATTTTAATATATTAGCAAGCAAAAATACTTTGAAAAAACAATATCCATCACTATAAATAAATATAAAAAACACCCTTCTTGGTTTTCGGTCACCGTAAGTTGAACATGTTTGTAGACCCCACAGCTTGAGGTGATGACCACCGGATCCTTCCATGATCCATACAGTGAAGCATGGTAGATTCATGGGCAACTCGGTCAATGGGATTAATTGGCTGGCTGGAGACAGAAATCACTGCGAAACCCGTAGTAAAGTGAGCAGCCTTGAGAACATGAAGTGTAAGCAATTATGCTAACCACCTCCAACTGCAACTGAAAGACAAGAGATATGTTCTCGGGGATTTGGTTACCAATCACCATCCAGCCAGAAAACAGTAATTGATGTTTACTGCCAATTTTAGTCGGGGATTACGAGTTCGGTTCACACAACTATGGTGAAATCATTTCACTTCCTTGTTCAAAGATCGAAACACCTTTACTCTGGTTTTAGATATGCAAGGGTGGTTTTCACAAGTCAGGATCATACAACAATCATGTACTCATTACAATTCCTCGATTAAAACCTTTCCCCGGGATTCTGTTTTATTTTTTGCTGCTGGAACATTTTTACCTCCTCTATAATCCATGCCTGAGCTTTGTTCTGCCCTTACGATGGCAGCTAATGAGGACCAGGCTTCCCCTGGCTGCTCATGCACCCAACACATTATGAAATAGACCTTCCTCTCGGCAAGTTTCAGCTTACTCTGGATATCTGATTTTGACTTTCTCGTTTTCTCAGCTTTCAGCTCCTTTTCCCCAGCCTTAACCATCTTCTGTAGATCACAGAGCAAGCAGATTAAAGCATGGCCACCAAGTGACATCACGTGTATCACATCATTGACAAGACTCAGTCCAAATTGCAGTCCGCCCATGTGTCTATACTCAGGAGAGCAAGTTCTCTCCAAACAATATGAAAGAGCTTCAAGCATGGTTTCTGGCTGACCAGTTTGACCTAAGACAGAGGAGACACTCAATACCACTGTTGCTGACCCGATGGCATCTGATTGCCAATCTCCATTATAGAGGCGTAGTGTGAAGCAGTAGCTATATATAATGTCAACCAAGTGATAGGCTAAGAAGGGCGATGGCTCTCTAGAAATAAGTTTCCTGACAGGAGGCAACAAGGTATCAGGGCCAGGAGGAATCTCACCAGGTTGGTACCCTGCACCATAATCTTGATGTGATGATGATGCTTCCTCTTTGGTAAGTGGCTGGACAAGTCTGGTTCCTTCCTTGCTAAGAGAGATATTTCTAGCAGAAGACTTCAACCACCATGGATCCCATGGTTCGATCAACTTGCTGAGTTCTCCAGATGCCACAGCTCTTTGGAAATGTTTCTTCTCTTCTGCCGATAAATCATCAAAATTGATTTGACCACCTGCAATGAAGACCAATATATGAATTCTGTCAGCTTTCTGGATGAAAGCATCCGAGCACACAGGTTAATTCTACAACCTATTGAGTTAGAAAAATTGGTTTAAAAGGAATAAAAATAACAAAAGGAATGAGTGATGAGCAAAGAAGAATAGATTAGATGCCATAACTTAAAAAGAAAGAACACAAAAACATACCAGATAACACCTTCTGAACAGTGTCCTCAGAAAGAACAGAATCTATCAAAAAAATAAAATAAGAGAAAAATCAGGTAAAATCCCTTATATTGCAAATGGAAAGTTGGCTATTTATAACATGCCAAGTCATTGCACAAATCATGTACAAACCTATTCTCACGAGTTAACAATTTTATTTTACTGAAACACAAGTGCATGACAACCCAGAAAACCCATGTTAGATGACACTTATTCTACACTATAAAGAGGGGAGCGGAAAAAGCTTGTTTTTTATACCCTCCTGAACGAAAGAAGAAAAAAGTAGGGATAAAGAAACTAAAAAAATTGCCCGTCTAACAGCAGAATGCCACAAAAACCTCAGTAGCAAAAGCCCAAAAAAACCAGGCTTCTTTACATTTCCATTCACTAAGTTAAAGAATGCAATGCAAAATTTAAAAGGGAAACATGAAAAGAGAAAGAATTATAACCATATTAACATTCCAGAACTTCAACAAACTATAGCTTTACGAATCCCATTCCCTTGCTAATCATCAGGCCAAGAATTATCATTCACCAATCAACTTTCACAATTCCAAACAAACAAACTGTTTCTCCAGCAAGAGAATTCTCATTAAGACTTTGCATTGAATAAATGAAAATTTAATACCATCCTCAAGATCGTCGTCGTCCATCCTATCATCCATTCCTTCTTGCTCCTCGGAATGAAACCTTTTCAAAATATCAAGCATTTTCCGCTTGGTTTCCTCATCCGCTTCCATCCGCTTCATCTCTGCCATCACGTTTTCTCTCATAAACGACTCTGTGCATCTCTCACTATGCGACTGCTCGCCCCGTAACAAAAATAAAATTAGTGATAGAAAAACACAAATAAATTATCACAAAATCAATCATTAAATAAAACACCTTTTTATTTACCTTATAGCAGGGAAGTGAACAGTAGCGAGAATTGCATCGAGGACAGGTGTAGTGTGAAAACTGCTTCTGGCACCTACTCAATTTGAAAATTAAGTTAGATTACGAACAACAATTTAATGGAAGTAATTGTCTGAGAAATTAAGGGCATACACGTGGCAGATGAAGCGAGAAGGAGGATCCAGAGGGGAATGATTCGAAGGATTTTCCGAGGTAAGAACTGCGTCTGCCATTTTTTCAGAGATGGAGAGGTCGACTGTAACTGTAGTTAAAGGGTCGATTTTAATGGCGGTTTCGAAAACCCTAGAAAAGTCCGGGATTTAGAATTCATCATTTAAAAGAGAGAGGTTTCGGTTTCTGGGCTTAACATGTTTGGCGGTTAATTTGAAATTGATTAGAAATGGGCCTGCGCCCAATAATAAATAGGCCTATGTGATGCAGAATTTGACCCCTCTCTATTTTTTTTTGGCGCTAAAAGGCCTCATAGATTCTCGCATGAATGAGTTCCCGACTAAAATATACGTGGTCTGGGAAATTTATAAAATATTTCTGCGAGCATGGTAAAAATTATTTTTATTAATATTAAAAAAATATATATTTTTGTATGATTGTACCATTTTTTGCTAAAATATATATAAAAAAATCAATGCAAATTCAAGGTTAAAATAAATTATTATTAGACAAATTTACATAAAAATCAAGTCCAAGGACGTAATTAGATTTTTAATAAGACAAGATCATTTAATAATAGGAAAAATTAAAATTAAATTATTTTTAATATTTAATTTTGATATATTGAAATAATCTAATTAGATGTAAAGATTTAATTATATTTTTAATGAATCAAATTAATTATATTATGGGCTTAATTGGTGGAAAAAATAAGTTTGAGAGCCTAATTTGAGCTTTATGAGAAGATTAGAATTCTAGAAGACCAAATTAATTTTTTTTGAAGTTAATTGATTGAAATTAAAGGGAAATTTGGAAGAAGAAAAATCAAAGTTTTAGGGTCAATTAAGGGCTAAATTGAAAGGATACATATTTAAGGATCACTTTATAAAAGACATAGAATGATGAGAGGTCAATTGATTGAAATTAGTATTAAAAATAAAGACAATTAAAAATTTAATGGTTAATTAGGGGTTAAATTGGATAAAATAAAAACCAGGAACTATAATAAAAGAACACGCAATTTTGAGGATGACATTGAAGTTTATTAGAGGTAACATTACACAAAATTGAAATTTTATGGGCAATTAAAGCTACAATAAAAAATAATTAAAGTTGATAGATCAAATTAAGCTTTGAAAAAAAATCCCTGAAACATGGTCATTTTAAAGAGGAAAAAAACGAAACGATTGGACAATAAAATAACTAGATGACACATCATCTTATTACTATTTATTATCTTCTTCACCAACTATTCACCAAAAAGTTGATCAAGAACTTACTTTGCAAGTATATTTAATGGTTATACTTTTCATCAAAATTAACAAACCTTGCATGAAATAATCCCCTAATGTTCAATCATATTGTGATACCGTAAGTTCAAACTAATTTACAACCCATATATGATGGTGATGCCTAAAAAATAATAACTAAAGCAACCTTAAGTTATCAAAATCTAAGAGTTCATGATATCAACTTTGATTCAATAATTGAGATTCATGCAAGTTGAATTTTTATTCCATTTAAAAAAAATCTTTCAACCTAAAAGTTTCTTTCCCTTATCGGCTACTATTTTTCCTTTTCTTCCACCTCCAACGACGCCACCACCTCTAACAATACTACCACCTCTAACAACAATTCAATACCTTTCATGCATCAACAATAACTCCTCCAGCAATCACTCTCTTTTAATGGAGGTAAACAAACCTCTTTTTTTGTTTCCTAAAAATAGCCCATGATTTAGGCCATTGTATTCATAATTTTGAATGCAATGACCAACAAATAATTAACATGGTTATTGGCCAAGCAAATGATCATATGGGTTTGGGCTAGATTCAGCCCAAATAGCTAGGTCTAACCTAACTTTTTTTTCTAAAAAAAAAGATTTGATTTTGGGGTATTTATCCCAACTCAACCTGTAAAATACATTGGAGTTAATATGTTTTCTTGTGGCAAAATAATTTTTTTTTATCTAAATTATCTCAGACCGTTAATTTTTTTTTAAACTTTAGTACTAAATGATAGAATTTAAAAATTATAATAATAATAATAATTTTATAATTATATCTGCAATTCTTTTTCCATACATATTTAGAAGGCAAATCAACTATCTACATGCACCGCACCCCGCAACAAGTATACCTAAACGATTTAAGGCCCCGTTTGTTTGCTGGAAAGTGAATTCCGGGGAAAATGAATTCTTGGAAAGTGAATTCCAGGGAAAGTGAATTTCGATGTTTGGCAGTGTCATGAAAAATGAACTGGAAAATACTTTCCAGTGTTTGTTTATGTTATGGAAAATGATCTGGAAAATAATTTATTAATAAATTAATTTTTTTTCAAGTTTATTAAAATAATGAGGAACAAATCTTACAAATTAAAAAGTTGAATGAGAATGAAATTGAAAAAAAATATTATTTCATAAATTATTTCAAATAAAATAAATAATAATCAAAATAATAGAGATCAAATCTAAAATTTTTTTTAAAAAAAATAAAAGGTGAATAAATTAAAATAATAATAATTAACATTTCATAAATTATTTCAAATAAAATAAGTAACAATAAAAAAAATGAGGACCAAATTTGATAGATAAAAAATTTCAATAAAAAAATGATAAGAAAAAAACAAATAGCAATTATAAAAATAAGAACCAAAATTAATATAAAAATTAAATTTTAAGAGATGGAATTGAAAAATAAATATTCAAAACAAATTATATATAGCAATCAAAAGTTTGAGGATCAAATTTGATATAATCAGCAAATAATGACATTTCTAAATTTTTCACAACTTCCGGAAAGTGTTTTCCACCCAAATTTTCCGGAAAACACTTTCCTGAAAACCAAGCCAAATTCTTCTTTGACTGGAAAGTGTTTTCCGTTGACCAACTTTCCAGAAGACAAACAAACACAGGAAAGTTTGGAAAGTGGTTTCCCGGAAAGTGAATTCCGGGAAACAAACGGGGCCTAAATATATCAAATTATTTTTGTCTTCAAAATAACTTGACTTCAAAACATATTTTAAATAGAAATCTTTATGTTTAATACAAGTTAACAGATGAATTCCTATTTGCAAGGTAACCTGGTAGCTAGAATTAAAGTAGTGAGCTAACTGGTTTTTATTGATATGTGAAAGTATAATTTCGGTTTTAAAGTGGTTTTTATTTATAATATATTAAAAATATATTTATTTTTTAATATTTTATATCATTACATTAAAAAATTTTGAAAACACACAAAGAAAATTAAGCAAAGAAAAAAAATGTTAAAAAAAAAAACGTTTGAAATAAAAAAACAAACTTGCTACATTGATTTTTTATATACTACTGTATTAGTATGGAAACTCAGACCCTTTCAAGAGCCTTAATCGTTTGCTGATCATCATTTAGTTGACTAGCTACAATTCTATTTATATTCGGTTGATTTTGTTTGGCTTTCTCCTGAACTTCACCCTTGAATTTAGCTAACACAGCTAGTTCTTCCACCGTTTCTACAATGGCTTGGATCCTTGAAGAGATTTCTATCATTAGAGAAGCTAAAGTTACCACTGGAATAACATCCATGAGATGGATTGTGGGGGTTGTATCATCTGTTTCAATGCTTTCAGGATGTAATACTTCTGGTGGACTCGGCAGTTTAGGAAGATATTTTATTTCGTTTTGCATATCTTGCACTGCACTGCTCATTTCTTCAACTAAGAATTCTATGGAGGATGATCTTTTCATTGTCTTGATAGTTTTTGCTGCCTCTTTTAAAACACTGGAAGAGCTGGAGCTCACTTTCAGGCAAATATTGCTCAGATGCTTCTTTATGAACTCAGGGGCCTGTTTTCAGACATAAAAGTTCGGGGGTCAGGAAAAACAAATTGGCTTAAAAAGTATCAAGGAAGAGCGTGGGAAATTTGTTACCTGATTTTCCGAATCAATGCAGCTATTAAGAGCAGCAACACAGCAAGCGCAGCTGCGCATTGATGCGCCAATTTTAAGGTATTGCTGCCATGGATGTTTAAAGTTGAAGCGGCCATGCGCAGGCTCCCATCTAGCAAATTTGGCCTGTAAGGAAAGCAGTGTTATCCACGGTTCAGTAAAATATTCTGAGAAATTGTATGTTTGATCTGTCTTTTTTGGGGACCAGTCCTTTGCATACCATGGATTCCTCTGTGGCCTTGGAACTGAGCACACATTTGTAACCAAGCAATTTCTTGTCAGGTTGTTTATCGCTGTCCTTATGTTCACCATTGTAATCGAAATGCTCATCTACACAGCCTGAAACGTGGTGGATTTGATAAATTATTTGTGAAACTGGAAAATGCTCATCTTAAATTGTCTATCTTGCACGTCACATACCATCTAAAGAATTGGCAAGTTTGTCCATGTTGCGGCTGATAAGAATATGCAGCTCCTCACCAGCCCAGATGGGGCAAATAAACATGGTAACAAGAAGGCATAGAGAAGTTCCGATAAGAATGGTAGATATCCTTTGACAGGCCATATCAAACAATTTATCCACTCGATAACCAGACACAGTAACAAGGCTGAAAGTGAGGATAAAGATCAAGGCACCATAATCAAACAGAGCTTTCACCGAGGGAATAAATCTAGAGAAGGTTGTAGCAGAAGCTGAAGAGAAAGATATTTAACACTTGATTAGCTAATTGTCTTTGTTTTCATTTTGTAAAATTAGTTGTAATCAAATGTTTGTTCATCGATGCACACCTAATATGAAAACTGAGGCTCCAGTGATTAAGGCCTCAAATTCGTGCCCTGACTGACTAGCCACCCAATGGACACCAAAGGCAAGAAACCCAGCAAGAGTTGTTGCAAAAACTCTATTCGAACATTTGTATATTGTTGCACCTGCATAATAATAATCAGGTTAAATTCCAAAGATCAAGGTAAAATGGCTTGACCTTGTAGGTCACTAGCTCAAGAAACCTTGCAGAATTCATACAAAAAGAACTAGCTGTCTGTTTTCCTTCAATGCTTGACCACCAAATAGTAAGGTGGGCCAATGACCAAGAATGATCTATCACAGAAATTTTGACATTGATGATTCAATGTTTCAACAAATTTGGAGTACTTACCTACAGTATTTTCCAAGACTACCACAACCGTCATTATAGCCCACATAGCATTTCCACCCAAACCTTTATACAAAGGTCTCATGAAGTAAACGAGTGAGACAACAGTGAGTGCCATTCCTACTTTCAGACAATGGATCACTTTTCTAGGGTCATCTACCCCTATATCCCATGCTCTCTTTAAAAACTCCCATACTTTCAAAACCAACCCTGCTATCAAACCCCCAAGCCTTGCCCATATTCTGCTGACAGGCCCTGCATCTGGGACCAAACTCTTTGATGACCCATCTCCCAAAGTTATTCTCCACTCCACTCCACTCGTTGCCTTCTCCTGATGAGCCATATTTTACACTTGAAAGTGGATACCTTGAAATGAGATAGACAAGATCTGTGATACTAGGTAATTCTGCAGCAGAGACCAGGAAATGATCTAGTTGCAAAGCACCCTATTTCCGTGCAATTGGAAGGTGATGCTTGGATTGGATGAAAATGTTGCTGACCATTGAAGTGTGTGTGTGTGTGTAAAGGAGGCATTTGTTACTTTGCACTGAATTTGTTTATATATATATATATATGATGGAAGAAAAACTCCAATGCATGGGAATTCTAGAGGATCATTCTTAATTCTTTTTTGGTAGGTAAAGTTGTGATTATAGAATTTTATTCATTATATTATTGAAAAAATCATGTCCTTAACCTCACCCTTGATTTCTTCATTAAGCCATTTCTGCTATAGAGGGAGACCTGGGATTCTCGTGACCTAAACAACATTTAGAATATATCGGTTGACATTTGTGTCCCAAAAAACGAAAACTTAAACGCCGTGCGATGATGATTCGGATTATAGGAAGCTCAACTTTTATGTGCTCTACAGTTCAAAGTTTCTTCTAAGTGGATCTTTGATCAGACTCCTCTCAGATCTGTGACCTATAGATAAGAAAATTAGGGCTCGGCACCACCATGAGATAAGTCATTTTTATACACCCAGATATTTCTGATGTGGGATCTAGGATTATCCTAACTTAGCGACTGCCGTTGTGGTCCTTACAATTCACATCTACATAACTAGATTTCATAGAAAAAGTAGGTATAATCGTCAGACTATTTTATCAGGTCTTCTCTTATGTATTCCACAAGCAGGCTTTTCAACGTTCTGTAGAACGCATAGCCAGAGCCCCGAGTTTTTCCCCTTTTGATCTACTGGAGAACATCACAGCAGCTTCTCGATCTCCTACGTTCATACAATAGGACACGCGTGCATGCGTAGGAAAGAGAGTCACGAATCTTATGAGCTAGTTGTGAAACCTTCTTCTGGTGGCTTTGATCAGCCAAACTAAGTGGAGAGTCCAACATGAATCTAGAAACTCAAATATGTCCTGTCATTTGTTAGGTGGAACAGGACAAGCACAGCAAGTGGTCTTGACATGCCTTTCGAAACTGCAAATATGTTGCAGCTGTTACCATTAGCTAAACGCTGCTGCAAATCTCTTTATATGCTAGCTAGCCCTCCAGATTAGGTCTTGAGTAGGACTATTCAACTCTTCCCTATTTATAAAAACTTTTAAATCACGGTTTAAGGAGTTAAGCAAGGCTTTTGATTGGCCTGTGCTTATTTCAATTGAATGGAAGGAGCACCTATAATGCATGCTAGCTAGGAGCTTTTCCCAGTCCACAAATGCACCGATTTGAAAAGCACATCCAGCTATCAAAACTCGCTTCTCATGCCACACCTTGTCAACTTTCTCTCATGCTTATTTATATATTACTAACAATAATAGTATTGAAAAGCAGATATCAATGACCTTTGAAACCAGTCTTTTTCGTTTCTTTTCGGCCGAAATGTTAGGCATACTTCACTCCACATTTAACTGCTGGTGGAGGAAGCACCAAGATGGCATGTCAGATTCCTCATGAAAATTCCTGCCCACAGCTGGAAATTTCTTTTTTATGAACAAGAATACCTCTATCTAATGTAATAACTATATTAGCAGGGAATCTTTTAGTGCATGGTGATTAACAGTTCATGTTAAACTATGAGGGCTGTCACTGAAGATATGCAGCTTTATAAAATAATCACCGAGGATGACGACATGGTATTGATGTTGATAGCAGTGCACCAATATTAGGCACCTGGAATCCATGGGAGAAGAGCAAATTTAGGTTTTAGCTCTGTGCAGGATAGGGACTTCATCTTCACAGGGAAACATTTGTAATACTGAGTTTTAATTCTGCGCAGGATAGGGAAACACGAAAAGAAAGAAAAACTTGAATACAATATGAAATGATTCAAAACAACATACACACCAGCACATGTTTATGATTAGAAATTAAAAGGAAATCATTAAATTGTTCAAATGAGAAATAAATCGTATATGGAACTAAAATTGAAGTTTACGGGATGTTGGAACTAAAAAAGAAATGGACATATCGCGCGTACAATATGCACAACCTCACAATCTGAGTTTGGAAATTTTATTCCACATTCTTTTTCCTTCATAAATATATATTTTTATATTTTTTAAAAAATTATTTTTAATATCAATGTATAAAAATAATTTAAAAATATAAAAAATTATTTAAAATAAAATAAAAATTTTTTTTTTTCAAAATCATTTTTGAAACGCAATGCCAAACAGAGTTATAATCTCTCATTATTATTTTTTAATTCTTAATCTTTTTAGTCATGTTTTGCCCCTTTTTTTTTATCATCCCTCTTTTTATTATTAACAAAAAACCTAAAAGATGACCGATTTTCACTGTTCGATCACTGTTCATCCTGACTCATGTGCACTGTTCACTTGCAATTTGATCCGGTGTATCACGCGAGTTCGTCCACCCTATTTTTTTTTGTTTTATCTGGTTGTGAACAGTGTTTAACCAATTTTAACCCTCAAAAACGACAAAAAAGGCCGCCAAAATCAGGGGCTAAGTCGTCATTGCACATATCGGCCCGGACCGGTTCGGTCCAACCCGCCGGTCTTCTTTTTATTTTATTATTATTCGAGATTGGCTAAATACGAGTTTAGCCCCAAATAAGACAAAAAAATGTTCATCGGGAACAAGGGCAGCACGGTAATTGACCACATTTTCCCTGGATGTCAGAGCGTGCTTGGCACGCGCCCAACGATTTTGCACCCCACGTCCTGTGTAGGCGGCGCGTGCGGACTCATACGGTGGCCGGAAAATCGATTCCGACATCCAGAACGATGCGACTCCGAGAGGGCTTCCTCCCGCGGTGGCGCGTGGCTCACACTAATGTTCGTAGATGTGAATAAGGCCGGTTAAACGCGTCGGCCATGTTTCTCTCTCTCCTGCACGTAAAAGTGCAGGAGAGTCCCCCATTTGTTGTTATTTTTCACTTCAGTCCCTTGACTTTCAATTTTGTTATTTGTCCTAATTTTTGTTATATAAGTTTTGATTTAGTTCAATTGGGTCCTCCGATTGGAATTGATGTCAATGTTTCACTTCGGTCCTCCTTCTTTGAATTTTCGGATTGCTTGAAATAATTCAATAAATATGGTACATAAGTTTCCATTTCATCAATTGGATCCTTTGATTAAAATTAATAATATATTGAATTTTTATTTTGACCCTTATACTTTTAATTTTTAATTTTAATCCTGTTAGATTTTATTTTCATTTCGGCCCTTATACTTTGAATTTTTTATTTTAATCCCTTTATTTCTTTTTATTTCTAAAATAATCTCTACTTTTATCCATGTATATATAAATGTGCTCTTCGTTTTGATTTTTAATTTTTGTTATTTTCTTATTTGTTGAGTTGATATTTTTTATAAAAAAAATTATCTCTTAAATTTTGTTTTTTTATCTATGATCATTTAAAAATTGATATTTGTGTTTTTTTTTCTCCATTTTTTTTTCTTTTAATTTTTTATTCGTTTTTTTTTTATATCAGATGACTTTTTTTACTTAATATTTTTTTTCTTTTATTAAATTTTTTAAGATCTTTTTAATCTTTCATTTATTTTATTTTTTCCATTATTAACATAATAATAATAATAATAATAATAATAATAATAATAATAATAATAATAATAATAATTTAATTTTTTTTATTGCTTATTCTTTTGTTAATGTTTTTAAGTTTTTTCCTCTCGGGATAATTTGATAATTTTTATTATTTTAACAGTAATAACAATTATAATTGTTTTTTTTTTATCTTTCGTTGAGGTTTTTAGAATTTTTTCAATCTCTCATTTCTTACTTACTCTTATGTTAATGTTTTTTAGTTAATAATAATACTTATAAGAATTTAATTGTTTATCTTGCTTACTCTTTTGTTGATGTTTTTTTTTCTCTTCTCGGGATAATTTAAGAATTTTTATTTTGTTAGCAGTAATCACAATGATATTTTTTTAATTTTTTTTTTGTTAAAATTTTTAAGATTTTTTTAATCTTTCATTTAGTTTTGTTTCTTTCATTATTAACATAATAATAATAATAATAATAATAATAAAAAAAAACAAATAAAATAATAATAATAATAATAATAATAATAATAATAATAATAATAATAATAATAATAATAATAATAATAATAATAATAATTTAATTGTTTTACTTACTTAATCTTAAATCTTATGTTAATGTTTTTTTAATTTAATAATAATAATAATAATAATAATAATAATAATAATTTAATTATTTTTCTTGCTTACTCTTTGATTAATTTCTTGAATGTTTTTTTTTTCCAGTATAATTTAATAATCTTTATTGTTTTAATAATGTTAGCAATAATAATTTTAGATTTTTAAAATTTGATGTTGCTATTGTCATAATAAGATGTGTTGATCTATTTTATTATATTAAATTTTGCATATATAAATATTATATTTTAATTTTAATCTAACAAATCCTATAAAAATGATTTTTTCCAGCTAATAATTTTTGTTTTTGTTTTGTCGTCTATTATATTTTTTTTATTTGCTCTTTCTTTTAGTTTTTATTGGGTTTTTTTTATTATTTTCAAGCTACATGAATTTTTTTTAACCTTATAATTTTGATTTTTTTTAATCTTTTCTTCAAGTTATTATAATTTTTTTAGTCTTTCATTTATTTCTGTTTTTTTTCATTATTAACACAATGACAACAACAGTAACAACAACAACAACAACAACAACAACAATAATAATAATAATAATAAATTTAATTATTTTTTTTGCTAACTCTTTTGTTAATGTTTTTTTTATGTTTTTTCTCTCAAAATAATTGAATATTTTTAATTGTTTTAACATTAATAGCAATAATAATTTTATATGTTAATACTTCAATATTGTTATTTTTACAATAGGGTGTTGTAATCTATTTTATTATATTCAATTTCATATATATAAATATTATATTCTTGAAAAAAATTACAATATTGTAATTTTTAATATTGCAGATCTAATATTATTAGGGGGAAAATTCAACTCAAAAAAATAAAAGCTAGACAAATTTACCTATATTATCTACAATTAAAAAATATCCGAGTCACTTCCCGTTTCAATTACACTATTCCTTTTAAACGGCAAATAAGTCATTATAGCACGCAAAAAAAAAAAGTTTATTTCTTAAAAAATTTATAATATTTTTATTTATAATATGTCATATCTAATATTGCTGGGGGAAAAAAGCAACTCATTTGTTTTTTTTTATAAATTTACCTAAGTTATCTGCAACTTAAAAATATATTAACCACTTCCCATGTCGATTACACTATTCCTTTTAGGCAGGAGAAAAATTAATTTATGACATATTTTTTTATCTATTTATGACATATTTTTTTATCTATTATAATGTTACTAATTAAATATTTAAACAATTAATTACAACATATAAAAAATTAATTATTTTTCTACATAAAAAAAAGCATAGCACAATGCGCAAGCAACCATACTAATTATACCACGCAAAAAACTCATTTCTAACAATATTAGTAATTAAAAATTGAAATAACTAATTATAGCACGCAAAAAATGTAAGTTTATTTCTGGAAAAAAATTACAATATTTTTATTTATAATGTGTCTGATCTAATATTACTAGAAAAAATACAACCCATAAAAAAAAATTACCTACATTATATGCGATTAAAAAATATACAAACCACTTTCCATTTTAATTATACAAATTTTATCAATTATAATTTTACTAATTAAATATTAAAATAGCAAGATACAATATATATAAAAACAATCAATTTTCTACATAGATAAAAATCCCGGCGCATCGCGCGGGCATATGGCTCGTTATTACCTATCAGATTGATGCCGAAACAAATTCCTAACCTGTTTTTCTTCCTCTTGTTTTTTACCATAGTCGAGGTGTGTTTGTAGTATTTTTGGTCTCCCAAAGTTTTTTTTTAATTTTAATTCATGTTTTATGATATTTATATTTTAGTCTTTATTATCAAATTTAAAGATTGAAAAAAAAAAGATTCATTAAAAATTAAAGGAGAATAAAAAAAAAGGATCATCAATTGAATCTAGCTACCAAAAGATTATGTTTTGTGTCAATAAATTACATTTCAAGAGATGAGTTCTTTTATTAAATCTCACTTTAGAGGGAAAAAAGAGAGGAAGAAAGTAGATTGGAATTAAGAAAGAAAAATAGTTTAATGTTGTGTTTGTTGACCAATTTAGGGTACTAAGAAATTCATATGTGCTTTAGGTGTTTTTAGAGTTAAAATAACCTCTTTTTTTCTTTTCTTGAGCTGCTCTAAAATAGATTAATTAAAAACTTGTTTGAGATTTGTTTTGTTACTACCACAATAGCTATTTTGCACAATCTATTATTGATGTTTTTTTAAGAAAAATGTATTCAACTCGTCTCATGTGCATATATATTTTTATTATTGTGTAATTAAATAAAAAATAATTTTAAAAAATAAAGTTGCTAGATTAAAGTGTAAAAAATAATTTTAAAAAATAAAGTTGTTAGATTCAAGTGTGTCACATGTTTAATAAGTTAATTCAAATAAATACAAGATGCAAAATATTTATATCTTTAGTCTTAATATTTAAAATACAATGTTAAATCGTAGTTGCCCTTGAAAAAAGATTTATGTTCAATTATGTTTTTCCTAAGTCAATAAGGTCATTCTCTAACTGATTTAGTGTTTATTTAGGAATGTAGTTAAGAAAATTAAAAGTATTTTTTTATTCAAAAATATATTAAAATAATTTTTTATTTTTTTAATTATTTTTTTATACCAGCACATAAAAATATAAAAAAAAACTAAAATTTTTTAATTTTAAATTTTAAATTAAAAAACATTTTTAAAATACATCCCTTCACAGACATGTAAAAGTCAACTTCAACTGCTCATCCACGAAAACGCCCATCCTAACATCTCTTTGGCTCTAATTGAAATTCATTCAAACATTGTTATCACCTGCAAATAAATTTATTCTACCTGCAATGGGCAACTTAATTCAACACTAATTTGTCTTCTTAATTTGTTCTTTTTTCAATCTATGTTTTTTCTTTCAATCTCAATTACATTGTTCATCATATATTTATTAGAATTGAACTTTATTTTTTTTAAATTTATTTTCTATGCGTTATTTTCTTTCAATTATCTCGGTTTCATTACTTAATCTCATATCGTGACACACAAATTAAAATATTAACTCAGATTAATTCAAATTAATTTATTATATTTTTATTTTAATATTTATAAAAAATCTTCATTTTAAATCTTCATCTTAAAACATATTATATTATATTTTTACTAATTTTCTGGCTTTCGAATTACCAAATTAATTGAAACATATGGTATCAATCTTTACACAATTTAATTTGTTTTTCTATTAGAAAAAATATTAATAAAATCTAAATATATTTTTGAATATACTAACGAGCCAACTGATACAACAAGTGGTTAGCCTAAGACTAAACTGGTTTGTAAACTTAGTCTATAAACAGGTTATGGTAGCGAAGCCTGAGAAAACAAAGACACGAATACAAACACAGTGCACTACAAACTCTTCTGTCAATCCCATGCAATGTCGGCTTAAATCAACTGACTGTGAAACAGAGTTAACATCCAACGGGACATCCCTCTCCAACTGCACCGAATAATTAAGAGTAACTAGAAACCTAGCCCCTTCCTTTGGAAGAATTTCCTATCTATCAAACATTTTCCTTCGATTTTAAGGGAGTCAAAATGGAACACCAATCACAGCAATATCTCAAGAAATGAATGAATGCTCAAAGTGTTCTTGAATCCCTACGATACAGATCTCTATCATTGAATAGTCTCAGTCAGGCTGACAGGACATGGCAATGCAGGAAGCTGGTAAGGGTTTAGCGCAGGAATCCTTCCATGCATGGAATTACTGGGCTGATTTGTTGAATCCATCACACTACTGCCTGTTCGTTCTAGAAGCTGGAGAAGGTACCAAAATACTTCCACCCTTGTTATGTGCACTTTAGCCTGTAGCCAATTTCAAAATCAGTTCTCTCAAGGCTTTTGTGTTACCTAAATCCATTGTTTTAAATCTGATTTGATGTGCATACCTCAACAATGAAACGCGCCCAGATCTTATTCCCTCGACTTTCCATCAGCCCCTTCAGTATGTTCAAACCAAAGCCCTTAATCACGTCTGCTGTCTCAAGAAAGAATCCCCGATCCTCACAAAGCATCTGTAACGGAAAAAGAAAACACATTTAGTGGATTCGGATATGGCTGAGAAATTCTCAGAGAAAACATTATCTTCTGCTCACATACCTCTATAAGCATTAGGCCAGGTTGGTTGAGGTCCTCAACTATTATTGGGCAAACCGTTGATTGATCTGCAACTTCCAATGCCCATGTAGCGCCGCCACTGCCTGTGGTGTTGTCTTTAAGAAGCAGTCTATTCTCTTGGCCAATCAACTACACAAATGCAAATTGTGAGTAAACAATATTTGTCAAAGCAAGATTGCTCACTTGCCAGCATGCAACGAAATTAAACAAACGAACTAGTTACCTTTGGCTCGTCAGCTTGTTTAAGCCTTTCCGCATATTTGGTCACACTTTGCAAGAATAACATGTGCTTGATGGTGCGATCCAGCAGAGCATCAATGCTACACTGTTACATCATCAAAGGAAACACACGTTAATGATCTAGATTTTTAATTGTGCTTCAATGGACAAAAGATTTATGGCTGTATTTGGTATCACCATTCAGCAGAAAGTCATGTGAGATATCTGATAATTTAACAGATACAAACGATAATTCATCAAATCATAAGAATGCGTACCTTTGCACCATCAGGGATGATCTGTTTCAACTCTTTGATACGGTCTTGTATCTGCTGACGGTCTTTTGGCCTCGGTCTAGTACTTTCCCCAGGCCTGGCTCTTTTCTTGGTGGACTTTGCAAGCTCCTCAGGTTTCGTAGGTTTAGGTAAACCAGAACTTCCAGTATTGACGCTAAAGCTATCATCAATCCATAAGCTTACTTGTGATCTGGGGAACGCCTCTTGTTTTGACGGAAGATTTTTTTTCTGGTCAACATTACATGCAGGCTGCATCATCCTGCTACTGGTAGGGTAAGAAGCATTCACTAACTCAAGTTTATCACTACTTACCAATGAATTTTCCATTCTTCTTCTCTTAGCATTGGATAATTGGTCATCAATGCTAGACTTTGTAACATAGCTAGAATTACTAACACTATCTAAAAGCTCTACAATTCCTAATTCTGAGAACAATCCTTTTTGAGGGCCAACCTTGGAACCACCATCCAACTCTGAGATGCATTCCGAAACACCGGTGCTAGCAGTTACCTGACCACTCCTTGCTGCAGGCATCATCATATCTTCCCAGCAATGCCCAGTTTTTCCACCCCCAAATACTAATCCCAAACCTTCAAAAAGATCATTTTCAGCGCCGGTGACGCTCACAGATTTCTCTTTTCCACTGGAAAAATATGTTTCAGTGACAGAACTTTGAACTGAAGTAGCTGGTTGTTTGAGAGGAATGTTAACTAAGAGGCCCGCAGTTAGACCTGATGATGCTGAAGTGACTCCTCCAGGTTGTGAAAGATCCCCATTCATTATGGCTGCCGTTTCAGTTATGCCATGCTCTGTTGAAGGGGCAGACCACTCGAGAAAATTATCTATTACACAGGATCCGGAGAGATCAATTGTCAAATCATCTGGGTTGAACTTTACAGGGAATCTGTTTAGGCTCGTTTCTCTTTCTGTAACATGAATTGATGGAGCAGAATGCTGGTTGTTCATTGATCTTTCTGTAGAAAACACAGTTGTAGAGTCCTGGACCACCATTTCAGATTGGAACTTTGACTCCCATGAAGTCAAATTAGAGTCTCCACTGCTCCACGTACTGGTACAAGGAGTTTGGGAAGTTTTTTTGTTCAGAGATAGAGATTGAGAAGACAACTGTTGGAACTGAGCACTGGGATTACTAGGAAATATCATTTGAACTTCAGTGGTGACAGCTGTATTCGATTGGTTAGTAGGAAGAGAGGAATACAAGCATAAGGGGTTCATCCTATCTTGTTCAACATCTGATGTGAAAGCAGAGGACTGAGTAACATCCATAGAAGAATAAACTATTTCCGCCAGCTCATTGCAGTTGCCACCAAGCATGGGCGTGATATTCCCATTGCAGAAGGAATCAAACCACTCGTTTAGATCACAACTTTCACAGTTCAAAGACGAAGGCGAGTTGACTTTCGAAGTAAGGCCGTCAACATTTTCCATCTCACTAAACAATCTTCTGGTTTGATCCAAAAATTCATCTCTCTCCAAAATCTGCAATATTAAAACCATTGAAGTCAACAAACATCATCTATGCTTGGTATGTGATGGATCATGTAGATTTGATTTCGCACCAGTCAGTGAAATGCAGAAGTAGTTTTATTTTTTTTTATAAAAGATACAAACCCCGCCTCTCCCCAAGTATTTTTTTTTTCCAGGCGGCTAAAAACAATTGATATGCTTCTGGTGTGCTCACCTTCAGGGTGGATCCAAATTGTACCACTCCTTGTGATTCCACAGAGATTACAGCAATTGTCTGCAGATGGCAATTTAAGTCAATACAAATGTTCAAGGTATTGGATGAGTTTCAAAGGGCATATTATAAAAAACAGTGACAGGGGGGAAGATATGCATTCCATAAAGCAGCACCTTTATTCCAGAAGAAAATTGACGATGAATTTCAAAATCATCCTGTAAGAAAAAAAATTCAGGAAAGCAGAAACTGGTCAGCTAACACTCAGCAATTTTGAGCAATTCAACTAAAAAAATGAAAGAAAAAAGAAAGGTAATTACAATAACAACTAGCACAGTAGTTAATGTTAGATAAGGAGCAAGGGGGAAGTACCTGGAATATGTCTTGACCTCTGATAGAAGCAGCAGAATTCCAGCCTTCATCACTAGCATCTGCGAAAATCCACTGGTGCTTTCCAGTGGAAGCAGCTTGGCCAACAATTCTGCATTGGACATTGACAACAGCATTAGCTCTATCAAAGTTCTTCTAATGATTGGAAATAAATTGTATGCAGAAAATTCACAAAGAATTGTTGAGAACAAATAACTGTATTTCGGGAACAAAATATCACATAGAGCTTACCCTTCACCTAGCATGTGAGCCTCTGAAATCATATTTTCAACAACAACCCCCATTTCCTCCTCATAGTAGGCATCTTCCATGGTCAGCAACCTGGTCACATCTCAAACATCAGATTTTTTACTGTAAGCAAAATATCATTGCCATACAAATATATGGCAAAATTCAAGCCACTAGCTGCTTCAAAAAACAGGCAAAATAGAACAGGTGAAAGCTTTAAAAATCTAGCCCGTCTCAAGACAATTTTCTTGCTATAAAACAGCATATTATGCTAAAATGCTGCCACCAATAAAGCCATTTTATTTCCTGTACTGCTTCAAGTTCAAATTTAAACAAAAGAAAAAAGTTTCATATCTCTTTAAAACAAATTAGAAGATTGTAAACATTAAATTCAGATGTGTAGAATCAACAATTACTGCACATAGAACTAACAAACCAAAAAACCAACTTTAAGAAAAGATCAAAACTTTGAGAAAAAAATAACCCAGAGAAAAATCATGCAAACATTTTTTCTCCGAGGAAAAACAAATTACTTAAATAGGTTGAGAAAAAGTGCAGAACAAAGAAAAAAGGAACAAACTTACATGGAGTTTATCGGATCGAAGCCCCAAAAAACCCCATAAGACCATCCATTACTGCAACAAAGACTCTTCAGTTTCTGTTTTAAAATTAAACCACTCATTTTTCCTTAACCGCCAGAGATTTCACTAACCAACTCGAACTTCGATCACATATATCCCATTAAACTATTCAACCATGAGTCAACCAGCTCTCAACTCAGTTACACAAAAACACCAAATGCTAAAACCCCACCACAGATAAGCTTAAAACTTGCTCGCGACCTAAAAATGTCTGTCTGAGACAAGCATAAGAACCAAAGCTTTTTATGTTTTCAGAGAGGAAAGGAGAAGTACATATGAAAACTTCAAGTGTTGAATGTGTAATGGTCGGTGAAGAGAGTGTTTTTATGTTTATACAAAGATATAACAAACTAACTCGGTTGGCTTTCAGTTTTGTCTCTCTTTTTATTCTCTCTCTTTTGCATGCATACATCCACATATATATATATTGGACAAGAACAATGGAGTCTTGATGATGGTCCAATATTGAGGGGAAACACTGAGATCTTTTCGCAATTAAGACTGTTGTTATGTCTTCGTCTTCTTGTCACCGTTCCTTTTTGGATCTGTTATCACATCTGTTTTTTTACAAACCAATTAACTGGTCCTTGAATTCTCAAATTGTTTTATTTGCTATTTGCTTCTTCGATTCTTGCCGATGGGGTTCTCGTCAGCTAAGTGTCAAATTGGTCTTGTTATCGAGAAACGTGTCAGAATTTCTCATCAATAAAAGAAAAAAATTTATTAAATTAAATTCAACAACGTAAAACTCTCGTAGAGGGAGTGATATAGCAATTGAAATGCGTTAAGCGATAAGAATTATATTTAACGTATGCTATACGTGTACCAGATATCAGTACAAGTGAACTATAATGTTTTGCTTCTTTATGAACACATGATATACATGGGACCAGACTGATAAAAATAAAAGCTAGGACCGTAGCGAAACAATAATACAAGTGTAGGGACCAACTAAAAAAATAACGGCTTAAGCCATTTCCCTGGTTGTATTTACCGGTTATAGCCTGTCATGGTAGTTAATCTTATCGTGGAGTCCGTTTAATGTCTCGCGAGGTAGATAACATGTCGCGTTGTTCTCTTAATTGAGATTAGTTAGACTGTAGGAGCATAAAAATGATGATTAAATAGTGTATTTATTGGGTTTGGATTTTGGTTGGCAATAATGGGTGGGGAATTATGTTCACCAACAAGGATTTGATATGGAGATAATATATTATTTTCAAAATTATTTTGAAACATTATGATATAGTTTAATTTTAATTTTAATTTATTCACAATGCAGATATTTATGTAATTTTTTTAATTATATAGAGTAGACTAGCAGCTATAATTTTGTAATTTTATTCATTTTATTGCTATCGTTTTCTTTTTCTTATTATTATCTTTTATTTATTTGCTGAGCTAAAATTTTTATACTCCATGTCCAAGATTCCTTTTATACATGTCTCCTTAGGATTTTTTGAACACCTATTTAGCATATTGAATTAAGTTTAGGTTTTTTTTATTAAAAATATTTACTCAATAAAATATAAATCCAATCTTTTATTTGTTGTTAACATCATTAATGATAATGATTTTTTTTCAGAGTAATTATACTTTATAGTAGTTAGATCTTTTTTAAATAGGTGATTTCATCTCATTAAACAAGTTAAATGCAAAGATTCTACTAATAATGTTTTTGGATTTCATTTTACTTAACCAAATATTACAGTATAATTAATTATAGATATACTTTTAAAAATATTTTTCATTTAAAAATATATTAAAATGTTTTTTTTATTTTTAATACCCAACATAATAAAAAAATAGTAAAATAAATAATATCCCGAACCTCTCAAACCGGTTCTAAGCATGGACCGGCATCAACAAGTGTCCTTTCTAATCCAAAATTAATCAAGCCAACGATTGTTATCTCCTCACTAGCTCACGAGAAGGTCACCCTCCAAGACCACAAGGGGACCGTGCCCCTCTCGAGAATCACAGTAGCACAGTGAGCCTAGACTTTAGTGGCATTATTATTATTATTATTATTATTATTGAGCCTAGACTTTATTGGCATTATTATTATTATTATTATTATTATTATTATTATTATTATTATGAATCTCTACGGCTAATTATAACACTACGAAAAACTACAGCACATACATTGGATAGATACAAAACCATTATGGGCCTACGAAGAATATTCGAAAATAATAATAATTATAACCCGTGCTAACCTACGCCATCGTACTCTTGACTGCTTGACAGTATAGTTGAATCTGACTATTGTTAATAAAAATAAAAATAAAAAGAATATTATTTTAATATATATAGTTTTTCAGATAAAAACAGTATAAAAATAGTTTATTTCCTTGCGATAAATATATAAAAACAAGTCGAAAGATTGATTATACTATCCTCATAATCAATTCTAGAGATTAAAAGCGAAAAGGCACATGCTATCATCTAAAAAAATGAACATGCAAAAGAAGAAGAGAGAAATTTAACGAGGAAGAAAGGAAATCAGGCATATACGAGAGCGTACATAGCCATCGTCAGATAAATCCATCATCATCTGGCATTAAAGAGAAGGTGATGGAATCCCATCAGTTTTTGTAGATGTGGTCCATCAATCAATTACTTGTAGTGAAATTATTTCCTTCTTTTTGTAGTTTTGAGTGTATTTTAAGCTAGCCTCTCCTATCGTGACAGTGGTACAGAGCACTCATGGACAGTGTTGAAAGCTGTGGTGGAGGCAGCCACCGGTGGTCGGTCACGGAATATTCCGGTGCTCGTTTCTTAAGAGGGTCCCTCCTAGGGAGCTGGTACGGTACAAAAAGGAACGGTCCCTGCATAGTTGTAGGGTTTGCGGGGATCATTTTCTGATTCTACCTTCTGACATATGCCCCCCCTATGGTAGAACTCTCCTCCCTAACATTGCTCATCTCAATGCAACCTATAAATTGAAATTTAATCTATTTATAACTAATTATTCTTTTTTTCTTCTACATTTGCCGATTAATAATTGGGTAGCTTATCGGATTATTGCATATAAAATAATTCATATATATATATATGAATCAAAACTATATCTCCAAAAGTTTAATACATTTTAAAAAAAATTATTTGCAAAGGGATAAATAAATATAATTTAAAAACAAATGTATCAATTAAAATAATATATTATCTCCATATCAAATCCTAGTTGGTGAACATAATTCCCCACCCATTATTGCCGACCAAAATCCAAACCCAATAAATGCACTATTAAAAAATGCATAATAAACTTTAATTGAATAATAAAACTTAAAACCAAAAAAATTAAAAAAAAAGGGATAAAAAAATAGAGTCATGTGCATGCTCGCAGGGGTGAATATTATTCCAGTTTACCATAATTATTTGAATTCCTTATTAAGGTTAGGTAATCTATCAAGTTTGGATATCATGGTCGGTCGGGGATTTATCTAGAGTTTTATTTCTGAATTATCTCAGACAAGAGAAAAGAATTAGAACTTTATTTTGGCCATCCAAAATGCAAATCCTATTTATATATCAAGCTTTATGCTTAAATAAAAATATATTAATTATTTTTCCTCTTACAAATATGTAGAATTATATTTTCTAATGTACTATAATAATATGATTTGAATATAATCAAGATTTATGATGATGGTAATGTATAAAAATAGATGACAATTATAAACTTTTTTATAATAATTTGATACGAATATAATCAAGATTAATGATAACGGTGATATAAAAAAAAGTAGATGATAATTATAAACTATTTTATAAGTGAGAGAAATTGAATGTTCAAAAAAGCTACCATCATGAAATGTTTTTATTTAAGAAAACTAGAAAGAAAAGGAAAATTAATTAATTGGTATTTTTTAAGTAAATGAAAAGGGTATGGGAGATAAAATACTTTTTGATAATTTTTTATGTTTTTTCTTTTACTTTTCATGCGGTGACAAGGATATCCAATTGGATTGATGAAAACTATTCACATATTTTAAAATCAATTAAAGGAAAAATCTATTGACTAATTTTTTACTATTATTTTTCAATTTAAAATCTAATGAAACAGCAATTTCACTATGGCACCAGACAGACCTCATGCTTAAGTAAAGGTTTGAGCTACTGAATCCATCACTCTTTTTTCATGCGCCATCATCATTTGAATGTGGTCTCGAGTGTTACATTTCTTGCTCCACACTACACAAATTGTCCTAAAATGAAACTGCTAAGTGGTGTGTGTGTGTGTGTGTGTGTGTGTGTGTGTTGTATAGGCTCTTCATTTCTGATAAATTACTGATCCAAACATCGGCACCTCCCTAGCTAGCTATGCGGGTTACCAGCTATAACATTTGTTTTACTCTTTCTGAGATGAACAGAATTCGGACTTATTAATTTGCAGTATCAGACACATGCAAGCTATACTGTTCCTTCTCTTAAACGGTAGGGTATCCGAGGTCCGGACTCTAAAAAGCTTGGGAAACATGCATTATTCTTCATAATAGAAATGAAAGGAATGTTGGGGCAGCACTGAATCAGACATGGCCCCCATATATACATTTCAGATGTAACATATATTTCCTGCTCGTCTGAGAATCTTGACTTAGCCAGTGATACACCAACCCTAAGTCTCATCTTCTGAATTCTCTAGTCTGCCTCTTTTGGGTTCTCCAGCTTGGTACGTAGTCCCGGTCTAAATATGGTTACATTCCACTATCTCATAACCTTATCACGACCCTCCATCCGAAACCCTAATCCAACTGGATCTCCTGGTTGTGGACCGCTTCTAATTAATTGCTAAAAAACAAGCCATACTTATTTCAAAACATGATTGGTAATGATCCAAAACAAGGTTTTTCTAAACATGATTATGTTGTTGTTCATTAGTTAGTTAACATTACAATCATAAGGTCTGGTTTTAAAAGCTACCTTCTGCTAGTGGGCAGCTGTGTCACACATACTAGCCAGAGCGTTTTTTTTTCTTTTTAATGATTAGATAGGTTTTCATGTATCAAGAGTCATTTTACTGTTGAATAGTAAGCAAATCATTTCAATTCATATCGGTGCACCCACGATTTTGTTTTTTGGTCCACATTTTCACCTCAATTTTTAGATTCAATTTCTAGATAATAATACTTGGATTCTTCATCTAATTCTCCAAAAATTGGCACAAACTACCTAGAATAAAGAGAGAGAGAGGAGTACTCACAACTGATTGCAGACGCAAAGTTGCACCCCATTTTCTCAGTATCACAAACCCTTCAAATTTAGCAAACAAAGCTTATGATTCTGTCTCCTGAAGAGAACACACGCTTAATCATGGCCGTTGAGAATTAAGTCAACTGCATTAAAAAGTATGGCTTATGATTTTTTCGGTTCCTTTTTTAAAATTAAAAGAGGAGGATTGAATCCAAGAGCAAGATTGAGTTTGTTCGTTGTCTTCATCTTTTTGGTTTATAAAAGAAGCAGCCTGCCTCAAATATGATTTAAGTGTTGAACAGTGAAGATATAAATCAAGTAACTGGTCCTACATGTGATGATCGAGTAAGCGATTGTGCTTAGGCATTTTGTTTTGGTGTTATTGAATGTGTCTGAGTTTTATTCTCCGAAGAAAAACATCCTCTGCGCTTGTAGAAACATGTCACGGTCTCTTTATTCTACCAATACTGCTCATGTTGGTTACTGGTTTGACTGATTTGAACATAGTCTATATATTTATAAAAATTATTAAAAAATAATATTTAGTTTACAGCTCCTTTACTTGTATAAATATGAGCATAACCTTTAATGAAAGAATATGGTTTTTCATAATTGGAGAAGATAATTCTCTCTTTTCTTCTATTTCAAATTTCTGTATTAAACTTGATTAGATCTGTAAAGATATTCGTGTTATAAAACATCACTTTAAATTTAGTAATTGAAATAACCCTGAAATAATTGTTACAAAAATAAAAAATATGAAATTTAACAAGTAATTTTTCCTTATTGAATCTTCAAATATACAATATACAGTAGAAGATGTAATTGCATCTCCCAATTTGTAAGCTTTGACTTGCAACGATAACGAAGGCAATTCAATTTAGCTTCTCAACCCTAATATATAAGGAATAATGATGCTAATAACTCTCGGTGAACAATGCAAGAGCCGGCTCAAGTACATCCATGCTTAAATGCTCGCTCAAGGAGAAATCTGGGATAAGCACATCAATTTTCTTCTTCTTTCTTTTTTTGCAAGGGAGAAAAACAAAAATCTTGCTTACGAACTAATCACTGTGTGATACTTTGAAACTTCATGTTAAGAAACTAATTTATCGAGGACGTAAATTACTTCGGTTGTGATATTAAAAAATATAGCTCTAGCTAGCTTTTTTGCTTGCATGCTTGTCCTGTCACAGTCCGGTTTTCTTTATAAGTTTGCGGTTGGTAAGGGCCCATGTATAGGCTTTACAGTATTAATTCTTGATCTCTTATATAAGCTAGGTTTGAAACGAATATTCTACCATGGAAAGAATTCACAATTTTAGGCTCATCAAGTGGTATATCTATACGTAAAAAGTGACCATCCAGTTGCTTCAGATCTACATATCACAGTGTGTGTGTGTGTGTGTGTGTGTGTGTGTGTGTGTGTGTGTGTGTGTGTGTGTGTGTGTGTGTGTAATGCCATGAAAAGGCAAGTGTGGAAATTGCAGAGAAAGCACAAATGGCATTGACTTTGTAAGAAAAAAGTGGGGTGTTGAGTCAAATTAAGTGCCTTTGTTAGATGCCCTTCTACGAGAACGCTTAAACTTTACTAGAAGATTTATGGGATACTCATGATCATCTGGCCACTAATCTTTACTGATAGAATCCATTGACTTCTGCTAGTACAGATATACTAGCTAGCTATATACTGATCTTCAACGACTCTTCAATAATAATTGCATAGTTTGCCTACCAAAAGTGGCATCTAACTTTGAGCTGTGTGACGGGTCAGTCTAACATGCATTTGGATCAGGAAGGGACCATCTTATTTGCTTAGAAAACGATCTCATGTCTGGTGGCCCCTGAGAATTTCTTTTTTGTAAAAAAAAAACGTCATATATGATATATAATCAGATACAGATCTAGGATTCTCAGTTAAGGATGACAAAAGCAAAAAACAGTACATAGTAATGCACAAATAACATAACTTTATGATGCATTGCTAGGTTTAAACAAGATTACTATATCAAAAACCGGATAATAAAATATAAAACAGTCTAGTTTTAAATGAAACAATTTACTCTTTAGTAAATATGTCATGGAGTAATGGGATAACTTCAAAAAATACGGTGAGCAAAACGAGGGGAGGAGCAAGTTCGTAATCCTCGAAACTATCAGGGACTATTATGTTGTTTTTTTTAAATATTAAAGGGGCCATTGCCCCCTTCTCTTACATGTAGCTCTTCCCCTGAAAATAATATTTAAATCAAAATCTTCAGCACATGTTCAAACCAAATCTTCATCGCTTGTGCTGGTACGAAGTTATATGGGAGCTTGTTCACGTTATCAGATGATCTAATTAGACCATGGCTGCAATAATTGACTGTAAATTGCGTTTATGTGCAAGGAAAACAAAATGCAAACTCAAATGGCATTCGATGCAGCGTCTGTCAGAAAGAAAAGGGAAAAGGGGATTTGTCGCTATATATAGAATTCAAGTCTTGGATTTCTCTTGAAAAAAGCTTTCAGGGAATCTCAGCCATTTATTGAAGGCAAAAGCTGACAATATTTGGTAATGGTCACTTGCTGTGGAGGGAGCTCTTTACTGTCCAGCGAAAGGGTAACACAAATGCTAATCTCGCGGACTACACCTTCCATTTCACTATCACACATCGCCACAGATTTCATACACATTTGCGTTTCTCTTGTTGTAATTTTAGGACAACCCTAAATCTTCATTGTTTCTGCACTTGTTAGGTTGGTGTAGTGTGTAATCTTGTTGTATTTTCCCTGGCATTATTGAAGCCTGGCAGCTATGCGACCAGAGAAAATCTCCGTGTCTTTCCCTATTCAGAATACTGGAAAATTAATGCAAATATAATAGGGGCAAATAATATGAAATTATTATTATATATGGGGAAAGTTTGAGATCGAGACTTTTAAAAAAAAATAATTTAAAAAAAGGTACGTCCTCATCCCAGTTGAACGACGATTCATTAACTGTCATTCAACCTTTTGCTATACAAATTATTTCGTGGCACTAAAACAAAGACAGCCTGATCATAATCATAATGCCAGTCAAACGTAATAATAAGCTCCACCTCGTAAATCATGGGTTCGATGACCATGATTTCATTAGATGGATAGGATCGATATTGGTGTTGTGAAGATGAGCACTAAAGGTTATTTTGCATTTGTTTACATGGGTTAGATTTTTATTTTTATTGAGTATTGATTTATTAATTAATAACTACAAAACTTGAATTTGGGATCTGGTGTTTTATTTTTATATATATAAAAAAACAATTGAGCTACAAGTTTATTGTTTTGCTATTTAAACAATACAAAACAAAACATTTTTTCAATAATATAAATTCACCTTACAATTTAAATTTTCAAATTAAAATGTTTTTTGACATGAATCGGAGTCTTGAGAAAGTGTTAGAAAATAATATAAATTATATCTCATGACCCTATCTAATAGCTTAATTTTTTAGATTTTGATAGTTATTTAATATGGTATAAAAATCTTAATTATCAAACAATTACGAGTCCAAATTGTACTATTCTCGTCTCTCTTTTTTTCTTTTAATCAATAGCACAATACTTGTAACTTTGTGTAAAATTCAAGTATAAAATTTTATTATTTAAAATAATATATTAAAAAATAATATAAATTATATTTTTAAATTTCAATCAAAAAAATTCTCCGATGTTATTCACGAGAAAAGAACACGTCACAATGAGTTTAATAATAACATTGCTAGTTAATTGATTATGACAATTTGATATGAGATTATGATAGTAGGAAATCACAATAATTGATGAGACGAGCAATATATTTTCCAGAAATTAAATCAATAAATTTGGTAGAAACCAATAATAATAATAATAATAATAATAATAATAAGAGGATGCATTATTATTCAGGAATGAAAACGGCATGATGTTGTCCGAAAAGGAAATAAAAAGAAAAGGAAAGAGAAGTTGACAATTTGAAGCTGTAAAAACCCCACTAGCCGCAGAAGCATTTATTAGTAAAAAGTAAAGTGAGTTTACAAAGAGCCATGAATTTATTATACTGAGGGTGGGTGGTATCCTCTGCAAACAGGTCTATCTCTCCTTCCCCGAAAGCCAATACGGACCCACCATCCTTTAGAACAGAGCAAAAGCATCCCTCTGCACTAAAAGCAGAGAATGTCTACTCACTGTTGGGTCCCGATGTCCTGACTCCTCAGTCAACAGTGCTCCCCTCCCTACTCTGCAACCTACGTCCCCCTGATAAACCCGTTTTGTTATCATAAAATATATTTATGTCGGTGGGTTGTTATTTGCAGTGGTGGCGACACTTCCATCTTGATGTGGATTTTAAATTAATTTGGTTTCATATTTTTATATTGGATGATACTCTAATATCAAATATAATTTTAATTAAAAATCAATTTTAAAAATAATATTTATTGTAGTCTCAAATAAACTATTAATCAAATTTATTTTTACATGCGTTGTTCATGTTAATATAGAGCTACAAGAATACAAAAAGGTTAATTTTATTAATCTATTAATTTATCTTTATATGTATTAATCACGTCAATATAGAGCTTCAAAGATACGCAAAGGTTAACTTTAATCATTTAAATTTAATTTTTTCTTATAAATTAATCTTTAAAATTTCTATATTGAATTTTAAACTTCAATTTTGTCATTTATCAGTTGTTCAATTCTCTACAAATGAGTAGAAAACTTGACAAGGTAGAGATTTTAATTCATTATATTCCATCCATAAAAGACTAGTCTTGATGTCAATAAATTTATTCAGAAATGAGAGTTCAATAATTGTGGTTTTGCCTAATACCAGAAAAATAAATCATGCTCATATTTATTTTCAAGATATGATTTTTTTAAAAATAATTATTATTTTAGAGTGTTTAGAAGTTTAAGAAGAGATGATCTAGATTTTTATGAAATTGTTAAGGTTTTCTCTGATAAAACAAAACAAGGCTTAAAATTGAACTATCAAGGTAAAAAACCTTAAGAATATTTTTTTAACCGTTAGATACGGTTGATAAATTCTTATAGCAAATGACATGTTATTTGCTTCAAATATTTTACAATGAACAAACAATGCATTTGTAATTTAATGTAAAATAATGAATTTATATTTGGAATAACCTCTTAAAATTTATTTTTCAAATGACTTTTTTTTTTATATAAAAACATGCTAGTAGGGAAGTGAGACTTTTGCTTTCATTTTTTTTTATTTAAATAATTGAAATTCCAGTGAATACTTATTTATAATATCTTGAATTTTTATTGAAGAAAAAAATTATTGATAAGACAGTATAAATTATTCTTAAGAAATAATTCTCAGATAAATAGTAAAACTATAAAACAATTATTTTCAAAACTTTTTTTTTCGATTTAATCTCTGTACTCACTGATTAAATAAAATTAAGCTTACAATTATGAAAAAAAAGTCAAATATAGAGGACTAAAGAGTAAAAATCAGGTTAAATAAATGTCTATCTTGTTGTACATAACATTTCTCATTTTGGTCCAAAAGTTCATCTTATTTATTTTCACCTGTGAGTTTGAAAATATGAGAGAAATTCATCGGAAAATACAACAATAAAAAAAGAAAGTTATTGGTCATCATAATTGTAACAACCAAAATAAACTGATAAAGTGTCAAAAAAGTTCCGTTCAATTGGAAAGGTTCAATAATAATGCTTAAAAACTATGTTGTGAGATTAGTTTCTTAGCGATAAGATGAGTGCTTTGGTTAATGGGCTATTGTAGAACATCTTAAATAGTGGACAAAGAAAGATTAAAAATTCATGACTTTTATTTTGTATTTTAAAATTATTTTTAGGGTTTGTTAGCTTAAAAAATGTTTTTAGGTGACAAGACAAATTGTCCTTTGCTTATTTTTTTCTACAAAATAAATAAAAGATGGTGTAAGCATGTCGGGCGACCCAACCCTAGGTTTTTGGCTTGAACTACTACTTTTTGTATCCATTTTCTATTTTGAATTCCATTTTATTTCTTTCTTATAATCTATCCTTTTGTATTTGGTTTGTAATGTGTTCTTTTACTGTCTTTTTTTCTTTCTTTGAGTTTTATTATTTAATATTTGATTGATTTTAAATTATTTTTTGTAATTTTTTTACCTATTTTTTAAAAATATTATTGTTAAGCATCATGAATTTGATTTATACTTGATCTGATGAGGGTGAATTTTTGTTATCATATAACAAATTATATTTTTTTAATAAAAAATAAAGGTATCAACCTAGTGGAATACATAATCCTAGGTTATGGGTTTGGCGAGTTAAGCCATAAAACCCAATTGCTCTAATATATTGTTTTCTCAAAATTAAAAAATATTATCTTGAATATTTATTTAAAAGTTAAACCGTAATTTTTACTCAGGGGACTAAGTCAAGCAAGGATGACTCGTAACCTAAGATGCGAGTTTGACAAGTTAAGTCATGGAGACCTAATAACTTGATATATTATCGTTCCCATGTAAAAAATATATCATCTTGATTATTATATAAAAAAATATTTTTTTACCTATTGCAGGAGTGTCTCAAAGTCTGTTGAGTCTAACAAGTCATGTCAAAGTAACTTCAACACAATTTAATTTTAACTCTAGACTACAATGAAATCAATTAGTATTTATTACCTAGATTGCACATTTAACAAGTTAAATCGTGAAATTTTAGATAATTTAATATGTTGTTGTTTTAATTTAACTAAAATAATATTTTATTAGAAATGATTATAAAATCAAACCTTGTTTTTAATATTACTTGATAATTTTTATATAATTTAAATTTAAAATCAAGTTGAATCATGAGATTTAAAGCTCACTTGGTAGATTCGATTCAATAATATTATCAATTGATTTTTAATGAATTTTAAATTTTGTTATGTTTAATTTTTTTATTCGATCTACAATATAATGCCAGTAATAAAAAAAATAATGATTGGTGATAATATTTTCAGATTATTTTTTAAAACTGAATCATTCGTTCGGTTCATTCACCTAGGTAAACACAAATATACGACCTTCGAGAAAATGATCTTACCTTAAAAGAACAGACACGTGTCTAGTCAGATTGACGCGTCAATAGTGAGAATCGAACGGCGGTCATTTTGAGGGCTAAGCTAGGTGCCGGTGACCAAGGGGACAAGTAGCCGGACGGTCCCGAAAGCTTTTTGAAGGACTCTCTATTGTAGGGGTCCACTTTCGATGATGATGCAGTCCCCCATTGGTCTGTCTCCTGTCACGTCACCAATCATGTGAGGTGGAATGTTGCGGTGTCAGGATTGATGATGGTATGAGACGCAAGCAATGATCCTTTTTGGTTTTGGGGCTGTTCTTCTTGAATTTTTTTTGTCTTCTTGTAATCTTGTTGTCCATCTTTGCTTTAATAATTATATAACTTTTTAAAAATAATTTTTATTTAAATAAAAATATATTAAAATTATTTTTAATATATCAGCCCATGGAAGTTATTTACAAACATTAATTTAAAATATAAAATAGATTTTTTTTTCAAAAAGTTAAGATTGTGATTTTTTAAACTGATTTTAAGAATATTGTTAAGGTTGTTTTTGAAAATATTTTTTATTTAAAAATATATTAATTTTTGTTGAAAATAATATCTGAAGTTAGCATAAGAAAATTATTTAAAAACATAAAATTTTTTAATTTAAAATATAAAATAAAAAAATTATTTCTTTTTTCAAAAACAACAACGCCAATCAAAGGATTGCAGCCATGGTGGCGCTTTGAGTGCGAGGTTTTGAAGCCCAAATACCCCAATTTAACGAAGCCCTGGGCCACATAGATTTGGGTATTGGTGGAAGGAAGGCTTCAATTAGCGTATGCATGGAGTATCTCTCCATCTGGTCTTTAATGTCGGCAGCAAACTAAATCTCTTTTCATTCGGAGCTTAAACAAGTTACTGAGATTATCTCACCAAACCTGTTACCCAAACCACGAGACCGTGATATCCCCATATAAATATTTTGAATAATGAATATAGATAAAAAAGGAAAAGAAAAAAAGGATGCACTAAAAAAACAAAGGGTAGACGACCCAAAAAAGAAGGAGTGACCTGTATATTGGCAGGCTTAGATCTTGGCATCTGGGTTCTGATCCCTGAGATTTAAGAACGGCCCAGTTAAGAACTAAAAGCCCACTACATCCCTTCTATATTATCTTCTTATCCTCTAGAAGAATACCTTATCATGATTTGTTGAAGTTAAGGAACATATTTCTTTGGAAGCTTGTTGCAACATGTTCATTATCGGTTTCAGACAATATCTGTATCTGGTCTATGATGGGCTACTAAAGAATAGGTTCAAACTTGGACGGTAATCTAAAGAATTGACAAGCCGCCATTTTTCTGCTTTGTTCATTATCATCATCATCATCATCATTATATATATATATATATATATATATATGGCATCTGTATCTCTTCGTGACTGGAATTATATTTTTTAACACAAAAAATATTAATTATGTATAATTTTTTTATTATAATATAAATTTGGATAAAATAATAAATTTATGTAAAAATCTTGTGAAATGTAAATTTTCTATAAAATATATAAATTTTAAATGAATATAAATTTATTTGTTTAGTAGGTTTCAAATAAATAATCAGTATAAAATTATCATTATCATTCAAAAAAATAATAAAATTCAGATATCAGAATTATTGAATACATTATATTATGATTAATTTATTTTATAGTTCAATTTAAATTAAACACAATAAACAAAATATAAATTATGAAAGAACCTGTATTAATGAAATAACAAAAATAAGTAGTTAATTTTTTTATCTCCAAAAGAAAGAAAATATAAATTGAAAATTTATTCCCACGTTACTGTCAATATTATTATTATAACAGTTAAAATTATTATCAAATTATTTTCCAAATAATGGAAATCATTAAATTGACCCGAATAATTAAAAAAATAAAATAAAAATATAATTACTAAATTAATCATTATTATTGTGCAAATAATAAAATAATAAAATCATCTAATCCAAAAATAAAAAATAATAGAAAACAAAAAAATAAAGAAAAAAATAGAGCAATATTAATTTTAAAATAATCACCAACATAAATTAAAATTTCAGAATTGAACCGAATAAAAATAAAACCACAATAAAAAAATAAAATGATAAAAATTCAAAACAAAAACCAAAAGTTTAAATGAATGAATACGAACAAAAAATAAACATTGTTCAAGAAAGATAAAAAAAAAAGAATCAATACTAAATAAAAATTAAAAGAATAAGTGCCAAAATGAATAAATAATATATAATTAATTTTAATTGAATGACAAAGCTACAATAAATATAAACCTTGAAAAAAAAATAATAAAGGATTTTTTTTTTTAAATGCACTGTAATCAATATTAATTAAAATTTCAGAATGAAATATAATAAAAATAAAATTTTGATAAAAAATAAAATGATAAAAAATAAAATAAAATCTAAAAATACAAATATATAAATATGAAAAAAAAAAAACATTATTAAAAAAAGAAAGATAATATATATATTTTTGGACCCTGATTTATCGAAACTTTTTTGACAATGCATTTGCTTTTTCAAGAAAAAAGAAGACACTAAGAGTGGTGGTGTCATATGATAAGCTAATGGTGTCTTTTGGACATGCTCTTAGGATAACACAACACTCAATTTGTCTCTGCCTATCATTTGCCTGTCCCTGGTTTCACTCTATAATAAAACCTCTGCCCTTGAAAAACACTAACATTTACACTACCCTTGCCAGTAAAACTCACCAATTCAATATCCATAGTAAGGTCAAAAGAGTCATCTTACGGTTATGCTTTGGTGTTCCCATCTCCCACAACTGGAAGCTTGAACTCAAGAACCCCCAAAACCTAAAAAAGAACATTTAGTAAAAATTCTCTGCAGCTCAACCCCCCCAGCATATCAGCTACAGTTAGTGGGTTTTGTTCTCTACACCCGCTGCTTGATCTATCAATACAGTTCTTGCAATCGGGATCTTTTCAAGGTAAAAGTTTCTTTCGAGAAAAAATCATTTCTTCTTATTCACAACCTTTTTAGTTCTTTTTCCTCCTCTATTGATTGGTGTTCTTATTTAATTTTGATTATACATGTATGAATTGATGACTGTTATAGTTTATTGACATGTAAGAGACAACATTTTGTTAGACATTCTGGGAAATATTCTTGCTTTGAATCTGATTATTGTGTAGTTCACAGAATTGCCTGTTTAGTCTCTGTATGGTTGCCAAGATACGTGGAAGAAGGGAAAGGAAAGTGGATTTAGCATTAAAATGTATTTTGTGCTATTGGGATTTTCGAAAGAATTGAGAATAAGATATGATCGAGTTGAGTGTTTATTTCAAATTCTTTTTCTTTTGTATTGCCAAATGAGGAAAAACGTTTCTCAAGATTTGATAAACTGCTAAAGAGAATCTATTCTTTTAGCATGGCAGAGCAATCCATTTAGAAAAACTTTACGGACTTTGATTCCACTCTAAGTGCTCTGAAACTGTATAGAATTCCATCTGTTTTGAGAAATGGGGCAAGGTGCCTTCTTTATTGTGGCCAAATAACTTATATAAATAGGTGGAAGCAATCCTGGAATTATACCCGATACCTTGTTTAGCTGCAGTAATCTTCTTTATTACTATAGTTGTTTACGTTTTGGATGTACAATGGTATTACAACTAGAGGATATTTACGAGTCAAAATTTGTTCTTTAGAATAGGTAGGGAAATATAAACCTTGCTTTTGTATTAATACAAGGATGTATTGGTGCTTTGACATCTTACTTTTTCTTTGTATTTCTTTCTCTGTCTAGCATGCACATGCATGTGCACACTCAATTGTGGATGTTAGCTTGATATATTATGGTGGTATTGACTTTGTGGTATTTTTTTTTTTTTGCATCAACTTTCATTGATGATATTTTTATTTTATCTTTTCAAATGTTTTTACTCATTTCAGATCAGGTGCTTGCTTGAAAGATTCAAACTTGGCCTGCTTTTCTGGAATGTATGCATTATATCTCACACTCCGAATTTGTTCACAGCAGTCCCCTCGATTTGGGTGTTTATTCTTTCAGTTGCACAAATTATGAATTTTTTATCCCTGGCCTTCATACATGGACAAAACTGGAATAGGCAAGCCTTGCGGATTTGGAGATGAGAACACTAGTGATGTTGTTCTATATTTGAGAAATTGTGAAGGAAGACCTGAAGTTTTTTACTCCCATTCCTTTACCTTAGTAAGCAAGAGTAAGTTCTTTGCAAACTGGTTCTCAAGTCCAGACTCTGGTAAACGTGTTGAGATTCATTGCACAGAGTTTAACTATGACCATTATGTTAACTTCTTGAGATTGCTGTACCTTCCCGTGGACTTGCAACTGGACTCCTTGGACTCTGTTAAATCTGCTATCGGAATTCTTGAGGTATCTGTTGCTTTCAGCTGTGAAGAGATCACAAAGAACTGCATCCTGTACTTGGAGGCTGTTCCACGGGAGGACAAGGAAGAGGAACAAATAATTAAAGCAGTCACCAATCTAGGTCCAATTGCCATGCCCATAATTGCCAGGATCAAACCAGTAGATATAATTGCTACCAAAAATGTATTTGTTTCAGCAGTTCGCTTTGCAACATCTCCTGGCAGGTCATGCCCTCCATTTGGTGATGAACTTAAAATCTCTGCTCAAGAACAAGTAGAATACATGTTAGGGGAAGATGAGGACATGCCGTTGGTTATGGCTGATGATGAAGTAAAATCAGTTGTGAGATCAGGTCTTTCCAGAATCTTTTCTACATTTGAAAAGCAATTATCGTCCCTGCTTTTGGAGTCTGACCTCACATCCGAGATGGCTGAGGACAATATATTGCAGTGTGTATCTGATCTGGAATGGATGGGCAATTTACTTTCCAAGATGGAATTAATGAAGGACTTTGTATCAAACTGGGCTGAGATCTCTGGCAACGTTTTGGGGATACTTGAAGACAAGAAACTTGAATCTCTCATGTGGGGTTTGAAAGTGAAATTGATTGAAGTGAGCGGAAAGGCATTAGAAGCAGTTGGTTACGGTAGTGTGATTCTTCCAGCTCCAGTTCGGGTGCAGCTCCTCAAGACATGGCTTCCTTATATAAGGAAAATAAAGCCTCTTTTAGATTCTAAAGGTGCTGAAGACACGAGTTTTCCTCACAAAATGGATGGCGATTTGTGCCAGAGTATCGAAGGGGCAATTGTCTCATTGGTACTGGCATTGCCATCAAATGACCAAGCTGATATCCTGGCGGATTGGATGAAAGCAGATCAGGTTAGGTATCCAGACTTGAGTGAGGCTTTTGAGGTTTGGTGTTTCAGAACCAAGTCGGCAAAGAGAAGATTGGTTGAGGGCTTAGACAGGGTTGGTAATACAACTGTCAGCCTCTAACAATCCAATGCAGTTGTTACGTTAATTGATATCTTGATTCTATTTATGTATTCCTGACATAGTAAGGTCATTAACAATCTTTAACAATGTTAATGATTCTATTTATGTTTTCCTCACATAATCAAGGTCTATTTGATATCTTGATTTATTTCCATGCACCTTCCAGGCATCTCCTTAAGTAATGCTCCCAACATGCATTATCTAACTCTTGGATTGATTGTTCATCACCAATAGTTTATGGTTTTCATCGATCCTTGTTCCTACCAAAACGATGAGAAAAATCGATCTCAGCTTCAAGTCGAAGCTATTTACATACATTATTTATATATATTTTTAGATCATTGATATTAAAAAAAGAGTAAAAAAACAGTATCTACTTATCAACTCTTGCAAATACTCAAACACGCTCATAATTGTATGTTTGAAGTAGCAAATGTCAACATCATGATCAACACAGTCCACAGATCATCTGATCTCAATGAAGGCACCTGAGCAATTGGCAGCAGCCTGTAGACCATTCGATTTCTTTGAAGGAGCCTGCGCACAAGTACTTTGTCTCTGCATGTTTAAAGTCATATAGAATTAGAGGGTACACATCACATCGTTTTTGCTGACAAAAACAAAAAAGTCAACGGGCTGCAACTGATTTTTAACTAAATCTTGTCGAACGAACTGAAATCAAATCTTCAACCGGATATCATGAATCTTCACTTTTCTTTTTTAAACCTGGCCTGGTTCCAAGCCTGATTTTAAGACCATGCTATTAATCGGTAACTTTGGTGTGACTGAGAGATTATTCCAATTTGCTGGCCGCATCATTTCATTAGATTCCAATTTCATTATACATTAAGAGAGCATGCATTTAAGAGGAGGGAGCTCGGAAGGGCGAGAGAGAAAAATCAGATTCTGGGAAATGTAAAACACCAATCTCAAAATACCAGCTGTGGCCGTCCAAACTGAACTCACAAAACCTCAAGTACTCCCTCAGCTGGCCATTGATGCTCTGTGCCTGGACTTTTTGTTATAGTGAGCCAAAATAAAAATTAACAATAATAAATGATATTATTTTTTTATTAATAAGATATCCGGATTAGGTTTCATGTACTAATATCTTTAGTTTTTGAATTAATACTCATGTAAACTTCTAGTTACCATCAAATTAATAATAATAAAACTTGAACATGAAACTACATAAAAAAACAAAAAAACAAAACTCTTAATTGATATTATTATATTTTTAAAACATATGCAGTTGTCACTTAAAAAAGATTCACTTTTTTAATATAAAATAACTTTTATTTTAATACAATATCAAATATGCTAGTATTTTATCTAATTCTATTTCAATTTTTCTATATCGTTTGATTTTTATTGAAATAATGTGTGTAATTATCCTATTCAACTCCACTTTAATTCAATAATTACTTTTATAAAATGTATTTGTTTAAATGTTTTTTTTTTACAGGTCAATTTATGTCTCAAGAACACATCAATAGAATTTAACCAAATACATCTTAGTTGCTTTAAATATTTAAAGCACATTGCTTTAAATAAACAGCAATTAACTATTTGTTAAACATTGTTTTTATCATACAATACAATATATTAGGATTATAAAAATAATTTGAATGATAGAAGCAAAGTATGGCATTTATTTTGCCATACGAGGGCTAATTGTCTTAGAATTTTGGTCTAGTTTGAATTGGGATGTGTTATCCAATAAGGTTAAAAAAGTTTAGAATATTTATGGTTTAGATATTAAAAAAATATTAAATAAATTACATTATAAAAATGAAAATAACTTAATTTATTATTGTTTTATTTCTTTCACCTCATTTGGCATTTGGATAATCGAATTCAAGATGAATGATGAAACCTAAAACACAATTAATTACATGTATATTTTGGAGTAAGGTTAATATTATTTTTTAAAATAATTTTTATTTAGAAATACATCAAAATGATATAATTTTTTTTAATTTAAAATAAAAAAAATTCAAATTTTTTGAGCTATCAAAACACAATAACAAACAAGTTGTAAGTTTGGAAAGATGCAAATATCAAAGAAAAACCCAATTTCAACACACACATATATTTTTTTCATTATTTATGTCAATGAAACAACAAGAGTCTTGTCAGTAATTAGGATTACTCTACTTTTTTCTTTTTTCTTTTATAAATAAGAGTTTAGAAAAGTATTTTATTCCCTATATAGAAGGATTTAGTCTCCACTTTTCACTTGAAAAATTATAGGAGAATATTGTTGTCTTGGTGGTACCTTAATCAAAAGCTTAATCCAAATTCCAAAGGGACCCAAATCTTAATAACGAATTATGTCTCCTTGATCATCCAACTCACCCTCTCTGATTCCCTGTCTCCTCCCCCATACATGTCACCCTCAATTAACCCCTGTTTTGATGAATCCGTGGGGTTCGAACGCTGCCCATTCCCACCCACATTAACCATCTGTCTCTCTACAATTCTTCAAAGTCATGATCTTGAAACCAAAAAGAGGAAAATCCCATCATCAAAATCTGATTTTTGTTAGTACTTTTGTCGCCAAATTTTGAGCTTTTATTCTCTGGGTTCTCTTAATTTTATTTATTGACCTCATTCTCTATCGATTACCAACGACAAAGAAAACCAAAGAAATGTACGTGAAAGCTGAGCCAGCGACAGATGTGAATAAGAACACGGAGTGGTTCACATATCCAGGAGTCTGGACCACTTATTTGCTCATTGTTTTCATGTCTTGGCTTCTTGTTCTTTCCATCTTTGGTTGTTCTGCTGGGATGGCCTGGACTATTGTCCATCTTTGTCATTTTGCTGTAAGTTGTCTCTTTTATTCGTTCTCTTACTTGGACTATGCCTTTCCTCAATTGGGTTTGGATTGCTGGATGGAAACATTTATTCTTTATTGTTTTGAAAGAGTTCTGTTGCTGTCTTCTTTTTGGCTTTGATCTGTTTTATGTTGGACTTGGATGGTTTTAGATTTGAACTTCCCCCTATAAGATTTGAGGGCGCATTTATGGTGCTGGGACTTTGAAAATTTATTTGGTTAAGGGGCTAAGTGAAGCTGATCATGGAGTTTGGGATAAAGGACAATTTATCTCTTGCTATGGTTTGCTGTAGAATAGTTTAATCATGACTTGTAGAAGAGCCTCAAAACTAGTTAAGTAAAGTTTGATTTTCTATTTGCTTTAAGCTTAATAGACTGAACCTGAATGCAAACATAAAGGAAGTAAATTATGAATTTGTTAACTTGGTGGAGGTTGTGAATGGATGGTATTATACTAGAGCTAAGCCAGATGCACATGATGCGAACACCATCCATTTTAGCTACTTGGTTAAAGATGTTTCTGCCAATTATAGTTCAAAAGGATAGATTCAAAATTTGTATGATTTTGACTGAGGAAGCTGGTTGTAACACCAAGGCTCTCTTTGTGCCATATTTTCAGTATCAGCACACATTCCTTTTTCCAGAGGTTGCAATTTTTAGAGAATCAAATAGGCTCTAGGTCATGAACTATATATCTTATGCTCTGATCTTTGCTCCTGCTTCTGATTTAACTTTCAAAAATTGTTCTGAAAGACATTCATTTTCTCACACCTTGGACAGTAATTGAGGCCAAACAATGAAATAAGTTTCCCTGCACTTGCACGTGCATACATGTGCATACCTAGTGATCAGCAGTTGTCTACCATTGTTTTTTCCCTCTCCTAATGGATTTTTTTTTTCTTTTCTGCCCAAATCAAGTGATGCAGAGGGGTATAACAATATGTTTCTACACTCTTTTACATAAATGCTGTTCTGTGTATATCAGCCAATACCTGAGCTATGGTGTAAAATTTGCTTTTGTTTCATGCTACTTGAGATATTTGCTTTGCCTTTTAAATAGTTTGTGCTGCCCAAACCAGTTAGATGGAGAAGAAATAGATTTGCATCTATCTTCCCCATTCATTCTTTAGTTTCCTTGAGTTTAATTTTTACATGTATTCATGTACCATGCTAATAACTTCTCTTCCTAATATAGGTCACATATCACTTTTTTCATTGGAAGAAGGGGACACCATTTGCTGACGACCAGGGTATCTACAATGGATTGACTTGGTGGGAGCAAATAGAAAATGGCAAGCAACTCACACGCAACAGGAAGTTTCTGACAGTTGTACCTGTAGTGCTGTGAGAACTTTGTTCTTCATCACATAAGCATTTTGGTTGGAAATATAAATGAAAAATGTGGAAAATGTTTGTTTACTCTTAACATCTCTGCACTGACACCTCATGATTGGTGAGTTATGGTAAGGGGTTTGTTTATTATACATTTGAGTAGTTGAAATTATTAGGCAGTCAGTTTGTAGTTGTTTCGTAGTTTATGTTTATGGCAAGTTAATGTGTCTTATATTATTGATATTGGAATCTGTTTTTCAAGTCATTCATCGATTTCTGGAAATTTTGTCCCAATAGCCTTAGCACATAAGGAGACTCTTTTCTTGGGTGATACCACCCAGGCATGAGAGTCAGAGGTTGGTCTTTCCATTTTGTTTATTCTATTCCTCCTGCTTTGGGTAGCTTGGGCTAGACACCGATCTAGATTTGATCAAGCATTGCAATGAATGAAAACACTTACAAAATGAAGCCTTTTCTTTGCAACCTAGCCCCGCAATTCTTCTCTCATTTTCTCTCTCTCCTGGTGTATCTTTTGGGGAGGGGGAGAATGATGTTTCGTCCAGAACCACAGTTTTGCTGTGTTGCAGGTAGTGGGATGGGAGGGACTCTGTAAAGGTGGTATATGAGCAGGAGGGTGATTCATATTTTTGGAAACAGTTCCTACTATGGCATTCTTTTACTTGGTAAGTACAGGACAGCTTCAACCGCATAAGCCTCTACTCGAGCTGAACTGATGTCTTTTGAAATTGAGTTGGATTCTTGCCTTCTGAATCACCGGTCTGTCTTTGGGAACTTGACTTTATTTACTTGGAAAACGTCTCCTAGAAGGAGTCTCTTAGACATGATATGCCATGATTTGCAACAAAAGATGGTGTATCCTAGTCACCAGACAGTTCTTTGCTTTCTCATGATTAGCTGGTCCCTTTTTAGGCTTTTGAAAACGGATCGCTTCTTCTGAGAAAAGTCTATTTCTTATGAATTTTTGTCTGTTTCCATAGTTCCAAAGATGGAATTGTGAAGATTGTGTTTCTTTGTTTAATATCACGATGTATGACTACAGGTGAAAATTAACCATCGCCAACTTGAACATTCAAGGTTTCTCTTTCCCAGAAAATTGTGTTTTGCTTAGCCTATATTTCTTTTGGCAGGTATTTGATAGGCCCGCATACAACAGACTATCAAAATCCAATGCTCTTCTTCAACACATTAGCTGTATTTGTGCTGGTTGTTGCCAAGTTCCCACACATGCACAAGGTTCGCATATTTGGAATCAATGCTGATCATTGAACTTGCGAAGAGTTCATGCTTGGTTTGCTCTAGCCATTAGTGTTGACCTTTTTTGCATTCCATTGTAACGGCAATATCCCTGTACAGATACTGAAACTGGAAGGGTTATTTTTTTTTTTTTTAATGGAGTGAATATGTTATACATCACCAGGTCACATGCTGGAAGAATAATCTCCTCTTGTAGCTGCTTATCTTGGTGGAATTTCACCCCTTCATTTTTATGCGTTTTATGTACGCTTCCTAGAAGTTAAAAAATATTCGTAATACTGTTTCCGTTTCCCCCTGTATGGTTACTCACTCAAGCCATTTATTAAATACCGCCCAACAGGGATGAAAGTGAAGCTGAGCTTTGATCTTGGAGCTGTGTATCAGGTTTTGCAAGCTTAACTGGTCACTGATTTTTTTTCTTCGAACACAACTGGTCACAGACTCTTAGCTAATCAAAACTCCTGGTGCTGGCCTGAATATTTCCAGCTCATTATAAGAGAAGAAGGTGGTAATTTCCATGCAGATCTAGGGAGATTGATGAGCATCGCTGCCCATATTCAGAGTGAATCCTCGAAAATAGCATCTCGCTACAAAATTTTTGACACTGATTGAAGAGGCAAAGATTGGGGAACCATATCCCCTGCCATGGTAAAGATGTGCGAGTTGCTGATTATTCATCATCAGGGAAGACTTGAGGGGCCCGAGTAGGTATTGGAATATTGCTGATGGCAGTGGTGCCCAAATGCCATCCTCTCTCTTGTAGCAAGTCAAAAATGCCGCGCTCATTTGAGTCATAAACTACTAACCTCTCAGATCCACTCTCATGCCAGCTCACATGCCAGCGCCTGATAAAATTGGTGAAATGAAGTAATGTGGCCTTAAGGACATGAGGTTAGCTTAACTGCTACTGCCAAAAGAATCCTCCCATGATTGGCAATGGCCACTTAATTTAGCTTGAAAATTAGAGCCACCTCACACCTCGTTCATCAGTGGTGTTTTTGGCAATCAAAACATGGTGCAAAGTAGTTTGGTGCGTTTATACTCAGCATGGTTCAGGACTTACCTCTCCCCTCTTCCCCCCGAAATTGTGAGTTCGTGTCGGCAACATTCACTCTTTAAGTATGAAGTGCATGGAAAAGACAAAGAAAAGAAAGTTTCAAACTAGTGGGTAAAAGAGTAGAATTCTTTGAAATTTGTTTTTGATTTGATCAGTCTCATAGTTTTACAACTAATGCCTTGTAGACAAAGCAATCTATTCATTATTGGTAGAAATCAAAATATCCATGAATTGTTTTAGCTACACACACACAAAAGCCAATGCTCCCGTGTCTCGTTGCGGATGGTACCATCATATGTTTTTCAACGGGAAAAAAATATTAATTGTGAGATTTTTTATTATAATATAAATTTAGGTAAAATAATAAATTTATACAGAATTCTTCTTAAGTGTAAGTTTTCTATAAAATATATGAATTTTAAATCGATATAAATTTATATATTTAGTAGATTTCAATGAAATTACCAGCATAAAATTATCGTCATCATTAAAAAAATAAAAAGATTGAGATATTTGAATTATTGAATTCAATTTATTAAGATTAGTTTATTTTATAATTCAATTTAAATTCAACATAAAAATAAAATATAAATTGTGAAAACATCTGTAATAATCAAATAAAAAAATAAATTGTTAATTTTCTATATACAAAAAGAAGAATATATAAGTTAAAAATCCATTCATACATTACCATCATTATCATTACTATAACAATTAAAATTATTATCAACATTACTGCCCAAACAATCGAAGTCATTAAATTGCCTAAGCAAATAAAATAAAAAAGCAAAATATTTTTACTAAAAAAATAAAAAAAATAATCACTAAAATTATCATTATTATTGTGCAAACAATAAAATCATAAAATCATCTGATCCAAATAACAAATAAAAATAACAGAAAGCACAAAAAATAAACAAAGAGAAAAAAGGTGCAATATTAATTTTAAAATAATCGCCAATATAAATTAAAATTTTAGGACTAGACTAAATAAAAATAAATCCATAATAAAAAATAAAATTAACAAAAATTAAAAATAAAAACTAACAGCGTAGATGCATAAATACGGATAAAAAATAAACATTGTCCAAGAATGACAAAAAAAAAACCAAAGAAATTAATAGCAAATAAAAAATTCAAAGAATAAGGACCGAAATGAAAATAAAATATATAATTAATTTTAATAAAAGGAAAAAAATAAAACAAAAAAAATATGGGGAATAAAACAAATAAAGATATTTAAAAAAAATTGCATTGTAATTTTATTAAAAAAAATTAAAAGAATAAGAATTGAAATGAAAAGTAGCATACATTATTAATTTTAATTAGAGGACATAATCAAAACAAATTAAAACATACTATATATATAATTCAATTGAATGACAAAATTGAAATAAATAAAACCTTGGTACCGAAATAAATAAACATATTTTAAAAAATATATTGTGCAGTGTTTTTAAAAAATTAAAAGAATAAGGACCGATATGAAAGATAGAATATATGAAAAATTTCAATTAAATGACCAATTAGAAGCAATTAAAACTTGCATACTAAAATAATTAAAATAACCAAAAGCAACCAAAAATCAAAAGAATAAGGACTAAATTGAAACTTAACATATATAATCAGTTTCAAATGAAGGGCACAAAGCAACAAATCAAAAATATATTGAAAAAAATAGTAATAAAAGTGATATTAAAAGACCAGGGATTAAAATAAAAGTTTCACAAGCCATGGGGACCTCAGTGTATTTCCGGGTGACAAGACAGAGAAAATGGAGAAAAACCTTAAACTCGTCCACCAAAGTGTCTCCGACCACCGTAACCAGACATGCGTTGCACTAGGAGAAAGATAACATGTCGGCGCACCATGTGTCACGATGGAAGTCGGTTTTTGACCACCAGAATGAGGAGCATGCCAAGGTTGTCAATCCCGTTCCGGTTTTTCTATTGGTACGGAATTTTCCGGTTTCGGAGCGTTTCGGCATGCCGTTTTGGGATTGTACTGTTCATATATATATATATATATATATATATATATATATAAATTTTAATTTTAATTTATCAAGTATAATTAAAATTCAAGATAAACTAACTTTAAATTATACAATACAAACACAAAATCAAACAAACTTAATCTCCAAATTAGAGTTTATATATATATATATATATATATATATATATATAATTAAAATTTTAATTTATCAAGTATAATTAAAATTCCAGATAAACTAATTTTAAATTATACAATACAAACACAAAATCAAGCAAACTTAATCTCAAAATTAGAAACACAACAATAGGTTAATCAAAATAATTTTAAACATAATCTCTAAAAAAAAAAAAAAGGATTTTGAGGCCGAAACGGTACCAAGATGTTCCAAATGGAATTTGGCTGGAATTTCCGGAACGGGCCGGAATTTAAACCGAGATGAAAACGACGCCGTTTTATCTCGGTTTTCTTAATGGTACGGAACGTTCCGGCCGGAACAGAACATAATTAATAAACTTGGAGCATGCGCCGCTCGAATGATGCATGTGCGTGAAACATTGTAGACACATCAATATAATTACCTATATATCCTTGGACCTAATGATAACTACGAAAAAATCACCATGGAAAATATAACAATACTCTAGGGTCCGAGGCTTATTTTATGTCATTTTGGCTAATTTAGTAGCTTTACTATGTAAAGAATTCAAAAATACCATCCATGTCCCCTGAAAATTTCTAAACTACCCCCGTTTCTAGGTGTCTTTTTTTATCGTTTTCAGGGATTATTTTCATAGTTTTACTGTGCAAAGAATTTAGAAATACCATCTATATCTCCTTAAAATTTCTAAAATACCCTTAGTACTGGGGGTTAAATTTTTTTTGTTTTAGGGCAAAATGATTTAGGTGAATAGGTCCTCGGGGGGGTAGCGTGGCGGCAACAGCCTTGCTATTGCATTTGCAAGAGCAAGGTTTGAGTCGCGGCGCGCCCTAGTGATGTGAGTCACTTCTGTCCTGTAAAAGCTTGGGATAGCCGAGGTTTTCCTCGCTTCCTAGGTCCATAAATTGCGCTTTCCGGGTAGGATGGTTTCTCCTCGTATTAAAAAAAAAAAAAGAAAAGATTTAGGTGAATAGTGGCGAAACGTGCAGTAAAAGAGGAACAATTTTAGTTTATATATATATATATATATATATATATATATATATATGGGGGTTATGAGATAATTTCTTATGCTACTTGCTGCCTTCTTCCATGAAAACAACTAATGTTAGAAAAAGGGCTCTCAAAAAACATTTCTTTAGAAAGATTCCTCGGCTCAACAACATGTACACGTCCCAAGACTAGCCTAACGAGATCAAACATCTTGTATGCAAACAAAATGGTAAAAGCTCATTGTATTTTGATTTCGGCACAATAATAAATGACTTATTGCTTGGAACGAGGAAAAATAGAAAGGGCGAATCCGAGCACTTCAAAATCTGGCCAGGAGATTCAAAGTTTAGTCCGGGAGTGAAAGAGCCAGTTTAGCGACCATGTAAAGCAGCAGGGGTTGCCTTTATTTTCCCATTCCTTTTTATCAGTTTTTGTTTTCTTAGAAAAAACAGCTGCCTTTCTAAGGAAACATTTGAACATTTTGTGTATTTGAAATTATGAAGTAAGATGTTTGTTTTCCTTGAAAATATATTAAAATAACATTCTTTTTTCAGATTTATTATTTATATCAAATTATATATAAAATAAAATATACATCTAAGAACAAAAGCTAGCAAAGTAAGCGAATCTATTCTTGGTATCGAAGGAAAAGGAGAAAGATTTTGTCAGGATGAACCAAATAGTGGCTGGAGATGCTGGTTGTCAAACAGCCCATAGAAAAAAGAAAAGAAAAGAAGCAGAGGTAGGGTTCATAGGTCATGTTGCAATAAACTAGACCTCTGGAAAAACACCCCCCATATTAGAGGGTGGTGCATCTAACATTTTGCCATGTTATTACAGCCTAAGTGCCTTACAGCAAAGAAACAAAAATAAACTAATTTATTAATAAAAGGGTCTGGATCTAGATGGATTATCAGACCTTTTTTAGTGGGATGTATTATTCTCTGCACACTTGCCTAGGAGAATGTTTGTGGGTCCTAACAACCTGACTAAAGAAATGAGGGTTTGTCAGATCCTTCTCCATCTGTGAATTAGAAAAAAAGAAAAGGAGAGGTAGCATGGAAGCAATGATTATTCATGAAGAAATAAGGCAGCTGCAGAAGTGTGTGAGACTCCTTCGAAAAAGAAAAAGAAAAATCCTGTTTGGATATATAGAATTCACAGCAGTGAGCTTTTCAGTTGAGGCAGGTTTAGGGGATCTAATTAACACAACCATGATTTGCTTTTTGGAAGAGTTTTGTATTGGAATTACACTTGGAAGGATCAGAATTCCTACCTGGCTCCATCTTCTATCAACCCCAACTTTTCTTCCTGAAGTTATGCTTAATGTCCTCCCAGAATCTCAGTCTTGATGAGACCATTAACTCAAAACCTGCCTACAAATATATTAAAAGAGATGGATGTAGAAAATTGAAAGCCACCACTGCAATCCAACTGAGGTTTTAATAAGAATATTATCAAAAACATTCCTGCCAAATGAAAGAAACTAATGAACCAAGCCTTTAATCCATAAAACTCCTCACAATTTTCACATTATACATTATTTTCTGTACCATGCCAATCAATGATACATAAGGATATATAGCGGGTGGCCTTTTTGCTAGCTCTTCCTTCAAATGATAGAAGACATAACAGGAAGTAAAAGGGCTCAGTTCCCTCTTCTACTAGTTACCCTAAAAAATATTCTGGGCTTAGCTTAGCTTGATCTTTTCTTCTATTTTTTCACAGTATCCCAACAGTTCTTCAGCCTTAATGAAGCCAGCCTAAAATGAGCTTCAAATCTCCACAAGTTTAAAGAGTAAAGAAAACGATTGGGAGTAAAAAACAAAAGCCAGTAGAGAGAGCAAGACACCCATGTATCCTATCTGTTAGTAAGGAAGAAATGCAAACCAAGTCACCCACCTTAAGAACTTATGATAAAGTTAAAAAAAAAATCCAAAAGAGAAAACCCAAATCATTTTCTTCATCTAATTTACCATGATCCTCCACCTAACATTCCAGTCCAATATCCTGTGGAATCACCGTGCTCTTTATTTTGCTCAATATCAGCTGTGCTTGAAACTTGTTGCTTTAAATCTTCAAATGGAAACAAAAGCCTTCCATTCGTTTCTCGAACCCCTTGGAGACTTCCATAACCACTTCCAAGCCCATCCAGAGAGAAACTCAAGGTTGGTTTGAAATCATGAAGAGGAAAACCAGATGTGTAGAGTGTGCTTGGATCTTGATGAACTGGCATGGGAAAAGAATTCAAACCCCTTGAAGAGATTCCAGTTAACAGCTCTAAAGCTGAGAGTTGGGATGAATTAGTCGACGCCGAAGTAGAGGAAGCTATCGGGGTCTTGTTGTTGTTTTCATTAATGCTCGGAAATTGGATCAACTCAGTGAAACTTCTAATACCTTGAGTGGCTGGGAAAGCTAAGTTTAGATCTTGGCCTTCATGGATCTTATGGTTTTCAGTAGAAGTTTGTGACAAAGTTGGTGGTGATATCAGATTAGGAAGTTTCTTTGAAGAAGATGAAGCTGATGATCTCTTGTTCTTTCTTGAACCTCCACCAACAGGAATGCTCCTCAGAGAACCACCTTCTGTCCAATACCTTCTACAAGTCTTACAAAAGTACCGAGGTTGTGTAAGACTGTAGTTGTTATAGTAACAGAACTTGGTATTCGTTGAATTGCACCTCGGACAGTTGATGGCTTGTTCCTTTTGAGGCCTTGCCTTCCTCTCCGAGGCAGGAGGCTTCGAACATGTATTTGCAACTATCTCTTCTATTGGTTTCACCACTATCTCCTGTAAAGCAAAATAACAAGAAATTAAAGAAACACCATTACTTGAAGATCAAAGAAGAAACAAAATCCTTGCAACTTTACACGTTTCAACATTATACCAGGCCGTGATATAAAAGGCAAATAAAAATATTGCACCCATTTCTTTTTCTTTAATCACATAAGAAAAGGAGAAAGCTAGATAAAGTGGTAACATACGGTGAAAGAACAGCTAAAAACTAAATCCAAAAGAGTGGGGATCAATTGCACTCTGGCCATGGGAACACAAATGAATAAAGTCTTTTGCAAAAGGAAAAGCCAACAAACATGCAAAACCACACGGATCAAGTCAAAAAGTCTCAGGGATAAGGAAATAGCCAAAGTGATGATATGATCATAGATCTATCCATATACCTGTGGCCACTGAGCAGTATCCATGGATGAAATTTGAAGATGAGGATGTTGAGAGATGGCTAGCTAGCTAGAGCTTCAAAGATAGAAGGGAATAAAAAGGGCACCCTTTTCTTGAAACCGTTTTTAAGAGAAGGAAGATGAATGTTTGGAAGGGTTTCGTGTGAAAATTCTTTAGTAGCTTGTTGCTTTATGGTTGTGTGCGTACGTATAAGAAAGAGAGAGTGTCTGTGTGTAAAATATGAATTGTGAGGGGGTCTGTCCAATGAAAACATCATAATATCTCTACATTATCAATTTATTTTTGTTATTATTCTAATTGGGAATATTTGTCCTTACAAATATGAATAATTTATGCAACTAATGTGGATATAAAATTATGAAACACATGGGGGGTAATATGCGCGCACACACACACTCGTAGAGAGAGAGAGAGAGGGAGAGAGAGGGTATGTATACTTGATAAAATACAGTCTCTCCAGCTCTGTTGCCCAGTGGATTTTTGGGCCAGCAGAGTTCAGTTATGTTTGTGTGTTCAATGCTTTTCTTCCTTCGACTTGGGAATCGAAGAAAATCAAATTTATAAATAAACATCTTGGATTTGAGGTTGATTTTATACCATTTATGTTCTTCTAAAATATAATATATAATGGTAAGAAAAGAGCATACAATTACTAAACTCGGCTTTTAAGAGTTCTATGAAATTATGCAATGTCAGAATATATATATATAAACCCTATAGTTTAAATTTCATTTTCACTCGGAGTATAAAATGCTTAGGACTACGTAATTAAAATAATCCTCTCCTATTATGTTATAATGGTGATGATTCGAGTTAATAACTCAAATTCGCTTCATAAAAGAAGTTACTGGATAGACAATTGATAGATTAAACTTATAGCTGCAATATTTATGATCTTTTAATAATATTTCGGATGCTTATAAAATATTTTTTAAAAAAAGATTTGAGGTTGTTTCGATGGTAAAATTAATAACTTAAAGAGGAAAAAATAATGATAACGAGCATTAAATCCCAAGAACATAAATTCTTATTCTTATTTTGGTGTAACAAATAATCTAATACTCAAAAGTGTTTATCTTTTTAGAATAGAAGTCTTGAACTCTTTACATGAATGATCCGAAGGATATAAGGTCTAAGAAGTTATTTACTCAGGTATGAATATTTCTGTCATTATAATTAATAATGGATAAATATTTGTAATATTAACATTATTAATAAAGGACATACATTTTGACATTATCTTCCATTATGGTCCACCAAGAGAAAATATATTAGGATTTCTTCTCGTTTTTTAAGGATCTCATAAGATGAAAAGGGATCCTTTCGAGTAGTGTATGCCAGAAGCCTTCATTTGCGCTTAGGCTTAACGCTCGACAGAATCCACGTGTTCTCATTGGAGCTGTTTTCTTTTTTATTTTCTCTTTGTTGTTTTGATTATTGTGTCAACCCATTTCTCTCGTCTCTTCTTCTATTCGGTCCCTCAAGTTTTAAATTTAGTTCAATTAAAATGATTATATCCGAACTCGAATCGTTCAAATTCAAAATGAAACTGGAAGGCAACGGAAAGTCCTCTTGAGCCCATCTAGTTGCTTGAAAAGTGACTAGACTGCACCAAACACACATTTTTGCTAATCATTTTAGAGGGGTGGCCCGGTTCATCTTTTGGTGATCAAGCCAAGAAATATGATTATTGTATACGACTAGGCATACATACTTCATTTCGTAATCAGCATGTGAAAATTATAGCTTCATGGTGGTGTTGGCTCGTATAATGGTGGCTTGATTACACGTTGATGGTTTTTATATTTGGTTTTCAATTTGTAAGTGTTTTTTTTTTTACTTATTGTAATATAACCCTTAAGTTTAATACACACACACACACACCTTGAATTCAACACAATTTGCTTACAAGTCAAAAGAAAAGGAATTAAAATGAGGTCTTCGTAGCAGTTTGCGTTGTACAAGAAACATAATTATGATTGCATAATGAACCGAACCCTCTTGAAGTATTATGCATTACATTTCCTAACCCCACCTCTAGAATTCAACATGCATCGATCTTGGACATTGATATTGAAAAAAAAATGAACCCTATTAATTTTTTTAACCTATGATTTTCTGTAATTATAAATTGCTTGTATTGCTATTTGATCCGCAGCTAATTATAGATCGAGCTTGATTTTCTATCAGAAAGCAAGAAAAGTAATTAATTACGAGCTAGTCATTTGAAATACAGGTACGAAAGCCTAATTAAACACTAACATGCAAGTGTTGTTCTATCACTTCTCACTTAAGACATATATAAAATTTGTGTCTTGTGTTTGCAGTCGCATCATGAAGCTTGAAAAACGATTAAAAGGTGGCGATCGATTGGCTCAATTTTCTTCTACCAGTAATCATGACCACCTCCATTTACCAACCGTGGGGGCCACGCGTGGGGATCTCTTTGAACAAACTGCTATGATAATCATCAGCAATACCCGATCATATTCTGGCCCATATAATTCTCAAAAATATTTCACTGCCAAGGCTATACTGTATGCCTAGCATGCATGGCGAACATCTAGTGTGTCTTGAACGCTTCAGTCATTATTCTTCTTCAAGCTTAAAAAAGAGCGAGCAGCATCATCCGTAGAGATTATTGTCCTCAGTGTTGTGCTGTGCTGTGCCGTGCCGGATATAAATATTAACTCTTTTTTATTTTATTCAAGAAAATTATACTTTTTAAAAAATATATTTTATGACTTCAAGTAAGTGAATAAAATCTCTCCTATTCCAAACTCTTATAAAAAATGCACACCTTAACTAGAACTCAAGACCTACTATGTAGATCTCAAGTTTTTTACCACTACATATATACCCCTGGAAACATAAATAAATATTAACTCTCTTTTATATTTTCCTTAATTCATCATATCTCTCCTATCATGGAAGATAAATTATCCCTTTATAATTCATATTTTTTTGGGTGTTGATTCAGGTTATCACTATCTTCAATGCCGTGACGGCTTTTTTTTTCCTCTCTCGTATTGTGCGCTACCCTTTTTAAAAAGTGGAGATAGTGTGTAGGAAAAGAGTTTTCTTATAATCGTTAAATTATGACTATAAATTTTAAGATTTTTCACCTAGTTTTAAGATCATTAAGAAATCTAATGATTTATACAAGTCCGGGTATGTGAAAAAAAACACACATTTCACATAGTACACCCTATCTAAGATAAATTGCATTATTGTCTAATTATTTTTCTAAATCAGAACTTAATTTTAGTCATAATTAGACCTTCTCAATTTCACCCGAATTAGACTTCTAAACATAATTTTTCATAAATTAAGCCCTTAATAAAATTAATTTGATCAATTTAAAATATAATTAAGTCCTTGTATTTAATTAAATCATTCATTTAGATTCTAAATTAAATTTTAAACAGAATTAAATTTAATTTGACCCATGGTGAAATTATATTAGCCTATAAAAAATTTAATTATGCTCTTCGACTTAATTCTATTTATTTTAAACTTGAATATATATTTTTTTTATTTTTATATGTGCTAGAGATATGATCGCATCCATCCAAAATCTGCTATTTAACTTTTTTCCACAATAATTTTTTTATTATTATTATTATTTCAAGAAAATTTCAAGAATAACACCAAAATGAATTATTATATTCACACCCACTCATAATTTAATTACGAGTGGACAGGAGCAAGTGGAACCACATGCAACATGCTAGTGAGGGATTGATTCTGTCGAGATTTTAAAAACCATGATAATCCAATCCAGAAGTCGTATTCAAACTCCTCTACCTTCAGAATATGGGTTAAATTTTTGATAGAACAAAGGATTTCGACCATATATTTCACGGGGTTCAAAGCTTTACAGCAGGATGGGCACCTGCTAATTATTACATCCATCGAATAATAAAACAAACGTGCATATTAATTTCAATACATGTCACGTCAAAAAGTTCTTCTTACCTTGTCTCAGTGTCTTGTTGAGATCACTTACTGTACTAAATTAAAATGGAATTGCAACTAATAAATCACGGGATGAAATTAAATCATACAATTATTTCTAATATCTGATAATTGTTCACCATTATATCGATTTTTTTTCTTTGTAGAGCGAGATAAAATGGCTTTTTTTCTCGAAGAATGCCTAGTGATTTCATTGATCAAGTCATTTGGGCATCCGGAACCGAAATCAAGCTTGCACAATCACAAATACAAGTAATAATACCAATACGTATTTTAATTGCTAATAAGGGAATTTATCTCCCTTTTTATTATTTCATATCTGAATCTAGCAAAAAAAAAGGGGGGGATGTAAGAAAGTTTTGTTTCTTATAAACATAATGGCATCTATCTAAACTTGATTTATTATTAATTGTGTATTTGTATTTGTATTTGTATCTCTCTCACACGGACAGACAACTCAAGTATTAAACCCTCAACGCATGAGTGAATGGCGGCGAATTGAAGCCGTCAGATGCTGGGCATTCTGACCCGCCAAAACAAGCCTCGCGTGCTAGAGACACGTGTCCCATTATGTTGACCCCACATAAGAAGTGGGCGGTGGAGGCATTTGTGGGCTTGGGTGGGCCCTCAAATATGCGCGTGCTCATATTTTCCATATCCGTTTCAAAATCCTGCCCAACCATGTAAAGAATCTAATCGTGGCCGTGCGATCTAGAAATTCCCAATCTTGATAGCCTACCATTCTTTGATGATGTCATGGGATTGGCTCCCCCCTTGATGTGGACCGCATGGGATAGTGCATTCCACGTCATAAAAAAGATGTGAGCTGGCTGGCTGGTGGATGGATGAGGAATAGACTCCCCCATCCCGCTTCGCTAATGCTATTTTCTTATGATTATATACACGCATCCTATCGTCAAAATTCTAGTGAACTTGATTGGAAAACGAGAGCCGTCTGATAGAGCATCGGCTCCTTAGATAGAGACTTAGAGAGGGGATTTCCAAGTAGGGCCCACTAAATCTCTCCGATGAGTTGAATCCTTGTGAGTTGTAATGCCCGAGTTAAAGCTTTCCATTTCCATGGTATCTACGTACATAACAAGAATGTTATCAATTGAAAAGAAAAAAAAAGAAAGAAATGCCTCGGATTTCATTCCTCGTGTAATTTTAAGGTGTATTAGAAATGATTAGTAGTGTTTTATTAATTATTCTTGGATATACATGTATAGATAGATAGATAGATAGATAGAGAGAGAGAGAGAAATTCAAGATACTTTTTTTACTTGTGTTAATCACCATTAATTTTATCATTATGTGAATCATTTAAGATACATTCGGTTGAATATATATGGAGAAAGTCAACAATTTGATGGCGATCCAAACTAGATTGCAAGGCCGCCGGGGGTGGGGGGACCCCACACTTTCTTTGATTGGCTATAAATTCCCTGTGGCAGCTTTGGTTTAGGGCAACTTTAATGGTAAAAGCTATTTTGAAGAGGTAAATCTTTAAAATAGCTCATTGAATAGTGTATTTATAGCTTTTTTATTGATGTGTGCTTTAATGGTAAAAGCCATTTTGGAGAGCTATTTTTTTTTATTATTTTAAATATAGTAAAATTATTTTGTATGTAGTTTAATTATGCCATTGATTATATAATTAATAAGAATAAATTATATAATTAAATGAATGTTTTTAAAAAATCCTACAATAATATAATTATTAATTTTATATATAAATTTTTACTCTATTATTAAGTTATTTATAAATAAAAATAAATATTTTTATATAATTATATTATTTTTTAATATAAATATATTATAATATATAAAAAAGTGGCCCAAGGTGGGCCACCTTTTTTAACTTCATATCCCGAGCTGCTACAAATAGCAGCTCGGGACGGGGATGCCAATTTTACCTTTGTAAATGGCATCCCCGTTACAGCATAACATCACAAAAAAAACAGGCAAAATACCATTATTTAATTTATGCATGCGGGGATAGCATCCCCGCTGCAGATGCTCTTATAAGGCTAAAGCTTTATTCAAATTCTACTAAGGATTTCTTTCAGAGTGTGTGAGCACTAAAATTATAAATCCAAACCTGACTAGTTAATTATGTTTGTGGAAATCAATTAGGTTTTAAATAAAGAAACTGAGTCTAGATGTTTGTTCAAACTAAATTAGTGATATTAATTGTTGGAGATAAAAGACAAGTGATTATTTTAAATTCTTAGAGTTAAATTCAATTTAAATTTTTTAATAGAATATCATGTTTGAAACTATATTAAATATCAATAATTAAATTAAATATTTCAAAATGATATAAAAATGAATTAAAGCTTTGTTTATAGCGATATCTTTAAAAAAATAAAATAAAAATAATGAGTGTAGCATAGAGAATAGAATTATATTTTCTTATAAAACAGCTGTGGGGGGATTTCAAAGGTTCTTTTTGGACGTCAAGAAGAAGCCACTCAGTGTCCTTTTCCCCCTCGTATAAAACTACTACCGGTGACGGTTCGAATTTAAATTTGTTTTCTTACAACTCCCCTCCGTCCTAGGAAAATAAGTGTGCTGTGTTCTATATTTTATTATTATTATTTTTTACCATCTCCCCCCCCCCCCCCATGATGATGAGTATTCTTGTGGTTTTTTTACTGTGTTATAAAAATATTTTGAAAAAATTAAATATTTTATTTTAAAATTAAATATTTTTTGTATTTTTATATTATTTTCATGTGTTGATATCAAAAATAATTAAAAAAATATTATTTTAATATATTTATAAACAAAAAATATTTTCAAAATCAATCACAACTATACTCCTAAAAAAACACTTACACCAACATTCACATCAATCAAATATTTATTTATTATAGCCGGCCGGATGTGGTTATATACGCATTGTCAAACAATCTTTAAATAATTTATTTTTTTAATTATTAATCATAACAATAAAATTATTATTTACATCCCAAAAAAAATCCTTACGTTAACCTTAAATATATGAATTTAAAAAATGAAAAGAAAAAAAAAAACCTTCTTAACTAGCTGTCGAGTCAATCCTTAAAGTTATTGTTTCCCTGTTTAATTAGCAATGAGCCCACGTTATATATTCTTGACTAGCCAAATCCCCCCGCGTTGCCGCGAGTATTTTTATATATATAATTTAACATAATTAAATTCACAATGATAAATTTATATGATATAACAAAATAAAAGTTATAGATTATGAGATAAAATGTATAAAATTTTAAGTAGAGTTTGTTACGGAAGCATAGATTATATCTTTTAGAATGTAGATATTGCGTCATAAAAGATCACAAAAGAGCGCAAACTAACATTAAAAAAAAAAGAGCAAAATATTTTGATAAGAAAAAAAATTAATCACTAAAATCCTTATTGTGCAGATGGTAAAATTATAAAAATCATTTAATACAAAGAGGAAATAAAAATAATAAAAAAAAAAATAAAGGGGAAAAGGAAAAAATATTAATTTAAAATATTATAACAACAGCAACATCGAAGTCTTAACATCTAAAATTATTGTTGTTGTGACTATCAAAACAAAAAAAATTATAAAATTATACCGAGGGAAAAAAATTAAAAAGCATGAACAAAACAGCAAGCAAGAAAAACGATTAAAATATTATTATTATTATTATTATTATTATTATTATTATTATTATTATTATCATGAAAGATTAAATAAATAAATGAAAGATTAAAAAAATTGTAAAACAAAAAAAAATATCAAACAAAAAAATACAATAAAAATCCAAAATTATTATTGTCGTCACTGTCCACATAATAAAAACTATCAAATTGTTCTAATGGAAAAAAAAACCCTCAAAAACATTAACAAAAGACTAAGCAAGAAAAACAATTAAATTATTATTATTATTATTATTATTATCATTTATTTGTTTTATTTTTGTCTTAATAATGAAAGGAAAAAAATGGAAGAAAAAAAAATCCTAAGAACTTCAAGAAAACATAAAACAAAAGAATAAAACAAAAACAAAAACTATCGTTGCTATCACTGTGAAAGCAAAAAAAGTTATCAAATTATCCCAAGAAAAAAAACCCTCAAAAACATTAACAATAGAGTAAGTAAGGAAAAATATTAAATTATTATTATTATTATTATTTATTTTATTTATTTTATTTTATTTGTTAATAATGAAAGGGAAAAAATGGAAGGGGAAAAAAATTCTAAAAACTTCAACAGAAGATCATACAAAAGAATAATACAAAAATAAAAACTATTATTGCTATCACTGCTAAAACAATAAAAATTATCAAATTATCCCGAGGAACAAATAACTAAAAAACATTAACAAAAGAGTAAGCAAGAAAAATAATTAAATTATTACTATTATTATTGTTGTTGTTGTTGTTGTTGTTGTTGTTGTTGTTGTTGTTGTTATTGTGTTAATAATGAAAAAAAGAAATAAAAAAAAACACTAATAACTAAAATTATCATTATTATTGCGTAAATAATAAAATCATAAAAATTATATAATATAAAGAACAAATAAAAAAAAGAAATAAATGGAAAAATAGAGTAATATTACTTTTAAAATGATAACCGATATAAATAAAAATTTCAGGGAAATCTTAAAAAAAAAAAATTTAAAATAATCACTAAAATTATCATTATTGTTGCGCAAATAATAAAATTATAGAAATCATATAATCCAAAGAACAAATAAAAATCAAAGAAAACATTTAGCTGTGGCACCAGCACATTGTCGCAGACGGAATCATATTTTTTTCAATGTAAAAAAAATATTTATTATGTATATATTTTTTTATCATAGCATAATTTTAGACAAAATAATAAATCTGTATATAATTTTTATGAAGTGAAAGTTTTGTATAAGATATATAAATTTCAAATGAATATAAATTTATTTAGTAGGTTTCAATGAAATAAACACTATAAAATTATTATTGTCATTAAAAAAAGCAAGAAGAAATTTGAATTATTGAACACATTGTATTAAAATTAGTTCATTTTATAATTAAATTTACATGAAAAAAATATATATATAAATTGTGAAAATACTTGTAATAATGAAATAACAAAAATAAATAGTTAATTTAATTTGCAAAGAAATAATATAAAATATTATCCAAGAATAAAAAAAAAACAAATAAATCTATATAAAATAACAAATTAAAAAGAATAAGGACCACAATGAAAAATAAATATATGATTAATTTCAATTGAAGGATAAAATTGAAAAAAAAAAAAACAAATCTGAGGACCAAAATAAATCATGAAATAATTAGTTTAATTGCTGTCTAATGCTATAAAAAAATTAGAAGAAAAGGGACTGCAATGAAAAGTTGTATATATGACTAATTTTAAGTAGAGGACGAAATTAAAAGAAACTAAAACATTTGTACCGAATAAATTCAAGAAACAAAAAAGAAATCAGAAATCAAAACATAAGGGACCAAAATTAACTTCATACATACATCAGGGACTGGATCGGATTTTGCGGCGGCAGGAGAGAGAAAACGGACAGCCGACACAAAACCTTTCTCCTCCGCTTAAAGGAGCATCCAGTGACAAAACGCCCCGCGACGAAAGATAGAGGACATGGAGGCTCACCGTTATAAGCGGCCGAAGTGAATTTTTCACCGCCGGAAGGACACGCACGCGCCGTCGAAAGGGCGCGTTTACGTGGAACGCTGCTGGCGCGAGGCGTCGACGCGCCAGACGCCGTTCGAAAGAAATAATAAAATAATAAGATAATTACGAAGGAGCCCCTGAACCTCCTGACATTTATGAAAAAACCTGAAGGGAAAATACGCCCCTGCCCCCGTTAACTGTGCGCAATTTTGTCGTTTTCGGGGGCTTGTTTCGTCTTCACACTGTGCAGAGAGAATGTGAAAAACCGAGAGAGCCCCCATTACTGTGCACAATTTTGGCGGTTTCGGGGGCTAAAAATGGGCTAACACTGTGCAATACATGGAGGAAAAACCGAGAAAGCCCGCGGTAATGTGCACAATTTTGGCGTTTTCGAGGGCTAAAATCATGCTTACACTGTTCAATAAAAGAAAAAAAAATACTATTGCAATCCACAGTACACTGTATCTGTGTGCACAGTGCATTTGTGCACAGTAAAAACACCTCATGTTTTATAGTATAGTTAATGGTATTTATAAAAGAGGTCGCCACTGGTGGAGTGATGTAGACACCTCCACTGTATGGAAGGAAGGTTAGGGAGTTTCCCAGCACATTTTTGTCAACAAATTATTTCCTCCTCCTGGGCGTTGACCTCTTAAGAATAGAGACCCACTTGGTGGGTGCCTTGCTGGGCCTTGAGAGGGCCTTCTTACTAAACTACTTTGGGCTACCCTCGAGAACTGAAACCCAGTATCTCAATCAATATTGTGTCAGGTTTGTTATAATAAAATAATTATTAAAATACATTAAATTTATAATTTTTACATTTTAAAGTAAAAATATATAAAAATTATTTTCGACATAAGAATACTTTCACAAGCTTTGAATCCAATTGAATGGTCTAATAAAGAAAGATTATATTGCTAACAACCTATTTGATATTGTTATAACTATTTTTTAAAATATTTTTTATTTGAAAATATATCAAATAATATATATATTTTAAAAACATTTTAATAAAATCATATTAAAAAATAATTTGAAACAAATAAAAACTAAATACAGAACAAACAGGTTTTTATAATGGAAAGTGAATTGATAAGCATGTGAGTGAGTTCGTGTAAAAATGGGTTATAGTCATTCTTGAGGATCCTCACCTTCTCTTGATTGTTTGTTTCTGTTTTGGGCCGACCTGTTTGGGCTTCTTATTAATTGTATGGTTTAGTTTTCATTTTAGGTGTTTTATTAATTCCCCCCCATCAGTCTTGTGTAAATGTAGGGTGAGCTTTCACTCTTCAATAAATAAATTCAAGTTGTTTATCTTTTAAATTAAACTTATTTATTTTTAAATAAAAAATGATAAAAAATATATTTGATTTAAGAAATGAAGACAAAAATATAGAGCAGGTTTTGATGAAGAAGATCGGAGAGAGGCTCATTTTCAGTTTCAACGAGAAGCATCTATAAAATCCAAATTCAGTGGGTGCACCAAATCAAACTGTTCAACAATACCACCGATCAAATACGCTTGGTTTTATCATCGGCAATAAGTCATTGATATTATATTTCAAAAATATTTTATTTTTATTTTAAAATATTTTTATTATTTTTATAAAAAATATTTTTAAAAATAATATTATCTACGTGTACGTAGCTAACGGTGACCTCGTCACTTTCTACCCCTTTCTCTCAGTGTGTGTGAGCTCAAGATCAATTGGACTATGTTGTTTTGATAAAAAAAATTTTTGGTTATATGATATAATTTATATTAATTTAATTAATATATTCTTAAATGAAGGTTATTTGAGATTGAAACTTACATAGAATCACCTTATTTTATGCTTAATTGTTATTAAATAGAACGAGGATGATAAGATCAAATTTATGATCATTGAGTCAATAAGGCTCTGTACCATATCAATGAATAATCTCATCTAAAAAATATTAAATTATTAGACAAGACTTCGTGATTTTATATTATCCCTGACAAAAAGGATGTAGTCCCATGTTTTCATTCGATATATACATTAATGTTTATTATTATTGTTGTTGCTCTTTTATTAAGACTGTCATGATATGAATCAAAGCTCCTCCATCTCAAACATATTTTTTCATGTGATTAAAAGCAAAAAACAAATAAATTTAACATTGCTAGAATGAAGGGTGCAAATCTTTCTGGGTTTTGACATTATTACTTATTTAAATCAAAAAAGAAGAAGAAAAGGATTGAGTAGACACAAAGGAAGCATTGCAAGAACCAGTACAAATTCAAAGTCCTGGTGGACAGCCGGTCAAAATTCAAAAGTTAGCTGAAAATTCCTCGTTATTCCCTTGAAACTGGCCTCGTCTTTGACCACTATAGATTTAGAGGTCGCGTTCTACAAGCGTAGTAGGTGCGAATTTTGGTTTTGGAATCACCAATTTAATTGCAGCTACGATGGTGTTTTTTTAGCTGTGGATGTGATTTTAAGTGTTTGGTATTAATTTAAAACTAATATTGTGATTATTTTCATGTGTATTTTTTTTAAATTATATTTTTATAGTTTTTTCCCTTCAAAAACCACGTTTCGCAGCACTTTTTCAAAACGAAGTTTTTTGCAGGGGTGAGCACAAAAAAATAAAAAAACCGAGAAAATAAAAAACATTAACAGATAAAAAAAACCTTATTAAACCTATTAATTTTTTTTAAGCTTATGGTCCAGTTTGGTTTTTGTTTTTTTAAGTAAAATACCGATAAACCAAAACAAAACTAGTTCAAATAAAAAAATGCTACAATTTTTTTATTCTTTTGGTTCAGTTTAAAATTTTTAGTTTGCTTCTATTTTGGTTAAATGGAAAAAGAGAAAAATTGGTTAAAGTAAAAATAAATCTTAGAAAACTGAAAATTATTTTTCAGTTTTTTAACTAAAATTGGTCAGTTTAAACTGAATTTGGTTAAGTTTGATTTTAATTAAATTAGATGGAAAAAAGAAAGTGATAGTAGATGAATCCATAACCCATTAAAAAATATATATAAAAAAATAGAGTAAAAATATAACAAAATAATCAATTTTGGAGGCTTTAGCATGGTAATTGCAAACTTTTTATATTAAGGACGTGACAAACTTGTAATTCAATTAATCAGGCTTGAGCTAACTCAAGATATTATGATAAATTCATGTTAATCTTTCAACATGTGACTTACCAATGACAAGCTAAACCAATAATATTATTACCAATGACAAGCTAAACCAATAATATTAAAACATGTTGCATTAACATTAAGAAAACATGGTGGTACTTCAAACTACATGGCGAAAGAGTATTTATGGACATTAGAAGGTGCCACACGCACCACTTAAAATGTGTGGCTACCTCACATGCGCTTTTAAGTGTCATAAATGTGCATTTTTTTTTTTATTTAGTCAAATATGAAATTGTCTTTAACTAACATTATAATTACAAAAAAAACCCATCGTAAAAAGTCATAAAACCCATTGGCCCATGTTTAATATATATTTTTAAAAATTTTAAAGGTATTCTAGTTGTTTTAAGGTGTATTTTAAATATTTATTATTATTTTTACTTAATCAATTATAAAATTACCCCAAATTAAATCATAACAAAAAACCATTATAAAAATACCATTCCATGCTATTTTTTCTTCCTTTCAAGAGTATTATGATCATGAACATTTTACTATATAATTAAGATAAAAAAAATGCTTGTCTGTCCATGAATAATACAATTTCATATGTTCAAATTTAGGGAAATTTATAATATTATTATTTTTCTTTTTTCTAGTGATTAATGTATTTTCAAACTAGTTTTTGATGTATCAATATTGAGTATGTCTTTAATATAAACTGATATAAATTATTTACAGTATATTTTTTCTTTGATTTGAAATTGAGATGCTAATATTGATATCCAAGTTATCCGAACTTTAGTCCTTGAATGCTTTGTATAATTTATATCTATAAACAATGAACTAGAGTATTATGTAGAAAATAAATTGTCCTTGAAAGACTAAGGGTGTGTTTGGTATTACTTTTGCTTTTGTGGTTGAGGTTTGAAAAAAACAGTTTAAAAAAAAGTATTTTTGTTACGGTTCAAAATAAATTGTGAAGTGTTTGGTTAAACTGTGGTTGAGTTTGAGGTTAAAAAAAATTGTTTTATGTGTTTTGTTATCATACTTTTCATATTACTTTTAATTCATTTTTAGATTATTTTAATATTAAAAATATATATATATTTTTTATATTAATAAACATATATCATGTAATAATTATTTATATTTTAATTAATTTTTAGATTTTTTTAATATTAAAAATATATTTTTTATATTATTAAACATATATTATGTAAAAAGTATTTATATTTTAATTAATTTTTAGATTATTTTAATATTAAAAATATATTTTTTAAATTAATAAACATATATTATGTAAAGATTATTTATATTTTAATTATTTTTTAGATTATTTTAATATTAAAAATATATTTTTTATATTATATAAATATTATTTAATTATTTATATTATATAAACATTAATAGACCTAAGCCTGCTCCCCCTCTCCCCATTAATTCCAGCAACAGACGCAAGAAAAACAACATTTCTTAACCAAATAATTGCTGTTTTTCTTGGAACGCTGATAGGATGTATTTTTAAAATGAAAAAAAAAATAATTTTTCAGCTTATTATCCTTAATCAAATACTATAACCACAATTTATTTCAAAACTACGGTACAACCATAAAAACAAACACGTTCTAAATCTCCACCCCTCTTAAGCCCTATATCTTTTTCTGCATATGAAAACGCCTTTTTCTTTGACCCAAATGTATTATCGAAAACAGATTAAGAAAAATATTTCACTTACCTAATAATAATTACAATAACTTTGAGCATTAATGTAAGGTGAAACGAAAAGTAAAAACGGTGTACAGTGAAAACGACATGGTAACCTCAAACGACAACTGAATTAACAGCCAAACAAAACTAAACTGCACTACAGTTCTTAAAGCTAATCAATACTATGTAGACACAAAAATAAATGCATAGGGAGAGAGAGATGGAGAGAGAGTCACAATCAGAAAATTCAAAATTCAGACAAAATCAAAAGCAACGTTTTACCTTTTGAATCTTCACTCTTCGTTTCCTGTTCCATTCTTCGTACCGACACTGAAATCTAACAGTTTAACTCAATATTTATATACTATTCTTTGTCTCCTCGCTGGAAACTTCTGCTTGATTTCCGGGGTTTTGACAGAATTTCACTTCTGGCCTCAGGTGTGCATATCTCTCCATTACTTATTTTCCTTATTGTTTTTATTGCTAGCAATCTGATCGTTTTGTTTTTATGTTGTTTTGATTTGGTTTGGTCCAATGTTATGTCTTTTGGTGTTGAATGAAAAAAGAGAGGTTTTCTTTGTTTATTGTTTTTAGATTGTACGGAGTTTAATTGTCTGTTACAAGATCTGGGGTAGGTTTTTTCTGATGTTTTGGTTTTGTGTTGTGGGTTTTGAATTTTCTTATTTTACGATTCAGGATTTAATGGATTCATAGTGAAATAATGATAAAAACGGGGAATTTCAGCGAAGAGGAAGAGCAAGAACCAAACTTTTTCGATACCCGTGAGGAGCTATCTTCTGTTTCTGATTGGAGTTCAGATTGTGGGGATTTTAGTCCTAGTGTTTTGAATAGTTTCTCATATGATGGCTGGACCAGGAATCCAGAAAGTGTTCAAGATCGGCGGCGGAGGTTCTTAAAGTGGATGGGTTTAAGTTTGGATCGAAATGAAGGTTTTGAAGAGGATTCTGGTGATGATTCCAAGGACAGAATCCAAGGGACTGGCGTTGATAGGACGGAGGCTAATAGGGGGGCAGTGTTAAGGACATCGAGTATAGAAGATGCCTATTTGTTAACTCAGTCTTCTATGTCTTCCGAGTCAAATGAAGTTTGGCGACAACCATTTGAAATTAGCACGCTGGATGGGAATATTATGGGGAGAATTAAAATTTCTGATGACGGAACAGAGTTTCTGGTGGATGAACTAGATAAGGATGGAATGCTCAGTAGACTGCCTGGAGTGGGATCCAATCAATCTCCTAGTTTTGAAGAATTTCGGAGAACACTCGGCACATATCCTTTGCTTCAACGATTTTTTAAGAAATATGCTAATGATGGAAGGGCTATAGTAGAAGCTAAAAGGAGTTGGCTGAAGAAATTGGGTTTGAAGGGAAGGGTTATTGATAGACAAGGGACAGCTGCCTCAAAGCCTTGTGATCTTGAATCAACCACAGGAGCAAAGATGCATAGAGTTAAAGTTCATCCATCCAAAAAGCACACCAAAGAATTGTCTTCTCTCTTTACTGGACAAGAGTTTCTGGCTCATAAGGGATCAATTTTGACAATGAAATTCAGTCTTGATGGACAATATCTGGCAAGTGGTGGTGAAGATGGTATTGTGCGTGTGTGGAAGGTGATTGAGGATAACAGATCTAATCAACTTGACATCACAGACGCTGACCCCTCATGTCTATATTTCACAATGAATCATCTTTCTGAGCTAGCTTCACTTGACGTGGATAAGAAGGGAATTGATAAAATGAAGAGACGCGGCACATCAGACTCCACATATGTTGTTGTGCCACCAAAGGTGTTCAGGGTATTGGAGAAGTCTCTGCATGAGTTTCAAGGACATAACGGCGAGGTTTTGGATCTCTCGTGGTCTAAGAAAAGGGTTGGTATCATTAGTTTTCTATAATTCAGTGATGTTACTCTCGTCCATACAATAGCTGCACCTTGAACTTGCATGTATTGAACTTGGTGAAGTCTAATTTGCTTTCACCTCACTTTATATTTTTTGCAGTTTCTATTGTCCTCTTCTGTTGATAAGACGGTTCGCCTTTGGCAAGTTGGATGCGACCGATGCCTGAGAGTTTTTTCTCATAATAATTATGGTGTGCCTCCTGCTGCTTGTTTTAATTTATTCTAACACATGTACTATGATCAATGATTTGGACACATTTAGTGGTGTTATTTCAGTTTGATCTCAATTGTTTGTACCATTTTGTTTTTAGTTGTTCACTGATAGTTGTCACTGTTATCACGGTTGCAGTGACTTCTGTTAATTTCAATCCTGTGGATGACAATTATTTCATCAGTGGCTCAATAGATGGTAAAGTCCGCATCTGGGAAGTGCTTGGCTGTCGGGTTGTTGACTATACTGATATACGAGAGATAGTTACTGCTGCGTGTTATCGTCCTGGTGGAAAGGTCCTTTTTGCTATTTTCTGCTGCAAAATATCTGAGATATTCAAAATGAGTTAATATTTAAACATTCTCGTTGCTTAATAATGCAGGGAGGACTGGTTGGCACAATGTCAGGAAACTGCCTCTTTTATGATATAACAGGTATGCATTTCTTCAAGCTTAAGCCAAAACATCTTAGTTATATACCAGGTAGCTACTCCACTGGAATCTCTAAAGCAGGTCTGCATGATGCTAATCAATAACCATGCTTCTTGTTTTGGGGTTTTGGGCCCCCCCTGACACTCTTCTATTATGCAAATTAAGATGATTTGTTTAGAATTTTCTAATATTGCTTTTATTGCAGTCTTGTTCAGAATCACTCACCGCCAATTTCTTAGTTATCTGATTTTCTAAGTTGATTGGTTAAATTCCTAAGGTGACGGGTGATTTTATATTTGTATATTCTCTGGACCATAAAAAATCCAATCAATTTCCCATTTTTATACAGCAGTTCATGTTATATGCTGAAAAGAGCTGCCGGGCTGAACACCAAATGATCTTGGTTTTATGATGCAGATAATCGGCTGCAACTGGATGCTCAAATATGCTTACAGGGAAAAAAGAAGCTACCAGGCAGGAGGATAACTGGCTTCGAGGTGGTTTACTTTTTCCCTCTTTTTTGTCGACAGCTTGCTTCATTCTTGATATTCTGCTGGACAGAGACTCAATTATGTGTATTTTTTCTCTCCAGTTCTCCCCAAGCGACCCCAGCAAACTAGTTGTCACTTCTGCTGATTCACTAGTCCGAGTGATATGTGGCCTGGATGTCATTTGCAAATTTAGGGGTTGGTTTCGTTTCCTCTATATTAATTCTTCTCTTCCTCCTTTTATGGCGCTTTAAACACTGCCAGTTTGGACGATCTTGCAAGTGAGATCGTCAATTTTTTGCACTGCACTGTGTCCAACCGCTCAATATTAATGGCTCGTGGAGTAGCATATGTTCTAGCGTTTGATTTTTCATTAGTTTGAAAGTTAACTTGTTTTCCCTTTCAGCTTCGAGCTTTCGGGCAAACCAGACTTCTGCGTCTTTTACCTCAGATGGAAATCATATTATCTCAACAAGTGAAGATTCAAGCGTCTACATCTGGAACTACACTGGCCAGGAAAGGACTTTTCGAACAAAGAACATTCAATCTTGCGAGAGCTTCTTGTCTCAAAATGCATCTGTTGCTATACCTTGGCGTGGCATTGAAACTATTCCTGAAACGCTTTCATCCCCTAAAACAAGTGGGGACGTTAATAGTTTCCGAAGTGATCGTAGTTGTCCGAAATTTTGTGGAGAGCTAGAGCAGAAAAGGCTCTCCTCTTCTTCTCCATCAGTCTGTTTCTCTCTGGCCCGTGGATTTCTGTTAGAGTCTTTGACAAAGGGATCCGCGACTTGGCCTGAGGAGAAACTTCCCAACTCAAGTCCGAAGGCAGCCTCACCTACAAAATCTAGACCCGAGTTCAAGTATTTGAAGAATGCTTGTCAGAATATGTTAAGTTCTCACTTGTGGGGTCTTGTTATTGTAACTGCAGGCTGGGACGGGCGGATCAGAACATACCTCAACTATGGTTTACCTCTTCGACTGTGAAGAAAACTAACCAGGGGTTTAATTTTCTTACTTGGAAGATACAAGCTAGGTTATTCTCATGGTGCTTGCTTAAACCCTTTGCAGGGGAGATGTGTATACCACCGATGAGAAAAAGGGTAACGCATAGTGGACTCTTCATAGAATACCAAGTGTACCATAGTTTAATCAGGTCATTCACGATGGCCATACTTGTATAGCCCTACTGCCAACAAATTGGTGGGTTTTTTTTATGTAATGGATTCTTTGGTTTGTTTCAGTCAAGATCGAATAGAATCTCATGGGCCGATTGGCCCGTTTTGTCAATTCGATTCATGTAAAAAATATCTAATCAGTGAGCAACTGGGAAACAAATTTGTGCTGTCCAACGGTTTTGTTCGCGATCCTCGTTCTCCAATGATAGGCTAGCAATCAGTCCCCAGATCTTGTTCTATCGTTTTCCTATTCCACGCCTGAGCTATTTTGTCCTGTCCTGTGGCCCTATTCCATGTGAGCTTTTTCCTGGACATGATATTCATGGCCTGTCATTCTTCAACTGGACATGATACTATGAACGAAGAAGATCAGGGTAAGGAAAAAAAAAAACATCACAGCAGTTTGTTTTTTTCTCACCCGGCCTCCCTATTTTTCTCAGATCCTCTATCAATTTATTTGATTCACAGGACATGCGATGTAAAATAAGGACCCACGATGTGATCACATTAATTCGCCTTCCACATCATAATTTTTTTTTTCTAACTTTTTGCATGGAAACAAACTCGTTAAAATCACATCGAGTATCTCGTGCGTTTTTTAAAATATAAGAATATCCCTAAAATGTAAAATATGCTGAAGCTTAACAATGGATTCCATCCACCTACAGAAAAATACATGTGAACCATTTAGTATATGATCTAATCCTTAAAACTTAGGATTAAAAGGTTTGATTATTCTATTGTATCAGATTCGAGTAATATAATTGCTAATATGATGACTATTAAAGCTTATATAGTTATTAACTTCAAAGCCTTTAGAATTAGTCGAAATGTACGTAAGTTAGATGCACACTCATATTAACCAAAACACACACACACACACACACACAAGGAATGAGGCAATAAGATTTCAAAAAATTATATCAATAACAAAACTTATATAAAATCTTGTTAATGCTTTTGTATCATTTTTTATAATAAAAACTATGTTTTATTGTTCTTGCCGAGTCTGAACATTCTACTTATGCAAAATATTTTATTTGTATCAACTTTATGATAAAAATGTAAATTCCCTTTCCATTCAAATTCCTAATAAATTTACAACCAAACTATTATAGCTGAGATACATGAGAGTACGTTTTTTTAAAAGTCCAAAATTTGAGAGTTTGGTACTTTTCAGGACATTTAAAATAAAATATATTTTATTTTCAGTGAGATATTCTTTGATTAGCCATAACATCAATATAGATTAACTTATTTTGTTAGAATATTATTATTTTGTGTTTCAAAAATATTTTTGAAAAAAAATAATATCTTTTATTTACTTCAAATTAGTTTCTTGATAATTTTATATTCTTTTGATATGTTGATATCTAAAATAAAATTTAAAATTTATTTCAATTGATTCTTTAAATTCACTGGTCCCTACCTATATAAAAGCCCCTTTCCTATATTTTTTTAAAATCAATTCATTTTTTAGTTGAATTTTATTTTTAATTTCATCATTTAATATTGGATTGGTTTATAACTGAGATTAATAATTTTTCTTTATTATTTATTTTCTTAGAGTTACTAAGATCTCATAATCTAAGTAGAGGATTTAAAAGGATGGGTTGATGTAAATAAATCTAATATGTTATCATTTTAATATTTTATTAAAAATATTATTCTTTTTTTTTTCTCTTTAAGTTAAACTATGTATTGGTTATTCAAGTTAATTTTACATTTGTCACGTCGATCAGGCCACTTTAGACCAAAATCCATATTGTTTAATTATTTTCTTGCTAGAAAACATATAAACAACACTTGAATATATTATTTACATTAAAATTAATTGACCCAACCAACCGTATGGTGAGAAAAACGATTTAGTTCTCAGCTAAAATATTAAGTTAGATGTATTAAACATATTTTGTCTCGTTTTCATTGTTTATAATCTTGACTCTTTTGCTCAGACGGGAGTTCCAGTTGTTCTTGAATTCATAGCCTGCAACTCTTGCCACATCTAAGTAGCCCTTCAAGCACACAGAATGAGTTAACTCATCTTAATCATGCATGCATATAAAATTTATCAAGCAGGATATCTCTCCTTGAGCAGAAGCAACGCATGCAATTACCACAAAAAATCAGCTAGATATGAGAGAAAAATGCCTGTTCCAAATCAAAACGCTGCAAACCCTAGTTGGGAATAATTAAGGAGAGAGAATCACTTCCCTTACCAGCTGGGCAAGGATCTGCCAATGGTCATCACCACGTGCCTGAATATAGTAAACATTATTATAATAAAGCAGTATGGTCCCAAATATCAACGTGCTGGAAACGTCTCTCTCGTGTGTATGGTCCCAAATACCCCTCCCTATCGCGCGTGTATAATAAAGAAAGGGAGATTCCTTGTGTGGGGCTTTGCATGGATGTACTCGTCGTCAGTGCCTGGTCTGAGATTTCAAGTCCATCAGTAATTCATTCCTTGATTTATATGCCGATACAGAACAGATGGAATATTTGTGTAAGAAAATATATCAATTGTTTTTGTTTTTTTTTTGGTGGTGAATCCGTAGATATATATTACCATCTAATGAATTGTGTGTCACTGATGAATTGATCTAAAATCACCATCATATAAGTTATATCAGTGAATTTATTGGTCTATATCAAAATAATTCATAACTCTTTGTAATTCTTCAAGAAAAATATATTTATATTACCAATAGAGCCATCGATATATTTTTTTACATCACCAACGAAGTCTTTAATACATGTTTATTTGGATAAAAAAATTTTTTGATGTTAAACAACATCAAACAACTAAATTAAATTTTAAACACATTTTATATTATTAATTTAATTGTAAAATCAATTATAAATGTTTTTATATACTAGAAAGAAATTATAGTCGCTGGGGCAGGGGGAGAGGGAGAAAAATCTCTTTAAATCTACAAAAGAAAAGGATAATGAGTTGACAAATATGTCATCATTTGTTTTTATCACTTCCTACTTATAGTTGACATGTGTTGGAACATATGGTGACTATGGTTGAGACACCACAAACCACACTTGTATGTTTTTTATATAAAAAAAGATCAAAGATGTTGACAAATAAACATTTCTTCAAATAAAGTATTAAAATATCTTAAAATTTACCAACAACAACGCACTGGTTTGGTTATCCAGAAACATTTGGATCCCTTTTTTATCCATTTTATTTTCATATATAATTCCATGGAAGTTAGCTCACGTCCAAACTATGTAGCCTATAAAAATAAATTATCAGTTAAACCTTGTCATAAAAGAGCACTAACATTTAAAGAAAAATATTTAAAAATAAAGCATGCTCTTATTCGTTGCTTTGCATGGTTAATAAAAAGAAACGATCCATCATTATACTTGCTAATGGAATCATGCGTCTCTTTGTTTATGTTTGAGGACCCACTTCATGACCATTTACTAAGAGTCAAGAGCTCTAGATAGCTCTCCCAATTACTCTTAGTGGTATGGGAAGGTCTAAAATTCCCCCTCTTAAAGTCATATGACACAACATAATTTTTTATATAAATATGTACATCATACCAAAGATTGTGTAACCTTGTTTAGAAATTCGTAAAAAAAACACAACAAAAAAATAACAATCTCAAAAAAACTTAACTAGTTATATCATGATCGATTTTTTCAAACTCGTTATGCCACCGTAGAGTTTGTCTTGTCCCATCAAATTTTTTTTCTGATAATCATTTATTTAAAACAACCAATTTCTAAAATTTATAAACAAGTATATTAACTAAAAGTATTAGTTATAAATGTACTAACCTTAAACTTCCTCCACCAAGCCTCAACCACGGACATCTATTTAAGATGCTTCATCACAACTTCTATATTTATGAACCTTAAAATAAATAAATAAACTTAATTAATTTATTAATTTTATCTTAGAGAAAAAAAATCTTCTTATATGTTTAAAACTGATTTTTATTCCGTTATAAACATGTCATAAAAGCATCTATGATAGATGGGATGCTAGGCTCAATTTGTAATCAACAAGCCTATGTGGATAGCATGAGCAATATATGCCTTTTAAGGATGGACATCTAAATACATAGTAGGCTCAAAACACTACTATTTCAAGAAACATAATTGCTGACAATGAACTTTTTCTTGGTATATTAATAATATAACTAAAACATAATACAAAATAAAATAAATAATTACATATATTCAATTAAACTCAAAACCTATGATTTATGGTAGTTTGCATTTGTACATCTATCCATCTCTTGGCAGCACCTCCTTTATACGAAACCTTACCTAAGAGTTTTCAAAACTGAAGAAAACCACATTCTCAAAACAATTATCATACATAATATGGACACCAATTTTCAATATTATTTACCCAATTTTCACATGTCCAATATTATACCAAATACAGAAATTCCATAATATCTATTTTTTCACACACCCATCACGTCATTTTCTTAAGATTTACAAGTATTTAATTGTCGAGATCACATCGCTAATAGCTCAAAAATAAACTAATAATATATGATGATTATATATAGAATTAATGTATAGTTTATTTGTTAGAACTCAAATATTCAATAAACATACAAAATAAAATAAGAGGATCATGGATATATTGGAGAAGATGCAAATTTATTGAAGAATCATCCATTATATCCTTTAATCCTAAGAGGTAATAAAAAGGTGAATAATCCTTTTTCCTATGTTGTTTTCGTACGAAAAGTTCAATGAAATCCTTCTTCATTAATCCATAAAGATCACCGAGGGCATGATCATAAAATCTCGTGTGCAGTCATATTTAGAGCTTAATCAGTGCATAATTAATGGCAGTAAACTTGATTAAAACATAGTGCCAAATCAGTACTTCAGCTAATTGACAAGTTGAGTACGTACTAAAGAGTTTTTTGCACGTTTTTCTTTCCTAGCTTGTAGGGAGTTTCAAAAATAGTCTAAGTGCGAACACACCATGATGTTTGACCCTAGCGACCAGCGAAATCATATGCTTCAACATTCACACGAGAAAGGACAAATAAATAATAGACTTTGAAGGGCAGATAAAGGTATCTGAGAAAGTCTGTTCAGCTTATCTCCACTGATCACCTCACATTTTGGAAACCGAAAAAATATATCTACCTCACCAGGACACACGCAAACACAGACCCCCTATATATCTTCTCGTATTTTGATTATTCAAGTCATTAAAAAGTCTAGAAAAGTTCCTAAGCTTGTGGATTTATGAAATCGATCATGCTGTAGTTTCCTGCTTCCCAGCATGCACCTCTCCTTTTGCTGATCAGTTTGAACTGCACACTATAAATTTCAACCTTGAAATGGGAAGAGCTCCGTGTTGCTCTAAAGTTGGTTTGTATAGAGGTTCATGGACTGCTAAAGAAGACATATTGCTCATTAACTATATCCAGGCACATGGTGAAGGCCATTGGAGATCATTGCCTAAGAAAGCTGGTAAGTGATGTGATTCTCTCTTTCCAGCATTTCATACGGTTTGCTATTTATTATTTGATGAACGAGATGCATCCACAAGTTGAGTTTCTAATTTTGCTAGTGTTCTTGTTTCCATATGAATGAAGGGCTGCTTAGATGTGGGAAGAGTTGCAGGCTAAGATGGATGAACTACCTTCGGCCTGATATCAAGAGAGGGGACATCACTCCTGATGAGGATGACCTTATCATCCGTTTGCACTCTCTGCTTGGCAACCGCTGGTCTCTCATCGCGGGGAGGTTGCCAGGCCGAACTGACAATGAAATCAAGAACTACTGGAACTCTCACCTCAGCAAAAGAATGGTCAAGAACAGCACGGCAGGAAATAAGTCCCACTGCATGGGGGGGTCAGATGGAAAGAGAGGTGGCACCAAGGCCAGCAACAAAAGGAAGCAAAAGGAGGACAGCGATGGCATTAGCAGTCAAAATGGAGAGGCTGCTGCAAAGATCAAGATTTATCTCCCCAAGGCGATAAAGGTTTGTCCATCCTCAGTTACAAAATATATCAGTAATATTCAAAGCATGATTGGGTCATCACCGAGTCACGTTGAAGTTGGCGACCATACCATGTCTGGTCTTAAAGCTGCTAACAATGGTGGTCAGGCTTGGGCTTCCAATAATGAAGAATTTGATGGTTTTTTTTGTGGCCATGATTCCTCGTGTCCATTTTCTTTACAGAACGATATTATGCTAGATAATATCTTTGAGGAATTCCAGCAACTCCTCAAGCCAGATGGTATCCTGGATTCCTTTGTGGATTCTCGTTTGGCTTAATGTTTTTTTTAATAGAAAGGTGTGGATTCCATGTGATGTCTTGACAGCAAAGATTTTCATAGTTTGTTTACCATTTGTCAATCTAGCTAACTTGAGTTAACGTTAAACTATTGAATTTTGTTTCATTCACAAACTTGCATGGAGAGGTTAAGCAAATGAAAAGGGGGATTTGCTTGCTGATTCTGACTCACCATATATTATAATTTGTTCTCTCTTATGTTTTAGATTGGAACGTTGCAAACAATCGTCAATGAGTGGGACCAATTGCCTTATACAAGCAAAGCAAAGCACGTCAAGTCCTTTAACTTGTGAAGCTTAATTTCAAGCTATTTTCTTTTGCGGAAATTGATTTTTAAGAGAAAAAAAATAAAAATAAAAAATAATAAAAATATATATATATATATATATATATATATATATATATATATATATATATATATATACACACACACTCCTCCACCCTGCTTTAACAAATTTTGATTTTAAAAGCAGTTTATTCATCTCTTTACTTTTTGAAAGAGTGTTGAGAGAACGAGAACAATTTTGTTCGGAAAGGATTGAGTAAACTAACTTTCCTAAAATTAAATAAACATGGAAAAATTTAAGAGTATTTTCGATGAAACAAACAGCCCTAGCTAGGTTTCCGCATGAATGGTTTACATGTTTACTTCGTGGCGATGATGTAAATAAAATCATCTGGTGAAATGACACTTACATGCGCAGGCATCTAATTTTACATGTTTTCAACGTACAAGAACAATTACTAAGAAAATGCACTGGCCATTTTGCTTTAAAATGGCCACAAGTCACCCCAGTGAGCTCTTCGTGCCTGATAATGTAGAGCGGGACTTTTACTCTGCGTGACAACTATTCGTTCAAAAGAGCCCTCTGAGTTATCACGATTGTTTGATCGGCAAACATCCATGGTTACCTGCCTGCCTCTCTTAAAAGGTGAGAAAACTATCCTTTCCAAGATCAGCATGAGCTTCTTGTTCTTGCTCCTCTTCGTCATAATCATCATTGGTGTCAGTTTCAATGACATCAAAATCATAGAAAATTGGGTCCACTTCTTCATATGGAGCCTCCTCGGGTTGATTTTGATCAATCAAGTACTCTGTCAAGATCAATTCCAAATAACAGAAACATAATGCAATCAGATTGTGTTTCTAGACACAAGCGGCGATGCCATTATATGTTTTGTTTGCTGTTTGACACCAATCAAGTTGCACAAACACGGTTCTTTAGTGATTATATGAAAACAAAAGGTGTTGAATTTACCATAATCAATCTCTAGATCTTCTGGATTTCTTTTAGCATGCTGCTCCTTTAAAGTCTCAAATTTCATGCCAGGCTAAGGTTTTCTGTTCAAATGGAGCAAAGTGAAACAATGATATACAACATTTAGATCAACATTTATATCAACATTTGTATGTACTTTTCTATATTAATAGCTAAAATAGCATTTTGTTCTTTGAACAACTATTTCTAGTTTTCCTATAGAAAAGCTAAAAGTTTAAAAAATTATATAATATTGTTTAAATGAATGGCAGGCAATAGCCCTTAATCTCTAATATAATATTAAAATATATTTGGATATTCTAAATAAATCTTATTATTGGAATACTCAACAAGTTATTTTATCAATTTAGCTTTTCAAAATAGTATTTTGTATTGGAATTGCTCTATAACATGAATGTGGAACAAATAGCCAAGATGTCCATGACGACATTTTTTTTAAGAAAAATAGGAAATAAATCCATGCAATGTTAGATAATTTATTCAATATCAATGTTTCAAAGTAGAATGGTAAAAGATATGAATAAGATTTCATAGTAGCACCTTCAAATTTCTATACTGATTAATTCTCTAAATCAAACAATTCATAAATTTTAACACATTGAAATAGAATACCCGCCGTGGTCGTTGTCCTCGTCTGAGAGCGACAAAGGAAAACTTCTCATCCTCAAATCCACGTAAAGTTTCACCCTCGGAATGCTAAACAAGGAAACATAATGGTAAATTTCTTACTTCAAGCCAGCAGAATCTCTCTTTCACCGACAAAAAGATATAACCAAGCCTTGACCACTAACATGCAAGTGCTCTTTTATTACTTCTCACTTAAGACATAAAATTTGTGTCTTCCTAGCAGTTTGTGTTGTACAATAAACATAGTTATGACTGCATAATTAACCGAATAATCTTGAAGTATGCATCACATTTCCAAACCCCGCCTCTAGAACTCACCATGCATCAATGTTGGACATTAAAATTGAAGGAGAAAAAATTGAGCCTTATTTATTTAACCTATGATTTTCTGTAATTATAAATTGCTTGTATTGCTATTTGATCCGCAGCTAATTATAGATCGAGCTTGATTTCCTATCATAAAGCAAGAAAATTAATTAATTACGAGCTAGTCATTTGAAATATAACTACGAAAGCCTAATTAAACATTAACATGCAAGTGCTCTTTTATCTCTTCTCACTTAAGACATGTATAAAATTTGTGTCTTGTGTTTGCAGTCGCATCATGAAGCTTGAAATACGATTAAAAGGTGGCGATTGGCTCAATTTTCCTCTGCCAGTATTCATTACCACCTCCATTTACCAACCGTGGGGGCCACGCGTGGGGATCTCTTTGAACAAACTGCTATGATAATCATCAGCAATACTGTTTTGATTTGCAGATAAAGGAAAGGAGAAAACGTAAGAAATAGGGTGGGAGGCTGGGGCTGGTGTAGATTATAACACTTTTAAATTTATTGAACGGACAAAATTTCTGATGAGAATTAGCGGTGGGACTTTCTTGTTGGTGAGTTCATTGGAAAATTATGACGTGTTATTTTACTCATGAAATCACTGAATGCTGTTTAATTATTTTTATACTATCAAAAATCTCTGTGGCAATTAGCCATGTAAGAGATTACTTTGCTAGTTACATTGAAGATTTTCAGTGGATATTTTTTTTGTTTCACATTGTTATTGGAATTTACAAATAGAATATATTTTTAAAATTTTTTTATAGTAATGATTGTGAGAGGAACAAAGAGCTCGTAGAACAGTAGAGCAAAATAAAAATGACAAGTGTTACAAAATCTAATTTAAGCAAGCTATATATGAGCGGTGTTTTTAATTTTATTTTGTTATGACTGAAACAGGCAAAATATTTCATATTAGTTAAAAAAAGATAAAATAGAGTAGTTTTAACTCACTTAAAATTTTGTCTTGTTCTGGAAATTCCGCCTATATTTTGGCCAGAACATTCCAATTTTGTTCCGCCTGTTCTGTTTTGGTTAAATATTTTTTTAAAAAAATAATAAATAATTTTACAATATCAATCATATATTAATCCAACCATTAGATTAAGATGAAATTTTACGTCTCCTAATATATTTATATATATTATGTTAAAATTTCAGATCAATCAGAGAATGTAATGACCTTATGAGATTCATGATGACATTCTCGTAATATTATACATGTTTATAATTTTGTTCACAAAAAAAATATTTTATTGTATCTTTTTTAGATTAAATTGCATAATTATAAATAATTTTATTTTTGGATTTGAACTAAAAAAAAATTAAATTAATATATATATATATATATATATATATATATATATATATATATATATATATATATATGTTACAACCTGAAACGGCGCGCTAAAATGCTCCAAACAAAATGCAGAGAATCCGATGAGACAGTCGCAACTTACTGGTATACAGTCGCAACTTACTGGTATACATTTATCCTGTAAGTATCCATGCAAAATTTGATTTATTGCTATTCAAGTTCATGTATCGCTCTGTCACTGACTCCCTATACTTGCTTATTGAAGCACGATAACATTCTTGATATGCCTCTGTTTTAGAAATAATGTAGCTAATTTTTCATTAGCAATTGTTTTCCCAATAATCGCACTGATGGAAGTTTTTTGTTGGTAAAACTCTAAGTCCATTTTTTTTCTTTTGATTATATCGAAATTGGATCTACTGACTCTAAATCTATAGATGGAAAGACAAATTGTAATTTCATCGGTATATGCTACCAGGGAGGCAATAATAATGTACTACTAGTGATTCCATCGTTAACATTTAACCGACAATTTCATCGGTATTTGTTGTCGGTAGATTTCATCAATAATTCCATTGTTAATATTCTATTAGTATAGTCGTTAGTAATAGTAGTATTTTGAGTAATTATTGTTCAACTCTCTGGAAAATATAAACAAAACGTTTATTCGGTACAACTATTGATAATAATGGCATTCAAAGTAATTATTGTCCAACTTTCATGAAAATATTGGCGAAAAGTTTTGTTTTTAATTCTGTCATTACTATTTTAATTTTTTTCAAAAACATAATTTAAAAATTAATTTCAATAATATAAAATAAATTAAAAATCTAAATATATTAAGTTAGACTAAATTAATTTATAATTCAAATATTTGTTATAAAATACTAAATTTCTAAATACAAATCTAAAATAGAGACTACGCTAGAGGTGGAGGGGGAGGTTGGTCGAGATGGCAGGATGTAAAAGGAGGAGCATATGGATCACCCCAATGTCATTGCATCTGTACAACCATTCGATGTTGTACTATCATCTCATCACAAATTCCCGTCATCTCATCACAAAATTTGATTGTCTCATCACACACTTTCTCGACTAAAGTCGTCTAGAACTCCAGAGTTTACATGAATGAAACCAATTTGAAGGACTTTGCAATGTTTGAAACACCATGGTACAATCATAAATTCTTTGTCGTAGTGTTAGAAAGTCCATATATCCAATTTCTATCAAGTGCACCAGACATTTCTCCCTCTAACCACACATCTAAATCAAAATCTTGATGGGTCAAAGGAGCGTCCATATATTTCTCCTTCAATAAGTTATTATATGTTTCTTAAAAAGAAAAGAAATTAAAAAAGTAAAACAAAAAAAAGAATCTAATAAACTACAAATGCACTCCTTGTTGGTGATCTTAGTCCGCACATGTTTCCCAACAAAAAGATCAATTGGTAATAGATCTTGTCCAAGACTCATAGCTTGCAAGAAAAAACATTGTCAGTTACAACTATTAAGAAATAAAATTATAAACAAAAATGATGTAATTAAAAAAAATACAATCCATTTTGCATGTGAAACGAATGGCACGGAGCCGCTGATATACGTGGTGACAGAACTTAGAAAATATCAATTTTGGTTACACGCACCGAAATAAAAGCATCATTTGAAACACTTGGACATCTCATACTCAATATTATCCGTCCACATTGCCTTTGAGATGTATGACGACTTGAACTCCTTCCAAAATGATATATTTTTTAGTCTGAAAGCTCTCTTACGCACACATAATTTTTGTTTTTTTTCGCGCCAGGTACCAAAAATCATACAGCCTATGCAGTAAAAATTATGGAACCATGCCTTCGATGATAGTGTCTGCAAAATATTATTGGGAATACCTATCAATAAATATTGAAAAAACAACGACAATAATGTTTGTCGGTAATATTATCAGTCAAATCCTGACGGGAAAATTATGTAGATACTTTCATATGAATTAGTCGATATTCTGGAAGGGATTGATGTATTTTTAAGTGCTTTAAAATGATTTTGATATGTTAATGTAAAAATAGAATAAGATTTTGATGTATTTTTTTAAAAAAATGTTTTTAGTATTGTAGTGTATGGCATGTGAAACGAATGGCACGAAGCCGCTGATATGTGTGGTAACGAAACCTAGAAGATATTGGTTTTGGCTATGCACACCGGAAAAAAGTGTCGCGTGGAATGCTTGGACATCACATACTCAATAAAATTCATCCATATTGTCTTTAAGAAGTATGACGACCTAAATTTCTTCCAAACTGACGTATATTTATAGTCCGGAAACTTTCTTACTCACACATAATTTTTTACTTTTTCCACACCTACTACCAAAAATTATGCAACCTATACGGTAAAAATTATGGAACCATTTAGTTGGTAATAGTGTCTACAAAATATTATCAGGAATACATGTCGATAAATACTAAAACAACAACGACATAACATTTCATAGGTAATATTATCAGTCAAATGCTGGTGGAAAAATTATGTCGGTATTTTCATATGAATTAACCGATATTCTAGAATGGATTTTATGTATTTTAAGTGCTTTAAAATGATTTTGATATGTTGATGTAAAAAATAAAATAAGATTTTTTTTAAAAAAAATGTGTGTTTAGTATTATAGTGTATGGTTATTTTCAGAATATTTTTTAATTAGAAAGATATAATAATTTAACTAGTTCGCGACGCATTGCATGTGGAAAAGTCTGCATCATCGGGACCACGCCCTGGAATTCATGTGTGTCCTCGTCCTTGTAAAGTAAATGGTTTTGATATTTAGACAAGAAGCCTAGCTCCCTAACCGAGGCAAGTCCAAGATGTGAAATAATTGGCGGTAATATCGAGTGGTGGTAGTGATTCTATGACCCTCCCCCGTGAAAAACATGTGTCAATGTATAATATATTTTATTAAATATCATGTGTTGACGTCATATACAATTAACACCATGCATGCACGTGCTGGCGTAATCCAAACTTATGTTTTAGCTCCGAGGGCGATTGTTTTTGTAGCGCTGTAAAGAAAAAAAAAAGAATTGAGGGAGGGAGTGTTTGATTAATTTTAAGAAGTATAATTTTTAATATGGGATCCACTTATTTTACTGTAGAATCGGAGTTTATTTATTATATTTTCTTATAAAAAGTATATTTTTAATATTAAAATAATATAAAAATTAATTACAATAAATAAATATATTAGAATGAGACCAAAATATATTTTTATTTTTAATCCTAATTTTAATTTAAATGATATTTTACTATATGTTATTTCAGGACCACAGAGACCTTCACGTATGAATTTATAGTTCGTGATGAAATTACAAGTAGTTTGATGGGAGAATAAAAACAAGTGTCTAATTTACTTGAATTATTAATTATATTTTATTATTATAATTATTAAATTTATACACACACACTTTAAAGTAATTTCACAATTTGAAAGTAATATGAAAAGCTTAATAATCAAAAACTTGAAACTGTTTTTCATTAACCTCAAATTCTACCGTAGTTTTTGTTAGAGAATTATATAAATCATATTCAGAAGCCTCACTTATAAGGTTAAACTTTTAGGAGAGATGGTTCCTTAACATGGTATCAGAGCCTTATTGACCCAGCGGTCACGAGTTCGAATCTCACCATCCTCATTCTATTTGATAAAAAAATCAAGTACAAGATAATATGGGTCTGTGCAAGTTTCAAGTCTAAAAAGCTTTCACTTGAGAGATTGTATTAGAAAATAATATAAATCATATTCTGGGCCCTCACTTATAAGCTTAAGTTTTTAGGTGAGATAGTTTTTTAATATATTTAACTAAACACTTTAAAAATTATTTTAAACTGCAACTAAAATATTTTTTATGAAATTGCTTTTTAAAACTTCAATCATAAAAGCAAAAGCAATACCAAATATACTCTTAATCCCATGCTAAAACTATTAAGGTTATCATCAAACTTCTCGATATTGATGAAGACTTGGTGATGCAAGCACATCTTTAACCTCAAACTACAAACCCAGAGCTCCATAAACTATTAAGTTTATCATCAGACTTGTCGATATTGGTGAAGACTTGGTGATTCGAGCACATCTTTAACCTCAAACTACAAAGCCAGAGCTCCATAATTTTAAGGATCATACACATACATATAAAAAGTCATAACAGATAAAAAAAAGAACCGATCGATTACATGATACAGTAATTTTACATGGTTTGTCTGTGCCCGCATCCATTCGAGAAGAAGTTTTTCTTACAATAGCTGAAATCAATACCAGTTTGAGAAATTCTGGAACCAAACCTTGAAAACACCCCATCCATCGCCACTGGATCCCGTGCTGCAATTGACTGGTCACACTAGAGAGGGTGACAGGTGTAGAAGGCAAAATAGGGAATAGGCTAAGGTTGAACTGTGAAAGCCGGTTAACTAGGGGAAACACGAGACACCCAATATCAGTGTAATCTTCTAATCTATAATTTATTACATTATAATATAAATTATATTTTAAAATATTATTTAATAATTTAAATATATTATTAGAGAATAATATAGATTATATTTTAAGACCTTACCTAACAATTTAAATTTTTAGATAAAATGATTTATTGGCATGTTATTATAGTCTTATTGACCTAACGATCACGAATTCAAATCTCATTACCCTCATTCTATTTGATAGAAATCAAGCACAAGGTAATGTGATCATCTTTGTAAATTTCAAATTTAAAAAATTTTCGTTTAAAAATATATATTAAAAAATAATATAAATCATATTCTATTACAATTTTAAATTTTAAATCTTATCGTTATTTCAAAAACCTATACAATCATATGAAAAGGGAAGAAATCGAGACAGGCAACGATGAAGGATTGCAATTCCAGCAAGGCTTTCAGTCACATCAATCACAAGGCTGAACCGGAATGAAACAACCCAGAGAAGCATGACCAAGTATTGCTAAGTTACTGTCCCCATTTTCAGTATTAATTAGTATCAACAATTTAACTCAGGTGAAAGGGTTAACTGTTAAAATTATATTTCACAGGTTCATAATGTTGCTACCCAAATTTTGACCCTTTATTTTTTATGTTTCGGAAAAAAGACAAAAAAATATAAAAAAGACAAAAATATATAAAAAGGCAAAAAAAATATAAAAAAGGAAAAAATCCAAAAAAAAATATCGTGGTACGGATGCAAAATTGAACAAATTGAGAATTTAACAGTCAATGCAGGGTCAAATCGCACAAATTAGAAATCAAGGACCGAATTGAAGAGGCGCGCAAGCTGAGGGCTGATTGTGAATTTTGACTTTGGAAAACTCTATAAATAAAGTGTTAAGACCAAAAACAAGGAGGAGGAGGAGAGAGAGGAGGACACCCACAAAAAACCCTAATCCTAAAAATCCAAACCCTAGCATTTTTCAAGGCTGCAGCCGTCGGCTGCAGCCTGGCCCCTTCATTTCCCCATTTTCTTTTTTTCCCTCCCGTTCCTTCATCCTCCTTACCGTCAGCCACAGCAGCCCCACAATCTCCCCTTTTATTTTTCCGTTCCTCTCTCTTCAAGCCACCAACAGCCCCTACTCCTTTCTTTTCTCCCGCCGATCAGCCATTCACTTTCCCTCTCTTTCTCCCCTGGGCACAGCTGCAGCTTCACCACATTTTTCCCTTGGAACGCCTCTTTCCCTTCCCTTTCATTTGTCCTCTCACCGGCCTTCCCCTCACTCTCGTCTGCCTCCCATCAGCCCCTTTCCCAGCCGTCCTTTTCCCTCTCTTTCTCCCCACAGCCAGCAGCCCCAGCGACCTCCATCTCTTTCTAGTAGGCCTCTCTGCGCCTCCACACATGTGACCAGCTAGCCGTCCCGTGAAGAAGAAGGAGAAGAACAGATCTGAGATTTTTTTTAGAAGAGAAGAAAGGTCGTCGAGAGTAGAGCCCAGATTTGAAGAGAACCAAACCATTGATATTTTTATGGCTTCGTGTTGTGTTTTTTTTTTGTTCTTCTTGTCTGCAGGTCACCGTTGAAGACACCCTTGCCGCAGAAGCAAAAGAAGGAGAAGAAGAAGCAGCAGAAGAAGAAGAAGAAGCAGCAGCAGAGGAAGAAGAAGAAGAGAAGAACAGATCTCCGATCTGAAGGGAACGACCCAGCAGCCTGTTTTGTCTGTTTTGGTGTCTTTTTTGTGTTGCAGGTTGCCATTGAAGTCACCACCGGCGTGAGGATGAAGGGAAGAGGCTGGTCCACAACCCCCTGTTTTGCATCTTCTCCAGCGGCGGCGCGTGGACCCACGCGCCGCCAGTGACGGTGGCGCGTGGGCTGACGCGCCACAGCCACTGCCACTGTTCCTGGGACTGCCTCTGTGTTCCCTTTTGTAATTTTCTTTAATTTTATGTGTTTTTTTTTGGATTTATTGTATTTTTTAATTATTGTTTGAAATGTAATGAGAAAAGGATGAAAAAAAAGGTAATGTGTGTGTGAGTTGTATTTTAATTATAAAATGGGATGAAAAAGAAATGAAAAAGAGATGTGTGGGTGTTGTGTTGTGTTTGTGTTTTATTTATGTTTTGTTAATAAAAAATGATTATAAAAAATAAAAATAAAAAATGTGTTTTCTTCGCAAACGGCCAAAGTGTTTTCCCAAAACATTTTTTCTAGATTTAATAACAAGTTTATTAAATCTTGTAAATTTGGCTAATATTAAAATAAATCGCGAAATTAATTCTCGAGAATTAACGATTAATTTTAGGTAGTAATTGCCGGATTTACGCGTAGTCCAACATTTACATATTCGGGAATAACCACCAAAATTGTCAGTATTATTCTGAGCGGTGGTCGATTTTTTTATGAATCGATCAATCGTGAAATTAATGCATGAGAATTAATGGTTAATTTCAGGTGGTAAATGAAGAAACTACAAGTAGGCTAGCATTTGCATATCTGGAAATAATCAATAAAATTCACTGGATTATTTTGAGCGACAACCGATTTCTTTCGCAAATCGGAACATTTTTTTTTATTTGAATAATTATGACCCATCGAAACATTTAAAATCACGTCAAAAATAGTCAATGCAGCTTACCTCAAGTAAGGCGTACTAGGGGTGCTAATACCTTCCCTATACGCAACAAGTCCCTTGCTCTCGAATCTCTGACCAGACCAGTGCAAAATCGGGTGATCCTAGCGACCCTCAACAGCAAGGTGGCGACTCCTCAACAACTCCATTGTGAGACACCAAAAAGACCCCCCTTGACGGGGGACGCCGCGTACATCATTTTTTTGGGGTGCGACAGGATGGCGACTTCGCTGGGGACAGGTATTTTTTCTGAAAAAATATTGGACTGAGCTTTGAATAATTTTGATGTGATTATTTGTTTTGATGTGTTTGAATTATATGTGTGTTTATTTTTGGTCAAGTTTTTCGTATTTTTTATTTTGTGTATATATACATATGGCCATGCATTTTTAGTGGGTTTGTTTTCCTGAAACATAAAAATAAATCCTAACTGGCTATTATTCACTATCGGTGTTTAGATAAATAAATCCCAAGAGATTAATATCCAAAATATTCGACGGTAATAACTTGCTATTATTCACTATCGGTGTTTGGATAAATAAATCCGAAGGGGTCAATATCCAAAATATTCGACGGGAATAATTTGCTATTATTCACTATCGGTGTTTGGATAAATAAATCCTAAACGGTCAATATCCAAAATATTCGACGGGAATAATTTGCTATTTAGGGCTATCGGTGTTTGAATATATAAATCCTAGAGGAGTTTATATCCTGTGTTTGTAGTTTGCAATTTTAAGTTACGTGGGGGACTAGCAGCTTACCTATGACTTGAGTCAAGGTTGAAGTTTGTGTAAACCCCAACTCTTCGCTGAGTGCTTGACTGATAATGATTGGTATACGTACCATCCCATTATCTGCTAAGCCCCCATATTGCCTTCACGAAAGGTGATCACTGGGACGGTAAGAGACCCTGTTTAGAGATCAAAGTAGCAAACTCACCATTTATTGTGCAAAGATTAGAACCAATCATTAGGGTGTATGCTCCTTCCATTTTGTTGTGCATTAAGGCAAACCTTTCTTGAAACATCTTCAATTCAAGCCTTTCGGGTGACAGTCGTTATCACTCGGTAAATTTTCAGCGTAGGGTTTAAGCAAAAAAAAAAATAAAAAAAAATATGCATGTACATTTCAATATTCATTCCCATATTTTTTTTTTATTTATCATGCAATTGTTACCATCACATATCACCTCAAAAGGCGAGTCCGTCAAAAAAAAAAAAAAAAAAAAAAAACCAAAAATATACATTTACATTTCAACATGCATTTTCATAATTTGTTTATATTGTTATGATCACGTCGCTCCTCAAAAGGCGAGTCCGTAAAAAAAAAAAAAAAAAAAACCAAAAAATATGCATTTACATTTCAACATGCATTTTCACAGTTTGTTTATATAATGTAATTGTTATGATCACGTGTCACTCCTCGAAGAGCGAGTCCGTAAAAAAAAAAAAAAAAAAACCAAAAAAGCATATATTTTTCAACATGCATTCTCATAGTTTTTGTTTAGCATGCAATTGTTAAAACCACGTGTCACTCCTCGAAGAGCGAGTCCAAAAAAAAAAAAAACCAAACATGCATACATCTCAACATGCATTCCCATAGTTTGAAATAGAGGTCCCTCAATCTGTCATCCTCCGAAGGGTCAAGAGTCATGGACATATGACACTGCTGAGAAGAACTCACACTGATATGGAGACATCATTCGTTTTTTTTTTTTCCTCTGCAAGCCAACAATAGAGTTCTCTGCTCTCTAGTTAAAACAATCGAGGCACATGCTCAGATATCATCTGCAAAGTGTTAATGCATTCGTCAATGAAGATTGCGGAAAATTCAGGTTCCCGTTGAAGGGATGCAGTTAGTCCATATATGAGTCCAATTTCAGAAAGCAAGCATCAGTCAAAGAAGTTGTCAGTCTATCAATTGCTTTCTCTCTAAATCATGTGGAGTTTTGTGGCACTGTCAGATCAAGGAGTTGTATGCCGCCACACACAGTATACCATGTTATTGTGCGAGCAAAGATAAAGTATCCCGAGTGTGCAAACATAATATGAGATTGTTGAATCTATTCTGGTGTCTGAAAGGTTGAAGCATGTGCACTGCAAGATTACATTGCTCGACGAAGTGAAAATTGCCGCAAGAGAGTCTTGTCGTCGTTTAACGAAGTTGTTCATGATTGGCGCACTTTGGTGATTTGTTTAGAGTACTTTCTAACTTGATTCATTTTTTGTCCAATGAGGAGCGCGGTGGAGCGCAAAAAAAAAAAAAAAAAAACTACCTTCTTTTTGCGACATAATGAGAGAGATGAACAATTGCAAGAGTTTCAGTATTCAAATGTGAAAGCTGATCAATAAAGACAAGTCAAGTTTTGTGGAGAATGTTATCATCGGCAGTGTCAGCAATGAATCATTGCGAGTATAAGCCAGATTAATGAGCAGCGGCAATACAGAAATGATTGTTGGAAATGTCTGAGAAAGGTGTCGCAGTCAATAATTTTCTTATGGAATCTCATTGGCCATAACTTTGTTTTGGGGTTAAATCATCATTTCAGTGAAACATGTGTTTTTCTTGTCTTTTTGTTGTTTTGAAATCAAGAGATGTTTGACATTTTTATTTTTGACAATATTTTGATCAAACTCCAACATGCAAAATTGAAAGTTTATCATTCTTGAAAATTAAAAAAATTTTGATTGCAGAATTGACTCAACTTTGTTTAAATGACATGATGACCAATACCAGGTGACGAAACAAATTTTTGAGCCATACACCGAGTTTTGAACCACATCATAGAACCAAGCTTTATTAGTATGCATATTGACATGTAATGGATTCGGTAGTTATGGACCCGTGAATCATGACTCTTGCACGTCCAAATCATTACACTGGACGAGGTCAAAATTTATCAATTAAAATCAATTTTGCTTGAAATGATAAAAGGCCATCTTTGTTTATTCCTTCACTATTCTTAAAATGTGTATCCCTTGTTAACCCCAATTTGAGACTGATATTATATTTCTTTGGAAAAAACCCGACATGGATCACACCCTCACACTGGGGGCAAACACTGGGGGCAAATAAGAGATTTGTAGTTTGAGGATGCAGTGAAAATATTAGAATCAACAAAAGAGGGGATGTTTAAGAATGAAAACCCAATATCGGAGAACAAGAAAATTGAGGTAGGACATGACAGAAAAAACCAAGAGTCGATGCTAAGGACAAGTTCAAAAAAAAGAAAAAGAAAGAAAGAAAGAAAGAAAGAAATTGAAAAAAGATAAAAATTGAAAAAAAAAAAAGAAAAAAGAAGAGAATTTTGAACTATACCATGTCCATTGGTATCTTCGGTCGAACCTCATGCGAAAAGAAATGTTATAAAGATTATCGAGTCTCCAAGATAGGTTATCCATCAAATGAAGATCTTGCAGAATTATTTTTGTTATACTGTATTGAGTGCAACAAGATGGAATAACGTTAGACGACAAATGTTGGTTCGGGTTTTAGCATTTCCCTTTTAAGTTTGAAATTGTCAATGAAAGGAATGATATGATTGTAGAGATTCTTAGAGCATTGGTTGGTTGATAAAAATCACGTTAAGATAATTAACGTATTTTTATGTCGTCTCTTCTACAAGGACAACAAGAGAAAAGAGTTGACGACTAGCTGATGGTGATCCTTGGTCTTCGAAACCCTTAAACACCTTTTTGAGCCTATGAATATCCTTTTTCTTTTATAGCCATCAACCATAGCCTCATTATATGCTTTTAAAAGTCCTTCTTGATCAAGCAAACAATTTTAACTAATAAATGGCGCTCTCAAAATTGTTAGAGTTTTTCCATAAGGGTTATAATTTCATGAAGTAAATTACAAGTTGTTATGCCTATTGATAAGGTAAAGTACTGAAAAATGAGACAATTTTTTCAACTGAACCTCGGATCTTTACTTGACACTCAAATTGTTTTGGAAACCCCAAATTATCACTTCATCATGTACCATCAAATTTCATACCCAAAATCAGATATTCGAATTGAAACAAAAGAAAACCATAAAAAGGCAATTTCAATCTCAATGAGTCAATTACTGTTTGCAAAATATAAAATATTTACAGGTCTGCATTTATTAAATATCTTGTGTTGGGTATTTGACCAAATGAATTTGATTTTCAACAAATGACATCTCTTTGATTTTAATGCAATGATTAGACTTTGGATGCACATAATCATTGAGATCGGTGACTTAATTTCAGAACAAGAAAGATGTACAAACAGAGCAAATATTGACTGGATTTGCAGAATCTTTGACATTGACAATTCTTGATTATCATCGGAAAGCTCAGCAGTCAGAGGCCACAGTGTGGATCTTGATAAGAATGCAGAAATTTCACATCAGCTTGGGGGCAAAGAAATACAAGTAAATAATGATCCAGTGAAATTCATCAATGAGCACCAACAGATTCAACTCAGGGCGGCATTGCTTAGTAAAATATGATGATTTAACAAGCTCCAGCAACGGTTGAGACTAGCATCGCAGTTGAAGGGCATCTTCAGATTTTGAAATATCAGCTGACTCACGGATTTGATTGTCTCCAAAAGATTTTATCACATAAGTGCATCTTGATAAATGTTGAAGAGTATGCAAGACACCAGGGTTGATTGGGGAATAATTTGTTTTGAAGCCAGTCGACTCAAGGTTCAGTTCACCGCATGAATATGGGAGACAGAAAGAACCTCGTAAATGAAAACATTACAATTCTTTGCATGGACTAAGAAGAATTTGTTCAGAAAAAATTGAGGCTACAATGAAGAGTTTTAGATTGTAAGACGACAATTGCATCAATTCAAGGCATATTTCATCGCATGAATGTGGGTGGCGATATCATTACATCTCTTCTCTCGGACCGAGAGAAATTTATTGATGATACCATGGATCATGCGATGATGAGTTTTAGGTGCATTTATGGATGACCTGACAATTCCATGAAGATTGATGATGACATATGTAGAAGCAATATGATTCAATTAACGAAAAACTCCATGACTGATTGGCAACCGAAGATGAGATCAGCATTAGCAAGCCTTGCAATGAGTGTTGGCAGAACACACGTAAACCAAAGAGTGGTTATTGAGAGAATCCAAGGAAGTTGATGGCTGATTACACTCTTTCACAATGAATCAAGTGACACTACACTTGGAGGCAAGGTCAGACTTGATAAACAATGAGAGCAGAGATTATCGCAGATAGCCCAGAATAAGCAATGCACTTAAGGTGGGTGAATGAATGACAACAAAGCTTTGGAGACTAGGCAAAGACATTCTATGACATTGGAGCATCAGAGAAAGAGGGACCTATATTTCTCAGGTAAGTACATGCATCATCATGCATTGCATCCCCATCTTCATCAACTACATCCGGGTTGGTCACCCATTATAATGAGACTTTCACCTTCATCTTCCACCGGGTCGGTCACCTGTTATAATGAGACTCTCTTCCTCCATTTTCCACCGGGTTGGTCACCCGTTATAATGAGACCTTCACCCCATTTTTTTCACCAATTCCATCTGGGTTGGTCACCCGTCATAACCAGACCCGGGTAAGTCATCTGTCACTATCGAGACTCCACTAACTCGGGCAGGTCACCCGTCATAACCAGACCCGGGTAAGTCATCCGTCACTATCGAGACTCCACTAACTCGGGCAGGTCACCCGTCATAACCAGACCCGGGTAAGTCATCCGTCACTATCGAGACTCCACTAACTCGGGCAGGTCACCCGTCATAACCAGACCCGGGTAAGTCATCCGTCACTATCGAGACTCCACTAACTCGGGCAGGTCACCCGTCATAACCAGACCCGGGTAAGTCATCCGTCACTATCGAGACTCCAATTAACTCGGGCAGGTCACTCGTCATAACCAGACCCGGGTAAGTCATCCGTCACTATCGAGACTCCACTAATTCGGGCAGGTCACCCGTCATAACCAGACCCGGGTAAGTCATCCGTCACTATCGAGACTCCACTAACTCGGGCAGGTCACCCGTCATAACCAGACCCGGGTAAGTCATCCGTCACTATCGAGACTCCACTAACTCGGGCAGGTCACCCGTCATAATCAGACCCGGGTAGGTCACCCGTCACCATTGAGACCCTTTTAACCATTCTTTCATCCGGGTAGGTCACCCGTCACAATGAGACCATCTTTACCATTCTATTTTTCTTTACAACGCTTACTATTTAAAGTCTTTTACAAGGCTTTAGTCGTGAGCATTGTAAAGAGGGGGCAACTGTTGCTACCCAAATTTTGACCCTTTATTTTTTATGTTTCGGAAAAAAGACAAAAAAATATAAAAAAGACAAAAATATATAAAAAGGCAAAAAAATATAAAAAAGGACAAAATCCAAAAAAAAATATCGTGGTACGGATGCAAAATTGAACAAATTGAGAATTTAACAGTCAATGCAGGGTCAAATCGCACAAATTAAAAATCAAGGACCGAATTGAAGAGGCGCGCAAGCTGAGGGCTGATTGTGAATTTTGACTTTGGAAAACTCTATAAATAAAGTGTTAAGACCAAAAACAAGGAGGAGGAGGAGAGAGAGGAGGACACCCACAAAAAACCCTAATCCTAAAAATCCAAACCCTAGCATTTTTCAAGGCTGCAGCCTTGCCCCTTCATTTCCCCATTTTCTTTTTTTCCCTCCCGTTCCTTCATCCTCCTTACCGTCAGCCACAGCAGCCCCACAATCTCCCCTTTTATTTTTCCGTTCCTCTCTCTTCAAGCCACCAACAGCCCCTACTCCTTTCTTTTCTCCCGCCGATCAGCCATTCACTTTCCCTCTCTTTCTCCCCAGGCACAGCTGCAGCTTCACCACATTTTTCCCTTGGAACGCCTCTTTCCCTTCCCTTTCATTTGTCCTCTCACCGGCCTTCCCCTCACTCTCGTCTGCCTCCCATCAGCCCCTTTCCCAGCCGTCCTTTTCCCTCTCTTTCTCCCCACAGCCAGCAGCCCCAGCGACCTCCATCTCTTTCTAGTAGGCCTCTCTGCGCCTCCACACATGTGACCAGCTAGCCGTCCCGTGAAGAAGAAGGAGAAGAACAGATCTGAGATTTTTTTTAGAAGAGAAGAAAGGTCGTCGAGAGTAGAGCCCAGATTTGAAGAGAACCAAACCATTGATATTTTTATGGCTTCGTGTTGTGTTTTTTTTTTGTTCTTCTTGTCTGCAGGTCACCGTTGAAGACACCCTTGCCGCAGAAGCAAAAGAAGGAGAAGAAGAAGCAGCAGAGGAAGAAGAAGAAGTAGCAGCAGAGGAAGAAGAAGAAGAGAAGAACAGATCTCCGATCTGAAGGGAACGACCCAACAGCCTGTTTTGTCTGTTTTGGTGTCTTTTTTGTGTTGCAGGTTGCCATTGAAGTCACCACCGGCGTGAGGAGGAAGGGAAGAGGCTGGTCCACAACCCCCTGTTTTGCATCTTCTCCAGCGGCGGCGCGTGGATGGGCTGACAGCCACTGCCTCTGTTCATTGGACTGCCTCTGTGTTCACTTTTGTAATTTTATTTTTTTTTATTTGTTTTTTTTTTTGGATTTATTGTATTTTTTAATTTTTGTTTGAAATGTAATGAGAAAAGGATGAAAAAAAGGTAATGTGTGTGTGAGTTGTATTTTAATTATAAAATGGGATGAAAAAGAAATGAAAAAGAGATGTGTGGGTGTTGTGTTGTGTTTGTGTTTTATTTATGTTTTGTTAATAAAAAATGATTATAAAAAATAAAAATAAAAAATGTGTTTTCTTCGCAAACGGCCAAAGTGTTTTCCCAAAACATTTTTTCTAGATTTAATAACAAGTTTATTAAATCTTGTAAATTTGGCTAATATTAAAATAAATCGCGAAATTAATTCTCGAGAATTAACGATTAATTTTAGGTAGTAATTGCCGGATTTACGCGTAGTCCAACATTTACATATTTGGGAATAACCACCAAAATTGTCAGTATTATTCTGAGCGGTGGTCGATTTTTTTATGAATCGATCAATCGTGAAATTAATGCATGAGAATTAATGGTTAATTTCAGGTGGTAAATGAAGAAACTACAAGTAGGCTAGCATTTGCATATCTGGAAATAATCAATAAAATTCACTGGATTATTTTGAGCGACAACCGATTTCTTTCGCAAATCGGAACATTTTTTTTTATTTGAATAATTATGACCCATCGAAACATTTAAAATCACGTCAAAAATAGTCAATGCAGCTTACCTCAGGTAAGGCGTACTAGGGGTGCTAATACCTTCCCTATACGCAACCAGTCCCTTACCCTCGAATCTCTGACCAGACCAGCGCAAATCGGGTGATCCTAGCGACCCTCAACAGCAAGGTGGCGACTCCTCAACAACTCCATTGTGAGACACCAAAAAGATCCCCCTTGACGGGGGACGCCGCGTACATCATTTTTTTGGGGTGCGACACATAACAAGGTGGTCCTGCTTTTGGTATCATACTAAAGAAAATCCCGATGACTCCAATTCAATTATTTCATTCCCAACTACATCCTTGAGGTTTCAGTTTCAACTTGCAAAGAAACTTCGCATGGTAGTTGACCATTTCATGACATATTGGCATTACTGGAACGCGTAAATGTTTTGTCCATTCATTTCCAATCTAAATAAGAGTTTAGCTATTTGCTGACAACATTGTGAGATATGAACAACAATCACCGGCCGCAAAAACATAAAAAAGGAGATTCCAGAGAGCCATGATCAGGAAGCAAGCAATGCACAAAAAGTTCAGGTGCTGCACTTGGTGGTGCAAATTTGAAGTAAAAATTCCATGGCAAAGCCGGCAAAAGACATCAGAATCAACCAGCAAAAAAATATGGTTCTGGCGTGCATTTTCATTTTCTTAACAACTAATAACTCGCAACTTATTGACAGCTACAAAAGCTGACTATCTAGTTGCTATTTCCCAGATGTCCATCAAAGAGTAATCAAGTGAAAAGGCTTCTCACTGAACTATGGTCTCTGCTGTCCACGGTACAGTCCACCGGTGAATGGATTGTGTCACCGATGGAACCACCAATATTTTTTTTTACATCACTAACAAAAAGTCTTTAATACATGCTTATTTTGGATTTAAAAAATTGATGTTAAACAACTAAATTAAATTTTAAACACATTTTATATTATTAATTTAATTGTAAGATCAATTGCAAATGTCTTTATATGTCTTTATATACTACAAAGAAATTAGAGTTACAGGGGAGATGGGGGAAAAATCTCTTAAAGATCTATAAAGAAAAAAGGATAATGAGTTGACAAATATTTCATTATTTGTTTTCATTACTTTTTAATTATGGTTGACATGTGCTGGATTTTAGGGTGCCTATAGTTGAGACACCATAAACTACCTTTATATCTGGGGCTATAGTAATATAATTATTATAAAATCGATTCTATCGGTTGCATAAACCTTTAACCATGACTTTAGATTGTATGTGTCATGTGTCTCTTTAGTTTTGTTTGAAGACCCACTTCATGACCATCTACTAAAACCTTTTGGTGTCAAGAACTCTAGATAACTCTTCCAATTACTCTTAGTGATGTGAGAAGGTCTAAATATTTTCCCCTTAAAATCATATGACACAACATATCTTTTTATATAAGTATGTATATCATACCAAAAATTATGTGACCTTATTTAGAAATTCATAAAAAAAACACAATAAAAACGTTACAATCTCGAAAAAATAATATCGCACGCATTAAAACTTACCTAGTTATGTCATGATTTTTCAAAACTCATTATGCCATGCTCATCATAGATGTTATTGTGCAAACCACTTCTGTATTTATGAACTTTAAAATAAATAAATTAATTAAAAATACTTAATCAATTTATTAATTTTATCTTATAGAAAATCAATCTTCTTATATGTTTAAAACTAACTTTTATTCCATTATAAACTTTGTCAAAATATCTCGAAAAGATGGGATGCTAGACTCTTAATTCATATTCAACAAGCCTATGTCGATAGGCATGTGCAATATATGTCTCTTTAGGATTGACATCTAAATGCATAGTAGGCTAAAAAACACTACTATTTGAAGAAATAGAACTACATTTTGACAATGAACTTTTTATTGGTATATTAATAATATAACTAAAACATAATACAAAAGAAAATAAATAATTACATATATTTAATTAAACTCAAAACCTTTGATTTAAGCATTTGTGCATCTATCCATCTTTAATAAAATCTTGGCAGCACCTCCCTAATATGAAACTTACCTAAAAGTTTTCAAAACTGAAGAAAACCACATTCTCAAAACATCAATCATACATAATGTGGACGCCAATTTTCAGTATTATTTACCCAATTTTCACATGTCCAACATCATACCAAACACATAAATTCCATTCTGTCTATTTTTTCACATGTCCATCGTAATACCAAAAACACACCCATCACGTCAATTTCTTAATATTTCCAAGTATTTAATTGTTGAGATCACATGACTTATAACTCAAAAATAAACTAATAATATATGTGATTATATATAGACTAAATGTATAATTTATATGTTAGAACTCGAATGTTCAATAAACATATAAAATAAAATAAGAGGATCATGAATATATTGGAGAAGATAGAAAATTATTGAAGAATCTTTCATTATGTCCATTAATCCTAAGATATAATAAAAAGGTGAATCGTCGTTTATCCTATGTTGTTTTCTTATGAATAGTTCAATGAAATCCTTCTTCATAATTCTCCTTCTTTGTTGCACTTGCAAACCTTTAAGCTATATATTTATACATATGGAAATGATGATTCTCCTTCTTTGTTCAATGAAGAAAAGATACAAAAGAAAAAATCCATAATTTAAACCATCTATGAAATTTAAGAAAGAAAGAAACGTCTAGTAACTTTGCAATGCAACATACACACAACTTCTAAAAACCATTATCATGTATTATCATAACCCAACAATACTAATAAACAACCAAATTAATTCTTTAACATAAAATTTCATATGAACCCTAATTTCAAGAATTGAGAATTTTCTAATTCCTCATAAAATTGGCCTAATTCAAACCATTTTCATGCATTACTATAACCCAAACAACAATAACAAATAATAAAATTAACATTTAAAAAAAAAACAAATGAACCCTAATTCATAGCGGTGTGTTTTCAAGAATGAAAAAAATTATGTAAATATAGAATCGATATGAGTCCAAAGACAATTTGGAGAATAAAAAAACAGTTTGACTTAACAAAATCCAAAACAATATTTTTTTAAAAAAAAGTACCGAGACAAAAATATATTAGATTAACCTAAGTCAACTAGGATTAACATTGTAAATCTAGGAATTAGATCATGAGATCATGATAACCTTATATAAAACAAATAAAAAAAAACATATTGAAATCTAATTCTCAATCAACTCAATGTTGAATTTTTTTTTAAAAAAATTCTATTAGAAAAACGAGTCAACTTGGGTTTACATGTCAAACCCGAATCATGAGACTGTAATCACCTTTTAAAAATCAAATCAAATTATAAAACTCAAACCTCAATCAATTCAATATTGTATAATGAAATTGAAAAAAAAAACAATTAAAAAAATTCTGAGTCAACTAGGTTAACCCACCAAACCCTTGACTAATTTCTAATTAATCCAAATATTAAAGGATGAGATTGATAAAAAGAATCAATTATAAAATAAATAAATAAAAAAAAAAAACTCTAATTAATCATGTTAACACAGAACTCAAGGTCCAAATCACAAGACTGGGATAATTCTATCAGTAATAAATTATAAAATTCAATCACTAATAAATTCACTATTAATGACCGAAAAGAAGAGAATTATTCTTTCCATGAAATACTACATGAAAAGGGGAATAGTGATTCCCCCCTCTCCGCAATTAGTTTTTACTAATAATGTTGATAATTAGTCAATCATTAATCCATAAAGATCACTCGGCATGATCATAAATCTCGTGTGCATTTACATTTAAAGCTTAAGCATTGCATAATTAATGGCAATAAACCTTGATTAAAATATTGTATTTATTTAGAGTATGGATGAAGTTAATTTTAATAATATTTTTCGTTCAGAAATTTATTAAAATAATATATTTTTTATTTTTAAAAAATTATTTTTGATATTAGTACATGAAAATTATCTAAATACAATAAAAAATTTTTAATTTAAATAAAAAATATTTTTTAAAAAACATGGTTTTAAAATACAGTTAAATAAAGTTACAGTGGCATATCTGTACTTCAGCTAATTTACAATTAGAGTACGTACCCAAGAGTGTTTTGCACGTTTTCCTTCTAGCGTGTAGGGAGTCTCAAAAATAGTCTAAGTGCGACCACACCAAAGATGCTTGACCCTAACTACCACTGAAATCATATGCTTCAACATTGACACGAGGAAGGCCACAGAAATAATAGACTTTGAAGGGCAGATAAAGGTATGAGAAAGTTTGTTCAGCTTATCTCCACTGATCCTCACATTTTGGAAACCGAAAATATATATATCTACCTCACCAGGAGACACAAAACCAGGAGTGAGAAAGTTCATGCGCTTGTGGGTTTATGAAATCGATCATGCTGTAGTTTCCTGCTTCCCAGCATGTATCTCTCCTCTTGCTGATCAGTTTGTACTGCACAGTACTATAGATTTCAATCTCGAAATGGGAAGAGCTCCATGTTGCTCTAAAGTCGGTTTGTATAGAGGTCCATGGACTACTAAAGAAGACACATTGCTCATTAACTATATCCAGGCACATGGTGAAGGCCATTGGAGATCATTGCCTAAGAAAGCTGGTAAGTAAAGTCACTCTCTCTTTCCAACAGCTTACTATTTAGTATATGATGAACGAGATGCATCCACAAGTTGAGTTTCTGATTTTGCTAGTGTTTTTGTTTCCGTATGAATGAAGGGCTGCTTCGATGTGGGAAGAGTTGCAGGCTAAGATGGTTGAACTACCTTCGGCCTGATATCAAGAGAGGGAACATCACTCCTGATGAGGACGACCTTATCATCCGTTTGCACTCTCTGCTTGGCAACCGCTGGTCTCTCATTGCTGGGAGGTTGCCAGGCCGAACTGACAATGAAATCAAGAACTACTGGAACTCTCACCTCAGCAAAAGAATGGTCAAGAACAGCACGGCAAGAAATAAGTCCCACTGCACGGGGGTGTCAGCTGGAAAGAGAAGTGGCACCACGGCCAGCCACAAAAGGAAGCAAAAGGAGGACAGCGATGGCATGAGCAGTCGAAATGGAGAGGCTGCTGCAAAGATCAAGATTTATCTCCCCAAGGCGATAAAGGTTTGTCCATCCTCAGTTACAAAATATATCAGTAATGTTCAAAGCATGATTGGGTCATCCCCTCGTAACGTTGAAGATGGCGATCATACCATGTCTGGTCTTAAAACTGCTGACAATGGCGGACAGGGTTGGGCTTCCAATAATGAAGAGTTCGATGGTCTTGTTTGTGACCATGATTCCTTGTCTCCAAATTCTTTACAGAACGATATTATGCTAGACGACATCTTTGAGGAATACCAGCAACTGCTCAAGGCAGATGGTATAATTACGGATTCCTTTGTGGATTCTCTTTTGGCTTAATGTTTTTCTAATAAAAGGGTGTGCCCTGCTGCTCACTCCTACCTCCCGGCCCTCTCTTTCTTTCCTTGCGTGTTTTTCAAAACCAGCGCTGTAACACGTGGAGAATGACGTCGGGTCAACTATCAATATGACGGCCTTAATTGGTGTCTCACGTGAGCGATAATAACATTGCAGTGATAAAACATGAGAATTCATTCACTTTCCTAAAATTAAATAGACATGGAAAAGTTTAAACGTATTTTCGATGAAACAAACACCCCTAGCTTTCCGCTCGAATGGTTTATCATACCTAGTTTGGATCACAAACAAGCCAAGCCAAGCCAAGGTTAGGAATATTTCAATGTTGTTTGGGCTCAACTCGACCTGGTTGGGGGTGATCCGAGTCTTAACACGTAAATTTGCAAGTTGTGCCACTGTTAACTGCTAGAGCAGCACAAGCGTGTTGCCTATGGTTTACAACCCAATTTGCTGAACAAAAAACACTGGTATATCCATTTTTCCGCAGTTATTGAAGGAGATGGGAAGTGGTGTTGCTCTTATTGCAATTTTCAACTTCATGAAGTTAATTCCCCCTAAAAATGCTACAGTGGCAAGTTTCTTGTCTTGAAAACCGTTCCTTCGTGGCGATGAAGTAAATAAAATCATCTGGTGAAATGCCACTTCCATACGCAGGTATCTAATTTTACATGTTTTCAACGTCCAAGAACAATTACTAGGAAAATTCACTGGCCAATAGTTCGCTGCAAAAAAAGAATTAAAAAATCATTAAACTACCTTAACACTCCTACAGTCAATACTGTGTTTTACCTTATACGAAAGCACTTCTAAGAACTTCAAATACCAGAAACACCTCTCCGGATAACTCTTAAGTTATCTTATCTAATGCTAATTAGGTAATTGAACTGTACATCAATACTATAAAAAAACAAAAATACTCTTGAGCAATGAATGGTCTTTTGTCTGCTAGAAATGGTAAAACCATAATTTTGTGGGCAAAAACACTCAATTACCCCGAACAAATCAGATAGTATCAACCGATACCGTTGCCTTCTAGCCAAGGCCGGCGCCACTGCAGAATGGGGGGGCCACCCCATACTTCGATTTATAAGGCTCATACTTTATTTCAAATTCTAGTAAGGATTTCTTTCATAGTCAATTATAAAATCCAAACCTAACTAGTCAATTATGTTTGTCGAAATTAAGTAGGATTTAAATAAAGAAACTGAGTCTAGGTGTTTGTTCAAATTAAATTAGTGAAATTAATCCTCAGAGATAATGTTTCCAAGCCGGCAGCGGGTTGGATTAGTGAGGTTATTTTATGGTTTATAATGGGGGGATGCAGGAAAACCTGATCCATCCAGCTCCTCCTCTTCGAATCAACATCCTCCACACAGAATGGTCTTAATGGAGACAGCTCTCGTCAACTACAGGAGATACAATTTCATGGTGATGCGATTGTCCTACTGTTGTTTATCAGAACACTTTGATGGAGATGGGAAATGAAAGGTCAAAAAAATAAAAAATTATTAGCGATAAACCGGCAATATTTAGAGAACACGTGTCATTTATTTTTCAGTTGATTAATTGTTAGAAATGCTAGTTATGGAGCGGGTCTAGCTCTTCATCACATGATCTTGGAGTGGCCAATCCCGAGATTCCCTCCTCCCACCACGATCACGTGAAAAGCTATTACTATGCTCCACACCGTGCATGATTATCGGAGCACAGAGATTAATACACGTGCCCGATACTCTGGAAAAAAACATGACCTTAGGGCAACTGCAGCGATGTAGCTAAATGAAAAGGTATAAATAAAATAATATATATTTAGCATGTTTTTATTACTGTATACACTGTAAGGGGATATGTATACACGTAGCTAAAAATAACTATGGTCCCTCGAATTGTTATATATGGCAGGAGATGAAAGAGAAGGTATAGTACAATTTGTTACCGTTGCAATCACTGTTCAACCATCAGGCATATATGTTGCCCGACGCTGCAAGGTCTCTCATTCAATATTGAAGAGAAGGCAGAGAGAACAACGACAATTTTTTTTCTGAAGAATAGAAGCCGAACAAAAAGGTTAGATTTTTTTCCTTTCTATCTATTAACCTGGGTTATGATTTGGGGTTTTGATTTGGAATGTGATGTAGTGATTTGGGGTTTTGATTATGGTTTTGACAGACGAGTTTTTATTGTTTGTTATGGATTTAAGGAAACATTGATCTGTCATGGTTCTGAGTGCTAGAATCGCGTTCTTCAATTTGATATTCTTTTAACTGATTTCCAATTCATTTCGAGTGTGCTTTCAATTGGGGGTTTTCTTTTCTACTAGACTTATCTACTGACATCGACTTCTACTAGATGTGCTGGAATTCCAGGATTTGTGTATTTTATGGAAAAAAAACAGAGAGGGAGATGGAAATTCATATATCAGTATATAAATATATAAAGAAAAGAAGGCTCTCCCTTGGCTGTTTTTCTCAGCGCAAAAAACACAACCTTTCCTTTTGAGTGTATCTGGGAATTGAAAAAACGAGTTCCGAACTAAAACAACAACAGATGATCATGGATTAAGCTGAGTTTTTCTCAGAGCAAAAAGAAGAAGACAGGAAGGAAAATCTAGAGCGATCGAGAAAATGGAAAAAACTCTTCCTTTCAAATGAATCATAGCAGTAGAAGAACAAAGAAAATAAGATAGAGATCACTTTTAAAGAAAACTAAAGAGACCCCTTCTCATTAAAGAGAAATCAATTTACTAGTCCTTAAAAAAGTTCTTAGTCATAGATCGGAAAAGTGAAGCAAGAACACAAAGACCTAATTAACTTACTTGAATGGCCAGTGAGTGCCCAGAGAAGCACTAAAAACACTAAAACAGCCATCGTTGATGTAGGTTTGGGGGGCTTAATTGAGAGATTTAGCTGTACTTTAAGAGGGCAGAACGTGAAAGATGGCTTTATATGTGGTGTTAGAACTTAGACCCGACTATTTTATATTTCTGTTATGAAAGATGGCTTTATATGTGGTGAAAGATGGCTTTATATTTCTGTATTTATTTCTTTTTTCTCTCTTTCGTACTAAAACCCGACTATTTTATTTAATATTCTATACAAGTGAAGTTTGATAGTGTTTTTATTTGAATGATACTGGATTTAGATCGATCGGCTGAAATAAGACACGGCTTTTATTAATCTATCAGCTTTACATAGTTGATATTTTTTCTTGAAAAAATAGAAGCAATTGTCATAACCTGGCACTTGTTTCCATTTCGTAATTCAGCGCGTTTGTCATAACCTGCTGTAGAATTGTTTTAGTATCTGATTTTTAGCTGAAGAAAGCGAAAGGAAAAGAATCGTTAGTGTTTCTTGAATGACTGGAAATTAGTGAGAGCCAGTTCAATGCTTGATGTTGTTATTGATTATTTACGTGTTTTGGCGAAACCCCAAATGGTTTTTTTGTTAATTCTTGGGACCAGGAACAAGTCGAAGAGACTTGTATCATGGTCAAGCTTGATAGTGTTCAACGTGGCCTTGTGAGCTATTTTTTGTTCTGCAATTATTGGGAAATTTGGCTGGGAAAGTTTGAGTAATGTTAAGTTATTATAGATTGGAACCTTAGTTTTTCATTGTTTGGGATAGGATGATAGTAGTTTGTATTGAACTGAGCCAAAATGTGAAGTGTTTTGTGTAAACCTGAGCACATATTGGCAATGTAATAGTTGAAATGACTTTGGATTTTGATTTTTGCCTGCAAAATTTATTTTGCGTGGATTGAATTGCTGAATGATAATTTGAATATAATAGATTTTGATTTGCAATTTACCTGTTTTTGATATTTACAACAGATGCAGGTTTAGGTTTGATTTTTTTCCCTATCTTTTTGAACTTCTTTTTCGGTGATTGTTTTTTTCAGTGATTGTTTTTTTCTCTCTATAGTTTATAAGCACTTTGGCGCTATTCATTTTACCTCTTTTTTGTCAATGCTTTAAGTTATCTTTCACTCTCTTATCTTATTATTTGTTTCCTTGTATATATGAATTAATACAATTTTTTTTTTGTTAGATGGACTCAAATTTACCAAACTCATTCACAAACTTTCTTATAAATGAGTCTGAAGATATTGTGTCTCAACCAAGTGATTCTACTCAACTTCATAAAAAATCACAAAGAACTAAAAATTTCTCACAAGAAGAAGATTGTTTACTTATTTCTGCATGGTTAAATACAAGTAAAGATCCAATTACAGGAGTTGATCAACAAACAAAACAATTCTGGGCTCGAGTATATGCTTACTTTGTCGAGAACGGGGGAAACTTAAATAATCGTTCCCAAATAAGCATCTCAAGTAGATGGCATGAAATAAATAGAGAAGTTGGAAAATTTGTTGGTTTTCTTACCCAAATTGAAAACCGTCAACAGAGTGGAACGACTGAAGAATCAAGGGTAATTTTTTTATTTGATTATTTTCATAGCAGCATATTTATTTCTGATATTTTTCAAACATAGTTTAATGTGTTGAATTTCTTTTATCAGATTAATGATGCTCGTCAAATGTATGCTTCATTGCTTGGCAAACGATTTCAACTAGAACATTGCTGGGTTATCTTAAGAAAAGAATCCAAATGGCAATTTGAGCGTGCAAGTCAACAACAAAAGTCAAATAAGAAACAAAAAAGTCACGGAATTGCAAGTCCAGCTTCTTCAAATCCATCAACCCCAGATTCAGTTAGTTTAGGAGAAGATAGTGATGCATTTCTTTATCAAAATAGACCAATTGGTAGGAAGGCTGCAAAGGAACGACTTAAACGCAGACAAAGAAAAGAGAAAGTTGATGAGATATATATAACAAATCTCCTAGATAAATTCAAGGATACTATGGAGAAAGTTGAGGATAAAAAAGATAAAGCTAGACAAACAATGTTAGAGCAGCAAGCTATAATAATTAAACAAAATCAAGAGAAGCAAGAGGATGAAATCATGAGGACAGATACTTCGTGTATGGATCCAATTTCTGCGGTGTATTTTCAAAATAGAAAACTAGAAATTATGACAAAGAGAGGTTTTAATTTGTAATTTATTTGATTGAATTATTTTTAATGGAATGTATTTTTATTTTGCTATAAATATATTGTGTCGTGTTATAAAATTGATATCAATTTAGTTTATTTCTTAAAGTTCTTATAACACTTAATGACAATAATATCATTAGATAACTTCAAATACAACAACCTTAAAAAAACATACAAATACCTGAAAAACATACAAATACCTGAAAAACATACAATAAGTAGCTTAAATGTAATGATTATTTACTCATTACCGTAATGTTCCCATAAATGTTCAACCAAATCGGCTTGGAGTTGTGAATTCGTTGCTCTGTCCCTGATTCGATTATGAGTTTGAAAGAAATCGTGTAGTTCTGGTGTTTCTTCATGTGATACTGATATAGAAGAACCAGTTTCACTGTCATGATCAAATTCAACCATCATTGCTCCTTCATCCTCGATAATCATATTATGCATTATTATGCAAGCTTTCATAATATTTGCAAGAGTTTCTTCATCCCAGTATCGCACAGGCCCACGCACTATTGCAAAACGTGATTGTAACACCCCAAATGCCCTCTCCACATCCTTTCTTGCAGACTCTTGTTTACTTGCAAAATATTTTCTCTTTTCTCCTAACGGCCTTGGGATTGTCTTAACAAAGGTTGACCAATTTGGATAAATCCCATCAGCTAAATAGTATCCCATTGTATATTCATGTACATTGACTGTGTAATTGACAGGAGGAGCACGACCTTCAGCAAGTGCAACAAAGACAGGTGACCGATCAAGAACATTAATATCATTTAGAGATCCAGGCATTCCAAAAAAGGCATGCCATATCCAAAGATCTTGTGAAGCCACCGCCTCTAGAATTATAGTAGGTTCCCGATAATGTCCAGTATACATCCCATGCCATGCAATGGGACATTTTTCCCATTGCATGCAATCAATGCTCCCTAACATCCCTGGAAATCCACGCTGCTCGCCAATTGATAATAACCGACCAATATCGGACTCGTTTGGTGCTCTTAGATACCAATCCCCAAAAATCTCAACAACTGATTTGACGAAAGCTCTTAGACTTTGTAATGCAGTGCTTTCTCCAATCCGTATATATTCATCTGTAAGATCTGCTGGAATACCATATGCAAGTATCCTATGAGCGGCAGTTACCTTTTGAAGACAAGATAAGCCAAGAACACCAGTTGCATCTTTCTTTTGTTTGAAATATGGATTGTGAGCTTCCACCGCATTTGCAATGCGAAGAAAAAGACGACGACTCATCCTAAATCTCCTTCGAAACTGACTTTCCGTGAATTTAGGATTTTCTGCAAAATAATCATTATACAGCCTCAATTCACCTTCCTTTCTATTTTGATTGACGATATTACGTCTAGAAACAGAGCCACGAGACTCTGTTCTTCGCCTTTGATTGATCGCTTCCGCTCCAGCAACCACTTCAGTAGCAACTTGTAAGGCGAGCATGGGAGTGTCATCATCAAAATCAAAAGCATCATAAAAATCAAAATGATTCATGATGAACTTTAATGAAATAAAATAACGACGATGAGAAAACTGGTTTCAAGAAGAAAACGATGAAGAAAAATATGATGAAGAAAAATATTCAAGTTTAGCGAATATTTATAGATGAATTTATTTTCCCCAAATTTTGAAATTTGAAATTTTGGCGGTTTTTTTTTTAAATTCGAAATTCAAAAAATTTAAAATTTGGCGATTATTCTTTATAATTTGAAAATTTCAAATTTCAAATTTCAAATGTTAGCGGTTTTTTTTTTAAATTTGAAATCCAAAAAATTTCAAATTTGGCGGTTATTCTTTCAATTTCAAAATTTTAAAATTTCAAAAGTTGGTGGGAAATGAAATTTTGGCGGAATTTTTCAATATTTTAAATTTTCAAATTTAAATTGTTGCAGTGTTTTTAAATTTAAATTCTTTTTTTAATTTAAAATTCATTAAAAAATTAATAATTATATTGTTGGAGTGTTTTTTAAAAGTAATTATTCAATTATATAACTTATTCCTATTAATTGTATAATTAATTGCATAATTAAACTATATACAAGATAATTGTACTATATTTAAAATAATATAAAAAAATAGCTATTCAAAATGACTTTTACCATTAAAGTGTACATCAACAAAAAAGCTATATATACACTATTCAACTTGCTATTTTTAAAATTTAGCTATTCAAAATAGCTACTGCCATTAAAGTTGCTCTTAGAGCAATTTTAATGGTAAAAGGCATTTTGGAGAGACAAATTTTTAAAATGGTTTCTTGAATAGTGTATATATGGCTTTTTTATTGATGTGTGCTTTAATGGTAAAAGCCATTTGGAGAGCCATTTTTTTATTATTTTAAATATAGTGGAATTATTTTGTATATAATTTAATTATGTCATTGATTATACAATTAATAGGAGTAAGTTATATAATTAAATAATTGTTTTAAAAAAAACCTCCAACAATATAATTATTAATTTTATATATAAATTTTTACTCTCTTGTTAAGGTATTTGTAAATAAAAATAAATATTTTTGATATAATTATATTATTTTCTAATATATATTACATTGATTATACAATTAATAGGAGTAAGTTATATAATTAAATAATTTTAAAAAAAAAACCCTCCAACAACATAATTATTAATTTTATATATAACTTTTTACTCTCTTGGTAAGGTATTTTTAAGTAAAAATAAAAATAAATATTTTTTATATATGATTACATTATTTTCTAATATATATATATATATATTACATTATTTTATATATATATATAAAGAAGGTGGCCCGAAGGTGGGGCCACGATTTTAACTTTCTCTACTGAGGGCAACTGCAGCGGAGAAGGCAAATGCAAAGGCAAAATTAAAATAATGTATTTTTTAGCTTTTTTTTGTGACTGTATCTACTATAACGGAAGAGCTATTTCTATAGCCAAAAATGACTTTCTTATCTTCGAATGCTATTTCTAGCACTTCAAACCAAAAAGCTAAAATATAAAATAAGTAAAAATATTCATTGTTTTCTTCTCCCTTGCACCCAGGCTCAGTTCTGCTCCCTTGCATTTGAGGCTCAGCTCTTTGTGTTGATGGGGAGGCGACAGCGCAAGCAAGGGAAGGGGGGGCAGTAAGGTTGCTGGGTTTTTATATGGAGGGCAGTAGCAAGCAAAGGGAAGCAGAGGGAAGCAAAGGGAAAGCGGGGGGGACAACGCAAGCAAAGGGTTGAGCTTTTATACCAGTAATAATGAAAGGAGGGTAGTAGGGTTTGTGGGTTTTTATAATAATAATAATAAAAAAAAATAATAAAGAAGGGATTATAAGAGGGTTATAATAATAATAATAATAGAGTAGGGTTTTTACGGGGATTTTTATAAATCGATTAAATTTTAAATTTTAAATATCACATATCTTTTAATTATATTTAAATTTATTTTTTTAATTTAAATATAATTAAAATAATAATAATTTTATTGTTGAAGGGTTTTTCAAAAGCAATTATTTAATTATATAACTTACTCTAATTAATTGTATTATTAAACTACATACAAAATAATTGCACTATATTAAAATAATATATATAAAAAATAGCTCTCCAAAATAGCTTTTACCATTAAAGCACACATCAATAAAAAAAGCTATATATACACTATTTAAAGAGTCATTTCAAAGATTTGACTCTTTAGAATGGCTCTTGCCATTAAAGTTGCTCTGAGCTGCTACAAATAGCAGCTCAGAGAGAGGAAGGTATTTTTACCTTCACTTTTACCTTCTCCGCTGCAGTGTCCACAGTTAAACAAATCAAGCTAAAAAAATCTTTTTTTATTTATAGCTCTCCTGATGCCTCTACCATTGCAGTTGCTCTTAGTTATCAAGGGAAAAGGCATATTAAGTCGGAGTAATTGTAATTTATATTTGCTTTAACCGCCTATTTGTTAATTATAAATTCAAGTAAAATAATAATTTGGTGCAAAATTTATGTGAAGTGTAAGTTTATGAGTTTTAAATCGATATAAATTTATTTATTTAGTAGGTTTTAATAAAATAACTAGTATAAAATTATCATCATCATTAAAAAAAATCAGATATGAAATGTTGAATTCATTGTATTAAGATTAGTTTATTTTATAATTAAATATAAATTAAACACAAAAATAAAAATAAATTATGAAAATACTAGCAATGATCAAATAACAAAAATAAATAGTTAATTGTCTATCTACAAAAAAACAAAAACACAAATTGAAAATACATCTCTATGTTACCATCATTATCATTATTATAGCAATTAAAATTATTATTATTAATATTAGTGAACAAACAATTAAAATCATTAAATTTTCAGGAAAAATAAAATTAAAAAATATTCACTAAAATTATCATTTCTATTGAGAAAACAATAAAATAATAAAATCATCTGATCCGAAGAACAGATTAAAATTATAGAAAACACAAAAAAAATAACAAAGGGAAAATGAAAGAAATATTAATATTAAAATGATCACTAGCATAAATTAAAATTTCAAAACTTGACCGATTAAAAATAAAAGAACAAAAATTAAAAATTAAAATTAAAAGCATCGATGCATAAATACCGATAAAAAATAAACATTGTCCAAGAATGACCAAAAAACCAAAGGAATTAATATCAAATAAAAAAATTCAAAGAATAAGGAACGAAATGAAAAATAAAATATATAATTAATTATAATCTAAGAAAAAAATTGAAACAAATAAAAACATGGGGACCGAAACATATAAAAATATTTTTTAAAAACATTGCAGTGTAATTTTATTGGAAAAAAATAAGCATCGAAATGAAAAGTAGCATATACAACTAATTTCAATTGGAGGACACAATTAAAATAAAATATAAATTTACTTCTAATAGAATGTCAAAATTAAAACAAATAAAAATCTTGGACACGAAATAAATAATGGTTTTTTAAAACAAACAATTGCAGTGTAATTTTATTAAAAAATTAAAAGAATAAAGATTGAAATAAAAAATAGCATATATAATTAATTTCAATTAAAAGATACAATTAAAATAAATTAAATAATATATATTAAAGTATATTAAAAAATAAAATAATAATTTTACTATTATAATCTATAATAATTTATATATGTTATTATAGTATTTTCACTGTAATGAAACAACGAAATAATTTAGCTTGATGAGCCCAATAACACATGTGAGAAAAATATTCTGAAACTTAAGTCATGATAATGATGACAGGAAGAATGGATATTTTTTAAAATTAAATGTTTCTTAAGCCTTGTTTAAATTGTATATTAGATTTATTTGTTTTCCAATTTCAATCTTTGACGCTTGACTTTTTTACGAGGAGTGTTGTTATTGTTGTTTTTTAAAGTGTTTTTTATATCGAAGTATATCAAAATGATATTTTTTTTAAAAAAAAAATTATTTTTGACATCAACATATTAAAATAATATAAAAATAAAAATAAAAATTCATTTTAATTAAATAAAAAATATTTAAATTTAAATAAAACATGATTGCACCGCTCACCCAACTAATACCTAAAACTGTCCTAGAATTCACGTTTGTCCTCGTCCTCCCTGTCTCTCTGCTACTGCCTTGTTTAGACAGGAAGCCTAGCTCCCTAACCGAGGCAAGTCCAAGATGTGAAATAAGCGGTGGTCATATCGAGTGGTGGTAGTGATTCTCTGACCCTCCCATGTGAAAAACATACGACAAACAAAGCTCAAACAAAATGTAAGAACACTGTTCATGCACCCCCTTTTGAACTGTGGATGGTGATAGTAAGGCAGCAATTAATTTTGGCTCTTCTTCCCAGTTTCGGCTGGACTTTGAACGGCGGCAACAGCTAATTTGGCTCAAGTTTTAGTGGAGTCAATTCATTTGCACTCTTTTCCTGCTTGGCCTGTTAGCTATAATAGTGATTAGATCTTTGCATTGATTTTTTAATTTCGAAACAAAATCTTAGATCTGACTTGAATCATAACATCTACTACCCAGAAAAAATTTAAAAGAATCAGGGTTTAATATGGTGTGTTATTTTTTAAATATTTTATTTTTAACATCAATATATTAAAATAACCTATTTTGCTGTAGCCATAAATAAATTTTATTATAATGATTATAGTACTCATAATATTAATAATTATGGCTTTGATAAGAATAATAATTATTCATAAAATAATATAAAAAATATTAGTGATGACAATAATAATAATAATTTTAATTTTAATTATATTAATAAAAATAAAGGTGTTGATTATCATGATAATTATTGTGATAACAATGACAATAATTATAAAAATAATAATGGTGATATCGATAATACTGTCAATAATAATCAGAATATTGATAATTTATAATAATATTTATAATGACAGCTATAATAGTTGTGACAATTTAGCAGTAATTTAACAATTATGAAAATAATAATCGATATTTTTTTTTAAGAATTATTTCTATAATAATTTTATATATAATATTTCAAATCTAATATCATATAAATAAAAAAAATACAAGGCTAACACATCAACAAAATAAATTGCTAAATTTGTCTAAGTTATCTACAATGAATAATATACTAGTCACTTCCCTTGCGCCTCACCACTTCCAAAACTACCTTTTTTCACATGTGAAAAAATATTTACGACCCACAATTTATTTTTAATAATGTTATACATTGTAACAAAATAATTAGCCTCCAAAATTTTCAATTATTTAGTTTCTTTTGAATTTTTATCTCATTGTGGATAATGTGTTTAAAATAATAATGATGATTATTTTAAAGATACTTTTTCTGAACAAATTGAGTATAATTATATATTTCAATATGTGTTTAATATTAATTTCTTAGAATACACACAAACACACACACACACACTATTGTTTGTGGAAATATCATCTTATTTTAATATTAGTGTTCTACCTATTACATAAAATATAAAGATATAAAGATCTTGAAAAATTAAAACAAATACTTTAGTTTCTTTTGATGGCAATAATAATAGTGCCAACAATACTATTACCATTGATAATTAGAATATTATTTTTTGCAATAATGTTTATAATAACAATGATAATAATCATGACGATTTAGCAGTCATAACAGTAACAATGAGAATAATAATCAAAATAATTCATTAGTCAATGTTATTTTTATAAAAAAAATAATTTTTGTAGCTTTTTTTATGTATGATATTTTTCAGATCTCATATCACGTAAAAAATTATACGAAGCCATACGCAGACTAGATAGGTAGAAAAATTGTGTCAAATTATCTACAATAATAATAAAAAAATTGCCCTGTGTTTTGCCACATCTAGTACTAATTTTTTTAACATGTAAAAAAATGATTAATGGTCTTATATTTTTTTTATAATACTATACATCTGAACCAAATAATCAACTTAAAAAATTTAAGATTATATAGTTTTTATGTATTTATTTTACTATAGATAAGATATTTAGAATAATAAATGTTAATTATTTTAAGGATTTTTTCTTGAAAATAGACAAGGCTATTTATATATTGTGATATTTTTTTGACATTAAAGCCTTAATATATATATATATATATATATATATATATATATATATATATATATATATATATATATATATATCAAATGACTATTCTTTATAAATCTCACATTAATTTAATCTCAGTGTTCTAAAATAATTTTAATATAATAATATAGAGAAAAAATCTGAAAAACTAATCTTTAATAAATAATAGCAGTTTTATTTTTGTTATCTGTCAAATAAATTATTCATCAAATAGTTCAAATATGGCCAACAAACAATTAGTATGTTTAGACAACAAATAACTCATCTTTAAATAGTTTTATCAATTTTAATTGTACAATCCATCAATTAAATACTTATATTGATTCTAATTGTACAATCTACCAATTAAATAATTATCAAAATAGTTTTAACAATAACAACATTCAATTACTTTTAGGTAAAAAAAAATATTTCTAATAAATTTTATCAATTATAATTTTACTAATTAAATATTAAAATAACCAATTAAAATAAATATAAAATCAATCAATTTTTAATATAGAAAATAGCTCAACGCAATGCGCGGGCAAGTAAACTCGTTATAAGCTAAAATATAATGGGTATTTTTCACTGTTCATCCAGACTCGGATGCAATGTGAATTAGCATAATAAAACTATATACTAAGATAAATATCATTTTCATGCTAGGATGAACAAGAAAATCATTCGGGCAAGTGGTTAAGTGAGCGCGCCACTCCCACGAGAGTGAGAGTTTAAATCTCTCCAGATGCAAATATTTTGATAACAGTAATGAACAGTGATTTCACTATTCATTACTGTATGGAAGGTCTTTTCAGTTTTTTTATTTCTTTTTACAGATTTTTTTTTAAAACCAGGGTACCCGTACCAACTTACGCGTACCACAACCAATCTGTAAATTTATTTTTTAAACATTTCTTTTCACTTATATGTTTTTTTTCATGACCGGGGTGTCTGAGTTAGTTTACGCGCACCATAATTTTTCTTCTCATTATTGTTTAAAAATGTGCTTTCCCCTTGCACTTTTTTTTCATAACTGGGCTTCTTCTTTTTTGTTTTTTACAGTAATTTTCACTGTTTGAAAAGGTTTTTTACATTTTTTTTCTTTTAACCAGGGTTTTTTATCTGTTTTTTTTCAGGGTATCTATGACAGTTTATGCGCACTACAACTAATCTCCGGATCCACTTTTTTTTAACAATTGTTTTCCTGTTTTTTTTCCATGACCAGGGTGTCCGGGTTAGTTTACGCATACCATAATTTTTTTTTCTCATTACTGTTTAAAAAGATATTTTCCCCTTGTATTATTTTTTATAACCGCCTTTTTTTTTTTTTTAATAAACGAGGACCTTTTTTTAACATTTTGTTCATTTTCATATAACCGTGGTGTCCAAGTCAGTTTTTTTTTAATCGAGTTTTTTTTTTTGTGTTTTTTTTAATCGGGGTGTCCGTGGTAACTTACGTATATCGCAACTAATCTACAAATCCACTTTTTTTTATATTTTTTTTTCCCTTTTATTCCACTTATATATTTTTTTTATTTTTTTTCATGACCGAGGTGTCTGGGTCAGCTTACGTGCACTATATTTTTTTTTTCATTATTGTTTGAAAAAGTGATTTTTTTTCTTTTTAAATCGGGCTTCTGTTTGTTTTTTAATAACGAAGTGTCTAGGTTAGCTTACGCGCACTACGATTAATCTCTTGACTCATTTTTTTCTTATATTTTTTTCCTGTTTTTTTTTCTACTTATATATTTGTTTTTGTTTTTTTATAATCGTGATGTGCGAGCCAACTTATGTGCACCATGATTTTTTTTCCCATGTGTATATTTTTTTATAATTGGGGTGTCTAAGACAGCTTACGAACGCTATGAATAATCTCCAGAACTATTTTTTTTAAATTTGTTTTCTATTTTTATCCCGCTTATAATTTTTTTTTATAACAAGGATGTCTGGGTCAGCTTTGGGCACCACAACTATTATTTTAGAGAATAGCTAAAGAAAATCACAATTTCAAATAGTAATGAACAATTATTTCAACTGTGTTTTTCACTTTTCATTACTATTTGAAAAAAAATCCTATTTTTATATATTTCTTGCATAATTCTTATTTTTTTCCATATTTATATGTACATGCTCTTAGTTTTTGTTTCCAAATTTTTTTCTATTCCACTATTATTAATATTTTTTTAATGTTTAAATTTTAATTTGTGTTGGTAATCATTTAAAACATAATGTTTGTTATTATTTCTCTTTTTTTTTAAGTTAAATAATTTCTTTAAATATAATCATATTTATTTTGTGTTAATTTCTTTATATATGATGATTATATATAGAATTAATGTATAATTTATTTGTTAGATCTCAAATATTCAATAAACATACAAAATAAAATAAGAGGAACATGGATATATTGGAGAAGATACAAATTTATTGAAGAATCATGCATTATATCCATTATTCCTAAGAGGTAATAAAAAGGTGAATAATCCTTTTTCCTATGTTGTTTTCGTACGAAAAGTTCAATGAAATCCTTCTTCATTAATCCATAAAGATCACTGAGGGCATGATCATAAATCTAGTGTGCAGTCATATTTAGAGCTTAATCAGTGCATAATTAATGGCAGTAAACTTGATTAAAACATAGTGCGATATCAGTACTACAGCTAATTGACAAGTTGAGTACTTGCTAAAGAGTTTTTTGCACGTTTTTCTTTCCTAGCTTGTAGGGAGTTTCAAAAATAGTCTAAGTGTGAACACACCATGATGTTTGACCCCTAGCTAACTAACTAATGCGATCATATGCTTCAACATTGACAGGAGGAAGGGCAGATAAAGGTACGAGAAAGTTTGTTCAGCTTATCTCCACTTACCACCTCACAGTTTGGAAACCGCAAAAAATATATCTACATCACCAGGAGACACAAAGCCAGGAGTGAGAAAGTTCATGCGCTTGTGGGTTTATGAAATCGATCATGCTGTAGTTTCTTGCTTCCCAGCATGTATCTCTCCTGTTGCTGATCAGTTTGTACTGCACAGTACTATAGATTTCAATCTCGAAATGGGAAGAGCTCCATGTTGCTCTAAAGTCGGTTTGTATAGAGGTCCATGGACTACTAAAGAAGACACATTGCTCATTAATTATATCCAGGCACATGGTGAAGGCCATTGGAGATCATTGCCTAAGAAAGCTGGTAGGTGATGTGACTCTCTTTCCAACAGCTTACTATTTAGTATATGATGAACGAGATGCATCCACAAGTTGAGTTTCTGATTTTGCTAGTGTTTTTGTTGCCGTGTGAATGAAGGGCTGCTTAGATGTGGGAAGAGTTGCAGGCTAAGATGGATGAACTACCTTCGGCCTGATATCAAGAGAGGGAACATCACACCCGATGAGGACGACCTTATCATCCGCTTGCACTCTCTGCTTGGCAACCGCTGGTCTCTCATTGCTGGGAGGTTGCCAGGCCGAACTGACAATGAAATCAAGAACTACTGGAACTCTCACCTCAGCAAAAGACTGGTCAAGAACAGCACGGCACGAAATAAGTCCCACTGCATGGGGGTGTCAGCTGGAAAGAGAAGTGGCACCAGGGCCAGCCACAAAAGGAAGCAAAAGGAGGACAGCGATGGCATGAGCAGTCGAAATGGAGAGGCTGCTGCAAAGATCAAGATTTATCTCCCCAAGGCGACAAAGGTTTGTCCACCCTCAGTTACAAAATATATCAGTGATGTTCAAAGCATGATTGGGTCATCCCCTCGTAACGTTGAAGATGGCGATCATACCATGTCTGGTCTTAAAGCTGCTGACAATGGCGGACAGGGTTGGGCTTCCAATAATGAAGATTTCGATGGTCTTGTTTGTGACCATGATTCCTCGTCTCCAAATTCTTTACAGTACGATATGACGCTAGATGACATCTTTAAGGAATACCAGCAACTGCTCGAGGCAGATGGACAAATTATGGATTCCTTTGTGGATTCTCTTTTGGCTTAATGTTTTTCTAATAAAAGGGTGTGCCCTGCTGCTCACTCCTACCTCCCGGCCCTCTCTTTCTTTCCTTGCGTGTTTTTCAAAAGCAGCGCTGTAACACGTGGAGAATGACGTCGGGTCAATTATCAATATGACGGCCTTAATTGGTGTCTCACGTGGGCGATGATAACATTAATTGCAGTGATAAAACATGTGAATTCATTAACTTTCCTAAAATTAAACAAACATGGAAAAGTTTAAAAGTATTTTCGATGAAACAAACACCCCTATCTTTCCGCTCGAATGGTTTACCATACCTAGTTTGGATCACAAGCGAAGCCAAGGTTAGGAACGTTTCCATGTTGTTTGGGCTCAACTCGACCTGGTTGGGGGTGATCTGAGTCTTAACACGTATATTTGGAATTTGTGCCACTGTTAACTGCTAGAGCAGCAAGTGTGTTACCTATGGTTTACAAGCCAAGTTGCTGAACGAAAACACAATGGTACATCCATTTTTCCGCGGTTTTATTGGGAGATGGGTAGAGGTGTCTTCTTGTAATTTTCAACTTCATGAAGGTAATTCCCACTACAGTCGCAATTTTCTTGTCTGGAGCACCGTTCCTTCGTGGCGATGAAATAAAATCATCTGGTGAAATGCACTTGTATACGCAGCCGTCTAATTTTACATGTTTTCAACGTGCAAGAACAATTACTAAGAAAATGCACTGGCCACATGGCTTTAAAATGGCCACAAGTCACCCCAGTGAGCTCTTCGTGCCTGATTATGTAGAGCGGGACTTTTACTCTGCGTGACAACTATTCGTTCAAAAGAGCCCTCTGAGTTATCACGATTGTTTGATCGGCAAACATCCATGGTTACCTGCCTGCCTCTCTTAAAAGGTGAGAAAACTATCCTCCCCCAACCTCCCCCAAGATCAGCATGAGCTTCTTGTTCTTGCTCCTCTTCGTCATAATCATCATTGGTGTCAGTTTCAATGACATCAGAATCATAGTAAATTGGCTCCACTTCTTCATATGGAACCTCCTCGGGTTGATTTTGATCAATCAAGTCCTCTGTCAAGATCAATTGCAAATAACAGAAACATAATGCAATCAGATTGTGTTTCTAGACACATGCGGCGATGTCATTATATGTTTTGTTTGCTGTTTGACACCAATCAAGTTGCACAAACACAGTTCTTTAGGGATTTCTATGAAAACGAAAGGTGTTGCATTTACCATAATCAATCTCTAGATCTTCAGGATTTCTTTCAGCATGCTGCTCCTTTAAAGTCTCAAATTTCATGCCATCAAGAGGCCAAGGTTTTCTGTTCAAATGGAGCAAAGTGAAACAATGATATACAACATTTAGATCATCATCCTGAAACAATGATATACAACATTGGACTTCTTTTTTATATTTGAACTTTTCAAGTCTACTAGCATTTTGCATCTCTCAAAAAATAAAATAACATCTGCCCCATAACACATCAACGCTGGAACAAATACCAGGGGTGTTCATGATGACAGTTTTTTTTAGAAAAATGTGAAATAAATCCATGGAATGCTAGATAATTTATTCAATATTAATATTTCAAAGTAGAATGGTAAAAGATATAAATGAGATTTCAAAGTAGCACCTTCAATTTTTTATACTGATTAATTCTCTAAATGAAACAATTCATAAATTTTAACACATTGTAATAGAATACCCACCGGGGTCGTTGTCCTCGTCTGAAAACGACGAAGGAAAACTTCTCATCCTCAAATCCACGTAAAGTTTCACCCTTGGAACGCTGAACAATGAAACAAAATGGTAAATTTCTTACTTCAATTCTTCCAAAAAGGGGCAGCATAATCTCTCTTTCAACAACAAAAAGATATAACCAAGCTCTTCTGAATAGTACAGGTGTTACAAGAAATGAATGAAAACTGCAAATAACTTTTATTTAAAAGGATAACTATAAACTTAAAATCAAATCTTTACACAGTGATCCAAGCAACAAGCGCCAGACTGTTTTCAATTTGGTCCTTGATCAACTAATTTTTTATTTGATCCTTAATTCTTTAATAACTTCTTTTTTTTTTTCATCCTTGATTCCTAAATGGTCCTTCAATTTAGTCCTACATTTCATCCCACTAGTTCCATATTAAGGCCCAACCAAGAATAAGAGATAGGAAAAGAAATGAATTGGATGGATTGCATACCATGTTGGCTCGTTATGGTCCCCGGGCTAAGAGCTTAATAGGTTGGCCTGGGTTGACTGAGGTCAATACAATACAGCATCATCTCTTCATTTCCAACTTTTTTTTCCAATTTTATCCATAAGTGGTTCATCATTTCACAATTGGGTTTTGAATGGTACATTCAAGTTGCATTTAGGCTACTTGGTCAAACAGGCCATGAAACCTAGACCATGAATAAATAAAAGGCACATGAATTCTGCTAACAAATTATTTTTTCAATTTACTTTTTTTTTTTGCAAAAAAAACTATTGACACGTGATCAAACAAAGATGCTACATAGTGTGATGTGTCACAACTTTTTTTTCTATCTTTGTTTATCATTAACAAAAAAATTATTTATTAACATATGATAGTCAATTAGTTTTATCTAACATGGTGATCAAGCTTTGAATGAACATTTGAGATTTTTCATAACCAACGAAAAAATTAGCAGTGCCCATATTTTGTTTTTTTTACACTTTAGTTGACTTCATACGGCCCATAATGTACTGCAGGCACCGGAACTTAGCTTACATCTTCAGACATGTGAAACAATTGGTAAACCAGAACAGTCCTGATTGTGGATGATGTAGCAAAGAGTTAACTTACAAAGTCGCAGTTAGCTTAGACTTCCTATTTTCTTTTTTCATATATTTCAAAGGGCCAACAACATTTTGTTGTATATAATATAGAAAAATATGAATACTTGAAACGTAGGCAACCCAGTTATATACCACATTACAAATATTTAGAGATTATATGATAATTCGACCAATGTACATACTTCCTCTAGACATCTAGTATTATTTTGGTTGGGGGGTATAAATTCGTTTTTACATGATCTTTGATTGATGAAAAACAAAATACAAATTAAGAACATTTTCTTTTTGCTTTTATAGTCAATCACTAATTCTATGAATTCCATGTCCCTTTTTTCTGATAAATTAATGTGCTCCTATAACATGCTAGAGACATGAATATTGCGCTCAAATAATGCAGGATGCACTGTGGAAGTACCTTGTATACTCGCTGTGATGTTGTCCTCTGCAACCGCTGAACAAAATGACAGTATTTTCCAGATTTCACCAAAGGACAGCTCCCATCATGAGAACACTGCATCAGGTTGCTATTAGGCAAACAAAGAAAAGGGGGGGAAATGAAAAGGTGGCTCCATAAGTTGACCTCACAAGAAGGAAAACTAGGAGGAAGGCCATTCTGATACTCACAGGAGCAATTACAAATGCACCACCTTTGTAGGGCAACAGATCCTTACAAGTTTCATTGATTTTCCCTTCAGCTTTATGAAATTTCTGAAAAATCATTGATATAACTGTTTAAATGAATTACATAAGCATGACAACAAAATGCAATCATAATTAGAAATACAATATATTCATCTGAGATTTTTTAATAGGCACTGTAACACAATTCTTGTGCAAAAGAGTGCTCAATAAGAAACAATGAACTGACCCTTTTCTCCATCCATAGTATGTGAGATCGCATCTGTGATATGATACCAAATCCATGTGGCGTACCTGGCTCAATTAAAACCTGCTCCATACTTGAGATTTTCAGAAACAAAAAGTAATGCAAAAAAAACAAAAAAACAAAAAAACAAAAAAAAAACAAATGAAATCCCATATATAAGTATGCAGTATTCATATTTCACAAGTATTTTCCTTTTCTCTCTCTCCCTCCATGTAGAATGAAAACTAGAAAGACATGACTAGTCATGTAAAATAACCATAAATCCTCGGACTCACATTGTGCTGAGACATGAAAATCAATAACAAGCCAAAAATCACATACCAAAACATCCCCTGTAAGTTCCCAAAGCTGGCGCACTATAGTAATTCGATCCTTCAATGATGGTATCTCCCCCAGCACATAGGACTTCATAGCAACAGATTAAAGATAAAATAAAGTGAAACTTATATAAGCTTCAAAGTTAAGGCAGCACCACATAAAGTAGAGCATGTCACACAACACGAAAAGTAAAGCACTTAACACTAAGCTAATTGTCATTAGGAAACTCAACTTACAGCAAATACAAGGTCATGTTTCCTCTCGGATTTGTGAGTGCTTTTACTCAGGTCTTGAAGACTATTATAGCTATGAATAAGTGGCAAATCCTTCAAATCTAAAACAATCAATATAATGTATTAGTCTCAGAATTCATCTTAACCACCAAAATCCAGAACAAACAACATTTAAAATGTCCTAAAGAATTGAAAAAAATAGTCAGCAAATTACCTTGTATAAGACTTCTACCAGCACGCTGCATAGACTGTGATGGTTCCACTAAATTTACCTTCTGTAATGTCTTTGGCCACACTTCTCTTATTGCCCTACAAAATTTCACTTATAATATCAAGAAAACTCGAATGCATCATCAATTCCATAATTTTTTTTAAACCTCACCAACACTTCGATAATTGCACATCATATTATACCACAATAAAAACAAGAGCATCTTACCAGAAAGCTGAACCAGTCCCAGCTCCAAAATCCAGAATTTTAGTCGGGGAAAAACCCGGTAACCTTCTCCTGACCTAAAGATACCAAAAACCCACAAAAATTCCAGAAAAAAATAAAAAATAAAAAATAAAAAACTTAATACCAATAATATACACTAAAGACAAACTATTCACCCGGGTTTTAATAATAACACAAGAAATGCTCCCTAGACCAGGAAAAAAAACATTTTACTTACTTCGCTGAGGACTCTATAGCAAGCAGAGAAAACAGCAGGCATACGAGAAGCAACATAAGCAATTGTCTCATCATCTCTATAATTAAGTCCAATGTCGCCATAAGAACTCTTAATTTTCCATCTCTTGGACCTATCCATAGACTTGAATGGATCTTCTACTAGCTCCTTCGAAGTATTAATTGTTAACATCAAGTTTTTGTCTTTGATATCTCTGAATGATTCTGATAGCCTTAAAACTTTTTTCTTCATGTGTGGCTCTTCTTGCTCTGCAAACTTTCATCTTTTCAAATAATTGAACTATTGTATACAAAGGTTTCGATCTTTGCAAATATATATTTACACACACACACGCACACAATTGTTACCTCGGAGGTATTTTTTGATGGCACGGCGGAGGCGGACGGGGACGATGAGGCAGCGGTCGGATTGTTTGGAGGCAGAGCGGAGGTTTTCTGCGGTGAAGAGTTTTTTGGTAGTTTCAGGTACTAGGCTTGCCATTTCCGGTGGTAGTGGAGGAGGAGTGGTAGTGGAGTAAATAAGGTAGCTTTCTGGCGAGTGAGAAATTTGGGGTTCTAGGGTCGGGTTAGGGCTTTAGGGTTTAGGCATTTTTGTGATAAAGGGATTTGTTTTACCCATATGATAATTTGATGCTCAATTGGTTCAAAATGAAGGGCATTATTGAGCCTAAATGATTTGACCTAAGTTGCTACATGGACTGTACTATGGACTTTTGAAATGACTCAATTTTTCTTAGAAAAAATAAAATCTCTAATATTACTTTTGAAATAGAAATAGAGTTAACTAGATGGATAATTGATCTACTAAGAGGTTTTTTGATATTGCGATTAAAATCAAGATGCAATAAAAAAATAGTTTGGTGGCATTTGGTAATGCAGAAACACAAATTAAATTGCTGTGGGACCCATAAAAAAATCGATTGAATCCATGGTTTAGAAAAAGTAAAAAAATTATGCTTTAACTTGCGATCACGATTCATTTTTTTGCCTGCGTTTCATGGATTGCAGGTTGTGGTTTGTAGCTTGAAGCGTGAGGCAACCGATGATCTCTCTCTCTCTCTCTCTCTCTCTCTCTCTCCACAGTAATAGCTCTCTTTCTCTCCACGACGGTAGCGCTCTCTCTCTCCACAGTGACAGGTTTCTCTCTCTCCACACGATAGTTCTCTCTCTACAGCGGTGGCTCTCTCTCCACAGTCGAGGTTAGCTCCTGGAGACACTACTATCATCCCCCTCATCACCGGTAGCTTTTCCTTCACTCCAAAAGCTCCGTCGCGACAACCTCCAATAAGAGCAAGAAGTCCCAACCATGGTTGTCAAAATTGCATTTTTAACACGACATGGAAAAGGCTTATGAAACTCGGATCGTAAAATCGTAAGATTGTACCTGAATTTATCCGTACAAAAATCATAAAATCACGGCTAAAATCTTGTGAGCAAAAAAATCATAAAATCGTAAGTAAAATATTTCTGAACACAATACATCATAATTATGGACATGAAACTTTATTAGTTAAGCTTCATACATGATTTAAAATAACTTCAAAATACATTACAAAACAATTATGTCCGTAAAATTTCATAAGGTAAAAACTAACAAATTTAAAATAAATCTTCAGCTGGCGTGCAATATAAACTAAAATCAGCATCAATTTCATCCCCCTCACTATGTCCAAGACTTGCATCAATAGCATCACTATCGAAAGGATTAATAGTACTACCACACATGCACTAACCGAAGCATATATATATATATATATATATATGAGATAAAGTAAGCTAATGTTCAAGCTTCTTCTTTTTTACCTAAATTTGTCACACCAATGTAGACCTTGGTTTGCTTAGAGATTAAGGTAACTTTGGTTTACCTAAATTTGTCATGCAAATGATCTCACCAAAGAGACATAGATCACCATCTATCTTCCAATGCAAGTATTTGTGCAAATTGCTAATTTGTCATATATATACCTAAATTTGCTAAGCTAATTTAATTTGCAGTATCATTCAATAATGCAATTCATATGACCATGAGCCAACATCTTACACACTTTATTACATATTCTTGGTACTCCAACAAGAGAAGAAATTCAATGTATGAACCTAAATTATACTGATTTTAGGTTTCCACGGATAAAAGCACACTCATGGCACAAGGTATGCTTTTAATTCTTAAGGCTAGAAAGAGAAAGAGCAGCAAACGACTGAAACAAGTTTCATTCAGCACTTGTTTATTCATTTGATTTGTTCATCAATGTTGTTAAGAAAAAAGTATTGACAAAGCTATTTTTCAAGCCAGTGGAAAAACAAATTATCGGCTCAGAAGATTGTGTGCTAGATCATAAACATATTTTATAAGTCCAGACATGAAATAAGCAACCTCATCATTGTAGGAAACATTAAAATTCATTTATTGCAAATCAGAGCAAATTCGGTTTTATTGCAAATAATCTAAGAGAAAATTTTGCAGAGTGCAAACAGTCAACACAGCATCAGATTCAGACCGTTCATTTGTTTTTTCTCATCATTGATGAACATTTTTTCCACTAGTAAACTATAATTCAATAAAAAACAAATCTAAAAACTACTCACATAACCAAGATAAAAACTACAAGTACCAGCTCAGCACCAATTTGGTTTTATCAAACAACCTTAGAATAACCAAACCACAAGTTTATCTTCTTCTTCTTATTCCCATGTGATTTCTTTTTAGCCAGACACGCTTTCCATTTCTTCTCTCTCCAACAAAAAAAAATCAATCAAGATCAACTCGAAAAATCAAGCTTGCACTAACCTTGAACGGCAACAAAGATAAAAGATCACCTATGACGAAATGAAGTCCAACAGCTCTTAGCCTCTTATTGGAGAAGATGATTAAAGAGATGAGATGAGAGGATGGTTTAAGGAAGAGAAGGATGAGAACAGCTGGGGAGGAGATCGACCTAACTTTACCATAGGTGAACTGAGAAAAGAAGAAATTTGGGGGGCGAGAACTGATGATTTGGGGAATTTTGAACTGAGAAGAGAAGAGAAGATTTTGAACTGAAAACAAAAATGAAAATGAAAAAAATTAAAAGCAGTTAATTCAATTTCAACCCTGAAGTCCGAAACACTTAGGATCGTAAAATTAGATTGATCCGGTCCGATTTTACGATCCGGACCGATTTTGCCAAAATCAATTTTTCTACCCGAGTTAACAAGGTTTAATGAGTTGACTCATAAGATCTTATGATTTTGCGAGTTAATTCATTATTTTGACAACCATGGCCCAATGACGAGAAGGTGGCGGCAACAACAAGCTTTCGACGCTCCTACCGGCCACCACAAGAAGAACCACTTTGGTCTTCTCTACCCATTGGCATCAGCCATTGAGTCTCTCATCACCGTCAGTCGGACGCTATTGTTCACGTGTATTTATTCACGTGAACAGTGTGTTGTACTATTCACATTTTAAGAAGACGTGAACAATACAGCGCATCATTTCACTTAACAGGTATATATATGTTGGACTTGGGCCTTTTGGCCTAATTTCGCTAGGCTGACCCATTTAGTTAGGTCAGACCCAATATGATTTAAAAAATATAAATTTAAAAAAAATATATGTAGATATAGAAAGGCGTGTGACTTCGTTTCACTTCACGAACATGTTGTTTTTCAATTGATTATGCATCAAAAACTTGCAACTGCATTTGACACTAAAATTATATATCTTTGCAACTAGATCGCAGATGTTGTTACTAATGATATTGTTACCATATGTTGTTCCTCGGTCAAATTGCAAGGGATCACATAGGCATTTATGTATTGATTTAGTTCGTGATTAAATTGTAATTAGTTTGATAGGAGAATAAAAAAAAATATTTTTTTTCATAAATTATTAATTATATTTTATTGTAATGATTATTAATCTATAAAATTTTAAAAACAATGTGTGTGTGATGTCCTTTCAAGTAATTTTACAAGTTGAAAGTAATATAAAAAACATAATAATCAAACACGCGAAACTGTTTTTATCAAACTCAACCACAGTTTTAACCAAACACTTCAATCTCAACTATAAACCGCAACTAAAAGTGCTTTTCATTAAACTAATTTTTTAAAACCTCAACCACAACAATAAAAACAATATTAAACTCACCCTAAAACATATTAATTAAAAATATATTCAGGCATCACTAAAATATTTTTTTTACAAAAAACAATTAATTATTTTCCAGTATAGTTTGATAAATTTTATAGGTTTAAAAATAATATAGATGACTAAATACAAAGTAAAAACATAATTTTGACTAGAAAAGCCAGTATCATATCTTTTTATATATAATGAGATGACAATATATTTCATCAATTTATATCAACTCGAGTTAATTTTTCAAATCCATTATTCAGGTCATGAAACTAAGACTTGCATCAAAAAACTCAAACTATGATAACTTGAATTAACTTGTCAAATATGTGAATTTTGTAATGAGAATATGATACATTATATAAAGCAAATAAGACAAATAGTGATCCTTAATTTTCAATTAGCAAAATACTAAATGGTAGAATCGAAAAATATTAACTCTAGTTAACCCATTAAAGTATAATTTTAGTCATGGTACTGAAATAACCTCATATAAAACAGACCAAAACAAATAATGAAATTTAATTTTCAATCAAACCAATATTTAATGATGAAATTAAAAATAACCCAAGTCAATCGGGATAACCCACCAAACCTACGCTTCAGGTCAAGAGCACAGGATAACTTTATAGAAAGCAAACCAAAAAACATCATGAAGCATGATCCTCAATCAAAAAACATTGAATGATCAAATTAGGGCAAATAATCAATAATAAAAAAAGACAAAAAAAATCAATTTAATTCTGTTAACTCACCAAACTCATGACTATAGTCATGATACTAGAATAACCAGATATAAAATAAATTATAAAGCTCAATACCCCAATAAAATCAATGTAAAAAGATGATATTAACTAAATAACTAATTAGAAGAAAAAATCATTTTTCAATAAATAGTGATTTGCAAGGAGTTAAACAATGAATTCCTCTCATCAATTAGTGTTTGTTACCAAATCATTCACATGATATGTTGTGGATCAAATAAATTTTTTAACATAAAAATATTCATGAATTGCTAATGTATTTTCTAGTAGGAAAGAAAATTTAAATTATGTCATGAATGACATGATGTGATTCGATCAATTTGGTGGATTCAAAGACAATTTGGATGATCGGTCTAAACATAGTTTGACTCAATAAAAACTCAATATGATATTATTCAATAATATATAGATTAGATCGGTATGGATCAACCTAAGTTAAATTTCTTAATCCATAAATCGGGTCATGTATGATGATAATCTCAAAGAAAACAAATTAAAATAAATGTTGAGCTCTAATTCTCAATCAATATAATTTAAATGATGGAATTAAAAACAAATCAATTAAAAAGATACAAGTCAACTCAAGTTAAATGATCAAACTTACAATCCAAATCAAGAGACTAAGATAATATTATAGAAAGCAAATTAAAATAGATCACAAAACCTAATTCTTACTTAATATTGTTTGATAAAACTAAAAGGAAAAAATAGAAAGAAAAAAAAAACATGAATCAATTGGATTCTCTTGAAAAACTCACGACCCCAGTAATGATGATACCTCATAAGTAATAAATTAAAAATTATTATAAAATTTAATTATTAATCAACTCAATACTAAAGTATGAAATGAAAAGGAAATCAATTTTTAAAAAAACAAGTTGACTAGTTTAACCCGCTAACGCATGCGACTTAGATCATGATTCTAGGATTACCCCATTAAAAAAAATTACAAAGTTGAATCATCAATAAACTAATATTAAATTAATAAAAACAAAAGTTAACTCGATTAATTGTCAAATTTGTGACACAAGTTATGATATTAAGATAAACTCATATAAAAAAATCAAAATAAATTATGAATTTTAATCACTAATAAACTCTATTAAATGGTGAATTTTTTTTTTAAAAATCTTTATAAAAAAAGCAAATAGAAGAAAGGAAAAAAAACACATTAGCATTTTAATGAATAGTGAATATGAGAAGAGAAACAATGAATTTCCTTTTAATTGTAAAACCTATTACCCAATAAAACTAATATTAAATTAAAAAAAATCATTTTAAAAAACAAATATATCAAGAGATAAATAATTAACTCTCATTCTCAATTAGTTTCATCATGTAGTCCTTCATAGTAATTTTAAAATCATTTTGATGATCTACTTTTTTTTTGTAGTGAATGTCCATGGCAAGGCAATAATGAGTTTTTGGTAACCTTTTCTTTGTTCTTCTTTTGAGTGTAATATTATTGATTGATTTTTTCTATTTGATTGATGATTTTTTTTTTGTTCAAATATTAAATTAATTGGGCTAATTGCATTCAATCAGGTCAACTATCCAAGCCTTGAATTTTTCTTTCTTGTTAAAAAACATTGCAATTATCTAAGTATTTTTTTTTTAATTGAATGTCTATTCTTTTTTAACTTTCAATATTTGAATGATTAGAATTGAGACCCTTGTTTTGTTCTGGTTCAGTTTTCATAAGGTTATTAAAATGTCAAGTTATTTTTTTTAGGTTTTTTTTTAATTAAATATCTTTTCTTTTTGAGTTTTCAATATTTGAAAGATTAGAATTGAGATCCTTGTTTTGTTCTGGTTCATTTTTCATTCGGTTATTAAAATGTCATGTTCTAGATCATGGGTTAACCATGGTTGCCCCATGTCAAGCTAATATTAAAATAAAACTTCTGATATATTATTATCTTAATATTTTATATCATAATATTTTAAAGGTATTGATATGTATCAAGTTTTTTTTTATTTCCTAACATCTTCATAATTTTTTTAGGAATATTTATTTTTGGCTACTCGTGACCTAGCGAGAGAATCTAATCTATTCCATGACATCAAATTTTGACGTTATTTAACATATTAGTATCTGTTTGATATTATAGTTATGATTATTTTTTAAGATATTTTTCCTTCATGAATGCATCAAATTTTTTATTTTATTTTTTAAAAATTATTTTTAATATCAACGTATAAAAATAATTTAAATATATTAAAAATATTTAATTTAAAATAAAAAATAAAAATAATTTATTTAAAAAAAAACACTTTTAAAATCCAATATCAGTTTCTAAATCCAAAATATTAGTTTCCTGAAGATTTCCAGATTCCAGGCACTTCCTTTTCCAATCAAAGCCCTTTGGCATAAACTCCTACTCCATAGTAATAATCTTAGTATAATTGTGGCAGAGCCGATCTGACACATTTAGCATTGTTTAAAGCAGATTTAACTCGTCAAACAACTTGAAAAAAAAAACGAAAAACGTCGCTATAACACATTAAAAATGTCATTTACCTTGATTACATTTAATATTCAAAGCAGTATAATGTCTAAGCATCTATGCCATATACTAATTAAGCTGTATACATTTCTATATAATATTTCTCTAGGTTTTATCCACCATTTCTCCAAACTTCCTGGTTCTTCTTCTTCTTCTTCTCTCATCTCTCTCTCTGTCCCTAATGATCTTACCTTTTCTTTTATTTGAATTATTTCATGGTTATATCATATTCGAAGGTGCTGGTGGGCGGGTCAAAACCTGCTTTTGAGCCTCTGGAAACGATGATTTCTGATGCAGTCCATAATCGAGCAGCTTCTGTCGAGTTCGATCCCAATTTGGACGTCGAGGCTTCATTGCAATCCGAAAAGTACTTTCCAGTCACATTTACTAGCCCTGGATGTGTTGCCACATAGCATGTTGTAGCAGCAGCCTGCAATAAAAACCCATTGACAATTTATTTATTTTTAAATTATTTAAAAAAATATAGATGTAATCTAAGCTCAAATAGTTTAAATTATTATGTTGGTTACCTGAGGAACTGTTTTCAAGAGCTTGGAAGTCAAGAAAAATGCCATATCTGCATTTTTAGAAATGAAAACAAGTTAAAATACTAGAAGGATGACATTTTTTATTTAAATTTTAAAAATAGAAAATTAAACTGATCTTTTTTTACATACCTGTGACTATGCCTTCTCGTTCTCTAGTGAGTCTAGTTCTTACGACTCCTGGATGAACACAATTCACAGTCACGTTGGTCTCCATTTGCTGCATTGATTGAGAATATTTATATCAATTAATCCAGGTCCAGTTCATATATATTAAAAAATCAGAGCAACAAATATCACTTTTTTCCCTGATCAGCTTTAAATTAAATTAAACTATATATTAAATAGGATCATGAATGACGACCTTCAGTCTCTGAGCAAGCTCCTTGGTGTGCAAAACATTAGCGAGCTTCGAGAGAGCATATGCACGTGTAGGATCGAAATCACTGTATGTAGATCATAAAAGAAATCAATAAACTAAAGGTCAACCGAGATATATGCGTATAATTTATAAATACCGGCTTCGTATATGGATTAAATTTATTTATTTATTCCATTCAAATAATTGATATTTTTATTCATTGTGATAAACTGATTTTTAGTTTATATATATATATATATGATTTTAGTAACAGAAAAATAGTTTTAGTTTCTTACCGTGATTTGTTTCGGGATATTTGACCAAGATATCGGATCGTATCGCCTGAAAACCAATTGTAAATACTCGATGAGACATTCACTATTCTGCCTTGAATCCCAGTTGTTTTTGCTGTTTCAATCATCTTCTTCAATAACAGTTTTGTCAATAAAAAGTGACCTGAAAAGATTCCATCAAGGCCAGAATTTGAGTTTTTGGTCATTGATTATTATTTTTCCTTGCATAGTTTAATATTTTATCAATTACCTAGATAATTAGTAGCAAAGGTCATCTCTATCCCATCTTCAGAGATTGCATGCTCGTGCGCGAACTTTCCAGCATTATTTCTGATGATAAAGAAAAAGACAGATTAAACCCAAGAAAGTAGCAGTAAAATTTTAATTGCTGCCTTTCTTCACTTTCTGATGAACCAAACAAACAAGAAGAAGAAAAAGTTTATCTTCTTACATGAGGAGGTTGAGAGGCAAGTTGAAGGACTCAAACTCTGAAACAAAGTTTCGTACAGAGTTGAGAGAGCTAAGATCAAGCCCCATAACAATGATCTCCGCATCCGGATTCTCTGATATAATTCTTGCCTTGGCATCTTCGGCGGCTTTCAGGCTCCTAGCCGGCAACACCAGCCTCGCACCTCTCTTCGCCAACACTCTTGCCGTCTCCGCTCCTATCCCGGATGTGGCGCCTAAAAAACATAAGCACAAAAAAACCATTTTTTTCACGATTCTACACGCAAAATCTTGAAGATTGAAATAGCTTAGAATCCCTACGTCGTTTGGAGCCCTGTTTTTAAAAAATAATAAACAAATTATAAACTCACCAGTGATGATGGCCGTTATGGAATGCAGATCACCGCAGCTTTCAGTTACTTGCTCGCCAGTGGACTTAGAGCCATATCCACTTGCTCCGGCTGCGCCGATGAGGTACTTCAAAGTTTCAAACATTTCAAGATTTTTGTTTTTTGCCTGTAAGGTATGGAAGGTGTTTTTGTTGTGTTCACTGGTCTATGGCTAGCAGGCCACTACGTTAGGTAAGGATGGGATCGAGTAACTAAAAAGCAAAGTACATGCTCGCTTTGCAGAACTGTAGTTAGTAGAGAGATCGGTACTGTCAAAAAGGCATCGGGGTTTGTCAGATTTTGCAGCCTCCGCCGCTTTGCATTTACTGAAGAAAGAGATGCTGGTGGTGCTGTACAGGTCGAAAGGAGATGGCGAGACAAGGGTTTTTGGTGTGCTGTGGTCAGGGCCTAACAGGATCAGAGCAGAGGACTTTATAATGGCTGTAGTGAGAGAGGAGGATTCTGTACTTGTCATTGATTGATGATGGAGATTATTTTTTGTTTTCGATGATTGAGGGTTTAGTGGTTGTTAATTATTGGCCCCGCCCATTTCAAAACTAAATCTAGTTTTTTATTACTACTTATCTCACTCTAACTAGACGGACAAGATTGATTCCCTGCGTCAATCTCTGGAAAAGAAGCAAAAACACTTTGTTTTTCTTAAGATGTTACGGACATATTAAGCAATCTCTGGTTACTTCACAATCCGAGTTTACGTGGACCAACCAGGACTCGAAGAAAAACTACTCTTGTAAGAGATCGGGAGTTAATCGGCTTTGTTGGTCGGGGAAGTAAGTGCAGCTTCTTCTTCTTTTTCTTAAAAATTAATGATGTTGCTCCCGGCAATAACAGTGAAAAAACGAGTGATATGTTACCTTGTCGCGGGGCAGTCCATAGAGGATGACGTTTTAGTTTGTGTGGGTGTGGGTAGCTCTAATAAAAGAGTGGCGTTAGCTATATAAGGATTTTTAGCAGCGGTAATATTTCTGTTGTTTTTTAAAGCGAATTTTAGTTAAAATTATATTAAAATAATATTTTTTATTTTTTAAAAAATATTTTTAACATGAATACATTAAAATTATCTAAAAATAGTATTAAAATGATTTCCAAACACCCATCTAGCAAATATTAAAAGATATTTTTAACACATCAAATCTAAATATGGATCGTTTGTCTGAAAACGATAAAAAAAAGTAATATGATCTTCGACAAACTGCCTCGTACGCTTGGACTTAAAACGAAAAACAATTAAGAAAAATGAAGGAGTGAACTAGTTCTCGATGTCGTATTGTTTAGTCGGCGATCAATTAAAGGAGACAGATAAAAATGGTGGCACGAAGGTGGAGGTGGAGACTGGAATGCATGGTCAAAAGGAAAACGCACGTGAGGTGGAAGGGCTCCTCCAAATCGGAGCAGATCGGTCAATCCTACGGCCTCGAGCCTGCCATTTCCTCGGGATGTAAAGTCACCTTGGTCAATCATTCTTCTTTCTTTATTTTGCCCTTCCTACTCTACTCCTTTTCATTTTGGCCCTATTTCTTCTAAAAAATTCTCCCTATTTTCCCTTCTTTTTTTTCTTTTATCGGATATGATTTTGAAAAGGATGGTTGCCGTTTGATATGATCCTACGGCCTCGATTTCGTTTTGCTTTTTTTTTTTTTAATATGTTTTTTCAATAACATGAAAATAAATCCCGGCTAATACCCGTTGACCACACCTCATAGATGGTGATCCCTTTATTTTGTAATTACTCTTGTCATATGAAAGAGAGAACTTAATTAAAAAATCGCTCTGCATTTATAATTGTCTCTTAACTATATTATATACCCTCGTCCTGATTTCTACATTACTGATAAAATAATTGATTTCCTTGCTTTCTCTACTTGTATGCAAAATAATATAAAAAAATCATTCATTTATTACACGAATAAACTCGAGCATCAACAATCAGACGATCCATAAAACACCTTCATTGATTTCTCATCAGAGAATCATAGATATATTTACGAGTGTACTTGAATTTATTGTTTTGAGTTTTTTTTAAAAAAAATATATTGAAATAATATTTTTATTTTTTAAAAATTATTTTTGATATCAGTACATAAAAATAATTTAAAAATACTAAAAAATAAAATAAAAATTTCATTTTTTTTCGAAGTTATTCGTAAAAAACAGTGATATACAGTTATGTATAATAATGCACAAGAGAGAGAATGAATTGCCATGGGCACGTTTATTTATTGTATGAATAATCTGTATATAGTTTCAAGAAAGGCGGGCAGGACCTCTCCGAGCCAAAAGGTTTTTTCACGACAAAACCCGTGCAGCTTTTTAGAGCACTTGTACAGTATCCGTGCCCTCTGGCCGGACCCTGTGACGTCATATTCCTCTTCCATATCTCTTTATTTTATTATTGGATTTTTTTTTTTTTTTTTTATGACCTGTGAAGCCTGGTTTTGCCACAACCCTCCTGTCTTTAGAGTTGATCGAGCCACGTGTTCTTGCATTTGAGCTGAAAAAACTTCAATTAGTTTTTACCCTCATGATGGTATAATTCTTGAGTTCAAGTCATGATAAGTCATGATAAATATTTTTTTATTTAAATATTAAAATGTTATCTTTTATTTATCAACCTATAATGTATTTATATTGTATAAGCCGCAGACATTTTGGAAAAAATCATGAGAAAAAATTAAATAAATTTACTAAAGAAAAAAGAAATTTCGGGCTAGAGTGATATGGTGCATTCAACAACTCCATATTTTTGAATATTTTGGAGGTCTATATAGTTAGAATATATTCAATACATCATGTTCAAGCATTAAGTGTGATGGTTATGGTCTGGTATGGAGAATCAAAAAGGGAAGATTCATGGCTCCATTACCATGCACATGGATGAATCTATAATGTTTGTTTGTCATACATTTTTTTACATCTAAGGCTAGAGTTCTTAAACGCGAACCAAGACTTATGACCATTGAAAATGGGCGCATTGACTTGTGGATAGTCGAGCATGTTGGATAGGCTCACCCCCTCCTCCTTCAACCCCTCTCTTTTAAATGAATTATATTTAAATTTAATAAGTATAATTTAATTTCTTTTAATTATTGTATACTCTCTTTAATAATATTTTTATTAAAAAAACATTTTAAAACACCAGTGGCTATTTTATAGGCAAATTAAGTGTGTCGGTATATTAAAGAGAGTTGAAAAAAAAACACTATAGATATCACTATTTCTGTTTAATCACCAACCATTTAATCTCATCGGTTATATTAAAAAGATCACCGGTGGAGTTATATATAATATTCCGGTTAGTGATCTATTATACTTCACTGATAAAATAGAACATGTAAAGTATTTTATTTTCTTGTTAAGTGTGTTTTTTTTAATTATAAATCTATTGATTTCACTAGGAAAAAAAACCATTGACCAGATGAGAAGTTTTTTATAGATATCGTTGATGATTGAATTTTTCTAAGTACCGTTGATTATGGACTCCATCTAAGGACGTGGCCCAAAAATGGTCTGCCTTGGAATATTCTGCTCCAGTCGTCGAGTGTAGACATGAAGCAGCAATAACATGGAAATTTCTCCAAGCAGATCCATGACAAGACAGCGATGGAGTCTTGACCAGAGAAAATGGAATCATCAACGATATATATAAAAAGCAAAAAAGTATTCGTCAAGAACCACTCCCCCCCCCCCCCCCCCTTCAATTTTCAGCCATAAATTAAAAAAAAAAATTGCCAAAAATCAGCAATCAACAACATATAGACTTCCCCAGATTAGACCTAATAGCCAAAAAGTTGATTTCATTTGGATTTGTCGGGTGCACATAGAGACACCCCAATCAGATCAAGTCTTGGATTTTGTATATTATTAAGAACATGGCTCTCTTTTTCCCTCTCATTTAGGTGTTGTTAGCCAACTCTCTTTGACTACTATTATTATTAAGAGATGCACTGCGGGAGAATCCCAGAGGAGGATTTGAACTAAGAAGCAGAGCATTGCACATCTGTTCTTTGCTTCCCACTCACTCATTTCTTAATCTAAAATAGAGCCCCCCCCCCCCCCCCCTGTATTTTTTTTTAATTTTAATATATGAAATGGTGACATTCTTCAATGATGGCCAATTTGCACTCTTTTTGCGTGGGGTGCCCCGAATCTTGAAGGGTCCCTTTCCTTGAAATTAGGCCTGCAGTCTAAATTAATCCTGGCTTGATGAGACTAATCATCTCTCCACCTTCTTGATTAGAATATAACCCTTTAATTTGTTAATAGTTTTCTTGTAAGACAAGGTTGTCACTTGTCAATCCGCACCATTTCTTTTAATGAAGCTGTGAGGTGCATTATTCCATCCGGCCTCGGCCAAGCCCACAGAAAGGTGAAGTGAAACGACACAGAATGATAGTATTCAAATGATAAGAGAGAGAGGGGGGGAGCAAAAGAAAGAAAGGAGGAGGAATTGCTCAAGTGCATGATTAACTTTTGTTGTAATTATTAATTATTTAGGGAGTGAATTGTTCAAGTTCCTGACTCGAATGGGATCACGAATTGGAATCCAGAGTGATGATACCTTGTGGATTCCTCATCTTTCATGTATGATGTGTTACTAATTATCCCATATAACAAACAGCACATTGGGTGTTTGCAAAGTATTTTTGAAGAAAAAAAATATTTTTATTTTTATTTTTTTAGTTTAAATAAAAAAATAATGTTTTTAAATTACTTTTATATAGTGATGTCAAACATAACTTTTAAAATATAAATTATAAAAAAATATTTTAGAAATCAATCTCGACCATACTAACGAATAATAATCGTATTATATGTAGCTGCAAAACAGGCTTTAAGTTATCTTCAAGAAGATCTATCGACGGGCAAGAAAAAGAAGCGGGGATCTATGAAATGACCCACCACCACCGCCCACTACAAAGGCACTATATCTTTCGTGATGGAATGAGTCCATAAAGATGCCACAAATGAGTCGGGGATCGAGTGGTGATTAGCTTATTTGCGAATCATTTAAGAGATTAATTACATGTTTAGTCACTTTTCTTCAGCTCCTTGGTTAAGATGTTGACATAAACTGATTAAGAATCAAGCAACTAACGCCACCAGCTTTGGAGCCTTATCGTGTTATCGTCATAAAAAATACTTGTAGAGGATATCCAGGCTGTGTCACAATCGGTAAACCTAACCTTTCTCTTGATAATTCTATTCAGTTAGTTAAAGAACAAGAACAGACATTCTACAGGATGCAGAAAATCACATCCCAGTCTGTAGTTCCTAGTTTTAATCAGATAAGAACACAAAGCGACATGCTATAGTTCCTAGTTGCTATATTGTATTCTCCAGTACAGCACACGATTGAATCCACCTTCATCTTTCTCGTTATAAATCTATGAACTTTGATGTTAGAGTCCACGTAGTTGAAATTTTGGACAGATGAAGTCGGCGTATCTTTTTTTTTAAAATTAATTTAAGAAGGGGTGTCTGTGTATATATATATATATATCTCCCTCTGTGACATCGCCAAAACTTGATTTTAAAGTCCCCATCTGGTAATGGAATATATTCTAAAAGCAAATGAATAAGCATTTACTGGCACTGGCATTATGCATGATCTAAAAGATAAAAGTGCAAACGAAACTCAGTATCAATTTGCCCAGATAATTTTTTATATCAACTTTACCCTCAAACTTTTAAAATTCCTCGATTAAGTCTTTTCATCCATGGTTTAATTCAAATTATAGTCTTTTCTTTTTAATAAAGACATCATTTTATAGGAATTTTAACGTCTTCCTTAAAATAGTTTTAATAGAAAGTTTTTAATTGAGATGTCAAAATTGCTTGGGAGTAAAATTCGAACAAAAAAGTTTGTAGGCAAAATTGTTACCTTCCAGTAATTTAAGGGTATATTTGAAGTTTTCCCAAAATAAATAAATTCAAGAGCCTGTGGTTAATGTTGTCAACTACACAGAAACAGAAACTCAAAGTTAATGCATCATTTCCCAAGCATGAATTAGGTAGAATGGTGAAATAATATTGAGCTGAAAGTGTCTCCCATTCGTGCTTCAAGAGTAATTTGATTCCATGTGAATCCAATTGAGCCTGCAGGATTAGCAAGCTCAGAGCATGGTCTGCAAGGTCAGATCATCGAAAAAAGCTGCTAGGTACATCAATGTCACTCCTGGCTAGAGCTGTTTAGCATTTTGGCATCGCGTGTAAACCATTTGCCAGGACTCGTTGACAAACTCCTGCTAAGACTGTGGGATTAATGAAAACCTTTAATTATATCATGTAATTCAAATTTCTGTTCTGCATTCATTGAATCAAAGCCTTCTAAATAGGATGAGCCCTCAAAACGAGAAACACGAAACCTGGAGGAAAGACTAATTATCATATTAACCAAGAAGACCACCGGAATAATTTGTTAGTTCTGAAGAAAGAAACTAAGTTATTGGCACGATCATTTCAGGGACGGACGGTCCCCATGATGTGATTTACTACAATATAGGCACCTCAGCTCCGTAACAGCAAAAGGTTGACTGGCTAGTCTTGTCTTGTCTGTCTCCATGTTTGGGCTTTAACCTGAGTTGCCCAATATTACGGGATGTTTGGGATTGTGGTTATGATTGTTTTTTAAAGTGTTTTTTGTTTAGAAATATATAAAAATAATTTTTATATTTTTTAAAATTCATTTTTGATATCAACACATCAAAATGATCTAAAAACACAAAAAAAAAATTCATTTAAAATTAAAAAAAAAACTTTTGAATTTCGGCCACGGGTGTGTTTGTAATGGGACAGGGTTAAAGTTACTAGCTGATCAAAAACTAGAATTGCAGGCACAAAATGACGGGAGCCACCACGGTTGTGTTTGGCAAGAGGGATTGAGGAGCGAGAGGGGAGTGGGGAGAGATGAGATATCAAGGACCAAGTGTTCACTTTGTTGCGCAAGAAAGATAGAGACCAGGGAAAGATTGTAAGGATCCTCTTCCAATTTGGATAGTCTGGTCCTATCTTTCTCCTCTCCATGCTTCCATTTTACCCCATCTATCCCTCCTCCTATCCATCCCTTCCAACAAACACAACCTAGCTCAGTGATTTGTTAGCCAAAAGAGTCCTAACATGAACTTTGTTTACTACTAGTTCAATTGGCATCAGTGTTCCCTTTCTCATCTCAAATCTTTGAGTTCAAGCCTCTCCTCTGTAACCAAAAAATAAAATAAAAATTATTATGTTTTTCCTATTTCGTACCAAACATCATCATAAAAAGACTTTGACTGGCAGGAAAATGCAGAGCATATTCAACTCGGCTCAAAACTTCATCAATGATGACATTGACCATGCCATAATGATTAAGTGAGATGAAGAAAGGTATTTGAATGGTAAGAAATTTTTTGTTTTTGCATTTCGAAAACGTTCCTTAAATAATTAAATTTTGTGTACATATTCAAGACAACCGCCGTTTTATTTGAACGTGAAAAACTCTCAATTTGCTGTAGGTTATGAATTCGAGGCCTGAATTCTATTTCCAGCCATAGGTCCAAGCCGGAGCTAGTATGGCTGGACTGAGAGTATGAGCCTCCAACTGAACTGATGGAGAACCAAAATGGGTTCTTCCAACATGGCGCTCAGGATTGAATACCAAACACAAGTCACCAGGAAGATTAGGCAAGTCTAGCATTCTCAACTTACGTGAGCAACACCTCCAGCCTCGCTTACCTCAGGTTAGCGAGCATTATAGTGCCCCCCCAAAAGCGTGACTGGGTTAGGGTGCTCATGATGCCTGCTGGTCAAACTTTCAAGCCATAAACCTTAATGCTGTCAACTGAGCATAATATGCTTCTCTGCCCAAACATTAGAGCGAAAATCAAAAAAAAAAAAAAAGAAAGAAAGAAAGAAAGAAGAAGCATAGGATGCATCTTTACCTTTTATATAGTAGTTGATTATGAAATCACAGAGCCGTAGGGCATGAGGAGCACAATCTAACATAAATATGAATATAGGAAAAAAGGGAAATGAAACTACTCATTTAAATCCTTAATTACCTTATTACAAATAAGTCAAAACCATACAAAGTCTGGCACCCAAGGTTGTCAAAATCGCGATTTTGACACGAATCGGAAGGGGCTTCAAAAAATTAGATCGTAAGATCGGATAGTAAAATCGTAAGATCGTACCCGAATTTGTCCGTACAAAAATCGTAAAATCACAGCTAAAATCGTGTGAGAAGAAAAATCGTAAAATCGTATGTAAAATATTTCTGAATACAAAATAGCATAATTATAGACATAAAACTTAATTAGTTTAGGTTTATACATGATGTAAAATAACTTCAAAACACATTACAAAATAATTATGTCCCTAAAAGTTCATAAGTTAAAAACTAACAAATTTAAAACAAATCTTCAGCTAGCGTACAAGTAATTGTATATTTTTTTATGATTGTTATATTTGAAATTAATTAATATTATTTATTATCTTAAATTAATAGATTTTTTTTAAAATTATTTTTTATGCTAACTATTTTTTATTCTAATTATTATTATTATTATTATTATTATTATAACCCCTCCCCCGTATATATTATTATTATTATTATTATTATAACAAGTGAACCCCCCCGTAAAGTTAGTATAAAACTAAAACTTTTACTAACCCTAAATGGCTAAATCTCTTCTTCTTCACGCCGCCGCCCACCTCATCCATCATCTCCCTCAGGCCTCATCCTTTTCTAAGCCTAAACTGTTTCAGTTTTCCTCGCATTCCCAAGACAAAATAGAAGCAGCAAGTCTATCCTCTCCTTCTCTTGCCTAAGTTCTTTCTTCTGTTCTTGTTTCTTTGCTATGCTTGCTCTACAAATTCTTTGACGACTGCGAGGATTCCAGTTTACGGTTTTGTGAAAATTGAGATTTCTCAAATGCAAAATTGAAATTGAAGAAAGCCCTTCGCCCCGTGTTGCGCACAGTACAATATCATGAACTCGTAAAATCGGACCGATCCGGTCCGATTTTACGAGTCAACCCGATTTTGACCGAGTTTGACCGGTTTCGATTTTTCTTTCCGGTCCCACCAGGTTTGCTGAGCCAACTCGCAAACTCGTACGAGTTTGCGAGTTGGCTCGCGAGTTTGATAACCTTGCTGGCACCTCACAGTGCTTTTCTTTTTCTTTTATGTTTTTATTAGAAAAAAACTTTTTAAATTTTAAAAATTTACGAGGAAAATTATGTGCGTGTGGTTTAATGTATCATTTTCCTGATCATCAAGAAGAAGACTCATCTAAAGAATGTCACAGAATATAAGACTAAGGTATCTACAAGTACTTTAACTGGACTTTCAGTTTATGGCATTCTCAAGTATAAAATTTGATGCGCAATTAGGGACTGTGAAATCAATGTATTCGTGCCTTGCAAAAGTGAAACAACCAGTTGTCTTTTGATGCAGATAAGAAGAGGCTCTTCATGTACAGAAACAGAAGATCATCGCAGATGTAATGGTGCTAATTTTGCTACATTTAACTGATAAAAGTCTCATTCTTGCTTAGAGCTAGTTTTTGAGATTTTTACTCTCTTGACTAGAGAAAACAAGGAAATACATCTCCCTCCCTCCCTCCCTCTATCTATAGATAGATAGATACACAGACAAGAACCCAGTTCTCCAGTTGCTGGTGACATCAATAGATTACAGATTAATTTCATAGATCAGCACGTGTCACACTATATTTCTGTCATTCTGATGCTAAGGAAAACATTCGCTGTGCAAAATAATTATAAAAAGACCTTAAATTGAGTTACAATAAGAGAAAAAAATTGAGGAAATCATCTCGAGGATGGATTCCATGTCTCCTAATGAAGCTCTAGTCGCATGCAGGGCTAGCAAACTTACGCCATGACCTGCAAGGATAGATCATAAGAAAAGCTGTCAGAACTTAGAACCTCTATACAACTCCTTGAGCATTTTGGTGCCCACCTTAACCTTTCTTGGAATGGGAGGATCTTCTGTCCAGCAAGATGGCGGCCCGAACTCATTAACCCAAGTGCTGTTACTGTCAACTGAGAACATGCACTGCTTTGTATAAGAATACAAACTTGAAGAACATTGTCAGAAGCAGACATTTCGAACCCTCTACAGAAGAATTCCTCCAAGCATTGCAAGTCTAATGCTCATTCTGTTCTCCGTGTAATCTTTATGATTCTTTCTTGTTTCAGTTTATAAATTAATGGCATGCAGCTTTTGTATGCAACCCCATATAAGCACTCTTTATGATGCTATGGAAGATCATAAGCATGCTTTCAGATTGATGACCGTCTTCATTCTGATATGGATTACCCAAAAACAAAGCAAAACCTTCGAATGCCTTTCCTCCACCCAGAATGAGCATACAAGAGCGAGTGGAACTGAACTGTTTCAGTCTCAATGCCCATATAGGCTGATAAAGAGAGCATTCTTTACCTTTTACAGGAAGTTGTTTTACAGGAAGTTGAGTATGAAATTACAAATAAAGCCTCGGACATCAGAAGCACATTCTGATGTAAATAGGCTTAAATGCATGGAGTGTGAGACTGATGAGTTCATTAATTCATTTTTTTATTAAAAGATCAAATAAACAAGACTGATCACGTTTAATAGGATCTAACAGAATGTGATATGATTACAGTAATGGCACGCGTGAGGAAATTACGTGGAAAAAAAAAGCCTTGAATCGCAACAATAAACCTTTGAATAAAAAATTCCGCTCTTCAGTTTCCTAGCCAATCAACAACCTATGCTCCGGTCTTCAGGCCATCCAAATTCCTCCAAAAATGCCAATAGAACTCCATTTGACCAACCAAAACCAGTCTGCATTACCAAATAATCTTGAAATCAGTACAAATGCATGTAAAATATGTATGCGACCACACTTACTTTTAGGTTTTATATGTACCTGAGGTATGTATTCTCCACCACCTCCAAACTCTCCAAATTTTCGCACATCGTATTTTTCATGAATAGCGCCTGTTTTCTTGTATCCAACATAGTTAGTTTTGATCCACCTCATAGCTATGTCTTCTGCCAGTGACCTTGCTTCTTTTAATCCAGATCTCAGCAAACCTTCAACAATCATGTGCTGAAGTGGCGCCCAACCATTTGGAAAGTCCCTGTGTTCACAAATTCTATCAGTTTATACAAAATTCAGATAATCAGTTTTTGTTGTAAATATAGTAAATCAATTATAGGATTGATTATTCTTCTAAATAGAGCAAGTCAACTATAGGGCTGTCAGTTACAGGGCTGATTTATATGCATTTAATTATAGCTTGATTCTAGGGATTTAGACTAACCCTAGACCTGTATATATACATGCTGTACTCATGCATCAGATATATGAGAAATATCATTTTCATACTTTTAACAATTCTACATGGTATCAGAGCCATAGGATTCTCTTTTCTTTTAGTGTGGCCCAATTGAGTCACAATTTTTTCTTTTTCTCTACTGTTGGTTGTCCTGTTTTGAGTGCAGTAATGGCAGAGGGTAGGAACACAGAAGTGCAAACTGTGATTTCTGATGTTGTTCCTATGACAACAAAAATCACAGAACACAAACTGAATAATACCAATTATTTGAATTGGAGCAAAACAGTGCGAGTGTATCTTCGTAGTATTGATAAAGATGATCACCTTGTTGATGATCCACCATCTGATGCTGCAGCAAAGAAGGCATGGTTGAGAGATGATGCCAGAATTTTCCTGCAGATTCGAAATTCTATTGATACTGAAGTGATTAGTCTAGTTAATCACTGTGAATTTGTTAAAGATCTCCTGGATTATTTGGCTTTCTTATATTCTGGCAAAGGAAATATCTCTCGTATATATGATGTGTGCAAGGAGTTTTATCGCCCAGATAAGCAAGAAAGGTCTCTCACTGAATATTTTATGGATTTTAAAAGGGTATATGAGGAGCTGAATTCTCTTCTTCCATTTAGTACTGATGTTAAAACTCAGCAGTCTCAACGTGAGCAGATGGCTGTTATGAGTTTCCTTGCAGGTCTGCCACCAGAATTTGATGCTGCTCGAACACAGATTCTTTCTAGTCCGGAGATGACCACTCTTCGTGACACCTTTACAAGAATCTTGCGTTCAGAAGGATCTCGATCTGCCCCTATTATCACTAGTGCCCTTGTAAGTCGTGGCACTTCAAATGAAGCTGGTCGAGGAAGTCGAGATGGTCGAGGCAGTCGCAAGAACACTAGTTTTCAAGGCAGTTGGAGTGGCGGAGGCTTAAGTAGAAATACTGGCCATAACAAACCAGTTTGTTATTTCTGTGATGAACCTGGTCATACAAGACGCACGTGCTGGAAGCTTCATGGTAAACCTCAGCAGCAAGCCCAAGTTGCAAATATTGCAACTCAAGGAATCAGCCATGTGTCTACAGTGTCTTCATCTAATGATAGGTCTGTGCTTGTCTCTGCTGATGAATTTGCTCGCTTCACTCAATACCAAGCCTCACTAAAGTCCAATCCTTCTACAATTGATGAGTCAGGTAAACCCACTACATGTCTTGTGTCATCCTCTAGCAAATGGGTCATTGATTCAGGTGCTACAGACCATATGACAGGTGACAAAGGTATTCTTTCCCCTTTTAAACCTTACGAAAATCTTCAAAATCTTCCTAGTGTTACTTTGGCTGATGGGTCAACCACCTCTGTTATTGGTTCTGGAACAATCTCTCTTACTTCATCTCTTTCATTATCCTCTGTCTTGTGTTTGCCCAACTTTTCCTTCAATTTACTCTCTGTTAGTCAAATCACTAAAGCTCTCAATTGTTGTGTCTTATTTTTCTCTAACCTTTGTATATTTCAGGATCTTATGACGGGGAGGATTATTGGTAGAGGACGTGAATCTGGTGGTCTTTATGTGCTTGAAACTACTATCCCAAAAATGCCAAATCCGAAAGTGCCAAAACTTGTTGCTTGTTCCAGTACCATGACACCTCTCGAACTTCACTATCGGTTAGGGCATCCTTCGTTACCCATTTTAAAAAAATTGTTTCCTCATTTCCAAAAGTTATCTCATTTAAATTGTGAGTCTTGTCAATTTGCCAAACATCATCGCTCTTCATATGTACCAAGAGTTAATAAACGGGCTGCGTCCCCATTTGAGTTAATACATTCTGATGTTTGGGGTCCTTGTCCAGTATTTTCTAAATCTGGATTTCGATATTTTGTAACTTTTATTGATGACTATTCTCGTGTAACTTGGTTATATTTAATGAGAAACAGATCAGAATTACTCTCTATATTTAGTGCCTTTTGTGCTGAAATAAAAACTCAATTTAATGTTTCTGTGCGCATTTTACGAAGTGATAATGCAAAAGAGTATTTTTCTGAGTCTTTTAATTCCTATATGTCACAAAATGGAATTCTTCATCAGTCTTCATGTGTTGACACCCCACCTCAAAATGGTGTTGCGGAACGTAAAAATAGACATTTACTAGAAGTTGCTAGAGCCCTCCTTTTTCAAATGAGTGTCCCTAAAGAGTTCTGGGCAGATGCAGTTTCGACTGCTTGTTTTTTAATTAATCGTATGCCCTCATCTGTTTTGGCTGGTGCTACTCCTCATTCTATTTTGTTTCCTTCTCATTCCATATTTCCAGTTGAACCACGCATTTTTGGTTGTACTTGTTTTATTCGTGATGTTCGGCCTGGCGTGTCTAAACTAGATCCTAAGTCTCTGAAGTGTGTCTTTTTAGGGTATTCTCGTCTACAGAAAGGGTATCGATGTTACTCTCCTGAGTTGGGTCGTTATTTGGTGTCTTCTGATATTTCATTTTTTGAAACCACTCCATTCTTTCCCATGTCGAAAATTTATAACTGTGAGGGGGAGAATGATGATATTCTAGTGTACAAGATTACCACTACTATTAACCATGCTTCCTCAAATGACCCAGTTCCCATAAAACCAGTCATCACCCAAGTATATTCTCGACGTCCTCCACCAGACAATTCATGTCCTCCACCAGCTCCTACGTATACAGATCCTAGTCTTGATCTTCCTATTGCTGTTCGTAAAGGTAAAAGACAATGTACTCATCCTATCTCATCGTTTGCTTCTTATATACATTTGTCTCCTTCTTTGCGTTGCTTTATTGCTTCTTTGGACTCTATATCTGTTCCCAAAAATTTAGTAGAGGCTTTGTCTCATCCTGGTTGGCGAGCTGCTATGGAAGAAGAGATGAGAGCTTTAGACGATAATGGCACTTGGGACCTTGTAGACTTACCAGAAAGAAAACACACTATTGGTTGTAAATGGGTGTATGTTGTCAAGGTCAATCCTGATGGGTCTGTGGCTCGACTTAAATCCCGTCTTGTTGCCAAAGGATATGCTCAAACATATGGAGTAGATTATTCTGATACCTTCTCTCCAGTGGCTAAACTTGCATCTGTTCGTTTATTCATGTCTATTGCTGCTACTAATGATTGGCCTTTACACCAGTTAGATATCAAGAATGCATTTCTTCACGGTGATCTGAAGGAAGAAGTATATATGGAGCAACCACCTGGGTTTGTTGCTCAGGGGGAGTCTAGTAAGGTTTGTCGACTTCGAAAGTCCTTGTATGGGTTAAAACAGAGTCCACGTGCTTGGTTTGGGCGATTTAGTGAGGTTATTCAAGAATTTGGTATGAAGAAGAGTAAGTGTGATCATTCGGTATTTTACCAACAATCTGAAGTTGGCCTTATCTTGTTGGTTGTGTATGTTGACGATATTGTTATCACTGGTAGTGACAGTAAAGGCATCTCAGCTCTTAAGTCTTTTCTTCAAGAAAATTTCCAAACTAAAGATTTGGGGATGCTAAGGTATTTTTTAGGTATTGAAGTTACAAAGTGTAAGAAGGGTATCTTTCTATCTCAAAGAAAGTATATTCTTGACCTTTTGACAGAAACTGGAAAGTTGGGTGCCAAACCTTGTAGTGCACCAATGGTCACCAACACACAACTTACAACAGAAGATGGTGAATTGTTTGCAGACCCTGAGATGTATCGTCGATTAGTTGGCAAGTTAAATTATCTAACAGTAACTCGTCCTGACATTGCATATCCTGTTAGCATTGTAAGCCAGTTCATGGCTTCCCCACGAACCACCCATTGGGCAGCCTTGGAACAGATTTTGTGTTATCTTAAAGGAGCTCCAGGGCGTGGTATATGGTATAGAAATCATGGTCATACTGATATTGAATGTTTCTCAGATGCAGATTGGGCAGGTTCTAAAATTGATAGAAGATCTACTACAGGTTATTGTGTTTTTGTTGGGGGAAACTTGGTGTCATGGAAAAGTAAGAAGCAAAATGTAGTCTCTCGTTCCAGTGCTGAATCAGAATATAGAGCCATGGCACAATCCACATGTGAACTTATATGGATACAACAATTGCTCAATGAGATTGGTCTTGGTAGTTCACTACCTATGAAGTTATGGTGTGACAATCAAGCTGCTCTTCACATTGCATCAAATCCAGTTTTTCACGAAAGGACTAAGCATATTGAAATTGATTGTCACTTCATCCGTGAGAAAATTCAGCAAAATTTGATCTCTACTAGTCATGTTAAAACTACAGAGCAGTTGGGTGATATCTTCACTAAAGCTTTAAGTGGTCCTAGGATTGAATATATTTGTAACAAGCTGGGCATGATTAACATATATGCTCCAGCTTGAGGGGGAGTGTTGTAAATATAGTAAATCAATTATAGGATTGATTATTCTTCTAAATAGAGCAAGTCAACTATAGGGCTGTCAGTTACAGGGCTGATTTATATGCATTTAATTATAGCTTGATTCTAGGGATTTAGACTAACCCTAGACCTGTATATATACATGCTGTACTCATGCATCAGATATATGAGAAATATCATTTTCATACTTTTAACAATTCTACACAGTTTTCCATAGATCTTTAGAAAGTCGGCAGACACAAAATCATGCCATAAAGCTTTCCAGGATTAAGATTCAGTAAGATCGGTTTTAAATTAAACGTTTCAGATAAAGGAGAAAGGTAAAAATAGAGTACTAACCATTGTTGTCCTGAATTTATTAGAGAAGTGGCAATTCCAGCAACATTAACCAGGCCTGAACTTTGAAAATTCCCCATGACATTCTCCACCAAAGCAGCATCTTCACATTCGTGAAAATCAAGAGTATTTTCAGTATTCAACTAACAAAAGAAGAGAATATAGCCTCGTATATGTCCGTATGGAAAAAGTCATCTCATGAATCAAAGGCCAAGGTGATCTAAACCTTTGCTTTCTAATAATCAAATGGAAGGGCTATCTGCAAACCTTATAAAAATCTCATTAGTAACTTAAGGTGTATGATGTCATACTGAATTGTATCTTTTCTTAGCAGATAATGCCAGCATACTGTGGGTCCAGATATCATAGCATCTGATAAATTGGGGAAAGGGAACACTTGTCTTACAACATTTACACCTGCAATATCGATCCCTAGGGTCAATCTGATGACCTGCTAATTATCTAGAATAATAAAACTATGTGATCTGACTGCTAGCTTACTCTTAACTGTGCTGAATAACTTGTCTCACTTTCAGTTCTATAAAGTTTTCTGTTTTCCATTTGAATCGGGAGCTTTAGAATATCTATAGGCTAGCAATTCTGCTATATGATAAGTAAACTGAACTTCTTAAACATTAAGCTTTCAGCTTTATCTGGAAAGAAGGGTGATTAAGATAAGTTAATAATGATTATCTCTGTCATGCTCATCATTTGTGCAAATGCTCAAAGTGGACATGGAGAGTCACAAACCTGAATGGAACAAATCTATCCACAAAGGAATAAAGTTTGAAGCATATACATTCTGATTTTGGTTGCAAGCTTGCCAAGTTTCAGATTCCTGAAAGTATGAAATTAACAAAAATCATGAACGCATCAGGGAAAAAATATAATATCAGATACCGGCTTTTCAAACTCGTGCATGAGGAAAATACCTTGCATAAAGTGCCATTAGCGAGTCTGTAATCAAACCACTGTCCCATCTCGCCATTCCAGAAAACAGAATTGATTGCTTTTTTTCTTGCTTCGGCAGCTTCCAAGAAACTCTCCATTGTGGCTTTGTTTCCGAGGACATTTGCCATAAAGGCAATATCTAGTTCCATCTGGAAAGATAGACACAATGATTGCTTTCATTTTAAGTAAGAAAAATACTGGCTTTAGATTTTCTCTATAAGGTATTTGAACCATACCTTGAGTATGTAAACATTTAAATCAACAGGTAAAATTGATGTCGTGGACAATGTAGTGAATTCTGACGTATTCCTGTGACAAGGCAAATAAATGATAGCAGCTTAATTCTCCAATTCTGCTAAAATTCAACATTTATAACATTCTGGTCATTGACTTTATGACTAAACTGGTAAAGAACTGAAGATCCAGGACATAAATATTTTTTTGTTGCACCAGCTAATTTTTATAATGCAAATATTACCTCGTCCATCTTGTGCTAAAATCCCATCCGGATTCAGCAGCTGAAGCTATGTCGTGGTAAAACTGTTGTTTCTCAGCATTACTCAAGAACTTGGAAGCAGATTCCTTATCCTGCAAGAGAAAACATGTAAACGTAATGAAAATCTTTCGAGTCTCCAATATAACTTAAACGGAACACAATCAAATAATGCTTCGGCAACTTATTCAAGGCAAGGACATACTTTTGTAGACGATTCGGGCCTGGGTTTGTTCCACCTTGCATAATACCGACTTAAGTTGTGGTTGCAGCCTTGAGCATCCTGGATGGTGACCTTATGTATCTCTACAACAAGAACAGGTATTGTTTACAAAAGCTCAATAGAACAAAAAGAAAAAGAAACTAAACATTGAAGGAAAGCAGAAGGGCAAATCACGCAGTACCAGAGTTCCAAAAGGCATGTTCTTTGAGCAATGCAGGAAGAGCATTTCTAATCAATTCCACATCGCAAGTTCTATTATATATCTCATAAACCATTGCACTCAGGAGGGGAGGTTGGCTGGAAAAAAGTATACAAGATTATAGCTTAATCTCAAGAATATAAGAAGTCAATTCGAAGCAAAGCTCATCTCAAGTATTACCTCCTATTGGTGTAATAGGCCCTTGAACCATTAAGAACGTAGCCATATGTATCCACAAGGAAAATAAAATTTGTCACAATTGCTTTTGCAGTCTCATACATTTTACTTGCCAGCAAGCCCCTGCATGATAAGCACTCTTCTACATAATTCTGGCCACAATCTGATGCACCAAACCAAAATTTGCCAGTCCAAGAGGAATACTCCTGAAAGACTTAATTAATTCCACTGGATTCCGTATGATATCAACCAATAAGAGGTTGATATCATTCTACCGCAATGCTAATCACTCACGCAAGTAAAACCATCCAAAGATTTATATCAGACAGCAATAAGAACAAACAAAATTAAATTACCTAATTACCCAATACGAGTCCCAATAATACACCTCTATGAAACGTGAACCAGGCACAACCACTGCCTCGGGCAAGGGAAGCAAACTATGCAATTCAGGCTGTTCAAGAACCCCATCGGAGACTTTTCTACTCAAATTCTTCCATAAAGCATGAACCTGGAGAGCCCATGCCCTCACTTCTGGATTCTTTACTTTAGGCAAGAACCCTTCAGGTTCAGGAACAAAATCCTCTGGATCATAGTGCAGAAGATCATCCCCTGCATCAGCAAAGTAGGTTGCAATAAACTCTTTCAAGTCTTGAACTGAAACCGTCCCGTTTTCACCGCCTCTTGGTAGCCCATCAAAAGCTTTCTCTGTCTTCGAAAGATTGAATTTCAATGACAAATCGACGTAAAGTTTTGCGTCAAAGTTTTTTTCTCCAAAAGTGCCGAGGGCAGTTTCTTGGACACGTTCAAGAAAGGTAACCAAGGGTGTTGTTGGTATTACTGTTGCACGACATTTATGAGACAAACCTGCTGCTAGAGCCATGTTGTTAGAAACAATAACGACAAAAACACAAGATTAAGGATTTGTTGAGCCATGTCTGACAGGCAGGGAAGGTGTCCATGGCGTGGCGATTGCTTCTATATATTTTGCTTGTGATAAAACTTAGGGTTTCAAGGATGTAGTTATCGATGGGGTTTGATGCAAATTTTTAGTTTTGAATTTTGATTTGATGTTTTTGTGGTTCGTACCTTGTAGTTTGTACTTTGCTGGTGGGGTGATGTACTCACGGGGACACTTGGCTGCTACTTGAATCTATCTATTTCTTTCATTTATTTATTGAGTATATATGCCTTTTGCAATTTTATTTAATATCAAGAGTTTCTATTATTTATATTTTAAAAGTGTTTTTTTCTTGAATAATAATAATTACTCTTATTTAAATTTAATACTAATTTTTTTATCATTTTAATAAGCATTTTAATATGGTGATGTAAAAAATAATTTTTCAAAAATATAAAATATATTATTAGGTTATGTGAATGTAAGGCTCAAAGCTCGTAGCTGCCTAACATAAAAAGGTGGACGTGATTTCTTTTATACAGACAAGCCCCCCGTCGGTTGCCGCTCTTTGGGAAATATGGTGGCATTTTCCGCGCTGCATCTTTCGTCGATCACGGACGAGGCCAAACTGAGTTCTTTTTAATAATCTATTAACAATAAGCTAAAATAGCTTTTTTTTTTCACTAGTTTTTTTTCTTGGTTATTTCTTTTTTTCATTTTTTTTATGATTTTTTTTAATTATATTTTTTTAATTATTTTTCTTTTTTCACTTTTATATATATATATATATATATATATATATATATATATATATATATATATATATATATAATCGATGTGTCCGGGCTAGTTTAAATGCATCACAATTAATTCTTGGATTCAATTGTTTTATTTTTTTTTTGTTTTTTTTTTATTATGTTTTTTTCCTTATTATTTTTTTTCATTTTTTCCATGAAATATTTTTTTTGCTGGTTATGTTTTTTTAATTTTTTTCTTTTTCTATATATATATATATATATATATAGATAGATAGATAGATAGATATAATTATGATTCCGGTATCCTGGCTAGCTTAAGAGCGCCACGATTAATCCCCGGATTCATTTTTTTTATAACTAGGGTGTCTAGACCAGTTTATGTGTACCGACACTAATCCTCTGACCCATTTTTTTTTTTTTGTTAAAGTGCTTTTCTTATATTTATGTTTTGTTCACTTATATTATTTTTTTATAACCGGGGTTTACAGACCAGTTTATGTACACCACAACTAATTGAAAATCCGAATTTATTTTTAAAATAATATGGATTGCTAAAGTGTTTTCATGCTTATTATTTTTTTTCTTTAACTTATATATTTTTTTATAATCATGGTCTCTGAGTCAGTTTATGCTTTTTTTTTACTTGTATATTTTTTTTATAACCAAGATCTCCATGCCACCTTAGGAGCACGATAACTAATCCCTGAACCGAATTTTTTTTATAATCAGGGTGTTAAGGGCACCTTGCGTACACTACGACTAATCCCCTGATCAATTTAGTATTTTTTCTAAATTTTTTTCCTTATACTTTTCTTATTCATTTATACATTTTTTTCCCTTATCATCGGACTAGTTTTTTTGGTAACTGGTGTCTTCGGGTCAACTTAAGCGCACCATGATTAATTCCTGGACTGACTCCATGCCACCTTAGGAGCACGATAACTAATCCCTGAACCGAATTTTTTTTTATAATCAGGGTGTTAAGGGCACCTTGCGTGCACTACGACTAATCCCTTGATCAATTTAGTATTTTTTCTAAATTTTTTTCCTTATACTTTTCTTATTCATTTATACATTTTTTTTCCTTATCATCGGACTAGTTTTTTTGGTAACTGGTGTCTTCGGATCAGCTTAAGCGCACCATGACTAATTTCTGGACTGAATTTATTTTTTTAAGCAACATGGATTGTAATTAGTGCGGAGAAAGCACTGTAGCTCTCCACACATAGTATTGTAGATTGTAATAGTGCTTTCCCGCTACAATATTTTTTTTCCATGTTTTTTACTTGTTCGTTTTTTTACCTTTTCTTTCTTTTTTTTTCCTTATTATGTTTATTTTTTCATTTTTTATCTTATTATGTTTTTTTCCCAAAACATTTTTTTTCCCATTATAGCTTTTTATATTCTTTTTTCCTTTTCCACTTATATATTTTTTTTTTGTTCTTTTAACAGGGGTATCTTAAGCGCACTACGATTAATTCACATATTCAATTTTTTTGATAACCAGGGTGTTCAAACCAACTTATGTGTACCATGAAAATCCCTGGACCCATATATTTTTTTCTGAAGTGTTTTACCGCTGATACTTTTTTTTTTCTTATACTATTATTTTGTTCACTTGTACACTTTTTTATAACTAAAATCTCCAGACTAACTTAAGCACACAACGACTAATTCCTAAGCCGAATTTTTTTTAAAATATTACGAGTTGCTATAGTACATTCACGCTTATACTTTTTTTTTCACTTATATATTTTTTTTATAACCATGGTATCTCAACCAACTTAAACTTATATATCCCTATAAGATAAAATCCAAAAGTTGGTTATAAGGGTGGATTGATAATTTATCAATTTTGAATTATATTTTATGTAGCAGTGTTATGGGCGTGTCTTCGGGCACGACGTCAATTTCAAAGCTCATGCACATTTTGGATAACACGTGTGGCGTCGTAGAACTTCTAAAAATATATATTAGTTTTTTATATATTCATTTTATTATATAAAATGTGTTTAAAATAAGGTCATAGTATCAGAGGTATTTTCAATTTTTTTTAATTTCTATACACAGTACAATAATTATAATACCCTTAAATAACACAAAAACCAAGAATTGTTAGTAGGGGTGTCCCGATAATTTTACTTTTTTAGTGCACAGTAAAATAATTTTTGTAGTCTCAAATAAGACAAAACGAAAGAGTCACCTGCGATAGTGTTTCAAACATTTCACGTTTAACTATATATGCATAGAAAAGAGTGTCACTCTTATTTTACACCACCAAAGTTAAACTTACCATGTTTTTTAACGCGAATTGCATTTAATACAAATAAAAATAACAATAAAAATAAAAATCTAAACAAAGAGTAAAGGTGTATAGATACATTTAAAAAAAATTAAACTATCTTAGAAGGATTGAAAATCAAGGGATTAAAACTAAATTAAAAAAATAAAAGAATAAAAACCAAAATATAAAATACAAAATTACATGCTAAATCTAAATAAAAAAAATTTAATCCCTGCGGCGGAGCACGGGTTTACGTCTCGTTTTTATCACTATTCTTCGTATGGGATTTTAGTATATTCTTGTGTTTTGTTTTGAAATTTGTAAAATTTGACTACAAATTTTGAAATGTTAAAAAGATTTTTCTTAAGAAATTCTCAACCAACTGCACTTCATTTTCTGAACACTATAGTTTTTTATTCTTTAAATAAAAATTGATATTTTATTTAAAATTTATTCCATTTTACATAAAGGTTTACAACCAATACTAATTGAGAGGATATGAAAATGTTTTTCTAATTCATTTAGGGTACTGAAACTTTTCTTCATCACTCAAATATCTTCTCATATGTTAACCTTGATTAGAAAAATATGCAGTGATTGAATTATCTTGTATATATTTAATATGTAGTAGTTCATCTAAATATAAATTAATAATTTTAAATTTAAAAATCACTCGTATAATTATTATCTGAGTTTTTTTATAAACAGAAATAATTTTTCCATGTAAAATTCCCATGCGACTTATGTATGATCAGGTTTGGAGCTCATAAAAGCTTGAGGGGAGTCGACATGGATTATGTATAGGATTGGGGGAAATAGAGGAAAGATTTATTGTTTACCGCGGCTGAATTGAGCGGGTGTAATATGACAGGTCTCAATGTCAACTCTGTCAGACAGGGGAAATGGAGGGTGTCCTTAAAAAATAACATGAGAAATTTCCTGTTCTTTATTTCGTCACTTCTCTGAACTAAGAACATCTGCTGTCTTACGTTGGATACGGTCAGACAATCTAAGACCCCTCGCCTCATTTTGTCACGATCTTATCGACGGATGTGTTCATTTGAATTACTGTTGCTATTATATTCATTCTTGTTTTATGGTATATCCATCTTAACGTAGACATCTCTGCCGCCACCGTTTGACAATTATTGGTGTTTCGGATATCCAACATCCACTCCCAAACAACATGGGCACATGAAGTATTTATATAGCGGAATCCAACTACCTTGAGAGTTAAGACTCGTACCCGATTGGTTTCATGTATCTAAATGCGTTTGCAGTTTCATTTTTACCTCTCAATCAAATTAAGTAAAAACAGGAAGGATTTACCTTCAACATATATTTCCTTTGTGCCGGGCCTCCCCACAAAACCAGCGGAATGGCTCCCTCTCACGGCAGCATAGATTCTTTTGCACCGCCAACACTAGCACGTCAAATTTCTAGGGCCCCGTTTGTTTCCTGGAATTTACTTTCTGAGAAACCACTTTCCTGTGTTTGTTTGCCTTCTGGAAAGTTGGTCAACGAAAAACACTTTCCGGTCAAAGAAGAATTTGGCTTGGTTTTCAGGCAAGTGTTTTCCGGAAAATTTGGGCGGAAAACACTTTCCGGAAGCTGTGAAAAATTTATAAATGTCATTATTTGCTGATTATATCAAATTTGATCCTCAAACTTTTGATTGCTATATATAATTTGTTTTGAATATTTATTTTTCAATTTCATCTCTTAAAATTTAATTTTTATATTAATTTTGGTTCTTATTTTTATAATTGCTATTTGCTTTTTTCTTATCATTTTTTTTTTTGAAATTTTTTATCTATCAAATTTGGTCCTCATTTTTTTTATTGTTACTTATTTTATTTGAAATAATTTATGAAATGTTAATTATTATTATTTTAATTTATTCACCTTTTATTTTTTTTTAATTTTTAGATTTTATCTCTATTATTTTGATTATTATTTATTTTATTTGAGATAATTTATGAAATTATATTTTTTTTCAATTTCATTCTCATTCAACTTTTTAATTTGTAAGATTTGTTCCTCATTATTTTAATAAACTTGAAAAAAAAATTAATTTATTAATAAATTATTTTCCAGATCATTTTCCATAACATAAACAAACACTGAAAAGTGTTTTCCAGTTTATTTTCCATAACACTGTCAAATATCGGAATTCACTTTCTAGGAATTCACTTTTCAGGAATTCATTTTCCCCGGAATTCACTTTCTAAAAAAAAACCACTTTCCAGCAAACAAACAGGGCCTAGATCATTCGAGGAAACCACACTAATAATCAAAGGTAGAGAGAGCTGCACGAGGCCAGCAAGAAGACTCTACAGCCCATATATAAGCATTTCCCTTAATAACTTGTATCGAAACAAGGTTGCATGGCCAAAAGATACGTTGGTGCTTAGGAAATTGAATTTGACCATATAAATTCTCTGGATAAATAAATAACAAAGAACATTACACAGTAACTAACCGAAAGTACTTTCGCGAGGGAAAAAGTCTGCACTATGTCAAAATGACAAATACAGAACGGTCCTCAAATAGTCATGAGAGAAGGGGGGAAAGCAAAGGGTGAATTCACCTCCCCACCTCAGCCAAGGTAATTGTGATTCAAAACTGGTGTTCAAAAAAGCTTAGATAACCGAAGTCTAGAGGGATATGTAATCCACTTGTCTTTCAGGGAATAAATCCTGGAATAGAACACTGATTTGGGTGATGCAGGAAACAGCTACCCTGAAAATCTGGATGTTGAACCAGGGAACAGGACAGAAAAACAGCAAAAGCTGACTAGAGCCAGTAGCTCAGGTTAGTGCTACTTTCACCCTTTATTTACTGACTTGAAAAAGAAAAGTGAAATAAACAATTCAGTAACTCCATCAAAAGATTCCTTTATGAAAGAAACTCTACATTTAAAGAGACACAGAAGGGCACGAGAGATTGTTCTGGTCTAAAGATCAAAGGGGGCTCTGGGTTCATGGAACTGTCTACTTCCAAGGGGAAGAAAGCTACTTCATCCCCACAAAGGCAAACCAGAATTCAGGAAAAGAACAAGGCTTTGAAGGGGGCAAGGGCAAGGTTTTATATAATTCGCCGTTGTATGGTCATGCTGCTTTGTTGGAAAGAGCGCAAAGATGAGTAGTGCTGGTAAGTTGATCATTCATGAACTAGCATCAGGCAAGACTAGGAACATGCTGTAGATACAAGTTTGAGAAAGACAAAGATGTAAAATATATGCCGCATAGACGAGATCTAATGTTGAATCAGGGCAATGCAATATCTATTCTAGTTGAAAATCATATTTAGCCTCAATCCTCTACTGTTCTTTCCTTCTTCAAATACATGTCTTCTTGAAAATTATGTCTGAGTATTTTCAAACACGAAAATAAAATGCAAACACACCTGTATACAGCGTAGATATAACTTCCACATAACACAACATCCACAACATGAAGTCAAAGTGAATATGAAAAATAAAATATAGAGACAACAGGCTGAATGGGAATGATAAATAGTACTCTGAACCCAATATTCTTCCAATGTTATTGAATGTCACCGAACAGACCAAGGAGACAGTAAACTGTGGATGCATTCAAAACCAACTCTCTCAGCACCCATTGCTCCATGAGTAGGTAGTTCAGGCCAAGGAAAAAGGTCAAACTACAGCCAGCAGAGTTCATGTGCTAACCTATTGCATGACACTTCAGCTAGTGAGCAGAATTTAATGCCTTCAGCAAGCAACCAGAATTAGTGTATTGGCAGTGTTGCCATCATAGAATTACTGTTACATTGGCTCTGTCCTTGTTTTCAGAGTGGTCTGAGTTAAACTCCAAAACTTTCAGCTTCAGAGGTAAGCCACAATTGTATTTCAGCGGGCGGGCGGGCGGGCGGGGGCAAATAACAAATCACGTCAAGCCATACCAACAATGCAAGAAACATAACACATTCCATGACATATTACAGTGCACAAGCTATACATGTTTCATCAAAATAGAGAGATCATGTTCTACTACAAACCAACGTGTAATTATTCAAGAACCTAACATGCTGCTGCGAGCTTTTGTCCATGAAATTTACACACATTCTTTCAAGTTTGCTCTCATGAGACTTCAAATCACTAATGCTCTTCCATTATGATGTTCTTTTTGTAGAATCCAGTTAAGTTTTATCTATGAATATAAGATTACGAGCACCCAGACAGTAATGAAAGCACTGAGATAGCTCATACCTCTCAGCAAAAGCACTAACTTATCCACCGTATATCCATTTCTTCCACGCATCATCCTAGATGCTAACATATCAATTGCTTTTATCATTCCCGTCGAGGAAGCATTTCCATTGTAAACAATTAACACAAAAACCTACAAAATTTCAATCAACTGAACAAAAAATTAGAAAATAAAGTACACTCATTCAATTAACAGAAACAGAATGAATACAATAGTAATTAATCAATCACGCTATCACAATTTTGTGTTTTCATAAAACACTAGAAAGAAAAAGAAAGAAAGGTCTCCAGCAATAAAAATCAAATCTTTTTTTTTTCTTTTTTGCTATTTTCTTTTTCTTTTTTAACAATGATCAAACAGGGAGATTAGCAACATCGTTGTGTTGGAGGTGCTGATTAGTAGAGAGAGCGAGAGACCGATCTTGTGCCTCATCGTCATCTTCATCAGGATCCATGGTGGCAACATTGACGCAAGAGAAGCGCTCAAGAGAAGAAAAGAAGGCGGAGATCACGGTGGCGCTGACCCAATTAGCTACATTATTCAAATTCTCAACCGATACAATGCTGCTGCTGCTGCTGGCGGCGGTGTTGAAGTTATCGCCGCTGTTTTCCATTGTCGATCAAAGGGATAGGAAATTGGGAGTGATTTTTGAACCCTAATTGAGAAATTGAGGAGCGCGGATTGGGCGGGGGTGGTAAAGGGTTGCTTTAATTTGGAATTTTGTGGGGTATTTAATAACTATATTAATCATTGATCTTATCCGTACTTACTGGGATAGGATGAGTTTTGGCCATGACAATGCAATAAACTCAGGGGACGCTGAAGATAGAATATTACAAGAAAATTAACGAAAAGGAAAAGAACAATTATATTATTTACTAATTTTTTGAAATTATAAAGTTTTTTAATTATAAAAATATTCAATAAAAACTGATTGGAAGATACAGCAACTAATAAATTTAATAACATTCTCATTTATTATTAAAAATCAAAGCAAAAAACTAATCTTCTTTGTAAAAACAAAAATATATGCACATTTAAAAAAAAATTATCTTGTATATTATTTTAAACTAATAATTATTCTTTTACTTGTCTTTTGAGATTAACTCTACTTATTAATCACATATAATTTTTACAGTTATAAATAAAATAAACAAATACAATTAACTTGAGATGAAAGAATTTAAAGCTATTTTTTTAGTTTTACGAAATATATACAATCCAGACAATCAATTAAATTATTAAACACAATTAAACTAAATAATTTAAGAAATAACAGTATACAGTAGCGTTTGAAAAAACATCATACTTAATATTTAATAGTGCTTGGATCTGTGTTTCAAAAGTATGTCTTTAAAAAATAGATTATTTATTTTTATTTAATTTTTAAAATTATTATTTTGTATTTTAAAATTATTTTGATAGACGGATATAAAAAAAAATTAAAAAATTAAAAAATATTATTTTGATGTATTTTTAAATAAAAAACACTTTAAAAAATAACATTTAATACTCTCAAATAGATCTTAAGAATTCATTTGTTATTGTGGTAGTTATTGTTATCAAAGTGTTTTTCAATTAACACGTTAATATGATATTTTTTAAATTTATTTTTAATATCAGTTTATCAAAACAATATAAAAACATAAGAAAATAATTTAAAGCAAATAAAAATTTCATTTTTTTTTAAATAAAGCTTTTAAAATATAAAAATAAACAAACTCTTGGACATGGAATTGGCACGAGGGATCTAAGAGAAATAACCTTTGCTTTCCCCCCAAAAAAAAAATCCTTTGACATAAATTAATTACTCACAAGTGATTTGTCAAAATCATTAGTTTAAATATTTTAGCTTTGCTCATACTTAAAATATATTTTAATATTTATTTTAAATTAAAAAAATTAATATTTTTTATGATTTTGATGTGCTGGTATCAATAATATTTTTTTAAAAAATAAATAAAAAATATTATTTTAATACATTTATAAATAAAAAACATTTTTAAAAACATCAATAATTAAGTTTCAGCCTCTTCTGAACAAGCAGCTCCCGAGAAAAAAAAGGAAATTGTGAATTCTATGGTGAAGCTTAGTTGAACGACATCCAAATTTCTTTGGTTCAAATCCTGTTTTTTCTTAGCCAGGTGGTGGTAATGTCTAAGTATAGATTTCTAGTTATTTTAGTCGCCGTGTAAACAAACGCGGGTTAAGTTTCATCATGGAGGGGACCGTGTCTCTTTATGGAAGAGGGAACGGAGCCATTTCAACACCACATTAGAGATAATTTCTACGAAATATGCTCGGAAGATTTTCATTTAAATAAGTAAAGAAGCCTTCGAGGATTTTCCTCACATCTAGAATTGAACAAGCACACACAAAAATCCTTGGTGATATAATTCATTGAAAAGAACATTGAATAAGTTACCGATCATGCGAACGAGATTGTATTGGTTTAGCAAAACTTCAATTCACATAACTCATCTGATTCTCCACGAGAAAAGGGCAGTATCGGTTCGCAAATTAAGGGAATCTCATGTACTTGGCGATGAGGCACTGGTGTTTTGTGATGCCGCATTCCAAATCGCACAACGCACTGTATTTAGTATGCCTTTTCTTCTTCTTCTTCTTCTTCATTCTAGCTAATGCATCATTAGTGCCAATCAATCTATGCCATTCATCCTACTGCACCATGACAAGGTATATTCAAGATGATTGGAGTATCTTCTTGTAATCCATGAAAGACCCGTGGAAAGGTGTCACCTTTCCTTGGGATACCACCCATAGTTCATCCACACTTCCAGAAATTAAATGTTCATCATGACTAACCTGCAAGCAAAAACGACCAGAAGTTGTGTATAAAAAGTCAGTCATGTTTATTTCTTTTTCCTCTTTTTTTTTTTGTTTGGAGAATTGGAAGTCATATTATCTTGATTCAATCATTTATTTTGATAAATGTAATCAGCTAAATGTAAATGTCCAACAGAACACATGCAATACCATGAGAATCCCTCCTTGGAACAAAACAAGGCCTTGGATTAGTGCCTCCACCGCATCCAAATCCTGCAAGTTGACATACATCAGTGTGTTATATATAGTTGCTATGATGTTATTCTATTAACAAAATTTAAAATCAAAAAAGTTACAATCGCATTGCCCGGCTACAATTTCATCAACAAAATAATGAAACAAAGGAAAAGATGATTATATCTAGGTAACTAGAGAGCTTTATCTTTATAACCACAATTGTAAATGTTCCTTTCCACATAAATAAACTGAAAGATTAAATGAATATTTCATACTCCCAACTCTCCAAAACAAAATCAGTAGGACAAATGAACAAATTATCATTTCTCATATTTCAACTCCTTCCACCATGTTTGACAGCAACAAAAAAATGGGCAAAAAATAGTGGAGGAGAACGATAATGACTTACAAGATGATTGGATGGCTCATCAAGCAATATTATGTGTGGTTTCTTGAAAGTTATCTTTGCAAATGCAACCCTGCTTTTCTGACCACCTAATAATAAAAAACAATGACTCATAAAAAAATGTTAATGCATCAGCATCAGACACAAGCAATCTACAAGTCATTATTACCGCTATTTACTTCATTTTTAATACATAAATTGCATCTTGTTTGCATACCCATGCTTGCCTCAAGCCAAAGAATATCAAACTCTTTTTGAAATCCAAGTCAAGCATCGGTTCAAAAGGATTTAATTGGATCTACACTTTATGATAAGAAGGCATGAAGAAGGGGAAAAACATATACCAGACAAGGTGTACATTGGTTGAAGTGCAAGATTTCCCGTAACTCCAAAAGAACCCAAGTGAGCTCGAAGCTTTTGTTCCGGCACTCCCTAAAAGAAGAGAACTTCAAATAAGTAGCATGAAGAGGAAAAAAAAGTAGTGGAAGGCACGACAGAGAACTGGCTGAATGGTAATACATTGTACAATCTCCAACCACCAGCTAAAAGGTTATTTCAAATCCAGAATGACATTAGGCTAGCAATACATCAATCTGGATATTATCCCAAGTCTAGTAAAAAGTCTCTAGGCAGGATTTCTCCCTAACTGGACCATAGCATCATCTCTATACTTGGATAATGGTCTGATCATGACAAGAGATTCATGGATATTTTTGGTTATGTACAATAATTGACAAATAAGAACGGATATGGTCCCTTATTTCAGAACAGAGCATCACTAACTATGGAAATAAAATTAAATATTCCAGTGACCATTCTAAGTCGTCTGCTTTAAAATGCAATATGAAGCAGAAAAGGAGAGAACTTATTTTTCGCTTAGATTGTAAAGTCCTTAGTCTTCCTATCTAACACTCCAGTTCTCAGGAAGAACACCCTAAGGTTCAAGGATGTATTTCTACCATTCTCAGAAGAACTTCGGGTACTCGATCATTATCCTCGCTAAAGCCATGAAATCTAAAAACTTCATAAAAAACTGTGCAAGAAAACAAAAAATGACGGCATGATTGTCCAAAGTAAAAACTCACTGGGAAGCAACGCATCATATACAAAAGGGGATTGGAAGATAGATCCAGTCCATCAACATGGTGCTGACTAAACACAGCAATGCGGACCTGCCATTTTATTCCTCATCAGATTCAAGTGGGATGTTACACAAAATGATGACAAGATTAAACTTTGAAATGTTCCACTGGCAATTACAAAAGAAAACAGGATGTCTTCCCGTATATAAAATTATTATTTTTCTCCCACAGAAAGAGATGACTTTTATCATTGAAAGAGGATCCTGTGGGGATCACTCTCTTAAGATATGACAAGTATTCGCAATGATAGCAAATTATTAGTTGAGATGCTCGGTAGAAGGAGCTGGTAGGATACCTTTGCAGAACGAAAGACAGTGCCAGAGGTTGGTTGTAGCTCCCCCGCTATTAGTTTTAGTATTGTTGATTTGCCAATGCCATTTGGTCCAACCACTGGATGGACGAGGAACAAATAAGATAATTGCAACCTTAAAGACAGTATACCATTTTAATATCTTGTACCGTACTGGATGGTCTATTGAAGTAGAAAGAAAGATGTTTTTGGGGTGGCAGGCATCCTTACTTGCAATACGGCTATCCAAATCGATCCCAAAATTCAAGTTCTTGAACATTAAGGCCCCCCCAGGATAACCGAATGATGCGTCACTGAATTCAGATTTACCAAACATCAATAATATCAAGTGTGATTTGCAAAATTTCATGGTTTCATAATAATAATAATAAACAAATTGCAACAGGCACTGCAGTGGGTACTAAAAGAATCTAAAGAGCATCGCATAAATAAATCCAAAATATGGCTGCATAAGCAGCAAGTGAAACCTGAAACTGATTATAGGAGCACCAGGTCTATCATCTGGAGTTGGAAACTCAAATTTATAGCTGCACAACAAGAAACGGTAAATATGGTTCCAATATATAAAACTATAGGGGTTAATTGAACCTCATTCATGTGAAATTTAAAAATGAGTGCCACAAAGGAAGAGAGATGCATACTCAGGGTCATTAACAATTTCATCCATATGACCCAATCGGTCCAATGCCTGAAGAATTCAAAGGAGATAATAAGCATTGGTTTAACAAGCAAGAAGAGCATTAAAAGGGCCGAGCTCTTCAATTTAAAATCACCCAAGATGATAATAACATGCACCTTGATTCTTGACTGGACAAGAGATGCCCTCTTTGCATTATAACGAAACTTGTCAATAAAGGTCTGCATCACATTGAATTTACATGTCATATACAGGACTTGATATAATCTGGAAATCTTGGTTTAGCTAAACATTGTAATTCAAACAAGTGGTAGTGCAGTTCTGAAATTCTCTGATATATGAGCAATGAAGTTCCAAAGATGCTGTCAAAAGCACAAAAACAGTGGGGGGGGGGGGCATAAAACACCAGATCAATAAGTTGGCATGAAACATGGGCTTGACATTATTCAAATCACAGAATCATTAGGACAAGGCATTTGAATTAACCTGCATGTGGGCTCTTGATTTTTCATTTGCCTCAACTGCCTTCCGTTGGTTCTTAAGTTGCTCTTCCCGTGTCCTTTCAAAGGTATCATAATCACCTTTGTAAGCAGTCAGTTTTTGCCCCTGTAAGTGGAGAATATCTGTGACCACCTGCAAGCAAACCTGTAAGTTAAGAAACAGTTGATAGAAAAAAATTGGCAACCTAAAGTGATCAATACTTAATTAGCAGCATTGTGAATATTACTGTGTTCAAGAATTCTCTAGCATGGGAAACAACTATAAATGTTTTCGGCCACTTCACCAAGTAAGATTCCAGCCACAGGACAGCATGGAGATCAAGATGATTCTGTAAAAAAGATCAAAAAGTAAATAACCAAGTTACACTGAAAAAACAAAAAGCGTCTATCCTGAAGAGGAATATAAAATATGATGTACCGTAGGTTCATCAAGCAGCAATACATCAGGCTCTATAAACAGAGCACGAGCAAGAGCTATTCTCATTCTCCATCCTCCAGAAAAAGTTTTGGTTGCCTTCTTCTGCATTTCTGGGGAGAAACTAAGACCCTGCAAGTATTCATTGATGATGAGAATAGTGCATCAAGCAACGTGAACCATATTACCCTGCAAGTATTCATTGATGATGAGAATAGTGCATCAAGTAACATGAACCATATTACCCTGCAAGTATTCATTGATGATGAGAATAGTGCATCCAGCAACGTGAACCATATTAAAAGTTCATGTCGAATCAACCCAAAGACAGGGTTACGGTACCATAACATTTTTTTGTGGAGATATCCATAAGGGCATCTCTTGCCCCTAGATCTTATTTCCCCCCATTTTTACTACAGCTATCCAAAGCTTTATTAAGATCTTACTGTTCACACCCTACTGTTTCGTTGTGGCCAAAGCCAGTTTCAATAGATGCCAACAGTTTTCGATTTTAGTTTCAAGCCGGATCAAGCAAGCACCGATAGAATCAGGAAGTGTGAGAAAGATTCAAGTACTGACCGCAAGAATGGAAGCAGCACGTGCTTCCGCAGAATATGCATCGATTAGTTCAAGCCTCTTATATATTTCCTCAAGCCTTTGTGAAATAGCATCTTTGTTAATTGTCCCAGTCTGATCACCTTTTCCATTTCCAGCCGCATCCTCAAAGTCCAAGTCTCTCTTGAGGACAAGAATCAATGTGTCATGCAAGAATACAAGCACTGACTACCCCAAAAGGCAAGAGCAACAGGGAAAAAATCTGAAAAGGGTGACATTCACCACAAAGAAAACTACACACTGACCTGTTGTGCATGTAGTCGAACCTCTTCTTCCATAAGCTGGGTTCTCTCAAAATCAGAGTTCAGAACACATTGCAATGCTGATATATCATCACCAACCACTTCTTGCTCAACATGTAAAATTTGGCAATTTCGAGGAATACCATCAATGGCATGCAGAGCCATGTACCTGAGGAAAGTTGTTTTTCCTGTACCGTTTCTTCCAACAAGCCCTGCATGAAAAATGCAGTAAATTAGTGTCATAACAGCCAAACAGCTATAACCGCAAGACAAAACTGTATTTAATATCTGGTCTAAGTATTGCCTAACTGTCATTTTCAGTTTTCAAATTCCTTCCTATTTTTCAGCATAAAGCCATGAAAGAGAGACAAAAACCCACCATAATGCCTCCCAAATGAAAGTGTCACGGAACCATCTACGATGAGATCCCGACCACCCACAGAGATATTGAAATTTTCCAGATGAATGTCCTTAATATTTGGTCCGCCACCACCACCATCATGAGTTACACACACAGCAGGCATTCCAGCTCTAACCGCCTCCATTTCTGCCAGATGCATTTGGAACTGTGCCTGCAAAGTCAAGACAGCACAAACAACGTCAAAAAAAAAAAAAAAACTAGACAATCATCGAATTATAGAAGTCCCATCAAAATTATACCTCTCGTTGGCGCTCATCCTTCCTCTTTCTCCTCTCAATCTTCATTTTATCACGTTCGGTAAGAACAGGACCATCAATGGGCTCCGGCTTCTTCTTCTTTACTTCCTCTTCCATTCCATCATCCATTCTAAACGGAGTCGTAAGGCTCCTTACCGTCGGTTTCGGTTTCACCAATCCATGCTTCCCGAACTTGTCACTTAGCTTACTACAAACCTAAATCAATGCAATGATTTCCAAACAAAAAAAAAAGTTCAAAATTCCACATAAAACACCTACGATGTCGCTCAATTTTCTATTTAAAGCTAACCAAACAAACTGAATCAATTTGTTTTTCTAGGCGATGATAACAATTTGAAGCTGATTGCATTTACCAGGCGACATTCGGAGAAATCGGAAACGCATTCAGCGCCGACGAGGAGTTCACCGATGGCATCAAAAGCGCCTTCGCCTTCATCGCCGAAATCAAAATCTTCGTCAGCGAGGACGTTGATTATGTAATCGATGATTGGTTGATCGACTTCCAGGAATCGGGGGCCAAGCACCTCGTGAACCACTGATGTCGCCACTTCTGTCATGGCTACTCTTCGTCGATATGGTTTAGTTCGCAGGGAGAGGCAGAGACCTTGGAAGTGAAAGTGGGGGAGAGATGAAAAGGGGAGTGGAGAATGTATTTTGCTTTCGATGGAATAAACGACGACGTTTTCATGAGCGAAATAAATTTCTAATGTTTATATTTTTAGGCTTCGATGGGGTAGGTTTTTTATTAATAAACTTAAATGGGCCTTGGGTTTCAGTATCGGATCCATGAATGTCTTGATGGGCTCATTTTGCACTTCACGCAAAGGATATGTTTACCTCCTAGCTATCCTAAAATTCTTAACTGGGTCCTAAATAGAAAGTATTCTTGATTGGGTCCTTTTTCTCAATCCCTTCCTTGAAATCTTTCCTTCAATATTGTGAAAGAAACATCATTTTTGTCATAGAACTTAGTGGTCGAGATCTTTTGGGAAATGTTTGAAGGGCCCAAATGAAAATCATATTGTAATAGAAGGGTTGAAATGTCCTTTTCAAAATTTAAACATTCATGTCTCTTCTTTTCTTTTCATGCTTGTTGGTAAAAAATATTGTCTTTTGTAATCTTGTCCTTGACAATTACACTTCTCTTTATAGTCCATAAAAAATAATTCAAGATTTTGTTAAAAATTGAAAGCACGTAAAAAATGAAAGCATGGAATTTTATCTGCAAAAACAGAGATTATAGGATCGATGAAGAGGTAAAAATTATACAAGAAATAGAGGATGAAAATAAATTTTCATGTATCACCCACAATTTGTTTAGTTTTTCAGAATTAATTATACTCCTAGACATGGGTTTGCATGATTAATTTTTTAAAAATTTATATTTAAATTAATCGACAAAAAAAAAAGTAATCTCATTGGCAACATTATTGAAAACACAGTTTTTGGATTGTATTTTCTAATTTAAATAAAACATATTATCTATATAACCATATTTATTTAAAAGTACATGCTATAAAAAACCTTAATTGAATTAGAGAGTGTTTGAAAGCACGGTAATAATTGTTTTCAAAAATATTTTTATTTAAAAATATATTAAATTTTTTTTTTATTTTTTCAAATATTTTTTACATCAACACATCAAAAAAAAATATAAAACACTAAAAAATATAATTTAAATAAAATTAAAAAATACTCTTCAAAATTAAAAAAAAAAATACTCTTAGTCTGTAAATGTTAAATAGTTAAACTTTCCCAAGTAATATTTGGATTTGAAATGGAAAACAAGAATATTTTAGAGAAATCTATTTATGCATCAATTATTATTACTATTATTATTGTTATTATTATTATTATTATTCTCAGATCCGAGTGTTAAAAAGAACCTAGTTGAAATAAATTATTCTTACAAAATTGGGAATCGGGTCAACTTACTAAAACTGGACACGTACATGGACGTGTCAAACAAACACGGCCCAGGTCAGTGACCCAAACCAGTCAAGGGATCCTGCAAGCCCAAAATGAACTCCATAAACCCAAAAGTAAATAAAAAAAGAATTCAAAACCGCAGTTGTTCCTTCTTTCAACTCCTACTTTATTAATGTAAACCACAACAAAATACAGGTCCCTCCAAATCCTAATAAATTAACAGAATCCAATTCCATTATCCCATAAATTTTGTGGTGAAATCACTGAAATTATTACTTCTTTCTTGAGTTTGAGCTCTTATTGTTGTTCTATAGTGTAAAGTTTCGAAACTCTCTGTTTTTTCTTGGTTCTTAGGATTTGAAAACACTATGAGGCTGTTAAAGGTAGCTACTTGTAACTTGAACCAGTGGGCAATGGATTTTGACTGTAATTTGAAAAACATAAAACAGTCAATTACCCTAGCTAAACAAGCTGGTGCTGCTATTAGACATGGCCCTGAGCTTGAAATCACTGGTTATGGCTGTGAAGATCATTTCTTGGAACTTGACACTATTAATCATGGGTCAGTTTCAGTTTCATTTTTATAATCTGGTTTTGTTTGTTTTGTATTTTTATGTGCTTGAATTGGTGATTAAGCGTGTAAGTTGGGATCTTTATTGCAGATGGGAGTGCTTGAAAGAGATATTGGTAAGTGATTGGACAGATGGGATATTTTGTAGTATAGGAATGCCTGTAATTAAAGGATCAGAGCGTTATAATTGTCAAGTTCTGTGCTTTAACAGAAAGATTATTATGATTCGTCCGAAAATGTGGCTCGCAAATGATGGGAATTATAGAGAACTCAGGTGGTTTACGGCATGGAAGCACAAAGATCAGCTTGTGGACTTTCAGCTCCCTTGTGAAATCGCCGAGGCTATTTCACAGAAATCAGTGCCTTTTGGTTATGGATATGCGCAGTTTTTAGACACGTAAGTGATCGTGATTCTGGCTGCTCTTCTGTTCTTTTTTTCTTTTGGTTATTATTGATAGGCTGTTTAAACTAAATGGTAAAACATTTACTCGTATGTAGAGCTGTTGCTGCTGAAGTCTGTGAAGAGCTTTTCACTCCTATCCCTCCTCATGCTGAGCTTGCACTCAATGGGGTTGAAGTGTTTCTGAATGCAAGTGGAAGTCACCACCAATTGAGAAAGCTTGATGTTCGTCTTCGCGCTTTTATAGGTGCTACTCATACTCGTGGAGGAGTTTACATATACAGTAATCACCAAGGATGCGATGGTGGCCGTCTTTATTACGGTATACAGATGCTCTTAGTTTCTGGTGATCGCATTTAATTTAATGGTGCATTTATTTTGTCTAGTGCAAACATTACCTTAATTCCATATAGAGGTTTATACTTTGCATTATTGTGGTTTGATGCTCACACCTTCCTCTAACTCTGCTTCTTGATTGGTTAGTTCATTATCGTGTTTTAAAAAAAAAGAAAAGTGTTTGAAACTCTGTGGTTGACAGATCATTTTCACAGATGGGTGCTCTTGCGTTGTTGTGAACGGAGAAGTGGTTGCCCAAGGCTCACAGTTTTCTTTAAGGGATATTGAGGTTGTTCTTGCTCAAGTTGATCTGGATGCGGTATGCTATACTTTTACACTCCTAGCGAACAATAGTATTTATGGATTGCTGGAAAATTTCACGGGAGAGCATTTCCTGATATATGTTTGTCAGCTGATTTGCTTTGTTGATAAAATTTCACAGCATTTCAGAACCTGTCAGATTACTATACTCTCGTGTCTTATGTTTGAAACAGTTGGCGCTGATGTATTTTATCTCTGGATTGATGGCAGGTTGCTAGTCTAAGAGGATCTATTAGTAGCTTTCAAGAACAAGCAAGTTATAAAAACACAGTACCATCAGTCCTGGTGCCATACAAGCTCTGTCAGCCTTTTAGCATGCAAATGTCCCTTTCTAGTCCCCTTAAGGTTCATCTTGGCTCTTTACTATTGTTAAATCAGGAATACCTGATTCTATCACCTAAGTTTTGAAGACTATCAATGATATTCACTACACTATGGCACCAGTGAATCAAATATTCAAGTTTATTAAATTAGGCTCAATTTATGATTTGCAGATTAATTATCACACTCCTGAGGAGGAAATAGCCTCCGGCCCTGGTTGCTGGCTGTGGGACTATTTGAGAAGAAGTGGGGCTTCTGGGTTTTTGCTTCCTCTTTCTGGTGGAGCAGATAGCTCCTCTGTAGCTGCTATAGTTGGCTGCATGTGCCAGCTTGTTGTTAAAGGTCAATTTTTTAAATGCAACAATTTCACTGCTTTAATTTTACCCTTTTGTTATGTTTCCCGCTACTAAAGGAGATCATCAGTAGCCCAGTTAACTAGTCATGGCTATCAATATACACAGCCAAGTGCCTTGAGCTGAATTCAGTACCCAGCTGGCTATCCAGGACTGCATGGATAGATTTAAGTGAAGCGATATTCTTTTAGAGAATCCCAACTTTGACAATATTGAATTAGATTAAAAATGTTAGTTCATAACCAAGTTGGGAGATTTTAAGCTGTTATTAATCAAGAGCCATGACTCTAGTTTATGAGGTTAGTGGGGTGAACTAAGAAGACATATCAGGTAGTATCTATACTGTCTGTCTTGCAAACCTGAAACAGCCATCCCATCCCTAAATCCTATGATTAGTATTCACTGGTTGATTTTTACATGTTGCTTGCAGAAATTGATAAGGGGGATGAACAGGTCAAAGCTGATGCAATAAGAATTGGGAGTTATACTGATGGGCAGTTTCCTACTGACAGCAAAGAATTTTCAAAACGAATATTTTATACTGTATTTATGGGGTCTGAGAATAGGTTGGTGCATGTGCATAGAATTGCTGCTCATGTCTCGTTCATTGCTTTTTACAGTTCTGCTTAAGACAAGCTCAGTGTTGTCATTACTGTCTTAGGAATTTCCATTACATGTAACTGCCATTCTTTATGTGATGTTGTCTGATTATCAGTTGGCAGTAAATGTAAATCACTAAATCTTGAGAATATAATTTTGGGATTAATCTGAAGATTTTGCTATTTTGAAATGGGAAGACTAGTATATGCTTCTTAAGAGCTCATCGTTACCTATTTTCCAACTTTATTTCCTGACATTTAAATTCCTGTTTAGGACTGAAAAGTTACTACTGACTAGGCACAAAACTACAACATTGTTAACTCGTGATCATTGGTTACTTAACACTTGTCCAGCAATATTACCAGGCTTGTATGTTAAGGTCTGTCATTGACTTTTTGGTATAAACACCATATTTTTTGTGCATGTCTGCTGTCTAAAAGAGCTTGTCAAGTAGAGAGATGCAGTAAATCTCCTCGGATGATTATTGGATTTAATCTTGGAGGAATTTCATATGTTGACTAGTTCCACTTCCAGAAGCCAACTTTCTGATAACTTGGTTGCTTAATATAACTGTTTCACTATTAAGATTGATTGCAGTGACTTAAGGTTGTGTTGTAACTGAAGACACGAAGAAGCGGGCAAAGGAACTAGCGGATGAGATTGGTTCATGGCATCTGGATGTTAACATAGATGGTGTTGTCTCTGCACTGCTATCATTGTTTCAAACACTTACTGGCAAACGACCGTGTTATAAGGTAAATGATGGTTAGAAAAACAGACCCCAGTGGATGGCTTGGGAAAAATATTCTGTCCTTGTAATTTCTCTCGTGATTGCTGTATAGTAATTGTTCAGATTATGCAATGATGATTTAGGTTCAGTGAAATCTTAGTGCAGGCTTTAAGACTAACTGAAGAATTGTAGTTTTAAGATTACCTGAATTTTTTTTATTACTGAAATTAAAAGGTTGGCTGGCTGGTGGACGAGTGAGCTTTATCATAAAAAATTTCTTTTTAATTTTTCCTTTGTGTAGGTGGATGGGGGTTCAAACATTGAAAACCTAGGTCTGCAGAATATTCAAGCTCGAATCAGGATGGTGCTAGCATTTATGTTAGCCTCACTCTTGCCTTGGGTTCACAGCAAACCAGGGTTTTACCTTGTTTTGGGTAGCTCTAATGTGGATGAAGGATTGCGTGGTTACCTAACTAAGGTACTGAATAACTTTGAAACCAGATGCTCCATTTTTTTAGTTTGAAAGTGAACTGCTTTTCTTTGTAAGCGCGATTACTTCATCACCCCTGTTCTGGATGGAGTATAGTTTAACAAATTGAGTAGAGTTTTGAACTTTTCAAATTTTGTAAATCAGATACATGCATTTATTTTTTCCTGTATTTTTCAAGTGAATTGGTTCTAGGAGTTTGATTGTTAGTACGACCAATAGTTAAAATTTTCTGTCAAAATGGCTAGTCTACTTTTGAGAATTCAGTTTTCATGTCTTTTGCAGTATGATTGCAGCTCTGCCGATATAAATCCAATTGGAAGTATTAGTAAGCAGGACCTTCGGGCATTCTTGCGATGGGCAGCCATCCATCTTGGTTACTCTTCCTTGGCAGAAATCGAAGTAGCTCCGCCAACAGCTGAATTGGAACCTATACGTTCCAACTACAGCCAGGTATTCATTTGTCACATTATCGATACCAAAGACGTTATAGATCTTTAATTGGATGCTTGCGTTTGTTTCAAACTGATTCTTCTGCTGTCAACACTCTTATTTATACCCTGGTGATAAGTTAATTCTAATGCCCCATTCTGCATGAAATAGCTTGATGAAGTGGACATGGGAATGACATACGAGGAACTCTCAGTTTATGGAAGGCTTCGAAAGATTTTCCGCTGTGGGCCTGTGTCAATGTTTAAGGTCTGGTTTTCAACGCCTTATTACATCTCATAATATACTCATTACATTCAAAGTCTCACATCTGCTGGTTCTATCGTCCATTTCAGAATCTCTGCTACAGATGGGGGTCAAGATTATCTCCATTAGAGGTGGCTGACAAAGTGAAACACTTCTTCAAGTACTATTCCATCAACCGGCATAAAATGACCGTCTTGACACCCTCCTACCATGCTGAGGTACTTCATAAGGAGCTTTTTATCATCATTGGGGTTCAAGAAACTGATATTCTCATTTCTCTGTGTGCAGAGTTATTCACCTGAGGATAACAGGTTCGATCTTCGTCAGTTCCTCTACAATTCAAGATGGCCCTATCAGTTTCGCAAGATGGATGAACTTGTTAAGGAGTTGGATGGTAATGAAGTCGCATTTGGAGAGACAAGTAAATCGAGTAGATATGGGAATTGTGGCAGCAGGCTCAGGCGATCCCAAATCCGGCATTTGAGTCGAAGAATCCTCTCACTATGTGCAAAAAAATAAATATTTTTCCCCATAATCGATCTTCAGTTTTAATCTCACAAAAATTGCGAGTTCTGGTGATTGTAAGAAGCCACGTGTAAACAATGGGTACTAGTCAGTGCATAGTTGCTACCAAAAACCTAAATTTCCAAATTAAATTCAGCACTCAGGTTTGCCCCTTGTGTTCGTCGTGGCCTGGGCAGCAAAGCTAAAAAAAGGTAAATAACCACAAGGCCAGGCCTTTTTTGCACTCTAGCTGATTATTCATGACCCCACGAGAACTAGGGTCCTCCTGTTCCTTTCTGCGGTGCAACCTGTATCAATATATATATAGGACTTCGTTGAAAAAGCTTAAAACTTTGAGAATACAAAGAACTATTCCATGTGTTTTTAACCTCAAAAGATGAGGACAAAAAAAAGAAAATAAAAAGAAATCGTGCAGAAAGGGATGTTATAAACAAAACCCTTCAGCTTCTAGCATCAACAAAATTACAGTATCCTCAACTGGATCTAGCCTACATCCTCATCTCCCCCTCGTTTTCCAGCAGGGGCTAATGGACGCGGAAAGATTCTCAAAGCTCATCGTTTGAGTCATCCTCGGCATCTTCTGCTGATCCACCACCTGGGGCTCCCCCGGATCTTTGGTAAACAGCAGTGATAATTGGGTTACAGACCGCTTCAACCTCTTTGAGCTTCTCTTCGTAGTCCTCTTTCTCGGCATTCTGATTGTCGTCCAGCCATTCAAGGGCCTCCTTTGTTGCGGTTTCAATTTTCTCCTTCTCGTCAGACTCAAGCTTGTCGGCAAGCTTATCTTTGTCGTTAATTTGGTTTTTCATGTTATATACATAGGTCTCCAAACTGTTACGTGCATCAATCCTCTCCTTCACCTTCTTGTCCTCCTCAGCGAACTCCTCTGCCTCACGGACCATACGCTCAATTTCCTCTTGGCTCAGACGACCCTTGTCATTAGTGATGGTGATCTTCTCTGACTTGCCAGTGCCCTTGTCTTCTGCCTTGACATTCAGGATACCATTGGCATCAACCTCAAACGTGACCTCAATTTGAGGGGTTCCCCTGTTAAGTCAAAGAATCAGTATTCCTGAACTACCATAAAAGTAATGAAGCATACAATGAAAAGAATTAATGGGTACATGAGGCAGACCTTGGGGCTGGAGGAATGCCAGTCAAATCGAATTTACCAAGCAGCCTGCAATCTTTCGTGAGACTCCTTTCGCCTTCAAAAACCTGCAATGCAACCAGAAGCATCCCAATTTAGATTTACAGGGCATTGTTAGTGCCGAATGATAGGAAAGCAAATGTTACAATCACTTTACCTGAATAGAGACAGTAGTCTGCTGATCCTGGTAAGTGGTGAAAACTTGAGATTTCTTGGTTGGGATAACAGAGTTCCTTGGAATCAACTTGGTCATCACTCCACCAACAGTTTCAATACCCAGTGTGAGGGGAGCCACATCCAAGAGAAGAATATCTGCATCCAGTATGCCACAGCATTCATTGTCAATTAATGAATAGTTCAACAAAAATGGTCCTCTAATTCTCAGACAAAACATAAAAACCTCGTTAAAAAAATGGCAATACCTTTGGTTTCATCACCACCCTCTCCACTCAAGATACCTCCTTGTACAGCAGCACCAAAAGCAACAGCTTCGTCAGGGTTCACACCCTTGTTTGGCTCCTTACCATCAAAGTAATCCTTGAGAAGCTGTTGAACCTTTGGAATTCTAGTGCTTCCACCAACAAGCACAATCTCATCAATCTGGTTCTTCTCCAAACCAGCATCTTCCATAGCCTTCTTCACAGGTCCCATGGTCTTTCTGAACAGATCATTGTTCAACTCTTCGAAACGGGCTCTGGTGAGTGGCTCAGAGAAATCCATGCCATCATAAAGTGATTCAATCTCTACACGGACCTGGTGTTGGCTGCTAAGAGCTCTCTTGGCACGCTCACATTCCCTCCTGAGCTTTCCAAGAGCCCTGTTGTCCTTGCTGATATCCTTTCCGTGCTTCTTCTTGATCAACTTAATGAAGTACTCCATAATCCTCTGGTCAAAATCCTCACCTGCAAAAAAAATAGACCTCATAAGCTTAACATCCATAAGCAATTGCAACACGATCATAAAGCATCCATAGAGTAACAACAAGATGAGAGGAAAGAGAGAGAGAAAAGCACAGCTAATTCTTATCCTCACCTCCCAAATGTGTGTCACCATTGGTGGAGAGAACCTCAAAGACACCATTGTCGATGGTCAAGATACTGACATCAAATGTGCCACCACCAAGATCAAAGACAAGAATGTTCTTTTCACCACCCTTCTTATCCAAACCATAGGCGATGGCAGCGGCAGTTGGCTCGTTAATAATTCTAGCCACATTGAGTCCAGCAATGATGCCAGCATCCTTGGTGGCTTGCCTTTGGGCATCATTGAAGTATGCTGCAAAATGAAACAAAACCACCAAATATGTGAGTAAAAAACTGAGAATACGTCTGACTAAAAAACGAGACCAGAAAAGGGTTACTAACCAGGAACAGTGACAACAGCATCCTTGATTTTCTTTCCAAGGAATGCCTCAGCTGTTTCCTTCATCTTAGTTAAAATCATGGCACTAATCTCTTCAGGACTGAAAACCTTGGTTTCCCCGTCCTTGATTTTCACCTGAATATAAGGCTTCCCATCCCTATTCACAATCTTGTATGGGACAAGTTTCATGTCCTTTTGTACTTCCTTATCCTCAAACCTGCAATAAGAAAAACCTTAGTAAACTGTGAAAACTTACTAAAACGGGGAAAAAAAACAGAGGAAAATCAGCCATTACTTTCTTCCGATTAGCCGCTTGACATCGAAGATGGTCCTCTCGGGGTTGACAGCTGCCTGATTCTTGGCAGCCTCACCAATCAACCTCTCGCTGTCAGTAAAAGCCACCCACGATGGGGTAATACGGTTTCCTTGGTCATTTGCTATGATCTCGACATGACCGTTCTTGTAAACACCAACACACGAGTATGTTGTTCCAAGATCTATTCCAATTACTGTTCCTAACTTCGTTGCCTCCTCTTTGGCGATTGAAATCGCAAACAAACACCCTATAATAACAAAAATAAATATATCCAAATTATTATGCTAATTCTATAAAACACCACTAGTTAGGCTCAACGGCAGCTTAAACAGCAAATCATTTCCTCATTTCATAATCAATGGTAGCAACACCATAAGTCTAAACAGATCTAAACGGCAGCGTTTCAGAACTTAAAAAACATCTATCAAGATCTGTAGCATTTTTCTCGATCAGAATCAAACAGAACCGGATCTATCAAGTTGACGAGATCAAAAACACTCACCGAATAAAAGAATCGCGGGTAACACAGCACCACGTGATGTCCACGTGCCCGCCATCGCTTCTTCTCCCTCTGGATTTACAATGGATGAGTTTCTGGCTTCTTCTGTTTCTGTCGACTGAGAGAACGAATTGAAAGTGTGTTTTAAGAAGGCTGTTTGTTTTCAGTATTTTCACCCTTGAGTAGCGCGTGGGTGGTAGGGTTTATATAGTGACGAGGCTCTATTACGTAGCTCGTAGAGCTGAGGCAACAACGTGTCATGATGGATTACGTGGACCAATAGGAACTAGAGTTTGATCCGTTCAGCCAATCAAATTGGAGATTTTGCTGGGGTGATCGTGGCCGTTTATCATTGGCGATTTTACGTGTCTCGGTCTACCTTTCCTTGCGGTTTTTTTAAGGTCCAACATGTTTGTGCATCTAATTGAGTTTTTACAATTATTTATGAAACTCAAGTCCCGCTTAAACATAATTCTGTTGCCTTTTTCTCGAACAAGATAAATGGCTTGCGTTTCATCTTGACCGACAAGTTTTTTAAATGAAAAAAAAGGGAGAATGTGTTGATGTTATTAAATAAAAAAATTGGTCTAGGCAATTGCTATTCTAAGGTTTTATTTGGAATGATAGTTCAATTGTAATTTTAAGTTTTTAATTTAGTTGTAAATTTTTTTTATATTTTTGAATCATTTTAATGAACTAATAAATCTAATATAAAAATTATTTTGATAGGTAAAACAACATTTTAAAAAATTATCTCTGTTAAATTCACAAACAAACCATAAATCAACTTGTCAAATGGCCATGCTATGATAACACTTTGTTCTCCCGATAATTTAAAAAAAAATCATATTAATTGATGTGTTGTTTGTTATGGAAAACAACAAAAAAAAATTTTCTAATAAATCTCTATTGAATCAAGCCTGAACTAGTTTTAAAAACTTAGTTTCTTCAAAAAAAAATTATAATAAAAAGCATTGCATAGACACCCCCAAAAATACATTTAAATTCATTTATAGTCTAAAATCATCATTTAAATGGTCTAGATATCGAAAATCAACACTAATTCTAAAAATTATTTGACTCTTGCTCTATTTCTTACAAGAGGATGGGGGAAAATACCTTAATGAAACAATTTTTATTTGATGAGATTTGTTGATATCAAAAATAACTAGTTTAGTAGACATGGTATGGTCAACCCACGACTTTTTCTCTCCTTACTATTTTCTCTTTTCTTCTTTTTTTTCAAGCTCAAAACTAAAAAATAGAAGAAAAAAATTCCAAAATATAGAAAAATAAATGGAATCAAAAGTAATTGTCATTTCCCAAGGTAAAATCTAGAAAAAAACATGCAAAGATCATTTTTGTTTTTTTTTATAAAAGGATATTGTTTCTCAATTTTGGTCCCCTAATTTCAAATCATAAATTATAAAATAAAAATTATTTTCATAAATTTGAGCATCTAACCAACATCATTTTTTAGAAAAAAAAATGTGATAATCTTATAAAAAAAATACAAACAATTTGCAATTCATTGAAAAAATATAATGTCAAAAGGATTGGATTAAAAATAATTAAGATAAAACTTACATTTTTTATCAGTCATCTGAGTTGTTTTTTGATCCTCCAAGTCCACTAGATTACGGTGGGAATATTATCATGTAGGTTAATTTTAAATTCATGTTAGGCAATAAAGAGAATTATCAGGTTTTAAGTTTAACTTTATAGATTGGGTTTTTTTGTTAATTCCATTCGCTATTTTTTTCTTTTCATTGGATTCTTTTTTTGTTTTTTATTTTTCATCCCTTAAATTTTGGTCGATTTTGAATTGATCATGATAATTTATATTGTTCTTTTCTATGAAGTTATCATGATCTAAAACAAATATCTCAGTGTCTGGTATATGTTTAATTTTGCATGATTCTATTTCTTCCATCATATAATTAAGTATAAATATTTTTTAAAAAAAACTATTAAACATTATAGATTCCACAATCTAGGTCATGGATATGATAGGTTAAATTGTGAAGCTCAAATCGATTCAATATATTTTTATGTTAATATTAAAAAAATATTATTTTGATTATTTTTTTAGCTCATACCATGTTTTTACTAAAAAATTGAGTTGCCTTTGGACTCACTAAATTGATTGGATCATGTAAAGGCAACTCTCATGAGGGTTAATATTAATATTAATATTTCAAGAATTAAGTAAAAAAATATTCAAAATTAACCTATTAGGTGAGATGCAATAACACTGTCAAATAGTTATTCATGTTTTGGATATTTTTTATGTTTAAAAAACCTTCAATGCCACTTATATTGTAGCAAGAGCTAGCAAAGTAATATATACTGGGAGATTTGATTTTTTTTTTTCAACAACGAAGCATCTAATTTTTTAAATATATTTTTTTTATTCTAATTATAACTTTTTATGGCCTAATTAGATGAGATTATACTTGAAATTAAGGTATAAATACAAAATTAAAGGGTAGAGAACTAAAATGAAAAACACGAAAAAATATATATGACTAAACTTGTATTAGTGATAATATTCACTATGGTCTAAGATTTTATTTTTTTTTCTATTTTCCAATCTATAAGCTAGAGAAAAAGGATATAAAATCACCCGAAAATGATGAGGAGAGAGGAAATTATTAGTTTGATAGCTTTTCAATGACAAAACTTGTCATTATGACGATCATGGGTTTTGTTTATGAACATGCCTAAAAAAAAGATCAAGTTTTGTTTTGATTTTTTTTTTGTCGTAGTTAATTTTTATGTTTCGTATAGTGTTTATTAAGTATTTATAGCAAAAAATGTTAGAAATGGATTTTCATCCAAAAAACTCACCCCTTGATTATCTATCACCATAACAATAGTTAAATTTTAGAAAATAAAAAAGGTGATGCATTGCTTCTTTTTTTTTTAAAAAAAAAAAATTAAGTGAGAGGGTCTACCACAAGCACACCAGGTCACATGAGCCTATGTGTTGAGCTGATTGTTTTAGACCTTTTACTCATAATTCTTTCTCATTGATTTTTTTTTTCCAATCTTATCTTTTATTGTTATGTTTTTTTTTATTTAATAATAAAATACTTAGTTAATTTTTAATTGGTTTTTATGATTTTTTTTTTTGGTTTGTTTTTATGGGGTTATTATTATATCAAATAAACCTTGTGACATTTGGTAGGTGGTGAATTTTTTTTTAATTTTATTATTCAATGTTGAGTTTTATTGAGTTTTTTTTTTGTTGCTATTTTTATTTTTATCCTTCAATATTTAGCTTGTTTTCAATGGATTTCATGATTTTTTTTTGTAAGGTTTTGCAAATGTTTATTTTTTAGTGTCCAAATCTATTTTATTTTATTTATTTTATTTTAATATGTGTGTGTGTGTGTGTGTGTGTGTGTTTACTAGTTATAGAAGAATTCAACAACTAGAGGGTCGCTGGAAAATTAGGGTTTCATTTTTTTTTTTGCAAAAAAAACCATTTTCAACCTTTTTTTCTATCCAAAACACCATACAAAACATCACAAACACCTTGATGAACCTATTTATACACTCAAACAGCCTTAACTTGAAAATCTTCTCATGGTATATTGTTTTTTCAAGAAACAAAAATAGATACGATCTAAGTGAAATTTTTGTTCTCAAATGGAGCATTTTAACAACGCAAATGGCCATTTTGGTGGTAAGAATCAACATTAACAATTGATTTCCTTCATATTCTAAATCCAACAAATCTCTCTCTTCTTTGGCAAAAAAAACTGAAAAATAAGGCATATGAGTTGCATCTAAAATAATTTTCTTGATAACTAAAATGACCAATATCCTAATAAGTGAAAATGAAAGGGGGTTCAAATTAGCTCTATATATGAAAGTAAAAGTTGTCACCTAATTTAGTAGCTCTTTCTACTTTTGGTCTATCTTTTAATTTAAATCTTTGTTAAAAAAATAATTAGATATTAACTCGAGCTTAAAAGAATGTTATTGAGCAAAAAAAAGAAAGAAAGATTGATTATGGAAATGATTTTTTCAAAAAAATATAGTGCTATAAACCACATTGGATATTATTATATAAGAATTGTATTTATGACCTATTTATTAATATTAAAAGATGACTATAACTATAACTTTGGACTAAAAAACTCATTCGTTGTCTTATTTATTTTATTTACTGTTTGTTTAATATTATGGTAGTTTTTACGGTTACAATGTTTTTTTTTAAATATTTTAGTCGTTAAAAAAATATAAACTTGATTGAAACTATAAATGAGAAAAATTAATATTCAAAATGTAATTATGTATTTTCTCATGCGAGGAGAGAAAAGGATTGTATTTTCTTCCCATGATGCACGATCCACATTTTTATTCAATGAATTCTCTTCCCAGTCAGCCAATAAAAAAAACAATCACAATTTGACTGCCAAATCTCAACCGTATAAACCAATTGATCCACATTCACACAATCCCTGCCATCTAAAGTCACTCTTAACCAAACTTAACGAACACACTCTCCCCCTCCCTCCGTCTCTCTCACACAAACACAAAAAAAGAAGGAAACTGCCAACAAATCATTTCTGTAGTTTTCTTTAATTTTTTACACATCTCTTTTTAAATGAAACCCTAGCCAGTAATCACTGATAATCCGATCAATGGCGATCGCATCTCCATCCACACCAACTTTCTCTGCTTCCTTCTGGTGCAAACGCACTGTGTCAACCCACCCAACTCGCTTCCCCTCCACCTTGTCACCTACACGAACTCACCACCTTCCACCTCGCCGATTCGCGATCAGCTCGCGACTCAACTCCTCGAAATCCTGCGGCTCCGTCTATCCCGACAATGGCGGAAGCGGAGATTTCGAGCATTATGAGCTTCAACATGGATTTACTGGCCCGGTGGAGCAGCGGCGGAGGGGATCTCCAGTGTACGTGAAGCTGCCGGTGGACTCGGTGGCGGAGGATGGGAAGGTGAAGAGGATTAAGGTCTTGACGGCGTCTTTGAGGGCCCTGGTGACTGCTGGAGTGGAAGGTGTGGTTATGGAGATTTGGTGGGGGATAGTGGAGAGGGAGAAGCCTAGGGTTTATAATTGGGGAGGGTATTTGGATCTTGTGGCGTTGGCAAGACGGTGCGGGTTGAAGGTTAGAGCTGTCCTGGCTTTTCATCAACGTGGCATTGGACCTGGAGATCCTTTATGGTGAGGATTTCTTGGTTTTTTTAGAACCTTTATAAATTATTTTAGTTTCTGTTTAATTATTGCTTAGTTGATTGTCCCTGCTTCTTTTATTTTTAAGACTGGGGCTTTTGCACATTGTTAGTGTTTTATGTGTTTCTTGTATAGTTATTTACGAATTCTTGTTTGTTGCCCGAGGTTTGACCTAACGTGTGGAGAGTGTTGTTATTGTTAATACAATATTGTATTGACCTTCTCCTTGATTGTTTATACCTTCAATGCTGCTTTTGTCGTTGGTAATGGTTGCAGTTCTGTTAACTCTGCTGTGGGTATACTGGTAAGTAGTGCATGTCTGGAGAGTGCTATGGTTAAATCGATGATGCACTACTGCTTATGCCTAAGTTAGTGGATTTTTTCCTATAATACGGGCTTTGAAATCTTGCAAAAGTGTAGAAAAATGATTTAAGTCCAAAAGCATACACCTGATCAGGTGAATTTTAAGTAAAATATCCCTTGAGAACTCGGTTGAAGATTTTTTCAACTGTTACACCTTTTGGGGAAAGGTTCTGGCTGCATTTTTTGTCCCTTTCTCTTTTGACATGCCTAGGTAATTGGACACTTAAGTTCCTTCAATTTCTTGGTAGGTCCTAAGTAAGTATATTCACGTTCTGCTGGTTTTATTCATAGAGTTTTATGTTCTGTCTTGTGTATATAATGAACATGGACTTGATTGTCTATAATCTTCATTTTGAGGGAGTATCAATCTAAATAAAATTGAAAAAGCCCCAGGGCAAGAAAAAGCAGATTTATAGTGTATGTAGTGTGATCAAGGTCAGTGAATCAAGTTAACATTTACACATTTGGTGAACAATGACATTATAAATGGTTTTATTCTTTGGATAGTATGATGAGTTTTACAACATTGATGCTCTGGACCATCTAACCATGTTGATATTTGGAATAAACAATCCCCTAGTTAGGTTGTTCTTAGTTACACCGTATAACCTGTCTTGAGTAGCCTTTTAGTCATCAAACATAGGTTGCCTTTCCTACTGCTTTGTTTCTGGGGCAGTTTTGACGTATTCATTCCTCCCAAACTACCTAGGACCTAAAGTGTTCAATTCATGGTCTTATCTGGTGAGGGCAACCTTTTGGTTCCCCAATTTAAGCAGATATTGTGAGGGTTTTCCTCCTTTCTTCATGGGGCTTTTAGCTAGTAGTATTTGAAGTTAGTGAATCATATTTGCATATGTTGGATGTGTTTGGCACCATATGCTGTCTTGTAGACATTTTCATAATTCTAGGCTCTTGCACATGGTTCAGGGTGAGAGTTTGGTCTGAAAGAAAATTTCTTTTACCAAATTTGATTTGATCTTTTTTACTCAGTTTTGTTGTTTGGTTCTCCTGCTTGCTTGCTTACATATATGCTAGTGGGTCTAAACTCTAAACAACTAGTTTTATGTGTTGAAGGATTTCTCTTCCTCAATGGGTGCTTGAAGAGATTGATAAAGATCCAGATATAGCATATACTGATCGATTCGGTAGAAGAAACATGGAATACATTTCTCTTGGATGCGATATGTTTCCTGTCCTGAAGGGACGATCACCTCTCCAAGCATATTCAGATTTTATGATGAATTTCAGAGATAGTTTTAGATCTTTACTTGGTGTAGTCATTACGGTGAGATGTTACTGTTTATACTACAGCAAATCACTTCTTCAACCATTGATTTCAATCATTGACAACTGATTCTTTGATGTGGTAAGTTAGTTTTCCTGACAGATCATTTTGTAGGGAGTCCAAGTTGGCATGGGTCCTGCTGGTGAATTAAGGTACCCTTCATGTCCATCACAGAAGCTTGCATGGGCTTGGCACACACGTGAGCTTGGAGAGTTTCAGTGCTATGATAAGGTACCACCAACAAGTGCAATTCACTTGTAGGCTTGTAAAACTTTCATTCTTTGTAATAGGTTGCTCTAATCATTTTGCAAGCCCTGACTGTCTTCTTTTAGTATTGTTGCCATCTGTATTGATTTGACTGTTTGCAGTATATGATTGCATCTCTGAATGCGTGTGCTCATGATGTCGGAATGCGTGGATGGGGATATGGAGGTCCGATTGGTAGTGGTAATCTGATGCATGACCCTGAGAATACTGAGTTTTTCAAAAGCAATGGTGGATCTTGGAATACTCCATCTGGGAAGTTTTTTCTTCAATGGTACTCTGGGATGCTGTTGCTTCATGGGGAGAGGATATGTAGAGAAGCCAAGACCATCTTTCAGGGCACTGAGGTTGATACTTCAGCCAAAGTGGCTGGGATCCACTGGCATTATGGCACGCAATCTCATCCATCTGAGTTAACAGCTGGCTACTACAATACTTCAAGAAGAGATGGGTACTTGCCGATTGCTCGCATGTTGGGTAGGTACGGTTTTGGTTTATGCTGCTCAGGCTTTGGAATGAGAGACGTGGAAGAAAAAAAGACAAACCCAGTCAGCAGTCCAGAGGGTTTTCTAAGACAGATTTTACTGGCAGCTAGGGTCTGTCACATACCAATAGAAGGTGAAAATTCTGCTACTTTTTCAGGAGATGAATCGTTTGAACAGGTGCTAAAGATGTCGAAGTTCTACACATATGGTCTTGAAAGCCCCACCTTTTCTTTTAACTTTATGAGGATGGACAGATACCTCTTTGAACAACATAACTGGGTTCGCTTTACTCGTTTTGTGAGGCAATTGTCAGGGGCCAATATTTTTCGAGCCAGATTAGATTTTAGAGGCGATGTACAACCTACCTCATTGTCAGATGTTGCAAAAGTTAGAGTTGCGTATACATATTGTTAAGGAAGGAGATTCAACGCGTAGCCACTGGGAAGTCAAATCATATGCTTCGACCGCCATCACTCGGTCTGTATACTTGTAGTAGCATCACATCATCTGATGATATCTAATCAGTTGTTGCCAAATGTGTAGTGATGCCTCATTTTCGACCATTTTTTTTTAACCATGCAGGGTTCTTGTGAACCATATTATTTGTCTGTGTACATCTTGCCTCCCTGATATTTTTGAAGTGGCTGGCGTCTCATCAATTGGTAGTTGGAAAAACTTGTAATGATACGTAGTACTAATCTGTTCTGGGCGCTTAGTGAAGGAATGTCAACATTAAGGTATTTCAATGCTAAACGGATTGCAAAAACAGGAGCCCGCATCTCTACTTTCAAATATGTTCTTAAAACCTCTTCTCCCCCTCGAGTACTTGAAATTTAAATAACCTCTTCTCCAATACCAAATCCCCACCCCCTGCAAGTTTCAAAGATCTTTTTTTTTTTTTTTTTTTATCATTAAGGATGAAGGGATTTAAATTTATGATTATTATGTTATCAAGGTTATGATATCATATTAAGAAATTATATTATTTAAATATTTAAGTTGTTATTTAAATTTGTGATTGTTATGTTATCAAGGTTTTGATATTATATCAAGAGAGTTTACTTAAATATTTAATATGTTATTTAAATATTTAAGTTGTTAAGTGATATTTTAAAATGTATTTATATTATTTTCTAATATAAAATTTATAAAACAGGTCCATCTAAGCTATTTTGCAAACCATAGGACACAACATACCCTTTTCAATTATTAAAAAGTATATGATAGATTGGGGGAAAGTTGAAGGTTCGCTATTTCTAGCCATGCCACATATTTAGATATCATACAGATCACAGATTTAATATTTATAGGCTGTAGTAGCATCGAATCTTCCATGGCTTGCTATCATCAATTCCAGCCAAGTAATATGCAGCAAGCTCTGATTATCATCTCAAATGAACTGGCCGGTCTTAGTTGTCAAGCCATTGTGGCTAACCTGACTCCTCTTCCCTCAATTCTATCAATATCAGGTACAGTACAGCTATCCGCCACCCAAATAGATTGCAAACAAAGCAAACCTGTGAGTTCTAATATTCAGAGAGAGAACATATTGGTTTTTTTTTTAATAAAAAAATCGGTTAAGAATTTAAAATGAGAATTCCAAGATGGATAGTTCTTCGCCTGCAGTGTGGTTAGAATTAATTAGGTCTTGGTGGATTGGAAAAACACGGCCTAATTTAGACACAGAATTATTGAAAATAATGCTGTGGGAAAAGGACATAAAAGGTGTAATAAGCTACCATCAAATCTTTCTAAAAGAAGAAGATTAATTAAAGTTTATAAAGAAGATGCAGGAAGGTTGGGAGGTCAACTTAAACAGGTGCTGTGACTTGCGATATGACTTGCACCATCCCAATTTTGATGATTTGAATGCCAGAAAAATATGAACTGTTTTCCTATTCTTTTTCTAGGGACTCCATACAAGGCCCCCCCCTCCATAAGAATCAATGAGCTTTCTCCATTACCACACTATATGACCGCATAAAGAGAGTCAGAAGCCATGTTACTGTATAACACAGTAGCAAGCATCATGAAAAGAAGGCATCATGAGCAATTCTTTGGACTTGGGTAAATTCAATTGGCATTCTGTACAGGGTTTTATTGCAGTCCCTGCTCTTGCCTTTTTTCACCCTATTGGCGCATTAATTCAACATTATGTTGATCTTCATTTGTTGAATCCACTGTTAATCTCTTTCTAGCTTCACTTATTAAGTACAAAAATCCTTTTTATGAAGATGAAAGGCACCGCCATTACCGAGAGCATTAAATATTTGCATATGGAATGAAATGGGGCATGGCCCCCCAGCCAATGGCTCATATTGTTGATAGTGGCAGCACTTATCGTAAACAGTGAAATAAAGCCAAGAATGGATTTGATAGGTAGGAAAGAATGGTCGAGGCTAGAGAAACGTAGGCAAATACACAAAAAAAATTCAACTTGAATTGATGTATGGAGCTTGAGCCATGCAAATGAGAAGTAAGTTGTTTGCTACCTAACCAATTAGGCTTTTTGGAGGGCGTGAAGTCCTTGGAAGTTGACTCTTGAGGTCACAAAAAAGAAGAAGAAGTGCAGTTGACTTTTTTGTGTTTTTGCTAATGGGTGTTACGTTTTCATCATAGCATTCTACAAAGCTTTTGAGTACAGTTTGCACCATGAAAAGCTTACATGGTTCTGTCCCTATAAATTAAACACAGCATCCGTTGTCCTCTCATAACCTAGCTATAACAACAATCACCGGCACATTTTACCATGCCTTCTCATACCAGAACCATTCCTTTTCTTCTACTACTACTTTTCTTCGTTGATTTATCTGCTGGTAAGCAATTGATAAGTTCTCCATGTAAATTCATCTTATTATTTGCCGAGAATTGATTAAAGTAACATTATTTCCATTTCCCCCCTTTTGCAGCAAGAGTTTTAGGCGTTCAGGAGGGTGATATTCTTCCAAGTCCACTCAGTGAGGTAGCTAAACCATATTAACAAGCACTTTGTCAATTCAACTATGTACACGCCATGCCTTAGTCATTTGTTTTTCATCTATAAATCGTACTTTGTAACATGACATGATGATACTGCTTGAAGTTCAACTAAGTGAACTATTGAATGATGCAAGCTCCGGTTCAAGTTCAGAGCTACCGGAAAGTCTACATAGATTTCGAGTTGTTATATATATATATATATATATATATATATATATATATATAGTTCATTGTTGATAGACCAAACTATACTCTTCGGTTATAATAAGTTTTATAATATTTTAGGTCATTGCTGAAATGGAGATGAGAAAGCTTACAGAGGTGGTGGCTATGGTGGACTACCAAAAAGACCCGGAGCCGAATCCTAAACATAAACCTGGAGGAAACGGCCCCTAACTGTTTAAACTTATACTTCATGGCTTAGGGAATTTGAAATAAGAAATATATATATATCTATTTCCGTAGACAGTTAAGTAAGGAGAGCTTTAGGCTCTGAAGGTGCCACATGCTCAATGACAGAGTGCATGAATTATTGGGTGTATTGTAAAATGAAAATGAATAATGATAAAGTAATCTTTATAGCTCAACTGGGTTTTAGAGATAATCTGCAAATTCCATAATCTGTTGTCTACTGATGCATCCATTCCTAGTTGTCTTGCAATGAAGCACAGCACCATCTGATAAAATTGTTAGTGTGTCCCTTCTCTTATCATTAATCAGGACGACCGGCTAACTAATTAATATAAGTAATTTCCTCATTATGACTTGCAAAATAAGTATGTAACCAATTCGATTGCAATGTATACAGCCTCCAAATATCAAGTAAAGAAATGCACTTCCAGTTTCACAGTAAACAGCAGAATGGACAAGCTGTGGATTTCTCTCTCTCAAGGGTTAATATCTGTCCAAGAAATTCTGCAACACAAACATGTTTATATTTTGAAAGCCAAAACTTGATATAGTATGTAATTGTACATCACATGTACTAAGAACCATGATTGTGAGTATTTTATAATCTTGTAATGCTCCATCAACTTTGAGACCAACATAAGATTGTGGCCCCAACTAAGCCAATCTTGCTTTGACTTTCGGAAACAAGATGCCCTTTTGAATTGCAATGTGCTGCCTACTGGATTCCTGAGTCCCAAATCCTTGGTAGAGAAGTTGAGGATATCCAATATCTTCAGGCCATGCCAGAGAATGTTTTAGGAGCAGAAAAAACGATGCCGTGCTCTTGTTATTTTTGGATACCATACAGCTAACAGATTCGATAATGAAGGCTGTAATGCCAGCACCCCCGTAGTTTGGAACTCATAAGAGGTAATTTCCAGCTAAGTGACATGCAGCCAAAAGATTACTATCTCGAATAATGAGTCCAGTCTTTGTTCTGAGGCCAATTGTGCTAATTAGTCATACTTCCTATTTCTCTGACAGTATTATAAGGTAGAATACAACTAACTGACACACAAATGGCTTACAAGACTAAACTAGTTCTAATATCCTCAAAAAGTTTTCTCAACTTTTAGTTAACAAATACTAGTCTGAATTGAACCCTTTTCTCCTTGCATGGTTAGAAGATCTTGCTGGATTGGGAAACCATAGCCTAATGTTCAATGCCGAAAGGGGTAATTTAATTAGACAAGGAGCTGCTGTAATTTTTATTGTCTGACAGACAGAACAAAAGATAATTGGTGTGTCAAGCTATCATTGAGTCCTCCTAAAAGAGAGGATTAAAGTTTATAATTAAAGGAAGATATGGAAAGGACGGGAGGTCAACTTATATTATGATATGACATCCACCATCCAATTGTCATGATTTTTGTTCTAACAATAAGAGGGGTGGATGTGTTTTCATTGTCCCTGTCTGTGTCCTTCATGAGAAGTGATGAGCTTGTTCCATTACCATACAATATGACACCATAAGGAGTCTCAGAAGCAACAAAACTATATTACACAGTAAGCAAACAACGTGAACAGCGCACATCATGAAAAATTCTCTGGTCTTGAATTTTGACACCCTACACAGGACACTGCAGTCTCTAATGCTGTCTATTTTTCATAAAAAAAGCTTATCTCTGGTTCATCTTACCCATCCTCCTCTAATCTGCTTCTATTAATATGGTGCCGTTTGCAAATTGCCACGTTACTAAATTCGTCTGTCATTCACTGTAGAGTTGATAATGTGTGTGAAATTGATAGGCCAAGCGTGGCCTCCAGCCAAAGGCTAGCTCATGCTATTCATGAAGACACCACTTAGTGAAACAAATCCAAAAAAGGGCTCATTGTATATGGAGATTTAGAGCTGAAATTGTTTAAGCTTCAGCCATGCAATGCAAGCCAGTTGATTACCATCTTAGTGCATGCAGTTGACTTCAGCTAATGGACATTGCTTTTTCATCAGTGCACTCGACGATGCTTTCGAATAGATTTGGCACCATGAATTGTTTTCATGGCTCCGCCTCCCTTCTCCAATATAAATCTAACATATCCTTTTATTGATGGAGGATTAAAACAGTATTAACACCCAGAGGGGTGAATTAGAATTTGGTGTTCTATTAATATTAACAAATACTGCAATTTAATTTAATTAAATACAATGAGGATAATAACCAACACTATAATAAAAATAAATAGATAAAAAGTGATTGTAAAATTTGATTTTTAACATGATTCAATAAGTCTACATTCATACATCAAGTGTCAAACTCTACTAGAATATTGTATTTTTTATTAATTCAAATCAATAATTATGATATCACTGGTGAATCAAATCCCTTTTCACCACTTGAAGGGATACTCTCATCAAGAATTTTTTGACTTTCTTAATGCATCTCACTAATGACAAAATATTTTTCACCTAAATTCTTAAATGTTTATAATTGTTTAAAATGTAACCACACTCTCTAGAAAAATAGATAATACAATTGAAAACTATGATCTTAATAACACTTAAAAAGTATAAAAGTGTTAAAATATAGCGAGTGCGAGAATTTATATTTTTAGTTATATTAGAATATGAAGGTTTAATTTAGCATAATCTTGGAGTATATTAGAGTTGATGATTTTCTAGCTAGTTTTGCTTTTGAAATAGTTTTATATGTTATACTTTCAGAATTCTATTACATTTTTTTATAAAACATAGTTATTTATATGTTTTCTACCTGTTAAAATATCAGTGACGGCTAAAAAGATAAATAGATTTATATTAATCAAATCAATTAGCCAACTAATTCATGTATAATTCTAATTTTGATCATTTTAAATCCAGTAATTTCTTAGAGCTGTTTTATCAATCATTTTAAATCTTTTTAATATGTACTATTATGTAAGATTTATATTTAAGCACTATACTTAAACTAACTCCTCATTTTGTTTGTTTTTTCTTAAACTTGATACATGTATTCTTGGTTTAAAACACATTTTAAACTTAATTGAAAATTAAACTTGTTATTAGTTCAAAAACCATGACAAAAACCACCATAACATTTACGAATATGGATAATTCTGAGGAGGCCAAAATCACATTTCCATTCCCCTTTTATTTCTCCGCAGGTAAGAGAGCTTTCCATGTCTATTTCAATCTTGTTTCCCAGCCTTTTGCCAAATATTATTTAAAGCATATTTTGTTCTCTTGCGGCCACAGTTTTAGCAATGCAAAACCACTGATAAGTGAGGTAACAAAACTACATAATAAAATGGTAGATTTTATTTTAGAAAGATAGATGGTTGGTTAGCTATGGTCCTCTAATTAATAACTTAAATCCGGAGACTCAGATAGATACTTTAAACTATACAATGGTTGAAATGGTGAATAGTAGAGGCAACTGAAAATAGGATATGTTTGCGCATTTACTTTCTGTGCAAGCTGTGATGGACATTGCTGGTTACATTCCTCCTATGCTGGATTGCGAGTACATACTTAGTTGTATAGGATCAATCCTTGGATGGGTAGTTTACAGCTTGAACAACTTATATGGTTTGAGAGGAAGGGAGGCTATGGATAGAGACCCTATTTGAAGGATTATTTGGAAGTGAAAAGGAATAAAGCGTAGTAGAGTGTTTCTATGGACTGTAGCACATGACGCTATTATGACCAATGAAATACGATGGAGAAGAAGAATATCAGATAATAGATGTTACTGTAATTGTGTTAATGAAGTGGAAACCTTAACTCATGCATTACGAGATTGCTCTAAAGCACGAAAAATTTGGATGTCTTTGTTAGGATAGAGGAAAGGGAGTTGTTTTTCAGCCAAAATTGATATGCATGATTGATTTTAAACTTATCATCCAGGAATAGGAATATGTGCTATGGGGATTGGCAACTAGTATTCGACATAGCACTATGGTATATTTGGAAGAAGAGATGCAAAAGAATGTTTGGCAGGGACCAAGGTAATTGGTTTGAAACTGTTTTTGCTATAAAAAGAATAGTTGGAGATAGTAAAATGATGCAGAGGAGTGGATATGGTGGAATGAATGGCAATACGAATGTTGAACACATAGGTTGGAAGTATCCAACAAAAAAGTGGATCAAACTAATCATGGATGGATGCAGTAAGGGTAACTCAAGTATGGTAGGTGCTTAAGGTGTAATTTGAGACCATATGGGGTCTTGAATAAGAGGTTTGCAAGAAATATTAGTATTTATTCTTTTGTGACTGTGAAGTTATGGGTTATATATGTTGGGTTACAACTTAATGGGATAAAGGGTTTAGAAAAATAGTTTTTTAGTCAGATTCTAAGGTTATAGTTGGGCTCATTAACGATGATAATGTAAGAGTAGATAGAAATAATAATCTAATTATACAAATTAAAGATGTGTTGGGCATAGATTGAGAAGTTATAACAGTACATGTTTACAGGGAGATCAATTATATAGCCGATTGGTTGACTAATTTTAGATTAACTAGAAATTTATTAGATAAGGTGTCAAATGTTATAATTGACTCACTGTCAGGATTTTATATTTTATTGTAATATAATTTGATTATATCTATTATTCCTCGTATAATCTAGAAAAGTGCATTGTCCGATCATTAAAATAAAAATACATAATTAATTGTCGATAGAAACCCCATTGCGATAACAAGCACTTTGACCGCTCAATTTTACGCCATTACTGAAATGGAGAAATACTCTTCTGATTTTCTTATTTAGCAGCAGGAGGAAGAAACAATACACACACACAAACAATATTTGACTAAGCTAACTTGGAATAACCAGGAAATTAACCATAAATCTTTATAAAGGAAATTAAAACAAATCTCAAAAAAGCTGATACTAGAGACTGCAGGGAGGGACTACATCATCGGCGATCCATCACCACCTAAACAAGAGCAACAAGATTTCGTGGTGGTGGCGGCATCCCCAAACTGTCGAACAAGTTGTTCAAAATCCGCAACGCCTTGAAGGGCTCACTTCATGTTGAATAAATCAACGAGAGAGTTCATAAATTATGTGCTTGTATTTTAGAGCAGAAATGAATAATGGTGGAAATGGGGAGAGAGAGAGAGAGAGAGAGAGCTCATCTTGGTATATACTAAAACTAAAGCTGTCCCCGACAATCAGCCCGCCCACGGACGAAATCAAGGAATTAATATTGTTGTCATAAAAGAAAAATAGATATAAAGATGAGAGAAAATAAAAAAAAAATATTTAGATAAAAATATCTTATCCATTTCAGGTGTGGTTTTCTTTTTATCTTGCATCCATCTCTTCTAAAATAAATTCATAAAGTAAGTACTGGTAGTTGTTTTCATTATCAAAAAAAAAAAAAAAAAAACTGAAGGTGAAAAAATGCTTTGTCTGGGGAGATTCGGGGGCTGGGCTGTGAAATGAGAGGATGAAAAAAATGGCCAGCCCCATCTTTTGGTTCTGAACATGTGAGATTATCGGGTTTCGGATCATCAGATCGAGCCTCCGGGCCGGGCGGGGCTGGCTATGGTAATGGCATTCGGATCATGGAGCTAAAAAAGTCGTGGAAGCAGCAGCAGGGCTTCCCTCTCCACCCTCCTGACAATAATATTAATAAAGCTAAGCTCAATATGATTTCAGAAGAAGCAAAAATTCTTCTCGAGTTCATCTTGGCAGGTAGCAGGTAGATAGGTAAAAAGTAAAAAAATTCCAGACTGGTTCAGGAAGCCATTTTATCCCCCCCACAAGAAGGTGTCATATGAAAAACAAGACAGAGACAACAACACTCTCCCTTCACTTGGAATTATCTGATCTGATATTGTTTGTTGTCCTAACAAAAGAGCACTGAATTTACCACTACCTTCCTGTCAGTTCCATCTTGGTACCTTGTCCTTAATCATCTCTCTCAATTATTCCTCTAATCACCTAATCCCTACTTCCTTAACCTCTCCCTCCCTCCCTCTCATTTTCCATTTCTTCTCCATAATTTCCGTTTCTTCCTCACCCACCCTCCTTCTGTCCCAATCTCTCACGCCAAAGCCATGCCGGGTCTTGTCTCTGTTAAAACCCCACCAGATGCACCGCCACTTAGCATTTCTGTGCCTGAGATCCGACCCGAATCCTCAACCCGATCCGAACAGCAACCCAGAACCCCAACTCCCAGAAAACCCCCGTCTCCTTCCCCGTCTCGATCCAAACCTTCCCCTGCTCGCTCCGCCAAAAAACCTCCACCAGATTCTCCTAACCCGAACACTCTCCTCTCGGATCCTTCCTTGGACAACCCCGATCTTGGCCCGTTTCTCTTGAAGCTCGCCCGTGACACCATTGCATCAGGCGAAGGACCCATTAAGGCATTGGACTATGCAATTAGAGCATCAAATTCGTTTGAAAGAGTGGCCATTGAAAAAAACGAAGAGCCAAGTTTGGATCTTGTTATGAGCCTTCATGTTTTGGGTGCTATTTATTGCAGTTTAGGGAGGTTTGAAGAGGCAGTGCCTGTGCTTGAAAGGGCTATCAACGTTCCTGATGTGAGTAAAGGAATGGATCATGCCCTTGCCGGATTTAGTGGACATATGCAGTTGGGGGATACTTATTCAATGCTCGGCCAAGTTGATAAGTCGATTGAGTGTTATGAGAAAGGGTTACAGATTCAGATCGAGAGCTTAGGGGAGATTGATCCACGGGTTGGTGAGACTTGCAGGTTTGTGGGTTTGGATCTTGAAATGTATTTCTTCATGGGATGTTTTTTCACCTAAGATTTCCTTGTTTTTGAAGGTGTTGATTTTGTGTGATTGTGACTTTAATATACTGGGGCAATTAAGTTTGGGACTTTTGTCTTAACGAGAGATGAAGACTTTCAAGAGTGATTTAAATGTGTTTCCCCCCCGCTGATTATGCTAATGTTAATGGATTTGCAGGGAAATTGATGATTTATTTGGGGATTCTTGTTTTGTGTTTGGTTGGTAATAGGCTAATTAAGATTGCTTATGCCTTAAATAAAAAATATTCGAATTTGTTACATTAAGAGAAATTGGGGTATTTTTTGTTGGAGATAATTACAATGTAGGGTATTTTAGGTAGAGATTTGAGGTTAGGGTTTGCTACTGAAGGCTAAAAGTAGGATAACTGAAGTTACATTTTCCAATTTTGTGTATGTTCCTGTTTGTTTGGCGTTTTATATTTGTATGTACTATATGGTGATGCGTTCTTTTTATCATAAAATTAGTACTTTTATTATTACTTCATCTGATATGAGTTTGTTGATGTTTATGTTTGTCAATTTCTTTTGCTATTGTTTTTTCCAAGTCTTGATTAAATAAGCCTGTTGTGTTTAATACTGAGACTTTTTAATAATGAGATTTTGCTGGTTTATGCATATGATGTATAGTGAAAATAGGTTTGAATTGGCTTGTGTCTTCTTTTTAACCTGATATTTAGTTTATTAACTTGGAAACGTCAGGTACTTAGCTGAGGCACATGTTCAAGCTATGAACTTTGGTAAAGCCGAAGAATTGTGCAAGAAAACTCTTGAAATTCATAGAGCACATAGTGAACCAGCATCAATTGAAGAAGCAGCTGACCGCAGGCTGATGGCCCTTATATGTGAGGCAAAGGGAGAATATGAATCAGCACTTGAGCACCTTGTCCTTGCCAGCATGGCAATGATTGCAAATGGACAGGACAATGAGGTTGCTGCTATTGATGTCAGCATTGGGAATATTTACATGTCTCTTTGTCGCTTTGATGAGGCTGTCTTCTCGTATCAGAAGGCACTCACTGTCTTCAAGTCATCAAAGGGTGACCACCACCCTTCGGTTGCATCTGTCTTTGTACGTCTTGCTGACTTGTATCACAGGACTGGAAAACTCCGGGAGTCCAAGTCATACTGTGAAAATGCTCTGAGGATATATGCAAAACCAGTGCCGGGAACCACAGCAGAAGAGATTGCTGGGGGATTGACTGAGATTTCTGCCATTTTTGAGTCCGTGGATGAGCCTGAGGAGGCATTGAAGCTCTTGCAAAAGGCAATGAAGTTGTTGGAGGATAAACCAGGACAGCAAAGTACCATTGCAGGGATTGAAGCTCGGATGGGAGTGATGCTTTACATTGTTGGGAGATATGAAGAAGCAAGGAACTCATTCGAGAGTGCTGTAACAAAACTGAGAAGCAGTGGTGAGAGGAAGTCGGCCTTCTTTGGGGTTGTGCTGAACCAGATGGGATTGGCTTGTGTTCAACTGTTTAAAATAGATGAGGCTTGTGAGTTATTTGAAGAGGCGAGGAGGATACTGGAAAAGGAGTGTGGTCCATGCCATCAAGATACCATTGGAGTATATAGCAATCTTGCAGCAACTTACGATGCCATGGGGAGGTAATATGCCATTTCAAACTATTGCTAATCAATATTTATTACTCCAGACACCATCTAATTATTATGACAAGTGGTTGATTTATCCATTTTGATGTATGAGTTTGAATCTTGTCCCCGGGGAGGATTTCTGGACAGAGAATGATTGGTTGAGTTCATGTTACTAGTTTAACACATTCTTTTCTCTTTTCTGTGAAGTTGTCGCAAATGCCCCTTGTATTATGAAAATTATTTATTTCACGTTTTTGTGCATTCACCTTTCCCAAATATATATGCATTGATGAGATGAGACGATTTATGGTGGGGGTTTAAGAACCAAGTCATGGCTTAAGTTCGTAAGTGTGCATTCTAGTTTTATAATCTTGGCTTTGTAAAGCTTATAATGAAAACTTATAGTAGAAACAGCATTGTAGATTAAAAAAAAAAGCTTTAATGGCTAGTTTTGGGTTTCCAACCTTACTGCATCGAACATTCCTTAAAGCGATAGATTTATTTATGGGGTTTCCAATGCAGGGTTGAAGATGCAATAGAGATCTTGGAGCACGTTCTAAAGCTCAGAGAAGAAAAGCTTGGAATTGCAAATCCCGATTTTGAAGATGAGAAGAGTAGGCTAGCTGAGCTCTTGAAAGAAGCGGGCAGGGCTCGTAACAAAAAGGCAAAATCATTGGAGAATCTCATCGATCCTAATTCAAGGAGGACTAAGAAGGAGTCAACGAAGAAGTGGGGTTTTAGAGTTTGAAAATGCAGTGATCGTATTTATCTGCTTTACCACACCTGCACATTCTGTAGCATAGAAGACCCTGTATAGTTTCAAAGTTGTAATCTGGCTGGTGAGTTTTCTGTTTCTTGAGCTTTGAAATCCTAATTTGTTTGTCTATTTGAATTGTTTTATTGATTGCCTGTACTGTGACCTCAAAGTTGTTCACGGCAACGAAGAATGTTCATTTGAGCGAATAAATTTTGAGAATTCCCGATGTTCTCATCCCAGCCACTAAAAACAATGATCTGCGCCCATGATTTTCTCCTCTCTGTAGGAGCGCGATGAAGGTGTTTTTTTTCCCTTTAAACATTCCTCAAAAAGTAGACTGGTATCTCTTTGGTATTTTTATTCGGTTGATTCTCACTGTTAGTAGTGATTTTTAGGTGTTTTGGAGTTATTAAGTGATTTTTCAAGGTTTATATAGTATTCTAGATATGTTTCAGGTCAAAAAAAGGGCTGAAATTTTGGTTTTTGGATCCAAAGACTCGAAAGAAGCGGGCAGGGCTCGTGACAAAAAGGCAAAATCTCTGTAGTTTTAACATGTGGGCTCTGAGTTTCTTAATTAAAGAAAATCATGTTGTTTTAAAATATATCTATAATATTAATATCTATATTTTTTTATAATATTCAAAATTAACGTAAAACTCTTTATTAAAATGATAAAGACATCATTATAATAACGTTCTGATGGGCGAGCAATTTGCTGTCATTTTATACTTGACTCGAAATGTGCTAAATATTGTATTTGGTGCTATAATGAATGATGACCTATTAACTCATATACTGAAATTTTCGGTGGTGTTTTTTGCTTACACTGATCTCCCCACCCCATTTTATATTTTTATATATATATAATTTCATCTTTCGTAACCTAATTTCATAAAATAGAGTTTTTAAATTTTAGAAAAAGAGCTCAATTTAGAACACATCAATTCATAGCTCATCTCAAATTTGTTAAAATCTTTATTTCGATCCAAAAATTTATTTTGTTTGTTTTTTAGTCCTGAAATTTACGACAGTAGATATGAACTTGTCAAAGAATGGTTAAAGAGAGAGGAAGCCACCAATCGACCCATCCTAACTACTAAAAAATGAATTTTAATGTAGATGAGTTGCTCTTATAACTGAGTTTTAAAAATATTTTTATTTTAAATTAAATATTTTTAATGTTTTTTTATAAATATATATTTATATACTGATATTAAAAATAATTTTTTTAAAAATATAAAAATGTATATTTTTATATAAAAAATATTTTTAAAATTAATCTCAATCACAATAATAAACAGGTTGAAAGAGAAGTTCAATGAAGAAGATTTTGTCAAAAAACCATCCCACATAAAAACTTGAGTTTTTAAATAAAACTTCAAAATATGATTTATATTATTCGCTAACACCTCCCCTCAAGTGAAAACCCTTTTGAAACTTGTACAAGTCCACATTATCTTGTGTTTGATTTTTATCAAATAAAATAGGGGTGAAATTTAAACTCGTGACCGCTGGGTTAACAAGACTTTGATACCATATCAAAAAACTATTTCACCTAAAAACTTAAATTTTTAGTTAAGATCTCGAAATATAATTTATATTATTCTCTAACATAATTCTCTCTAAATATGGTAGAGAAAGTAGATCAAATTCTGTTTGGTTTGTTATGATTCAATTTATAGTTATTATTAGGTGTTTTAGAGTTATTTCTTTAAAGTTTATATGGTGTATTAGGTGTTTTAGCACTCGTGTGTGTACAGAGAGAGCGAGAGAGAGTTTATCAATTGTTTAGTGTAATCTAAATCAATACCTTGTCTCTATGGGTTTTTAAAATTTTGAGTTCATTTTTTTATATTCAATTTTTATATTTTATAATTTTCAAAGAGATTATTATCATTTATTTTTTAATATATATATATAATTTATTTGTGTAACGTGTTTGTTAAAATAAAAATAAAAATGTTCTTAGTGAGAAAAAATGGGGTTAAATATTGTTGTATTCAATGGCTGTTTTATTATAGGAAAAAGATTGATTCCCTATTCAAGAAATACATCCATAGCATAGATATATTATTCCACTCTGCTAGAAATTGACTTAGAAATCCTATCCGTTGTTTAAATGTTTCAATTAAACAACAATAATATTTGGAAATGTGTTTATAACACTAATATTAACATATTGTTGTACTGTCTACTGTGTTCAAAATTAACACCAGATTTTAGCTGGGTGCAACCATGGTGATAAAACTACGTGAGAGTATATAATTCTGCCCTCATCACAACCCATTATTTCTCACCTTTTTTGTATTTGTTAATATAATATATGGGTCAGTTTATGCGTATTTTAATTCATTTCATAAGTTTTAAAATTAATAATTATATAAGTCGATACCGATCATCATTATAACAACCAATAATTCAAGTTAAAAAAAAAATCCCAAATTCTTACATCTTACACCTATTACATGGTAAATTAACAATATACTAAAATATATATGGGAGAGCACTGTAGCTCCCCATATATTTTACTGTTCATTTTAACAATGCTTTTCTTTTCTTTCTTTTTTACCTCCAGATTATCCTCTTTTTTTATTTATTTTATTTGTTTCTTGCTTTTTTTATTACTTTTTTTTCTAATTATTTTTTTTTCTTGTCTTTTTTTGTGTGTATGTTATCATGTTTTTTTTTTTTTTTCATATTTTCCAATGAAATACTTTTTTTTGCTTATTATATATTTTTTTTCTTTTTCGACTTATATATATTATTTATTTATTATAATCAGAGTGTCTAATTAGCTTAAACACACCATGATTAATTCTCGGATTTAATTTTTTATAGCTTTTTTTTTCTTGATTATATATTTTTTATTTTTTTTCTGGTTATATGTTTATAATTTTTTTTCCCATTTATATATATATATATATATGATCGAGGTTTTTGAACTAGGTTAAATGTACTACACTAAAATGTGTGGGAAAGTAATGTAGCTCCCCACATATTTTACTATGGATTTCAATAGTGCTTTTTTTTACTTCTAGATTATCTTCTTTTTTTTTTTTTCATTTTGTTCGTTTCTTGTTTTTTTTTTCTAATTATTTTTTTGTTTTTTTTTTCATTTTATTCACTTATATATTTTTTTTATAACCGGAATATCTGAACCAACTTAAACACACCACGACTAATTCCAAAGCCGAATTTTTTTAAAATAAATATGGATTGCTACAGTGCTTTCACACTTATACTTTTTTTTCTTTCACTTATATTTTTTTTTTATAATCATGGTTTCTCAACCAACTTAAACTTATATACACCTATAAGATAAAATCTAAAAGTTGGCTATAAGGGTGTATTGATAATTTATCAATTTTCAATTATAATTTATGTAGCAGTGTTGTGGGCGCGTCTTCGAGCACAACGTCAATTTCAGAGCTCATGCACATTTCGGATGGCGCGTGCGACGTCGTAGAACTTCTAAAAATATATAATAGTTTTTTATATATTCATTTTACTATGTAAAACGTATTTAAAATAATATCACGGTATCAAAGATATTTTCAATTTTTTTCATTTTTGTACAAGGTACAATATTTATAATACTCTTAAATAACATGAAAATCAAGAATTGTTAGTGGGGTGTCCCGATAATTTTTTTAGTGCATCGTAAAGTAATTTTTGTAGCCTCAAATAAGACAAAACGAAAGAGTTATCTACGATAGTGTTTCAAACATTTCACGTTTAACTATACATGCATAGAAAAAAGTTTCATTTTTATTTTACACCGTCAAAGTTAAACTTACTATGTTTTTTAATGCGAGTTGCATTTAATACAAATAAAAATAACAATAAAAATTAAAGATATAAACAAAGAACAAAAGTGTATAGATAGAAATATAAAATTTAAAACTATTTCAAAAGAACCGAAAAAAATAAAGAGATTGAAACTAAACTAAAAAACTAAAAACCAAAATATAAAATTATATATTAAATCTAAATATATAAAAAAATTTAATCTCTATGGCATAACACGGGTTAATGACTCATTATTTCCCAAACTCTGATGTTTAATGTGAGCAAATGAGCAGCGAAGCCGACAGTAGATTGATGGATTTGGAAAAGCAGGATATGAATCCACTAGTGGCCAAGTTATCCAGATTAAGCACAGAAGAAAATTGGCTACATGAGTTGCTAAGAAGAGTAATGATTACCTCTCTCAAGTTGGTGTTTTTGAAGGTTAAATCTTAAACAGTTTTATTTACTTTATCCCTTCCTTTTTGTTTCAAAATAATTGCCAAATAATTATTTATATATTAATAACTCACCAACTCCCGTTCTCTTTCCACTAACAATTGTCGCCGGTCAGTATAATAACACGTGATTGAACATCCACAGAATTAATCTCTGTATTCTTCAAATTTACTCTGCTACTGATACTTATTTCTGTAGGAATTCATCTCTTAAAATTCGGGAGCTAAATTACAATTTTCTCACACGTGCTGGTGCAATTGCACGAGCCAAATGCAGGTGTGGTGTTTCTAGTGCTTCACCTGCCAAACTTGACCTTATACGACCCCTCACCGATACTTAACTCCTTCCATTATATATACATGCGACTCAATCTCTATATTTTGTCTACAATAAAAGAAGAACAAAAGAAAATTGCTTTCAGTGCAGAGTTTCTTCACTTGCAGCCATGGTTTCTGCAGAGCTTGCTAGAGATGTGGTCGGTATCCTAGGTAAGAAGCCTCGTTTGTTTCCTTCAACATATACAAATGATGTCTCAACAGGTTTCTTCAACATTTTGACCTGGCTTCCCTGTACAGAGAAGGAAAAAAAGAGATTTCTTTTTGAGATTCTTGTAATTCTATCTAATGATGCGGGTCTGCTTTTCTTTCTCTCTCTCTCTTTTTTTTTGTAGGAAATGTCATCTCTCTTTTCTTGTTCATGTCCCCAGTGTGAGTACTGTTTTCATGGTCCTCAGATCATTATTTACACACACACACACACACACACACACGAAGTTGATACAGGGTATAACTTACAGTGTTAAGGCATGAGCGCAACCAAAAATCCAGGTTTAGAGCAGTGATAAGAAAATAATTGAGTTTCTGAAATTGGAAATCATATAAAGCTGAAAGGCATAATTAAAGTTTTATGTTTGGGAGGGGGGCATGGCCCCTCCCCAGTCAACTTTATTTCCGTCGACGCCGAAGGTACATTCATGATGTGTTTTTATGGCTAAATATTGGTTTTATAAAAAGAATCATTTTAATGATCTTTATATACTCTGTACGCTTCAGATTGGATTGTTTTGGATCAAAGTTTTGTGACTTGCATGCAAATCACGAACCTAAACTTTATTTTAATGGATTTGGTACAGCACAGGAAAGCAATAACCATCCACTTGAATTGGTACCAAAATATGCAAGAGGCTTTTTCCCTTTCTTCAAAAATAAAAAATATAAGGCCTGATTTGTTGCACTTTCTTTATGAAGTAAAATCTGCATGGTTTTGAGTCTCAGGCCAACTTTTGTCCACATATGGAAAAGGAAGTCGGTAGAGCAATTTTCAGCAGCCCCATACCTTGCAACCTTGATAAACTGCGTCGTTTGGGTCTTATACGGACTCCCCATAGTGCACCCTCACAGCACATTGGTCTGGACCATAAACGGTGCAGGGACTGCTATTGAGATTGTCTACCTCCTCCTTTTTATCATTTACTCAGACAGCAAGAAGAGGCTTAAGGTGCTCCTGGTTGTTCTTGTTGAGGTTATATTCATGGCTGTCCTGACCATTCTGGTCCTAACCCTAGTCCATACCACCAAGAAGAGAACTGTCATTGTTGGAATTGTGGCCGTAGTTTTTAATGCCATGATGTATGCTTCACCTCTATCAGTCATGGTTAGTCCCCTAAATCGTCACCATTTTCAGTCGATTTCCCAGAGTTTGATTGCTATCACTGTGCTTTACCATATATAGACTGTACAGTGTCTGTGCTTGTTCCGAAAATGAAGATTATTAAGCATGCATGGGAGGAAATTCTTAGCTTATGGGCCCGGAATAATTTGTTTAAATGATGCAGAAACTGGTGATTACTACTAAAAGCGTGGAGTACATGCCATTTTTCATCTCCCTTGCTTCCCTTGCCAATGGCGTTGCCTGGTCTGCTTATGCTCTTATCAAATTTGACCCCTTCATCCTCGTGATACATCTCTCCCTCTCTCTCACTATATACGTGTGATTGCAGTAGCGTGTTCTTTGACGTGGGTTTACGGTTTATTTCTCAGGTTCCCAATGGATTGGGCACATTATTTTCAGTCGCCCAGTTGATCCTATATGCGGTGTACTACAGGTCCACACAGAGACAGATAGCAGCAAGGAAGACCGACGGCGAGGTGGGCTTATCGGAGCTCGGAGACGCCAGGAAGACATGAGCATGGGAATATTTATAGTCTGAGAATCAATCAAAGTCTAGTAACTTGAATATTTTCATATACAAGAATGTGTTGACAGTAGGCTGTAGTTCTATGTTGAAAGGCTAGAAATAATAGATTTGCGCGATGGGAATCTTGCCTCGGATTATATTACTTCTTGTATCCGTGCTAAACCCTAAACCATGAATACAAACATTATTTCACTAAAAATAATTAAATTGTTTTATTTTAACACTTTTTTTTTTACCTTTTTTTTTTAAAAAAAAGTGTTATTTTTAAAAAAAATTATCATGCAAATCTATGATTGAAATTAATGAGACATATTTAACAAGTTTTTTTTTTTTTAAATTCCGCGATTCTCATCAATGCTATCTTAAAATATCTCAGTTTCTGACGGCAACACGTATCAAACTGTCCTATTTATCTAATTGTCTTATCTTGACAACTTTTTTAAAAAATAAATAAACAAATAAAAGCACTGTTTATTGAAGGAATTGAAAGGAGGTGGTGGGTATTGTCATCCATCATGTCATTTTGCAATTTCCTCCTCCCTCTACGTCAGGTTTTCTTTACATTTCACCTTCACGATGATTATGTTGCCTTGATTCGACAAGTGGCATCATCCTGTGAAGTAGGAGATAGCCAAAATTATAGGCTTCCCACATTCAGAAATCTGTATCATTGATAACCAGGATATTAATACCGTTTCAGTTTTTTTATTGGTACAAAAAGTTTTGATTTTAGAGCATTTCGGTGTGCCGTTTTAGGGTTATACTATTTATATATAATTAATTAAATATATATATGAAAAAACTTAAAAAGAAAAAAAATATAATTTTATTTTTTTATAAAATCAAAATTGATAACAAATTTATTTTTTTATAATATATATTTTTTAATTTTTATTATTTTAATTTTTATATTTTCAATACATCTCAAACAATACACACACACACACATACATATATGTAATTATATATATATATATATATATATATATATATATATATATGTGTGTGTGTGTGTGTGTGTGTGTGTGTGTGTATGCGCGCGCGCAGATATGTCACATCATTGAGACACATATCTGTATAATATATAATATATATATATATTATATTATATTATATATATAATAGAGAGAGCAGAGCAGATTGAAGAAGCGGGGGGAATAGTGACCGAAACAGAACACCCGGAGTGATTTCAAGATGTTTTGGCTGGTATTTAGCCAATATTTCCGGTACCAACCAATATTTAAAATGAAATAAAAATAATATCATTTTATTTTGTTTTTATACTTGGTATGCGACGTTTCAAACATTTCAACCAAAACGAAACGAATTCAATAACTTTATTCAATAACTCCCATGTTCTTCATATACGCCTTCCCATGTCAGAAAAGCATGGGTGAGCGGCCCCAGCAGTCCTATTGGATGGCATTTCCCAAAATTTGTCACAATGTGCTGGAATATGGCGTAATTGTTAGACAAATGACATCTTAACTCCAGCATCTTTGTTTTCTGTTTTCTATCAGTTTCAATGATTCTGTTTTTTCTTTATTTTCACTTTGACTTTGTCAAGTTTAATGAACAATTGCTTTTCTGAAGTTATTTGCTGTATATGGCTTAGCTAGTAGCAGCATATTCTCATTAGTTTCATCCAATATGTTTAGTGGCAGATTATTAGGAAATTTGTCAAGTTTCCGTGTATACAAAGCCTGCAGTCAATGAAATAATTACTGAGGAATTTTGTCAATCACCCAGTATGTGTTTTTGTTTCTGCAATTCTAAAGCTATAAATCTCAACAGTGGTATCAGAGTTCCATAGATTACTGAGGAAAAGTTGTTGCATATGCTCCTTGTATTATGAAAATTATTTATTTCAGGTTTTTGTGCATTCACCTTTCGCCGATATATATGCATCGATGAGATGAGAAGATCTATGGTGGGGGTTTAAGAATCAAGTCATTGCTTAAGTTTTTAAGTGGGCATTCTAGTTTTATAATTTTGGTTTTGTAAAGCTTATAATGATAACTTACAGTAGAGACAGCATTACTACATCGAACATTCCTTAAGGAAGCGGGTAGGGCTCGGAACAGTAGATCTGTTTTATTTATTTATTTATTCTCCTCTTGCTGAACTTTATGGGTTTCCAATGCAGGGTTGAAGATGCAATAGAGATCTTGGAGAGCAGGTTCTAAAGCTCAGAGAAGAAAAGGTTGGAATTGCAAATCCCGATTTTGAAGATGAGAAGAGTAGGCTAGCTGAGCTCATGAGAGAATCGGGCAGGGCTCGTAGCAAAAAGGCAAAATCATTGGAGAATCTCATTGAAAGAATCTAAATGAGCTTGGTTGTTCATTGTAGGGGTAGACAATTCACTATCGATTCAGTTGGAGTAATTACTTCTTTTTTTTCACAGTGTTTTATCTCTATCATTGAGATTCAGGGTATTTATAAAATTTTTCACGGGTTAGTTAGTATTATCATATTGTTTGGGGGTGTTGTTGTATTTTCCGTGTATTTTGACATAGTAAAATAACTATGATATTCATGAATAAAATAAAAATACTTAGGAATTGTTAGGGGTATTAAAGTTATTGCACATATTTTTTAAAAATTAATGAATATAAATTTACCCCCTTATAAGACAAAACTCTACAGTAAAACCCGGGGTTAATAATGCCATTGCACATTATTTTTAAATAGCAAAATGTGTAAATAGCTTCAAATAAGATAAAATCCATGAGTTTACTGTAGGGATTTCCTGATAATTTACCAATTTTTAATTATATTTACTGTTGAATTACTGTCGGCGCGTTGCTGGACGCGCTGCCCATTTCCGCACTCACGCGGGCTTTGGACGACACGTGTAGCGTAGAAAAATACCTAACCGGCATCTAGATTCATTTTCAGCCATGTTATCTTTCTCATAGTGTGGCGTCTGTCCTTACATGTTGGTTAGAGACGTCTCAATAGGTGGTTGAATTTCCCCATTTTCTCTCTCCTGTCTATGCAAGCATACGTCAATGCCAATGTTTATTGTGAACTTTCATTTTAGTCCCTGATCTTTCAATTGTTTTGTATGATTTTTATTTTTGATATATATATGTTTCGATTCGTTCAGTTAAATCTCTCCATTGAAAATAACTACAAATTAGAGTTTCATTTCAGTCCTCAATTTTTTAATATCTAGATTGGTTTGAAATCCTTAATCTTCTAGGTATATAATTTTTTATTTTTTACAAGTTAATTCTTCCAAGCAAGTTGATTATAAATCCTTAATGTTTTCCATATCAAAATTTGATTTCTTTCAATTTTATACTTCCATGCAAATTGATTGTACAATTCAGTTTCATTTCAGTCTTCATTCTTTTAATTTCTATTTTTTTAAATTATTTATTTTTTACGGTATCAATGTTTAGATTTATTTAAATTTTATCCTTCAAATGAAATTTATCATATATGTGTTTTTTTATTTTGGCCCCTAGACTTTTAATCTTGCATTTTAATTTAATTCATTTATTTTTTTTTTATATATTTTTTACATAATTTTTATTTCTATCCATGTTTATATATACATGCTCTTAGTTTTTGTTTCCTTTTTTTTTTTTTTTTTTTAATTTCACTGTTATTAAGATTTTTTTAATGTTTAAATTTTAATTTGTGTCGGTAATCATTTCAAAAATAATATTTATTATTATTTATTTATTTTATTCTTCAAGTTAAATAATTTCTTTAAATAGAATAATATTTATTTTTTGTTAATATTGTAAGGTATTGAATTTTTTTAATTATTATAGATAAGACATTCAAAATAATGATAATGATTATTTTTAAGTTTTATTTTGTTTTAAATATGTCAAACTAATTATATATTTTGATATTTATTTAATATTAGCACCTTAATATATATATGACCTAAGTTTTTTTGAAAAAAAAAATTAATATCATTATTCTAAAATACTTTTAATATAATAATATGAAAATAAAAAAATGGATTTTTTTCTCTTACAATAATTATGATCTAACCAATTTTTATTATTTCCACTGTTAGTAAGATTTTTTTTTTTAATATTTACATTTTAATTTCTCTTGGTGGTCATTTCAAAAATGATATTTTCTATTTTTTTCTCTTTGTTTTTTTATTATTCAATTCAAATCATTTTTAAAATCTGATAATATTTATTTTTGTTTTGTCATTTATTTAGTTTTTATTTTTTTTTTGTTATATTGTTAGTTGTTGAAAATTCTTATTATTATAGATAAGATATTCAAAATCATGATAATGATTAATTTTAATATGTTTTTTCTTATAAATATGTGAGACTAATTATATATTTTGATATTTATTTAATATCAACATCTTAATATAAATAAATAGATAGATATATGACTTATTTATTATTTTCAAAAAATAATAATTTAATATCAATATTCTAACATATTTTTAAATAATAATATGAGCAATAAATTTTATAATCAGTTTCTTACATAGAAAAAAAATTATTTCTAATAGATTTTATAAAAAAAAAGTTTAGCAGCAGCAACATTTAATTATTTTTTAGTAGAAAAAAACTTGTTTCTAATATATTTTATCAATTAAAATTTTATTAATTAAATATTAAAATAACAAATTACAACATACATAAAATCAATAAAAATTTTAAAAGGGCTAACGAGGAAATTCGCTCGTCGATGCTATTTCAAGGAGGACAAAGGAGTCAACGAAGAAATGGGGTTTTAGAGTTTGAAAATGCAGGGATCGTATTTATCTGCTTTCTCACACCTGCACATTCTGAAGCGTAGAAGACCCTGTATAGTTTCAAAGTTGTAATCTGGCTGGTGAGTTTTCTGTTTCTTGAGCTTTGAAATCCTAATTTGTTTGTCTATTTGAACTGTTTTATTGATTGCCTGTACTGTGACCTCATAGTTGTTCACCGCAACGAAGAATGTTCATTCGAGCGAATAAATGTTGAGAATTCCCGATGCTCGCATCCCAGCCACTAAAAACAATGATCTGCGCCCATGATTTTCTCCTCTCTGTAGGAGCTCGATGGAGGTGTTTTTCTTCCCTTTAAACATTCCTCAAAAAGTAGACCGGAATCTCTTTGGTTTTTATTCGGTTGATTCTCACTGTTAGTAGCGCTTTTTAGGTGTTGTGGAGTTCTTAATTGATTTTTCGAGGTTTATTTAGTATTCTAGATATGTTTCGGCAGTGTTTTGCTTACACTGATCTCCTCACCCCAGCTTTTTATATATTAACAAAAAACTAAAGAAAACACTGCAGTACCCGGATATTTCATTGTAGATTGCTATATTATTCACCTTTTCATTATTTTTTTATAATTTAATTTAGGGTGTCTGTTTTTTTTTCTTCACTAGAATGTATGGGTCCACTTACATGAACCATGACTAATTTTCAAACCCACTTTTTCTTCCTGGTTTTTTCCTCACTTATAATTTCTTACTTATAATAGGACTTTTATTTTCTTTTGTATTTTTATAACCAGGGTGTTTGTCCTAGCTACGCACGCTACAACTAATCTCTAGACTATTTTTTTTTAAAATATAATCGGGTTGTCTTCTTCTTTTTCTTTAAACTGGAATGTTTTGGTCAACTTACGCGCACTACGACTAATTTTTGGATCAATTTTTTTCCTTGATTTTTTTCCCACTTATAATTTTTTTTTATAATTTTTGAGATAAAAAAACTCAAAAACATTAACAAAAGAATAAGCAAGGAAAATAACTAAAATTATTCTATTATTATTATTATTATTATTATTATTATTATTATTATTATTATTATGTTAATAATGAAAAAAAAAACAAAATAAATGAAAGACTAAAAAAATCCTCATAAGTTGAACAAACTATCAAACAAAAAATAAAATAAAAATTATCAAGTAAAAAAAATTCATCTGACTTGAAAATAACAAAAAAAAAACCAATAAAATATAAAAGAAAAGCAAGTAAAAAATAAAATAAATGATAAAAAAAAATTATTAACAGAAAAAAAATCACTCGACTTGAAAATTAAAAAAATTAACCACATTACGGATCGAGCTGAGCAAAGAATTTTTATAATTACTGAGATTAAAGAAATTAATAGAATTTGCTAGTCCAAAATTAAAATATAATATCTATATATGCAAAATCTAATATAATAAAACAGATCACCATACTCTATTATAAAAATAGCAACATCAAAATCTTAATATCTAAAATTATCATTGCTATCACTGTCAAAACTGCAACACCCTCAATTTTATAATATCATGAATTCTCCCAACATTTCTTTATCAATGTCAAGTATTGGGTAATATATCTAAATTATGGGATTTTGTTTTTTAATTTTGGCAGAGTTTCCTCTATTTTTGTTGATACCAAGTTATCGACAACACTTTTATTATATGTCATTACGATTTTCATCTTAATCCAATCATCCTGGATCACATTCCATTCATCAAACAATAACTCAATATTCATACTTATCCATATATGCAAGTCTCATAATATCAATTAGTAAATTAACATAAATGTACTATCAAAACAACTCAAAGGATAAACAAATTCATCATTAAATATAATAAATGCTAACTAACTACATATAAGCCTTTAAACTACATAAATACAATATTAAGATTAAGAGTCATAATATATTTATAATAAATTTTATCTTATCATTTTGTAAATGATTTGGTCATACTAACAACTATACATATATATAATACATCCACTACATTTTACACTTTTTACTTAATTTTTTCAACACAAAAGAATTTACACTCAAGGTAGAGACATGAATATCACATTCCAAAATAGTAATTCATAAACAGGAGTATTCCTACATCTAACGATCTGCGTCACCTCGCGATGTACCTGTTTCAACAATAACAATATTAAGTAACTTATTCACTATATTATTCTAATATTAATTAATTACTCTTAACCTTTGAAATTTAATACTTTTATTTCAATCTAACTTAATCCCTTAATTTACATAATCTTTTCAAAATTTACAAATCCAGCTAACTCATCTTAATTACCAAATAAATCTAGCACTTCCATATAACTACTCAGAAATTTGGTTTCCTTCCTCAGTCACCAATAGATCCAATACTTCCATTCGAATTACCCATCATCCGGCTAACCTTTTTTGTTAGCCAATCAGTCCGGTAATTCCATTTGAATTTCCCAACATCAGGCTAACTTATTTTATTAGCCAATCAATCCGGTAATTCCATTTGAATTACCCAGCATCCGGCTAACCTCTTTTATTAGCCAATCAATCCGGTAATTCCATTTGAATTACCCAGTATCCGGCTAACTTCTTTTATTAGCCAATCAATCCGGTAATTTTATTTGAATTATCCAATATCCGATTAACCTTTTTTGTTAACCAACCAAACCGGTAATTTCACATAATTTACCGGTAATTCACATAATCATAACTCAATTTATTCATTTGTTTCATTTATTTAATATCAATTAGATGAACAACACAGATTATAAGGGAAAACTAAAAATTATAAAATAAGGTGATGAATCACCTACCTTCTGCTCGGGATGACCCAGCTCCTCCTGTCTGATAACCAGCTCCAGACACAACTCCTGAATCAATCAAGTGTCATTATATCATTAGTCCATCAATATTTTTTTTACGTGCCGAAACACAAAGCACGTAATATTTTTATTTGTAATTTGTTCTAATAAAAATTTATTCTCAAATATAACATCATTATTTTACATACAACTTCATATTTAACTCAAGTTACTTCTTTGCTTACTCTATGTTCATAATTCCTCCAACAAATAATTCTTCTATTCTTTATACCCTTATATCATATTATTCATTTTATCTAAATACTATATTCAAACACAATCTAGATATCTTGTCTTCATATTTTCTTTTAACTAGTTTATTTCCCTTTTAATTTGAATTTACTTATTATTATTATTATTATTATTATTATTTTCTCAATTTAAATGCTATCTCTTCATTTATTCTTTCTTACATTTTCAATTATCATGATTAAACATGGTTTGTTTCTAAACATTAACATCAAAACTCATTCTCCCACTTTTTTCTTCATTTGGCCAAATGTGGTGTCTTTTTCCTCCTCCAAAATTTTCTTCATTTACTTGTTATTTCAACTTATTTTCACTCTATTCCACTTCAATTTCATCATTTTTCCTTCCCCTCCTATTTCCCCCAAATTCACATAAGAACCCCAAGTTCAAAAATCTAGGATTTAAGGGAAACTAAGGTAAAATTCCATGAAATTACTTCCCAACTTAATCAAATAAGCTTAAGAACACATCTAAATCAAACATGAAATCTAAACTTCTCATGCTTACCTATTGCTTTTCTTCCAATTTCTTTTCTCTTCTCTTCTAAGGTTAGTTGAATTCTTCTTCTCAAATCCTCCTTCCTTCAATTGCTTTAGTGCTTTAAAAGTTGAACTTGAAAGCTTATAAAGGTATTTTCTCAATTTCTTATGTTTTTCCTTACTTTTCTCTCTTTCTCTCGTGTTTATGCTCTGTTTCTCTTCATTTTTGTTTAGTTTCTGCCCATTCGGCAGTTATTAGAAGAGAAGGAGAGCTTATATATTTGTTTTCAATGGCCAATTTCTATTATGCCCTTAATGAAAATTTTTTTTTGCTAGCACTATTGAGCTCCATTCATCTTAAAATTTTAACCACATTTTATCCAAAATATTTTAAGGCTCCTCAGAAAATTTCAGCTCAATTCGATGATTGGATTGAAAATTACATCCAATAACGTAAAACTAGTCGAATTGTAATTTTTCATCAAATTTTTGAATTTCTCTACAAATTCTGAAATTTTAACCCAAGCTAAAGTATCATATTATAAGGCTTCACCCAAAATTTTAGAATTTTTTGATAACCAATCAAGAGTTATGAATTTTTTGTTTTTTTTTTTGTTTTACCTAAAACTAGTCAACTTATGATTTTTCGCTTGAGGTTTTACAAAAACAATAAAAATCATCAAATTATCTTGAGAGAGAAAACTCAAAAATATTAACAAAAGAGTAACCAAGAAAAATAACTAAAATTGTTGTTGTTGTTGTTGTGTTAATGATGAAAAAAACAAAAATAAATGAAGGGCTAAAAAAAATCCTAAAAACATGAACAAATGATCAAAAAAAAAATTATCAAGTTAAAAAAATCATTTGAATTGAAAATAATAAAAAAAAAACACAATAAAAAACTAAAAGAAAGAACAAAGGGAGAAAAAAAAACAAAAATATCAATTTTCAAATGATCATAGATACAAAATAAAATTAGAGTTAATTTTTGTTCAAAAAAATATCACCTCGAAAAATAACAAAAATTAAAATCAAAACTAAGAGCACACTTATATATACATAGATAAAAGTATGGATTATTCCAAGAATATAAAAAAAAATAAAGGGATAAAAATAAAAAATTAAAAGTATAAAAGCCAACATGAAAATCAAATGAACAGGGATTGAAATAAAAAATTAAAAGAATAAGGATCGAAATGAAAATCAAATATATTATCAATTTCAATCAGATGACAAAATTGAAAAAAATCAAAACTTGTGTACCGAATATATTGAGTTATTTCAACCCATTTCGGAAATTAAAAGAAAAGGGACTAAAGTGAAACATTGACATTTAATTAATTTGAATCGAAGGACCTAATCGAATTATATCAAAACTTATGTAACAAAAATCAGGATCGTACATAAAATTTAAAGTTTGGGAACCGAAGTGAAAAAGGTACAAAAATGGGGGCCTCTCCTGCACTTTTACATGCAAGAGAGAGAGAAACGAGTCCAACAATTTTAACCGGCCACCGCCTTGTCCACGACCACCGTCTATCAACACACGCCACTCCGGGAGGAAAATCACGCGGAGACGCGTCGAATGAGACGCCGATAGCCTATCTCCACCCACCGGAGAAGCCGTCACATGTCACCTAAACAGGGCATGTTTATTTGATAATATTTTATATATTATTTTATATACTGATATAGAAAAATATTTAAAAAAAAAATAAAAAATATATATAAAAATCATTTTTAAAATGAATCTCAAACAGGCTGAAAGAGGAGTTCAATGAAGAAGATTTCTCTCTAAATATGGCAGAAAAAGTAGATCAAATTCTGTTTGGTTTATTATGATTCGATTTATTGTTATTATTAGGTGTTTTAGAGTTATTTCTTTAAAGTTTATATGGTGTATTAGAAGTTACACCATGTTTTTATTGTATTGTAATGGAGATCACCGAATAAAAATCCAGGCGACGATGACAGCTCTCCTGTCTCTACAAGTGACTTCTTGTCGGCTTTGAAAAGAAATAGAGAGAATAAATAAAAGAAAAAAGCACGAGTCTGGCTTTCAGGCCCAAACCCACTAGACTTTTTTCCTTAAGGCTAAATGAATGGGCTTGCCCATCAATGCCCTTCTTCTTCTTCTTCTTCTTCTTCTTATATAAAAAAAGAAGAATTTACATGATTGTTTTATATATTTTTAATTTACATTAATGTTTTATTTATTTTACTTTCAGTTAATACTTTCTCTTTTTTATTTTTTTTAAATTTTATCATTTTTTAAATAATAGTTAATTTTTTAAAATTATTTTATATTTTATAATGTTTCAAAGAGATTATTATAATTTATTTATTTTCTTATTTTATATTTAATATAAATAATTTATACTTACATAATAAATTTTTAAAAATAAAAACCAGTCGTTCTTGATAAGAAAAAAATAAGCTATAAAATGAAGAAAATAAAAACACAGAGACTTGAAACAAAATTCATGCTCAATATTTGCACTCATATGTATCTGTTTATATATAGATAGATAGATATAGAGAGAGAGGGATTAGCTTTCTATTCTATCTTTTAAATAACATGAATGATATTTTATAAGTTTATCAATCATTTAGTTTAATCTAAATCATTGAGCAGGTGATTAAACTACGTGCGAGTATATAATTTTGCCCTCAACACGACCCATTATTTATCAACTTTTTTTTTATTATTAATATTAATATTTGATTCGGTTTATTTATATTTTGATTAATTTTATGAATTCTAAAATTAATGATTATATAAATCAATAATAACTATCATATTAACAAAATTTAAATTATAAAAAAATAAAATTTTTAATCCTAAATTATTACATCTTACACCTATTACATGGTTAATTATTTCCCAAAGTATGATGTTCAATGTGAGCACATGAACAGCGAAGCCGACAGCAGATTGATGGATTTGGAAAAGCAAGGCATGAATCCACTAGTGGCCAAGTTATCCAGATGAGGCAAAGAAGAAAATTGGCTACGTGAGTTTCCAAGAAGGATAATGATTACTTCTCTCCAGTTGGTGTTTTTGAAGGTTAAAGTTAAATCTTAAACAGTTTTATTTACTTTATCCCTTCCTTTTTGTTTCAAAATAATTGCCAAATAATTCTTTATTTATTTATTTATTAATTAATAACTCACCCACTCCCGTTCTCTTTCCACTAACAATTGTCGCCCGTCGGTATAATAACACGTGATTGAACATCCACAGGATTAATCTCTGTATTCTTCAAAATTACTCTGTTACTGATACTTATTTCTGTAGTAATTCATTTCTTAAAATACGGGAGCTAAATTATAATTTTCTCACACGTGCTGGTGCAATTGCACGAGCCAAATGGTGGAGTGGTGGTTTTAGTGCTTCACCTGCCAAACTTGACCCCATACGACTCCTCACGGATTCTTAACTCCTTCCATTATATATACATGCGACTCAATCTCTATATTTTGTCTACAATAAAAGAAGAAGAAAAGAAAATTGCTTTCAGTGCAGAGTTTCTTCACTTGCAGCCATGGTTTCTGCAGAGCTTGCTAGAGATGTGGTCGGTATCCTAGGTAAGAAGCCTCGTTTGTTTCCTTCAACGTATACAAATGATGTCTCAACAGGTTTCTTCAACATTTTGACCGGGCTTCCTTGTACAGAGAAGAAGAAAAAGAGATTTCTTTTCTTGTGATTCTATCTAATGATGTGGGTCTCTTTCTTTTTTTTTGTAGGAAACGTCATCTCTCTTTTCTTGTTCATGTCACCAGTGTGAGTACTGTTTACATGGTCCTCGGATCATTTTATTTATATATACATGTGTGTGTGTGTGTGTATAAAGCTGATATAATTAGCTTACAGTGTCTGTTTATTGGCATGTAAACCAAATAATGTTAAGGCAAGAGCGCAACCAAAAATCCTGGTTTAGAGCAGCAATGAGAAAATAATTGAGTCTATGAAAGTGGAAATCATATAAAGCTGAAAGGCAAAATTAAAGTTTCTGACATGCCCCCCCTCCCTGTCTACTTTATTTCCGTCGCTGTCGAAGGTACATTCATGATGTGATTTTTAATGGCTAAATAAAGATTTAAAAAGAATATATTTTTATGTAATTATCTTTATGTATTAATGTACGGTTCAGATTAGATTATTTTAGATCAAAGTTTTGTGACTTGCATGCAAACCACCATCCTAAACTTTATTTTAATGGATTTGGTACAGCACAGGAAAACATCAACCAACCACGGAACCAAAATATGCGAGAGGCCTTTTCTTGTCTTCAAAAATAAAAAATAAAAGCCTTGATTTGTTTACCTTTATTTGTGACTGCTTTTTTTAAATATTTTTTATTTAAAAATATATTAAATTGATATTTTTTATTTTTAAAAATTATTTTTAATATTAATACATGAAAATAATCTAAAAACATTAAAATATTCAAGTAAAAAATAAAAAAATATTTTTTAAATACTTATGAAACATAGTATAAAGCACTCTTTTTATGAAGTATTTTTTATTTGCATGGTTTTGAGTAATGACCGGCCTTCGTCCTCTTTTATTGACGTGCTCAGGCCAACTTTTGTCCAAATATGGAAAAAGAAGTCGGTAGAGCAATTTTCACCAGCCCCGTACCTTGCAACCTTGATAAACTGCGCCGTTTGGGTCTTATACGGACTCCCCATAGTGCACCCTCACAGCACATTGGTCTGGACCATAAACGGGGCGGGGACTGCTATTGAGATTGTCTACCTCCTCCTTTTTATCATTTACTCAGACAGCAAGAAGAGGCTTAAGGTGCTCCTGCTTGTTCTTGTTGAGGTTATATTCATGGCTGTCCTGGCCATTCTGGTCCTAACACTAGTCCATACCACCAAGAAGAGAACTGTCATCGTTGGAATTGTGGCCATAGTTTTTAATGCCATGATGTATGCTTCACCTCTATCAGTCATGGTTAGTCCCCTAAATCATCACCATTTTCAGTCGATTTCCCAGATTTTGATTGCTATCACTGTGCTTTACCATAAATGGACTGTACAGTGTTAGTGCTTGTTTCCAAATTGAAGATTATTAAGCATGCACGGGAGGAAATTCTTAGCTTATGGGCCTGGAATAATTTGTTTAAATGATGCAGAAACTGGTGATTACTACTAAAAGCGTGGAGTACATGCCATTTTTCATCTCTCTTGCTTCCTTTGCCAATGGCGTTGCCTGGTCTGCTTATGCTCTCATCAAATTTGACCCCTTCATCCTCGTGATACATCTCTCCCTCTCTCTCACTATATACATGTGTGATTGCAGTAGCATGTTCTCTGACATGGGTCTATGGTTTATTTCTCAGGTTCCCAATGGAGTGGGCACATTATTTTCAGTCGCCCAGTTGATCCTATATGCGGTGTACTACAGGTCCACACAGAGACAGATAGCAGCAAGGAAGACAGACGGTGAGGTGGGCTTAACGGAGCTCGGAGAAGCCAGGAAGACATGAGCATGGCTCAAGGGGCTGAAATAGAAGAATCGCTTACAGCTTCCCTGTGTTCTATCTCATTAAAAGATGTAGAGCTTAAGTTTCGTTGCTCTCTTCCAACTTTATGCATTTGGCATTTTCCTCATTGCTTTTGTTTTCGTGATTAAAATTAAAAAAAAATAGTTTTATTATGAAAAATATTTTCACTGTAATTAAAATAAATTTTAAAGTTTTCAGTTAAAATTATAATTAAATTTAAGTTAATAAAAAATAGTTTTAAGTATTTAGTTATCAAGTTTTTTATATTGTTTTTAATTTGTGAAATTTCTTTAAAGTATGTGTATATATTTAAATATTTAATAATTATAATAATAAAATATAATTAATAATTCAAGTAAATTAGACACTTGTTTTTATTTTCTCATCAAACTATTATAATTTCATCATGAATTATAAATCAATAAGTGAAGTCATCTACGATCCCAGAACAACATATAGTAAAATATCATTTGAAATAAAATTATGATTACGAGAAAAAAATTATATCTTGATCCCATTCTAATATATTTATTTATATTTTAATTAATTTTTATATTAATTTAATATAAAAAATATACTTTTTATAATAAAATATAATAAATAATAAACTAAAAAATATAGTTAAATATAATTAAAAGCACCTACCTCCAGCAAGACACATGGAAAGCATTAAAAGCAGCTAATGGCTGCTTTTCATGCAACTGAGTTTTGTTGATTTTTTGAGATGGGACTTACATCAGTTTTTCAACTTATCAACTATAACTAAACACTAAAATTATAAATTTTTCTCAAGCTCCAATACAACCTCAATTCCAAACACCTTCTTAGCACGAGAATCAATCAAACTCTAGTAACTTGCATGTTTTCATATATATATAAGAATATGTTGAAAGCATCCGTATTTCTATCTTAAAGCAATGTTATTAATCTCGTTCTAAAACCACCAAAATATTTTGTACTAATAAAATAAAATAAAATGATACAATTTTTATTTTATTTAAAGTTTTTGTACATTTTAAAAATTCCATCTAAATTTCAATCAAAATATTCTAGTTTTGTTCTTCCTATTTTGTTTTGACCAAATAATGATTTTTGAAAATAATAAATAATTTTATAATATTAATTATATTTCATAATTTGACTATTCAATTGAAATGAAATTTTACGAGTGCATATATTTATATATGTTATGTTAAAATCTTAAAGCAAACAAAGAATATAACATCCGTGCAAGATTGATGATGATATTATCATAATATTATAAATGCTAATAATTTTATTCTGAAAAATTATTTTATTATGTCTTTTTTTAGATTATTTTTTTCTCAATTTTATTATTCAACAACGAGTTTATTAAGAATTTAAATTTATAATTTGATTTGTTTTATTTAGGGCTATCATAGTTTTATAACTAATGTCACATATTTGAAATATTAGCCTAGATTGACCTGTTGATTCAATATATCGTTGTTTCAATATTTTTTAAGATGTCAACTTGATTTCTTTATTAAATTATATTTTCATCAATTTTCATGTCATCTTTGAACTCATCAAGACGGTCGAGTTATATAAGTTTAACTGTGAATTTTTTTTTAAATTTAAATTGCAAAATAATAAATAATTTTATTTAGGATTTAAACTATTTTTTTAATTAATATATTCAATTATGTATACATATACATAAATAATATAACCCAAAAACAAAACACCAAAACATTTTAAAATTAAAATATTCTATTCCAATGAAAAAAAAAAAAAAGAACAACCAAAATAAAATCGATAACCCTGCTTGAAAGACTAGAAATAATTAGAGTTGTGCCATGGGAATCTTGCCTTAGATTATATTACTTCTTGTATCCGTGCTAAACCTTAAACCATGAATACAGACATTATTTCACTAAAAAAAATAATTAAATTGTTTTATTTTGGCAATTTGTTTTTAAAAAATAAAAAAAAAACAACGTTGGTTTTTTTTTTTTAAATCAATAATAATATACTTAACAAGTTTTATTTATTTTTAAAATACGGCGTCTCTCATCAATGATATCTTAAAATATCTCATTTTCTGACGGCAACACGTATCAAACTGTACTATTCCTCTCATTGTCTTATTTTGACAACTTTTTTTAAGAATAAATAAACAAATAAAAACACTGTTTATTGAAGAAAAAAGAAGAAATCTATTGAAAGGTGGTGGGGGGTATTGTCATCCATCATGTCATTCTGCAATTTCCTGCCCACTAGACGTCAGGTTTTCACTGCATTTCACCTTCACGATGATTATCTTGCCTTGATTCGACAAGTGGCATCATCCTGTGAAGGAGGAGTAGCCAAGATTCTACGCTTCCCACATTCAGAAATCTGTATCATTGAAAACACGTTGAAATGAACTCCCATGATCATCATATACGCTTCCTATGTCAGAAAAGCATGAGTGAGCGGCCCCAGCAGCCCTATTGGATGCCATTTCCCAAAATTTGTCTCATTGTGCTGGAATGTGGCGTAATTGTTAGACAATGGACATCTTAACTCCAGCATATTAGTTTTCTGTTTTATATCAGTTTCAATGTTTCTGGTTTTTCTTTATTTTCAATTTGACTTTGTTAAGCGTAATGGATAGTTTTTCTGAAGTCAGTTGCTTTTCTGAAGTTAGTGGCAGCATATTCTCATTAGTTTCATCCACTATGTTTAGTGACAGATTGTAAGAAATTTATGTTAAGTTTCTATGTACATAAAACCTGCAATGAATGAAATAAGTACTGAGGAATTTTGTCAATCACCTGGTGTGTGTTCTTGTTTATGCAATTCTAAAGCTCTAAATCTCAACGGTGGTATCAGAGCTCCATGGATCTTATAGGACCGAAATATTTTTTTCAACTCCCAGCACAAATGACATCCAACAACTTACTTTTAAACTCTTCTATTATCTTCACTGGTGAAAACTACCACATTTAGTCAGAAAGATGCAGGCTTTTCGTGAAGCCTATGACCTTTGGGAAGCTGTGACTGAAGACAAACCAATTGCTCCTTTACCAGCAAACTGATTGAGAAAATCAGAAAATATGCATTCTGATCCTCCATTTGCTATTCAGCATCAACTTGAAGAAGATGAATTGATGGATGATTTCCCGGTTAGGGGTACAAGATCCTTGGAGGACATTTAAGAAAGATGCAGCATGTCAATCATTGAACCTACCAGCATCTATAATTCAAAGGAAAATCTGTTAAATCCAATCAAATTCTCAAAACAAAAAATCTACACCATCTTTTGCATAGGAATCCAAGAATTGTTCTCCAAACTTCCCATATCCACAACGTAATCATAACTCCCCAGTGCTCTCACAGGAGCTCCCAAGATTGGAATTTGCATCATGAACTGATAGCCTTATTACATTACTATTTGATGATCTTGAAACATCCATACACTCATGCAAGTCCGCATCACAGGCAACCAAAACCCGCTCATAATCATCATCCAGATACTTGATGTCGAATGTACCCACCTCCATCTTCAGCCTCTTGGCCACTTCCTCTTTTAGCTCCAGAATCCCCGAACTCAGAGAGATTCGGAACCGTATTATGTCTTCCCTATATGTTGCCTTTATGGCTACTCTATTCATTTCTTCCCTAGATGTTACATGCGGCATTGCGTGCGAAAGAGCAGCAATCATTTGAGTGGGATTTGTATCTGAGCATGGAGGATCTGTCCAGCTGGATTCTGGAACTCGTTCATCCACAATAGCTTCTGCCATGGCAGGAAAAGGGTTTCTGAAATCTTTCGAACTGCCAACATCCTCTATTCGCATGCCGCCAAATTGTTCTTGAGCTTCTGTTGCGACAAAAGCATCAGGTATTGAGTGAGCAGCTGGCAGATTTAGTTCCCTGCTTTGTTGAAGAGCCATTTCACGTGATCCCACTGCTTTAATGCATCGCTCAAGGACAGGAGAAACAGATGGGTCCTTCGCAGGTGCACTTTCATTTTCCGGGCTACCTTGGCATGAGCCATGGGCAGGAGTTCCTGCACTCTCATCCCTCGAACCACTCCTTGTTTTCGATCTGTTTGAACATTTACCTAACTCTGGTGAAAACCTTTTCTGCACAGTGAGTTCCTCTTGACTCAATAATCTACATCGTAGCAACTGATTTTCGAAACCAGCCTGTGCATCGCCTCCTGGTGCTCTGCAGCTGGGTGATCCATTCTTGTCACCATGATGTTCAGGGGATTTAGAGTTTGGTGAGCTCTGCTGATTTCTCCCATTCAAATTGGAAGGCAAAGAAACTGCACCAACAGCAACAGGAAGAGGACTTGTAGTGAGAGGAGTTAAAGCAAATGCTCCTTCAGTGCCGTGGACTGATTCAATTACCCGCTTTACCTTCTTGGTCTTGCGAGATGGCCAGCGAGAGATCCCATGCTGCCTGCAAATGCGCTTCATTGTAGTAGGGCAAACTGTAAAGTGTAACACAGGAAATTGTCTCAGAAAAATCCATTTTATAACAAGCTATACCACAGCATTAACCAGCTTTTAGAAAGGAGATTGGCATCCTTGCAATCATAGCAAGAAAATTACAAGTGAATTTATTTAAGTGCATAATCGTACCACCAAGGCTCTTTGCAGCATCTTTCAAAGTTCCAGTAAAATATTGTTGGAGAACCTCTAGACTAATCATTATCTCTGTCTTTCCACGTTTCTTCTCTTTTGGGTTTCTTGTCTCTTTCCCTGTAAGAGAAGCATGAGTTTTCCTGACATCTGCTTGAACATCACTGCCTCCATTTTTTATAATATCCAAGCCCAACATTAACTGATTCTTTTCTGGATCAATCTGTACAGTCAGTTCATTTAGCAACGCATTGTCTTCTTGGGGAGATTTTTTAGATTGGATTATCTGAATGCATTCAAGTCCCAAATCAAGTTTCCCATTAGCAGAAACATGAATCATTTCGACAAATCCTTCCTCCTCTTCAAGGTCCACCCCAGAAGCAACCTTAAGACTCTGGAAACTCTGCTTCATGATTGCCAATATGGAGCCTAACAAAGTCTTCCATTCATGACTGCCTGTGATGCTAGGGGGCAGAAAAAATTCAAGAACGTAATCATCATCTCCAGTATAACTGCTCCGCAAGCAGATTGCAAAACAGCTGTTTAATCCAAACATGCGTGCATAATGTACTAGAGGATACTCAGTCTTGCAGAACTGGGTAATGTCTGGGCAGAAGCACAAGTTGTGGGACAAAAATGCCCTCCCAGCAACACCCTGACCCTTTTGCAAGTGATGCTCAAGACAGGCCTCCCTGAAACCCCACATGTGAGCATCCACCACATAGAATGGCAAATCAGTAGAGGACATGCAGACTTGCCCGTCGCAACTGCCACCATAGCTGGTGCAGCTCTTCTTCAGACCACCGCCATGGGCTAGAGCACTGCGATGCATGCATGGAACCCATGTCTGGGCCAAAGGCAATTTCTGAGTTTCACACACCATTGTCAATATCTCCAAAATTTCAGCAAGTGCATTTTGACGACTTTCATTACAAATCTGGTTTAAAAGCAGTGCCAAGTATATATATTTGTGAGAATAAAGGGGGAATAAATGAAAGAAGAGGACAAGATTTGTCTTGGTGCTCTAGAAATAATACCAGATTCTACATAAAATAAATTATTGTAGCTCACCTGCACGCTGGGAGGGTCCAATATCTCTGAACTTTTCAAATTTACTGCCTGCAGAACAGCTGAAATCATGTGACTGGGAATCTCGATATGAATTACTTGCCAAGGTGTGTGTAATATGATCAAAACAATCATATATCAAAGTTTGCCATAGGAAATCCCACTAAAAATTAAAGGATCACCAAGCTCAATCAAGAAAGGAAATAACATGTGATGAATACGCATATCAAAGGGAGATGAAACCCAACCTCAAGTGCCTTGCAGACTTTATCAACCTCAGGCGCGTAGTTGATCTTCTGTGAAGTCATAATGAGCTCAACCACACCGACACAAGACTGTCCAAAAGGTTCAAAGACTGGCAAAGCCACGGTTCCCCGAACATTGCAGTGCAGAGCATGATCAAGCCGTGAATACTCCTTGCTTGAGTAATACTGAACATTGGGAGTCCATTCCGGTAACTTTTGTCTGAAAACACGTCCAGGTAGCCCAAGCTCTCCGTCACTCTCTCCGTCCACAGAGAACTTGTACATAAGAGAGACCATCCTATACTGATGAAGTCCATTGCTATGAGGATCAATAACGAAGGGTTGCCCTGAAGTTGTCAATGCATATCGACCCCCATTCTTCACGGGTGCCCAAACCTGAGCTAGAATATGTTGTTCTGTTGATTCTTTGAAATGTCTCAGGGCCCGTGTCATTCTCTCTTTAATTGAACAATACTCATCAGGGTTGTCAATAGGCATTAATCTCAAAATTGGAGAAGGAAGTTTACTGCTATCATCATTTTCTCCTTTACTTCCAGTTTCCGAATTTGGATTGCCTGCATTGAGAAAATATCCAAGTCAGCAGTGAAGAAAACAGATGATCCAACATCCTGATAGCGGTCGATGAGCTGTGATGGTGCAGAGAGAAGACAGACTGCGAGAGATTAAATGATACAGTTAACTTGTGAAGCAGAAAGAGCAGCCTACTTGGACTTGCAAAATCCTTTGCATGACCTCAGACTTCAAAGGATATAAGTTTTACCATAAAATATTATGCAAAAGAACACTAAACTTGAACGTAGTCTCCAGATTTATGGAAGTACTGAGTTCAGGAATCGACTAATACCATTCATTTGTGAGAAGACAGAATTAAGACCATTAAAACAGACAAAAATTAATTGCACCACATTTTCCTTCTTGGATTTTGGTTTTCTCATCTCCCTAAACACTGGAGATCACGTTCATGTTTCATTTTCATTGCTCGAGTCGTGGCTTTTATGCAAGTACGCTTCTATAGTTCCAATATCTGTGATAAACACGTGCTTGAGAAAGTTTTCAAATTCAGACACCAAAGAAATTTCAATCCCTCAATACAATCAACAAGACAATAAATTTTACAATAAAGTTCAAATTAACCGATCAAAAGCACCAAAAGAAAACACGCACACACTTAAACACAGGAAAAAAAAAAAAAAAAAAACAGAAACTCCCTCTCTGCATTCACCACCAAACACAAAACAATAAACTTCTGAATCCGAGGAGGTAAGAAAAAGTCAAATAATTTCTAACACGACCAGAACAAAACTAAATATCTACAACTTTTTCACATTTCATTCATTCAAAGAATGCAACTTTAGCATCAGATAATCTTCATTCATTCGCGCGCACAAAACCAAAGTTAAAAAAAGAATAAAATTACGGGACCGACATGTGAGGGGGATAGTATAATCAGATAAGCGGAGGCCACCATCGAAAGCAGAGGAAGCGTGATCGCCACCATCAGCAACAAGAAGTCTATCGTCATCAGAGAAAGCCCAGAGGGGAGAACAAGGCTGTTCATTAGGAGAAGAAATAGGAAAAGGAGACAAATGGTATGAAGAAATAAAAGAGATCTGATCTAAAGGCCAAGAGCTATCAAGATCAAACTCCATTGACTTCCTTCCTTCTGAGACGCCCCCTCCTCCAACTTCAGTTGGTTCTGGCATTTTTGTTTTGTTTTTTAAGATTGTGAGTGGTTTACATTCAAAGAAACAAACTTTTCGCTGTGTATTAATATATTTCTCTCTTGCAAAAGAGGATATGGAATATGATGTATTTTTCTTTCTGTTTTTTTTTCCCTTTTATCTGAATGAGAGAGAGGAAACGTGGGAGTGGAAGTGTGGGGAGGGAGAGAGGAGGGTAAAACACAATTTGGTTTTTGTCCTGCACAATTGCTTGTGTGTGACTCCATGGAATCCATCAACTGTACTACTTGCTGCTGCTGAGGAAATGAAACATAAAAATATGCAACCATCATTCTCAACTTCACTTCTACTCCTTTGAAACAAGAACCAAGCCATCCAAGTTGGCGCGTTCTTCTCTTTTTTGTCCTACTTTATTTCCCTCCATTCACTTGAATAAAAAAATCATTCCTAATTGGCAAATTAGGTATTGTAGATTGAAAAATAAAAAACAGATTTAATGTTATTGCAATTCATTCACAGTCACAACTTTACCAAACATATGCTACTCGATATTTTTATACAAACTAGTAAGAACATAATAATCCAATCAAACATAGGTTTGATAAAATATCAAACATAATACACTTTTATTCAATAATGAGTTGAACTAAAAAATCCATAGACTTGGCAAAATATCTGATCTAGCACACCTTGGTTCAGTCATGAGATGAATCTAAGGAATCAAAAATCTTACTAAATATCAGACTCAATATATTTAGGCCCCGTTTGTTTCCTGGAATTCACTTTCTGGGAAACCATTTTCCAAACTTTCCTGTGTTTGTTTGTCTTCTGGAAAGTTGATCAACGGAAAACACTTTCCGGTCAACGGAAAACACTTTCCAGTCAAAGAAGAATTTGGCCTGGTTTTCAGGAAAGTATTTTCCGGAAAATTTGGGCGGAAAACACTTTCCGGAAGTTGTGAAAAATTTAGAAATGTCATTATTTGCTGATTATATCAAATGTGATCCTCAAACTTTTGATTGCTATATATAATTTGTTTTGAATATTTATTTTTCAATTTTATCTCTTAAAATTTAATTTTTATCTTAATTTTGGTTCTTATTTTTATAATTGTTATTTGCTTTTTTCTTATCATTTTTTTATTGAAATTTTTTATCTATCAAATTTGGTCCTCATTTTTTTTATTGTTACTTATTTTATTTGAAATAATTTATGAAATGTTAATTATTATTATTTTAATTTATTCACCTTTTATTTTTTTTAAAAAAATGTTAGATTTGATCTCTATTATTTTGATTATTATTTATTTTATTTGAAATAATTTATGAAATTATATTTTTTTTTCAATTTCATTCTCATTCAACTTTTTAATTTGTAAGATTTGTTCCTCATTATTTTAATAAACTTGAAAAAAAAATTAATTTATTAATAAATTATTTTCCAGATCATTTTCCATAACATAATCAAACACTGGAAAGTGTTTTCCAGTTCATTTTCCATAACACTGCCAAACATCGGAATTCACTTTCTAGGAATTCACTTTCCAGGAATTCATTTTCCCCGGAATTCACTTTCCAAAAAGAAACCATTTTCCAGCAAACAAACGGGGCCTTAGATTCAATCATAAGTTAAGCATAAAGAATCATGAGTTCAGTAAAATATCAACCCAGTGCATTTAAATCGGCTATGAATTTAGCCTGACAAACCATGAATCTGGTAAAATATCAAATCTAATATAGTCGGGCTTAGTCGTGAGATGAGTTCAAAAAACCTTGAGTTTGATAAAATATTAGATTTCATATACTTTGTCAACCATGATTTGAGCCTAAAAAGCAATAAATCTAATAAATACACTAGGCTCAATACATTTGTATTCTATCATGTGTTGAGTTCAAGTAATCATGACTCCAACAAAATATCACACTTAATATATTCGGTCTAGTTATATGCTAAACCTAGATTATTGCAAGTCTAATAATTATCATATTCATCTTACTTGTATTTGGCTACTTGCTAAGCCTGTATAATATTGAAGATCCGTATAAGACTTAAAAGATATCATATCCCTAGACTATTGAAATGACATGTTTATGTTAAGAATAATCATCTTTTTATATCTATAAATGTGTGAAAAGTCTCCAAGAGATTTATCATATTTTGATTTTATTAATAATTTGTAAAAACTATTTTTTCTATATTAATAAAACAAAAATAAAAAAGTTTTGCTCTTAAATTTTAAAATTTTTCTTTTATTTTTTGTTATTTTTATTTAAAAAGTATTAATTTTATCATCCAAAACTATTTTTGCCAGTTAGTATTAAAATTGCTACTGGCATAAAAAAAGTGATTTTATGACTCATTTATTCTCCCCGACTCGTAATGAACCTCTAGATATTGTACGGGCTACATCACTGCCTTGATTTATTATATTATATCATGTGACATGTAAAGGGCAAACGACAAATTGTAAGCGGAAGAACTACTTTCTTCAAAGAATAGATTTAGGCCCCGTTTGACATTGCTTGCCAACCTGTTTTTTGCTGTTTTTTGATGTTTTTTTTTATCATTTTAAAAACCGGCGGTTAGTGTTTTTAGATCATTTTGATGTGCTGATGTCAAAAAAAAATTTAAAAAATTTAAAAAAATATCATTTTAATGTATTTCGGCACGAAAAGCACTTTGAAAATAAACAGGAACCACACTCCCAAACACCCCCTTAGAAGATTGATGTCGGTAGCTTAATTTAATGCCCCTTAATGGAAATTAAAGTATGATTAACCTTGTTGTATAAAGTAAGAACCCTAATTAGTCACTGCACGTTGTCATATTCAAGTGCAAAAATATCTTCAAGTTGGTGGTCATAGTGAGTAGAAAAATAAAAATTATCTAAAAATATAATCGACGTTGTTTTTGAAAATATTTTTATTTTAAATATTTTAAATATTTTTATTTTAAAAAAAATATATTTTTAATATCAACACATGAAAATAATTTAAAAACATGAAATATTAATTTAAAATATTTTTTTTAAAAGAATTTTTGAAAGACAATACCAAACTCCCTCCAGTCTAGAAGTTTATACATAATCAATATTATTGTTTTAATCTATGTGCCAAGTGAATTTGTTCCTTCCATTATATTTATACCCAAAATAAATATATAATAAAACAGTAAACATCATAAAAGAGTCGGTCGTAGAAAAAGAAAAGGAGAATTAACATATAAAATGAAACGCCTTTATTATTGCTGTAGTGGATTGACACAATAAAATGGAAGAGGGACCTTTAAGCAAAGCAATTAAAGTCGATCAGTATTATTAATAAGCTAACAGTGGATAAAGTAATCACTCTCAGTTTCCTCAAGAATTTGCATGAAACCATCATGTATGCTGACAAGAAAACCAGACTGGATTACAGTTGGGCGCAAAAAAAACCATTAATTGAGACAGACATCATTAGCTACTCACGAGGTTGCTCGAGTGTTCTATCATTTGCTTCCATTGCACAATGCACCTTCCAAGCATGCCCGTGAACTTTGATCCGAGCATCTGGGATTTCACAGAGCAATGCTACGAATTCAAATAAAAAGTAGGTGGTGTAGTGGGCTCGTAGCGGGAGATTATTATTCATATACATGGGATATAATTTATGAGGAAATGTTTGATGCCATCTGTACGTATACCAATACTGTCGAGGGTCAACTAGCAGCACAGTTCTATATACGATTACAAAAATATTTCAGCTACAGTCTGGCTTAATGGTTTATGGCTTTATGCTAGTCATGCTCCCCAACTACTACACTAATTTATAGAATAGACAATTAGAAGTTGATCCGAAGAGTCCTTTAAGATTCACAAACTCTAGCAAAATGAAGAGTTGAATAATGAAAGAGAATGATTGTAACAAATATTACAATGACCTTGTTCTTGTACTTTTAGAGGGTCAACTTACTTTGATGGCAGATTTATGGAGTTATATATGTGCCTTCATTGCATTTAGATAGAGCTTCAAATTAGTAAATATTGCATGAAAGCCTAACGGTTCTCATCTATTCATTGAAAGTACGTGAAATGAGATGCCTATGGACTAGATTTGCCAATAAGAACATAGTAAAGTCCCTCTTTGCATAAGCTATCTGCGGAAGAGGAGAAAATTTGGGCTCCAGAAACCCTACCTACCTGGTGAAGAGACTTTCCTCTTTTGTTTTTTGGTCAAGTGGGAAGCCGAGTTAGGGAGATCAATATAATGGGGGAAACATGGAAAAGAACAAGTGAAGACAATCATGAGGTAGGTTACCAAAACATATCAAACCCACAATGCTTTACAGCTTTATGTCACATTACAGAAATGAACCAAGAAAACAAAGAACAAGCACATATCTACAACAACATGCAATTTCCAAATAAAAATCCTTGCTCCGGTACCGACAAAGGATACGCCTAGAAAATATACATTGTAGAATTACTTAAGCCTGTGCATCAACCAGAAGTTTACTCGATGAATTGCAAATTCAATATTGGCTTTCATAAGCTGAATTTTGATAAGATCTTGATATAAAAAAGGTGGATCACTTGTATCTCGTGTGGAAATACAGTCTTTCAAGACTGAGATGCTAGCAGTATTAAGCTAAACGATGTTAAACTTCTGTGTTCTGCTTTAAAGGCAACACAATATAATCACTACAATACAACTACTACCTTTTCCCTCAGAACATGCCCCTCACAAGATTATCTTGCAAAATGGACACGTAAGCTCAGAACCCCCTGATGAGAAATGCAATGAAGCCATTACTTCCTGAACAAAGATGACATGAAAAGGCCTAGATACATCAATTGTCACATACATGACACGAGTGGAATTTCTAGAATTGGACGCGTTCTTGGATGCCCTTAGTGGGACCGTTCTTGAACAATGACATGGATGTACTCCATAGAGGTTAAAAAAATGACCGTTAGTCTGTCTAGATGCCATATGCTGATTAGCGTCTTGATTTTTGTTGGGGAGGGTACCCGGTCCCTGTTCCAGGTGGGTCTTTCCTTCGCAGGTGATGCTGCTGATGGGGCTGGGCAACACCACGTGGCATAGGGATGTTACCAGGATTCATTCCACCACCCATCCCCGCTTGAGAAGTGAGATTATAAGCTGCCATGCCCTGAGGTTGCATTCTCTGCACGCCCATAGACATTGGTCGAGATGCAGATCTGCTGTTAATTCCATGAGCACCTGGCATGCCTCCAGAAATCGCATTTCCAGATGAGACAGGTTGTGGAGGTTGAAGACTAGTTGTTCCTTCAAAATCTGTATTTGTATCTACTGGACGTGTAGGATAATTGATGACCTTCTCTCCAGGTTGAGAGGGAACCAGGGCATTCCGTCCAGGTAGAGGTTCACTACGAAAATAATCATGCTCTATAGCTTGTGCAGCTGTTATGCGCTTTCGAGGATCATATTCAAGCATCTTAGATAGAAGGTCAAATGAAGCACTTTTTGGAGAGAGAGGCACAGCACCATGTAGTCCAGTATTCTCATACTTGTGCCCTTGGATATGCGACACGTCATTATGCCAGTGCGGAAGACTTGCAAGCGTTGGCCATTTTTCTATTGTGGGATGGCCCAAGACCTTAAATATCTTGTCAAGTTGATCGAGCTGGAAAGGATTTGGTGTCGATTTGGCTTCTGCCCCTTGAAAAAGTGGCTTTAAAGTCAAAAGTTCAGCAAAAATGCATCCAACAGCCCACATGTCGACAGCACTTGTGTAGTGCTTGGCCCCCAGAAGCAACTCAGGTGCGCGATACCAAATGGTTACAACAACACCATTATCAAACAAAGCCTTCAAGGGAGCTTGATATATTCTTGCTAGTCCAAAATCAGCAATTTTGACGACCCCGTGTTCCTCTCCCTCGCCCATAACTAAGATATTTGATGGCTTTAGATCTCGATGTATGATCCAGTTACTGTGCAGATAGTTCAGTCCATTGAGTAGCTGCCAGAGCAATGATTTAACAGTGTACTGATTGATCATATTGCTACCCTTGTCTCTATGATGCCTGATGATTTCATAAAGATCATGCTCCGCATAATCAAAAGCCAGATACAGTGACATGTCAACATGATTGATGTGCACATTCACAAGCTTCACAACATTCTCATGAGTAATTTCCCTAAGTAACATGATTTCACGGATGGCAGTTGGTGAGACACCATCACCATCCTTGGACTGCTTGAATTTCTTGATGGCAATGGACTTTCCACAATTTGGAGGAGACTTGGTTTTTGCTAGGAATACAAGACCATAAGTTCCTTCACCAATCTTGCCAATAAGATTGTACTGTTGCAGCCACTCTGGCTTTTCACCCATGGTTGCAAAAGAACTTTGGCTGTGTATCCTTACAACCGAGGTTGCTGCATTGGCACAGAGATTGAAAAGAAAAGGGTGCACCAGTTTCCTGCACCAGCTCACAGATCCATAAAGTTAAAAGGCAACTGCTTACAGACCATTAATGAAATTACATGGAAGATTAGAAAAAGAAATTGAAATTTTTGGAAGTACGAATAGAATATCAATTGTGAATGCATCACAGTTAGTTTCACTATAGCTACATGTTCAAAAGCCTTGTTCTGCAAAAATTACTTCAATAAGAGATTTCTAGAAATAAATTTCAAAATGATACAGCATGTGAGCATCAGCAGCAAAGTGTTCAAATCTCAGTGAAACCTCTCCTACCCAGCCACAACAGGTACTACTGTGTTCAAAAGCCTTGTTCTGCATGCATTACTTCAAGAAGAGATTTCTAGAAATAAAACTCAAAACAATACAGCATCTGCTAAGTGTTTGAATCTCAGTGAGAAACCTCTCCTCTCCAAAACACTACAGAAAATACTATGTCCACAACCCCTTCCCCCTTCTTGTTTCAATCCTATGAATCGAAGTAAGATGCAATAAGATGAAAGTGGAAATAATGCTGCCATCTTAACAAAAGAGCACAAACAAAAGTTTTCAAGGAAGCATAATAACACAAGCTCTCACCAGGTAATGTACATAAATCTTCCCCTTCTACTATAAACACCAAAATCTAAAGGAGAAAAACTTAACCAAACAATATTTACAAGGGCGTTGAAATATCTAAGATCATCAGTGAAAGAGATTTTCAGGCTTTCAGCCGCTGAAATTTAAAATTATAGTACGAGAGTTATCTGCTATATTAAAGATTCCCATAATATTGAATCTCCATAACAAGCAAGACCAGCCTTCTACTAAGTCTTCAATTTTACAATAACACGAATAAAATAAAATAAAAATCTTTTAAACCAAAACTATCAAAGACGGTAACTTTCCAGTTCGTAACCTGTAGTAACTCTCAAAAGAAAATTAAAAATACCTCAAAAACTAAATCCCACAAAACCAAACGCAGAACCCAGTCAATGTTCAGTGATCAAGAAAAAAAGCTAAAAAAATAATCAACATAATTAAGAAAGCTACAGTTGAGCAGATCAATTAAAAAAACCAAAGAAACTCACCTTTCGAGCTGAAACTGGATCGATCAAGACCTTTAATATCACTCTAAAAAACCCAGATCTTGATTCGTGGCAACTATCTATATATAGCTACCCCAACGGCTCACAAAGCCAGTATCTTTTTTTTATTGAGATGCACACTGAGCGCATAAATCAATAAGACATGTCCCAGAGATTTAAAGGAATTGGAGTTAATTATAGTCGATGTTTTGAGTGGGTTTTTCTTGACCCTGAGTGCGGGCTTGCAGATTTGTAACGTAAGGCTTTGTTTGATTACGAAAAACTCACAGCCTTCCAGTTGTTTCTTTAGTTTTTTTTTTTTTTTTTTATTTCAATTCAAATTAGGGCTTTTTTAAATCTTTACAGATTACTTTTAAAATATATTATTTTATGCCATTCCATTTAAGAGAAATAAGATATTATTTTACAAGTCATTTTCTTTTACCTGATTAATAAAGATTTAAGAAAATTATTTTTCTCTTTGCAGAAGGAAAAGTCCATGTTGGAACTTTTTGTACTCGAATCTCTATCTCTATATTATATTTATATTTGTAACATCGATCTAACAGCAACAATAATACAAATGTACTCCAAAAAATTCATCCTAATTCTTAGATATATTAGGGTTTGTACCATCATTGAAGATGACGATGCAGCAGCAGAGGTCTAGGAGTTCACCAGCCACACAAATATTATATAATATTTTTATAAGAAATATGAAAAATAATATATTAAATTAATTTATATATAGTTAAAATTCGAGCACCTAAGGTTTTCTTTTCATAATGTTTTTGAATATTGTACTTTTCATCTCCCATTTTGAAGGCGAATTATATGATGATGATGATATAAAAAATATGTATTTGTTTGTAAAATTGCTATTATATTTAAAATAAAATCTCAAGAGCTATTGAAAGCATAAAAATAACAGAAATGCAACTAAGTTTTTTCCCTGAAATAACAAGTTAAGGCCCGTTTGACATTGCAATTCAATCTGTTTTTTTGGTTGTTTTTTTGCTGTTTTTTTTTTTTAATTTTTAAACCAGCGATTTAATATTTTTAAATTATTTTGATATATTGATGTCAAAAATAACTTTTAAAAAATAAAAAAATATCATTTTAATACATTTTAGCATAAAAAATACTTTGAAAAATAAAAACAACCACAGTCACCGCTGTATCCTAGCCGCCAGCATCTCATCCTGCTCCTCCACAGCAGGTATCGTTGGACATGGCCACCTAGTGGATCAAGTAGATCATCAAATCATCTCTCTTTCTTCGTTGGTGGTGAGGCAAACGAAGGTCTATGGAGGGATATCTGATCGCTTCGGTCCTCTTCTTTTCTTGGTCGGTGGTGGATCGAATCGTGTTGCGGTATGTTTGCTACGTGTTAAAACGGTAGTCACGGGCACACAAATTTCTCTGATGATCGGCTGTTTAAGAGTTTAAGGAGGTGGAGAGGGCATATTTTGACATGTTGTTGCTTTAGATTTAGGGTTCCGGACGACAATGATTTTTAGCTGTACAGGTGTTAGGAGTTGAATTTTTCCATTTCTTTGTAGTCTCGGGCATCCACTCCGTTCAAATCTGCCCATCGCAAACTGATCTCTTTTCTATTCATCAGTTGCAAGAAATCTATGTTGCTCTGTTTAGCTGTCTAGTAAGGTGATTTATTCTAATGTTGTTGATGGGTTTTAGATTTTATTGGATTTTTATTGGATTCACTGAAGCTTGCATGCGATCGAGGGTTTCCAAGAAAAGCGTGTGATCTTTGGAGAGAAAAGGGAGGGCTCAAGTGAAGTGGTGGTGGTGGTAGGTATGGTGGGTCGTGACTGTAGGGAGAATGACTGATTTTCTGCAGAAGGAGATAAGGCAGCTTAGTCTTTGAGGGGGAAAGGTGAGGTGAGAGAGACAATGGGTGATGTGGTAATTGTAAGCTTCAGTGCTTTATTATATATAGAGTATTGATATTATTTTGTTTATTTCAATAATAGCTTTAATGAAGGATGGAAAATGTAATATTTAAAAATATGGTGATAAAGTGAGGGGGGATCATGTCCTGGGGGTGCTTATCGTAATTTTATCTATGTTATAATTAAAAAAAAAAGGAAAAACTATTTAAATCCATCATGGTCTTCCAAATTAATCTCCAACTTAGATAATAATTTTGCGATAATTTTATAGAAAATGGATAAAAAAAATTATAAAACTTTATCTTCAATTAATTTGATGTTTAAAGTTAAGGTTAAAAAAATATATAAGTTCATGAGATTGGAGTAGCTTCACACAAAGAAAATTAAGAAAATATAAAATTCAAACCCTAAATAATCAAATATTAAATAATAAAATTGAAAGAAAAATAATTTATTTGTTATATACTAAAATTTAAAAACAAATTTAATTAAAAATAACTAAAATAATTAAAAAAATTTAAGTCAATTTTTCAAACTTGCAATTCAGGTCATAATATCAAAATCATATGTCAATAAAAAATAAAAACACAATTAAAAAATCATTTAAAAAAGTTTTAGAAAATAAATTGAGTCAACATGTTAAATCTACTATTTGAATCATAAGATCAAATACCTCTATAAATAATAAAATTAAAAAAATAAATTGTTAAAGGGAGGGTTTTTCAAAGAAAAAAAATATTATTTTAATATATTATTATAATTACATCTAATAATTTATGATTTTGAGAGCAAAGGTTGAAATCCCCTACATTTCCATAGAAGAATTAAATCTTAAACAAACAAAAAAAGGGATCAATATAAATTATAACTACAGACAGTCTCTGAATTGTCTCCTACCATGCCTGATCTCCATTTATTTTGCTGTTTCAAATCTGATCCAAGCATGTATACAGCGTTCTAGACTTGCGCATGCTGAGCAAGGCCTTGAACAGGCGTTTGTTCTTGGCAGCATACTGTTGATCACTATCCTTTGCCTTGTCTCTTTCCGAATACATGGTCAACGAAACAGATCTCCGGGGCTCCGATGGATACTGCAATACAAGAATTGAGCGAAAAGATTGTGTTTCAGAATTAATTCAGGTTTAAGCAGCAACCTTTTTAACAAGTTTCAAGTCATGATTGTTCATTGTCCAGTATTTTTTTATTAATTCCATACTCTCTGTAATAGGTGAGCTTACCCTTCGCCGTTCATCAGCATAATTTGGAGATGTTGATCTCTTAAGAAGAGATCCAGAACCTATGATCGGAAAGCGTTGCGGAGAGGATGATCTTTTCTCTGATTAAAAAGGAGAGACGAAATTATGTTATGGCACCCTGATCAATCTGCAGCGTGGACTGCAAATTTTTCTCTGGATAACACGAATATAAAGAAGAATTCATTTGCACAAACCAGGATTGTTGTTGGTTGAAGTCCTTGTCAATGTAAATGTTCCTTGTCTCGAGTAGAATTGTGGAGACCGCAATTTAGAATGCCTCTCTCTGCATTAAAGTTTATGCATTGAAGTCCTTGGTCGTGATGAACAGTGAAGGTAAGATGGTCATAGTAATGGCATTCATGAAATCAGGATTACCTGAAGAGAGAGGAAGGGATTCCTTGGATTGATGCTCGAGCAGCTTGGCATAACAATGAGATCAAGAAACAATTAACGAGTTTGGAAGAGGTTTTTTGGATCATAAAAATTTGGTGTTTGATTGATTTGCTATAAGCACATTGTGAAACATCAGGAGCGGAAGTATCGTACCATTTTTAAACTCAAGCAAGTTGTGTTCAGTGCTAAAATTTCTACTATCATAATTTGATTTTGCATGGCTAAATGAATCCATGTTCTCCTCATCGGCTGAACAGCGAGTTTCTGTGTCAGAATTGGAGAAGTAAAGAAAAATGAGAAAAGAAAATAGCAGAGATCAAAATATTTACCTGGAAAAATGTACCGCTTGTAGTGCTTGGGAGTTTTTATTACCAGAGATTGTTGAGAAAGACCACCTTGGCTGATATATTTTTGGCATGCTTCCAGTCTCTAGGGCATGGCACAGGAAAAGGTATATAGTATATATTGAAGTCGTGGACTATCTGGCATGGTTTAAATTCATGCGTAGACAAGTGACATGTTCAAGGAAAGCAAAATAATTTGATAATAAATGATTTCACGAGCATGTTGTGATAATGTTTCCGGAACTGTCCCGTAAAAACCTGAGATTGAATCTTACTTGTATAGAAGAAAGTACCAGGAAGGGTTACGGGGAGGCCGGAAGGGAACAGTACCTGCTCGGAGCAAAAGAAACGAAGCTCCATTTCTGAGACTTCATCAATCTTTTGATCTAAGAATCTGTCAACTTTGTATGCTACAGAACCCAAGTGGTCAACAGTATTGATCAAAGCTTTGATGGCATAATCTTTCAAGGTCTCCACCACTCTGCGCTGAGACAAAGCCGGTGACCGGGGATGGGGACCATTAGCATACTATGTCACAGTCATGGCATTTATAAAGGATTTGAAAATTGACTCACATTTGTTTCTGCTCTTCTTTCTTGTATGCTAATTCAAAATAATCTGCTGCTGAGTATAGCTGCTTCCTGAGGCTCTTCAAGTCCTAATCAAACAAAGCAACTTTCTTTACTAAATTAAAGTAATCCCTTCTACAATTATCACTGAATTTCCAGTAACCATTGGAGTCTTCATGCAACCTGGAGACTCATGGAAGAATTTTACAAGAGTGCGTGTACCTTGAGAGTATCAGAAAAGAGCAAGCTCTTCTGCATCAGAACTTCGTCGTGATTGGAAGGTTCTTGAGCACCATGTACTGAGGAGGATGAGGTCTTACTATCCATGACAATGAAACCCGGCTCTATTTTAGCTGCCAATTAATCAAAACCACCATCAACATTTAAGAACCACCCAACTCTAATTACTTCATGAAAACCCCACTTCCATAGCTCTACATGCCTTTGGCTCTTAAAAAGCGTGCCAAATATAGTTACGATGATTGGCAGGAAATATTTCCAACTAATGATTCTATGGCACTCATATGGAAACAGGATGAACAAAGAGAAACAAATAAGAATATGAGATTAAATAATTTCCTGAAATCTGGGCAACCAAGTTTCTTAATCAACTCAACATACAACTTAGAACCATTTTGCTTTGGTTGAGTTGAGGACTGTGATTCTGAAACTAAACCAGTACGGGTTAAGGATTCAAAACTCTGTTTTCTACTACTCTCTTTCTTTTTTCTCTTTTCCCTTTTTTGAGCCTGCAAACATATCATCAGAGAGCACGATAACCAACAGAAAGTAGACTGTACAGATTATAAAATCAGAAAACTTCAGAGAACATATATTTCAAAGACATGAAATTGTATAGAGGCCCAAAAACTCTGCTTACTGATACTTCCAGTTAGATATTGATACCTGTACTTCTCAAAAAGGAAACTAACACTACTATTACAGGCCACACTAGTACTTCAGCAGCTATATAATCACATAGTTAGGTTTGAGTATTTTATGATCCATTACAAAAGAAAAAAAAGCATAGAAACCGAGATTTTTCTGAAGTTTATTGGAGAATGTACCAGAAATGACACGAAAAATGGCAGGCTGACAGAGACGTAAACCATGAGAGAAGGAGACAGAGAGCTAACCTAGTGTTCCTTGTTCTTAATTTAAACAGAGAACTGGAAATGCAATCCCGAACACACGATGCATTTGAAGTCACTATTCCTTATATAAATCCAAATACTCTAAAACACTGAAAACAAAGTGAAGGGTCTTCATTAATCCAACATATAATAAAGTAGCTTGACTTTGTTTAACTAAAAACAAAAGATGATAGTGAAGTTGTTGGTTGTGAAGATAATACATAATCGTGCTTTCATCAGATTGAAAGAGAGAGAGAGAAAACAATAATGATTGAAAGGGGACAGAAATCTATGCAAGGAAAAGAAGGAGGCAAGAGAATCTCACGAGTTTGTTTAGTGGTTAAAAGATGAACTGGTTACTTTTACCAACAGTTTGGAAAGAGAACTGGTTTTGGTTTCCTTTCTCTGCTGTTTGTGCTGTTTGGTTATAACTTGGATTTTTTTTTTCTTGTCTTAGATTATTTTTTAAATCATTTTTAAATTAACTAACTATATTTATCATCAAACGGCATATATTTAGTGTATTCAAATTTAAACAGATCGTTCATATTATTACTTGATGATTTGATTTATAGCAAGAAGATTATGATCATAGATGGGGTTGGTATGAAGCAAGCAAATTCTCATGACTTCTAGGTGTGGAGTTATGTTCCAAAAACAGCCCATTTGAGAGTGATAAATGAGCCCCAGCCATCTTTAAATTAAGAAGAAGAAGAAGAAAACAGGGAAATTGACAGGTGCACCGACACACCATATAAAGACATGGGATATTTAGGTCGATTACATGGAACAAAAAAATCAATGTCAGTGAATTCTTTTTTCCTGAAACTGTAGTTTTTCTCAAGCTGCTGTCGTTTAATGAAGGAAGGACAATATTTCCTCCTTGTTTGGTTGCCGTATTACGGTCGCATCAAGAATTTACGTCCAATGACATTCGACGCTGATTCATGGTAACAGTAACCACGGGCATGGTATTTTGAGGGTAGATGTTGGGGGGACTCTTTTATATTTCAATCAATTTAACTAATTTCTTTCTTGTTTAATTTTATGGTTAGATGAACTAATTCCCCCCAATAGAAAGATCACTTGCAACTATATAAATACATTTACTCTAAATAAATCCTTCTTCCCTTAAAATATAAACCTATTTAAACGAGTAGCTGAGGACAGGATAAACTACTCCCTCATGTTTGGAATCTTGATTGTCCGTGTTTTTTTTTGTTTTTTTTCTTTATTTTTTTTATAAGTGGTCATCTTATTAGAGTATGGTTGTAATTATTTTTTAAAGTATTTGTTATTTAAAAATATATTAAAATAATATTTTTTTATTTTTAAAAAATTATTTTTAATATCAACACATTAAAATTATCTAAAAACATCATCAAAAATTAATTTTTTTTTCCAAAAACACTTGCGAAAAACACTCCTATAACTCCCTGTTAATTAAAACAAGTAAAAAAACCCCTCACATGAAACCAAGATGAATTTTTTTAAGAAAAAAAAAAACTTAATTTTTAATCATATATTATTCAATGATGAAATTAAGATAAAAAAATAAATTAAAAAAAGTGATGTCATTATCTTTCAAACCTGCAAGAGAAATCGTAACAACTAACAACCCACTAAAATACAAATTTAACATCAAAGGACATGAATCCAAATAAAATCTTAGAAAAAAATTAAAATATCAAAATTTATGATTTTAATCATTAAACTAAAATATTTTTATAAAAAATTAATCAAAATAAATAGTAAAACTTAATTCTCACCCAAATCAATATTTAATGAGAAGATTAAAAAAAATAATTAAAAAAAATTGAGATAACTAACTGTTAATTATTATTTCTAAATCATGAGACTAATGTAACATAATAAAAAATCAAAAATTCAAAAATTCAAATTAACCCAATGCTATATAATAAATTTAAATTTAAAAAAAGTAAGAAGAAAAAACACTAACCAGTTAAACTCACGATGTACATCACAAGAGTAAATAACTCAATTACAAATAAATCTAACATTAAAAACAATGCATTGAAAAAAAAAATCAAAAGCATTTTTTTTAGTGCCGCTAGAACATGCGGGGAAAATATTAGTATTCATGGCTAGTGTATTGCCAATTGCGTTAATATCACGAGATCCTTCAGGTCTCAAGCCAGTCCTTCTCGTTACTTGTTCCCCAACCAGGAGAAAATAAACATGGTGTTGTCAATTTCCCTAATAAAGATGCCTTCACAGTGGGCTCATTTCAAGAGGAAAAAAACGAGAAAAAAAGATCGACAAGGGTATTTTTCTACAGCAGCATGAAACATGTCAAGTTGTGAAATTAAAAGTAAAAAATATTGGGGCATTCCAGATCAAAAGCGAGAAATGCTGATAAATGTAGGCCGCTGAGCGACCAAAATGAGTTACAAATAATGGCAAATGAAATTTGTATCCTCAAATGAAACAGTTCCAAGTTGAAGTTTTGTGTCTGAAGACAGCTATCTATCTTTTACACAATCCGCTCCAACTCTCTAGCGTAACTCAATGTCTGGTTGATGAGTTGTAGAGATGGTATCTCTTTGCAGGGAGCGGATTCGTTTGCCTTCTGGAAAACTACAGTGCCATTCTTTATCTCCCACTCAAGATGCCCCTGCATTTAAGAAACAGAACATGTCATGTTTATGTTAGTCGTGAAACTAAATCTGAAAATGTCGAGAACTTGTCCAATCTAAACGCCACCAAAGGAGCTGGAAAACAATCTGAACAACTTGCTTCAGTTTGTCAAATATCCCAAATCATGGGTCAAGCAGCGCCCTCCCCTAGAAACTGTTTCTTCAGTGTGGAAGTTTGTAGCATCACTTGGGGAGCTAAACCCAGGACTAGTTACAAGCTCTGAAGCAGTGCCACAGGCATTTCTTATATAAGTTCATATAATTTCTAATCAATGGAAAATAAGAATTGCTCAAATTCCAAAAACTCAACAGTAAAAGAAAAGCAATGCAGAACAATGTAAACATGTTCCAGTACCTCCTTGATGTATTCCAAAAGTTCGTTATCGGAAGAGAAGAGCAACATTTGGCGGGCATCACTTATTGAAAGATAGTCATATGCCTTCTCACTGCATCCAGCTATTTCATCCCTAGGGGTGATGCAGTAGAAATCAACTAGTAAGAACACAAGAGGAAAATGTAAACTGTGTACTAAATCCATTCATAAAGGATGATAGGGAGAGCTGTAGCTTCCAACCAGGAATTCTAAAGACAGATTTCAAAGTATAGTAGCAAGATAAGTTTAAAGTCTCACACAACGTGGTTAAAATGAACAAAAATCCCCTAAATTCGAACTCTGATCTATGTGTGTCCTGAAAAACCAATGAGCCACGGTGCAAAACTCTAGCATGGAATTTTACAAATGATGGATAGCATACTTACAATTAGATTAATCAAACTGAAAAAGGACTGGAAAAAACTTAATAGGAATGGATCTCATTATTAGAAAAGGTACATCAATTGTTTGAGATGTCACTTTAAAAGAGTCATAACAAATTAAAATAATCATTAAAACTTCAAGCAAATGAACAAGTTTACAAAAGAAACAGCGGGTGTCATTTAAAGCAATGGATGGAACACATATAAACCTTGAAAACAACGAATTTTACAACACCTAAATATATTTTAATTAAGCCCAAGTGTAGTCTGATAGGGATCTAAACTAGAATGAACCATTTTGACCAGAACAATGATGACCATATGCTCTCTGAATGAACATTTCCATCTATCCTAAATTCCTACCATTTAGGTTGCAGTGGTGAATATTTAACCATGAGAAGATATAACTATGAGGAATGAATTCTCAATGACTAATCAATGGTCATTTGACTGTTATTATGGAGCATGGAGAAATTACCTTACAGTCTTCGCCAAGAGATCCATAAAATAATCAAAAGTCTTGCATGGCACATTCTGTTTTGCCGATAACACGCGATTGTAAGCTCCTTCCATAAACGACTGCTCCAACTCCACAGCATGCTTGACGCAAGGATTCTCCAAAGCAGCAGGGGAGAGCAATTCCAATTCAGTATGGAATTCAGCAATTCTGTTTTGGACTAAGAGTCTCAAGAGGTTGAGACCCAAGATCATATACTCCTGAGGAGATGGGGCAAGATGGCTACTGCTCCATCAAGAAAGAAATCATGAACATCAAGGTCTAATAATATACTACTCAACACCGACAAATGAAGAAAACAAAACAACAAATTCTTCCTCGCTCAGAATACATGTGTTCTTCACTTTTATGATTCCTTTAGTTAAGAATTTAGTATTGTCCAATACATAAAAACCAGAAATCAGCTATAGAGAGGCCAGAAATTTAAAAGAAACAAATACACCACTATAAAACAAACGATTTTATATTTTCTATTCTGAAAGGGGAAAGTCACATGAAAGGGCAGTCAATAGAGTTCACAAAATTACAACAAAGCTTTTGAAACAGAACTCAAAACATCAAATAAGCTGTTTAGAAGAACTTGTATGTTATAAACCTGGTGAAACATGACTCAAAATTAGTTTGAAGTTCCATTCCTTGATATGCACCAGGATGTACAAACCAACAGGTTGAGAACAGAACTAATTATCTATCCTGGGAATGAATATTTGTAAGTGATGCCCTAAGTGCAAATTGAGTACTCTATTGTGCAACTATGGTCCTCACCGCCAACAGTCGAATAGAGTACTCAAGTTGCTGAAACTATGAAATGCTGAATATATCAGATCAGACTCAGAATGAAATTCAAGTCAGCATTCTAGTGAAGTACGGGAACATAAGTTTAGAAGCATGCAGTTTATACTAGATACACTTGCCCAAATACAAAATTAAACATGCATGATAATTCCACGAAAACCAAAACCAATCAAAAAGTTACCCGGCATCAGTATAATAAGGCTTCAACTGAAAGAAATCCCTTTCAAAGGCATCCTGATCCCCAATCTTCACACTCAAAAGAACAGCATGCTCATATATATCCCCTGAAAAATTATTCCCATACATTAATAAATAAACAAAATTCCATGCGTCAGGAACAATCTTATAGCCTATAATCTAAAATCATGAAGCTCTAAATCCTACATTATGACCCTAAGATCCTCAAAACATAACCAAAAGAGCCACAATCTTACTTGCTATTATTAATTCTTGAGCAGAGTTTGGTGTGTTTTCAAACAACGGTGGCAAGCTTCGAAATCCTGTCATCAAAACCTGCAAAAAAAAATGCAATCAAGGCTGATTATTAAGTAAGACAACCGTAATAAATCATCAAAAAAAAAACTTTATTGGATTAAGCTGAAAATGAGTTTAAAAAATTAGGGATTCCAAGTGTGAGGATTTGTCTTTATTACCTTGAGCTGAGAAAGCAGGTTCGTTGAAGTATTGAGATCGTCTCTAGTACATGCCGCTTTGAATCGCTCGAATAGCTGCGATACTTCTGTTAGCTTTGGATCCATCTCTCTCTCTCGCTCTCTCTCTGGTTTTTGTTCCTGAGCTCGAGTTCCCTGGATTTTAATGGGTGAAAATTATTTTTATTTTTATTTTTATTTTTAGTTATTTTATTGGGAAGAGTTTAATCGGATTTCCCGATTCAGTCTAGCCCAGCCCATAAGGGGCAGTTATGAGCTGGGCTATAAGCCTACAATAATAGAAAACAACCGAAATACTCAATCCATCATTTGGCGAGGGAAGATACTTCCCCCTTTTTCTTCAAATTCAAGAACGCATTGAAACAGATGAAAAATAAAAATAAAAAAAATCAATTAATTAAGCTGACAAGCATAAAGTTCGAGTTTCAAATTGGCATCCATATAAGAAATATTTTTTTTAACCTTATATATATATATATATATATATATATATATATATATTAAAATTATCAGTTAAAACTATATGATTTTAATATCATTAAATTAAAGTAATATTTATCACACTTCCTAATAGTTATTTAATTTCAGGTAAATAATATTAGATATTTTTATTATTATGTAATTTAGTATTTAACAAGTGAGTTTTTTTCCTCTAATTAGAGTACTTCAGAAACTTATTCATCTAAACACTATACTTTTAAATTTAATTACACAAACTAATTACTTTTTTCCATTTAAGAAAAAATTAACAAATATGGCGTGGATATATTAAATAATAAAATATTTTTTTTTAGTAAACTAGGTTTAATAAAATAAATAAATAAATTACATTGTTCATATCAACAAAATAAAATAAATTCAATTAGAAGTTCGGTTTTTCAGAATTGAGCCAATCCAGACAATCAGGCCCATAAAATACTATTCTAAAATACGCCGTGTGCGTATAGCGCACCCTCCTTATCTTTTATCCCATTTCCTGCCTTTCACTGACCCAGAAACAGTAGCTGAAAAAATGGCATCGTCTTCTTCTTCGTCCTCGCTTGCATCAAATTTAGTTTCATCCCCATTTCGCCCTTCATCATTCTCCAAACCCCCATCATTTCCCCTCCTTTCATTCTCTCAAACCCTCAAGCCTTTCCCTAACACCTCAAAACTGGTCTACAGAGCACACAGCAAACCAACAACAGCAGTCAAGGCCCAAACTGTAGACTTCGCGGGCTCGTTTTATGAGGGCGGGATCGGGTCTGACGATGACCCGGATTCCCCAATTGGGTCGGGTACTATGACTGCTGTGGAGGAGAAGGAGACGCCTCCCTGCCCACCTGGGCTTCGACAGTATGAGACTATGTCTGTTTTGAGACCCGACATGTCGGAGGATGAAAGACTCGCTCTTACACAGAAGTACGAGGAGGTAATAGCAAGCATGCACCATATATATATATAATATTCAATGCAGTCCTTGAAGTATGAAACTTTACAATGTTCTGTTTGTTGTTAATCCTACAGCGTTCTAAAAATGTTGGGGTTCTTTAAATTATTATTTTTAAATTGAAAATTAGTTTTCGAGTGATTGTGGCAACTAAAACTTTAATATTGTTAAATAGGAACCTGTGTTGGTAAACTGTTGAGTGTGCTCAAGAAGCTTAGGAGGAGGACTAATAGGGTAGTGATTGGGACTAAATGACATTCCTCAACCGTTATTAATGGATAGAAATGCTTTTAGTTGAATTGCGATTCTTGTTGACAAATGACAAAAATTATAAGCCAAATGGCTTCGAGTCGAAATGTATCTGGCCAGACGATTGTGATCATTTTTTTTGTATATGTTACTTTGATTTAGTGAACTAGCAGATGCTTCAGCTTGATGTTACTGTATGCCAATTTGTTTCAATGCCCTGCTGAATATGATTTCTTGTTAGAAAGATCTTGCAATAGATGGTCTGAGTTTTTCAGTACTAATGCGCAGTTGTCATTTACGTCCAACCCTGATATCTGGATGGTCTGAGCTATTAACCTTATAACCTAGATTACGTGAATAAGGTCATGCATATTGCGAGATGGGCATTCAATATAAATTGATTATAGTGTTGCATTTTGTGTAGATGTTTACTGTAGGAGCTAAGCAAGGGAACTGTTTTAGGCAAGTATGCTAGTTTGTAACTTAAAATTATAGTGTCAAGTAGCATAATGTTATACACTTCCTCTGCACATTTCTTCATTGTTTTGCTGATGGAGATCATTTTGCAGTTGCTTGTTGCTGGTGGTGGCATGTATGTAGAGGTCTTCAACAGAGGGGTCGTTCCACTAGCTTACAGCATCAAGAAAAAAAACAAAGCTGGCGAGTCCAACACTTACATGGATGGTATTTACCTTCTCTTCACCTACTTCACAAAACCTGAGTCCATGGGAATTCTTGAGCAAACTTTGAACACAGATGATGATGTTATTCGATCATCCAGTTTCAAAGTGAGAAAGAGAAAGTATTAGTGCTGGTGATCATCCAGTTTCAAAGTGAGAAAGAGAAAGTATTGGTGCTGGTCAGTTTCAATCTTTTGTGCAGTCGATGGTGGAACATGATTAGGAGAAAATGAGTTATAGCGGCAATGCAATCCTGTTTGTTAAGAATCTTGATTCTAATGATTGAAATTTAATTTGTTTTAGTATATCCACAATGACAAGATTAGAAATCATGCGAGTGCTGGGAATGTGGACTTGCCTTGATAGTGCAAGTACTGTATTGTATGGGAATTTAACAACTCATGAATGGCATGTTTATCTTAGCTTGATGTCAAGTAGAAATATCCAGCCCCATGTTTTTTCTTTTATGACACTGAAGGGGAAAATATCCGACCCTTAGGCCCACCGCGAGGCTCAAGCCCCTGCCAGTAGCACTGGTGGTGGCCAGCGCAGGATTCAACAGCCTAGTGTTTGGTGTTGATTGCTTTCTAAAGTATAAAAATAATATTTTTGTTATTTTAATTTTTATTTAATATTAGAGCATGTAAACAAAATTATTATTTTTTAAAATTACTTTTGAACAATGCTCTCTTCAGAGTATTGACCCTGTGTTAGTTCAGTTTCTTTCTGGTCCATTAAAGAGGGTTGAAGGCTATCCACTCAAAAACCCTGAGTTTTGGGGAGTGTGTTTTTTTGTTTTCATGTTTTTGGAGAAAAATGGTGTTTCTTTATTATTTTGATACGTAGATATTAAAAATAAAATTAAAAACAAAACATTGTTTTTACCAATTTTACAAGCACTTGAGTTTACAAAAAGAAACAGTCTCGATATGTGATGGACATGCTGGTTGACTGTCCTGGGTTCCAGTCTCCTTTCTTGTTCCAAAATAGAGTTAGTAATAGCAGTGGTTATCCTTTCTCGGAGAGCACTAATGTTAAACTACTTTCATATGGTAGTAGTTGAAACACAAAAGTTCTCTGGTGGCGGTCTCTCCCAATCATATACAAGTAACTAACGAAGAAAATGCTGGGATAGGATTCAGTCGTCACTTCAATAATTTTTGGGGCGAACTTTTCCACTTCTATATGATATTCTGTAGCTGCCATTTTTCTATATAAATGGATTACTATGAATAATTGTGTCCAATTGTACTATCAGAAATATTTTTATATGTAGAGAATCTGATGGTGGTGCAGTTCGAGATCTTATCTGCACCCACTTTGTGTGAGAGAGAACTGTCTTCATGATCCACCAACAGCAGTGAGATTTTCTAAAGTTTGGAGCAGCATGCCCACGTTGAACTGTATACTGGAACGGAGTGCAAGTTCAACTAAGTAGGATCATAAATAAATGTGAAATACATTTAAAATATTTATCTGATCAATCAATATATTCAAATTTCTACTTAAAACCTTGAACCTTACTGTAGTATGGCTCTCTGGTATAATGGCCCCAGGTGATCAAAGTTCATCATATAGCAGCTTCAATCAACCGGTCTAGCAAACTAGTCCAGATATGGATCTCCTTTAGTAAGAGATAAATAAATGCTTCTTTCAGGTGGTTAGTCTAGCTGGTTAAATATAATTATCTTACTTCAGATGATTTTTACAGAATAGGCAGAAAAAACTTTGGCCATAAAAATCACTCTGGGGCGGGTCTCCTTCCCATTTCTTACCTCAGCTTTGATTGCAAAGAACAACAAAATTCCAACCTCTCAAAAAATGAACTCCAAGTTGAGAGACAGATATATATATATATACACACATGTAATTCTTTTTTCAGAGGGTTTTGAGGTGGTTTCACAGGGTTTTTTTTTTTAACAGATAAAAAACAATTGCAAGGTGAGGTTAACCTCTAACAACAACAAATCTTCATGTCAAGTGGGAGGCATACAGGCCTAATTAAACTGATTTGCTGGTGGTCTTCTTAATTTGCCTGCATGGTAGAAACGTGTCAATTGTTTGAAGTGGAGTTAAACCCACCTTGCAAACGCTATTATGTTTTTCTATTTATTTGAAGGTTGTCAGGCCAGTGACCTGCCAACCATGAATCAGGCTTTGCATTGACATCTTAGGAAAAACCTCTCTGAATGTCTTCCTTCAGCATGATTTGCATTAAACCACCAACTGCTAAAGTCATCTTTTGCAAGTTGGGTCTTCTCAATCTCTCTAAGGAAAAGAAAAGAAAAGAAAACTAACTTGCACTAGTACTCCTGTTTGTTGGATGGTTAGTAGTTGCCTTGGCTAACCAAAGCACAAAAATTTACCAAGCCAGTCATTTTCACCCTCTCTTTGTCAATTCAATTCAGCATTCTATAGTCTAGTAGGCATTTTAAGTGTTTTTGTATTGGGTCCTTGCTTGAAGAATGAAGACAAACCAGTCTCATGTTATAGTGGGACATGGGCATGTCCCATCATTGAAAAACTGAGACCATCATCTAAATTTGATCTCAAAAGCTCTAATTTGCTGGCTTCTATTTTGTTTTATTTTTTTAACAGAGGTTGCATTATTAATGTATCCCTTTCCCAATCCAACTACCTCATTCTCTCTCCATTGTGTCCTCCTCTCCATAAATACACACAACAAGGCATTTGTAACTCTTCTATACAGCTTCTTCAACTCTGAGTGCTCGTCTGTTTCCACATCCAGTCCTTTCTGAATCTTGGAGTCTGATGGGCCAACCTCAAGCTCCAACCCCTCCCCATCTTTACCCTCAACAACTTCAACTAAGACTTTACCAGGCTTTCATATTTTCAATTCCCATTCTCTTCTCTATTATTCTTTTTTTGTTGTTTTACTTGTTCTACCTCAAGAGAAGGGCTTCCTCACTTTCATCTCCTCCACATATAATTCCAGGAAGTTCCAATCAAGCTACTCCATACCACGTCTCCTATGTAAGACCTCTCTTCATTTCTCTCTTGCACGCACCAAATGCATGCAGAAAGGTTAAAAAAAAAAGGCAGCAAAAGAGGAGCATTTCTTTCTTTTATGTCGTGCTTTCGACTATTCAGCACTTCAGCCATCATCTTAATATTTTTCTAATTCTTTTTCTTGTTTCCAATGATTATATCTCTAGGTTTGTCAGATTGGTCTGAAGGAAGAATCTAAAGACAAGCTACCGATTGTCTTATTTGATGAAGAATTAATGACCAAGGATTCTCAGTAAGTCTGTCACACTGCACAATTTCCATTTAAGATTAAGACAACTTTGATGGAAATGTGCTACACATGGTCATGTGATGTGGGTTAGTATTTATCCTGCCCTACAACATGCGCTAGAGTTAGTGGGTATATTGCAGTGATGATCATGTCTGACAAGGCCAATTCACTGAAAAAACGGAAGATTGAAATTGACCAGCAATAAAGTTTTTGAAGAAAAAAGGGTTTAGATAAGGGCACACTATTTACTATTTACATCCCATATTAACTATTTACATTCCATAAAGGCAGCAGCAGTGTCTCGTAATATAACTATTTACTATTTATTGTTATCTCAAGATTATGGTGAACAAAGTAAATTCTGTACGAAAAATGACAGGTATGGAGGTGGAAAAGCATGTGTGAAATAATGTTGCAAACAGTACTCCAGCTTGCTTTTGAGATTCTAAATTGTTAATCACTATAGCTATTGAAAAAGATAAGAAAATATGTAATGTTATGCCATGTACAAAAGTTTTTTGCTCTTGGAGCCTAATGACTTTTCTGAGTTCTTTTTCGCTCAGAGGCCCGATTTTAGTGCTATCTTTTCAGTCCATTTTGGGTTCCCTAGCTTCAATTATTTTGATGTGAATTGCACAAATCTATCTACTTGTACCTGACTCTGAAATCGAAGACTCTGATTAGATATTCTCTTCAGCGAAAGAATGGCCAGCAAGGATTTAGACCAGACCCTCTGTGATAAGTAATAAGCCTTAACCAAGGAAAATGCCATGGCATCGAGTTCCGTAATTTTTTAAAAAATATCAGAATTTCAGTTGATCCTTCTTGTCTATACTTTGCAAATCGAGACCACTAAAACTTTTAAGTTTCTGTCCTATTTCAAAAGCACCATATAATCTTTAATTACATCCACTACTTTCTGGAAAGCAAATTGGCAAACCATGGCTGGAAGTTTGTACGAAGTATAGTTTCGATGACAGAAAAACAAGGAACATAATATCAGGAATGACATCTATCTAGAAAATTTAAAAAGAAAGGTTGAAGGCTTCCATTCAGCTGACTCTATTGGGATTTTGAAACATTTTGGTTGCAGATGCTGTGTTTGCTTGGGAGAATTCGAGATCAAAGAGGAAGTTCTCCAAATCCCATCATGCAAGCATGTGTTTCACATCAACTGCATACATCATTGGCTGCACTCAAACTCAACTTGTCCACTTTGTAGATGCTGTGTCATTTTCCCCACCACCAAATTTTGTACTAATCCGCTACAATCTAGAGGACCTATAATAGTGCCGCAATCTGGCGCAAACTCTCACCATCCTCAGAATATAACATCAGAACCGCAGCAACAAGAAGATGGTGGTGCTGGATCAACAGAGCAGTTAGTGATTCCTATGGAAGGATCAGCAAGTGCGACAGCACAATTGAGGGACTCTTCCGGCTTGCCTGAGTTATCTATTTCCATGGAGAATGGAGGGGGTTCTACAAATGGAGAAACTGTTCTTCATATTCGAACACATGGTCCATGAAGAGATATTTTGCCTCTATATGAAGTTGAAATGAGTGGATAGGCAAAGCACTGGAGGCATACACCAAATGACAAACACAAATGTTAATGATCGAGTGCCTACAAGCATGCGCTTTCTTTCAGCTAACTGCGTAATTCTGTTTCGAGAGCTTCTTGGAAGGGGTTAGATAGAAGGCCGGTCTCTAGTTAGCAGTGTTAGGGAATCACTGATAAGGTAGGGTCAGCCTTGTAGCGAAATCCGAATTTAAATCTTCTCATGTCAGTAAATGAAGAGATTACAAGAGAAGCATGCTGAAGATGAGCATTTTTGCCCCGAAAATAAGGTTAAATTTTATGGTTGCATCATCTTGATCTTCTTCTATTAAAACCAAGGCACATTATACCCGAGCATAATTAGTAAAAGTGTAGACTCGTTGAGGAATGTTAATACAGAACTCACAGTTTTCTCACTTGAAAATGGAAGAAGCTGCTACACAAAAGGAAAATGCCAGAACTGTTGAAATAATCTTAGTTCTGGAAGGTAACTTTCCTTCATCGTTCCTCAGGATCATGGCTTCGTAGACTAGCCAACAATTCACCACGGCAAATCCATCTATAAACATATGGATGAACAGTCCCTCAAAATCGCTTCCCTTGAAAACCTCGACGAGACCCCGGATAAATGAGACTAATAAGTTGATTGATGCAGGCACTGTTAGGGGCACAAACATAGGTGAATTTACTCCAAACACAATGATCTCTTGTTATATCTTTTGCTTTCCTCATCATCAGCCACTGTGCTTGTCACGGTAAAACCAACATTGGAAATTCCTAAAGACTTGACAGAGAAATCGATGGATCCAGATAATAAACATTAGAGACCTCGTATGTTCCAGATCCTTAGATCATTCCACCACCTTTGGAATGTCCCAGCTTCTGAGACAAACTCCAACAAATCCTATGAAAGAAAGCCGTATAAGAGAAACCGTGGCTCTGAGACCACCAGCAAGATGTTTTTCAATCCTGTCTAGAGTTTTTAAGAAAAAAGGGCTTAAACAAGTCGTAAGCTACGCAACGAGGTATATAACTTGTTTCTACCCATCAAGAGTCAATGGTTGTTTTATCAAAAATAGTTCAGATCTCTGTACCTACCTAAAAATCCTTTGATCAACATTGATGGTGTTTGAAAGTTTAATATAATTAAAAATTATGTTTTTTTTGGTGTTTAGACAATAAATAATTATACGTTTATGTCAATATTTCAATCTCTAGAGCTTAATTTTATTTTTTATTTTTGCTTGGAAACGAGCAAAACTCATGTCAAGTTTAAAATGTTAGGTTTGGATCTCAACCCACTCATCATTAGGTTATCATCATATCTTCGACCTTCAAAACAAGTACTTTAACCCCTTTTTTTTTTCCTTTTTCTTTATAAAATGTCAAAAATATTAATTTATCAATAACCCTCCAAGTTTTGGAAAGCATACGTGGTGATTGGAATTTGATCAAGTGCTTGTTTGGCACTTTTGAACTGGAGTTTTGCCGAAATTCAAAAGTTTTTTTTTAAAAAAATAAATATATTTTGATGTTTTTAGATCATTTTAATGTGCTGATATCAAAAATGATTTTTAAAAAATAAAAAAATATCATTTTAATACATTTCAGCATAAAAAAAACACTTTAAAAAACAACAACAATAACACTTACAAACACCCCATTGAGTGGCCTAAGATGCTAGCTGTGTGCCCCATTAAAATACCTTTAAATCTAACATCGAAGGTTGTAGGGCAATGTTTCGAGATGCCCACCTCAAGAAGTCCATTAAAATACCTTTAAATCTAACATCGAAGGTTGTAGGGCTATGTTCCGAGATGCCCACCTCAAGAAGTCCAATTGACCATCTCTTTTGTTGATTTAGAGCACCAGCCCAGTTGATGGGAGCATCGCCGGAAAACGTCGGCCTAGTGATCGTCAACTTTTCCCCTCTCAAGAACATGCTCTACCTTGACTTTCATGTTTTCATATATCACCTCTTACAGAATTAAATAAACCAGAAGAATATCGATGAATATATCACCAAGAATTTTCATTTCTAACTAATTTATTGAGCTAACTATATTCTTATAACTTCTCAACTATGAAAATAACTTAGTATTTTTTGTATTTCGTTAATTAGTTAGTTTTTCGCCCAGTTCTCCATTTATGATGTGCTAACATGTCCTCAATTTAATAGTTTGTTTCAAAAATGTTTTATTACTGTTTTTATAGAGTTTTCATGTCGTCCTTTTTTATTTTCAAAAGGGTAGGATCAAATAAATTGAAAACAAAATATTATAAAATAATAATTATTACTTGCAAAAGTGAAACTAAAACCATAGTGGGTTATTCAAAATCTACAGGCACTGCTTAAACACTATGAATAACAGTGCTGTATGAACAATTCAGAGTCTCAACTATTTATCACTGTTCATACACTATCTAAGCGTTGCTGTCGCCGATTTAGATTTTTCAATTGTGAATTTACTTTTACACCATTTAAGAGTTTTTTTTCTGTAAAAGTTGTGCTACCATGCATTACAATCTCAAATTCTTTGTTATATTTATATTCAGTTCCAAATATTTTTTATTATTGAGAATGTTCAAAGATCTATGCTCTACACTCGATATCCTTTCGGTTACTCGAACCTTAATCTATTGTTTTCCCATGCATATTGATCCTATTTAGCAGTTAACACCGAAATATAAAAACATTAGAGCTAACACCCGACACTTTATAAGAGAAAATACGTGGAATATAAGTTGGAAGGAGCAAATACACTATCCGTAAGAGTCGTGGCAAAGTTTACGTTAGCACGCATGGTTCATTCAATATTTTGACCTCTTAATCTAAAACCAGGCATGAAGCAAGGATTGATTCGTTCAGACCTAACTCGACATGCAGCACTATAGCCCCGGACAAAATAATCTGATAGGCTGAATCTAACAGAGAAAACTTGTATGCGTGAAAATTTCCAGGCTGCAAAGACGAATAATACATTTCCATACCGCAAAATATTTACAGACACAAGAAACATGTACCCCAATCCCCGGCTCTACCTGCAAATACTAAGAAAATGCAGACTCTAGCCCTACGGTTTTAACTTCCAACCACTACTTGGAACCAGTCAATGTCTTCTTCTTTTTTAAGTCTCCTTGGGGTAGTTGGCTCTAAAAAACGGAGCTGTTAACCAGCCAGTGCCTCCTTTGTCTCCAACTTAAACCATCCCCGGAGCCCAAAAACTAAACCAGAGCTACTATAACCGCAAACAAATAAACAACAACAACAACAAAGATAAAGCAGAGAAAAAGAGAGCGAGATTAATGTGTGAGAAATGGGAAGTTCTATGATTCAGTTCTCAGTTGAATCTGAGCTTAATACAGTCCCTTCACCTTTTATGGGTAACATGGGAAGTTTGCTTCCTGGACCCATCTTTTTCACATCCTGACTTGAGCATATAAAGATTCTTCTCGCCATGTTACAGAACTCACTGCATCAAATACAGCCAACCAATGAGTTTATCTATGAAGCTTTGATGCAAGTTTTACTAGGTTGTGAACATCAAAACTACATTATACTTACGGCCATGGATCGTCACCAACAAGCATCATATCTCCTTCATCATCAGTATAGACAATTTCCCACTTATCCCGAGGTTGAAGCTGTCCCTTAATGTCAAATAACTGCTCCAGCTCATCTATAAGCTGGCTGTACCCCTTAAGCATGGTCAAGTCCACAGCCCGACCAACAGCAATCCCCTGCATTTGAACCTAAAGGCAAATTCAACACCATGCAAGAAAATTATTTTCAGAAACCTGCTGAAGAGTGCCAAAAAAGTTCAAAAAAAAAATTAAACAAGAAATTCTAATTTTCAGTACCTTCGTGCGACTTCTAGTGGAAGTAGAGCTTTGCTTGCTCTGAATTTCTTTTGGTGATTTTTGTAGCTGTTCTGGTTTCTGTTCCTTGGATGCTTCAGATTTTTGGTCTGAATCAACTGCAGACAGGGTACCTAGGCCGTGTCCTTCAGTGGCACCACTACAAATACTCATCTGCTGTGCAGGCTCCTCAATAGGAGTTGAGCTTAAGGAATGATTTACAAGATCAAAGCCAAATAATCGATAGCTAGCAGGCACCTCAGATTTCCTCCCCTTATCAGATGGGTCAGGGATTGGGTCATTCTTCGACTTGGATGAGAGGGGAGTTGAATAGCCTGAGAAAATAGGCCACGGGGAAACACTTTTGCTATCCTCCATGGAATCCTGAAACAGATGCTGAGAAACATTCACATGTGGAGAAGCTAACCAGCCCCCTTCAGTTTGATTCCTTGTCAAAGAGTTGCTATGACGGCCATTAACATCAGTCTGTTTTTGATGCCGCATCACGTGATTTTCATAACTTTTGCCTTCACCAGTAACGCTCAGTTGAGTTAAATCATGGGACTGTGTCAATCCAGAATTCCAAGGGGTTGATGCAGTTGAAGATAAATCTATATACCGTCCGTGATGAGGGAAACCAATAACAAAAACAATGAGAAATTGCAATGACCAACTTATTCAGTGCTGAAATATAGCAGGAAACAAAACTCTTATTTACCAAGAGCTGGAATATCAACAGGAGGCCGGGGCCTTTTATTTTTTTGTGTAACTGGTTGAGACAGATTTGCTGGTGCCGAAGCCACACAGGGTTCTATCTCCCATGGTGAAACCCTATCGGGTCTTGGAATAGGAGCAGGTTCATCCCACTGAACCTGGTAAAGAGACAAAGTAACAGATTAATTAAATGTGTCGCTTACAATTTCAAATTAAGAGTAAAATATCAAAGGTAGGAAGTTGTTACTTTCAATGACCGCCATTTAGAATCATTCCAGTGAGGAGAAAAATCTTCAACCCCAACAATCGTGCCGGAAAACCTTATCAATCAATAATTTCAGAATTGTAAGTCACTAAAAATTTCATGGCATATTTACAGTAGAGCTGCAACATTATAAAGGAAATGCTTAAAGCAACATTTGCTGTAATTCTCCCACCTTCTTTCAGGAGAATCTTCACCTTCAAACCTCATCTTGAATCTCATCCCAACTACAAACTTATTGCTAACAGCCTCTAGATATTTGTTCAAGCTTATGATGAACTGGCTCGTCCTGATAATTTAAATTAAGCAAAGAAATAAATAATTTATTGAAAGAAAAGATAAAGCAAACTGACATATTTGGTGGGAATGCTTTGATAAAAAAAAAAGCTTGCACAGTTTCTTCTGAGGATGTATTATACCTTGGCTTATAATATACCACAAAGAGACTTTGGGTTGAAACAGCATGTGAAGCTGTTGCAAGAACTCCAAGGTGCATGCTCTGACTGGAAATCACAGATGATGGCATGCTGCTCTGTTGGCAAGCAACACGCCTCACCCCAACACGCAATTCCCCATTCTCCCCTCTGGATAGCCAATTGTTAAACAAATAAGGATTCCATCTGTTTTACTTTATGGAGGGCAAGACACCAACATCTGATAACAAAATGAATACCTGAGGAAGACAAATGAATCCCCAGCAACTAATCTCTTGGAGGTAACAAATGTACTCCACCCTGTGGTGAGCAGGTGCCTCCTTGGTTGACCTGTTAATTGTATTATATGTGAGTGATGATTTGTTCTTTACCAACCAATTACTTGTGCCACGGGCCTAGTAGTCCAAGACATAGCCAATGAGAGATATCAAATTCTCTCTAGACTCAAGAATAGCACATCACCATCACAAGCACAGATGGAAAACACATAGAGATCCTTTACCTCTGAAAATATGCTTAAATCGCCATTCATAACCATGTAGATCCTTGGCAACCAATTCCTGAGTTGGGGTGGGCTGGGTCATATCCTTCAAAACATCCATATATCAACATATCACCAAAGGGAAGAAAACAAAATTAGCACAGCACACAATCGTACACAAAATATACCAGTGGAGGAAGGCATTCAGTGGCATGTTTACGAAGAACAGAAAATCCACCATGGGTGCTCGTATCAGAGGCAGTTAACACCTTGCAGAAGGAGTGAACAGTAGGTCTTGGAGGCTCAGATGGACTTGAATCAGGACTCGTAGGTTCAAATTGCTACAGTGTTTCAATGAAATTTAAAAAAGTCAAATCAAAACAAATGATTGTCAAAATCTCTGCTACCTGAACACTTTAGATGTTAGAAAAGATAACTTATCACTTCTTACATCTGATTCAGGCAGTAAAGTAATCTGTGCATACACCTCATCTGTATCTTGTTCTGCCTGTAAAAATAGAAAGAAATCAGCAAGTTCTCAAATCAACCGTTTTGACCATTAAATTTAGTATTTCAATCAGTCTCTAAGAAGATGCACAAATCAATATGACCAAGACCCAAGTCAAACAAGCGTTGCATCTAAACTAATGAGTTCAGCTAAATAATTTGATCACTCGCATGAAAACTCAATTAAATGGATCCATACTCCACTTTCTCAACTTCAAAGCACAAAAATCGAAGGAAATAGAATATACGCAAAGGAAACTAAGATCAGGGAGCGAAAAAATACCAGCAGCTGAGTATGAATAACACGACAGAGAATCTTCGAAGGCAGATTAAACAAAGGAACCCTCTGATTCAGTTCCTGATTTGTTGATGCCTCCAACTGCACAGACCCAAAAGTAGCAAAATAATTATCTTTAACCAGAAATAGCATAAACCCACAAATGGAAACGATCGAAGACTCAATATTTCCAATTAAACCACGCTCATTCGCTCAACAACCAACAAAAAGTTTAAAATCCAAACTTTACCTGTTCCATATGACCTTGAGGAAAATAAAACACTCTTTCACCTCGCTTGGGAACATCCACCAGTGGACCTGAACATGCCTTCCATAACTCCGTATACAGATCATCTCCTCCACAACCTGGAAAAAAAATCTCAAAAATTTTCCGGGAAACAAACAGAAAATGAAAAAAAAAAATATCACACTTCACCTTCACTATTCCCCTGCGAAAACGAGCCCTCTCCTCCTGCTCCTCTGTTCATAGCCATCATTTTTGAAAACCCTCCAAGCAGCAGCAGAAGCCAAAGCTAGTCAACAAGAAAGAAGACCCTCCAAAAAATAAATTCAAACCCACGAAGTTTTTGTAAACCTTAAATAACCCTCAAATATCTACACTTAATCACAGCAATCTAATCCCTCGCTAATTGCAAAAATTATTTCCCTTTAAAATCCGTTAAAAGTTCCCGACTTTTCACTTATTTCACACTTGAGAGATCCAAGAACCTGTAACGCAAAAAACCCACTTTTAAACCGTTACAAAACACCCTCTTCTTCTTCCTCTTCTTCTTAATAGCCTAAGCAACACAGGAATCTCTCCGTTTTCTCTCACTGAAAGCAGCTGTTTTTCTTTCTCTCTCTTCAGACAATAAAAACGCCGTTTCCAGCCTAAAAACTGCGTTGCGCGCGTCTTATATCACGCTACTTTATGTTGCTTTAACTGTTCTGTTCTGTTGTGTTCTCTGTTTCGGTATTTCCTATTTGTGCTTAGCGTTGTTTTGTTTCGTAACGTTAACCCAGCTAACCCTAGTTAAGAGTTTTAACTTGGGAGATGGATTAGATGGATGATTTGCCGTTAGTTAACTGGTGGCGGGTAGTTTTTTCTTAGGAGATTTTTTGTGCATCCCACATGAAATTATGTAAACTGTTAATTACCATCAAATTAAAGCAACTACATTGACGTTATGTGTGAAAGAAGATTGATTTTGCAACATCTTCATGATTTTTTTATGGTTTTCATTAAGAGTAATTAATTAGGAATATCTATTAATTATTTTTTAGAATTTACTTTGAAAAATAAATGCAATAAAAAGAGATAATGTGAAATCTATAACTCACGTGTCCGTAAAATTACTCATCGTCTTGTTAGTTCGTTTGAAAATATAATATTAATTATTTTGAAAATTTAAAATCATTTGAAAATATAGTGTTGATAGATTTTATAATAATAATTCATTTCAATTTTTATTTTATTTTTATTTAAAATATAGTTTTTAACATGTATAATATAAAATAAAATAAAATTTAAAAAATCCAATTTGAGCTTGAATTATTACTATCTTGTCAAGTGTTTTTTTTCATTTGTTTCTCAACAATCAAACGATGTTATAAAAAAATATTTTTTATCAGTTAAAATTTTAAATTTAACTTGATTTGTGAAAAAGAAAATTCAAGTCATTATTTTGTTGAATCTTGCCCATGGATATAAACAGATTTTTTTCATGTGAATTTGAATAGTTGTTTTAGATTGAAAAATATATATTTATAACTACTATATTAACATCTATATTTGAATTTGTAGTTGCTATTGAAAGTTTAAGGGACGCAAATTGATTATGAGTTAAACACTTGATATTTTGACTTTTAAAATTCACATAAAAAAATATGTGGGTGAAAAGTTTAAAATATTATTTTTTTTAAGAGGCTTATACACTATTATTTGCCTTATATTTTAAAATTTTTTTTTAGTGTTATATGCTCTGGTTTCCTTTCAAATTTAAAATTTAGATTTATTTGGTTAAAAGATATATCATTTATATAATCTTGTGAATTCATCATATTGATAGGTATCTGAGTTACATAATCTTTAGTTCAAATAATTTATTTAAATGTACATTTCAACTAAGACGGTGATAATGTAACTTTAAAAAGTATATTGCATATATCTTAGATGTACAAGTGATAAATAACAAAACCTCAATGAGAAATGATTTATCATTGATTTTGATGATGAAAAGAAAAGGTGATCAGTTAACGCTAATTCTGGTCATAAAAAAATATCAATTTCAATGTAATCAAGTTTCAATTGATGAGATGATTTGATAATAATTTTTTCAAACTTTAACAATACTTTAAAAATATATCAAGTTTGAAAAAAAATTATATTTTGGGTTTTTTAGGTCGATCAACTAGGTTTTTTAATGTTTACATGTGTTTAAGGTGTCAAGTTGTGTAAATCACGCCTTGTATATCTTAGATTTTTTCAAGAAAACAAAATAGGACTAAAAAAAAAGTCCATATATGCAAGCATAAGTTTTTTTAAGATCCACACGTGCGAGCCCACTAGAGTCAAGTCCATGCACCTTGCTTTATATATATGTATATTAATTCCATCATTTTTATTGTTGTTTTTATTCTACATGTATAAGGAATTTTTTTATTAAACTTGATGGAGCTTATACCAGAACCACAAGTTTAACTGGTTACGTCATAAACCTCACGCTAACCAGTATATTATTGTCTTGGTATTTTTTTCTAAATAAAGTCATGTTAGTTTATCTTTTTTTGAAATAGTTTTCTTAGTATGTTTCATATTACTTTACACAGAGTAAAAATGTTATGATTTGTTTTTTACAAGGATATTGCAGTTTCATAGTCAAAATCATGGATTCGACAAATTAACGTAAGCTATATATATAAAAAATATCATGATTTGCTCTCTACAAGGATATTATAATCTCATTATTCAAATCATGGATTTTGTAAGTTATTATAAGTTTACCCTGGTCAATTCAATATATTGTCATGCCATGCTTTTTTTTTAAAAAAAAAATCATCTTGTTTTCTTTTTCCCTTTAAGTTTTTCTTTTAATATTTTTTACAAAAAAATAAAAAGAAAATAATTCTTTTATCACATAACTAGGTAAAAATATATATTTGAAAAACATTATTAAACTTAACGGAGTCAATGACTCGAGTCAAAAGTATAACAGGTTAAGCTGGGAAACATGAATCAATCTAGTATTTTGTCAATTTTTTCATATAAAAATATCACATCGTGTTTTTTTATTTTATTTTTAAAAATCAATCTATGTTCAATTGATCTTCATTATGTATTTTAATTTAGTTTTTGTTAGATTAATCCATTCCAAATCGATTCTTGCTGAGTTTTTAGTCATCTTGAATTTTTTTATATAAAAATAATTAAATCATGTTATTACCTGTCATCTAACTTGTTCTTGTATCCATGTGTTTGAGTTTTTTTCTCTATCTAGACTTTTTATTTGATTTTATTTTTTATATTAAAAAAATATTTGTTCTGACTCGCACCATCTCAACATTTATATAAAAGATTAACTTAATTATTCTTAACAAAACCATGTTTTTTACTTATCTTCTTTATTCTTTCAGGCTAGATGGTTATATACTTAGGGGGTGCTTGGGAGTATGGTTGCTGTTGTTTTTCAAAGTGCTTTTCGTGCCAAAATGCATCAAAATGATGTTTTTTTATTTTTTAAAAATCATTTTTGACATCAGCACATCAAAATGATTAAAAAACACTAAACTACCAGTTTTAAAAATAAAAAAAAAATCAAAAAACAGCAAAAAACAGATTGGATCGCAATGTCAAACAGGACCTTATATCGGTATCTGGAGCGCCTTCACGACAGCGTTTTTAAAAAATATCAGCGTGGCCGGCATCGTAAGGCCACGTATACAGTGTAAATTACACTACACCTACACCTCCACTGAACCATTCCTTTTTATTTTTTTAACGGCAGCTAATTTAAAATGACTTGTTTGATTGTACGGACACTGCATTGGAATGCGTGTGGTTAGGGGCAACGGGGATCTTGAAATGGCGTTACCGTTATATTGCCGTCTCTTTTGTTGTCTGCTTCGAAGCAGGCAACAACATGGTTGGCTTGAGTTAACCCGGCAGAATATTGGGGTATATATTTTTTATTTGATTTTATTTCGACCTTAAAGATAGTCATATTTTACGGGTTCGCCATTCTGTGGTGAGTGGCTGTCGTTTCTGTTAAAACCAGTAAATGCGAGACTGCAGAGCGACATGACACCTTCATTTTTTAGTGAGGAAAGTTGCTGACGTGTCACGATGGGGACCACCTAAACCACTTGCAGAATGCCTGGGAAACCAAAGGCTTGGAAAAATGTCCAGAAGCCATCTCATCCCACGTGGTTGGGCCTGTGTGGGGTCTGTCCAGAAGATGGGTCCCCGTATCAATTTACAACTGATCCCAAGAAAACCAGCTGCGATAAATTATAGCAGGTAATAATAGGTTCATATGAAAAGATTTGTTCTATTGTGTTTTCATGTTTAAATTCCGTGATTATTATTATTATTATTATTATTATTATTATTATTATTTATTTTAGAATCTATGAGATTAATTGAGATATGTGCAAATAGATATAAATATTCATGTAAATAAAAAAATATATATCAAACCGAAAAAAAAATTTTCTTTTAATAAACCAACACATTTATTCTATAAGAAAAATAAATTTAACAAATAAATTGGAAAACTATATGATTATGAAAATGCTCTCAAAATGTTTTATAGTTTTTATCCACATCTAATGACTGGTTTTGCTTTAAAAATGATTACGTGAAAAGCACATTTATTTATAATTTTGGCGTAATGTTTTTAAATTAAAAAGCAAATATAAATTACAATAAAATTATATAAATTACCGACGACTGTGTTCACATAATGCTTTTATTATCAAACAATTACGTATTCACGTCAATTTTTTTTTTTTTAGAATTATATACGTAAATGTGTTTGATAGAGTAGAATTGACCATATTATGAAATTGAATTTCCCCTTCTCAAGCCGCTTTCACCTGTTTCTTGGAAGATCATTGAAAGAGAAAGGGCCAATTGTCCAAACCTTGCTTTAGTTTAATTAATGAATTATTTTTTTTTTCCACCTTTGAGCCTTCACAAGAAGCAACTATTATTGTCCCCCTATATTCTATAAAATAAATTAAAAACCCTATAAGATGCCTTCCACGCCACCTTTATACTACTTGATTAGTTTTTTTAATCAGGCTCATACTTTATACTACTTGAATAGTTTTTTTAATCAGGCTCATATTAGCAATATTATTACTATTATTATTAAAAACATAATCCGATGTAATAAATTAACAGACCAAACTATCCTGACAATCATGTCTGACGTTTTATTTATTTTTAGAATGTATGCCTTTTAAAATAAAAAATAAAAAATAAAAAAATATTTTAAAAAAAACACAATATCAAACCCAAACTAAAATGCAAGTAGAGATTGAAGCAGCCACCCCGCGAGTGACGAGTCAATGGGCGGGGGGGTCTACCCACCACCAGGAAGTTGAATATTTCTTGGCACTTCGTGTTCGGCAAACCTAGTAAAAGTGTGTACTTGTAGCTTATTTTCTTTTTTATTAAGAAAATACTTGAATCTCAAATTCCCAGATAAAAGAAATATACGGGGGTGTTTATGAATATGATAGCATTTTTCGAGATATGTTGAAATATCTTTTTTATTTATAAAAATTAATTTTATAATTATTATATCAAAATAAAAATAAAATAATCAAATTTAACTAAAATGTTGCTGGGAATGCCTTTCCAAACGGGCTCAGAGATGCCACTGAAGGAATAGAGTTGTTATATTGCTCAACCATGGTTGAATAATGAACTCTAGAGCTCCATGCTTTCAAGTTTCCGGGGGCAAACACAACATTTTTGAAAAAAAATAAGATTTTTTTTACTTTAAATTAATTATTAGTGGTATTTTTAAATCATTTTTATGTATTGATATTAAAAATAATTTTTTAAAAATAAAAAAATATTATTTTAATTTATTTTTAAATAAAAAACAGTCTCAACAATCCTTATAAGCAGACAATCGAGTGATGATCGTGGGTTTCTCTTGTTCCATCAACCCCACTAAACTGTTTTACTTACCCCAATCCAATGTCTTTTTATTTATTTTTTCAAGGGAGAGAGTGATAATTGTGGCCACCAATCTGTGAAAATAGATAATATTAACCCGTCACAGAGTTTGAATCCTTCACAACGGCAACAAATGTTTGTGGAGTCCACGTCATCATCATTTATTTTAGCAGTTAACTTTTTAATGTGGATAAGCTTTCTTAGCTTAGGCGTTATCAAACCTTTTCCCGGCCTCTCTCACCAGAGAACGTGAACAGGAACAAGGACAGGCCAATCACAGTTTTAGTATGTGTGTGTTTGCCTGTCTCTGTACTTGATTATGTAGCGAAGGAAGTTTTTCTTGCAGCATCGCACTTTCGCTTGACACCTGTCTTTTTTATTTTTTTATTTTGATAATATAGCATTTGCTTTTATGTGATGGGAGATTTTTTAAATCGGCGACTCTTTCTCCCTCGAAGAGCTGACAATATTCCTCGGTTATTAATATAATTTGATAATGTGACGTGGTGATAAGTGAGAGTGAGACCGTGGGATCAATGCTCGTCATCAGCAATTAGAGGGAGACAAATGATTTCTTGGTTAGATAAGCGAATCACATGGGCATTTAATTTCGAAGCATGTTGTTGAAAATTGATTATAAATTAGACCAAAATCTAATTTATAGTATTTAATTTAAAAAATTATCATATTTATAAATATATTCTTAATCGGGAGGAAGCCATAATTAACAAAAGCTAATCTCCTTTGAAAAACACGATTAGCCTATGTTAATTTGAATTGTTTAATGGAATGGTATAGTAATGGTTTTGCCTCTCCACCCAATTAACTAACCCCATCTTCAAAAGACATAAAGGGGTAAATTTGCAGTACTAGATTAATTAGGGACAAATAAGTTTATTTTTTTTATTATATTTACGCAATAGAATATCTGAAATATGATTGAAAGAAAAAACAAAATGGTATCAAAGAATATTTTTCTATCATCGCAATGTTTTTTTGTTCTGCAGTGTCAGATGAAGAGAAACTTGGTATTTGACCAATTAGAAAAAAAATTAATTAATTAAAAAGCATAGTAAATGACAAAAAAACAGTACAGTTAATTGATTTTTTTTTGGATTTTTTATTTTGTTATATTTTCTTTTTAATTCCAATCTTCAATCAAGAATTTAATTTAATTTTAATTTTAATCTTGATCCTTGTTTTTTAATTGTTTTTTGTCCTCTTGTTCAGTTAATTTTTATTTTCAATTCCCCCCTCCAATTAAAAATAAAATATAGTTATCATTTTTTCTCAATTTGGTTCATTTGTTGCTTTTTTTTTTTTTATTATCTAATTAAAAAAACCAACATATTTGATTAGTTCAGTCTATGGTTCAAGCCACACACAATATATATGTGTGTGTGTGTGTGTGTTCTTTTTTAAAAACATATCTATGCTACATGAATATTATTTTTTAATAAAAAACCACAACGCAATTTAACGTAGATATATAACCATCACTAATTAATCGAGGTAGTTTATTGCAGACGAGAAAAAAATCAAATCGAGTCACTCAAAATCTAATTGACATGATTTGAATAAATTATAGGTTAACCAATAATGAAAAGACATTGCGGAAAATATTAGATAAAAAGTATAAAGTCTAAAGAAACTCATATTTGATAAATTTATAAAAATGTTAATTCAAGGATCGTAAAGAGCCAAATTAACGAGTTTTAATTATTTTTTTAATTATAAATTATAAAAATAAAATCTATTTAGAATGAATAAACGACTATTATAACAAAAATAAGATTGCTTATTCTTTTTGTTTGCTTGAATTATGAATCATGATTTCATGCAAGGGTGAATAAATCATGAATTATTATCAAATATTAAGAATCATATAGAATCAGAATTCCTTATTTTCAATTAATTAAACTGAATGCAGCTATTCTAATAGATTTACAGCCTTGGATTTACAAATGTAAGGGTAGCGGCCATCTATCCCACCGACTCACGCTGCCATTGATTCACCCCACAGTTTTGAAAAGAGACATGCAGTGGAATCCCCCACCGAGACCTGAAATAAGGGATGCTTAAAATTTTTTTAAATTATTTGATGAATTGATGTTAAAAATTATTTTAAAAAATTAAAAAAATATTTTAATATATTTTTAAATAAAAAATACTCTGAAAAATAATTTTAACGACGTATTAAAACAGTCACTAATAAAGACAACCGTTATTCTACTATTAATTTTACATCACTCCGATGAATTTACAATACTTTTGTACTATGATTGGTGATCTCTTTATATCTGTACTTTATATTTGTATTCCCCATGTGTTGACCAATTTCCTCTGACTGCCCCTATCCTTCACAAATGAAAGAGACCCACAAGCTGAAAGTCCTGACCAATCCCCTTGCTCTGTACTAGGACTCAGCCATGCTTTTGTAGGGTTACCCCACAAATTATTAATTAACAAAAGATGAGCAATTAAGAGGGTCTTGTTTAGGTGGATATATTCTTAAAAACATTAAATAATGCAACATTTTGGGCTGGAAACCATGTGAAGACAATCATGGGTTATTAGGAATTTTCAATCAGTGGAGGCTTACCCTGCTTTCATGTAAGCAAGCATATTCTTAGTTCAAGGAGACGCGATGAGTGGGATTTTGGTCCCCCAAAACAGCACTACAAGATTGACAGCATTTTCAACCGTGTGATCTCAGAGCCAGAAGCTTGGCTGCCGGCCTTTGGACGTGGACTTGCTTACTTTCTGTCCAAAATCCTTGACTGGATCCTCGTTTATCCATCGTTTTCCTCTCTTTTCCCGTCACCTTTGCGCAAGAAGTAAAGGACACAGAATCCTCTTTCGAAATTACCATCAGTCATTACGCGACGCTTTTATCTGGGCCCTAAATGCCTTCATCTTCTGTCACTGCTGACAGAACAGCTTCTGGGTTGCCCCTTTTCACTACCTTGTTCTAAAATGACTGTCCAAATTTGCTGTTCATATATCCTATTCCACGTTCAATCTTGCGTAGAAAAGCTGCCTGTACAGCATTATTCAAGAGAAAAACATGGCAAGCTGGGCCTTAAATCAAGCAATCAGAACATAGGAGTTCATTAATGCATTTAAAGATTGGTCCAATTACTTAACTCAGCACTAACCAAGCCAGCATCGATGCCGGTACTCTCTAATTGGCTAGCAGAAGGAGGTAGCCCAATTAGCAATGAGTTTAGTGCTTGAAGGTCGTCAATGGGGCTGTATGCATCAAACAATCAACACTTCTGCATTGCCAGGTGCTGGAGACAAGCTTCGTGTCACAGTTGATAATTCGAGAAGAAGATGATGGCCTACAATTCGAATCTTCTTTTTCAGCCACTCAAGCCTCTTGCGTGTATGCTACTGTGAAGATTTTTGTAGCTGGGGTTTAAAAACAATATATTTTTTTTCTAACTGTGGTTTTAAAAAATATATCTGATTAGAACTAATTTGAAAGTTATTTTTAGAAGTAAAATAAATAAATAAAAAGCATAGTTGCTCAGGCGTCGGATTAAAAAATTACTTGGCAAGCAAAACAATTTCTTTTTTGGCGTGTGTGGTGGGGTAAAAAAACAAAAGAAATAGTATTTAAATATGTTTGTTGCTACGCTAATTAATCAACACTTGTGATTTTGCTGAATCTGAAGTGATAATGGCCATCCATCCATCCATTCAAGACCTGGTTTGAGATTAACAATAGATTTAGGAGATTTTCTCTTTGGTTGAGATGCAGCCTGTAATGATATGATCATCGGCTAAAGGGAAAACGGGGTTTTGCTGCTGCTTGGATATTGCAGACCTTAATGTTAGATTACCAACCAGCATTTTCAGGGAAAATTTGATGAGTTTTTAAAGTGTAGAAATTAAGAAACATGATGGTCAAAATAGGATGGATGGCACGGCAAACACTGAATTGTTTAGCAATTAAACCCCCAGCCACCTACATCGCACCTGTAATCATGATGTTACTACCTAAACCAGTACCCTTTTTGTCAACTAAGTGTAGCCACTAAGGTCTAATTGCTCGATCGCCGCCCAAACATTTAGCTTGGTATTTTAAAGAAGAGATCACTGTGGAAGAATGAAGATGAACTGAACCTAGTCAGCCTGTTTAATGGGATGTTTGGGAGTTTGATTGTTATTATTTTTTAAAATACTTTTCATACTAAAATATATTAAAATGATATTTTTTATTTTTTAACAATTATTTTTTATATCAGTACATCAAACTAATATAAAAACACTAAAATATATTAATTTAAAATAAAAAAAAATAAAAACAGCCAAACGCTGGTTTAACGGTGGTGTCAAACAAGCACTAAATCTCTATTCACTTGAAGTGTAAAGTAAGCGACGAGAAAATATGGAGGACAACGACGAGAAAATACGGAGGATGCTTGACATTATATTTTAAATTTAATTTTATATTAATATCAAAAATAATTTTTAAAAAATAAAAATATTAATTTAATATATTTTTAAATAAAAAATATTTTAAAAATCAAAAACCATTACTTTAAGAGTTGTTCAGCCAATGATGGTCTAATCTATTAGCATGGCATTAACTTAATGGAGAGATCAAGATACCTAAGCTCTCATTGTCAACATCAGGCCACCCATGTGCTTCCTCTAATTCACTACCTAAGCAGTAACTTAGCACCAAGCAAGTGGGAACAATACTAACTCTAATGTGACCCTAGTTTTTAAATACAGTCCGACTTGACAAGTTGACTCACAACTTTATAACCTTGATTAGGTTTTAAATTATAAAAAATTTGATATATGATTGACCTGGTCAAACCCAAATAACATGTTAGGTTAACTTGAAACCGGGTGAAACTTGATTTTTATTAAAATCCAAAAAAAAAATATAATCATCCATATTAATAGTTTGAGTTTTTCTGTGTGAGATAACCATAGAATGAAATATCATGATATTTCAATTTAGAGAGGTTCTATTTGCCCCCAGCCAGAAGTCTTCCTTTCAATTGATTCTTTGACAGATATTTGTGAAGGGAAAGCTGCAAAAATTTCAACAACGATTGTCATGCTAATGTTTGCTCTGCTATAATGCCAGGTATCTCTCTCTTCCTCCTCGGCTAATTCTCCAATTTGATGTGCACAACAAAGAAGTCGAGAGTGCACGGTGCTGGCTATAACACAGCCGTACATAGCGTGGTCAAATTAATGCCCGTCAAATTAACTCTCACTCAATTTACTTTGAAGCCTAGCCAGGCCGAAACCCGGATAAACAAATCACAATGTTTGCTTGTTAAAGTCGAAATCCTATCTGGTGTGTGGTTTAGCTAGATGGACATGATATTACTATATATATGAAAGAACAGGTGAGCATGGAATGCTCATAACTTGACCAACACGTAGCTTGGCCACAAGACATGGGATTGCCATGAAAAATAACAACTGTGCATGAGATTTTCATGGTCTGATCAAAATGCTTATGGACAGGCCAGATGTTCCCGATATCCATACACTATCTATCCATCATGCTAAAGGCAATTTCATCACTGAAAACTAATAAAATTCCCAATGATGGAAGAGAAAAACTTTTTGCTTGAGTTTTATTCAATCAGGCTGTGAAGGGAGCGAAAACGACAACAGAATTGTGTCCTCCAAAGCCAAATGAATTTGAGATACCTGCAGTGGAACGAAGAGAAAAAAAATTAACCACGCCGATCGCCCTACAATTGGGAACAGTGTCAGTTGTAACATCAAGCTCAATATTCTGCAGGGTTGAGAAACACAGAGAAAGAAAAGCATTAGGAAATATTGGAGTAACTCATGCGGAGCATGACACGAGTAAGAAAAATGAGTACGACGTTACATACATCTTGATTGGTAGTCGGGTGAAGCCATCCAGTTTTGACTAATGCACCAGCAGCACCAAGAGCATGTCCAATCATTGACTAAGAAAAGACCACATTAGCTAGAATTAATAATGTTCTCCAGCATGATCACTGCAAAATGGATTGCTCCGGTTGTCTTCTGTATACTGTACAAAACAAAGCTGCTGGAGGAGGTGTTTTTGAATCCCAGTTTAGCTTCTATTTGTAGATAGTGGATTTTTTCCTAGTTTGCTTCGTGACCATATTCTGGCTCTTGTTTTTGTAGCAGGATATGCTCCTACTTGTTCCTATTTGATCAATGAGACCTTTTCATTTAACCAAAAAAAGAGAGAGAGAGAAGGATTGCTGTTAAATCCAGTTCATATTTTCTCTGGGATATTACAAAATCTAACCGCCTAGTATCTTAACTTAGTCCCATTCATCTTGATCTCAGAAGTGTTCTTAAAGACTTTCTTGATTGGATTAACCTCAGCCAAATCCCCTGCTAGTGTTGATGTTTAATGAGAATTAACATAGTTCACCTGTAAATCAGAAATCAGTCCAGCAACATAATCCCGAACAGAGGGTAAGATAATTTATCTCAAGAAAAGTGTACTCCAGGTCCTGTCAATAAATTTACTCCTACCTTCTCAGGGGAAACTCCGGAATCTTCGAAACTCTTAGCAATGCAAGTTGAAACTCCAAGGCCATCTGAAAGGGGATCTGTCATGTGATGAGCACTACAAGTCACAGCACCTCTTAAATATTCTGCTATTATATAAGCTCCTCTTTTCATTGCATGCTCTAAGCTCTCCATTATCTATTACCATCGAAGAAATGTAGTAACAATTAAATTCTGAATGATGAAATGATATTGATATGTATACAAGCCGAGTGAATTGATCGGTATTCAAACGCAATGGAGGATGCAGTTGTACAGATTTACCAGAGCACTCCAGAGCCTTCGCCCATGACAAAACCATCACGATCCTTGTCCCAAGGCCTTGAAGCTTTCTTAGGGTCTTCATTTCTTTGAGACAGTGCCCTGCAAGCTATAAACCCACCAACACCAGTAGGAATGACTGCAGCCTCTGTTCCCCCAGCTACCATGATATCTACTTCACCTCTTCTAATGTGATTAGCAGCCAAGTAGAAGCAGTAATTTGCAGTCGCACAAGCAGTTGAGATGGAGTAATTAGGGCCCATTAATCCTGTATCTATAGTTAACAATGCTGAACCCATGTTGGTGATGGAATATGGAATTAAGAATGGAGACATTTTCTTATATCCCTTCTGGACAGGAGATTCAACTCCATTGCTAAAAGCGGTTAAGCCTCCCATGCCTGTTCCCACCAGGACTCCAATTCTTGTTCTGTCCATCTGAAAGGCGTACATGTTAAAAGATTTCATTATCACTGCTTAGTGTAAAATAGGTGAACCACATTTAGAAAACAAAAGAATATGACTCACATTTTCAAGCACTTTTGAGCAAAGGTTGGCATCTTCAAGGGCCCTCTTGCCAGCAACCAGACAGTACCTCCAGCAATCATCAAGACGGCGATCATTTTTTCCATCAATGAATCCTTTGGAAGAAAAATCACGAATCTGACCAGCGAAACGAACTGAAAAACTCGAGGCATCACACCTATCAATTAGGCTGATCCCACTCTCTCCTTCTAGGAGCTTGTCATAGAATGTATCGATACCACTACCAAAAACTGAGACTAGTACCATTCCTGCAATGACAACTCGTTTCTTGGGATCTTTTTCACGCTTGGGAGCTGAAACATTTGGAGATACCATGGCTTTAATTGCTCTTGATTTTGAAGCTGAACATGGTAAATTCAGTAATAGTTAAATCTGATAAAAGGTCAAAGTGAAAAAATTGAAAAATATTCTGAACAATACCAGGCTTACTAGTTCATCTACCAACTTAAAGTAGAAAAATTACCAGGAAGATGGACCTGTGATCAAGAATATTAATAATCACAATCATAATTTCCAATTCTAATCATGCGTCAAAACATTGCTACAACTGGGGTTCTCTTTTCTAACTCTTGGCAGAGACATGAGAACAATTTTAGTTCTGACATCTTCTTTCGCCTCCTATATTGCTAACTGCATTTTATAGACTGTCAAACCATTCCCAAGTGGCAACATAATTTTTCATTTTAGGTGCATTGCAAGGTAGGGGAAAAAATGAAGCACGAATCAACTCTAACCTGACCGAATTGACAGAGTTGATGAAGCTTGCTTGGAGAAGGAAGATTAGGCAGAAGTTTAGGTTTTATTTGTTTACGTAATTCCAACTGTTTTTCTTTATTATTCATGACAGGATGTGCATAAACCTTTTAATGCAATAAAACTCTCAAGTGTTGAGAATTCTAGTTTAATTCAATCTCATGATGTTGAGAGTTCTAGTTTAAATCAATCTCATGATCATGTAATCTTTATTTAAGGAATTTTCTAATTCAATAAAATTTAAGTTCTTCCCAAGATTTTCTCTTTTTTTCCATCAGGAATTTTAGTTTCAATCTAAACAGTAACAGTTTAAATTGAAATCTGTTCTAATCATTGAATTTTAACAGTGGTATCAGAGCATTGTTCTTACTGACCGAGGAAAATTTTATGAGTGTAAACACAGAGAGATTAAGTGTAAAACAAAAAAAATTACGTGTTAATCCATGGCCTCATCTTCTTTGTCAGCACACGCAACTTCAACTGTTCTAGCGTTCAGTGGTGAACACTATCATATTTGGGTTGTCAAGATGAGATTTTTCTTGAGATAGGGTTATGGAATGTTGTGGAGACAGATGCTGGTCCTACACCATTAAGTGGAAACCCTATAATTGCACAGATGAAGGCTCATGAAGAAGAAAAGCTAAAACAAGACAGGGTCAGTACTTGTCTATATTTTGGAATTACAGACCATGTCTTTACCAAGATAATGAATCTAGAAACAACCAAAAAGATATGGGACAAACTCCAAATTGAGTTTGAAGGCAGTAGCAGAGACAAAACCATGAGCCTGCTAACATTTAAAAGAAAGTTTAAGCTGATGAAGATGAAGGACAATGAGTTTGTCAAGGACTACTCTGGCAGATTGATGAATATTGTCAATCAAATGAGGCTTCTAGGGCAGACGTTTGAGGATCATAAAGTTGTTGAGAAACTTATGATGTCTCTCCCATAAAAGTTTGAGGGCAAGATCTCTGCCATAAAAGAGTCCTGCAATTTGCAGAACCTTTCTATTGCAGAATTGATTAGCAAACTCCACATTCAAGAGCAAAGAATGTAGATGAGAGATGATGAAGTTGTTGAAAGTGCATTCCATGCAAGTAGCAAGGGAAGGAAGACTGCTATTGTGTCTAAGAAAAATTTCAATAACAGGAAATTAATTACGTTTCCTAAGAATAAGAATGTTATGCCTCCATTGAGACAAACTTTCTCACCTTGTTCTTATTGTAAAAAAACAAATCATGCTGAGAAAGATTGTTGGTTTAAGAGGAAAACTATTCTTCATTGTGATTTCTGCAACAACCATGGCCATGGTGATAAATTTTGCAGGTTGAAGAAGAAACAGCCATAACTAAAATAACAAGCCAAAACTCTGAAGAAGGCAAGGATCATGAGGAAGCTGGGGAACATTTGTCACAAAATGGAATGGAGATACATCAAAACAGCTTAGGAATCTTTGTGTCACAAAGAAAATATATTGTTGATGTGCTTAAAAGATTCAAACTGGAATCATGCAAGGAGGCAGCTACATTTGGCACAAAATGAGAGGATTTCAAAGAATGATGGTGAGAAGTTAGAAGAACCTTCTGTTTTCAGAAGCTTGGTGGGAAGCCTGCTCTACTTGACATCAACTAGACCAGATTTAATATTCCCTGCAGGTTTGCTGTCAAGATTCATGAGCTCACCAAGTAGCATACACATGGAAATTGCTAAAAGGATGCTGAGATACATTAGAGGCACAAATGATTTAGGCCTCAGGTACTTTAAAACAAGAGGAGTGTGTTTGGTTAGGTATGTAGATAGTGATTGGGCTGGGAGTGTTGATGACATGAAGAGCACTTCGAGTTATGTGTTTATCATTTGGTCAGGTGCAATTTGCTAGAATGCAAAGAAGCAAGAAGTGGTGGCACAATCAACAGCAGAGGTTGAGTACATTTCTTTGGTTGCTGCTGCAAATCAAGCCATTTGGTTGAGCAAAAATCTTGAAGATCTGGGACAAAAGCAGAGCACACCTACTGAGTTGTATTGTGACAACAAATCAACAATTGCAATTGCTCAAAATCTAGTCCAGCATGGGAGAACAAAACACATAAATGTCAAGTTTCATGCATTGAGGGAAGCTTAGAAGAATTTGTTCATCAAGATCCTTTACTGTCCAATTGAAGTTCAACTTGCAGATTTAATGACAAAGGCTCTACCTCCATCAAAGTTAGAGTTCCTAAAGATAAGGTTAAGAATGTCCAAAGCAAACTTCAAGGATGAGTGACAGAGTTGATGAAGCTTACTTGGAGAAGGAAGATTAGGCAGAAGTTTAGGTTTTATTTGTTTATGTAATTCCAGTTGTTTTTCTTTACTATTTATAACAGGATGTGCATAAACCTGTTAATGCAATAAAACTCTCATATGTTGAGAATTCTAGTTTAATTCAATCTCATGATGTCGAGAGTCCTAGTTTAAATCAATCTCATGATCATGTAATCCTTATTTAAGGAATTTTCCAATTCAGTAAAATTTAAGTTCTTCCCAAGATTTTCTCTTCTTTCCCATCAGGAATTTCAATTTCAATTCCCAGATTTCAATCTAAACAATAACAATTGAAATTGAAATCTATTCAAATCATTGAATTTTAACACGAATCCTAGTTGGAGCCAGTTGCATGCTTTCAACTGGTCTAAGCCCACCATAATGTACTAGAGAAGCTCTATCGCTCCCTACTTCTCTGCATCCAAATAGTACACGAGAAGAACAAGCAGCGCCAACAATGGCTGTCATCTCACTCTCTTTCTCCCTTCTTTGTGCATAGAGTTCAACTTTGGTTTATCAGAGGCAGAGAAGGACTTAACAAAGAACAAGTTTTGTTTGTTGGTTTAATCCAAGATTGGAGAATCCGCCAACAATAATATATGGGCGACACAACAACCAAAACAATTATAGGCTCAAGCCGGTTAGCTACCCTGAACGACCACCGTTTGGAGCTTTGGCTGGCAATGCCTATTTGTTTTTGTGCATTCTTTTCGACAATCATGGCAGACCCGGTTAATTACATCTTCCACCTTTTTTGGATTTTGGTCTAAAAAATTGGCAAATATCGAAATCTATTATTTTATATTTTATTTATTTAAATAAAGCCACCTGCGCCAAACAATATTAATATTGTTTTTTTGGATTCGAGAAACCCCGTCTCTTATAAAACGTACATTATGGGTCTAGGATGAGCGAGTAAAACCCCAGTTATCTCAAATTTTTATAAAAGATGCATGTCTTGACTTGAACTTGAGACCTACTATGCAGATCTCCATCCTTTTGTCATCACGTCATGCTCCTAGAGGACATTAATACATTAAAATGGATATAATTTTTTTTTATATTTTAATATATTATTTTCATTTTTTATAGATGAAGTAGAATATATTTAATTTAGCATAGTTGTCCAGCAACAATACATGTAATTTAATTTAAAAAGATAAAATACAAAGTGATAGATATTTTTGGACCATTTTTAGATATATAAACATAACTAATAACACATATTAATTATCAATAATTATGCAACTTATAACAATGAACTTCAATTTACCCGTAAATACACCATTATAATGACATTTATTAACATATAATCCATGGATAATTGAAAAGGAAAAACATCATATAAATTGAAACTTATTTGTCTTAAAAAGTTTGATCATTTTGATGATTAATGAACCATTTACAATATAAATTTCTCATTGTAAACATAATATACAAGCAAAACGACATCACATTAATTACAAACCTTCACATAAAATGCCATTTTTTCTCAAGTGCTCAGAACATCATAAGATGGAAAATATGTCTTGAACGAATTAGTGTTGTTACCTAGCAATTCTTTTCTTTTTCTTCTGGTTTTGATTTTGATAGGGGGCACTTACAGGTAGTCGTGAAAAATATTTAGAATTTTTATCTTTAATCAAACCATATTAGCTAGATTTTTTTTTTTTATAATAAGTCAATATAACAAACTTATTTTATTTTTATATTTTTTATTTAATAAAACCTACAGTTATAAGTTGAGAGAGTTCTTCCTTGACAGACACTTTTATTTTTATATGTTCATAAAGTGTGTAGTTACTGAAAATAAAACCAACCACTTTTCCAAATTGACCAGTTTAATTTCAACATTAACAAGCCACAGTGCTCGAGCTTCTCCGCGGGGTTAGACTATTCTTTTCTATAGAAAATATTGTCCATGCATTAAAATGGAGTAGAAATGGACATAAAAAACTGACCACCATAAATGTGTATCAGGCTAATTAGGTTTAGTGGTAAGAATTTGAGATTAAAAAATTTGTTTTTTTATATGCTGTTAGATTCGAGTCATGTAATTGCTAATATGATGATTACTTAAGACTTACATGATCGTTAACTTTAGGATTAATAAAATTAGTCGAGGTGTACGTAAATTGACCCGGATATCCACGTTAATAAAAAAAGATTAGACATTATGTCAAACCCACAATTCAAATTATATGATTGAAATACCCCAATAAAAAATGCAAAAAGAATTATAAAGCCTTGTTCTAAAAAACATGTTAACCTTTTAAATTTGGAGCAGGAGTCATTAGACTTAAAAGATTGAATCTAGAAATAAAATAAAATTCAAGTCTCAATAAATTAAATATTAAAATTAAATTAAAAAAATAAAAATTCAAGAAATAGAGATCAAAATAGCTATTATTATCAAGTAATATCATCCTATTAATACTATCCTAACTGCCATTATTATTACTATCCAGGGCAAATGACTCAAAAAGAAAACAAGATCTTACTACTCATTGAACAATTTAGAACACAATTCAATAATTTTTAGTGGAAATATATATATATATATATATATTGATTCTAAACTCTATTTTCTCATGCATGAGACGGTAAAAAAGTGACAAGTCATCAAGTTAAAAAGGAGGAGGAGTGAGAAAAATTTAAGTGCTTAACATAAATGAAGTTTAGGATCTAGAAATTTCAAAAAAAGATTTAAAAATAAAATAGATTAAAAATAAAGAGATTAAAGTGTAGATTTATGCGTTTCTCGAACGGTAAACATGGGGAAAGACTCTTTCTTTGTCGATATCAATTGTGATCAAAATAAAATTGATTGTGATTTAACTCGGAAATAATTTATGATCTTTGGGATTTTTTTATTTTATTTTTAAAAAAATGCTTTAATTTCTTTGTCAATGGTTTATTGGTCTGGTGAGTTGGTAATACGGCAGGGTGCGTAGAAGTGTTTCTGTGTGGACAAGTCTCTCCGTTGACGGCGAAGACGGCAACAATTTCTCATTCTAGAACAAAAAAAAATTAAGGTGAAAACCATGTCTTACCTTTTTTTAGTTGGTTTTATTATTTTTGAAAATATTTTTTTATTTAAAAATATATTAGAATATTTTTTTTTTGATAGAATGGTACCTGAAAATAATATAAAACAATCAAATTTTTTAATTTAAAATAAAAAATAAAATATTTTTTTTTTAAAAAAAAACTTTTGAAATGAATTCACAGACCGTGTAAAACGTAGTCAACACAACACTCCTTGTCTTCACCGCATGCTATGCAGCTTCTTACCACGTGATAACTCGATTTCTGCAGCCCTACAAGTCTCAAGATTCGAACCATTTCAATGTTGAACTCGCAGATGACGAACCAAGATGTATACATACATTATTATTATTATTATCATCATTTATTTTTATTATTTATTATGATATCATACCATATGATAACTCTTTTGATCTCAGTCCAGTACCACTAATTCACGGAAACATGAAGCCTTGGTCGACGCCACACAAGTGCGCAGAGCTCCATGACTTAAAATTCACGTGTGCCCTGACTTTCCCTCACCCCGACTCACAAGCTCAACACTTTCCTCACCAAGAATCTTATCCTTCTAAAAGAGAACCTAACGCTTGAGCCCCAGTCAACCATCTCTCTCTTTCAAGCCTTATCACCCAAAGCAAACACATGAAGTTTCCATAAACTCCCCGAGTGTGTGAACCCAAGTATTGCACTCGGTAGAAAACCAGCCTCTAGAAAGCAGAAACTCCCCCCCGACCCCACCTCGAAACCGCGTTTTTGCGGTCTTTCATTCACATTTGCTGGTAATTATTAATCGCGATTAATTGCATGTAAAAATTCAATAATATTTAGCAATTTTCTTGTGGTCTAGAAATAAAGGGGTTGCTTTTCCTACTAAAATTTAAAAAATAATCAAATGAATCTCATATAAGATTTTCACGGTCATATCAATGTATTCAATAAATATTTCTGACCCTCCTAAACTTCACATTTTCAAACTTTATATATATATTTCGCGAAAACAAACTAGGATCGAAATAAACATAAAAACATGGATGAGTTTATTGTTTATAGAAATAATGGAAACAATAAAATATCTGTTCTGTATTGTAATTTTACAAAAACCAATAAAATACCCCTGAATTTTGGAATAATTAATATTTCACCACAACAACGTAGTCCACAGTCTACCATGTCTAATTAATAAGTTCACAGATCTTTATAGCTTTCCTCTTTGGCAAATCCACACGCAATCTTAAAGCCATGTAATTTCCTGGAAATTTCCACCTTTTAATCTAATCTTCACCTATTTAATACTCCCTTTCCCACCCACTCTAACTGAACCCTGAAACCAAACCTTTCTCTTCTTCTGTTCTCTCCTCTTATTTTTTACACCACAATACTTGTACTTCTCCGTTCCTCTCCTATCTCCAGTTGCCTTTCTATTGTTTTTTAAGGGAACTGAAGATGGAAATGGAGAATAACCAGCAATCATTTTATCAGTTCAGTGATCAGCTCAGGGTGCAGACATCAAATTTACCTAATCTGTCCCTCAATGATTCCATATGGAGCAATTCATACGGGTCAAAGAGGCCAGATGAAAGGAGGAATTTTGATATCAGAGTTGGCGGTGAAGTTAACACTTTGAAGCAAAAAGGGCCTGATTTCAATAGTTTCAGTGATGGATGGAATCCTATTAACGATATTAAGCAGAAAGGTTCTGGTTTGAATCTATTCAATGATGGATGGAACTCTGTTAATGATCCGAAGCCCAAAGGGTCTAACTTGAACCTGTTCGATGAAGGGTGGAATTCTGCCAGTAGCTTGAAGCAGAAGGTGTCTAACTTGAATCTGTTCGATGAAGGGTGGAATTCTGCAAGTAACTTGAAGCAGAGAGGTTCTAACTTGAACGTGTTGAATGATGGTTACAATCTGAAGCCAAAAGGTTCTGATTTGAATGTGTTCAATGATGGATGGAAGATGGGTTCTAGTACTAACAGTTATGGGGTTAGTCCAATTGGACCTATTGGTCAAGCTGTTGGTGGATCTCAAAAAAATTTCGGGATCAATGGAGGTTTCAATAAAGGGATCTATTCGAAGAACAATGATATCCTTAACACTAACGTTAATGTTAGTGTGAAGGGTAATAAGAACAAGGGAGATGATGATTTTGGAGGCAAGAGTAGCAAAAAGAATAGCAACAAGAAGAGTAACAGCAATGAAAATAATGATAGTAAGAGTGCTGCTGACAAGAGGTTTAAGACACTGCCACCTTCTGAGTCCTTGCCTCGGTATGAAACAATTGGTGGATATATTTTTGTCTGCAACAATGATACCATGGCAGAGAATCTCAAGAGAGAGCTTTTTGGTAAGTTTGTCAGATTTCATTCCCTCTTGTTTCTGTAATACCTGGAATGTTTTGCTCTTTTAATTTTGTCTGGTTTCTTTTACTAAGTTGTGGTCTTTTTAAGATTCGATCTCAGTTCTTTGCTTTTGTAACTGGTTGAAGATTGTAATATCGTGCAGACTAGTCTAGGTTTTTTGATGCAAAGCTTTTATATTTGGGAATTTAGTGCCGTAATTAATTTTAGGTGCGAAATTTGTGGTTCTTTTAAGCAATCTGGGTTGCATAATTTGATCTGCTCTACAAGATAATAAGATATGTAATCATTGCTTAATCGTTGTCTGAACGTAGCTGAGTTTTTTTGATAAATCACTTCCCAGAACTTTTTTGCTTCCTCTGTGCATCTTTGATATGAGCTTTTTGCTGGTCTTGAATTTTAAATTATTGCTTGAATTTTTTTGAAGGCTTGCCTCCCCGATACCGCGATTCCGTGAGGCAGATCACTCCAGGCTTGCCCCTTTTCCTCTACAACTACTCCACTCATCAACTCCACGGAGTTTTTGAGGTTGGTTTCTCAGCTCTTTACTGCTTCCCTGCATAAAATTTTAAGCAGTTTTCATCTGTCATTGGGTTTATGGCTATGTTTACAAAAGATTTAGCGATACTTCTATAGAAACTAAAGGTGTCTTTGATGTTATGTATAGGCTGCAAGTTTTGGAGGAACAAACATTGATCCCGCAGCCTGGGAAGACAAGAAATGTCCCGGCGAATCACGCTTCCCTGCTCAGGTATACATGGGGAATCTGCTGGTTTATTAGTTGGGATAAATTAAACACCTGCCTGTGATTTAATGTCACTCTGTATATGGGGTCCTTGAAGTCTTAACACTACTGTATTTTGTATAGGTGAGAGTCATGACAAGGAAAATCTGTGAGCCACTTGAAGAGGACTCTTTCCGGCCAATTCTCCACCACTACGATGGCCCTAAGTTCCGCCTCGAACTCAACATACCAGAGGTAATTTGATTCCGACGGTGACCAAACGAATCTGGCATGATGTATTTTTTGTGAAAATTCACTGCATTTCCTTGACACAGACTTCGAGTTCTTAATTATATTTCTGATGGATTTTCAGGCACTGTCTCTGTTGGACATCTTCGAAGAACAACACCCCTAAAAGCAATACCCTAAACAGGCAATACAGATACGCATAAAGTGAAAAAGAAGAGCTGACAAAAGAATAGAATATCAGAAATAGTTGTCTGGCTTCGATATATTGAAGTTATAAGAGAGTTGGGCGAGGAATTGCGGGAACAGGAAAGAGGCTGTTCATAAGGCCTGTGTGATGTATCATCTTCTTTAACGGAGGCTGTTTCGAACACCCTTCACTTGTTCTCTGGTTTGGCTTATAAATAAAAGGGTAAAGACAGCATAAAACTTCTATTTCTATGATTTGTGATCAATAAGTGAATCAAGGATGTATTGTTGTTCGGATTTCTTTACATATTTGCATGAAGAACACGATGATTTTAAGCTCTTAGCCGTGGATTTTTCAAGAAATCCAGGTGGGTGCTCCCACTTCCCACTCCATGTTATCGTCGACACCTGTGTGTATAATTACACGAATAAATGAAACATTAAAACTATTAATTAAACAAGATAATCCAAATAGTTTTAAGAATATCTGAAAAATTAAATGAATTGATAATAGAAAATAAAATAGCTCAACGCCGAGTGTAAAATGTCCTATAACGCACTGAATCCTACGTTTGCTGCAGCCTTGGCATTTGCATGTTAGCTTTGACTTCTATTTTGTCCTCGAGTTAAGTTGCTAGGTGCTAGATTCCAATCGTGTTAGTCAAATCTTTGACAATTTAAAATCTTGTTGATATTTTGAGGCTATATCTTGAAAAATATCTGGGTTTTATTCTTTTAGGTTCAGGTTTTGGAGATGCTGTCGGAGGACGCAGCGATATTTATTTTTCTTTCCTAAATTTTATTTTGAAAACCAAAACTTTACAATCCGAATATATATATATATATATATATATATATATATATATATATATATATATTGTAATGTTTTAAGATACAAGTTATCTGGGCTTTAAAAATATTATTTCTATATTTATGTTGAGTTCTTATACAGATGAGTTTTAAAATTATAATAATAATAATAATAATTTTATTATTATAAAGCTTTAACTTGATAAATTAAGAATTTGAGTTTTAAGAATAATAAATATTATGCATAGAAATATATATTTTTTATACCCCCATGTTTTAAAAGTAACTCACCTCAAAATTATATAAAAACAAAATTTATATTATTCCAGTCTCTTTACACAAACACATTTGGTAACTTTAGTTGACTTCGATCAATGTATCAATATAAAAATAAAAAATAATCATTGTAGTTTTAAAATCCGACTTGAAGGTCAACCAAAGCGAGACCTAGGTCACGGATCGGGAGGGTTAGCAAAGGATGATCGAGTCAACGTATAGATAAAAATAATTATTATCATAATTTTAAATCTCGACTCGTGAATCAACTCGAATTACAAGTCGGGAGAATTAACCTTAATAATTCATGTTTTCTTAAAAATTTAATCAAAACAATCTTGTTTTTTACTAAAAACAGTTTTCAGACAAGTTAATAGGTTATTAACCAGTATTTTATCTTGAATTAAACTAAATTTTTAATCGGATCAAGTTAATTCAATATTTTTTTATATGCTCAGGCAAAGTCCTGCTCAAACTCAACCCATCATGTTGATCTTGTTTTTATAATTAAATTTATTATAATATTATTAATTTCAACATTCCGCGTAAGCCCTAGTGTAAAAATCTAATTATTTTTTGAAATATCTAAGTTTAACAACAATATATATTAAGGTTAGAATACTCTTTTATATATATGCTTTATCCCCCAATACAAAATAAATGCAAAAACAATAACTTTATCTAATATATCATCACCAAATATAACTTCATCTCACGATTCCATTCATGTATTGTGTTCATTATCCTCGTCTCGTGATAATAAGAACTACTACTACTAGAAAAATAAAATAAAGCGAAATGTTTTCTTGAATCTGGTTGGGTAGAAGAAGGGGCAAACATACAAAAATGGATTGGATCACCTGCTCGAAGCTTTGTTCATCACTCAAAGCATTTCGAACGGGCAGTTAGGTTATCAGCCATGGAGCTTCAACTCAACTCAACTCAAAGATTGGATGCTGCACCATCCTTTTCAATCATCTAGACTTCACCTGCTACATGTTCAAGATGTTTGATCGATCATGTGGACAGATTCTTTACAGATGAAGAAGAGGACATGGACTGTCTCCGAGACTGGTGTGATTTATTTGAACCTAACCAATAAAAGCTGATTATAGTTATTTTATCGAGATGTTCGGTATTGACACCGGGTTTCAAAAACATTTTAAAAAAATTAAATTTTTTTATTTTAAATTCTATTTTAATATTTTTATATGCTGATATTAAAAATATTTTTTTAAAAATAAAAAATATTAATTTGATAAATTTTTAAACAAAAAATATTTTTAAAAATAATCCGCTCTTAAACGGTCATAAATCTGAGAAATCTTGATGTTGAGTTATTTTATTGGAATATCTGTTAAGAAAATATTATGAGAACAGCTGTAATGGGTGTTCAAGAGTGGCAAGAAATGATTAGAATTTGCTAAAATTCTATTTGGCACCGCAAACCCTGTTGGCAAATATGCTGATTGTGCTAATTAACTAGCTGGTTTTATTCATTATTATTATAATATAATAGCTAGTGTATGCCTGGTTTGCTGTGTTTTGAACTTCTGATTGGGTGACTGGACATGTTTTTTATTTATTAAAATTTGATTTTTTTATATTATTTTGATGTAAAAACTATTTTTAAAATATTTTAATATGTTTATAATTAAAAATATTTTTGAAAACAACAGTTATTATTTTTTATTTATTTGAGTTTTGATAAACATTCCAACCTCGATTATAATTGGATGCAGATCCAATTATAATATGTAGAGTCACTTACTGGCTAAACTAGACAATTGTTTTTTATAACACAAATGATATAAGACACCCATGTCCTTTTTTTTTTTTTTTTTAAGAGAGTTAAAAGTTTTATTTATTTATTTTATCTTAAAAACAGTGGAAAAAAACTCAGGGTCTAATTTGTTTCTCATCATAAAAATATTTTTATTTTAAATTAATTTTTTTATATCATTTTCATGTTAAAAATTATTTTTTAAAAATAAAAAAACTATTATTTTAATATATTTTTAAATAAAAAACAATATTTTCCAAATCTCTCGTGCAACCACTAAAAAGGAGGTTACTCATTCAATTTTATTTACGTAAATAAATATCTTTCACCGTCAAGATGAACCAATGGATGCTAATTGTCGGAAAGTAATGATGATTATGACCTGTTAACCAATAATTATTAATCTATTCTAATTCGAAGTGAGGTCCACGCTAAGCCACGCACTCATATTAGCCACTTGGAATACTCGATTAGAGTTTAAAAGCATCTCAAGAAAGATGCTCTTTTTTTAATGAAAATAATAATATAGTTTTTTAAATAATATAAATATAGGTTTTTCTTTTTTAACTTTGATGGTATTCCTAAACCAATTAATTCCTAATATGATTTATTTTACTTGTTAATTAATTTCATATTAAATAATATTTTTTTAAATTACTATTTAATTATTAGATATTTCTTGTTTTTTTATACTACTTACCAGTTCAGATTTTTGTTTTTTGAAAAACAAAATAATAATTTTTTAATTTATGAAAATGATTTTCATTGATTTTACATGTAAAAAAACTTTATGGTAATTTTAATAAATCATGTATTACATTTTTTTTATTTTTGCTTCTAATATTTCGTAGCAGGCCTATATGTGTTTGACGCTTAAAAGAACCATCTAATAAAAATAGTCCGATCAAGCCCATCTCAGGCCCCAATCTAACTTGCTCATCGTCATTACCTCATTCAGCGAAGAGGGCTTGAGATCACTTATATTTCCTGTCACTTCGGCTGCTGCCAAAATCAACTCAGTCTTGCTTTTGAAAAGTATTTTAAAAAAAATTAAAAATATTTTAAATTATTTTTTTATATTTAATTTTAGATATTTTCATGTTCTAATATATTTAATATAATTCTAAAAAAAAAACTTTAAGAAAACAAAGTTACACCATAAACTATTTGATCGACATCGAGGAGAAATTAAATCTTAAAATGATCTTCCAGACAATCACAATCATCACTGCTCCTTTATCTCTACTTGTACCAATCAAATCCCAAAACTCAACAATCACAGGCCCATTATTATTCAAAAGCGCCTCCGCCTCGGCGCACCCACCCACCGGCAACCCCACCAGTCTTTTCTTCCCCACAGTCACACCATATTCAAATTAGCAAAAGAATATGATCTTATGAGTCCCCTTTATACTCTCCGATAAAAGAATCGGAGAAGATTATTATGCTTCACGAATCACATAAACAGGGAAACAACTATATTTTGTTTAAGTTGCATATGTTGTTTTGAGGTTAAAATTTAGTTTTTCGATCCAAGAAATGAAAGGAGATATTCTATCCAACCAGTTGGATTGCTGAAAACTGGCCAAGCAAACAATGCATCGTGTGCCTCCACATACAATTTGTTGCCTGCTTAAACTTACAGCTCCCACCACATCCCAAACATGGCTCAAACCTAGCATCCCCACATCCTTCGCACGCATGTCTACCCTCATCTCGATCCACGAGTGCCCAAACTAGTATCCTGCCGTGTCGACCTGACTCATTCAACTCAACAAACTCATCACCTCCTCCTATGCACCTTCCTCCCTTGATAAAAACCCTAGGCACACCCACCACTTCCCCCGTCAAATCCCTTCAACTCGTTCAAAAACTCCCCATGCAACGAGACGTCCCTCTCATTAAAAATTACGTGGAGCACCTCAAATAGGTTCTTGACACGAGCACATTAATCTTCAAATGTCTCACGTACCCCTCGTAACGACGTCGTGTAAAGCACAACTGAGTCCCCCTCCGCAATGTGGGCTCTTAATTCTCTTCGAATCCACTCAGTGGATCCAACCTCTTTACAGGCTTCCCTCCCTTTTCCCTCTCTAACGTGTCCCTTACTATGAAGATATTCTCCTTCACCGACCTGACAACACCACCAGCCGCCGACTCTATCATTGTCTCAGTCCCAACTTGTGACTCGGGCTTGCTGACAGCCTCAACTTTCCTCAACCGGGTCCTAATGGGCTCTGTTTTTTTTTCCAACTCCTTTAAAGGTTTTGGAGCTAGTTTTGCTTCCAACTCTTCAAGGGTATGAATAGAAACACTCTTTCTTGGTTGTTGCTTCTTTTCTTGGCTGGTTTTAGCAACTTGAGTTGGTGCAGTGTAAGGCTTTTGTGATGGTGGTGGTGTGGCAATAGCCTCTTTTTATTTATTGAGGATAAGCTTAAGGTCTTCAAGTGCCTTCCTAACCTCGTCCCAAGAATGAGTAGCATCCGTTTCAAAATGGTCGAGCTTCTGTAGAATTGGAACTAGCACATTTGATGGCTTTTCTTGAACAGAAGTGTCCGCCACAAGCCATGGCTCTTGAATTGAGCTGATGTTGAATACTGCAAAGCTGGAAGGACGTGGAAGATAGACATCTACACTTCAATTCTTTTTGAAGAATTGCACCCCATTTTTATTTTATTTTTGTGTGCGTGTGTGATTTCAATCCGCGTCTCTTGGTTTTGGATGTCCAAGAAGACAGTGTATATGCGTGCCTGTTTGGCACTGCAGCCAAACCTTTGGCTGATTTTTTTTTTAAATGAATATATTTTAGTATTTTTAGATTATTTTGATGTATGATGTTAAAAATAATTTTTAAAAAATAAAAAAATATTATTTTGATGTATTTTGGTACGAAAAATACTTTGAAAAACATCAGCAACCACACTCCTAAACACTTCTAGTGATTTGCGATGCAAATTTTGTAGAGGAATATTCGGTTTTTTATTTTTATTTTTTTATGATTGGAAAGTGGAATAATATGTGTGGTTTTAAGTGGAGGCTTTGGTCTAATTATGTTGTCTTTTCTACTTTGAAATTGAACTGGAAGAAGTGTTTAGCTTTAAGAAAATGCCGTGGGATTTAGGGTTCTTAGCCTCAGGATTGATTTCGGGTGCTGATGAGTGCCACGTAGAAAATGTTATCTTGGAATGATGGCTCGTTGGACAATGAGGGTATGATCAAGAGGGTTGTCAGGCTACAAGACAAATGGGATATTTTTTTAGCTTATTCAGTTTTACTTGGATTTCTGGCTTTAAGTTTTCATTTTCATTTTCCAAAGAAAATAAGCAGCTGAAATTAGCTTAAATGGGTGCTGAAGGGATTAAAATTGGATGCATGCGATTTCAGAAAGCTAAACAGAGCAAAACAGTTTACAACTCTCATCTAAAATAAATTAAATAATATGATTATGGCTCAAATGAAGCTATAAAGGTTTTTGTCCCATCAAAACATCTGGTTTTCAGGTTAGCTTGGCTCCATACAAAACCCAATCCTTCTAACAATGAATGCAACTAGTTAGGGTAAAATGGAGGAAGAATCCAAGCGTGGAGTATATAAGAATAATTCCCAAGGCACGATCAAATGCAGCTGACAAGGGCATTACATTCAATGCACATACATTGAAAAAACCAATAGATAGAATTTTGCTGTGGAGCATGCATGATTTTTTGTCCCAAGTCATACTGAAAGGACAGCATTTTGTCACGGATTTTTAGAGACTATAATGCTGTTGTTAAGGAGGAGTCAATCACCAAAGGTAAATTCATACCCCTCAGCATATAAATTTGAAATTAGCCACATCTATATTGTCGTTTCTTCCTCCTATTATTTTAACCTACCATTCTACCTTGCATATTCTATTGCTTTTCCTTGGATCAACTCATTACTTGTATGCTTAAATAACCCTATCAACGGTCTAATATCACATGGAACCGATCGAGGTTTTTGAATAAAGCAACACTGCCTTGACTCTTCTGACATCTCTTCCTTGTCTCCCCACTTGTTTTTGCTCAGATTCCTCACTTTCTATATATGAACTGGAGCTTGTGAGTCTGTCACTCGTGTTGATGCAACAGAATTGTAGTAATGGGAAATTGTTCTCTCAAAGGGGTTATGGAAGATTGTCCTAACAACATCAGGATTTTAACAGATTACGGGGATATTGTAGAGTTCAAGGGTCCTAAGTTAGCCAAAGATGTCCTTCATGAATATCCAGGTTACAGCATTTTTAGGCAGGGTCATGCTTCATCTCCATTGTCTACCCATGAGTACCTTCTTGGCGGCCAATTTTACTATCTTCTTCCACTTCAGAATGAGCAGAGATTTTCTGACACTAAAGTTATTGGTCAAATTCACGGCATGGGGTTGGCCAAAAAGAAGGTAGCTATGGAGTGGATTAATGAGAATGAGCCACCAAAGATGTCATCCAGTACAGCAGCAATGGATTGTGTAGACGACTTAGCGACCGGACCGGTGCTCGAGGTCCTGCCTACGCTAGGGGATGGGGTTTGGAGAGTGAAGCTGGTGATCAACACCAAGCAGCTGGAAGAAATTTTGTCAGAACAAGTGAATACCGAGGCCTTGATTGAGAAAATGAGAATGGCAGCAAGCTCGGCGAGTTTGACACCTCGGCGTAGCAAGAGTTCTTGGAAACCAGCGCTCTCTAATGTATTCAGGGCTCCACATTAATAATTCGTCCGTCCTTTTCTTGTTGCTGTTGCAAAGAGAGGATTGGAGTGGTAATCCTGTGCTCTTTCTTCCTGAACTGAAGGTAGGATTATTAGTGAACGAAATGCCTTAATTGTTTTAGTGGCAAATTAAGCATTATTACTCTGTTACAGAAACGCTTTTCGCTTTTTTTTTTTTTTTGGGTCTAATGTTAGGATGCTTGGGAACCATCTTCAAGCGCTGTGTAGCTATTCAATGAAGAGAGTTGTAATGTAACAGCATATGCCTAGGCTTTCCCGGTTCGTTGTGTTGTTACTTTTTAGTTCATAGTGGTTTTGGTTTAGTTCTTGCTCATTTTGATAACTTGTTTGGTTGAGGTCTTGTAAAAAAACATAGAAAAAAGACTTATTATTCAAAAGGCACTTGATCTTATGGTTTCAATTTCAAGAATGTGTGTGTGCGTGTCAATAACTTGCACTAAAAATAAATAAATTACTGTACTCCTGTAAGTTAGCGTGGATAGCAGTTGAGTTTGTTTCCCACTTAGTCATTCAAGAATCAAATTCTCGGTTAGTGAAAAAAATAAGATAATAAACTCAAATGTTGATGGCTTAAGATCTGATTAAGAAATAAATTAACGAGCATGTTCTTGGCACTTGTGAGCCAAGTTTTAAGAGAGCAGAAAGCGTTGCTTCAAGAGCACTGGTTTTAAGTTGCAATGGCTGGGTACCACTGTTACTTGTATACTGGACTAAAAAACTAATCCTTAACTACATATCGAGTCCTAAAGGTATTGGGATTGGAATAACACCTCAACACCCTTGTAGCATCTCGCTCCCCCCTTAATTCCTCTTCGAGCACTGATAGAATATTTTGAGTCGAAGGGGTGATTGGAATGGATTGGCCATTAGTGGTTGTTTTTCATTTAATCAGCTGGGTTTTTTTAACCAGATCTACTACTGACAGACGTTTACCACAAAAGGGCGTGGTCATGATATAAAATCATATATGCTCTTAAATGCAAGGACTTCTTACCATATCTGTATTTTTCAGTAACTTCCACAAGCTCATTAATGGAAACAAGTGGAAGCTTTTAAAAAAAAACAGAATTATGTTGAAACATTGTGGTATTTTGAAACAGTTGGAATCAATAAATTTGAATGGTAACAAAATGCTCCAAATCTCCTAACATTAGGACATGGCCACCCAACAGAATTATCTTTTTTCCTTGCTCGTTTGCAACACTAAGATGCTCGCAAGGATCTACCAAGATGCTCATTTCAGTAGATCGATGGGAAATAGTTTGCACTCGCTCAAATCCAACAAGCTGTTTTTCTGGAGAGCCTCTGAAAACTGTTGGCACTCTAGAGAACAACATCACCACATGGCCTCCGTCCATATTTCCAACATTCTCGACCAAAATTCGCACATTGAATCGCAATGAATTGCAAGAAATAATCTCGTCGGTGATTATATAACTTAATCTTTCTCCTCCCTGCTGTAGTATTCTCTTCCTAGAATTTGCTGACAAAGATCCTGACAAACTTAACTTGCTTGGTGCTGACAAGATCTTGTAAGTGAAATTAGTGTAGCTTAAGCCTCCACCGAATCCGTATACTCGGTTTCCAGTGTAAAACCGATAGGTTCTTCCTGGATAGCCAATAGAAGGATTAGGTCGCATGTTCATATCATTCATCGATACCTCAGTGAATGACTCAGGATACCATGTCACTGGCAGTCTTCCATCTGCAAATTTTGATATAAAGTCATTAAATGAGACTTCTGGATGAGAACAAGAAAGCATTGTTTTATCTATGTATCAGAGAAACCAAACAATCCCAGACATTTTTCCATGGCACCTGATATCAGAACATTGTGTGCAATTTCAAATGGATTCTATTTTTTATACTTTTCATATCTTAACTGGTAACCTGTAATTTCAAATGGAAATGAATCCATTCTAAATGATGAGTTTTAATAACGGTACCGTCATGCTTTTACAAAGAAGATTTTATTTTTGTGCAGAACCAATAACAAATTGGAGTTTTCATTGTAGCTTTGATGAGAGATGTAGTTGGATAGTTTCAATTTTTTTATAGAGAATAGGAACTTAATGATTGTACACATACCAACCTGGATTATATTCTCCAAAGATGATTTCTGCAAGTGCCTTTGCACCAGCTTCACCAGGGTACCCAATCCAAAGAATGCTAGCAATTCTTGGGTCTCCTTTGGCAAATGATACATCAAGTGGTCCTCCACCAGTAAGAACTAGAATCACTGGTTTTTTACTTGCTGCTGCAACAGAGGATACAAGGCTCATTTGTTTACCAGGTAACAGAAGACTAACTCGATCAAGATCTTCAGTTTCTTGTGATAAATCAAGCCCAGCTACAACAATTACAAAATCAGCTCTTTTGGCAACAATCATTGCTTTGTGGAACTGAGTATCAGAATCACAAGCTACATCAGGGCAACCGATGGCATAAGAAGTCTTCTTTATGTAGGCTTTAAGTCCCTCAAAAAGACTCTCTGAATCACATGGATATCCTACAATTAAATGTATCGATTAATAAATATATAGTGTTGAAGTTGAGGAAATTCTACAATTTTGACAAAACTCTGCAATTACTTGAGGTAAGCAAATTTTGAGGTTTGCTATCTGTGTGATTCTGCAACTAATTTGGAAATTAAAAATAGAAAATAGTTTGTTTACATCATGATAACCAGTCCATCATAAAAAGAAAACACTTCAGTTCTATTATTTTTGGTAACAATTTGCCATTACTTGATCTGACTTTTAGTTGATGAAACTAATTCACACAAAAGGATAGAATTTGGATTGAACAAGAGATATTATGTGCAGCAAGTCATACCCGTGTAGTCACCACCCAAACTGCTTGCCATGTTTGCCAATGGACCAATAATAGCCAGGGAAGAAACAGCTTTCTTATTCAAAGGCAGGAATTTTTTATCATTTTTCAGAAGCACAATTCCCTGCCTTGCTGCTTCAAGTGCTAGTATCTTGTGCTCTTTGGTGCAGACATTTTTAGGTCCAAGCTTTCCAAACTGCCCTTTTTTGGGGTCTCCATCAAACAGCCCTAGCCGGAGTTGAACTGAAAAAAGATTATGAAGAGCTCGATCTATATCTTCCTCTTGTAACTTACCCTTCTCGACAGCAGATTGAGCATTTCGTAGCACATATGTTCCACAATTAATATCCATTCCTACAAATAAGCATCTCAATAGTGAATATTAACTGAACAAACAGTCGTATTCATTTTCTGCTAGTTATAGATACCTGCTTTAAGAGCAATAGCAACCGCATCCTCAGGGCTTTTGGTGTAGTTTTGATATTCAAAAATTGTGGCCACAGCATCACAATCTGAGGTGATGTATCTGTTTTTCCATGAGGACATACAAATATGAACAATCAAATTCTGAACTCTGATTCTTCCATTGCATATTATAGAAAGAACTCTTAAAAGAATTTACCCCTTGAATCCCCATTCTGTTCTAGTTTTTTGTAATAGATCCTCTCTTGCACAAGCAGGCACCCCATTAACTTCATTATATGAACACATTAAGCAGCTTGCTTTGCCTTCTTGTATGCAACTACGAAATGGAGGCTGATACGTGTCCTCCATATCTTGTTCTGTAACCTACTAGGAGCGATAAACCAATTAAACTCACTTGAAATTGCAGTTAACATTCATTTTTAAGAAAGGCCAAAACACCAACAAATCTTGCTTTGTGACCCTACAACTTATATATAAAAAAGTGAACTTGACAATCAAATATTGCTCCAGGAAACCATCGGTCATGGGTTACAAAGAAACAAACTAAACCCAGTCAAAACTTTTCTCTATCACCTGCTAACCAGTTACAAATCGAGCCAAGCCAACGGAAACCCATTTGAAACTAGTAGACAATACTATCAAAGGAGTTCTCGATAGAGTCATCTTTTATCTTGTAATTCCACCTAACAATTATGAAAACCAGTTAAAATGAATTAGCGAACTGGATTAGAAAGAAAAACAAAACTAACTTTACCACAGCATTGAATGAATATCTGCTGAAATTGCCCCATTTCTCCAAGTCATAAGCACTGGAATGTTTGCAACAAGCAGAGAGCATAAGCTTATCATCATCAATTTCGCCATCCTCTCCTAACAGTACCCTCGTCTGTCCAATTCCATGTCTACCATAACTCTCAGTCTCAGTACCGCTTTTCCAACGCCCACCTTGGAAGCCTCTGACAAACTCAATAGCATAAGCAGAAGCCACCATAGGATCCTCGCCAGGAGTTTCTTGGCCTCTTCCCCATCTGGGGTCCCTAAAAATATTAATATTGGGTGCCCAGAAGGTCAGCCCTGCTTGCCCAACATTGTACATAGCTCTAGCCTCAATGGCAATGGCTGATCCAATCAAGAACCAAAGAGTCCTATTAAAAGAAGCAGCGCTGACAATAACTTGAGGGAAACCAGTGGCGGAAGTAACAGGTCCTCCATTCTTAAAGGACACGCCTGGGCCATTAATGGCAATTCCATGGAGAGACTCAGACCACCATTCATAGTGTGGGATGCCAAGTCTTGGGATCCCTGAGGCATTGTCTGAGAGTTGCTGGATCTTTTCTTGGAGGGTTAAGTGGGAGATGAGAGACTGAGCTCTTCTAGTGATGGGTAAGGATATGTTACAGAAGGAGTAGGTGTTATGGGTTGGTGGTTTGCATGGAAACTGAGGATTTGCTACTGGTTTGGAGTGGGAGAGGGAGAGGGAGAGGGAGAGGGATACTAGGAGACAGAAAAGGCATCTCCCGTTGGCCGACATTTGTTTGCTGTTGCTTTGAATGTTTGTTAAGCCAAGCTCTTTATTACTCATCTGGTTTTATTTGCTCCACCGTGTGCTTATCTTTCGTGCACCAATCATACGTTCGGAAAACAAATCTTGTCAGTAAATTTTTTGAACTGTAATTCAGCTAATATGATCATCAATTACGAAAAACATCAAATATAACATTACATGATGAGATATGAAGATTTTAAATAATTAAAAAAAGTAATTTATTTTCATAATTGTTTGGTTGTATTTTTTATAATACCTTGATATTACATCCACCCATACATATGTTAAGGAACCATCTCATCTAAAAACTCAAACTTGTAAGTGAAGTCTCAAAATATGATTTATATTATTCTCTAACACACCCTCTCAAGTGAAAGCCCTTTGGGCTTGAAATTTGCACAGGCCCACATTACCTTGTGCTTGATTTTTATCAAATAGAATGAGGGTGGTGAGATTTGAACTCATGACCTTTAGGTCAACAAGGCTCTGATACCATGTTAAGGAACCATCTCACCTAAAAGTTTAAGCTTGTAAGTGAGGTCCCACAATATGATTTATATTATTCTCTAACAACATATATATCACAAAAAAATATATTATTATAATAATTTATTTACTTAAATATTATCTCTAAGATTTAAATTTACAAATTAAACAAAAAATCAAACCACTTGCAAAACAAAGCTAATTCATGAATATTTATTTTTTTATGCCAAAAGTTATCGTAAAAAATAAAGGGAAAGAAGAAGAAGACGATGGCGACTACTTATCTTGCTGAAATGAAGTTAAAACCCTGTGATGATTTTTTTTACAAAAATCCAATCAAATATTAAAGATGGCATGGGTGTAAGAAAAGTGGTGTGTTGTGTTTAAGGATACTTAACATTACAAAACATAATTCATTTCAATATTTTTTTTCCAAAAAACAATGTATGTTCTTTATAATTTATTAAAAATTAGATTTTATGATTTATTATGATTTGTTTTTATTATGTTATTTTAGTTTTATGAATCATGCTACAGGTTTAATAAGTTACCCTAATTGACTTTTTTTTTAATTGGCTTTTTTTTTTGTTTCATCAAACATTATAATTATTTTTTGATTAAGTATGAATTAAATCTTGTCATTTGTTTTAGTTTGTTGTTTATGAGATGAGAAGATTTATAAAAACCACACTTCTGTACAGGTGCAGTGTTGATCTTTATTTATAGAATGTGTTTACAGTGCAATTGACAATATAGGAAAGCTAATTACACGGGATGATAAATACAAACTTTGATATTGCATATCATAAACTAAATCTCCTATAATCAAGGGGGATCAACATCTGATTTAGTGTGATCCTTAACAGCCCCCCGCAAGCTGAGAGTGGGATTAATGGAGACACGAAGCTTGGAGCGAAAGAACACATAGAGATCTTTGGATACACTCTTGGTGAAGATGTCAGCCAATTGTAGGTGAGATGGAACATGTTGAAGATGAATTTTTCCCGCAGTTACAAGTTCACGCAAGAAATGGTAATCAATATCAATATGCTTGGCACGTTTATGAGAGACAGGATTTGAGCCAAGAAATATTGCACTCTTGTTATCGCAAAGAAGCAGAGGCTTGTTGATCATAGGCACCTGTAAATCATGCAGAAGATGAGTGAGCCATAGGACTTCTGCAGCTGTAAATGCAAGTGCGCGATATTCCGATTCGCAACTGGACCGAGAAACGGTGGGCTGTTTCTTGGCACTCCAAGACACAAGGTTGTTGCCAAGAAAAATTGAGTACCCAGACATGGACCTTCTAGTGTCAGGGCATCCTGCCCAATCTGCGTCTGAATACGCAACCAGTCGTGGAGGAGATGATGATGCAGTAAAAGTGAGCCCAAAATGCAGCGTTCCTTTAACGTAGCGAAGAATACGTTTCATGACTTGGAAGTGAAGATCAGTGGGTGCATGAAGAAATTGACTGACTGTATTGATAGAATAAGCAATATCCGGCCGGGTGATAGTCAAATATTGAAGGGCACCCACTATTGAGCGTTAAAGAGTGGAATCTGCAAATGCATCACCATCAGTGGATAAATGTTGAGAGACAACCATTGGAGTGGCAATTGGTTTACTGTCCAACATTTGTGCACGGGCTAGAATGTCATGGGCATATTTGGTTTGACTGAGAAACAAACCATCTTGGAGTTGTGATGCTTCCAAACCAAGAAAATAAGACAAAGGGCCTAGGTCCTTCACAGCAAATTCAGTCTGAATTTGTGAAATAAATCGTGCAATAAGAGTATCATTGTTTCCAGTGAGGATGATATCATCCACGTAGAGAAGCAAGTAAAGAAGATCATTTTGCCGATGAAAAACAAACAGTGAAGTGTCTGCACGGCTGCAATTAAACCCAAGACTAATCAAGAAGGAGCTGAATCGATGAAACCAAGCACGAGGTGCTTGTTTCAAATCGTAAAGGGCCTTCTTTAATTTGCAAACATGCAGTGGTTTACGAGGATCAACATAGCCCGGAGGTTGTTCCATGTAGACAGTCTCCCGGAGTATGCCATTAAGAAAGGCATTTTTAATGTCCAATTGATGCAGCGGCCACCGACGAGATGTGGCAAGAGAGAGGACTACTCTCACAGTAGAAGCTTTCACAACGGGGCTAAATGTGTCTGTATAATCAAGCCCAGGCAATTGGGTATAGCCTTTGGCAACAAGGCGAGCCTTCAATCGTTCCACAGACCCATCGGAGAGAAATTTTGTCCGAAAAACCCATTTTGAACCGACGATGTTGGCAGAGGATGGTCGTGGGACAAGGTCCCATGTATCATTCTGATGAAGAGCCTTCATTTCATCATCCATAGCTGCAAGCCAACCTGGGTTTTTGGCTGCTGATCGAAACCCCTTTGGCTCAGAAGATGCTAGCAGAGCATGAATTAGGGGACTGGAGGTGATAGTGGTGATGTGGGCATTGTGTCTCGGTTTGAAAATTCCAGACTTTCCACGGGTTATCATCGGGTGAGAGTTGGAGATGATGGATGATGAAGTAATGTGGACTGGGTCAACCGTAGCTGGTGATGGGGCTGGAATTGCAGAAGTCACCGGAGAGGATGAAGTTGATGAATCACTTATAGAAGGAGTTTGAACCTGCACAATCTCAGTAGACATGTCATCTGAACAATAATTGCATGGATTTAATGGAGGAGATGAAATAGCAATGGGTGAGGTGCTCGGTGAATTGATAACGGAGGACACAGGGGAAGAGGAAGACGAAGGTTCCAAAAAATTTGAAAAACCAATTTGAGTGACAGACGTGGCTTTCGAATTTTTTAAGAAAGGAAAATAAATTTCATCAAAGCACGCATGTCGGGTAATATACGTGCGAGAGGTGTGTGAGTCAAAACAGCGGAACCCTTTGTATGTAGTGCTGTAGCCAAGAAAAATACACGGTAAGCTACGAGGAGAAAATTTATTAGGAGCATAATCACGTAAACATGGATAAACACGACAACCAAATGGATGAAAATTTTCGTAGTTTGGAGGCTTACCGTATAAGAGTTCAAAGGGAGAAATATTATTGAGGATCGGCGTTGGCAACCGGTTGATAATGTAAGTCGCTGTGCTGAAAGCATCTACCCAAAAATAAGAGGGGACATGAGAATGAAATAATAGGGCAAGACCAGTTTCAGTGATATGACGATGTTTGCGCTCAGCTCTACCATTTTGAGAAGGTGTGTATGGACAAGACATTTGATGCTGAATGCCATTTTGGTGAAGATGAGATTGAAAACGATTGCTTTTAAATTCAGCACCACCATCACTTTGAAATATTTTGATTTTAGTTGAGTGTTGATTTTCAACTAATTTTTGAAATTGAATAAAAATGTCAAAGAAATCAGATTTCAATTTCATGGGATAAAGCCAAGTAAACCGAGAATGGTCATCGACGAATAAGACATAATAGGTAAATCCTGAGTTTGATTTAACTGGGGCAGGTCCCCAAATATCACAATGAATGAGTCCTAGAACAATAGATGACCGTGTAGAATTTTGAGTAAATGGTTGGCGATGACTTTTCGCAAGTTGACAAGTTGAACAAAGTGATGGTTTGGGTAAAATAGAAGTTAGAAATAACTGCCCTTTTTTATTTAAAATTGATAAAATTGAGTGATTTACATGACCCAGGCGTGAGTGCCATAAGAGAAGACTGTGTAATATGAAGAAAAGAGAAGACTGAGAAGATGCTGGTCTTGAAGCCGCCAGGCTGTGTAGGCAGGATTTGGTTGGGGAGTTGATGAGGATGATGAGTTGTCTGTGGAGATTGATGAAGAATTGGGAGTGATTGTAATTGGTGGTACTGTGACAGAGCCATCAACGTGGCTGAATAGATTTTGGCATTGGAGAAGGGGAAGTAATTGATTTCGCCAGAGAAGATAATTTGTGGAGGAGAGTTTGATGGTGACCATGTGAATCATGATGTTGAACGAGAAAGAAGAGGAAGAATCAGCCATGACTGGATCGGGGAGGTTAATCCTTAAGGCTGCTCTGATACCATGAGAAGATTTATAAAAACCACACTTCTGTACAGGTGCAGTGTTGATCTTTATTTATAGAATGTGTTTACAGTGCAATTGACAATATAGGAAAGCTAATTACACGGGATGATAAATACAAACTTTGATATTGCATATCATAAACTAAATCTCCTATAATCAAGGGGGATCAACATCTGATTTAGTGTGATCCTTAACATGAGATTACTAGAGTTTCATGATCTAAGTCACGAGTTTTGCAAGTTAACTCCAGTAGATTCAAGTTGTTTTATTGTATTATTTTTTAAAAATTGATTTTTTTCCAATCTTATCATTCAATAATAGATTTGTTAGGAGTTTAGTTTTATAATTTGTTTGATTTGTTTTTATATATATAGAATTGTCCTAGTCTCATGACCTAGATCGTGAGATTAACAGGTCAACTTGGATCGCGAGCTTGGCAAATTAACTCGAGGTGTCTTGAATGTGTTTTTCAATTTATTTTCTTGAGGTTATTCTGGCCCGATGATAAAAATCATGAGTTTTGTACATTAATTTGAGATTTTTTAAGAAGTGAAGGAGTTGGTTTTTTTTTTTTATTGCATTTACCTTTGTTTTCATTTCAAATTTTTGTTATTATTTTCTTAATTACATCCTTCAACATTTGCTTAATCTTAAATTTATCTTCGTAAATTATTTTGGTTTGTTTTTCACAAGATTATTATATTCTCAAACAAACATCTCAACATTTAGTTTATGCATAGGTTTAGTTTAATTTTATAATAATTTATTTTTATTATTGTATAGCTAATTAAAAAGGAAATTAAAAAAATGAAACCAAATGAAGCCTATAACCCAACTCATGGATTTAGCAGATTAATAATTTCATAATATTTCAATCATCACAATTTTTTTCCTAATGAAAAGACATTTTCCATAAAATAAAAATTGTCAATGTGCTAAATAAATATATTAGAAATATAATGACCATGTCAATACAAAATTAGTATTTTTATGAGGAAATATTATTAATAATAAGATGAAGAAAAATAACAATCCATCTTGTAATGAATATCGGCCTTTTCTCGTAGATTTCTCTCCATGCTGCATAACCCTCTAAGAAGTCAAGGCCAAACAAGAACGAGTTTCTTTCTTTCTTTCTTTGAGATGGGGCACGGGACTTGAGTTCTTGAGAAACCCACTTGCTTTTGTGGGTGGAAAGAAAGAAAAATAAGAATTTAAATTAAATAATAAATGGTAGAGGGTAAATACATAATCCCATGCTTAAAGGGGTATTTGAAGAAGCATGAGAGCAAAAACTGAACTCACTGGCACTCCTCCTCTTCTATTTTTCAGCAACAAATCCACCTATTAATTAACCAGCTAAACCTCTGATGCATCAGGTAAAGATTTATTCTTTCTTTCCTGTTTGTGTGTTTCTATTTATTTAAGTTCTAATTGGGATCGGAACGAACAAGCTACTGCTGCATGGTACGGGACTTTCAATATCCTTTCTTTCCATGCATTGCCAATATTCTAGCAACGACATGGCTGCCCTGACAGTGAAAGGCGAGGAACAAAGCACTGCTACTCATGGGTATTTCACAGAACTTCTTACTCGTTTTTTCTCTTCTTATTTTTATCTAGCATGTAGATCATGCATTCATAACTCGATGGTATTAGGCGGGTAACTTGCAATTTTATTTGTGCCCTTTTTGTTGTCTATATATAGGGCTCGTTCAAAGAAGAGAGAATTGAAAATGATCTCTGGATCATCCTATATTCCGAGCGAAAAACTTGGAGCGCTACAGGGAGATGACGCCCATTTTATTTGCGCAGAGATAAAACAATTGGTGTGACAGATGGTGTAAGTGGTTGGTCCAAACATGGCGTTGATGCAGGAGAATATGCCAGACAACTCATGAGCAATGCTGAATATGCAGCAGTGAACGGCGACCCAAACAGCAAGCTTGATCCCAGAAAAGTTCTGAATGGTGCTTATTCAAAAACCAAAGTTCAAGGATCCTCCACAGTTTGCATTTTAACACTAGATCAACACGAAGTATGTTGTTTATCCCCTTAGAGCTCGTAATTCCGAAAGTTAAAATTTCATGTAAATATTTCGTGTGTAATACGCTTTTTTTCTTTCGTTTTCTTTTTCCTCAGGGATTGACAACAGTGAACATGGGAGATGGTGGTTTTATGTTTGATTAGAAAGGGTGGAGATGTATACAAATCACCATTTCAGCAATATTCTTTCAACTACCCTTATCAGCTGCAAGATGATGACAGGAGTAGAACCCCTAGCGCCGCACGTGCATGGAGAATTTTTATTGATTGTATAAATATTTGTGTCTGTCAGTATCATTTTAGGTTTATTTTGTAGCAGGTTAACCTAGTTCGCTAAGTATTTTTTTTTTCTTCATTGAATTTATAGGCTCAACATATTGGTGTTTTATAACATATTAGTTAAAAACTTCTACCAGTGCAGGTGACGACACTTCCAGTTGAAGCAGGGGACGTCATTGTTGCTGGCACTGATGGCTGTTTGATAACTTATATCCAAGGCAAATCGAAGAGCTTGTTAGAACAAAGATTGAGGGAGGCTCAGATCCACAGGATGTTGCTTGGGCAGTGGCTGGACAAGCTTACTGCACATCAATGGATAGAGAAGCTTTTACACCATTTACAGAAGGTTCTTTGGATGCTGGAAAATCAAGTATTGGAGGCAGAGAAGATGGCATTACCGTTATAATTTCTTGCATTGTTGACGACAGGTTGTGAAAGCTTTATATTAAAAATTCGGTGATTTTTTGCTTGAAAATCTTTTTTCCGAAACTATTAAAGTAGGGGGGGGGGACACTATAAATAGAGGTTGCAAACCTAAAAAATACGCTACCGAAAACATTCGAACACCCCACCCTCTTTTAGTCTTTTGGCAATCCAATGTTTACTTTTTTCTAACACAATTTGAAATTGGATATTCTCAAATGGGACCTGACAGACACCGTTGGGGGCATGATCCATAGAGCTTCTCGACAACCAATTGCATAAACGCACAGAGAACATCTCACATAACACAGCATCAACGGAACTCGGAGCCACATGAGAGAAAGGGGGTGACCTTTAACAATTTTATTCCTTGAATGTAAATAATCTTGGGCAATTTTCAAAATGTATGGCACTTTTACAAGAGATTTACAAACCTTTCAACTTTAAATTGAACCAATAATATGGTGCTCTGACCTTCATTGTCCAGTAAGCTGTACTGCAGAACAAGATGCCAAAGTATGTTTAGTAGAAAAGAAACTCTGTTTGCAAGGCTGCTCATTAGTTTCACGTGGCAAATCTCAGTGTCCACTCTGCAGCTAGTTCATCATGTTTTGCTCTATCTGCCAAGTACAAGTGGGCAATGGCAGGGACAAGAGGATTGTCTGCAGCAAGTAGAACATCCAAACGTTAGTAAAACATCAGAATATTTAATATGAAGGTGGCCTCAGGGATAGCAAAACAGTTTTCACATAGCTTTTGCTGTACATATAAAAACTGAAAACTTGGTTTTTCATTGGCTGTTCATCAGTGTAACTGAAATCGGAAAGTGAAGACTTTCAACAAGAATATGGCCCACGAAATTATTTTTTCTTTGACAAATGGTATGACCGTGGTTTCACAAGATTATATAAAATGTTCCCCATTCCCAACCAACAAAACTCCCATGGTCATCAAACTCGAGCAAAGAAATACATATTTGTCAGAAATAATATAGAAGTGAAAATCACTCAGCGTGCAATTAAGATAGCAGTCTTTGTAAAGGCCAGAACCCGAATATCCACCACAAAGCCCGCGCTATAAAAAATAGAATCTATAGAGTATTAAGAAGGAAAGAAAAATTACAAGGATCAGGGTGAGTGAAAATTGATCTGATTGCAAGTAGCACTTTAGTAATTGTAAGAGCTGGACTCCATTTACTCTTCAGGATGTCCAACCTAAGGTTGCCGGCAGAATCTACATTGCAATGGTAGATACGAGTTTTGAACACTACCTGTAAAATAATCTTATAAGTAAAAGAATGAACATAGAAAGTGGAGCATCAAAAGACATTACTCCTTTCACCATCACCAAAAATATGCTTGCAAGCAGTTGTGCTTATATTTCAATCTTCCTTGATATGGCTAAGAGTCAACTAATGATGGAATGGTTGGAAAAGTATAAGTTTGCAGTCAAAGGACTTAAAATCTAACAGGATAATTCATTATATTATTAACAGCACCTTGGCTATGTCACAACTATATTTGATGGTTAAAACATTTCGTTGGATCCATGGGTGTAAACTATAAACAAAGGTCCATTGAGCTGCTATAATTACATTTCAGAAAAGGAGTTCCTTTTAATTCTTCAATGTTCCATCTTAATGAGTTATCTTCAATTTTCTCACTAGCTGTCTTTTGATGTAACTAGAAATGCAGGCCTTTGACTGACTAATTATCACAGAGAAACACACATAAGTTCTAGGACTGCTATTTTTTTAATCCAACTAGGCATCACAATGGTGCCACAGCCCACAGGGTCCAACATCACCTAATTACTTCTTTAGAAATATAAATGGAACCCTTATGCTCTTGAGCTTCAACATAAATTTGTTAAAGATTGACTCCTATCTAATTCTAATCTTTCAAGTGAGCTCACCGGGAACCATTAATCTCACGTCTAAGATGAAAAACTCAGCAGATACATATATATGTATAGCAATCAACTAATTGGATGTATATGCACATACCTGCGGAGGTTTAAATGGATAATCGAGTGGAAAAATTAGGTCAAGAAAAAATATTCCGCCTTCGTATGGCGTTCCTACAAAACAAATGAAGCATAACATGAATGAAACCCTATAACATGGAAAAATAGGCAAAACTGAAAAGAGAACCCCAGTATGATGAAGAACAAGCTACCAAATCCTAGAGGGCTGTTTAACAAGGAGCGTGTTCAAATAAAACCCTCAATTTTATAATCTCCAATTTCACTGCTAGAACCAAAAGTTGAAACTTATTCGTAATCCAAACAAACACCATCCAAGTTACTGGGAAAATAAAAAAGACGGTTTGATAAATGACAGCTAATTTAGACAAATTAAGCTCGGCCGGAATAGCGCATGGAAGTTTCCAAAAGCAGAATCCGCAAGTTAAGAGCTTTATAAAGATTAAGAACAAAAAACAAGAAAAGCACTTAAACTAAAGTCAAGAGGTTTATAAAGATTAAGAACAAACAAGAAAAGAAAAGCAACAAAACCCATTACTCAAAAAGACAAGAAAAGCAGCGTGAAGTCGGAAATAACCTGGAGGCCCGATGAAGGTGGAGATCCAATGGTAAAGATTATCACCTTTGGGTCCAGCAGAGCAATCAGGAGGTGGGTCCAAGTTAAGTCCAGCCATTTCTTTTTGTATTCTTTTCCCTGATGAAGAAACTGATGTTGGTGATACCCAAGAACTTGTTGCTGTTGCTGACGATCCTCCGCCTCCTGCCATTGAGAAGCCTCCTTGGCTATTCATCTAACCGTAAGAAACCTGACACTTCACGAGGGGTGTAGCGATGGAGAAGCAGGGCAGAGGATTTTGTGAGGTACTGAATAACCGAGAGGTCGTTAATTGGTTGCTTTGATAGAAGAAGGGAAGGGGGTTTCAAAAGTGTTTTTACTGTAGCACCAGCAACAGGAGACATTTCAGTATTACAACTCGTTCAAGTAACAAATAGGATATTAAGATTTTATTATTATTATTATTATATGAACGGTGAAAATACTAAATTATTTTTTAAGCATAAATAGCGTGCCTTTTACTAAGGTATTATGGGTTTTTTATACTCTAGGTTGCAGTTAAATTACTAAAAAATAATTAAAATTTTCGGTCAAGGGATATTTATATCTTTTTAAATTATTTTATTAAGGGTATTATTGTATTTTAGAGGAATAAAACAATATTAAATTTTAAAAAAATGGTGGTGGGTTCGGCATCTCCCGGCCTGATCATCCGTCGTGTAGTTAGATGCATCTTTACATCCCTTTTCAACACGTGGGTGATTTATCATACGTGGGTCTTTCTTTCATCCAAAAAATAATTGATTATATTTTTTTATTTTTGTTATTAACCTTTTAATAAGAGTTTCGTTTCCTTTCACGGCAATCTTTCAATTTCAATTTGTAATATATTATATTTTTTTGGTCCTTATTTTTTTTACTTGACTCTTTTATAATAATAATAAAAAAATATCCTTTTATGTTATTGATTTCGATTTAATCTTTAGTTTTTTTTAATATATAATTCTAAATAAAAATAATTTTAAAACAAACATCACGCTAATAAATAGTCATTAGTCCTCAACTGTACCAGTAGATTGTAGACTTTGATTCCCGGAGAGAGCATGGTAATTGCCCAGGTGAGCTCTTGCAGTATGCTTTACCTGACAGGTTTTAGATGGTTGGACTTGATGTCCACCCTCACGGTGCCGACAAGTTGTAAAGTGATTGTTTAATATTATCGCTGAAATTGTTTTTATTTATTTAAAAAAAATATTTTTTAAAATATTTTTAATATAAGTACATTAAAATAATATATAAATACAATAAACATTAATTTCAAATAAAAAAATTAAAAAAAAAAAAAACTTTTGAAATGTAATGTTAATTTCTTCATCTTATACTTCGATAGTTGAGACAACCTAATCATCATTTCTCTTTAAAAAAAATTAGTCAACTTTCATTACAACAAAACTACCCTTCAAAATGATTTGACAATGTCTATGTACACCAAATCCTCATCAAATCAATCTGAGAAATGTAATGAGAATTCTTTATGCTTTTTGACGGGTTGTATGTGAATCAAGGCAACAACGATTACATAAAATTTTGGCGACTCCATATACCGAAGGAGAATATATCAAGGCCAGTAGGGTAACATTGATTCACAACAAGCTGTCTACAGTAATATGACAAAAAGCACAGGCACAGGCACAGGCCATAGCAGCAGTTCAATCTTGCAAGACATGAAGCATTTCAAAATGCCCACAACAGGCTGTCTGAGCTTAATATCCAGAAACAGTACAAAACATGGTGACAGTTAATTCTTCGAGCGCATTTAAAAAACCTGGACAGTAGAATCACTCTCAAATATCACGATCCTGCATGTCCTTCACAGCTTTCTCGATTGCTGGTATATTCTTCCTCAAGGCCGACCATTGTTCCTCGTTTAAGCTTATTCCTGAGAGAAGAGAACAAGAAATGGTTGAGCAAAACCTTTATACATTAGCAGCATGCAACACAACTGGGCTTAATGCTTTAAATAAACAAAAGAGTTAATCACCATGGGTTGACTCACACACACACACACACACACGTGTGTACAGATAAAAAGAGACTAGTGGGCATGATCCAATGAGGCAGAATATCAAAAGGCTTTATTGTAACAGTCTTCAACAACATTTGTCAATTTTGTCACTCATTCTATCTTAGATGCAGGAGCTTTATGTGTTTCCATCTGAAATCCTTCCAATCCACACTAATGATAAAAATGACTCTTGGATTAAAAGCAAAAGGCCCCGCACCAATTCCAGTAAACACTCATAATGCATAGTTGTACTCTTGGATTCTTCCTCCTTTTATTCTGACACACACATATTATCAAGGCCACAAGGTTTTATTTCAATGTCATTCCCATTTTCTCTGAATTGCCTCGATGTTTGATTAACATGAAAAGAATAGTAATCTCCTGAAGATTGGACTTGGTGTAATGATTGCTCTCAGGCAAATCACGCTTCATTGAGTAAATTTCTTAAAGAAGGATGCAGGACACTTCACTACACCGAAATCAAAATCTAAGCATATCCATATCCCTTGAGTTTCCAATGTAAAGCATAGAACTGCACAAGACATCATACAAAACCACACGGATGGAATGACTGCAAGCATCAAACATTAATCTAACACCAGAAGATCTGTTGATAGAAAATCACTCGTAGATAAAAGATATTATAAAGGCGGTTCAAAATAGCCTGGTGTCAAGATGCCCAAAACCAGATTCATCACTGATAAAACAAGATTTGACATTGACTACCGCACAGCTCAACCAGACAAAATGGCCGCCCCTCACAAAATTAACCAAATAATCCTTTAAGCAGAAGGATTGAAAAAACAAGCATCTATAACCAACATCTTAATTTATAACTTCTCTCAGCCTATACAATTATATACCACTGACTCGGAGAATGAGACAGTCACGACTATGATCATCAAAAATTTCAATTTAACTAGAAAAAAATCCTTCAAATCCACAACTTGAGTTACAAACCAATCTTATTTTGCATCAATGCAAGAGACCCACATCGAGAGACACAAAACTAAAACAAAATAATTTAAAATAAATAAATAAAGCATATAACATTTAGAAGAAAAAAAATCTAGAATTTAAAAAATAACATACCTTTAGCAGTAGGCCTTTCTGCTCCACCGTCATAGTAATACTCCCTTATTGACACCAGATTTGCTCCTCTGAAATTCTGTATTGTCACTTTTCTCTTAGCTGACAGCTGAATTAACAAAACCAGCAAAAAGAAGCATTCAATATTCGTTAACAAACCTAACCTCTGTAAATTAAAGTTTCCACAGCTATAACCAAAAGGAGGGAGATGAGGTTAGGGTTTGGCACTAACCCTGCAAATGACAAGATTACCCTCGTCATCATACTCTTGCTCCTGCTTGCCAGTTTCTTCTTCACCGTCTTCTTCTTTGGCCTTTTGTTCTTCAAGGAAAGAATTAACGACGTGTCTGACATAAGCCTTGTACTCAGATTTATCAAGGTCAAGGTCAAGTTTGTTGGATGCTAACCTACGAATCTGATGTTCAGTTGTAGTTTCCATGTCAGATTCTTCCAAGATTTCTCGTACTGTTTCCTTGATTTGCATTCTGAGCTTGTGTTCCATGTTTTCTCTCCTTTCTATTTAGGGTTTCAAGGATTCTTATTCTGACACTGAATGGAAATAAAAATCTAACACAGAAGGAGCGAGGGAGGATAGACAGACAGATATCGATTCTCTAGCACCAGTGATGGCGCGTGATTAATAGGGGCTCACTGTTTCATGCTTTCGGTTTTCATTTAACAGTGTTTGGAAAGTCTTAAATTCTGAAAACTAAAGGGACCTGTTCTTTATAATTTGGAAAGTCCGGGAATACAATGAACAATTTGTCTAAATTTTGCAAAAAAGCCACACATTCCCTTCATGTTTTTCACTTTGGACCCTTCTCTTTCAATCTCACCCTTCTCCAACAAATTGGCCTATAATGTGATCCAATAAGAGATAAATAAAAAAAACAACGTAAAAAAAGGTATTATGAACAATGCATCCACGTTTTGTGAGTAGGTGAGCAATGCAAGCCTTATAATGAAATGCCCATAGATTTTAGATATTTACTGGATCACTGAACCACATTATGCTATAAGTTAGTTCAAAATATTTTTTCACATGAAAACATATTTAGGTGTTGCTAATGTTTTTTCTAATATTTTTTTTTAAATGATGTAGAGATTGATTTGATATGACTCTGATACCTCGACATGTTTAAAACAACTTAGATGCATGGTTGTCAAAATCGCGATTTTGACACGACATGGTAGGGGCTTCTGAAAATCGGATCGTAAGATCGAATCGTAAAATCGTAAGATCATACCCGAATTTGTCCGTACAAAAATCGTAAAAATCGGAGCTAAAATCGTGTGAGTAGAAAAATCGTAAAATCGTAAGTAAAATATTTCCGAATACAGTACATCATAATTATAGACATAAAAATTAATTAGTTAAGGTTTATGCATGATTTAAAATAACTTCAAAATATATTACAAGACAATCATGTCCCTAAAATTTCATAAGATAAAAACTAACAAATTTAAAACAAATCTTCAGCTAGCGTGCAATGTAAACTAAAATCAGCCTGAGTTTCATCCCCTTCACTATGTCCAAGAATTGCATCAACAGCATCACTAACAAAAGGATTATTAGTACTACCACTAGTGTTAACACCGATACTAGTATTAGGTCGAACTCCAACAATATTTAACCCTAAACTCCTTGAATTAAAAGTTTCAGAATCAACTTCTGTGGCTTGAGTACTCATATCAACACCATTAAAAATGTCTTCATCACTATCGTCTTCTTTTCCATTTTTTCTTCTTGTTGCACTATCAATAGCTTGAAGTAAATTAATGTTTGATGAACCACCATGTCCTTCTCTTTCAGTCAACCATTCATCATCAGACGGGAGATCATCTAAACCATCATCAAAATCAATAACTTGTCTTTTATCCTTATCATTCATTTTCAAATTACACATCACAAAAACCAAGTCATTCATTTTTTTTTTGTTGTAGACAATTTCTTCGTTTCGTATGAACCTATAAAAAAAAATTCACAATTGATAACGTATAAGATTCCTATCAAATATGAAAATAATAATTTTTTTCAAAAAAAAAACTTACCATCTCAAATGCACTCCAGTTACGCTCACATCCGGATGAACTACAAGTCAAGTTTAGAACTCGAATTGCAAGATTTTGTAGCTCTGGACATTCATCCCCATAAGAAGCCCACCATCTAGCTGGAGTTTTTTTTATCCCTTGCTGTTTTAGCAGTTTCAATACCAAATAACCCCTTTGCTTCCGCGAATATATCAAGTTGTAGATCAATTTTATCCCTCTCTTGTTCATCAGGCACCATCCGATTTAAGTAATCATATACTCCATATTTAATGTTGGTGTACTTTCTATAATCAGTAATATAACGATAATGAGGATTCAAATAAAAAGCAAATGCATGCAAAGGTCTGTGAAGTTGAAGTTCCCATCTTGCATCAATAATATCCCATATAGGTTTATAGCTACAAAACAAAATAAAAAATAAGGATATTAACATCAACAATAAATAACATAAGATAAAAAAATAGTTATATTAAATAAGTAATTAACATAATAGATAATTTGCACCTTTTTTGCACACAACCAAAATTAACTTGTATCTTCTCTTTCGCTTGAATCATTGCTTCATATATAAAACCCATGGTCAATATCTCATCTAAATCAACTAATCAAAGAGCTTTAATAAGAGGATATGTTACCTTAATATAATGAGAGACATCATGTCAAAACTTGTTGTCCAAAACACAATTTTGAATCCGTTGCCCTTCTTCAATTTTTGAAAACCTACATGATCTTCATTGGTCGGAAGTAAATATTATCATCAATTGAATGTTACAATCATCAAACATCCAAGAGTCAATTATGCAGTGGCAAATCTAGTGGCAGCAGGCCTTATCAAATCTTTTCCTTTTGTGAAGTGTCTCAACATGGAAATAAGGATAGTTCTTGAATATATGTACGTGGTGATTCTCCTCCCCTTACCAATGGTTACTTCATGCACCTCTAGTTTCTTTTCAAAATCTTCCAAAATCAAATCAATACAATGAGCAGCGCATGGTGTCCAATACAAGTTTTTTCTTTTTTCCATCAATAAATGTCCCGCTGCCTTGTAGTTCGCGGCATTATCAGTAATTACCTGCACCATATTTTCCTCTCCAATCCTTTCAACAATAGCATCTAACATCTCAAATATTTTATTAGCTGTTTTGGATATATGAGATGTGTCTACAGATGATAAAAAAAATGTTCCTTTAGGACTATTAACCAAAAAGTTACAAATAGAGCATCTTTTCTTATCAGTCCATCCATCAGACATTATTGAGCAGCCTGTTTTTTTCCATTCCAGCTTATAGTCATCAAGCAAATGCATTGTGTTATCTACTTCTTGCTTTAAGTACTTCTCTCTAATATCATGGTAAGATGGAGGCTTAAATCCTGGGCCATGTTTTGCAACTAATTCAAGCGCTTTAACAAACTCAGGGTTTTTAACACAATTAAAAAGAATCGCACTAGTGTAAAAAAACCTTGTTATTTGTTGACATGCTTCTTCTTTAATATCCTTCTTTAACATCTGATTGATGGTCATTTGAGCACTTCCACTTCCACTTATTGGTTTCTTTCCCTTGTTAATTGAGCTGATTTCAAAATCTTCGTCTGCATCTTCGTCACTTCTAAAAAACTGAAAAGCCTTTCTTTTCTTCTCAGATGCTTCTTGATTTTTCACCAAAACATTCAAATCATATGCTTCACATCCGCTGGTACTTGCTGGCATGGCTCAACATCCTTTCGAGTGCAAGCCAAATGATGTTTAAAACGATAAATACCTCCGCTGAAAATTTTATGACAATACTTGCATTGAACTTTTCTTGAAGTATTTTCAATATCTATACCATGTTGCCATCCCACATCAAGTCTATTGCCACTAGTAGTTTTTTTGGATGCCATGTGATCTACAATTCATTGAAATAATAAATGTATCCATGTTAAGTTTCGTGAAGCTCAATTACAGCTAAATTAACCACACATGCACTATATTAACATATATATAATGATAAAATAAAGTACGCTAATGTTCAAGCTTCTTTATTTACACATGATAATTTTTATTATATTAAACATAAGTTCTTCCCATGATCAGATTAAAGGAGATCATTTACACTCGAATCCATCATTTCCAAATGAAAAAAAAAATATCAAATTATCACTCATAAGAATCCTAATTAACAAGAGACTAGCTAGAACATACTTTCAAAGTATATCACTTATATATATATATATATATGAAATGAAAGTGACAAACAATAAGCATAAGTTGTTTATGGAGGAAGGCAGTCTAAGATAAAAAAAAAAAAATTAATCTTTATACCACATAAACTTTAACTCCCCTAACTTTCCATTAACTCTTTTATTAGGTGCAAGTACTTACCAATCTTATTATACCAATTCAAGAATAACTTCACACTCTTTCATTTCATTAATAGAAAATACATCATACAACTTTATCATTGCCTGCATAACCAATTTAGACAAATACATTGACCTTATAGATCCTAGTAAGCACATTCAAAATGTCATGAGCATTGTAGAACTCATGACATAAAAGAGTGATGTTATATAAAAAAATTCTCCCTATAATCTTTCACGAATCTTCTAAGGTATGTTATTAAATTCTGAACTTAACTCTACAATTGGCCATAGCTAGAAGGAAGAAAAATCTTTCAATTTAAAGTTTTTAACTCTTTGAATTTTTTTGGAGTTTTGGAGTCCAGTCACGGGATTTGAATATTAAGTTATTAAGTTAAGTATGAATCATAACTCTAAGACTTCTTAATCTATTTCATATATTTCGTGCTCCAGAGTCCAGATACTAGAATAAATATCTGACGAAGTCAAAAACCATCTCTATCAAGCTAAGATGACAGACTCATTTTCTGTATTATAAATAGGATCCATTATAACAAGTCGCACACTCATATTCCAGAAATACAGAGAGAAAGAAATTCCACGATTGAACTACCAAAATAGAATAGCATAAAATGGGTTCATGATCTTTATGCTAAGCTCGTTTCTCATTTCATCACTAATGTTCAGCCATGTAATCTGCAGAAAGAATTCGAACAAGAAGTTTACATAATGAGGTCTGATCGAACTGGAAAGGTATTGTTGGTTATTTGGTATAAAATCCCCTCTCTTTTCAGCAAGTTCAAATTGATCTTTTCAACAAAATCTTCTTATTCTTCGTCACCTTACATACATATGAACATCTCCCTCTCCCTCTCAACCATACTTCATCAGTTTAATCACAAAAAAGCTAACGGCTAACCATACATTTTCAACCATACTTCATCAATTTAATCACAACAACAAAAAACTTCGTAGCTAGACATGTTTTTCAATTCTGACATTTCTGAGCAACAAAACAAAAATCAAGCTTGCACTTACCTTTGATGGCGACGACAGGAACAACGACGGCGACGGCAACGGCAACGACAACGGCAATAAAGATAGCTTACTGGAGAAGACGATTTAAGCGACGATTTGGGGGATTTTGGGGTTGAGAGCTGACGATTTGGGGGATTTTTTAGGGGATTTCTGAGAAGAGAAGCTTTGATTTTGGGGTTGAGAGGCGAGAGCTAACGATTTGGGGGATTTTTGGGGGATTTTGTGCTGAGAAGAGAAGTTTTGATTTTGGGGTTGAGACTTGAGAGCTGATGAATTCGGGGTTTTTGTGCAGACTGCAGAGAAGAGAAGAAAAATTTGAGCTGAAAATGAAAGAATTAAAAAGTTCAGCCCCGAAGCCCGAGCAAACAAAAATTGTAAAATTGGACCGATCTGGTCCGATTTTACGAGTCAAACCGATTTTACACGAGTTTGACCGAGTTTGACCAAATTCGAGTTTTCTTCCCGAGTTAACTAGTTTTTATGAGTTGACTCGCAAAATCGTACGATTTTGCGAGTCAACTCGCGATTTTGATAACAATGCTTAGATGACATGTAAGAACATAGTTTGATTAAAAAATATTAAATATGAGATTTTTAATAGACAATAAAAAGATAGCATATTGCATTGATTCAAGTCAACCTATCAATTTGTATACTAAGCCATGAAATTTTGATAATCTCATAAAAAATTAATTAAAACAAACTATGAAACTTAGTTTTTAATAAGCCTGATGTTAAACCATAAAATTTATATAAAAAAATTCAATTAAAAAACCCCAAAAAACTTGGATGAACCAATCAAACTCACAACCCAGGTTATAAGAGCAAGATAACTCAAGTAAATAAATAAATTATAAAACTCAATTTTCAACCAACTTAATGTTGAAAAATAAAATTTTAAAAAATCAATTTAAAAAATGATATAAACAATATCTCAATTTAACCAGATTTAAAGTTTAAACCACTAAATTTGTGTCTCGAGTTATGAAATGAAAATTATCTCATAAAAAATAAACTGAAAAAATTATGAAATTTAATTCACAACCAATCTAATATTTAATGATAAAATTAAAATAATAAACTTGTAATACCCGTTGTGTGACTAATAAATTTAGAATAACCTTATAAAAAATGTTGATATATATAATTGAAATTAAAAAAAATTAGAAAAAAACTGGTGAAAAATAATATTAGTGGGTGCCTTCTTTTTCATCTGACCGTCATATTGTAATGCCAGCTATTTACATCTTTGTCCCGAGTCTGAGCTCCTCGTGAATTTTCTACCGGCAAAAAAACTTCTTTTTATCTTACTTTTTTTTTGTTCTTCAATTGAAGAAAAAAAGAGGGAGAAGAAAGCAAAGAAAAGAAACCATGGGCACAGCAAAATCCTTCTCTTTCCTTTTTAAGGGCTGGCTGGTATAATAATAGAAAACTTTTTGGTTAAAAAGACATGAACAGAGAAACCTTGGACAATTTTTTTGTACTTTCATATCACAAACATAAAGAAAAGGAGGTGAAATTGTGATGATTTTCTTATGGAAATTATTAATTTAAGATAGAAATACTGTTAAAGAAGCTCAAATTCCTCAATGAGTGTGAGAAATATAGTATCATACTGCATGTTTAGAAACCTCACCTCTACAGTAAAAAAGCTAAATGAGGTAAATGGTGTTACCTGATACATTACATTCCCAATATAACATCACCACCACAGATATATTTTATTATTCTAGGCTGCTAATGGATGAATTGATTTGTTGAACTCTAGACAATCCATTAAGGCTTAATCTTAACATAATTACACTTAAGAAGTGAGAATTTTTTCTGAAATGTCACATTGAAAAAAATAATTAGTGACATGAAGGGCTGAATAAGTAGAGAGATCTTTCAAAAGTTGTACATAGTAGAATCAAATGCGTTGAACATCAAAGTTTCTGGTGCTGCCTAAGGATGTAAAACAGATCAGAAGAAATGAAGGGCAGAACAGTATCAATCTGAGAATTCAAGAAAATGTTCTCTTTTCGATGGGGCAGAAGGTTAGAAAGGATCACATACAAAGCCACAGCCCATGGTCCCATCTCCCAGCAGATATAAATCTCAACCTGTTCTCCATTGCCGGTCGAGCAATGTTAAAGTCGATCTCTTTCCAAAGTGTTACCTTCTCAATCTCCTTGGATTTTGCCTTTTCTTCCTGCAATATTTGGCATGATACTGATACTACATGTTCCATAACTAGATTGGTATATCCCTACAGTTATACACACATTAGAATTGGAACAGAGGCTACAAAGGTGATCATGAAAATGAGCTTACAACGTTCTGAGCATAAGATGGATAGCAAGTACAGGATGAGAAGCATACATAGAATATGCACTCCATACAATTATACTCAAATACCATTCAGTAACCCAATTAGCTATAGTACAGTTTCAGTTTGTTAAACCACCTGTAAATGTGCACATGAAGATGAACATCTACAAAGCGCTTTATGACCTCTAGGATCAGAGAAGTGAAATAGAGAGGAATTTTAAGATTTTACTGCATTTTGATACTTATATAAAGTGTGATCTCTCGGATCCCATTTTGTCTAGAAGAAGAAGAGGTATGGAGAGAAAAGAGACTGCGTGCTAAATGGATTATATTTTTTAGTATGCTTCACTAAGATGCAAAAAGGCTTTTATACTCAAAACAATTGATTATACTCATTCTCTCATAAATTAAAATTGCCAACCATAATAAGAAACGAAGAAAGCATATGAAATTGGAGAACTCTTTTACAAGCAACAGAGACAATTCATTCAACAATTACTTCTAGATACCAACTTAACTTTACATGGACACGATTGCCTGTTGGTCTGTATCTGGATTATAGTCTATATGAAAATAGGCCTGACTGTACATGCAGTAACTGAAAATAACACTTGTCTAGCTCATCTAAAAATAAGCATAAAATCCAAGACAACTTGCTTAGCTAAAATTTCAGGAAATAACAATAGCAGATGCACAATTTCTTAGCTAAAACTGGGCACAAATTTACCTTGTCTCACCCTCACCAATGATCCCTACAGGAGTTTCTTTCTGCTCTCTTCCAAATGCTACCTCATCCATGCTTTGGCCTTGTCGCCTATACCTGCCACCAGATGCTAAAAATCCAGGACAAGGCCTGTAAGCCTTTATTGGCCACCAACCGAATCCAGGAACGATTGCAATCCCACCTTGAATTCTTCCTTCTCCATTGCATCCCTTCTCTATTTCCTCTCTCCCACAACCCTTACAGCCACTATAGAAAAAGAATGTCCATTAACCTCCTCTGAGGCAAGCAAAAAGAGAGCATTCTAAACTGAAAAATATGCTAAAAGACTCAAAACCATAGTCATATATAACATTCATTAGAGTTTCAACCATGAGCAAAGCTTTTGAAACTTCTTTCACCGGCCCAAAGAATTGATTTCTTCTACTGAGAATGGGGACTTCTGTCGAGCATTTTTGCGCAATATAATCCCACCCTTCTCCAGAAACCTTAAGCCACAGTAAATTATTAGCAGGCATATTATATGCTGTCTCACAGTGAGATAGCATGGACTACAAGAACTGAAATCCATGCTTTACAGCTCCTCGTAACCCCCCCTCTTGCACAGCTAACAAATTCTCCCCAGTGCTACTTCTGTGTTGCCTCTCACAACAACAGTATGGATTGAAAAATTGAACATTTTACAAGGAAAATTGAACTAGACATCTCAAGTACAATAATTTATGATGAACTTTGTGTCTGACTAAATAAATGAATGATCATGTGAGCTGCTCTTCTGAGTTCCTCATCCACAACTATAACCTATTACTAATTCTTCATTCAACTGAGCTAACCTATTCCTTAATTCTAGAATTCTTGGCAGCCAAACAAATGGAAGTGCATAGCTAAAGCATTCATACATGACTCAACTGTAAAAAAGAAGAGATGGGAAGTACCTGAGAGGGAGCTTGTCAACATCTTCGGTGGTAGGAAGAGCATCTGATGAGGGGGGAGGGGGGCCATCCTCTGCAACAGAAGTCGAAGAGGTAGAGGAAGAACAAAGAGGGAAGATGATGGGCTTAGATGGGCCCTTAATGAGAGTTGTTGCAGAGCTATGAAACAACGAGTTGTTGTAAGTATACGAGCGTAGAGGGCAAAGAGTTTGGCGAGGTGTTGGAACTGAGACAAAAGCTATTGCCATTCTCTTTCCCTATCCTCTCTGTAAGTGTGCGCTCGTGAAGGGGGAGAGGAATGAATGATAGCCACTAAAAAGATAAAGGTTCCACCGAGATTTGAACTCGGGTTACTGGATTCAGAGTCCAATGTCCTGACCACTAGACCATGGAACCTAATGCGGATTTAAATCCAACTTTTTGTTAATTTATATAATCCTATTCTAAAACTCTCTAACCCCCCCTTCTTTTGTTTTTTCTCCAATCACAAGTTCTCTAGTGTCCATTTGGCATCCAAGATGATTTTTTTTTCTTCAGAAGAACCAGCTCAAACTTATTTAATAATCTATGTGATATATATATAAACTGTCTTATTTAGAGAAATCTATTTTAATTTCTTTCTAGTTTCTTTTTCTCTGATATCGTTTACAAAATTATAAGATAAGTTTATTATTTACAACGTTTATTCTGATGCACCAAAAACTGTATGAAAAAAAATCCTAGTTTTTTTGGGAGAGTTTTAAAATGGACAAAATTGGGTCCGTGAAATTCCCTTGTTTTCTTCCCGATAAAAAATATATTTTACACTACAAAATCCCAAAAATCACAGGCACACATCACAGTGTGAAGTGTCCATCTTTGTCATCACAACTCTTATTTCCTTGGCCTTCAATTGCCACCCTTTACACCAATAGTCATCCCTTGGCTTGATTCCTGCGCCAACTTTCTTGGCCTTCTCTAGCTAATAACCATCACTTTCTCATAGCCAAAAACTCCATCAACAGCACAGGGTGCTTTAGCCCCTCCATCACTATATTTATATTTATTCTTCTTGATGCGATTATTTAATTTACATAAACCTAAATTACATGAACAATTCTACATCCAGGCTAGCTCTTGGGCGACTTTTAACCTGCCTACCTTTTTCCTATTTTCGAATGGCCAGCATATCGTAAAAGCAGAGAAAGTTGTCTACACTAACCAAGTAGCACGATTAAGGCAAGGCGATAATGAAAATTTGAGTTGGCCCAAATCTGGACTCTGCCAGAACAGAAATGTATACCATAATGACTCAGCCGGAAAACAAGAAACAAAGCACAACTTCAAATTTTCTCATGATGTGCAGCATGAGGCATGTGGTGCAAATGAAAAACATGAAAATACAAAATAAAATATTTGTAAACATTAAAAAAAAAAAAGGCTGAGGTGGAACGCAAGCATAAATAAATCACTTAGCAACCACTCGTCTCCGAAGTTGACTTCACATCTTCTGGCAATTTCACCGTTAAAAACCTCCCCGCTTCATGTTCCAGCACAGAGAGATAATCTCGGGGTTCATTTCTCATTTTGTCCTTCATTTACTATCTCCGATGGGTACACTGTACAAGAAGCACTTTCCAATCGATGTATGTATATGTTATCCACGTCTATGAATGAATTACAGAACTAGAAACCGAGAGAATAACAGGATGGAGGGGAAAAAATGACCTCTTTACCACAAAGCAGCCAAAACTGAGGTTGGAAAAACTGAAAGTGAATTCATAAAGAAAATTCAAGAAACTTGCTCTTGCTAATAAATACCGCTATTTTGCAACTAGTATTTAAGTTATCACTTGGTATCATATTTCTTTTCTCTCCATTTATGCATGCATAAGCTGCTGGTCCACCTCCCCATCGATGACCATCACCGAACAGTGATGATGCACCAGGTACCACCGTCCATTTTGGAACTCAAAGACATTAGTTACGTTGAATGGCCCATTGTCCATCTCAACAACGTACATTTTCATGGTAACCCAAGCCATGTCAGTCAGCACACGAGCCCTTACATCACGAACCTGGAAGTCCAATCCTTGCTCCCAATTAAATGCAAACTGCCAACTCTGTAGTACAGCATTATACCTGTGGGTCAAGTATGACTCAGCTCTAAGTTCACTTCAATCAAACATTAAAAACAAAAGACTTTTTTAATACAGCATACAATGGTTTTAAAGAAGTTGCAAATCCAAGCAAGGCAGCAGTACAGGCAGCTTCAGAATGTCATCGCATAATGAGTCATACATGAAGATATCGAGCCTGGTCTATTTTATCCCCTTTCTGGAATAGAATCTTCTGCTATTACATTCCATTTTAAAAAAAAATCCGACAATCCAAGGAACTTAAATTTCCAAATACGACACAGTTACCAACATAGATAACCTGACTATTTTGATTGCCATTTCATCTAGTTGGAAGCAGCACCATGTGATTAAGGGAAAAAAATTCCTATGATCTCTCTCTTTAAAGTAAACCACCACCAGACATGTTTCATTAATTGATAAACATTATACTCCAACCAGTACGCTTGCATCAGAGGTGATTCACTCATACTATATAAGAACTCATCCTCGAAACATCAATCACTTCTTTCTTATTTCCACGACAGCAGAAGTCACAAAGGTAAATTAATTTGGGGATCTAATAAACTACTCATTCCTCAGCATTTAGATATTTAGAAATTTAATTCCCTACATTACTTAACAAATAGGAAGACATAACTCATCCTCGAAACACCAATCACTTCTTTCTTATTTTCCACGACAGCAGAAGTCACAAAGGTAAATTAATTTTGGGATCTAATAAACTACTCATTCCTGAGCATTTAGATATTTAGAAATTTAATTCCCTACATTACTTAACAATAGGAAGACATAACCTCACCACTCATCTGCTTTTCCAGTGTATGCAAGTACTTCTCTAACATTACAAAGTTGTTCATATCTGCTCTACCAGGCACATACTCCCCCATCTAACAAATTCTAAACAAGATTCTTGTACCCAAGCTAGCAGAGCTTTCACTCCATCACATAATGAAAACATACTAAACACACTTCTAAATTCATAACTAAGATATGCATCACAAGGATGCTTGCCTTTCAATTCAAAAATTAATTATATAATGATAGAATTCAAATCAACACTGTATTTCCATCTAGCAATGTTTCATCATGACCATACAAATTGGCTACAAGACAATCATCACCCTATATACATCCTCGGCTCCCCAAATGCATTGACCAGGATAAAAGTCTTTAAATTACAATGTCCTAGCTGTGAAAAAAAACATCTATTAGGAAGTCTCCATGCCTAGTATTTTTCCAATCAACAGCATGACTGAGAATAAACATCAAAGGGGCATGTCACTAAAAACAACACAATATTATCTCATAAACAACAGTAAGTACTGAAAACAGCAGGACTGTTGTAAAATATTTTACTGTTGCCGCAGGAAAACGTAAATTTAATCTCATTAGCTAAAGTAAAGTTTTATAATCATACCCTGAAAAATTTTCCCCAGATGCATGGGTGCACTTCACATAATCTGCATTGAGCCATAATTGACTCATTGCTTGAACAGATCTTTCTCTAATGATGTTAAAGAATTCTGTATTGGCATTCACAATTGCTCTTGTAGCAGCATAGTAGGCCTTCCACCCGTTAACAGGTGTCACAGTATCTTGTTCCAGTGTAAAATCCTAACACAGGAAGCGTGAAAGAGAAAAATCAATGCACACATCAAAACAGGGAAAAACCCAGAGAAGTCAAAACTCAGAATCAACTACTGCAAAAAGGAAGTAGAGACAGAAAACGCATCTATATGTTGGAATCCACATTTACAACCAAGTAAATCCATCATAATAAAGAGAGATTTAAACTCAAGGACACCAAAACAAACGGAAACAAAAATGACACGGAATAACTTTCAGAATTCTAGGAAAGACTTGAGAAATCCTAAAAAGAGAAATGCTTGCTTTGAAAAATGTAAACCTTACAGCACTCCTCTACTGCCCTGTTATCCAGGTTCGGGGATTCCTAAACTATAACACTTCAAAACCTACATGTTTTGCGAGAGAGAGCTAAAGTTTAATTCTCTGGATTCTTCAAGAGAGAAAACGAAGTTTGGAGACAAAGATGATCTTACTTACAAAAAAAAAAAAATTGTCTTAAAGTATTTCCATCGAGAAAGCCTCCTAGTTTACAACACATAAGAAGATTCTGCAACTACAAAACCTTACATTATCACTGGTTAATGGGCGTCAAGATTAACAACCATTCCCTAATACTCCAGATTTCACATTCCACACGATTATCCAAATTAAAAACAATTAGCAGCAACCATAGCACCAATGGTAATAAAAAGAATCTACAATCAGTAATAAAATGAACCCAAACATAAAAATAAAAAAAAAATAAAAAAAAAATCTCAAAATAACAACAAAAACAAATACCTTATGATAAAGCGCCTTCCACGCATTATCATCATTAGCAGCTTTCCGCATTAGCGAATTAGTCATTGACAATCTACACAAACTCGGATAATCCAAATAACTAAGCGCGTGTGTCGTAATCTCCGGCACTAACTGCTCCATCATCGACGCTCCGGTTTGCTTTTCCACCACCATCTCCTCCGCCGCACCGCCACCGTTCAAGTACTTCTCCTCCGCCGTAAGAGAATCCGTACTATTACCACTTCCAATTTCACCGTTACAAGAGCAGCAACACCTGCAGGTTATCGTTTTGGTTGCTGATGCTGTTGGCGTGGAGGAATGGACGGTGAGATTCGGTTTGGGTGATTTTGGTCTGAGAGTGAGGAGAGCGAGCAAGAGAGAGAGGAAAGTAAGAGATGAGGCTATGAGGAAAGATTGAGAGAGAGTGAAATCGAAGGCAGTAATCTCCATTTACAAGACATGAAAGCGAGTAAGATTTCACAAACGAAGAAGAACATGAAACCCTAGTTTTGAAAAAACCTGAGCCGTTTTATTGAAAGGGTGGTGTCGTTTTGTGTTTTACGGGAAAGAAACCCTAGAAGAAAATCGGTCGTCTAGTTTTTTGGTTGCAGACGAGAGGGGGGAGAGGGAGGGAGTTTGTTGTGAGTTGCGAGTCGTGACTCATGTGAGTCTAACTGACTGGAGAGGACTCGAACGTGTGGGAGTGGGTGTGTTACTAATGGTATATCAGTAAATAATAGTAAATTCAAATAATATTTTTATATTTCTATTTTCTGATTGACTTTTTTTGTGTGTGTGCTGTCCGTGTTAAAGGGTAACTTGTTCTTCATCCCCGTTAGGATTGAAGGGCTTCTCAATTTGTCCTGTTTGTATCAATTACTCCCTGAACGTTTATCGAACTTTCAATTTCCTCCTTCTATCCATTAATCTAACTAACAGGATCGATGATGCAGCATTTTTTATATTTCAAATGACCCCCTGGAGTTCAATAAAATCTCATTCAGATGCCTAGGCTTCAATCATATAAAATTCATAAATGTTTCCTTACCAAAAATTACAAAACATCCGATAAATGCTTATTATTCAGAATATAGAACCCGAAAATAGACACAATTGATTAGCATTGCTTATACGGTTAATTGATCATAATTAGGTGACGATTTGGTCATTAATTCAATATTGATAATTATGGAAATTAAATAATTCAAATTAAACCTATTAGGATGTGCATTAAGGGAAGACGTTAGAAAAAGGCCTTGCTAGTATTTTATAATATAATTCATGTTTTCCCTCTTTTTCAAGAGAGCTATAATATACAATAATAATAATCTTATATATTTGATAATGCGGTATAATGTGATTTGAATAACATCCTTTTGGATTTGAATCTATATTATATGCAAGGGCAAGACTTATTGGACTTCTAATTAAATTAATAATACAAATCTACTACAATATGTAAGGCAACAATTGATCCAATAATATTTCTAATAATAAAAAATTATAGTTTTCATATAAATAAAATTCACTTGTATGGAAAAAAAATCATGAAATCACAATTATGTGAGTGTCAATTAAAATTAAAACAAATATGTATATGATATAATTATATAATTTGTTTGATATAATTTTTCTTTGAATTAGAGGCAACTATCATTAAAAAGCATATTTTATGAGTAAAACTCTGAATGTCTCAAATTTTTATAAGAGATACATGCACTAAATTAAATTTAAGGTTTGTTGTATAGATTATAAGCACTGTGCCATTATGCTAAGTCTCTTAAAGTTGTTTGATATATACAGTTTGATATAATCATTAAGGGAAAAACAACAATTTCATTAGTTATTTGTCGGATGAGATTATACGTGATGTGATTTGATTAGAGTTAAAATTCAAAGGTATCACTATTCAACAAACAATTAATCCAAGAGGATTAATGGGATTGTTTATTTTAAAGAAAAATCTGAAAAATACTTTCCAATTATTGTATTATCAACTCTGTCCCCGAATAAATTTTTTGTATAAATTTTATCTTTCAAGTTTCAGAATTTCTCAATTAAGTCTTTTCATCTATATTTGATCATGAATTTCATCTAAATTATACCTCTTTTACAAGAAAAAGAATCGTCTCATCTTGCAGAAAACTTTAAAGGGTAAATAAACCTATTTAAAGAGTTGTAGACTTTGTTTGTTTGTGTGGTATATATATGTTTGGAGAAAAAATTGATATAAACATTTGTAAGGGGGGAATTTGATACCAGCCTTATTTTTATTTAAGGGTTAATTTATATTATTTTTGGTGATCATTTTGCATTTTTTTTTAAATTATTACTTTTACATTTTAAAATCATTTTCATGTATTAATATTAAAAGTAAAATTTAAAAAATAAAAAAAAATATTTTAATATATAATCTATAGCCTTTTATTTTATTTTTATCATCAATTCAAAGAAGTAATGATCAAAGTGTCCTTAGTATGCAACTCAAATATTAAATAAGAAAAGTGATAAAAAAAAAAACTACGTGTATATTTTACACTGTAATTTAAAAGTGTTATTGAATTTATTTATTTTTAGATTATTTTTTCAGTGTTTTAAGATAATTTTTATGTGCTGATATAAAAAAAGATTTTAAAAAAATAAAAAATTTTATTTTAATATATTTTTAAATAAAAAACAACCATAACCATTAATTGATGTTCTTAATATTATTATAGCAAAGTGTTAGCATTATTAAGAGTGTAAATACTCCTAGTACTTTTTTTTTTTTCTTCAAAAAAGATGTCCTGGAGTTACATCTCTTGTGGCTGTGACTGAGCTTTTAAGAAAAAAAAATATTATATTGTTTTTATCCAGACCACATCCCTTCTGTTTAACTTTCTCTTGTTATTATGCATGAAAGTTGAAGAAACCATAAGGAAAAATGACTTTATTCTTCACAGCCACGCCTTGATTCAAGATAGAAAAAAGTAGAGACAATAACAACATTCTTTACATTCGTGTAAGAGAAAGTTACAAACAAAGCCAAATATTAACAAAGGGCCTGATTTTCTAGAGCTACAAGAAATGCGGTGCCACCTACAGAGCAAGTTAATCAATGTTGTTCAGTAATGTTAATATCGCAACCCCGAAGAATCATTGGCACTAGCTGACTGCAATGCTCTGGGGAAAAACTAAAGCTCTACCTACTGATTCTCAATCTACGACGAAGGGACTAGCTGGTGAGTATCGTAGCGAATATTATCATAGTGCTGCTAACTAGTATCATCATCCAACCTCTGCTGGTTTGGCATGCCTTGTCCGAACTTGAAGCTGCTCCTAAATATTTTGAAACTTTTGCCGAAATTATCACGATAGTTGAAAAGCACATGAAGAAAAGACTCACGGTTAGCACAGCGAGTTCTTTACTTTCCAGATTTGCTTGTCCATTTGCAACCTTTTCGATGTCCAATCTGCTGAAAGGAATGAGCGGGGTTGGAACAAACGGGAAAGCTTGTCAGCCACCCGAACAAGTGATTAATGGTAAAATTTATTAAACAAGAGTGAAAGCAACATGATATTAGTAGAGGATTGGCACATTATTGGAGATTATCATCTAGATGGTTAAACGACCTAGAGATTACATCAACAGTGAACAGCATGGCATGTAAGAGGAAATGTTTGCTGTATTTTTCCTATGGGAAAACTAAATAGCCTAGGACAGTTTGAATAAATGAGAGATAGCATACAGTCAGGGAATATAACATCCAAAAGTATTTGAAAACGAATTTTGACTGTGAGATAGATGTTTCCCACCTTAGCCTTGTATTTTCTCTGACCAACGCATCCATACCAGATGAGACACCGGCTTTCCATGACTGGTACTCCATGAGCACCTTACCCTGAAAATAAAAACCAGACCAATGGTTAGGAAATCACAGAAATCACCTCTTTGAATATTTTGGAAGTCAAGCATTACCGTATTCTCCTTCCATTCCATGAGATCTCTAATTTCTGTTCTTATCTTTTCCACAAGCAATGAAATTCCGGAAAGCTCTTCATGAAGCTTTGGCAGAATATCTCCTTTTCTCTGATTCGTTTCTTTAATATACTCCTCGAGCATAGTTAAACTTAGTTCAAGTGACTTCACCTTTTGCATCAAGATCTTCAGAAGAGTATCACCTGGTTTCCTGCTAATTGGTAGCTGTCTAGCTTCAGTTGCTGGATCAGCAATTATGCTTATACTCTCAGAATTTTTCTTCCCATTGGGATGGGATTGTTGAATATCAGATAGCTTCTCGGTCCCCATACCAGCATTATTGGTCTCATTGCAAACTTTTGCATTACTTTCCTTGTCAGTTATATTTAATTCTGGCTTTAAACGTGGTGCTGCAGTTAAACTAGGTTTTGGCAATTCAATGGGAAGAGGTTCTTCAGATGGCACAAAGAAATCTTCAAGCATCCGCTCAATGGCATCTACTCCATATACCTCGACAACACTCAATGTACAGTAAAATCCAGACCCATAATGACTAAGTAAATTCAACTTCAAATACCTCACCCATTTGGGTTCTGGCAGTTTAAATTCTTGAATGTGCTTGACATTTGCAGCCACGAAATTTCCCAAAGGAATCCAACTTTTGGTTGAATAGTTTAAACTTCCGGACAGTTCAAAATCCTTGAAATTGGAGGAATAATGTTCAAAATTCGCAATTTTAACAACATCAACCAGTGTCTCCTCTGAAAGCTCGATCACAACAAACTTCTCTACCACAGAACAAGGGTTTCTCAGGTACTTATCATGATCCCTCCCCAGTATGTTACATGCTCCTTTAGCCTCCTTATTATATGCCAGCACCTTGGCGCCCTTCGTCAAAGAGGCATAGTTATACTCTTTTCCATCAGGTTCAAGCCGATGGGTGATGTTAGGAAGCTGCTTGGGGATAACTTTGCCCTTTTCTTGTCTTATTACGTTCCAGAACTCGTCAAAGTTGAGATAAGTCAAATGCTGAGGTCTCCCCCTCGGTAGTTCTTTTGGCTGACCTGTCTTCAGTTCTTCAGGATTCTGCATTTTACGCACTGAAGATCCATAACCTAAAGCACTCAAAATTATTTCTTGTAATCTAATTGTCTCTGGAAGTGCCCACTTCTGATTTCCTAAGTCATTATGAACTGTAGCATTCTGTCTGCTGGTAGACAGATTGACCTCTAGCAGAGTTCCATTTCTACCATTATTGCTTCTATATGCATCATGTGAATATGTATCACCACGAAGAGTATCTTTAAGATCACTAGAAAAAGGTATGCTACAGTTCTCAGGAGTCAAATTCCCTGAAAAATGTTTAATCAAATATCAATTGAATATCATGCATAAAAGATGAGCCAATTTGGCACCAATTTTAGACAAAAATAAAAAATTGAGGTCTTCATAGGTACAAACCATAGATATAAGAGTAAGATGTTAGTTTGACTGTCTTGCATAATTAATTGATTAATCAAGCAGGTCACGCTGAACAATCAGTCACCAAGTTCATTATCTTAGAAACTAAACAGCAGAAACTCAAAAGGCTCAACATTTTCATCAATATTTCCATTCGCTCAATCTTCTAGGCAACCAAACACAGGATAGTATAAAATAAAGACATTCACGTGCATATAAAGACAGAAGAAAAGGATTTCTTAGAAATACAAAACAAAATGATGGGTTATAAAAAAAGGAAAGAAAAAATCAAGCACGGAAAACTTTTGTTTTAGAAAAAACAGAGAAATCTCACCTTGATTTTCATGACCAGCACAGAAAAAGAAGAGAAGACCCCAAAGAAAGAGAATCAAAGACAACCGCAGCTCATACAAACTTCTCCTTCTTGAATTGTTGCTTCTGTTTTTGTTGTTTAAGAATGAGAAAAGTTTTTTCATGCCTCTTCGTCCGCACAGAAACAGGGGTGTCTCTCTGCCTGTCCTGTCTCTCGATGTCCTCCTATCCTATCTCCTCTCTGTAGGGATGGGAATAAGTATGGTAGTGGTTTCCGACTTTGCTTCGGATTGTCACGTGAATCCTTTGAGTTTCAAGGATGATGACGAGAAGTCCGATGCGATATGGTAGAACTCCCAATCTCACGGAAACAAGAAACTAACTACTGGCTACCATGGTGCCATCTAAAAGGCACCTAATACGGGGGTCTTTTTTGGTTTACCAAACTGTCTTAATTTATGTTACTTCTAAAGGTGACTCACAAGGATAATCTAGGAAGGTTCTGACACCTTTACTTTCTAGGGTTTGTTTTTATTTACCATACTAAAGGTTCTTTAGAGTGTTATTGTTATTGTTATTATTTTTAAAATATTTTTTATATTAAAATATATCAAAATAATATTTTTTTTATTTTTTTAAAATTATTTTTTGATATCAACACATTAAAATGATCTAAAAACACTAAACATCGATTTTTAAAATAAAAAAAAAATTAAAAAACAACAAAAAAACAGGTTTGGCAGCAATGCTAAACGGGCTCTAAATGGGTGTTTGGCTCCGTATTTTTACCCATGATTGAAGCAAAATGCATAGCCAAACTTAAATATTACCAAATAACTGAATATAATTTAGTAGTGGGTTCCACTATTTTAGGAGTGTTGGGGAGAATAATTATAATTATTTTTGAAAATATTTTTTATTTATAAATACATTAAACTAATTATCTTACAAATCACCCCAGCTTATGGATGGGCTTACACCACCATCCCAACCTGTCAAACTCGAGAACGACCCTATAACACCCTGATGAGGGTCAATGACAATATTATCCCAGCTTGAAGATAGACCTAAAATGAGTGTGAATGGACCGACATCCCCAACATTATCACAATAAAACAATCTTATCTCGTATCAATGTCATTTCAAGATATTCGGTCTCTCCAGCCTCTTAAAGTCCACCATAATACAAATGAAGCATCGTGTTGGCTATGATATGTCTCATGTTACTACCTCCTTCATGGATAACGATTGTTTCTTTTTGAGTATTCTGTAATAAATAATGAATCTAAATATTTATTTCAAAAAATAATTAGTATTCATCAACTGTAATTACACTAAAAATATTTAATAGATGTCATATGTAAAAATAATATTGTATACTAATCGATTATATCTTAGATACCAGGGTGTACAATGTATTGGATTGTGTGGACATAGGAGGAAATGAAACCATGTGGGTGTAATAAATCAGCACGTGATGTTTAAATACTTGTAAGAATTAATCATTAGACATCATTTGTCAAATATTGATCTCTATCAGCATCCCAAAGATTCAGGCAAGCTACGTGAATCATCAACCAATTTTCTTCGCGCTTACTTTGATGATCGATACTGTGATGTTTGTGTGGTTTCCTAAGTGTTACTTGGAACTCGGGTTTCCTAAGTGTTACTTGGAACTCCCTATTAGATGAGTTTTCGTCAACATTCAAGAGTGTTTGTTTTTGTGATCTAATTGAAGGTTATAAAAAAAAAATTTATTCTAGTGTTTGGTTAATGTGAAAAATATAAATTTAACATTGACTCTACATAGTAAAATTACATGAAAATCGGTATAAAAAATAGTTATTAGCTATTTTTCTTGTTTTTTACTCGAGAGACGGGGGACTGCAAGGAAAGGGGGTTGGGGAGGGTTAATATATTTTTAATATTAAAATAATCTAAAAACTAATTAAAATATAAATAAATATATTAGAAGAAGATCACAATATAATTTTTGTTTTGCAATCCTAATTTTATTTCAGATAATATTTTATTATATGTTATTTCGGGATCGCAGAGGCTTTCACGTATAGATTTATAGTTCGTAATGAAAGTACAAGTAGTTTGATGAGACAAGTGTCTGATTTACTTGAATTATTAATTATATTTTATTATTAAATATTTAAAAAACAATACACACACATAATTTAAAATAATTTCACAAGTTAGAAAGCAATATGAAAAGTTTGGTAACCAAACACTTGAAATTATTTTTTATTAACCTCAAACTCAACCATAATTTTAATTAAATACTTAAAAATTATTTTGAACCGCAACTAAAATACTTTTCATGAAACTGTTTTTTTAAAACTTAAACCACAAAAACAAAACAATATCAAGCACAATCTTACTATTCAAGTAGAACTCAAGGATATTAATGCTTTCAAACCCAAATATTATTTTCACACTTTCATCACTATAAGTGGGTATGCCGACATAAATAGCTTGGCTAATCCTAAGCTATTTATGATTTGCAAGTCGTGGATGTCGGTTGTAACATGAGAGTCACAAATAACGTTTGCAACTCAATCAAGTGTGCTAGATCTCTAAATATTTTTTGGCATGTTTTATTTCACTAATTTTCCTTTTAATTGTGCTGAAACAAACTCTACCCACAAGCACACCTACCAAAATTATATTATTTTAAAGAAAAAATCGTTGCTGGAAATCACATAAAATCGAATCTTAGAAAATTAATGGATGGAAATCAATAAATTCCCACCATAAAACAAAGTCAAAAATATAAATGCACACATAAAAAATTAAATAGACATCAACAAATAAATAAAAATATGCAGTGAGGTAGCGAAACTGGTGACACTAGATGACCAGGAGTTTGGTGAAACTGTAATCCTTTGACTACAAGGATCCATGACGTGAGGATCTTTTCTAGCAACTCCGTAGTTCCTCCCCTGCTTTATCTAATTAGGTGGGAATTTCTTAGAAATTTGCCCAGTTCTTTTTTGCCAAAAGACACCCTAATCGGAGTTGGTCATGGAGATAAAGAAACCTCGGTTGCTAGCTATTTGGATGTGAAATATATGAACGTTGTAAAAATTGAAAAAGATAACCTCGTTCCTTTGAAGCATCTAGACGCCTGAAACTGGTAAAGATTACACCTTTTTTATGCTCCTTTGCTTAAAAAATGAAAAGAAAAACATGTATTCAAGAGTTGCTCCAATGCTTCTTTCACTCATTAGAACATGGGTGCAAGAGTGGCCTTGATCAGTTTTTTAGTGTTTGGTACTGGCATCAACACATAGACATCGTTTATCTCTTATGTCATTAAAAAAATATAATGTCTTTTTTATTGCGGGCAATGACCCTGACACCAGTACGAAACTAGTCAAATGCAAAATAATTACAACCATCATCCATTACTAGACGGCAAAATTTCACGGGTCTCACTCGTGTTCTCCTACAGTGGTGAACTGCTGGTGAAATTGGGGCAATCATGGGTTTCTTCCTTCCGATGTTGTTAGCAAAGCATAATCTACTTCATTCTCTATTTCTTTTTTGAAGAAGGGAAGGATTCCTGGATTTTCCTCCTCCAGAAGAAGACTTAACCGTGTTTGCGGAGGGTAATTGTTCAAAATATAATCAATTGCTTCTCCACTGATTTCCTTCTGATTAAGAAGAACCTGCAGCGCAAAGTGAACCAAAAAATATCAATCAGTTTGTGTGCAGCCCCCTCTTCCATGCATAACAACGAACACCACTGTGTGTATGCAAACAGCTTTCTATCGTTTGACAAATAAAATATATATATATATAATACCATAGTTTTCTTATTTTCAGTTCCCATGATGAAGCCGAAAACCTGTTCAAATCCAAGCAAACTTCCATTTCATGCAAATCCAAGTCTCAGAATGCCAACCCATGCCATTTTGAGACGGAAAATCCTTCAGAATCTTACATTCCTCGATATTTTGTCAACGTGATATTATTTATACCTCCACTGTTTAATTTCACCAGCCAAGATATTTTATTGATCTTGCTGGGAAAAGAAGATGCAGATTATGAAATAACATTATAGCACAAGATGGCACCCATCCAATTCATCGTATTTGCAGGCAGTAACAACACTGATTCCTTAATAAACAAAAAATGAATTACTCCTAGAAAAAGAAGCAAAACCAATAATAGAGTTTCATTGATACTAGAGCTTTACTTTTTCAACAATAGATAATGAATTTTCAGAGTTGAAGTCCTCAAAATTTTGAAGTCAAGAAAATATGAAACACGAATTCACAGTCCAAAATCAGTTACCTTCACAGCTTTGAGCAAAGCTGCATGGTGCCGTTTTAGCAAAGAAACTGTCCTTCCATACATATCGCATATAAGCTTCTCAGTCCTTTGGGCAACTTGATCATCCAAATTGAAGTTGATAGGGGGTTCAATCAGGTCATAGTCATCATAAAGCGATCCTTCAAAATCCAGCCGTGGGCCCACAAATCTAACTTTCTTTCTCCAAGGAGGCGGTTCTCCATGTATTACCATTGGATTCTCCAAATTCCATCTGTTGCAGGATGAGGAAGAACGTGCATTAATGCCAAGTAAGAAGGTGGGAAATCAGATAGTCTAGCAGTGGATGAAGTGACTACATGGTTATAATTTTACGCGCAAGCCAAGATGCATCTGCAAGGTAGGAAACTGATGCCCTTGATGTATCTCGTCCATAAATGACCTCTTCAGCTGCCCTCCCTCCAAGAAAAACCTTCACACAGAAATGAAATCAAGAAAAAAGAAACTGACCAAATCCGAGTAGGAAGTCTTAGCCCTAGACTAGACAACCTTAAGTTCACACCTGAAGACGATGCAGCAGCTGAGGTAAACGCTCAAACATGTATGATTCATCATCAAGCCGATGAAACACAAGTTGTGATAATGTCTGCACAATCACTCCACACAAATTAGCAGATTGACCCAAACATATACCAACCTAAGATAAATATAATGAGATTGCAACATTAAGACCAGTTCAGAAAAAAGACAGCTAATGTGGTAACCATCAAATTACATGACAATGGACATATCATGAGATGATAGAACATTTTGAAGGGAGCATCCAGTATGCATACACCTCTACTGGGCATAATGCAACAACGCATGCAGGGAAAACTTGGAAAAACTGAAAGAAGAGGACAGGTATTGCGAGAACAGAAAAGGTACCTGACCGCGAGGGACAATTGAAATCCGATCACAACACTCAACCTTTGCATTTTCATATCGTCTAAGCAGATGAGATGTCATTGCAACTCCCAGTTCAGTAGTGGCTCTACGACACTGCCCCTGATGACCCAACTCTATCCCTACACGCTTTGGTCCAACAGTAAGTCGGTCTACTGCATCATCCATGTCTGACTGAAGAATTGCTGCATGCCCTTGCCTGACCGCCACTAGAGCAGCCTCTTGGACCAGCTGAGCCAATTTTGCTCCAGTCCATCCTGATATTTGCTCACAGAATATCAGGCATTGAACTCTAAGCAAAACCAAACCCAAAAGAAAATACATACCTGGTAAATTTTTTGCATAAGTAGACAAATCAACAGAATCTGACATTTTAACTTTGCTTGCATGGATTTTCAAAATTTCCGATCTCCCTTTAGCATTAGGAGGTCGAATTCTTATCTGCAAAGAGAAAAAAAGAAGAAGGAAAACAAAATAACAGATTCAGTTAAATACATATTTCCAACTCTATATGTCATCAGAAACCATATAAGGCCATGGGTACTTAAAAGCAGAGCATAAAAACACCTTGCGATCAAAACGACCCGGTCGAAGAAGTGCTGGATCTAACAAGTCCCTACGATTTGTTGCAGCTAAAAATATAACACCTTTTCCAGTGTCAAACCCGTCAAGCTCTATCAAAAGCTGATTCAATGTAGTTTCCCTCTCTTGAGTGGCAGCATTATACAGGTGGTCAGTAGATTCCTTGAATATCCCTTGACGCCTGATCATAGAATAAATAAACAGAAATCATTTAAAGTTGTCATATTAAGTTTAGGCACGGTCTAAAGAGGTATGTACAAGAATATAAGGTCAACAGTTCAATTGACCACAGATACAGTGATAGAGGTTGGATGGTGCAATGTTATGAAGATATGAATTCAACTCGGATAAAACTGTGTTATTCAGTTTGAGCAACCAACAAGAACATCCATACCTAGTTGCCAACGCATCAATTTCATCAATGAATATAACTGACGGTTTATTTACCTGCGTGGAAAAAAGACATTTTCAATAATTATTTCAAAGCAGACAGACTAAGAGTTACTGGATGCAAAGACATTCTCAATAATTATTTCAAAGCAGACAGACACTAAGAATTACTGGATGCATGGAATTATGTCCACAAGCTTTCAGGGACTATACATTATCAGCACAACTAAAATTGCCAGTTGAAATCTTTTCCATCAATAAAATTTGGCATATGCACACGACGCAGGAATTCTTTACAAATACACAAGTCCAAATATGCATTCCAGAAAAAAAAAATATTTTCCTTGATATCCAAGAGAAGCAATCATGGTTAGAATTATTCTTTTGTACACCATGAAATCTGGACTACCAGACAATGGACAACTATCAACAATAAGGCATGATTAATGATACACTGCAACTCAATACGAAAGTGTATTTACCTTGGCTCTCTTGAAAAGATCCCTGATACGAGCAGAACCAACACCAACTAAAACTTCAACAAATTCAGATCCAGCCATTTGGTAAAATGGAACTCCAGCTTCACCTGCTATAGCCTTTGCAACCAGGGTCTGCAAAATTATTATAAACCTTTAATTTTATATAGAAAACTTCACCATAAAATTCCCAGACTGGCTGAACAAGATTACTAACCTTGCCGCATCCAGGAGCACCTTCCAAAAGTACTCCATGTGGAGGCTTTATTCCCATTTTATCAAACAGTTCTGGATTCTTCAAGTATCTCACTAACTGATTAAAAAAAATTATTAAGGACCATGGTAAGCTTCTATAAAACAAAAATGCAAATTTATTCAAAGGGGATTTGCAAAAAGATATCCATAAATGACTATCAAGTTGATGTGATAAACATTAATAAACAGAATTGACAAGGAACACATCATTAGTTTGAGAACAAATAGAAGACCTTACGGTTAAGAGGGTGGTTGAAGGGAGAATATGTGAAACTGATAAGAATAAAATACCTTCATGCTTGGAAAATTAAGATGAAGAAAGAAAAACACAACTCATGATAGTTGACAGATGATTTCTGAACCTTCAAGCATAAAACACCAATTGGGTAAAACTTATCAAGCTAATTTCCCTGTAATTTGAGCTTTTGCAAAACCTTGAAACCTTGTCTGTGTCTCCCAGAAAAAATACAGCTCTAGAAAGGGAAGGGTCCATTAAATGACTCATGAAGCTGATGCCAACTAGTTTGGCTTCAAGACTAGTTGAGTTGAGAATGACCATAAGAAAAGTGTAGCAGTTGAGTGCAAGTTCATGAGCAGAACTTCTGCTCAATGGTTTAATACTTGTGGTCAATGTAAAAGACAATAGATGGTAACTTCCAAGCTTCCTCAAGTATCTTCCAGAAAAAAGATGCCCAAGCTTGATGCAAAACAGACATTGGAAAATTGGCAAGGAAAAAAGGAGCAAATATTTCACAATTCAGTTATTAAACATATTGAATGGCAGATTTGTAGGATGTATAAAAGGGAAGTCAAATACTTTTCTATTAGTTAGGATCTAGCATTGATAGCTATTTATGTATAGTTAATAACTATCCTAAATTAGAAATATAGCTGTTGTAAGCTGTTGTATATATCCTAGGTCCTAGGCAGTGATAATTAAGGGATTGAAATACAATTTTCTACATGGTATCAGAGCCTTGTTGATCCAGCGGTCACAAGTTCAAATCTCACCACCCCCATTCTATTTGATAAAAATCAAGCACAAGGTAATGTAGGTCCGTGCAAGTTTCAAGCCCAAAGGGCTTTCACTTGAGAGGGTGTGATAGAGAATAATATAAATAATATTCTGAGGCCTCACTTACAAGCTTAAGCTTTTAGGTGAGTTGGTTCCTTAACATGGTATCAGAGCCTACCTCATAAAACCCTAGATCCAGAACCTTCCAAGCCACCCCAACACCAGAAAATCATGTCTGAAAACACCACCAAAGAAACCCAAACAGCCGGAGAGTTTCAGAACCTACAGACCTCCTATAGACTGAATGGAAAAAACTATCTGAAGTGGTCACAGATAGTAAAAACATTTCTCAAGGGAAGAGGAAAGATTAGTCATTTAACAGACAATCCCCCAAAACCAGAAGACCCAAAGTTCACCCTATGGGATGAAGAAGACTCCATGATTATGTCATGGCTATGGAATTCCATAATGCCAGAAGTCTGTGGGCCCTACATGTTCCTGAACACAGCAAAAGATGTGTGGGATGCAGTAAAACAGACCTACTCTAAGGTCAAGGATGCTGCCTTAATCTATGAGATCAAGACCACGCTGTCAACAACCAAACAAGGTAATATGCTGGTTATTGAATACTATAACATCATGAAAAGTTTCTGGTTGGAGTTAGATTATTATCAAGATTTTAAAATGAAGTGTAGTGATGATGCAACAATTTTAAGAAACTATGTGGAGAGGGAAAGGATTTTTGAATTCCTTGCAGGACTAAACATGGAATTTGATCCGGTAAGAGTCCAAATATTAGGAAAGGAATCTATGCCCTCACTCAATGAAGTCTTTTCAATAATAAGGGCAGAAGAAGGAAGGAGGACAGTGATGATGGAGGCCACTCACACAGAAGGGTCTGCTATGATGATAACTCATGGCAGAAATGATGCAGAAGGGATAAAAACTGATGGGAGAAAAATCCCTAAAGAAGAGCAGTTTTGTAACTACTGCAAGAAGACAGGCCATACAAAGGAGATATGCTGGAAATTGCATGGCAGACCACTATCAAGGAATCAGATGGCCCCAACAAGGATGGGGCGTAATGGAGGATTTAGGTGGAATCAACCAAGAGGACATGCACACTTGGCTAATGCTAAAGAGACAGCCTTAGAAACCAACACTCCAGAGGTAAGAGGACTTAACAAGGAGGAGATTGAGAGCCTAAGATCCCTACTCAACAACATGGAGAAACCATCTGGGTCATGCTCTCTTGCTCAAAATGGTAAAATTCTAAATTCTCATGCACTTTGTGCCTCAAACCAGAGCCATTCCAGCACCTGGGTCATTGACTCAGGTGCAACAGACCACATGACCCCCTCTGCAGATGCCCTCAAATCCTATCAACCCTGTCATGACAGTAAAGGAATTACAGTGGCAGATGGGTCTGTAACCTCAATTGCAGGCCAAGGAACACTTTCTTTTAATCCCTCTTTTACATTTAAAAAAGTACTACATGTTCCTAATCTTACTACAAATCTACTATCTATTCGAAAACTCATTAAAGACATAAAATGCAGTGTAACTTTCTTCTTTGATTACTGCATATTTCAGGACCTAGCTACAGGGAGGATGATTGGACATGCTAGGGTCAAGGATGGGTTGTACATGCTTGAAACGCAAGGCAGCAGTGGCAAAGGCAGCAGCAGTAACTCTCCTTTCCTATCATTTATTTCATTATATTCAAATAAAATTGATGTTTGGAATCATCATCGTCGTCTAGGACATGTACCTTTTAAGACTCTTAGGAACATGTTTCCATCTCTATTTGAAAACCTTGATGTTCAAAACTTTAATTGTGAAATTTGTGAGTTTGCAAAGCACCATAGAGTGCCTTTTCCTTCAAGTGAATCAAGGTCCATGTCTCCATTTTCCATAATCCATTCTGATATATGGGGACCATATCACATTCCAAATATTTCAGGAGCAAAAGGTTTTGTAACATTTATTGATGATTGCACTAGAATGACTTGGGTTTATCTAATTAAAAAGAAATTTGATGTAAGCCACATTTTGCTACACTTTACAGCAATGATAAAGAAACAATTTGGGGTTGACATTAAAGGATTTAGGACTGATAATGCTAGAGACTATTTTAATCAAAATCTTTCACAATACTTTGACAAAGAAGGAATTATCCATCAATCATCTTGTGTAAACACCCCCCAACAGAATGGTTTGGCAGAGAGGAAGAATAGGCATTTACTTGAAACTGCTAGGGCTTTACTTTTTCAACATAAAGTCCCAAAAAATTATTGTGGAGAAGCAGTGTTAACAGCCACCTATTTAATAAATAGAATACCTTCAAGAGTGATTGGCTTTAAGAGTCCTTTAAAATATTTGTCAGAATTTTTTCCAACAAATATGTTTTATTCAAAACTCCCTCCTAGGATCTTTGGATGTGTCTCTTATGTCCACATTCACAAACATCAAAGGGATAAACTGGATGCTAGGGCTCTTAAATGCATTTTTATAGGATATTCTATCACACAAAAAGGTTACAAATGTTATCATCCTTCTTCAAAAAAATTCTTTGTCAAAAGATGTTAGTTTCAATGAAAATCAGTCTTATTTCAGCACCTCTTCTCTTCAGGGGGGAGAAAATATAAAAGAAAAGGCTGCTATTTTTTCTATGGATGACATGTTTTCATTTCCCATTTCATCTAGACAGCAATCATCATCTCCTATATTACAAACACATGAGTCCCCAAACACTACAAATCCACAAGGAGAAACTACTACTGCCAACAAACCACTGCAGGTGTATAAAAGAAGAGTACAGCAGCCTGAATTGACCCCTTTGCAAGTCCAAGAATCTGAACCTGAACAAGGTAATGAAATCTCTCCTAATCTTGATGAACTCTCTCCAAATATCTATCAGCCAATTGCTATTAGAAAAGAAAAAAGAGAATGCACTAAAAAACTCTTATACCCTATAGCTAACTATGTGTCATTCCAGAAATTCTCACCTTCACATAAAGCATTCCTCTCAAAAATAAACACCATCTCTATCCCAAAAACCCTACATGAGGCCCTAAATAATGAGAATTGGAAAATTGCCATGAGAGAAGAGATGAATGCACTAGAAAGGAATCAAACATGGGACATAGTTGAACTTCCAAAAGGAAAGAAGGCAGTAGGGTGTAAATGGGTGTATACCTTGAAATACAAAACAGATGGCAACCTAGAAAGGTATAAAGCTAGGCTGGTTGCTAAGGGGTTTACACAAACATTTGGGATAGACTATGAGGAGACATTTGCTCCTATTGCTAAGATGAACACCATACGAATTCTGTTTTCTTTATCTGCTAATCTTGGGTGGTGTATGCAGCAATATGATGTTAAGAATGCCTTCTTACATGGAGAGTTGGAAGAAGAAGTGTATATGGATCCACCACCAGGATTCAATCATTCCTTACTGCCTAATCAAGTTTGCAGGTTAAAGAAGGCACTCTATGGCTTGAAGCAGTCTCCTAGAGCATGGTTTGGAAGGTTTACTAGAGCCATGATACTTATGGGATATCGACAGAGTCAAGGAGATCATACCTTATTCATCAAACACTCTAATTCAGGGGAAGTAACCATTCTAATTGTCTATGTTGATGACATTATTATAACAGGAGATGATCATATGGAAAGGGACAAGTTAAGGAAGAGGTTGTCTGCAGAATTTGATATCAAAGAACTGGGAAGGTTAAAATACTTTCTTGGTATCGAAGTGGCTCATTCAGATAAGGGGATTTTTATCTCCCAACAAAAATACATCCTGGATCTTCTAAAAGAAACAGGAATGGTGGAATGCAGACCATGTGAAACACCAATTGACCTAAAGCACAGACTTGACAATGATGAAGAGGGGAACACGACTGACAAAGGCCAGTACCAAAGGCTAGTTGGTAAGCTAATCTACTTAGCTCACACTAGGCCTGACATTGCTTATGCTGTCAGTGTAGTGAGCCAGTTTATGCACAATCCAAAGGAATCACACCTTCAGGCAGTGTATAGACTCCTCAGGTATTTGAAGACTACCTCTGGAAAGGGGGTTTTATATAAAAGACATGACAAGCTAGAGTTGGAATGCTACACAGATGCAGACTATGCAGGAGCCGTGACAGATAGAAGGTCAACCTCAGGATATTGTACTCTTTTAGGGGGAAACCTTGTGACATGGAGAAGCAAAAAAACAAAATGTTGTTTCAAGATCAAGTGCAGAGGCTGAATTCCGATCAATGGCACTTGGAATTTGTGAGTTGTTATGGATGAAAATTATTCTGGAAGACTTAAAAATCAAGTGGGAAGGACCAATGAAGCTCCACTGCGACAACAAATCTGCTATAGCAATAGCACACAATCCAGTACAGCATGACAGAACCAAGCATATGGAGGTTGACAGACACTTCATCAAGGAAAAACTAGAGAGTGGACTAATATGCACTCCCTATGTGCCTATAGGAGAGCAACTGGCAGACATACTCACTAAAGGAGTTCAAAATCCTACATTCAAGAACACACTAGACAAGCTTGGAATGAAAGATCTCTTCCATCCAGCTTGAGGGGAAGTATTGAATGGCAGATTTGTAGGATGTATAAAAGGGAAGTCAAATACTTTTCTATTAGTTAGGATCTAGCATTGATAGCTATTTATGTATAGTTAATAACTATCCTAAATTAGAAATATAGCTGTTGTAAGCTGCTGTATATATCCTAGGTCCTAGGCAGTGATAATTAAGGGATTGAAATACAATTTTCTACAAAACATGTTTACCAACCTATCATGCAAGCAATCAAGATAGGCTGTGTCAATACCTCTTGAAGTTCCTCTACTGCTTCATCAATCCCAGCCACATCACTAAATTTAACTCCGGTTGAACCCTGAAATAATATTGAGCTAATGTTAATAAAATTCACGTACAACTTAATAAGATCAGAGATGAGTGCAACAGTGCAGTAAAAATAAACTAACATCAACACGAGCTTCTGCTTTAGAACGTGAAAAATCAATTCCTTGCCATAAATCCTGCAAAACATAGATGCTAAATCAGCAAAATAGTCATTGAAAAAATAAAAAGGTATAAATTCAGAGATTACGAACCCATTGCATATAACATCACAAAATGAGGGGCTGAAGTAACATTTACCCACTTCCTGAAGTTCTTAGGTCTTCTTGAAAGAGTGAAACGGACAAGAAGGACCATGGTTAAAAGCACGAGGACGATTGGTTTTAGCATTTCAATGCTGGCAGAGACACCACCAAAAGTGTAGAATTCATAAAACTTCGAGACGAGTCCTCCATCACTGAATATGTCAGCCACATAATCCCACACTCCCTCTAAAATACTAAAGATTATACCAAGAAACAGTTTAACAAATGGCCTGGCTATAGGCCATGCGACATATACAGTTGCCACAAAGATAAAACTTGTAACAGCAAATAAAGCAGATGCTAGGAACCCTCCAACAACAACTGCTGCAGCAGCCATCACAGCAGTCACCATTCCAAGCTCTACCATCATTCTGCTAGATATGGAAGATGCCACTGGATGAGGGTACTCTGGCAACTTTCCTACTGAAGACTGCAACAAAGAAGCAGCAGTAAGCAACATACCAGTGAAAAAAGAATTCTCCATCTCCTCAACTTCATGTATTGATGTTCACCACATATGCGCAAGGTTCTATGACTGAAGAATACTAATGAAAAGAAATGCCTTAACTATTATGTTTTATGATGTAAACTTCATGTCTTATATAGCTTTGCTAATTATTCCATATATAAATTGAAGAAAGCAAATTTCAAAATGCTTGTTATATCTATGATCAAAACTCCAATCTGACATCTCTACTTCTATTTGGTATCAGACAAATGACTATCCAAGGTTTTGCTTGGGTACATCCATACAAGAATTTAGTATCACTTGACCTCACATCCGTTTTTAATTTTAAGCTTTGCAAGCTCACTGTCATGTATCTAACCATTCATGTACCTGAACATGGTTCATCACTGAGACATAACTTTCTCAGAAAAGCTCTCTTCTCAGTCTGATAAATATTACAACTAAGGAAACTTTGACAAAATCAATTGAAGAGAAGTTGAAAGATTAAATACCGCCATACGCCTCTCTATTTCATAGAATGGACCCGTATACTCCTCCAAAAGTGTTTGAGCTTCATTCTCATATAATCTCATTGCCCTACATCAAATACCACATACCATCAAAACAATGCATAAAAACATCCAACAAGCACTAAATCTTAATGCTAACAAGTAGTCTTAATACCCACCATTTTGTTCTATGCAAACTCTTCTCGCCAGGAATTTCCTTCAAATCAACCACAAAATCCCTATAATCATTTGCATAAGTACCGATTGTAGCTTCCTTTGAAGTTAAAAACTTGACCTTATCACTCTTCATTGCTTTCTTAAAATCTTCAAATCCCATTTTTGGCAATTCTTCCAAATTCCTATCAAACTCCTCTTCTTCAGATAACTTTACACTAAAAACCTGCTCAGGTACATAAAGCTTTCCCTTGTACTCCCTCAAAATATCCTTCAAGTACACTTCTTTTTCCTCATTTTCACTCTCATTTGCCTCTTTTTTCACCTTGCCTTTCAAATTCAATAACTTCTCCACAAATGCAATAAACCCCACATTTCGTTTCTTGCTCAAATCCTGTTTTTCCTTCAAAGTATAAAACTTGTCACCAATTAAGTATCTGGGTTCAATTTGGCTAGGGTTTTGCTTCAAAACTCTAGTGACAAAATCTTCTTTGTTAGTGTCACCTGACTTTGCCGTGGAGGCTGAATTCACCTCGCATAAGACTGTGAATGATCGGTGAAGAAAAAGGGTTTTTGATCTAAGTTTTGGAGGGGATTTTAAGGGGGGGTTATAGGGTTTGGGAAGACAAACCCTGGTAGAGAATAGAGTATCAATGCTAGTCATTTATTTTCAGCTACAACAACTGCATTTTAGGGTTTAAGAAATTAGACCTTTATTGACAGGATTGGGTTTTTTTTGAGGAGCTGGGATGAAATGATCAGAAGGGCAACTGATTAATAAAAATTGATAACGACAGTTTAATCCTCAATATATATCAGAACTTTCAGTTTCATCCCAGATAAAAAAGTTTCATCCACACCGTGTACTAAACCTGTTCCTGTTTCCTAGTGCAAAATTTTCATCCAAAGATGCATGGCAGAGGCACCTGAATCAATTTTTATTGCTAAAATTAAGATCTAAAATATATTTATAAAAGAATTGGATTAACGTGCATATTCCATTCGTGTGCATAATAGTTACAACATCCAAAGACCATTTCAATCAGCTCTCTCCAGTCTTCGCTTGCAAGAATGGTAGCGCTCTTTTGTTTCTTTTCATGAGCCCGACTTTTTCTAAGAATTAATTTCTTTTAAGCAGTTTTTTTTCCCTTCAAAATTATCTAATAAAAGAGTAGCCTTCTAAGTGTCTATTTAGCATTCTACCCCTTTTGTGGTTTTTTCTTAAAAAAAAATATATATTTGTGGTTATATATGTATATATTATTAGTTAAAACTGTTGTACAAAATAAATAAAAACTAGATATCCAATAATAGAATAAAAGATAGATTATTTTAACTTCTACAAAATTAAAATTTTAAACACAATTAATTATATACATATCCATTGAAAAAATATATTATGAAATCATAAATGCTATATAGTTGTTTATTTGCCTTCTCCCACCTCTTCATCTTCAAGTTTATTTACCATCTCTTTGAGCTCTATATCTTTTTTATAACTTTTATGCTCACAAGTATTAATATATATTAGACTATAAATAACATTTTTAAAATTATATTAAATAAAAACACTCCTTATTCCTCTAAAATCTATTGTTGCCCTAATAGAACTTAGAGTATACTGCTTGCTTCTAAATATGTAGTTTTATGGTAAATAACTATTTATATCCAGGCCAAACAATTTTTTTACGTGGTTAGACAAATAAAAAAGCTAATACAGTAAAAATGATCTTTAAAAAAGAAATATTTATTTTCATTCGAGACATACGTGTGAAAATTGAGTTGGCCTACAAGCGACGACTTACATACGAATTGACTTCGTTTCAACTAGCAGTTGCACGGATACAAATCATGCAACGCATCCATGAAAGGAACAGAGAGGAAGCGCAGAGCTAATGCCATGCATTTTGAATGATTTGCATAACCACTTCTCCGCTCGCATCAATTTTCACACCCAACGAATTAGTTCCAAATGTGCAGCTCTTCTTCGTTTCGGAATTGTCGTCATTGTCTGAAGCAGTTACAGCATACATCTCCCTTGCGAGAGAGATTTCTTCGTTTTTTGGAGTTCTTGTGAAGTGACCGTGGTGATAAAAGAAATCAGTGGATACTTGGGTCCAAAATTCCAGGCAGATCCAGTTCTGTAGTTTTGACTTTGATCAATTAGCTGTGTTAGTTTGCATTTTCCATGTCTTTCTGTTGTCCAGAGAGACAAGGAGTTCAGGTGAAGAACGGGTCATCTTTGGTAAAGCCTGATCGCATGGGCTAGACATTGAGAAAAAAAACCTCATGCGTGAACACATTTTTCATATTTCGGTGCATAAATGAGCAGTATCAACAACGACTTGAGTTGGATCCCGCAGTTATGGGTAGAATACGTGGACTGGAGAACAAAAACATGCCGCAGAAGCTCTATGACAAAGGGTTAGTCATCCGGAATCACTTTTTCCCTTTTGCTGTGCTGCCTCGACATACTGCTCAGCAAGTTTCTTCACCTTCTCACCTTCCTTGATTAGGAAATTTGCATTTTTCGCATTCAAGTGGTATTTCATAACCTTATCGGTAGTTTTTGCCACAGCCCATCTATACTGTTCGGCATTAATTATGCCACTCTTACAAAGTGGCCTGATGTGCTCTTTGATGTACGCTTCAACCTGCACAGAATTAGAATGACAAGTCAACAGAAGTAGGTTCGCCAGGAAAATAATGGTACACAGATTTGAAAACTTATGCCCTCCAGTGAATTTCATTGCATCCGCAGCAATGTAACACACCTTAATTAAAGAAAAAGACAAGGAAAGAAGAGAAGTTGAGATCAACCTGTACCTTCTTAGATACAGAATTGGTAATGTCACCTTGCTTGTTAGTGTTAATCTTGGAACTATCCTTTTTAGGGCAACTTTCAGCTGTTTGAGAATGGTCACACGAGGTTTCTCCATCATTAGTGTGACCAGCAGAGGTCGCATTGGTATTTCCATCTTTTCTTGATGAATTATTTTCATTTTCTCCCGAACCTTTGTGCTTAGTTGAAGCCTCAGGGTCAGCCAGCTCATATAGATTTCTAGATGCTTCTTCTGGAAATTTGTTGATCAGAGGCTCCTTGTCTGGACCATATAGTTCATCACATTCTGCAAGAGAAGGCTCTTCACCTTCTTCACCAGGTAGAGATTCTGAATCAGCACAAGACCTATTAGTTCCACCCTCCAAAGTTGTGCTGATGATGTCTGCTTCAACATGAATCTTTGATGAGGCGGCAGAGTCCTTGGGTTCTTCATTATTCCCCAAAGTCAAACAACCTTCAAGATCCTGAAAATTGTTCAGCATTTCAGATTTATGAGTGGAGAAGACTACTTTCATCCTTGACTCGCCTTCTTCTACTAATAGCTTGGGGGCTGTCAAAGTAGTAGCTCCAATGTAATCTTCATCTTCTAAATTATACTCAAAATCACCATATATATCAACATCTGGATGAGAATCCATTTCAAATACATTATCAGGCCCTTCTTCTTTGATATGCATTGAAGAATCATCTACTTCATTGGAAACCTCCGTTTTATGATGGGGACTACTTGGAGGAGAATCAGATAAGAGTCCTGCATTTCTCAGCGCATTTAAAATTGCAGGATCAGTTGGAAGTTCATCAGCAGCTTGTTCTGATCCATCAACAGTGACTGCAGATGGTGAAGAATTTGATACGGTGACTCTATTGGACTTTCTGTCATCTGATTGACGCATTATTTCCTGAGAACAAAGATTCAAATATACTATTTTGCTGTTTGACTTGTCAGCAATCTCCTTCTCAATATTAATTGCATCTGCAACAGCCAACTCTGTTTCTGCCGTTTTGCGAATCTCTGGCAGATTTACTTTCCTCAAGAAGTGCTCTGTCAGTCGGTGAAGTTGTGTCTGTACAACAAGTGATTCGAATTAGCCAAAGTACAGCCAAGCACACAGTTAAATGGTGAAAAATCTGAAAACCATTCGAGTGGGAACTTAAAAATTAGAGTCTGAGAAAAGGAAAAATATATAGAACTTTGTGTTCAGGACATGTGCATTGATGTGTGAAACGGCCAAATCAAAGTTAAATTTTGCCAACTCCACAGCCCAATTGGATTTTCTAGAAGTGGGAATTTGACTGCTGAAGAATAGGCAACACAGTCCCGCTGCCCAGGGTAGTGAGTATCAAGAGTAGCAGCAGGTTGGTGGCGGCACAGGAATTTGAATGATGGCAAACTAAGGAAACAATGATGTGGTCTATCCACATCATACCATCTTTCCAAATGGGCACTTCAAGTTTAAACAGAAAACAAAAACTATTCCTGCACATTCTTTCTTTTTTTTTTTCTCCATAGAAGAGCGAACATAAAGCATGAATCCAGAAAAGTTTATCGTCCATGCAAGACACCAGATTAGTAAAGAAAAAGCAGGCACACAATGCATCGCATACCTGTCTAACTGATACGGGGACTTTATTGTGGCGACCAGATGCTAACACCGGTCTCATGTCTATTGGCAGTTGAGCCTGCTCACCGGAACCAGAGAAGGGCAAAATAAGAAAGCAGTAGTAACTGTTTGCAGAATATCACAAGGAATCAAACAGCAAGAAAAAACTGGTTTAAGGGGGACGAGGGGGTACATACGAGTAAAGGATAATTTCCTTTAAGCATTGCACTGTCTTCCTGTTTTTCATCTGCCGCAGTTTTACCTGAAACTGCCTTTTTCCTTGCAAGCACCTCCAAGGCCCATTTTCTTTTATCCATCCTTTTATCATCAGATTGAGCACCTCTTTCCTTCTGTGAATTGACTTTGGAACCTCCACCCGGTTGAGCTTTGCTAGAAGCAGGCTGACAATTTGTGCTGGGAACTTTATCCTTAAACCCCTTATCATGAAGTGAAGGCACAACAAGTTTTGCTGATACTTTATTTGCTTCTGCAGATTTAAGAGTATGATCATCAAGAGATGGCTTCCGAACTTTATCCATTGAAATTTCCTGTGCTTTATTCAGTTCAGTGTTACTTGTAATTGTAGAAGCTAAGAGAGGCTTGATATCATCCTTTCTCGGAAAAACAGATGTGTCTGCTAAATATAATCTGGAAAGAATGGGATTGGTCTCCTGGCATTCATATCCCTGATCCATCTCTGAGCCTTCTGGATTCTTTCTAAGAAGAGTAAGAACTGACTTCAAAGTTGCAATTTTTTCGGGCTTTGTAACCCTCATACAGCGATACTTCCAGAATTCAACATCACAGTCTCGATCCCATGCACGTTTTCTTCTTCCATTAGAATCTCCATATATTTTCTTTGTCAGATTCTCACGAACTTTACCCTTCTGCAGCAAGGACTTCTTTGCCTTCATAGAAGAAGGGGGCAACTTCTTCACTGGTTCAGCTGTGGATCCTGCTACAGCAGTTCGGAAGGCAGCAAGAAGCTTCGGGTCGAAAAGGTTTTCCCCAATTTCGGCAGAAGAACGGTTACGCACAGCTTCTCTTATTTCTTTTCTAAGTTTTTGAACTACCACGGATGATTCTTTGTCCTCCACAGCTCTCCTCATGATCTTTTTCACTCTCAAGCCCACTGCATTTTCCCTTTCTTTTGATGATTCATCTGGAGGATTCTGGTGAGTGAGCCCCTTCAAAGTCCTACGACCAACCCCCTTAACCACACTCATTATATCAGAAGTGACATCTTGCTTTTCAAGGGGTCGTTTTAATTTGACATCTTGCTTTTCAAGGGATCGTTCTAATTTGACATCTTTGAAAGCTGCTATTTTGGTGGGGCCCTTTTGGGAATCTTCTGGAAGAAAAGCACTGTCCTGATCCTTAGGAGTTATTTGCAACTTCCTGCTGACTCTGTTCTTCTTTGCAAGAGCTGCAGCTTCATGATTAGCATTGTCTTCATTATCATCAGCAGTCTTATCAGCATCATCACTAAAAACCAACAAGAGTTTAAGAAAGGAAAAGGACAAAAAATGATCAACAGCACAAACATCTACTGAAAGGAGTATTCATCTTAAAAGACAAAAGCCAGCGAACAGTTTATCAATGAGTTATTCTGTTTTTTTTACTTTAGTGGTTCTTATTTCTCTTATATTATATTGGGACAAAAAGAAAGAGAGGGGGGGGGGGGTAATTAAGAGTTACTTTGAGTGAGAGGCACAGAGTCAAACGACACTTGACACCCAATTAGTGAAATGAATAATGTATAAAGATGAAAACCCTGAATTTCAAGTAACCTGAAAGTGGCATGCTTTCTCTTCACACCAATAGTTTTCATGGTTTCCTCATTTGCAACTGGTAGAATCTTCTCATCTGAAAAACATTTTAGAAATAGGTCAGTTAATGAAAAACACATTCAAAAGTTGACAAAATGTGAAATAGTTTCCCACAAGAAATTCATTTAACTTTCCACAGCCAAATAATGGTCTGGATGGATTTCTTTTAATGTTTGAGACAGTCTCTTCAATACCTCTTCTTAGTAAAGATTCTTCAGAAAGACTTCTTTTAATGTTTAAGAATGTCTCTTCAATACCTCTTCTTAGCAAAGATTCTTCAGAAACACCTTGCTGTTGTACTTCAATAGTCCCTTGATCTTCATTTTCATTGGTCTTAATGTAACCTATTGATAGCACAAAAACATTCTTGCAATTAGACATTCTCAAGCATGCAAAAGAGACAAAACTATCATTTATGTTTTATTGTATGGATGAAAAGGAAAGATGAACAAATATATCATATGCATAATTACCAGATGAGGAACAGCCCAAAGATAAACCAAGATGAAGACCTTCACTAGATTCCTTTTCAGGCATCTTGCTTCTGACAAGGGAATCATTAAACAACTTTGTCAAAGAATTTTTAACACCATCACTGATAATTGGTTCATTCAATGTTCCATCATCACAAATGGTCTTCAACTCGGCAAGCACCAAGGATGTAGAAAGGTGACTGAAGGATGCATCACACGATAAGGACAGTTCAAGTTCCCGTGCCTCCATGGTTGGTTGTACATCAGTCTTTTCACTAGATTGTCTTTCTACCTTGTGTCTATTGCCATCAGGTTTAACTGCATCATCCATCAGGTCCTTGTCAGCTTCAAGGGCTGGTTTATTTGGTTCTTCAGTCCATTTAGTGTCTCCAACCATTGAGACAACAACAGCTGTTTCTCCAGCATCAGCGATAGATACAGTCATCTTTCCAGAAAAAGCAGCCTCAGCCACAGAAAAACTACTACTGTGAGAATTCTCTGAATAACATTGGTTGTCTGGCTTCTGTAGCAAAGCTACATCAAATTTCTGTGGTACTTCACCAACTGTACATCTGCATCAAACCAAAACATGATGCATTAAAATTTGACATGGAGGAACCTAGGTTTAAGTAAAACTGGGTCCAAGCTGAGAAATCTACATCACAGCATCAAATGTCTGTAGACTAATCATAGAAAGTTTTAATAAAATGATATAATAAAAGAACATCGCCAGATGCCCACATAACAAAACATTAGAAAGGGTTAATCAAAATCCCTTGCAGGCACTCAACAAGTACTAAAAGCCGATGGCAGCATACTCAACTTTCATTTTATTATCAAAACATGCATCTATGTATAGAAGCACATTTCTTCAGAGTACCATAGTTTATAGCTCCAAGCAAAAAGTCATAGGACCTTATTGAGATAGCAAAACATTGCCTAATTAAATAATCAACCTCATAGTTTTACCTCGGGCATAACCATGTATCCTCTGATGTCCCTTCAGCATCAAAACCCACACAAAAAGCATGATACCTGTAGTATGACAAGAAAGCCGTAGGAGAATTAATTTGTTTCTAGGAGGGCTCTAAACTGTCATGCCTAATATGTATCCAGGTTAAATGTTACTTTTGACACTTTTAACAAAGGAAAAAATCACCCAGCTAAAACTTTCTCTCACTATAAGCTACATAGTGAAATAGAATTTCTAAACACGTCAACCTGCATATAAAATATACCTAAACAATATCACTTAGGATGTGTTTTTGAGGTTAAAGGGGTTGAATGTTAAGAGTGTAAGAGCTACCGAAAAAGGTTAAGGAGGGTTTAATGCAAGGTTATCAATACCGTTTCGGTTGCCGTTTCGTTTTTTCTATTGGTACGAAACATTTCGGTTTCGGAGCATTTTAGTGTGCCGTTTCGGGGTTGTATTGTTCATATATAATTAATTAATTAATTATATATGTGAAAAAACTTAAAAGTGAAAAAATTAAATATATTTTTTATTTTTTATAAAATAAAAGTTGGCACAATTTTATTTTTTATAATATATATTTTTTAATTTTAATTTTTGCATTTTCAATATATCTTCTAAACATTAATATATATAATATATTATATATATTATAAAAGTGGGCGGGATAATATATATAGTGGGCGAGACCGTGAAAATGGGAGAGGCGGGAATCATTTATTTTTTCAACACCGAAACGGCACACCCGAAGTAATTCTGGGGTGTTTCGGCCGATATTTGGCCTGTATTTCCAGTACCGACTGGTATTTAAAACGAGACAAAAACGATGCCGTTTTGTCCGTTTTTGTCTCGTTTTTTCATCTGGTACGAAACGGCCGAAACGGAACAATTTCAATAACCTTGGTTTAATGTTAACCCACTTCAACCCAAAATCAAGCACAACATTAGGGATAAAAATTTACCAAATGTCACAAGAATCACACGCAATTGAGGTATCAAGATTAGATTCTTCCTCAATATTAGCTGATCCACTTCGAATCTTGCAGCCATCTCCATCCAAGCAGATAACTGCCTACAAAATGATAAAGTGCATAAGAATGATATCATGATTGCAATGACACATGAATTCAAGTTGTATAGAATAAAAACTCGAATTATAAAAAACTGTCTTGGTTTCTGAAATATCACCAACTTTCACAAGAAGTTTTTGTTCACAAGAGCATTGAAGTGCTTGGATTGATTCCGTTTAATGCTAGGCACTGCCCCCCTCACCATAAGCTGATTTGCTACAAACTATGAAGGAAAGGGCCTAGCCAACTGCTAGAAATATTAACTGGACAATTTTATATTGAATGTCTTATTTGGTTTAGAACTAGTATAATCATTTGCATGTAGCATGTAACCTGGAAACAAACAAAGCCCTGGTCCACAAGCAGAAACCATTTCTGGATGAACACAGAAAATTGTAGAGTCTAATGGCCTGAACCAACAGCATAAATAGCTTATATACATCTAATGCTACCAGCTTAGAGCATCAACATCTGACATCAGCTTTGCAAACTTGATGGCATGGCAAAGTTTGAGCAAACAAATGAGATTATGTTACTAACCCTAACTGAGGAAGTCACTGTGTATAAATTAGCTCACAAGTTCATAAGCCTCAAACAGATTCAGACTTAGATCAGTAATTAGCTCTAAAACCTAAAAATGATACAATATGGATGGTAATTACATTTTCATCGATATAGTAGGATGGAAAGGAGAGAGTGTTGTTCTTCCCTTCAATAGACCAATCATCATCTCTGCAGCATAGATAATGGAAACATGAATCAATCACTGCTGAAAAACCTAAACAGAAGCATCCTCAGTTCTCAATTGCTGCGAAATATTACCCAGGTTATTCAATGTTTCAGCACTGAATCACAAAAATCAATCACAAACAAGGTAAAGAGTGAAATTGCAGTGAGTCAGTAACTTGAATACTTTGTCTATTATTTGGAATGTTGATAAAAACAGAATAATAGATGATGCAATGGATCTAGGATCTTAAACATTATAATTAAAATGGCTTTGTCATTATGAGTGACAATTCTTTCAGTGGTCCAAATTAATCTCCAATATGAGGAGCTTCATGTGGATTGCAAATATTTCAATTAGAAAGATCATTTAGACAAAACACAAAGCTACCTTAATATTGCAAGGTTGCAACCAGTGTTGTCAAAAGATGAAAGGCATTAAAAGGTGCCAAGCCTGTAAAGTGCCCGAGGTGCTAGGCGCTTGCCCAAATGAACCAAGGCGGTATACTATAAATTAAAAATTATGTATATGTAATATTATATTATATAAATCTAAAATATATATCTTCCTGGTTAAGATTAGACCAAAAGAAAATCAAAAGAAAATATAAAATATCATAACATAGTCATATAAAGTTATATTTTTCACCCTTATAACAAAATAAGATAATTTAAAGTAGTAAAAAAAGATTAAAAAGAAAAATTAAATATCATCATCATTATTCATTAATCTTCAAAAACATCTCCATCTTTCCTCTCCTTCACATGAATCCTCCATATCCTTGATTTCATTATTATATTCCAAATCCTCATTTCTCAAACCATATTGCACTTGTAAAAATGTGTTGTTCTCTGACTCCCGCTGTTGAAAAAAGAAAGTGTGGCTGGTGTTGTTCTGCTAAGGGTCCTTAATTGTCTGTCTGTCTCCCACTTCAATTTTTTTTAGGAAAAAAATTACCCCAATACATGTTTTTTTTATAAAAATACCCGTGTTGTTTCTTGTGGAAATTAAAAAAAAAAAAAGGATAAATAGATCAAAACATAAATCAGTTGAAAAAAAGAAAAAAACAACAGAAAAGCTAGAACTTCAAGCAGGCGCTAGCCTTAACGCTTTGCACGCGCTCACAAAGCGCTCGCCTAGGCGGCGCCTCATTGAAATCCAGCTCTTGAGGTTAATAAAGGCGTTGCGACCTCACCTCACCTGGAGCACCTCTTGACAGCATGCTGATTCCCCTAAACTTGTAAATTCATATTTGATTGATTAATTAGAATGCAATGCACATACTACTACTAGTACTACCTGGAAAGTGAGTCCTCATCAACTTTGTTGCTTCCAATGGTATCATATACCTTCATTAGCAAACAGAAACTGTCACGCATCAGATTGCACAAGAATTGGATATAGATAGTTTCAAGAAAACTTCTAGAACCAAGTAACCTCTGTAAAATGTGTGTGAGGGTGTGTGGAGGGGGTTTAGAAATCTTCAATCACTCACCGGAACACATGTAATAGACTGAAATTCATTCTGACAGAGTGGACAGAGGTTCGTGATTGTAGCCCAATTGTCAATGCAACCAAAACAAAACCTGAAAGATTCCCATAACAAACCCAAGTGATCACCTTCACTGTGCATTGAATCAGTGTAATTGCATAATCTAACCAAAAATTCGACCAAAGTTCAAAAGTTTCATATCACTCTAGCAAAACAAAATAGCAAGAAAGAAGCTGAATTAATAATAATAAAATAACACATATACCAGTGATGGCAACAATCAAGAACGCCCCGGTCAATAACAATATCCATGCATATCCCACATCTTTCGCCCTCAAAATTATAAGTATCCTGGAAATAATATTTACGTTATTGGCTAACATAACAACAACAACAACAACAACAACAACACAGAATTCTCAGCTCTTAAAACTAGAAAATCCAAAACATAATAGCCAAAACAAAAAATCACTAAAAAATCGATAATAACATAAACCAGTAAGTTAAAATAAAATGAAACTTACATGAATATTATCGTCAACGTCAAGAGGCAATTCTTCTTCTAATATTTCACTTGTAACAAAGTCCAACTCCATCATCATAATAATCTCGATAACAATTAAAAAGCCTAAAGAAAACACCAGAATTTTAAAAATCACGACGCGATAAGATAATAGTAATAACAACAAGAATAATAAGCTAAGGGAACATAAATTAATTGATTAGAAAACATCACTTCGAAGATCAATGAGTAAGAATGAGTAATCGGAAGGCCAAAATGGGAAATTAGAGATGAGAGATCACCTGTGAGTGAGAATGAGAATACGCCATTAAAGCAGCAGGGTAGAGAGAAAGAGAGATTATTATTATTATTATTATTACACTTTGCAGGTTTCGCACCATTGAAATGCTAAAAATGTTTTTCTTATATAGTTCTGTTGGCAGCTTGTTTTGAATAGCAAAGCGAGCTATTTGGGCCAAATAGTTCAAAAGTAAGGCTTTTAAGGTCCAAAATTAGAAAGTGGATTGATTGTGTAGTAAAAGCCCTGAAATTACCATTACACTTTCACTTGCACTTACTGAAAACATGAAGGCATTTTGCGGTATACACATTTGCACCCACTCGCTAATCGATGCTATAATTATCATTACCGTTCTATTTATTATTTCAGTTTTTTTATTGGAATGGAATGTTTTGGTTATGAAATATTTTGGTGTGTTATTTTGAGGTTGTACTGTTGATATATAATTAATTATATATGTGTATGTGTGCGCGTGTGAAAAAATTAAAAAACAAAAAAAACAAAATATAATTTTTATTTTTTATAAAATCAAAGTTGACGCAACAATTTTTTTTATAATATATATTTTATATTTTATATATATATATATATATAAAAAAAAAAAAAAAAGCTTCCGCCTTACAACTTGTAACACCAACAAAAGCAAAGTAACTTGATTTGTCCAGCGGACAAATCGTTGGATTGATAATTGATTTGTCCAGCTGGACAAATCAATTCTATCCCACATCGCCAGATTATGCAATAGCTTTAGAACCTGTGGCTTTAAATTTTCAACTCTATCCCACATCGGCTAAATAGGATTCCAGGCAAAGGGTTTTCTCTATAAATATAAATCAGGAAGTCTATATTAAGCATGCTCACCGGGTCTGTTCCTTGGCTCAGTGAATTTTATGCATAAATAAAAAAAATAAAATATTAATTTAATAAATATAATTAATATTCTTGAATTTTGTCAGCCGAAACGGAACGTTCGGAATGATTCCGAGGTGTTCTGACCGGAATTTCTGGAACAGATCGGAATTAAAATCGAGATAAAAAAAATACCGTTTTGTCTCGGTTTTTTGAACGAAATGGCATGTTCCGGCCATTATAGCCGGAACGGAACGGAATTAATAACTATGATCGATGCTCACTCCACTACCATATTTTTAATTTCTAGGTCCTTGGAGTTTTTTATTCCTTGCGTTTTAGTTATGGAATTTAATTTCTTTTCAATTCATCCCTGTAAATTTTGTTGGCATAATTCATGTGTTGAAATTCATTTTAATTAGCGCTATCTCATGTATTCAATATTTTATTGAAAGATTAATGGTAAGGGGCTTAAAATTTACACAATAAATTTTAAATTTAAATCAAAATATATATTTTTTATAAAAATCTAAGATAGTCAAGGTTTCTCGAATAAAAGAAGAATAAAAGAAGAAGATTGAAGCTTGATTTCCAAGTTATAGAGCCAAAAAAATATTTAAGATAGACGAGTACGAGTAAAATATTACCTAGTTTACGTGTGAATCAATATTCAACGATTATAAATGCATCAAGCCGCTGCGTGAGATGCATGCGTCTCCTTTAACAATTTATAGAGGAGGTTCAAGTATGTGTTATGGAAATGAGGTATTTTTTTTATTTTAAAATAATAATATTTTATTTTATTTTTAAAAAATATTTTTAATATTAATATATTAAAACAACCTGAGAGCACAAAAAAATAATTGGAAGCAAAAGAAATCATTTTTTAAAACACAAAAACAAACACTCTTTGTGTCTAGGCCCCGTTTGTTTCCCGGAATTCACTTTCCGGAAAACCACTTTCTAAACTTTCCTGTGTTTGTTTGTCTTTCGGAAAGTTGGTCAACGGAAAACACTTTCTGGTCAACGGAAAACACTTTCCAGTCAAAGAAGAATTTGGCTTGGTTTTCAGGAAATGTTTTTCGGAAAATTTGGGCGGAAAATATTTTTCGAAAGTTGTGAAAAATTTAGAAATATCATTATTTGCTGATTATATCAAATTTGATCCTCAAACTTTTGATTGCTATATATAATTTGTTTTGAATATTTATTTTTCAATTCCATCTCTTAAAATTTAATTTTTATATTAATTTTGGTTCTTATTTTTATAATTGCTATTTGCTTTTTTCTTATCATTTTTTTATTGAAAATTTTTATCTATCAAATTTGGTCCTCATTTTTTTTATTGTTACTTATTTTATTTGAAATAATTTATGAAATGTTAATTATTATTATTTTAATTTATTCACCTTTTATTTTTTAAAAAAAAATTTAGATTTGATCTCTATTATTTTGATTATTATTTATTTTATTTGAGATAATTTATGAAATTATATTTTTTTTCAATTTCATTCTCATTCAACTTTTTAATTTGTAAGATTTGTTCCTCATTATTTTAATAAACTTGAAAAAAAAATTAATTTATTAATAAATTATTTTCCAGATCATTTTTCATAACATAAACAAACACTGGAAAGTGTTTTCCAGTTCATTTTCCATAACACTGTCAAATATCGAAATTCACTTTTCAGGAATTCATTTTCCCCAGAATTCACTTTCCAAAAGGAAACTACTTTACAGCAAACAAACGGGGCCTAAATTCATTTTCTTTTCTTAATTCAATATTTTCTTGAATTTCAAGATTATTTTCAATTTTTTTTAAAAAATACGCTCGGGTTGCTTTTCTGTTAATAGATTCTTTCAATTAAAAAAAAAGTTTTAGCTCCTGTTTAATTTAATTTTTTGATGACATATTATTTAAAAATTGTTTTTTAAATATATATGTGTTTGATATGTTACATCAAAATAATTTAAAAAATAAAATAAAAATAAAAAATAGGTTAAACCGTACAATCAATTACACTCCTCCTGCTTTTTTCTTTCTCTGACCGTGTTCTTTTTATTTAAAAAACAAAAGTCAAATATATGTTCCTTGCACTTCTCACTCTAAACGAGTAAAAAACTGAACTCTTACTGTAGTCACCATGGGCCGGTCCCACTGTTAAACAATGGTTTTTGATTGACAACCTTGGAAAATGAACGTCGCCGTGCTGCAGGATCCGTGGTGTGCAGCCGTGTATGGTGGCGTCACAAGAGAAACAAACGTTGAATAAATAGAATGCCCCATGTTCTTATTTTTCAAATAAAGAAATGAATAGCCAGAAGAAACAAGCTTCTGTGAATGCAGAAAGATAAATTGTAACTCTTTTTTTTTCTAGAAGAAGCAACTTCCTACCCAGGTAAAGATATCCAGCTCCCCGGCGGCAGTTCTTAATACTTTTGTATCCGTGTCCTGTTTCTGTAGTTACAGCAACACTAATAGTATCATTCAGGTACCTTTTTGTACATGTTTTTTTTAATTTCAATGTCCAGTGCTTCACAATTGATGAACTTGAACAGTTAAAAGGAATCAATGCCCATTACACCATTATTGGCACTGGGGTGCTTAGTGTTTTGAATTCAAAAAATGTAATCTGCTCTTGATTTTGCTGTGATAGAATTGATTTATTACTCAACTTTGACTTGTTGGTAAGTTAGATCTGTTGTCCTAAATACTTCTGACACTGGAAATCTGGGTTCTCTGCAAGTAAACATTAGCCAAAGAAAATGCTGAATTGAAAAAAAAAAATGACGCTTAATTGTGAGTCGGAGCAAGAATTTTCTGAGAAAAATTAGCGCTGATAGCAAAGCCTGCACAGGTCATGCATGGATTGTTTAAAATTTGTCTGTCATCATGCATAGTTATTGACTCCAATCAAATGCTCCTAAGATCAGAACAACCCAATCTGATGCTATTGTAAACAAAAGAAAGTGATCTTTTATTCTCCATCCAAAAGCACAAGGAATTACCCCATTCAAACTAAAATTCTGTCTTATTAAATCATGTTTGGTTCTGATGTGGCAGGAAATTTATTATAAAATCCGGGGTTTTCTGCGTTTATTACATAAAGACTCATTGGGTTCGGTTGCGTATAACTGTTTATCAGAATTATGCATGCTTTCAAAGGCTGTTTTTGCTCGACAAAAACCAGTAAACTACCGGGGGGTGAGGATCCTATCGTACTTGCTTCTGAAACACCATGTAAGTAGAAAGTTCAAGTGCCTATTTTGTCAATTTGGATCAACATCTTAAAATCCGATGGATGAATATTCCACGTATCTCGTTTCACTGAATATGAATACAATGGTCGACTAAATAAAATCTTGCCCCTTCCGTTTCATGCATCCCATCCTCCATTTGCAGCACCTGTGCTGAATGGTTGCAGCAAGCAATCCGTGTTGCCAATGTTCTTTCCTGCTTCCTTTCTAGACCTTTGCTTGCGTTTTTTTCAGCACACAGTGTGGTTATTTTGGCATGGCAGCAAGTTGGCCACATTATCCTGCCATCATCAAGTAACGTGTGATCTTCACCTAGTTGAACACATTTATGCTGCTGGAGTTTTTTCATGCATTTAATTCCCAGCTGTAGGGCGTATGATTGATCATAACCTGTTGATTAACATGTCTAGATGTTTGATATTTTTTTATTATGTCACAGTTACTGTCAACGAAATAGAAGCTTTGCATGATCTATTCAAGAAGCTAAGCAGTACCATAGTTGATGATGATCTTATTCACAAGGTATATCTCTATTCAAAATCATTAAACTGCAACTTTTTCTTGATGATGAGATAGTTTTGAGCGTCTTCTTTGCCACCGTCTAAGTTATGGCTAATCAAAGGCTGAAGATTGATCACAGAGGACTTTTTAGCTTGTTCATTGGATCGTGAAAGAGCTTTATAGTAAGTGCTAATCTATCTGTCATTTCTGAGCAGGAAGAATTTCAGCTAGCACTTTTCAGTAATAGCAGTAAGCAGAATCTTTTCTCTAACAGGGTGCGCACCATTTCATTTTTTTATATATATATTCTCAATATTGCTTTTTTAGTTTCCAATTTGTAATCTGTTGATTTTCTGTGTTCAAATTGCGTTAAAGTAAGACATCGGATCCTTAATTTTAGGAATTATGCATTATCTTGGCAACCACAGAATGCATCGGTAATACTGTAAAGGGTCCAAATTTTATAGCATAATTAACATTACAGTTGCAATTAGATGAAAGTCCAATAGATTTTTCTTCATCTATTCTATTGTAATTATGGTAGAGTTTCATCTAAAATATCAGAGTTCCAAATCATCAACAACACAGTCATAAGTGTTAGAGAATATTATAAATCATATTCTGTGGCCTCACCTATCAGTTTAAGCTTTTAAGTGAGATGGATCCTTAACATGGTATTAGAGTCTTGTTGACCCAGCGGTCACGAGTTCGAATCTCACCACCCTCATTCTATTTGATAAAAACCAAACACAAGGTGATGTGGGCCTGTACAAGTTTCAAGACCAAAGGACTTTCACATAAAGGGGTGTGTTAGAGAATAATATAAATCATATTTTGTGATCTCACCTATCAGCTTAAACTTTTAGGTGAAATGGTTCCTTGACAATAAGATCCTGACTTTATCCATCATATCATATAAGAATACATTTAATCCTACAATTCCCATTTACTGTAAAGGTCCAAATTTTATAGCATAATTAACATTATTGTTGCAATTAGATGAAAGACCAGTAGATTTTTCTTCATCTATTGTATTGTAATTATGGTAATGTTTCATCTAAAATATCATAGTTCCAAATCATCGACAACACAGCCATAAGATCCTAACTTTATCCAACCTTGACAATGGTGGGGGTTGATTCTCTTTTTAATTTTTCCAATTGATATTCCATGCTTATAAATATCATTCAAACACAACATCATCAAATTCCACAATACATATTTCAATCAAAATGTATCATTTCACAAGTTATGAGCCGACATATTCTGGCTTCATATTAGTCCCATCATAATACTACATCTAGTTTTCAAGCCACCCTAACCTCATCAAGCAGATGGTATGTATAATGTGTTTTCCATGCCAACCTTTTGCAGGTTTTTGATCTTTTTGATGCCAAGCATAATGGGGTAATCGAGTTTGGAGAGTTTGTCAGGTCATTAAGTGTGTTCCATCCATATGCTTCTAAAGAGGATAAAATTACATGTATGATATAATACGTGTGGATTTCATCTTTTCTGTATAATTCTTGTTTCAATATGATGAGTAATCTATTTCTGAAAAAAATCGTTTTAGCCTGTTAACTACGATTTTCATCACTAATTTGGGAATAATCTCTTTTCAGTTGCTTTCAGATTGTATGATCTACGACAAACTGGCTATATTGAGCGTGTTGAGGTAAGCACCCAGCAGCTTTCCCCTTGCCCTCGTTAGCTTTTCAAGAGTATATCATGAAATGTGGTTATTGCTAGAATCATTGCATTGATCAGCTGCTTATTCATGGTGATTTCTAATGGTTAATGTCAGTGTAGTAACATGAAAGCATCCCTTATTAAGTTTACAGGGCTTTGATTTCTAATCTTATTTTAACTTCTTTTATTCGTTTTCTAATTTTCGACCACTTCATGAGTTTCTCTCATGCTTGAAGTTGAAGGAGATGGTAGTGGCTATTCTGAGTGAATTGGATTCTACACTTGCCGATGATGCTGTTGATTCAATTGTGGACAAGGTGTCAAAACTTTCCAACAGTTTATGATTTTCCAAATTTGGTTCAATCTGCTAGACATTGATCTCAGTAAATCTTATTCTTATAGACAATGATTGAAGCAGATTTAAATGGAGATGGCAGAATTGATCCAGAAGAGTGGAAGGACTTTGTAACAAAGAACCCGTCTCTCCTGAAGAACATGACTCTTCCATATCTAAAGTGAGTCCTCAAGTTCTCTACATCATCAGTTCAAGTTTTTCTCATCTGTTTCATACTATACCATCGTGTAATCTGGATTATAAGCTCCATTCGTCATTTCTCTCTTTCTCCAACTACTTTTTTGAGACTTTTGAGTCTGAAAAGGTAATGAAAGAATATCTTGACAGTGCTGAATTACACATCTGGTTGTCTCATGAAAAATATATGCACAACATCTCTCCTTCTATTTTAAGCGACAATCTATTATTATATTTTATAGTGGCAGGAGCTTCCATATTTTGAATTCCTTTTGTTTTTACCTTTTTCAAGTGTATGACTTTACCTCTCTATATCACCCTTTGTTTTCCATTTTCAGGGAATTAACACTAGCATTTCCTAGCTTTGTGCTCCATACCGAAGTGCCAGACTACAAATAACAGGATGGTATCAGGTTTTATTCCCATAAGATGCGATGAACACTAACATGGAGATGCTGGAAGAACCTAGGCTGCTACAGAGATTCCCTTCAAGTGGGCTGCAAGAACAGTGGAATTATAGTCGAGAGTATCCCTTTTCTGCCACTTTTAACAGGTAGTTTTTGAGCTTGTAATAAGCAAGTTTTGGAGGTTTGTATATTGATGGAATATCCGAAATGCCATGAAAAAAATTACAATTAGAATAACATAGATTTCAGTAATATAATTTGGCTTTGGTTTGTTGCAAGCGTTGGTTAAAAAGAACTCGTATTCTCTGCTGGACAAGTAAGCTGAAACATTCCTTTCTTGGCAGCTTTCAAACACATAAAGAAGAACTAGATTCTTAGGGTTAATGATATAAGTTTTTATTTGTTTTCGGGAATCTCAGATATTCTGTTAAACAGATAATAGATTATCTAGGGTTTATGATTATATGTTTTTTCTGTTTTGAATAATTAATTCAACATTAAGTTGCTGTAAATTATTAGTTATTATATGAATCATCAATAAAAAATCTCTAAGCCCTTTTACCTTTGAAGAGATAAGAGTTGTTATACTTTTAAGTGATAGTTTTTTTTTTATATGTTTTAGGTATTTTTATATTGTACTCTACTTGCAAAAAAAAAGAAAAAAGCATAACTTTCTATTTATAAAAAGAGGTAAGTACTCTATAAATAAGAAAAAAATCAATTTTTTTCTTAAATAATATCACATATATTATCTTAGGCTAATTTTAAAATTTAAATTATTCAATTACTTGATTATTTTCAAGTCTAGAATTGTAATCTTATATATTAATTACTTTATAATCCTCAATTTTTAAAATTCATTTATAATCAAGTCATATTTAATTAATCATCATATTTTAATTTATGATTAATGGTTTTTATGTGCATGGTCCATTAGATTTCTTAATAAGTTGACCCAAATATAAATCATAATCTTGACTAAATTATGATTAAATAAGATAATTTATTATCAAATCAATAATTGATTGATATATACTTGAAGATCAAGTATAATGTCTAGCAATTTATTTTGATCCTCTAAATACTAGAAAAGTTATATATGATTTGATTTAATTTTTTAGTGATAAATTTATCAGTGTAATTATTTTTAAAAATTTATATATGATTTGATTTAATTTTTTAGTGATAAATTTATCAGTGTAATTATTTTTTTAATCAATAATATTTTAATTTAAATATTATAGCATAAAGTGTATATACTCTATCAAATAATTTTTTTTCTCAATACTATTGTTATTAATTCTTTAAATAAAATTTTAAGCTTTTTTCATATCTCTTTTCACCTTGCACGAGTATTTATAATCAATACTATATAGGAACAAATTAACAAGTTTTTTCTAATTTATTTAAGGTGGTGAATTCTTTTTTAAGTACTTAAAAATAAAATAAAAAAATAATTACATGCAAGGATATTATTTTATTTTATTTTAAATTAATTTTTTTAATATTTATATATTATTTCATTTACTAATATTAAAAATATTTTTTAAAAAATATATATTTTAAAAAATAATTGCAATTATACTTTCAAAATAGTCATCTCCTAAACGGAGGAAGCCGTTGAATATTGCTGTAAAAAACTATATTAACTAGTAGTATCTTTCAATTAATCTGAAAATTATTTTTAAAAAATAAAAAATAAAACTATAAAAAACAATGCTCGATAAAATATTCATGGTCATGTATTGTTTTATATATCTAGGAAATAAATAATAAAATATCACTTGTTATTTTATTATCTAAAATACACGGATGAAAGAATAAAATAGCTGACAAGTACGCGGACTTTGCCGCCCTCAACGGCATCTTCGTTAACGGATATGCGAGAGGAGCGTCTTCAGACAATGACCCACGTGTAACCTGAAAAGAGGCTGGTTGTCTGCACGTGGGGGACACAAGGCCAAAATGAAATCCCATTTTTAACTCTTTTCTTCTGGCGGTGATTTTAGGCAATTAAACAAATAACAATTTTCAGGGGGGAGTAATTATTGTGTTTAATTAAGAGGGATTAAATGTGTCATTAAGGTGTTGATCAAGTCAAGTGAGGTCTCTAAAGAGCATGGTGTGATGACAAAGATCTTAAAATTTATATAATATGAAAATTCGAGTCAGAACATGTATCTTTTATAAAAATCTAAAAAAACTAAAGTTTTATTTACTCATCTAGATCCATAAAATATAATTTGTAGATAATAGATTCCATTAAATTAAAAAAAATGAGAGATAAAGAGAGGAAAATATAGCGGTAGAGTGATAGCCGATTCCCCGTTTGCCTTTTGAGAAAAATGACAGTGAGGCTACATGAATTCCGCAATACCATGGTTTTGAAGTTCTTTTTCCGAATACATCATTTTGGAATATATAAATGATTTATGAGATTCTAACAAGAAATAAATTAATGTTTGTATATAAACATAATCTCAAAAATACCCTGATAGTTTTCTCTCATTAAGTTATTGCATTTTAATTGTCTATCATAACTATATTTATTCGGACTAGATCATAAACAAATCATTTGATAATATCACTTATTGATTCTTTTCTTTAATGATTATGTCTACCGATTAAGATTTTTTCTCATTCCCTATTCTCGCATTAACCATATATGTACTAGAGAATTTGCCCTTATATATTAATTGTGAGACTTAAGCTTGGCAATAAAAATGAGTGATAATGTCCAAAAAAAAAAAACTAAGCAACTCAAGTAAGAGCATGAATTATATGTTTTATATTTAGTTAATCTTATAGTTCTTGTAATTTGATTGATTCTCCACAACGAGATGGTCTATAGCATATATTTAATGTCATTGTTGAGCTCCAATTTAGTTTAACATTATAGCATATCATAGACTATGTGTCTACTTTGTCAAATAATATATTGATAATAAGGAAAATGTTCTTATAAAAATAATAGTGGGAGCTAGCACTCTCATGGAAAAAAGTTATGATCAAGTAAATAAACCAGCATTCTATTTTAACTTGTTAAAAACTTTTGTTTAGCCTTTTGATTCTCTTATAATAGTGCACAACCTATATTTAAAATACATCAAGCATTTCAAGATGATTTGGAACATTATCGATCATTGCAGTAGTTTTTCCTACTAAAAGAACTTCATTTGTTCCATCAAGAAAATCATAAGAACACACATTGTTCTCTTGTTTGAGTGATGTTATAGCTTTATGAAGCTTATCTTGGCCGGTATACTAATGCTTAATAAAAATATAGATCGAGTTGAAAAATTACCGATACTTTGATAGAGTAGTTATGTTAATAGTTGCAGGAAGGTTCATGATATGTTCCACCTTAAGCTTATCATGATTGTCTATTATTTATAGTAATTATAAATGTCAAAACCTAATTCTAAAGGAATAATTAATGGCTTTTTATCATTCCCTGTAAACAATACCAATTGATGATGTCCTAAATAAATCTAAATAGTGTAATAGTAAGGTTTATGTGTTGGATAATTGATTAAACTCTTAGCTCTAGCAATATGATTCATTCTTCGTAACCAATATGGCTTATAGCTTGTATTTAGAGCTTAGTGAAATAAGGTCAATGCTACTTGCAAAAAGCTTATTTTTATAAATTTGAGGTCTCTTAAATGTTTAAATAAGTATCTTCTTAGAAAAATAAAATGCAATGGTATTTTAGAGAGATGGTATTTAAAAATATGTACAATAAAAAAATGTTAAGTAATAGAATGTGAACACGTTGCTTGGACAATTAATGGGATATTTGTAACTCCAAGTCTTGTTTTTTTTTTTTTTCTTACAAAGAAAAAGAATTAGAAAGAAATTTCTTTTTGATATATCTTATACATCATTAATATTGATAAAACATTGGTAAGTCCTTAAAAGACTTTTTTACACCTAGGGCTATTGAGAAATGATCATCATTGATCTTAATATTTTATCTTATAGGTTACGAGAATAAACATATAAAGATATGTAACCCAAAACAGGGAATGAAAAGATCATTAGTTATACATTCATTTGAACTTAACATGATATCGTGCTTAAGTAAATTGAGTTTTGTAGTTTTTCAGACCTACATGCTCTTGGACTTATATTATGTATGAAAGCTCACCAGACTCCCATGCATTCAAGCTCAATGTGTAACTAAATTTAAAAATATTGAGTCGAGTAGTTTGTCAAACTCATATACACTCAAGCTTAACGAATAGTTAAACTCTAAATATTATTATATATTGGAGCTCAATAATTGCCAGGAAAAATACCATACATTAAACACACGTAATCTATCAGGAAAAATAACATACATTAAACACACGTAATCTACCAGGAAAAAAAAAACCCTGCCTTACCAACTATCCCATACATTTAAGTTCTGATTATATGTACTACTACAATTTGCCAGCACTAATTAAATGCTTCAAAAATTGGGAGCGGTCCTCTATCACATGGAGAAGCATGATACTCTGCTATATGGGAAGTAAATGTCCTCTTCGGCTACTAGTTTATACGTATGCCCCACATAATGCCACCTGCTACAGGAAGATTGTGAAAGACCTGGTACGGCCCACGAATCCTCACTTTTTTTCTTGCACCGTGAAAGATCATAATTCAGTTTCCTATGCTTCGGACACTTGAACGTAAGCTCTCTCTCTTTTTATAAAGAAAATAAAGGCAATCTCGATGCACTGAGGCTATATTTCAGTGCATGAATGTGCTCATCATTTCTCTTGGGAACCGTTGTTTGCACGTTAATTTAGATGCACTCTTGGATGGTTGAATCATTATCGAATAGCACATTTAATTAGCAACTCTTTTAAGTGAATTAGCTCCCCTAATTACTCTCAAGGAAATGAGATTAATTTACAAAAAAGGTGGGTATAGAAAATTAAATTCTAAACTAAAAGATTTGGACTCAAGTTATATAATTAACAAGCCAGCCAGCCTCCTGGTGTACGTGATTCGTTTTCTCTAATTAAGAAACGCCTTGCTTAAAGGTAGGCCCTCGATCAGAGACAGTAAATTACAGAGAGTCGACAAGAGCTCAGAACTTGCACGATTATGTAATAAGGATTGGGAACCCTTCACGGTCGGAGCGGCAAGAAAATTGGCCATTTGCGCCTCGAATAAGATTTCATGAGAATGAGAACACCAAGGAAAAGGGACTGCACTCCTAATTGGCTCTTTGCTGTGTAACTGTTTAATCCTCATGGGCATCACTCACACACAGGCAAAATTAAAGACCAAGCATCCAGGTACATCTTAAAATATATATTATAAAAAAATTAAAAAAAAACACTTATTGAATTTTTTCTGTCAATTCCATTGCAAATTGTTTAATAAATTTTTTGGGTCAAATTATAAAACGGGGTTATGATTTTAATTTGATGTACATTGCAACATCGTGTCTGCTCTTTAATATATATATATATATAGTGATGATCATGTCTCTCTATTATTAGACTATCTTTAAACGAAAAAATTATTTAGAGAATTCAAATTAATAATTTGATATTTTGAAAAGTATAAATATTTATATTTCAATAAAAAAACTATTTAAAAAAGCTAATTTTATTTTAATATATATAATATTAATAAAACTATTTATTAATAATAATTAACCAATATAAGTACATTCAAAACTATTTTTTTACATAAAAATATATTAAATAATTTTTTATTTTTTTTTATTAAACATGTAGGAATATCTTTTTAACTTATAAATACTATTTTAGTTCTTCAATGTAGCTTTATGAAGAATAAGAACTTTTTTTTCTTTTTCTTTTAGCTTCTCTTTTAGCTTGACCCTAAATAAATAATCAAATAAATACCTATTTAAAAGTGTGATTGAGATTGTTTTAAAAAATATTTTTTATTTAGAAATATATTAGAATAATTTTTTTTTAAAATGATTTTTGATATTAGCGCATAAAAATAATATTAAAATTACTTTTTTTAATTTAAAATAAAAAAAATTAAAAATATTTTTAAAATACAATATCAAATACCCCTTAAATATCTATTCAAACGGATGATTATAGCCACCGGCTTGGCGCCTGAGATAGCTGAATGAGGAGGTTTCATGAGAATGAGAACACCAAGGAAAAGGGACTGCACTCCTCATTGGCTCTTTGCTGTGTAACTGTTTAATCCTCATGGGCATCACTCACACACAGGCAAAATTAAAGACCAGGTACATCTTAAAATATATATTATAAAAAAAAAAAATACTTATTGAATTTTTTCTGTCAATTCCATTGCAAATTGTTTAATCAATTTTTTGGGTCAAATTATAAAACGGGGTTATGATTTTAATTTGATGTACATTGCAACATCGTGTCTGCTCTTTAATATATATATATATATAATAGTGATGATCATGTCTCTCGACTATTAGAGTGTCTTTATACCAAAAAATTATTTGGAGAAGTAAAATTGATAATTTGATATTTTATAAGTATAAATATAATATTTTTATTTATATATATAATATTGATAAAACTATTTATTAATAATAAATAACCAATATAATTACAGTCAAAACTATTTTTTTACATAAAAATATATGAAATAATATTTTACTTTTTTGATGAAACATGTAGGAATAGTTCTTTAATTTATAAATACTATTTTAGCTCTTTAATGTAGTTTTATGGAGAATAAAAGCTTCTTCTTTTTTCCCTTTTAGTTTCTCTTTTAACCCTGAAATAAATAATCAAATAAATGCTTATTTAAGAGTGTGATTGAGATTGTTTTAAAAAATATTTTTTATTTAGAAATATATTAGAATAATATTTTTTTTAATTTTTTAAAAATTATTTTTGATACCAACATAAAAAATAATCTTAAAATTATTTTTTTAATTTAAAATAAATAAAAAAAAAATTTAAAATACAATGTCAAATACCCCTTCAATATCTATTCAAACGGATGATTATAGCCACCGGCTTGGCGCCTGAGATAGCTGAATGAGGAGGTTGTGTCACCCCGTTAGTTCAGGAGAGGGCCGTCAACGTCAGTGAGTTCGTCATTTAAATCTGACCGTTTACTAGAATAATGCCTTGGTGCCATGTGGCATGTTTTTGTATGGGTATATGCAATTAAGGCAACGGATATATTTGCTTCTGAATGTCTGCAATGCCCTTCTCCTCGTTGTAGTGTATTGAATTTATCACTATTTTATAATTTTACAAAAGCTGAAAGGTTGGCAAACTTAGTTCACATTGTTTTTGGGGCAGAGATATCTTTTCCAGGAAACTTATTAATTATTAGGAGAAAGAATAGATTAGAACTGTTTTTTTATGTATTTTTTAATTGTACAGTGTAATTACTTTGTTCAATAGATTTTTTTTGTCTTTGGTTTATTTTGAAAGCAATGCAATTAAATCATTATTATATAAATTTTAAAAAAATTGTCTTGACTTTGGGCTTTTTTTTGGTATTTTACTTTTGGTTATTTAATTGTTATTGGATGCTATTAAAAAAATCATTTATAGATAAATAATTTTTAAAAAAACATTGGAAGTGTGTAAACAATATTGGCTGGTTTTGGACAACTCATATAACGCTTAGTGATTATTTAAAAGTATAGATTAAATTCTTTTTGAAAATACTTATTGTTTAGAAATAAATTAAAATATTATTTTTTATTTTTTAAAAAATATTTTTAATACCAGCACATAAAAATAATCTAAAAACATGATTTTTTTAATTTAAAATAAAATATAAAAAAATAAAAAATCTAGAATGCAATACCATTTACTCGTTACTTGCATCCTCTCCAAATAATAGTTTGATGCATGTGATATTTTTACATGGGATGTTTTTACTAGAGGTACCTATTTGGTGTTATGTTCACATGATAATTTTTTTTCTTGAGTTTTTATATATTGAGATTGAATTTATTATTTTATTTGTAAAAAAACAATCTACATTTTGTCTCTATAATCCAGTCTTAAGTATATTATCATTGTTGTGACTGGGTCCTTGAAAAATTTTATATTCTAAAACTTATTTTATATATGAATTTTGTTTGCTTTGAGTGAAATGCATCTCTTTGATCACTGGAAAAAAAAAATATTTAATTATTAAAGTTGGCATAATATTCTAATACAATGAACATAGAAATATAATGTTCATGAAAAAAGAAAAATAAATAATACTATATAGATTTTGTATCGATGCATATCAAGAAACAATAATGCAAAGGAAATTTGACACCTTAATAAATGTACCCCCATGAAATCATGTTGATAGGGATTGAATTGGATTCATATAAGATTTTCTTAGAACTATTTTGAAAATCTTAGTCATACATAATTTTTCAATAAAAAACCTAAATGTACACATTCATAAGTATTCAAACACATATAATAAGCATAGCAACATTGAGATTTTGTTAAAAATAGTTTATTATGTCTAGCATAGTATCATGGACTATATACACGTTCATATAACAATCAAGCTTGAGTGTTTAATTGAATTTGATGAATAAATCATGTTTGACATTGTATTTTAAAAGTATTTTTGAAAAAAATAAAATTTTATATTTATTTTTTAATTATTTTTTGTTATTTTCGTATCATTTTGATGTGTTAATGTCAGAAATAATTTTTTTAAAAATAAAAAAAATATTTTTATTCATTTCTAAACAAAAACTCTTTGAAAATTAATCTTAACTACACTTCAAAACAAACTATAAAAGTATGCAATAAGGTGAGAATGACCAAAAGACAAAGAGCTTAATTTAATAATAGAAAGTTGTACTAGAAAAAGGAGCAAATTAAAAATAAAAAAAAGACATGAGAGTTTTTTTTCTTCCTTGTAGTATCTTTTTTCTTTTATTTTAATGACTCATGTATTTTTTTTTATACCAGCTTCTTTACACATAATTAATAACTTTTTAATCGAGTTTTAAATAGATTATACATATAAAAGATATATTTTTTTTTAACAAAATTATAGCATTTTTAAAATTCAAATCCTAGATAATAATATTACAAATAACATTGAAAATAGATCTACCAAGTAGTGTTTGGCTTTGCGGTAGCTTCCATGGTCAAAACTAATAGTAAAGCCAACCATGTTTGGTAATTTTTGTCCCATAGTTTTTATATTTGTTGGATTCACCAAAACTGAGGTTACAACGTAGTTTATAAAAGCATCATTTGGATGCTTTTCATCCAAAACACACATTTGTATACCATACACACCACAATCGAAAAACCCATATTCAAATAAACACTGGACAAGCAAACCTCCTTGTCAGGATACAAATCTACCCACCGATAATCAAACCACTATGAGCTCACCCCACCTTCAACTACAACCAACATAGATCATCAAACTACACAGACCACATACACTTTTGTCAAGCAAACCCTCCTGTCGGGACATAGATCAACCCACTTTCGATTATAATTGACACAAATCACCCATAATGGTAACCAAATCATCAACCCACTTGTTAACAACAAATTTTTCTAAATATATAACACTATAGAATTGCTCATTTTTTTCCTGGTGGATAATGTAGGATGAAGATAATTTTCTATATTATGTTATGGGAAAAGAATAATGGTATTGAGTAAAGTACAAGATGAAGATTTAAAGGGTAAAACAATCAACTATAACTGGATCACTTCAAACTAGCTAACTTGGAGAAGAAAAGTAACAGTTGGCAAACCGAATCATGCATGGTAATGATGTGTGTGTTTTATACAATGACAAATATAAAGAAGGAACATATAAACATATTTACACATAATTTAAAGTATAATATCTCGAAAATTGGTGCTCCTAAAATTATAGATTATAATTGAAAAAAGAAGAAGAAAATGATATAATGTTGTAATCTAGCCAAAATGTTAGGAACCGAGGTCAATGACACAATTATATAATTGTTGTCAAATATACGAATATTTTTTTAATTAAATCTCAAACCCAACCATAATTTTAACCAAATACTTAAATTTTAGTTGTGAATCACAACTAAAAATATTTTTTATAAAATTATTTTTTTAACCTCAACTACAACAGTAACCGCAATATCAAATATGCTCTCCAGCCGCTCAAACTAAACCTACTATAATAAGGTATTTTTTGTACATCAATTGGCTATTTTCACGAGTTCTTCAACTATTTCTAACCTCTAAGAAATGATTAAATTTTATTAACAATTTACATCCAATTCATGTTGGTGAAATGTAATAATGTACAAAAATAAATAGAAAACGTTTATGAAACCTCATTATCTATGAACTCGATAACAATCTTTGCTGTTTTTTTTTAAAAAAACATGAAAACCTTGAAATAAAGAAAAAAGTGAAGGACATCTTAGTAAACTTCACTCCAATTACACGAGCTCCTTTCAAACCTCTAAATGCACACACTATCTCTCCTTGACAGAACCAGACAAACGGTCGTCAAAAACAGTTGTTCTTCAAAGCAAGAAATATAGTCCGTCAAATACGCTGGGTCGTACATTTCTATAAAGCTAACGGCTACAATCCTGCTTTCTCTTCTCTCTTCCCTCGTCTCTCTTCCACCAGTTTATTATTATTATCGGAGACAATTTATCGTTATCGATTGATTAAACCTCGGCGAAACAATCGCTTCTCACTTCTAATCTTAGCAAAGTCGGAAAAAAATTGGATCTCTGCCTATCATTCATCCAAAAAAGACTCCATTTTTAAGGTCACTTACGTTGTCTATTCACCTTTGATTCTTTCCTTTTTGGCAAGAATCCGATTATCTATTCTAACTGGTTTCCTTCTTCTTCTTTTTTCTCGTAATTTGAGGCCTTATACATTGACACAAATTTTCAGCATGCGACAATCTGATAAACCCAGGAGCTGAAGAGGTCAAAAAGTTTGTTCTTTTTTGGCTTCTGGGTTTAACCAATGAACTCTATTTCTTTTTAGTGGGTTTTAGATTCAAAATTTGAATCTCTTTCACCTAAAAATTTGCTGCTTTCTGTTTAGAGAGGAAGAGAAAGAAAATGTCTGCTGTTGATGTTGGTTTGAGTCCGATTTTTAAAGAATCTGGTCATTTTCTTCCTGGTTATTGTAGTCAAAAGGGACCAGTAGTCGAGGATTCATCGATTCTAATTTATATTAGCGTGGGTGGTTCTTCAATTCCTATGAGGGTTTTCGGGTCTGATTCTATAGCTGCGGTGAAGCTAAGGATTCAGACAAGGAAAGGTTTTGTTGTGAATAAGCAGAAGTTAGTTTTTGGAGGGAGGGAATTGGCAAGAAATGACTCCCTTGTTAAGGATTATGGGGTCACTAGGGGCAATGTTTTGCATTTGGTTCTCAAGCTCGATGATCTCTTGTTTATCATTGTAAGGACCAGTTGTGGAGAGGAATTTGAGTTTCATGTGGATAGGTATAGGAATGTTGGGTACATAAAGCAACGAATATTTAAAGAAGGGAAAGGATTTGTTGATGTTGAGGAGCAGGAGATTTTTTATAATGGAAAAAAGCTTGATGATCAGAAAATTGTTGATGATATATGTAATGACAATGATGCTGCCATTCATCTGTTGGTTGAGAAATCTGCCAAAGTGAGGGCTAAGCCTTTCGAAAAGGATTTCGAGATTTCGGTGGTGGCAGCAAATTCCACTGAGAAGAGAGAGAGGTCAATAGATGGAGGAGAGAACCAATCTGAAGAGGTACCAGTTCTCTCTAAGGAGCAACCTGGCAGAAATTTCCTGCTGGAACCGGTTATTGTTAATCCTAAGGTGAAGTTGAATTCGGTTTTCTGGAACATGATTAACTCTACATTTGATGGATTGAAGAAAGGTAATCCACCCATCCGATCTTCTGAGGGAACGGGAGGGACTTACTTTATGCAGGATCCATCAGGTCAGGAGTTTGTATCTGTTTTTAAGCCTGTTGACGAAGAGCCTATGGCTGTGAATAACCCCCAGGGGCTGCCCGTATCATCGAATGGTGAAGGTTTAAAAAGGGGGACAAGGGTAGGGGTGGGGGCATTGAGGGAAGTTGCAGCGTACATATTGGATCATCCAAGGAGTGGTCCACGGGCAGTGAATGGAGAAGCTATAGGCTTTGCTGGGGTACCCCCTACAATCATTGTACAATGTTTGCACAAAGGATTTAACCATCCAGAAGGGTTTGAAAATGCAATGGAGTATGCCAAGATCGGGTCTTTACAGATGTTTATGAAGAACGAGGGGAACTGTGAGGACATCGGCCCCGGGGCTTTCCCAGTGGAGGAGGTGCACAAGATCAGTGTGTTCGATATAAGAATGGCCAATACAGATAGGCATGCTGGGAATATATTGATCAGCACTGGGGAGGATGGTCAATCAGTACTCATTCCAATTGATCATGGTTACTGCTTGCCCGATAAAGTAATTTCAGTTATCACTCTCATGATTAAATAATCTGCCCTGCTATTCCCTGCTTTCGTGCTCTTTCACATTTGTGCTTTACTATTACTGGCTGCTCATAATGAATTTATTTAAAAAATTATGGTCCATAAGGGGTGGTGAGCATAGGAGAGAAAAAAGTTCAGAGGGGGTGTGGGTTAATCAATTAATCAGCAGATTCAGCTAATATCTATTTCCATACCCGTTGGTTAGACATTTTACATGCCATTCTCTGTTAGCCATTTCTGTCGTAATTCAGAGGGGGTGTGGGTTAATCAATTAATCAGCAGATTCAGCTAATATCTATTTCCAAACCCGTTGGTTAGACATTTTACATGCCATTCTCTGTTAGCAATTTCAGTCGTAATTCCCTTTTCATGACTTGTGTTTTAAGAATATGATAAAGGAAAAACAAATCGTTGCTAGCAAAGTGATTACTGTGTAGTAGTTATCCATGAACTGCATATTTTACAGATATATCTGTATAAGTTGTCTTTTGAAGGTCCTTCAGCTCATCCTAGCTTTTGCTTCCTTCTAGTTTGAAGATTGCACATTTGACTGGCTTTACTGGCCACAAGCCCGCCAGCCGTACTCACCCGAAGTTGTTGACTACATAAACTCACTGGATGCTGAACATGACATCGCACTCGTGCAATTCTATGGGTGGGATATTCCTCTCGAGTGTGCCCGCGTACTTCGTATCTCCACTATGCTTCTGAAGAAAGGGGTAGAGAGAGGTCTCCCTCCTTTTGCTATCGGAAGCATCATGTGTAGAGAGAACTTGAACAAGGCATCTGTGATTGAGGAGATTGTCCGGGAAGCAGAAGATTCCTTGCTCCCTGGTATGAGTGAAGCTGCATTTCTCGAAGCTGTCTCCAATATCATGGACTACCGGCTTGGTGAGTTCACAGAACAATAAATTTCGTTCAGGTCGTCATGCATCCTATCCAGCTTGACAAATTCCCAATTAATGGTGTGTTCATCTAGTTTAAAAGTATATATTTGTACGTATCATTTAAATTACTAGTCCATTTTTGGATGGACTTGTAACGTGGCATCTTGGTCATGACTGAGCCTCACTTCGAGTTTCCACTTCTGTCATCGTTGTTTGGGATATATTGTACTGGGATGGTGATCGGAAAGCTTAAAACTATGAATAACAAAGTGTTGTGCCTAGATTATACTAGATTGCAGGAAGGTTGAGGTTTTTGTGTACATAAATATCTGTCCCAGGTTTAGACTCGGGGGGGCCTAATTGACGAGCTATGGTCAACTGAGGTGAGCCTTCATGGCCACCCAAGAGTTGTATCTGTGTTCAAATTTGTATTCAATAAACAAAGCGAGAGTGAGATTGGAGGAAGAACACCAATAAAGCAACCGTGTTCTTCTTGCACAGATTTGGTTGTGGATGGTTTTAAAAAGAAATATTGGCTGCTCTTCTATCTAAACATTCAATCGTATCGTTGCCATATGTCAGCGATCAATATCCCGATTTTAGCCGCATCCAAGATTAGATATCATGTGCATTATTTTCATTGCATTTGAAAAATATTTTTAAAAAATTATTAATTTTTATTATTTTAAATTAAAATTTCTTAGTGTTTTAAGATATTTTAATATACTTATAATTGAAAAGTATTTTAAAAAATAAAATCCGAAGAAAGCTGCCACGTATAAAAAATTATCAGCAGGCAGTGCCCGATTGCCTTCCAGCAGATATAATGAAGCCGGGGAAATTGCAGATAACCTCAGCTCTTATTTCTTATTCGAGAAAACGAGGTCGGCAACGCACGAGTTGTATCAGAACATGTGACAAAGACTGTCAAGAGATATTAGACTAGTTTGGTTGTTGGTTTTTAAATTATTTTAAAATGGATTTTTTTTTTTTGATGAATCTTTGACGTGAGGGGGTAAGGAGTACTGTATTTCTTAGAGTGAACTTTAAGGATTTATTAAACTTGGAATGCTTAACACAGGCAAGTCGAACATGAAGTGATGTTTACAGTGGTGGTGACCTGGGCGGTTCGCTGCTGGCACGAGAAGTTTATCGAGTTTTTTAAAGGATGGATACCCCAATACCAAATTTATATTCTGTATTCGAAAACACGAATGATTGCAAGTGGTTCAGTTTAGCAAGAAACTGCTTAACTAGAATATGAGCGCGCTGCCAGGTTCATCTCCCGTCCCCAAAAAGGTACGAGACAAAGATAAACACCTTTACATTCGAATTCCATCAAAATGAATATGAAATACAGGAACCCCGTCTCACCATAAACTTTGTCGAGCTTTGGGCTAAAAATGATGAGACTCAAGACAATAGTTCGGTGCAAGCATGGAGCATAGTTTTCGCAAGCACCCGTGAAATTAATAGAATTCCTTTCTTGAATATATAATTTATATGGATTTTTGATTTCACTAATTCGAAAAAAATAACGAGCTAATTAGTCCCCTCCACCACTGTACCCACCAATCAAATTTGTAATAACATTTTATAATAATTAACTTTACTAAGATCTCATTATCCTCTGGAAGCTCATAGCATTGTTTCTGCTGAACCATAAACTGTTACTTCCACCTCACCTAACTATACCTGTTCCTCTTTAACTTCAATATTTTCCGGTTGACTGAGAGAACAGAAGATCCAAGCAGTGCATGATCTACCCTCACCGTCCCTCCCAATTTTCGATCAAAATCAAAAAGTTTCCCCACCTTCACTCCCAGAACCAAATCCAAAGCAAAGAAGATGCTGATGCTATTATCCATTCTACTAAATATCTGAAAAATGCTTTTGTTCCTAATTAAAAAGAGAACATTTTCTTATCTGTTGAGTTTAATGTGTCTTTCAGCATTTCCCATCCGACATCTTCTTCTAGCACTGATTCTTTAAACCTCCCTTTTCATTCTCTACACATCCTGTTATCTCTCGGCCTCTCTTCATACTACCGCACCATAGTCTTGGTTTTATTTTGTTTTTACTATATTATATAAAAATGGGAATATCAGAGCAAGTTATTCCAAACTCCAGCAGGGTTCGCTCAAATTTTATTGAAAATTCTGGAATATTATATCAACGTTGCAGGGAGTCACTGGAAGTAAAATTGTCAACAGGGATGTTTGGAACGGGATTCAAACCGAGTAGTTGAAAACTAATTAGCATACCCGTTGTGGCCTTGTGGGTATGATTTTAAGTAGATTTTTAATTAGTAAAAGAAGATGACACCGTTTTTTTTTTTATATATATATTCCTTCATTTTAAGTGAACGACACTTTGTGTGGCTTAATAGATTATTCTATAATTTTCAATCATCTCCAGTAATTATATTTACATCTTAAAACATATTTTTAACTTGTTTTTATCTATAATAAATAAATAAAAATATTTTAAAGCCCATATAGTTATTTTAAAATATAAAATCAAACTAAATAAAAATCAATTCAAAAGTTTTTATATACTTTTTTCAATGTTTAAAAGTAGAAACCAACTCCATTGAATTTCCAAATCTATTTACACTAGGTTTGGTTGAAATGTGGTTAACCTATCACTTTCTCTCGTCATTATTTTTTATTATCTCATCTCAACTACTAGTGATTAAAATATACAAATCTAATATATATAATGAATATGTTTAGTATTGTTTTTGCTTTTATAGTTGAGGTTTAAAAAAAACAGTTTTATGAAAAATATTTTAACTGCGATTCAAAATAATTTTTAAAGTGTTTGGTTAAAACTATGGTTGAGTTTGAGGTTAATGAAAAAAAATTTCAAGTGTTTGGTTATCAAGTTTTTCATATTGCTTTCAACTTGTGAAATTACTTTAAAGTGTGTGTGTGTGTATTTATTTTTAAATATTTAATAATTATAATAATAAAATATAATTAATAATTTAAGTAAATTAGACACTTGTTTTTATTCTCCCATCAAATTACTTGTAATTTCATCATGAACTATAAATCCACACATAAAAGTCTCTGCAATCCCAAAACAACATGTAGTAAAATATCACCTGAAATAAAATTAAGATTGTGGGGCAAAAAATTATATTGTAATCTCCTTCTAATATGTTTATTTATATTTTAATTAATTTTTAGATTATGTTAATATTAAAAATATATATTTTATATGAAAATATAATAAATAATAAACTAAAAAATACCCTCCTCTCTCATCACGAAATGCATAGAAAGTAGTAATTTACTACTTTTCACGGAACACATGTTTAACATATTTTTGAGGTGAAGCCCACATGATTTTTTTTTAAATTCTCTATATTAACCAAACACACAAAATAATTTTTTCTACACCACCGGTCACATCTCACTCCGAAACACTCTCATAATTAAAACAGGGCTAGGACACATAAAAAGAAAGGGATATTATATATATATATTCTTGGTTTTTACACTTTAAATTGGTAAAAAGATTTCGTGGTTATTTTTAGATGCTTTGTTTTTTTAATTCTTGGCCTTTTTTTACAATAAATTTAAATTTTATTTTATAAAATAGATATCTGAGGTGAAAATATTCATTTAGACACCGGATATGCAAGGAAACATAAAAAGAAAAAGGATGTTAAGTCACGAGGTGTTGGAGGATGGCTTGCAAACAGTAGATTCACCTGAAATCCTTTAATTTATTTGTTAATTATAATTATAATAATAATTAATGTTAATTTCACCATTAAATGAAGCAGCTGTTAGACCTAATTATTCAATCTATTAAAGCATTCGAGGACAGCAAAAACCTTCTGCTTCAGTGCAGACAAAAACTACTTAAAAAGAACGCAAACAAAACAAGAAACAAAAGTCTGCCTTCCACAGGGTTTTTCTCGCTTCCACTCAAGTCCTTTCTCTTTCACTTTTCCCTCGTTACCGCATCTAAACAATTCCCATTTTCCGTTCTCTCTCTCTCTCTCTCTCTCTCAAGACTTCTTCTCCCTTCTTCCAACAGCTCCGCTCCCTCTTTTGACTCATCAAATGAGGGAAATGAGCAAACCGCACAGACCACCTTCAGGCCGTACAAATTTTGCTTCATGCATAGTAGCTACAATCTTCCTGATCTTTGTTGTGATCATAATCCTGATTGTCTTCTTCACTGTTTTCAAGCCTAAAGACCCAAAAATATCTGTTAACGCTGTTCAACTCCCGTCATTTTCAGTCTCTAACAACACCGTTAACTTCACTTTCTCTCAATATGTCTCCGTCAAGAATCCAAATAGAGCTGTTTTCTCTCACTATGACAGCACCCTTCATCTTCTTTACTCGAGTTCTCAAGTCGGGTTCCTGTTCATTCCCGCTGGTAAAATTGATGCGGGTCAGACCCGGTACATGGCTGTTACCTTTTCTGTTGACTCTTTCCCTTTATCTGCTTCGCCGGATGCAGCGGTTAATGCGGGACCTGCGTTCAACGAAGGCGGTGGACAGCCCGGTTTTAATAATGGGTTTCGGGTCGGACCATCCATGGAGATTGAGTCAAGAATTCTAATGACGGGCCGGGTTCGGGTCTTGCATTTTCTTACCCATCATTTGGAGACTAAAGTTAGATGCAGAGTTGCTATTGCAGTGAGTGATGGATCTGTTTTAGGGTTTCACTGCTAGTAATAATGATAACCCCCTTTTATATATATATATTTTCAAGTGCAGTTTTTAGTGCAGCTTTTTTTTTTTTTTTAATAATTGGTTTTTTAATCTGAGGCCTAATTTGCTGAAGCAAGTGTGAAAATTTGATCTTTCCACTAGTGGATTTAGTTCTCTCTTTGATCTACATTTTGAAATTTTTGAGCTCGTGTATTTGCGCCCTTGTTTTATGGTAGCATTAGCTTCAGTTTTTGGTAAAGATCTTGAATTGCTGCACAGGAAAAGCTGAAAACTATGATGAGGTTGGTCTGTAAAAGGGTAGCTTTGCTTGGGATTTAATTGTGCAATGAGTAAAGGTTGATGCCATGATTAGCATGGTAACATGTGCAGTTAAGGTTCTCAGAACGAAACTTGAGCTTGGTCCGATCGTCAAGTTTCTGCAAAATGCTCCCTAGTTTCTGTTTATTAAAGAAAAAGGAGTGAATAATTTAATTTATCTGAATTTGGGCCAGTAAATGACGGGAAGGGGTAAAACGAGGATGTTGGCGCTTGACAATGTAATTTGGCAACACCGATATGGATGTTGGAGTCCTGGAAAATGGGCTGACTTGGCGGTGGTCGTGGTGGGAAATGAATTTTGGCTGAAATGGAGTTGGTGATTACTTGCAGCTGGCTGGGTGGTAAATGGTAATATTTGCCGGTGATAAACAAAGCAACCAAGCCTCTTTTTTTTTTTTCTTTTGATATTTTATTTTTAATACTAATATATTAATAATAATATAAAAACATTTTCTTTTAATTTATAACGATTTTTTTTTCAAAAACAATTATAAAGAGTCTCTTAGCTCCGATTGGATTGTGGGGGCTCGTTATTGAACACATTGTCCAATGTTGTTATTAATCTTCTAGTCGTCATTCTGGTTTTTATATTGATATAAAATATTTTAGTTTTGGAGTATTTTGATATATTATTTCGGGCTTATACTATTTATATATATATATATGTATGAAAAAAATTAAAATATTAATTTAACAAGCATAATTAAAATTCAAGATAAATTAACTTTAAATTATACAATACAAACACAGAGTCAAACAAATATAATCTCAAAATTAAAAAAAAATCACAAGTTAATCAAAATAAAGAGGATTTTAAGGCCGGAATGGTATATTCAGAATAGAACCGAGATGTTCATGTCGGAATTTGGACGGAATTAAAACCAAGATGAAAACGACGCCGTTTTGTTTCGGTTTTTTTAACGACACGAAACGTTTAAGCCGGAACAGAATGATATTGACAATCCTGGTCCATAATGTACACTCCACTCTCTTGGGATTGGAGATCCTTGTCTTTTTACGTGGGTATGATTAGTGGCTATTATAACTTTATTTTTTAAAGTACTTTTTTTATTTAAAAATATATTTTAAATAATATTTTTTATTTTTTAAAAATTATTTTTAACACTATCATATAAATATAATTTAAGAATATAAATTTAATTTCAAATAAAAAATAATTTTTTTTTATTATTTTTTTCAAAAATACTTTTAAAATTCAATAACAAATAGGTTATTATTAAAAGTGTCCATAAAAAATAAAGTGTCTCTTATATTGCAATTTTTATATTTTATATATATTATTTTATTTTTTAATAATGTGCTTGATTGATAATTGTATTTTGTAATTTTTTTTAAATAAAATCACCATAGTCTTAAAAACAATATTAGCACTAGGTTAATGTTAATGTTTGAATTTGTGAAAGAAAAAAAAAATATTTTGTTATTGGAGATGAGGGGATTGTCTAGTGAATGTTTTTTATAAAATAGTCTGCAATTTTTCAAATCTTATGTGTTTTAGTTTGGATTTTTTATATTTTGGTTTAAAAATTATTTTATTTATTTTTCAGCATTTGAGTTTAAGAGAAAAAATAGAGATTCGTCAAAAACAAATATTGAATGAAAAAAGACAATGGATATCAAAGAGCTTAATATGTGAAAAATGAGTTCTGAAGGAAGTTTTTCATCTCACAATGCTATCAAAAATAGATGGGGTTAAAGTTCTTTTTATTTGGTTAATTTTCATTTTTCTAAAAGAGATCATAGCTGTTTTGGTGGTTGTAAACAAGTTCTTTAAAGCTTCTAAGTTGTTTTTTAGTTATTTTTAAGTGAAAATAAATAAAATAGTTTTTGGATTTTGATAACAAAAAAATATTGTAGATGATTACACGTAGTTTATTAATCCAGTATATATGAAGAATGGAGTGGTCCTCCATTTAAAAAAAACAAAATCAACTCAAACACCTAGATCCTTGATAGTCAACTAATGTTTGATATTATATTTTAAAAATATTTTAAAAAAAATATTTTTATTTTTTATTTTAAATTAAATATTTTTAGTGTTTTTAGATAATTTTTATATGTCGATGTTAAAAATATTTTTTTTAAAATAAAAACACATCATCTTGTCATTTAATATTAATAACTATTTTTTAGCATATTGTTTTATATGTGTTTTTAATTTATTTATGAAGCATAAATAAAATATTTGTTTTTCTCAATTAAAAAAATCATAAAACTTGAAAACACATCTACAGCAATGCCGTGCATGTATTGTTATTATCATATAATGTCAAAAAAAATATTTTTTGAAAAGTTTTTCATAACAACAAGAGCAGTATACAGTCTTCTTTTTCTAATACATTTTCATAAAAAAAAAAAATCAAGTGTAAAGCTCTTCTCTTTGCTAAAACTTGCTTTTATGGATTTGATAAGTTATTATTTAACAATTAATTATTTTTATAAATAAAATCGCAGAAAAAAAGCCTATATAAATAAGATAGAGGGGTTTTAATTAAGAAGATACCTTTTTATCCTTATTTTAAGATATGTAAAATTGCTTCCATTTTTTTTTTTTTATGAACAAAAATATGTCTTGAAAAGCTATATTTGAAAAACATTATTATAAAAAAATTATTCTAGAAAATATTATGTTTCGATAAAATTTAAATTAAAGCGGTACTTGCTAAAAAAAATTATAATTCTTAATAATTTTATTAACACACACATCAATTTCTAGTTATATTTCTTGATAAACCTACATAATTTTTTTGAAGTTGCTAAAATATTTAACATATACAATTCAGGCAAGGCTCGAATCATCCGACGAGTTTATACTATTGCGAAAGCAGGGCCCCTCGTGTCACCTTCTGCAACATGACCATCCCGCTAAAAATTGTCAGCAATAAGCCTCTACTTTCACCTGTGTGGAGCTCAGCTGCTCTTCTTCAAGAGTTCGGAACAGGTCCCAGCAATTGCATACAAGTATGAAAATCGTAGCATCTGTTCACCGTGTTGAACATCAAGTACGCAATTTATTTAGAGAGTAAAAACCTGCCACTGATTTGCTTAAGCATCTTGAATATCATAGCATAGGTGACGATCAATTGGCGTGGTGATTTAAACAGTGAACAAAACTACTACCGCGTTATAGTTTTTAAACTGGAACTGTTTGAAGTATCACCCTTCAACCAAAAAACTCCCAAGCAGCCATGCTTGCATACCGCTAGAAGATTTCATGACTGCTGGAAGTGACAGGTACATGGTTGGTTTCTGAAATCCAAACCTTGAGACCAGGTTAATGATTACCACTACAGAATGCAATTAGAAACGAGATCAAGGAAATGCAATTTGAGAATAATTCACCAATAAAATAAAATAAAATAAAATAAAATAAAATATGCTTGGAATAAACAAAGTAATGAATTAAATTTTCATAATCCTTCGTCCAATAACACATGTACAAGAACAAGATAAAGGACAACATGTACCCACAAATTGCACCAAACTATTTGTAGCTGTAAAGCTTGGATTTTATGTCCAGATCTGGTCTCCACCACTGGTGAATTCCATGAGCTTCCCTAAAATCCTGACAAGGAGTTACATTTACAATTAGATTTGCTGATGGGATGAGGTGGAGCGGTTCTGACTCCCTGCCCATGGCACCCATGAGAAGACCGCCAAGAGAATTCCTGGTTGCTAATCTCTCAATAGCTCCAATTCCAAAATCATCCATCTTCTTCCTGTGCTCAAGATAACCGATATATTCTGAGCACAAGTGATCACCTGGATTGACAAAGAGAAATGGGATCCATGCAGAGAGAGCAGCAAATGGATCCTCGGATCGACTATTTTGATAGCTCTTCTTTGTCGCAAATGCAAGTCCTGCTGTTATCACACTGCTCGCAACCCGGAGCCCATGTTTCACTCGCTCATCTTTGATCCTCTCAATTGGGGCAGAGAAGAATGGTGAATTGAAGAGAAAAGCTTGAAGAAAGATGCCTGTCTTGGCCATGGTCTTTCCAGCTAGCAATGCCATTGCTGCTCCCAGGGAATGGCCAGCTAACCAGACATTTGATTCACCTACAGTAGCAACCACATTTCGGACTGCTTGGATAGCAATCTCAAACCGAGATGTCTCATGGAGTCCATTTCGGAGAATGTGGAGGTCCAACTCAAGGTCCCGTGAAACAGACTCTGGCTTGGTCATGGTGCCGCGGAAGGCAATTACAAAACGTGGGCTTTCATCTACTGAATAGTGATAATGAGATTTTGGAGGCTTGAATTCATAAATTGCAGCAAAAATGGAGGAGTCTACATCATCTACAAGGTGACGAAGCAACTGAAAGTGAAAGAATTCCCACCAAGGAGAAGCAAGAGCTTGGGGACCTTGACGTTGCAGCTGCCGGTCCCGCTCTAGAATGTAGACACCCTGAACCAAACTGGCAGCAACAGATCTTCGATGATGAGCATTTGTCCTGCACAATATCGCAAATAACATTGTTTCTCAAATGATCTAGTTTTTATAAACAAACATTCTTTTTATCTAATCACCATGTCGCTTAGCATCACAACTATTTCATTAGTAAGGATTAATAAAACAGCAGGATCAATATGGCTGCTGCATCACATTCATAAGATAGTAATGGCCCCAAAATCATGTGATGTTGTTTATGTACCTGAGTTGGTCAATGCAAGGGGGGAATTACATGAAAGCATCAGGGAGCTTACCAGTCGACAATAGCTAGGTGCACGGGTCCTGAGAGACTAAAGTCTTCCCTCTCAGAGGCCATAATACCATATGTTCCTGTAGCTGCTGCTTCTTGATATCTTCCAAGATGCGCCACTGCATTGCTTAAATAAAAACCAGTGAGTGGTTTACCGGTTTAAAACGACTAGATTTAACAGGCACATAGATCACACGCGGTCAAATTCTATTTCTCTCACAAGAAAGATACAAAAAAGCTAAACTCATCAGCATGTTTTGAGTGGAACAAACCAAGTGCTTCAGCAATATTTCAAGGATAAGATTTGAAAAGATTTTATAAGAGAAAAAGTTGGGAGTTAGTGAGAAAAATAAAGCTTTTAGGTGAAGGAAGAATATCAAGAGAAGAGCTTTACAAAAAAAGTGTCTGAAAAAACATCCAAAAAGAACATTCCTCAATTAGTTTAACTTAGACAGAGTAATATATCCATTTGAAAGGTAATTAAACTTTCCCATAAGAAAATTTCCCTCTTCAGGATACCTCTTATGCTCCTATAAAAATACAAACACCTCCCATCCAAACAGAAATCATGGTCCATCAAAATCTAAACTCGGGATCTAAGTCTTTATCTCCGCCAGCATACAAACTCTTTGACTAAGAACCTTAAGCCAGATTCAAAACTAGAATTTTCCTTCTGAACCAGTTGCAAAACAAAACCCATTTACTAACAAAAAAAAATACAAAGTACCAGTCTGAAAGAAAGAAAGAAAATGTTTCGTTTCAGAGAAAACTGAAATAAAAACCATCATGACATGATTTCTGACTTGTCAAAGTAATGGGAATGGCATCCAAGTATCTGTCTTTGTAACAAATGAAAGAAAGACTACAGGAGAGAGAGATACCTGGGTTTATTCAAAGGAATAACAGATCTGACGGTATGATATATTGATATGACAAGAAAGGCTTTTTATTGTTGGGAGGGAGAGGGCTTCCCTCTGTTTCTATTTAAGGTAGAAGTTTGATGTGCGTTAATAGAGGTTGCCGGTGACACGACAGCCTGCTTTAAAGACAAAAATTGTCGCTATTATATAAATAGTGGATTTTTTTAATTAACATTGTTTTTAAGAAAAAAACTGGTAAAATAAAAAGTTTTTTCAAAACAATATTTTATACATGTAATTATAAGAAAAGAGATTTAAATTATTTTTACATGAGCTATACACATTGTATTAAAGACAAAGGAAAGAGAAAAAAGAAAAAGAAAATAATATTGGAAGCATATTTTAAGTTTTTTTTATTAATATAAATATTGAGATCAGCTTGCGTGTATCTCAATTAATTCAATAGGTTTTAAAATTAATAATAAAATAAATCTTTAATGTTTCAAACATAAAACCATATAAAAAACAAATTTTTTAATGCTATATTCTTACCGGTTCACTCATCTTGTAAAAGGTTACATCTAAAGTTCTGTTTATAATACTACTAGTAGCTTCGAAAAAGTCTTGACCAAATAAATTCAACAAAACTAAACAAAGATAACTATGGGCTGCACTTCTTCTTAAAAACAAGTCAGCCATCACAAAGACACAATAAATTTACAACAAAAGCCCAATCTAGGCCCTAATAGTTTGTTTATAAAAAAAAGAAATGTTCAAGATAAACGTTCAACAACACTATAAATAATCATAAATGATAATCAGAGTGAGTTGCATTTTTTATTTATGAGCAAGTGAGCAGTTAATGAAAAAATAATAATAAAATAATCAAAACACATTAAAATTTTAATTACAATATCACATGTATCATAAAAAAAATCAATGAGATAAATTTAATGATATAAAAAAATCACCAACGGACGGATCACTTTCACCAGTTAACCTACTTGTGTTTAGACAATTGTGTGACCGACTTTGATCACTGTTGATAATGTTATCTCATTGAATTTTTGTTGTTGAGAACTTTAAAGCTTTGTTGATACAATCATAATTAAAGTTTCATATGCCTCCGAAGTTTTTTTTGTCTCCTTTTATTTTAATTTATAAAACACTTTAAGTTTGTTTATGTTATGGAAAATGATCTGAAAAATAATTTATTAATAAATTAATTTTTTCAAGTTTATTAAAATAATGAACAAATCAAAATTAAAAGTTGAATAAGAATAAAATTGAAAAATAATAAGATCAAATCTAAAAAATAAAAGGTGAATAAATTACAATAATAATAATTAACATTTAAATTATTTCAAATAAAATAAAAAAATGAGAATTTGATAAATGATAAAAAAAGCAAATAGCAATGATAAAAATAAGAACCAAAATTAATATAAAATTAAATTTTAGAGATGGAATTGAAAAATAAATATTCAAAAAATATATATAGCAATCAAAAGTTTGAGGATCAAATTTCTTTTCTTATTCTTTAACAAAATATAAAATTAAATAACACTCAAACCTCTTGGAGGCTATGTCCCCTTCAATCTCCCATGTTTGGAGCTCGGATCACCGGCTCCTGACAAGAGCGTGGAGGAATGGTGCCATTATCATTAGATTATGAGCCTATTAATAGTTCTTGAAATTTTAAAATGGATTAATATTTTTAACGGTTTAAGAGCTGTACATCACCAGCATCTAACATGGTGAGGCTTATTTCTGCAATTGCAAATATCCCTTGCATATTCAAGACGTAAAGGTTACGCTGGCAGGCAATACTTCAAATCTTACGAAGCAAGCACCCTGCATGAACAGAGAGGGCTTGCACTGTTGATCTCTTCGACGTTACAATTTCCGGCTATCAACCATGAAGGCATGTAAGCATAGGAAATTTGTAAAAATATACTAAATCCATATCGATAAATGGTTTGGGAAAAAGCAACAAATTTTCACCTCCTTTTTGTTACTTCTATAGCGTGTAGAAATACAACATAATATTGCTCCCCATCTTCCCAAAACACAAGCCATAAATGAAAGAATGCCATAACGCCAAATTATCGTACAAAAGAGATGGATGATTCAAATGCTGCTGTTCTACTTAGACCAAGCAACGGCATCAATTTCTGCTTGAGCACTTCTGTACAACTCAAGTCTCTTGGCAAGGGCTGTACGGCGCTCCATGACTGCTGGATCCTCGTTCAATAATGATGACAATTGCTTTTGCTGCAAAGATCAATTCAAAAGTCAATTGCATTCATCATCTGATACCAGCAACAGCATCGAATTTGACCATGAATGTAATAGATAACAATTAAAGAAGATTTTCATGAATATACATGGATTACAATTGAAGAAGATTTTCATTCTTACCTCTAGTTTACCCAACTCGGTGAAGAAATGATCAAGCAAGCTTCGCTTGGCCTCACGCACTTGGCAATAAACAATGGACTTTGGAATGGAGTTGCGTAGACTTGCACAGACCATATTGACATAAGACAAAACAGTTGATCCTGTTTGCAAGTTGCAACGAGAACTCTTAAGATTAGTAGTGACTAGTGAATCAAGCAGAAAAGATACCATAATCCACCCTTTTTTTAATGCAAAAATGAACTCATTAAACTTACCAATTCGTCTAAGATACGAGTCATTATATCTATCAAATATGGAATGGGTAGGGTTGCCACCCTTGTCAGCATCCTGAGGAAGTTTCCGGAAAAAGTCCACTGTCAGGTAGCTACACTCCATGTCAACTAGCTGGAGCGTTGCTTTCTTGCTTGTATCCTTCATTCTCTCAAGTGACTCAATAGCAGCATTACTGACCTCTACTCTAAGAGCAGGATACTGCTTCAACTCCTGAGAATCATTAAAAGCAACATTATCCAACAGCCTGAAAAATTAATTGATGGTGACCCGTGACATATAGTGCAAGACCAGGCTACAGCATCTGAGGTACTCCGGAAAACAGATAAAACACTAGAAGGAAGACAAGTGAGTTTGACTTGATCTTTTAGCAGCATAACTTTTCAACTTATAGATCCTGAAATCAAATGCCTACAAAAAACAAGGTGGAGAATGATTCTTGAAATCATATTATTAGAGCACTCCACAATAATACAAATAAAAAATAAAATAGATGTTTCTGAACGATGGACAATGGTAAAACAAGAATTGCGGCTACAGGTCCATTACATGTTACAAGCTGAGAGAAGCAAGCAGTTTCCTCCATGCATACAAAGGCATCAATCAATATTCTGCTTATTACCTGTAGAGTGCCATGTCAGGTTCTCAAGCCTGGCATGGCACTTTCCTCCATGCATAGGCATCATTCAATATTTTGCTTACTACTTGTAAAGTGCCATGTCAGGTTCTCAAGCCTCTCTCCTTTTCATCCCTCTTCCCCACCTTTTCAAATGCTCATAGGTAACAAATTCTCATACATGACAAACTGAGATTGAAGATGTATTCATTTCTATTTTCCTAAAGAGTAATGCCTTGTTTCACTGACTGCACAAAACTTAAAAACAAATACCAGAAGGTAAAGCAACTTCTATCGTGCCATGATGTATTCGGCCTTAAGACACACAAGCATTTAAAAGAAAAGGGGAAACTCCCAGTGTATGTAAGCATGCAGGGACCTTCCGAAATTCCATTCAGCTAATGTAGGCCCCTTGTTCACACACATATGACATATCAAGAACCTCTTTAAACCTTGCTAACAGAATGCACCCCGAACAAGAATTTTATAGAAGCAATTAGACTTAGAAATGACGGGAACTTACTAAAGTCTCATTGATAGCCTTGTGAACCAAATCCTTCAGAAGGCCATGAACCTTGATTATAAACAAACAAGCATCAGCTAATTGAAAAACATGCAATCCACCAAGATTCAGAAAATGCAAATGAAAGCGAGAAGAAAAGGAAAAGGAAATTCAGACACTCCTGCAGAGAAAATGTTGCTTTCTCCATTTTGAAATCCCTCTTTTTCACATGAACTAATTCCTAGGACCAAACAAAAGCAACTTATAAAACAGGTTCCGAAACAGATATTTAGATTATTTGGGTTGGCTATATCCAAGATACAGCAGAGTATGATACCTAAATGTACTTCAAACTTTTTCATCCGCAATTATCTCACAGTAAGAGATTCTGAACAGTTAAGTTTTGGGGAAAGTCTGAACAACATCAACTCAACTAAAGCCACATGAAGAAATGGGCAGCAAAAGATATTCAACTTTTCAATCATGTCAAGGAAAGTCCAATAGTTTTAAATATCATGCATACCGCATCAACAGCTGCCTCAGCAGGACCTCGGATTGTAACTACAGAAGATTCAATGAGACGGCGATATCCTTGTTCAGGAGCTATCAAGTGAGGCTGGTATCCATCAGCTTCAGTGATCAATTTTCGAATATTTTCCATTGAAAGTTGCTTGTCAAACTGTAACCTTTTTAGAGCAGCAGGAAGCTGGTTATCAAAAACATTGTAAATTTTATCACCACCAGGTCGGCTGCAAACAACATTGAATATATCAAATCAAATTGCTTGCAAAGATAAATCGACAAAATATAGAAATGCACCACAAAAAATCGAGCTGGTCATAGGCAAGGAAACAAACAAAGCACAGTACATACATGCCATCAAGATGCTCTTTGTATATTTGATCAAAAAGGCGGCAAATCTCCATGATCGAGTACATCTTTCCCTGCAAGTCAAGCAATCATAATTAGTGATTCACATACATGCACAGAAGGAGGAGAAGGAGGGAGATTCCTTATGATACCTATAGATTGTTAAAATGTCAAGATAAAAGTACACTTACTCCAGCATCTGCAGCGATAGGCTTTCCAAGACGACTCAATTCAGATTCAAGTTCAGCAATTGTTTTGTTGATAAGGGACTGAATGCCTGGAATTTTGGACTTGATTACACCTTCCAAATGCTGCAGTATTAACCATTAATGATTGGGTTATTACAATAACAGCTGAAAGTCTTTCAAAGTATATGGAGATTGGATACATATAAAGTAGAAGGGAAAGAGCAGAAAGCTCATAACTCACCTTTGAAAGCATCTTTGCTAGATACTCAGAACCCATTCTGTGGGCAAGGTGCTTGTATTCTGGGGTGCTGGAAAAATACTCACGTTCTCTACGCCGAGCAGCAATCATGTCCACATTCTTGTTGATATCCGCTTGTGAGCGGTTCACTACACCGACCCAGGGAAATTTTAGGCGGTAAGATTTTCCTTCCAACATCTACAAAAGCAAAACAGTAACTCATGATTGTGACGATGCTGAAGGCTGGTAACATCTCTAAAGGAAAAACAAAAATGCATTTAAATTGCAAAACATGTATAAAGCAACATTAAGCTGGGAATTGGAGGATTACACAGCCATATATAAAAAATTTGGACTATTTTTCAATGTTGGGAACTTAGGGCTTCTGCCATGCAGGACTTGTGCGATCCTCAACAACCAAATGCGTACCCAGTTTTTTAACCTAGTTTAGAATAAGATTAGAAATGTAGAAAGCAACATTCAGCAGGAAATTAGTGGATTACACCGCCATGTATAAGAGATTTTGACTATTTTCAATTTTTCCATGCTGGGAACTTAGGGCTTTATACTATGGAGGACACCTGTGTAATCCTTAATGACCAAATGCTTACCAATTTTATAGCCAAGTAGTTTAGAAATAGATTACTTTTTTCTTTTTAAGATTTCTAAGTCTCGAGATTATTTTTACAAGTTGAGTCTTTTTTCTGATATTATATATGTAATTTAGTTTCTTTTACTTCTGATGATGGATTAGAGGAGCATTGGTTGGTTGAAGGCAAGCATATCTAGGATGTTTCTTTGTTCTCCAAGCACAGCAGCTACAGAAAGCCAGGTTAAGTTTACAATACAGGCTGCTGCTGTCGGTTAAACCATCAAAACCTAATCCTTACTTCCAATGAATGAACCATGAAATTCAAATTCAAACTGATAGTTAGTTGCCACTAGAAACCAGAAGCCTATATCCTAATTTCCTGCCACTAAAACACACCCAAAAAAGAACCTTTTCAACCACAATTCCCTTTATAAACCCCAAACTAAAATGTGACCATGAATTTCCAAATTTATCAATCTACAACCCACCAAAAATAAGATAGCATGTCATCCAATGAGAGAATTGCTTGATTAGGAATTAAAATTTCCAGGAAGCTAGGACAAGTTGGTGTTGAGAGGAGAGTGTTCATCAAATGAATTAAGGTTCTTGAACACGAGATCACGTGTTACTCGTGTAAAATGTGCTGACAAACATTTTCTAGCCAGATTTTAGTGAACACTGTCAGCATCTACAGGAGCATACATTTATACTTAAGAACATGCCAGGTTGCATATAAGTAGCTTCGTTTTATCTCTTGAATGATCTACAAAAGAAGAAGAAGAAACACTAATCCAACTTACATCAACCGCATCAGTACCCTTATCCATAAGATCAATCTTTGTCAAGACTCCTAAGGTCCTCTCTCCTGAAAAATAAAAAACAGAACATCCAAGGAATTATATGGACTAAATGTTTCTGCAAGAAAAGATACAACATAGATTTTGATGTTTTGATTTCATAGTACAAATAATGCACAAGATTACCTGTGGGGTCCACTTCACGAGAGATTTTAATAGCATCAGAGGTAGCAAGGTCTTGATTGGCAGGTGAAATTGCTAAGATTATACAGTTGGGCTGCATTAAATTTAGCGTGACTTTGCTTAGTTTCATTATATCAGAACACAAAAGAATACAATAGCATAAAAAAAGGTAGAATTTAAAACATGATATTGAAAATTTTATATGAATTATCTGCTGGCTAAGCTGAGAAATATTTTGACAAAAACAGTAGCATCAATAAAAGTGAAAATATCCAATTTACACAACTATTCCCATTAGATACAGAGAGTTTGAGTAATGAAATGTGCATTACCTTCTCAATAAAAGCGCGGACCATGTTTTCAATATCTTGCACAATACTGTCGGGCTGACCCTCTGCATTTCAAAATAGATATTGGATATATTCATAAACTGTTAGAATATAACCTCAGAATGATCTACAAAAATAGCAGCAAATAAAGGAGGGAACTTTTTCTAACTTTAATGCAGTTGACTCTCAAGAAAATCTTAAAATGGTCAAACCGCCAAATGAAAAAATTGAGCTGATATGAGCAAAAATATTGAAGTTCAAAGGTTTCAAATCCCTATGGCGTTCATTCTCCTTTGTCTTCTCAACAATGAAAAGAATAGTAAAGAAGAAAGTCACCGGGTAACCAACTTGCAAGAGTAGAAGCCCAAATGCAACTTACCAACTGCTACTTTAGTAAGCCCAGGAAGATCGATCAATGTCAAGTTGACAACTGCCAAAATCCAAAAAAGTCAAGTGAATTCAGAAATAATGAAAAGGAAGAAAAAACTTAAATGGTTGCAAATAGAAAAGGCATCTGAAACATAATATTGTTTCCATACAGGAGATACAAAACAGAAGCACAAGCTAGACATGGATGTTTCTAAGAGAAACTAGACTTACCATTAGGAGAGTAAATACTAAGATGTATTGGAACACTTGAAATTTGCTTTGATCGACCAGTCTCTCTATCAGTCTCATCTTGAATCTCCCTCCTCACAGCAGCTGCACAAGCAAAAGCATCATTAACAACCGTAATTCAACAATTACCATCCATTCAACAAAGACACGATAAGAAGAAGAAACAAACACAAACTTTTCAACTACATAAACACAGCATAGATAGAGAATTGTACCAAAATCAGTAAATCTTTTCCTCGGGAGATGAAGGAACTCGGCATATTCTCGACTTCCTTCATCGATCTTATGAAGCTGCAACACAAGTGGCCGCCGCGTAACGATACCTACAGGGACAAACAATCGCATCACTCTCACACTCTAATTGCAGACAAACCCTAAATAATTCAGTAATTAAGTCAATAAACAGAATTGTAAGCTAATTACCGGATCCACGAGGCAAGAAATCCTTCCCTACTACACTCTCCAACACCGATGACTTCCCCGAACTCTACAAAACAGAAACAAAAAGCTATCAGCCAGCAAACGTCCAGGTCACAAAAATTGATTTGCTGAAAGTGAGAGAGGTAGATCTGGAGGCAAACCTGGCCACCGACGACCGCGATGGAGGGTAAGGATTCCCACAAGGTAGGTAATGCACTAGCTTCACCATGATCACCAAGAGCAGTGCAAGCTCTTTGAATTTTATTTACTAAAGAAATCAAGTTATCCATCAATAAACTAGAGACGGAGATCGGTGGCGGTGATCTGACAGATCGGGGCTGGATCTGAAGGAAAAGGTGGCGTTCGAGAGAGGATGGGATCTGAGCTTGAGTTTGAAATTTGAAGTTTGAAGGTTTTCTGTGCGTGTTCGGTGGTAGAGAAGAGGAGAAGGAGACGCTTTATTTAATGGTTTTTTAACTTGAGTGTTAGAACAGGGGCGGTAAGCGTGGGGACAACAAGGCCGGTAGCCTGTGCTAGATTCCAGTTTAAAATTATATTTTACGGTATTTTTTTAATGCCTATAAATATTCTACACTTCGTTTCTTACCTTTTCTTGTTTCAATTTCAAATGTATGTTTCGGCCTTTATTTTATTTTCTTTAATTTAGAGGTCACATATATTGTTTCGCACTCACACGAGACTTTTTTTTCTCCCTTTTAACTCATGAATATTTATAATAATAATACTAGTAGTAAATACAGCAACAAAATCAGCAAAATAAACAAATTATTTTTATTTTTATTTTTTTAGATAGACAAATTATGTACGGAATTAAAATGGAGTCAAAGTAAAATCAGTGTTAAGTCACCAGAAAGAAGCCCTAATTTAACCTTGAAGACTGCTTGCGAGAAAGAGGGTGATTTTTTGAATCCATGAGGGCAATAATGTGAATAGCTACAAAAAGTTCAACAAACGGTCTTTTATATATTTAAGTAATTGATAAAAAAAGCCCCACCGTCTGGTTTTTTGAAGACGGGCAATTTCAACTTCTCAAACACCAACGGCTAGTATTCCATGGCAAATTTTCAAGATAGAAATGAAAGCCAAATACTTTTTTTACCATCTTTTCTTTATTGACAGCTCATAAGTGAGATCGTGCTAGATTTTAAATGATTGGGTGAATTTTAAGATTTTTTTAATTTTATCATTTTATATTTATTTTATCCGCAGTCATTTAGTGTTGATTACTAATTTTTAATTTTATCATTTTATATTTATTTTATCCAAAGTTAGTGTTAATAATTAATATTTGGGAATATGGTTAAGATTGTTTTTAAAATACTTTCCATTCAAATATACATAAAAAAAATTTCAATTTTTTCAAAAATATTTTTGAAATGCAGTACTAAACACCATTCGATGAACTGCTATAAGATTCTTGAGTTACAAAAAAATAATCACTTGATTGTTCAAAATTAAAGAAAAGGTTAACTAAAAAACTAAAAAACAAAAAACATAGTAAAATTAAGTTGACCTGTAAATTTCATAACCATGAACAAAAGATGTTGGTAAACTTGTATAAAAAAAATGCAGGAAAATAATTGAAGATCGTTACTAATAAATCAAATGTGAATATGATAACTATACAAAAAACATTTTAAAGAAAAAAAATATAAAGCTCAATATCTAGTAAATAAAGCATTGAAGTATGAAAATAAAATGAAAAGTTTGCAAAAAACTTGATTTGAGACCACATAAATCAAGATGTGAAATCTTTGACACAATCATAATATCAAAGTGATTGTTGAAGAATAACAAAATATAATTTAAAAAAAACAGTGGAAAAATATTAGTCAACTCATTTAAGCTTGTAAAACTTGCAACCATGAAAATTATGAAATACATGAATCAAGGTGGATTAAAAACTTAGTTCCAAACTTATTTGATTTTTAAGGATGAAATCATGGAGAAAAATCAATTTTAAAAACTTGCGATAGGACAAAAATATAGCAATAAAAAAACAAAGATCAAATTTGATTGGAAATAGAATTCATGTAGGATGAAATTCTATAAAGAAGAAAGCCAGAAAAAAATATAGGGATAGGCCAGTAAAGAGGAAAGGAAGAAAAAATATATGAAGACTAATTTTTAAAAACTTAAATGTTGACTAATAAAATTAAAACAATTTAATTTGAGAAAATGATAAAAAAAAAAATCATGTCAACCTTTAAGACTAGTGGCTTTAGTCATGAACTCGAAACTAATCATATAACAAAAAAATATAAGTTCATTTAAGTTATCTTGCAAACCCTGTGATCATGAGCACAAAATTATAATAACCTGATAGAAAAGAAAAAAAAAAGATAGAAAGATTAATTTCAAATAAATTAAATAATAAAATTAAAATAATTCATTTATATATATATATATATATATATATATATATATATATATATATATATATATATATATATATATATATATATATCAACCCACATTAACTATTTAAACTGGTAACCAATCATGAGCTTGGAATTAATCCTATAGAAGACATGTAGTAAAAAATAATAAAACAAAACTAGAAATAAGGGGTAAAATTAATATATAAAGAAAATCAACTTTAAAAAAAGGAAAGAAATTAACATAAGCAAATCTTTTAAACATTGTCTAATCTTTGAAGCATGTAACTTGTGAAATCCTCGAACCAAGTTCAATTAAAAAGTTTAATTCTAAATTAATTTAATTTTAAAGAATGAAATCATAAAGAAAGTGTCAATTTTAAAAACTTGCTAAATAAAGAAATAGTAGTAGGACAAGGATAAAATTGGATAGAAAAAAGCCTATGGAGTATGAAATTATAAAAACAAACCTAAAAAATGATCTTAACAAAATAAATAGTAATCAAAATAATAATAAAATAATTTAAAAATCTTGCCAATAAATATAATAGAGATCAAATTTGATAGAAAAAACCCTATGAAATGTAAAAACAAAACCTAAAAATGATCTCAAAAAATTAAACAACAATAAAGAGACTAGTAGTAATTTTTTTTATAAAGGAAGAAATTGAAGAGAAAATATAATTTTTTGCTTGTAAAAAATAATAATCAAAAGAATAGACTGAATTTAGAAGATTAAAAAATAACAACCAGTGAAATTGAAAAATATTTGTAATTTCATAATATATTTAAAATAAACTATATAAACTAAAAGGATAGCTTCAAAGGACGTAGTGTGATGATAAAGAATCTGAAATCTGTATAACAAGTCTCCATGTTCGAGTCAAAATATGCATATCTTATAATAGCTTGTGACAACCAGGATTTTATTCTCTTATTTGGGTTCACAAAGTGTGTTTTTTAGGGATAAGATTTCTTTAAATAAAAAAAACAAATTGTGTAATGAAAAATAAATTGTATTATATGGGCTGATATAACTTTTTAAAAGGATGGTGATGTGGGGAGAGAGGAAAAAAGAGGGTTATGGACATCAAATCTCATGCGTGTTAGGAGCACACACCATCCAATAATATTTAAGGGCATCAAAGCCTTACAAATATTGTCATAAAAAGGATAAGGGTTGTCCACATGTTAAAGTACAATCCTGTACACATTGCTCTAATGACATATACTAAGAAGGTGTTTGGTAGTGTGGTAGGATTGAAGTTTGAAAATAAGTCAGTGTTTTAGTATTTGATAAACATAAAAAAACATATAATTTTCAATGGGTCTCACCTTTAAAAATCAACGAAACGTCGATTGATGAAAAGCAGTAAAGAGCTGCTTTTCATGGCTTAATCTGTGATGAATTACCAAGCTGCTTAAATAAAAACTGATTTCAACAACAATGTTATCATTAGTTTTTAATTCCCAAATAAACCCTCACCATCTACCATCTATTCTTCCCTTCACCATCACACTGCACCTCCTGTCGTTGCCATTCATCCTCATAAAAACCCATTGAACAAGCTTTTAAGGTTGCATTTCATGTATTTTCTGCTTTAGATTAGGAGATCCTATGAAGTAACAATTGATTATCATCCATATCAAAGATGTATTGATTCACAAACAAAATTAATTTTTGACAAGAGAGAAGAGAAACAAAGGAAAAAATAGATACATACAAATTGATCATCTCTATCTCTTGGGGGTCTCACTACTAGAAAGGGGGGATTATTTTGGTTTGGGGGGAGGGGGGATTATTCTGGTGTTGGGCGTGAGTGGGGTCTAGAAAGGGGGGATGGTTCTAGAGAGGGAGTGGAAAGGTTTATTTTTATATATATATATAATCAAATTCAATTATGTGATTATTCATTTTTTTTATCATATGATTTAAAAAATTATATTTAAAGCTAAAAGGAGTGAAGAAAATATTTGTTTTAATATCAAAATAATATAAAAATCTAAAAACTTAATTAAAATATAAATAAATACATTAAAAGAATATCATAATATAACTTTTGAATTGCAATACTAATTTTGTTTCAAATGATATTTTACCAGATATTGTCTCTCGATCAAATGGTCAGAGATCGCAGAGAACTTCATGCATGGATTTAGTTAGTGATGAAATTACAAGTAGTTTGATAAGATAATAAAAAAAATATTCAATTTACTTAAATTATTCATTACATTATGAAATTATGATTATTAATACAATATATAAGGGTGTGTGTGTGTGTTTATACCAATTAAAGTAATTTCAAAGTTGAAAGCAATATGAAAAATTTGGTAACCAAACACATGAAACTATTTTTCATTAATTTCAAATTCAACCACAATTTTAACCAAACACTTCAAAAATTATTATAAAACGCCAGTAAAAATATTTTTCATAAAACTGTTTTTTTAAACTCAATCATAAAAGCAAAAACAATACCAAACACACTCTAAATAACATAAGCATACAATGACTCCCATATTGTTTTCAGAGAGATTGATTAAAATTGTTTTTAAAAATATAAAAAAATTAATTTACAATAAAAGTTAAAAAGTAAAAGCAGTGTATCAACATAAAAATGGAAACTATGAATCCACAACTCTTGGCGCATTTATGTATTCATGAACAAAAGTTTTATATTCGATGGTTTCTATCTATGGAATAATGTTACCAAGCACATCTAATGTAGTTGATGGTGTGGCTACAAGTAGTTTTCATCCAGAGATACGGAGAAGAAGATCAAAGAACCATCAACCCACGTATATTAAATGGACTGTGATGAAACTAAGAACAAGGGACAACGGATAAGTGGAAGGCTTCTTCATTGAATATTGCTCAAGTAATGCCATACGGGTAAAAGTGTTCCGCAACAGGGACACTAAATTGAACCTATAAACAGAAGAAACCAGAGGCAGCTTATTCTAGGATGATGATTTCAGCATGTTTATCAGCTAAAATCTCTATCGTTAAAACTTAGATAACCTAATGCTCTGGAGGATGCCTTTACAGAACACGAGACAATAATTAGTCTATAATAGAGACACAAGGATGTATGAATTTTCAGTTTGTGCCGTCAGGAGATCCATAGCCATAAGGGTTCTTGCTGGCCCAGTTCCATTGATCCCTGCACATCTCATCAATGCCGTATTTTGCCCTACAAGAAAATTACCACATTTAAAGAGGAAAATAAAGGAAAATTTGACAAAATCTACATAAGATAACAGTGCCAAAGCCCTAATCAGCTTTTATTATCCAGATATAGTGCTCATACTTGATTTTCAGAATTTCATCTCCTCGATTAATTTATTTCACTACAAACTGCATTGAGATAGATAATCGTTTGGGTCTTTAAACTTACTTCCAACTCAATTCATGTTCTGCCTTCTCTGTTGCTGCATACACAGTTTCAGCATCACCAGGTCGCCGTGCAGCCATCACAAGAGGAATTTTCTGGCATGAGAAGAAAGAACTCTCAGGAACAATAAGTACAAATATTATTTTTTTGGCAAAACATGGATTTTCCATCTACCAGATAACAAAAATCATTACCTATATGATGAGTAATTTGACACGAGGATTTGCAACTAGATTTAATAATAAAAAAAAAGTAGCTTTAGAGGTGACATGGTGACACAAATTGTCTTAGGCTCGGGTCAAAATTGATTCATGTTTTCCTTCTACAATTCTTTGTAGTCTAACTTGGAAACACCAGTCTCTTGTCATTTTTACAAAGCTCTAAACAGAGCCAGATTCCAGGCACCCACAAGCTATAGGTAAAGGGATACGTCAAGGCAAACCAAAAACCACATACCATGATCACCATGATCACTAAATAAGAAGCGTATTGTATTCAAGAAATATCTCAGGGCAGCAGCAGAATCGACAACTCTTTGATAGGGTTACAATTTCCCATCAGTGAAAAGACTGATGAAACTTTAAGAAGGTATAAAAACATTTAAAAAATCCAGACCTTTCCAGATGCCTTTTCAAATGCTGCGACCATCTCCAGAACTGATGTACCTTTCCCTGTTCCCAAGTTGTACACTTCACAGCCTATGAGATGCATCCACAAGGTCCAATTTTATCAGATTTTCATGACATACAATAACAACAATAAAAATAACCAGTTTGACCTATCAACTACTTAAGAATTCCCTAATTGTGAGCCTGCAAATTATTTAGAAGGAAAAAATTGGGTTGCCATAAAGAAATTGCACATGAGTTCATACCTATATTAGCTTCAGAGAGCTTACGCAGTGCAGCAATGTGCCCATCTGCTAAATCTACAACATGAATGTAATCACGTACCTGGAAGACATCAAAGCCATCAAGAGGATGGGGTAAAAGGAAAAGAGTTAACAGCAGATGGATTCCTAAGCCTAGTACCAAAACAGAGATCAAGTTCATAAACGCCCTTTGATAGTCTTAAACCACAGAAAAGAGATTCCACAAACCGACAACCCTAGGTCCATCAAGCAAAGCGGAAAATACAGACATCAAAACCCATGTGATTGTGAGGAAGCCCAGCTACCAGACAAAAAATGAGCCCTTTTGCGAAGTTCCTAGTTAAACAAAGCATTCAGATGAACACAAACATGTATGTGTATTTCACTAAAGAAAAGATCATCCCATTTTCAAATACTTTTTAGTGCTCCTTAACCTGATTATTGACACATGCTTTGAAGGTTTCTTAGCATCAACCATGCGTGGAAAGTTGAGATATTTATAAATTGAAGGTATAAATTGACCATATAACTTAAGAAAAGAATGCATGTTTTCCACTAGAGAATTATAGAGACACAGCTTATCAAACCTGTTTGTGGTTCAAACACAAAAACAGCCAAGCACATATGTGAAAAATGTAACAAAGGTAGAATGCTGACAATGAAAACATACCCCAGTTCCGTCTTTTGTTGGATAGTCAGTTCCAAAAACTGTTAGATGAGGACGCCTGCCAACAGCAACTTGCTGCACATAGGGCATGAGATTGTTTGGAATTCCACGAGGATCCTCGCCAATATAGCCACTCGGATGTGCACCAACTGGATTAAAGTATCTGAGTAACATGATCTTCCATTCAGAATCTGAACTGTAGACGTCACGGCAGATCTCTTCAATGAAAAGCTGAAAGATCAAACAAGTAAGATGAAAACAATGTCCTGATAAATATTTTCTATGCTGAAATTTTAAAGACCACAAGGCAACAAACTTCAGTGAGTGTCTAAGAGATCAACAGCCTGGATGCATTTAATGAAAATTAGAAGCAAACCTTGGTTCTTCCATATGGGTTAGCAGCAGACAAAGGGAACTCTTCTGTACATGGAACCTCCTTTGGCCAACCATAAACAGTAGCTGAAGATGAAAACACCAACTGAAAACATAGCAAATAAAACCAAAGATTATTCAAGCATGCCTTCACTGATAACTGCAAAGCAACCTAGAGAAAATTACCTGCTTGCATCCATGAGTAGCCATTACTTCTAGCAGAGTAATCGTTCCAATGAGATTATTGTTGAAATAAAGCAATGGTTTCTGCATACTCTCACCAACTGCTTTCAGCCCAGCAAAGTGAATGACAGCGTCAAACCTTCACCATATAACCAGTCAACCAAATTGAGAGCACAAAAATTACAAACACATCAAGAGTAACTATAATAACAGTGTTAACTGCTATTAATTTTCTTTTAATAAAAAAAGAGTAAATTCTAATCTAACAACACATATTAATCAAAATATTCAGTGAAACTTATTACCTATCATTTCAGTGTAATTCCAATAACATACACAGATAAAAAGAATTAAATCAACCAAAAAAACAAAAAATCAAAACGGCAATCGTACTTTGTCTCGGCGAAAACATTTTCCAGAGCCGGCTTGTCCCGGAGATCAACCTGCAAATTCAAGCATAAAAACATAAAAACCAGCACCATAATTCAGCAATCATATATATTTTTTTTAAAAAAGGAATGAATCATGGCACCCTGTCGTTACGGTCTAATCATTCATGAAAGTATAAGCGGGCCCACTGGCCCACAGTCTACATTTTTGTTAATTATTTCCCACAAAATCATCAAATGTAACAAAACCTAATTAGCAAAAAAAATAACAAAGATAATCCTAATCAATCGCGTAATTAGTCGATTAACCAAACAAGCCAAAACAACAATTCATTAGCAGATAAAATAAGAATAAGAGCAGAAGATCACAGTAACGAACCTGATGAAAGACGAGGTTTTTTCCGAAATCATCGGCGAGTTCCTTAACTCTTTTAAGAGCAATATCAGAGGCGTTGTCGAGGTTATCAACAACCACGGTGTTGTAGCCGCCTAATAAAAGTTGCAGCACCGTGTGGCTTCCTATGTAGCCGGCACCTCCGGTAACCAAAATATTATTGACCATGATAACAGTGGTAATAATATAAAAAACGAGAGGAAGGGGTTTTTTTTTGAACGATGGAGAGAGACGGGGAGGATTTGGCTGCTTATATAATACAGAGAGGAAGTGATCACGGCAAAACTGAATTGAAGAGCGGTAGTCTTTATGGAAGGAAGGAAGAGAGAATATGTGCGAAAAAGGGGGAATATATGTGAAGAAGGGAAAGTGAAAATAACGCCACCCAAAAAATAAATAAAAAACAAAATAAAATAAAGGGGGGTTGTTTGTTGTGTTTAGAAACTTTTCGGAGGAGAAAGGAGTCGATCGGCCACGTGGTGGTGGGAGTTTTGCCTGTTACAGGATCTTCGCTAGCAGAATGTAATGAACTTCTTTTTGAGAGTTTCAGAGAATCTGCTGCTGTATTTTTGTGAGTTTACGATAACACCCTTCTACTTATTCTGTATTTCTTTCAGCGCTCCCCGTGCTTTTATTTTTTTTAATGAAAATCAAGTCCATATTTTCGGATCCTTCATAGATACATGTTTTAAAATTCTAAGCCATTAAATTCAATTACTCTATTTAGAATACATATTTAGAAATGAATTGAATTAAATCAAATTAGATTATCTATAATTAATTTAAAAATGAAATCATTTCTTTGCGTTACAAGAACCAAATGACGTCAGATAAAGGCATTTAGAAAAATATAAATAGGCCCGCCACTTGTAAATATTTAGTGAAGGTTTAGAGTACTGGTGGAGTATATTTTTGAAAGTAATTTTATTTAAAACATATTAAAATAATATATTTTTAATTTTTAAAAATTATTTTTGATACAAAAAATAATTTAAAAACATTAAAAATTTAATTAAAAAATAAAAAATATTTATTTAAAATACTTTTGAAATGGAACTCCAAAGAAAGTATTGAAAAACCTTTTTCTATCTGCACAGCAGCCTGTGCACGAGGAAGGGGAGCAAAATGTTGCAGGATGTTAGTTGTCGTACAGTATGAACTATCTTTTTAAAAGCTGTTATCTTGCGCCTCTGCAACTTTTTCTGAATGTTTTTATTATTATATGCTCATAAAACGATGAGTTTTGCCTTGATAGGAGGAGTGGATGCACATGTTCCGCACATTGATGGACGCGAGAGGTTCCTGGTCAGCTAATCTTTTTCCGAAATTGTGCTCTGAAGCTTTGGAAGCTTGACAAGGCAGAGGATACATGGAGACGAAGACCCAAGTTAAGACAGAACAGTCACTTTGATGTGAAGCTGTCTTCCTCTAGCAACGAGCATACTCGTCCTGTGGATGAAGGCATGGATAGTTTTGCGGGTGTTTTTAAAATATTAATATAAGAATTATCAAAACACATTAAATGATAAGTTTGATATTTTGTTTTTAAAAAATATATTTTTTATTTTCTTACTTTGAGTTAAAGTTTTTTTTTATTTGTATTTTAAAATATTTTTAAAAACAACTTCACGGCAACCTTCACCAATGCTAGCTATATTATGCCATACGTGTGTCTATGCCCTAAAGAAAGAAAACCTTGCTATTATCTATCTATCCTTTTTTTTTTTTTCTCAATTTGGATACTGTTTCTATGTCTATCCGCAAGTGGAAGCCTAGAACACGAAACTGCAAAAGGATGCCTCCTTTCAGTACTTATCTTGTCTTTTTTTTACGGATAGAGTAAGAAAAAAAGATATCTTTTATTATTTTTTTATTATTTGTTTTTGGCTATATTGGCATCACTAGATCATTACGAGAAAACTCCACAGCTCAAAGGCATGCCCGTTTGAGTCAACAAAGAATTATAAGGTCGGTGGTGGGATTGTGATATTTTATTGATTCGAATTTAGCTTGACACCGGCATCGTTATAGGCCTAAAAAGATACTTAGAGATCCAATTTAGCTTTCTGTAACATGATTTTTAAAAGGGGTATCGCAATATTCAATCCACTCCCTTACCTTTTTAGACATGATTAGCAATTTCATGAACTGGGTTGCATGTTGCTTCACTGTCCTGACTTTACACAAAAGCAAAAAAGGAAAAAAGGTAATCTCCTCTCTGGCCTTCAACAAGGTTTCGTCCGTGTCATCTTGCTTTTTATCTTGCAAAAATTCCCATGCTTTACGTGCAAAAATAGCTGGAGATGCTTTCCTTTAGCTTGGCAGGTTTTGCGAAACGCCGAGGCCCTACTAATGCGCCATGCAAGCTAAGCTATGCCACATACATTAGTCTCCTTTCAAATCACTGCCACACCTATACCTAGATAAACAAGAAAACAGTAATAAAAATAAAATGACAGAAAGAAAGAAATCATTAGATCTAACCGATTGACTTGGCATATACTGCGTTACTTGTACCAACAGCAATGCTAAATTAGGTAACCAATTGCAGTCACATCGTTGATTCAACCATAAAATATAGCTGTCACCTATTTTAGCTTAAACCGGCTTCTGACTAAAAGCAAATGCACCATACAGTCGGGGAAAAGAAACCACTCACAGGATTACTACAGGATATCAGATGGAGACAACTTAGCATTCTTTTTATTGTTGATCATTGCCAAATAATCCAGGCTCCACAAAAGGAAACATGAAATATTTCCAACTTTCTGCTGAAATAATCAGAATTTATCTACAGTAACAATCAGGAAAACTAAGAGCATGCCCCTATATTTCTACCGACATCTGCGTTACAAAACTCACAAGTGAGGTGATTTCCAATGCCATATACAGACAACACATAACAAATACCTTTGTATCTTAAGTAGGTTAAGTATTCAATGGGTTCCAGAACTGTTTCCGGCTGTGGCACAACCAAGCAGCTGGCTTCTGTTCCTCCATTTAAACACATGTCATGATTTGATTGTTGATGTGCAATGGTAGTCTGATCATGAGCTAGCGCATTCAAACAAGCATGTTTCCTGCCTGCTTTTTAGATGATTCAACCGAGGACATCTTCTTGAGTAGAGGCATAAGGTATATCAATGCAATACTATGTAAACTGGAGATTGGTGGCTGAGTCTAACCAGAACCATGATCAAACCCGCTCAGTATTCACAGGTTGGGAACTAAGTAATCTTTCAGCCTCGTCATTTGCTTCAGCTTGCAGTCTCCATCTCTGCATCAAACCAGATTTTTCCTTCAGAATTTTTTTTTAAAAAAGGGAAAAGGTAAGACAGAATAATGGAAAATTAAAGCAAACTGCATGACAGATGGATAATTGGATTGTTTACACATTTCATCTCTTCTCTTCTATTGATCTATTTGTTTTCAAGCATTCAGTATGGTAAAGTTCAAGGGTTCATGATCAAGTACAGTACGTACACTCATTTCATAGATATTTAAGATTTAGTTTCTTCTTCACAGTAGTTATTCCAAAGTTGACTTTGAGAATCTCAGTCTAATTGATTCTCTTTCAAATATGGTTAAGACTAACAAAAAAAAACATGCCTCTTCAAGATTTTCCAGCTCCATGATTTGCTGTATTTGTTCAGCCATGCTTTCCTGTACACAAAAATTACTGAGTTCAGTAACTTTGTTTAACCAGTGAGTGATCAAGGATTTAAAGCAACTAAAATATCACTCACCACATTGCTCAATGCTTCCGCAGCAAGAACATCAGAGTCCATTTCAACCTCAATTTCAATCATTGAAGAAATCTGAGAGAGAATAGCAACCATATAGTGACTAATCCCAATTTGCAGCAGAAATTAAAACAATACATGTGCATTTCTTGATGGTAATGATTTAAGGGGAAAATTTAACCCTTGATTTTTTATTTTATTTTCCCTCTTCTAGTGTCAAATACATACTCTTGCATAGCTATCAATGAGTTCGATCCGCCCTTCGAGTGAATTTTCCAATCCTTCTCGTACCCTTTTCACCCTAGTTCTACGGGCACTGAGAGAATGAAATGAGTGAGCTACAAAGAAGGTAACACGTGTGCATTTAGAATAGATTCAGTAAGCATGATGAACTAGATTGGTAGAATGTCAAGGGGGTTTCACCGATAAGAAGGTTCTCCTATAGCAAAAATTTTGTTCTCCAGCTGACACATCCGAGCCAACATCCAAACCTTTACATGCAACACATGGACATCTTACAGTCATTTCTTCCAAATCTTTTGAACACGTCTGTTGCACTTGAGGTACCAACAGACAATGTGAATCTAAGTGGAGATATTACTGACATATCAAGAAACTAATACAAGAAGTTGTGATAGTACCAGTCACAGTATGTATGTTAATACCTCTTTTTCAGCAGCTTCTTTTAGTTCCTTAATACGAGACTGAAGTAAGTCATACTGAGACAACAGCTTCTGCTTGATTGCAGTTACATCCACTGACTTTTGAGGAAGCTGACACCATCCAAGAGATGATTATTCATTTTGTGTTCTCTTCAGAAGAATCTTTAACAGGTTGAAGAATATCCAAATCACTTAATAAACTTAGCTTCATTCAATTACAACAAGCAGCCTTACAACTGCGACAGTCTAAATAAAGCATCCAAGGCAAAGGAACCAAGAATTAATCTTCTGTTTCAGATACCAATGAAGCATGGACATTGAAAAAGGAGTCTAGTAACAAAATGCTAGAACTTTTATGACATGAATAGATTAAGAGTTAGATGGATGTCTTAAGCAAGTATTTGGAATCTCAAAAGCAGAAACTAGTTAACAGAAAAATATCCAAGAAAACAGGAGATTGAGGCTCACCTTGTTCAATCTAGGGAAAACCAGTGTATTTAGAGTAGCTCCAACACCAAGAGAAGAAATAGCAGCAACTAAAAGGAATTGGGGCAAGCTGGGATCAATAATACCAGATGCAGCATCTCCAGTAGCCAAGACAGCAAGGAGCGGAACAAGAGCAGAAGGGTCAAGCAAGGATAGCTTTCCATCTTTTACAGGGGCTCTTAGCAACAGTGACTCCCGACCATCTTCATGGTTCGTCAGGCACATAGGTTCGCCAGGGTTCACATTGCGAGCCTTTGGACTAAATTTAAATGGGCCCACATTTCTATAGACATTTGATGGAACTGCTGAAGCAATGGTTACCCTTTCACCTTTTTGTGCTGGAAGGTCAACTGTTTCAGTAGCAAATCTCTGTGTCCGTGCAATACCAGAAGGGGTCTGTACCTGAAATTAGAAATGCATAGAAATTATTATGAAACGTTTAAGGAGAAAAGGTGCGTCTAAATATTGGAAACTAAGGCCCTGTTTGATGGTCTAATCGGGAGGGATTCTTTGTTAATATGAGGTTAGTCCAGTGAAAACATTAGCAGTGGACAGAGGGGAAAGAAGCATAAACGTCAAATTTCAGGTCTCCAGAATGTAGCAGGACAGCCAGATGAATATGAATTTGCTATTATGCCATATGGGACACCAAAACTTGCCACCAAAGGAAGAAGAAGAAGATTACATGGAGGGTGCCACTGAAGATGTGTTTTTTAGAGCACAAAAGGCAACTTTTGGAATTGATGGTGTATACAACCTACGAATCCTATCTAGTATGAGGCCAGTGGATCAACCTGTGAAAAAACCTCCTGGAACTAAAGAGAGAGATTTAACCATTTAAACTACCATAACAATCTTGTCTTGCAACAGCAGAACTTTTTAAACCTTAGGAACATGAGCAATGATGGCCATAAAAGCTACAAATACCATAACAATTTAATTGTTTCATACCACTTCTGAAATGGCTGGTCAAAATATTAGTTTTGCATTAAAACTTAAAAGATAGCTCGATATAAAATAACAATGAGTTTCCAAAGAAAGGCTTAAAACCTTAATAAAGTGCAAGAACCAGTTGAAATTCTACTTCAAGAAAAACATACCACAACGGAGTGAACAGCTGCAGGAATACTTTGCTTCATTAGTTGCAAAAATCTTAGCCCCCTTTCCCAAGCAGGAAGATCCATGCTGCGTTCGGCAGGAGTATTTCCTTAGAAAAAGTGAATATCCCAGGATCAACACCATACTAGTTATTGTAAAAAATGAATTTATCAGTTCAAACTATACCTTGCCGAATGAAAACATCGTGGGTGTGCTCTCAACTAAATAATTTAAAGTAGCTTGAATTCAACAATACAGATGGAAGTAAACCAACCTGACTGCTTCTGAGTCGATGCTGGTGATATCCCCAGAAACAAGCTCGTATTGGTACCGGCACTTGGCACAAGATGCAATCTACAGAAAAAGCATTATATCATCACTGCAACATATCAAACAATTAAACTACAAGTGACGAAAGCCATAATATCCAGAATTGCAGAGCTGCCAGACATCCAGGCTAGACATTAATCGTCATATTATTTTGAAAGCCCTTGTATCCAAATACCTGAATGCCATGTTGAGGTTGTGCAACGGCAACAGCTATCATACAAGTTGGACATCTCACAACCTTACCAAATGGCACCTACCAATGACACAATCCAAAACTTTATCATCACTAGACTTCCTTTTTTAATCAATGACTATTAATTAACTACAAATCACCACTTACTATTAATTAACTACAAATCACCACTTACCTCTTCCTCGCTAGGCGACACACCAACGCGGCAAATATAATCAATCATCTTAAGAGCATCAGAAACTTTCAATGCCGCGGCAAGACCTTGAACTAATGAATTGTAAACAGTAACATCTGGCCGCGACCATTTCCATCTCTCTATCTCAGTAACGCCTGCAATATAATATTTATTTTATTTTAAAAGAGCAAATTCAAAATGAACCGTACTGATTAATAACTAACTAGCTAACCGACTACCTTGATCGAAGCTGGAACGCATAGCGTAAAAAACAGAGAGAGCCAAATCAGTATTGCCGCGATCAATGGCGGCAGTTATAATACCACAGCAGTCAGCTACGCTAACTAAACCGTTACTTTTATTAGTGATTTCAGCGATTATTTGGAGGGCTTCATTGGCGTCTTTAGCAGCGGAGACTCTAGAAAGGGAATCTTCATTTAGTGATAAAAAAGAGCTGTCATTGTTGTTGCCGGCGGATTGGCTCAGTGAAGAAGCGAGTGGTTTTAAGGGTGGTGTTCTTGAAGTGGAAAAAAGTGGTGCGGTTTTATGGAAAGAAAATAAGAGGGAGAGGAGAGTGGCTGTGGTAGTGTGGTTTGGTTTTGGAGAGAGTTTAGAGAGGAGGGAAGGGGAGAGTGAGAAGCGCGAGAGGTAGGAGGAGGAGGAGCCTAAGTTTAGTGTCATTTTTTTATTATCGTTGTTGTTGTTAAGATGAAGGAAATTGAAGCGGGGAGGGTGGTTTGTTAATGGCTGGCGGAGTTTGCTGCCTCAGTTCCCTTTTCTGTTTGTTTCGGATGACGAGATGAGAAACGAGAGGCTGTCGGGCGTGGTTGATGATTACTATTGGATAAAAGAAAAAAGAACATTCATTTTGTAAAACCTTATTATGGGATGGAACTGCGGGGAATCGAACCCCGTGCCTCTCGCATGCGAAGCGAGCGCTCTACCATATGAGCTACAACCCCCAAGCTGTGAAGGGAACAAAGCTATTATAATCTTTAATTATAAAAGCTTTTCTTCTGTTATAACTAACCCCGTCTGCCAAGCCACTGTTAAGGTGGTTCAGTTTTCCCTTGCCATTTTGCTTAAAAGCAGGTGGGTGGAGAAAACCAACCCTCTGCTGCTGCAAAAGCATCATCTTGTTGGGAGAATCCGACCAAAGTCATGCAAAGTGAGAGGCTAACTTCATTGGATGACAATAAATGCATTGGCTGCTGCCAAGTTCTGATTCTGCTTTATAGCTTCTAGTTCGCATTAATAGAGATATCAAGAATAGCACCATGCTTAAGACATTAAATACTTGCTACTGGACCAAAATGCAGGGCCGATTAAAACATTGCGCACCAACTAGACATCACCGCTGATCAAAAGGAATTTTTTTGTCATTACAATCTGCTGAGGAGGTACGAAAGAAAACAAGTCATTTTCTACAAACCACCCAAACCCAGCCATCATCTTCAAATGTGGTATGTGATATCCGCCAGTGAATGCCAAAACCATGCTTTCAACAGCCACAATTTAAGGGGAACTCAGGCACCCAAATGGTGGAAAAACAAACAAGTAAAAATATCTAACAAACCATGAATTTAACATTCTGTAACTGATATAAAATGCCACTGGGAAATATACCACGCTAGATATAGTTCAACATAACAAACAAAAATTAATTTTTTTGGTGAAGCCTAGGTTCTGCAACAGAAGCACCCTTAGCACTCCAACTTGCATGAACAGGGTCAGTAGGGAGGCTGAGAAGACATGACCATAGCAAACTTTGCTTCAGAGTCACAAACATCCCGTCTGATCAACCTCTTACAAGAGTTCAGATCAGAACCGGCCTCTTGCCCATGGCACCCTTGGCCGCCTGCCACCGCCATTGTATTGTATAGCATTGTTTTTCCGTGACAAGACTTTCATCCTCTGCTCCTTCATGTTAGCAAACAATAAATCCAGTGTTTGGGGCCTCTGCTTAGCACCTGCATCCCCTTGATGCTGTTGTTGGTTCTGGCGTGGCGGTGACTGCACAGCAACAACAAAAATCATCATGATATGGATGCATTCACAACAAAGAAGCAGCCCTCTATTAGTCATTGCTGCACACCCTAAAATGATATGGGGCATGGTATAATCATGTTTTGCCAAAAAAGCTTGTCTGACCTTGTAATTTCACAAATATGGAAAGCACAAACATTCAAAAGAAAAAAAAAACTGCCAATGACAGATAAATCTTTAGTTGAAGAAATCCTACAATGCTAGAAGAGAAAAGAATACCTTCGTAGCAAAGCCTCCATTTGCAGCCCTCTTAACTGTAAAACTTGCAGCCCTGCATCCAGAAACAAGAAAAAATAACTCGCGAAGGATGATGTTTCAAGCACCTGAATCCAATATAATACTCTCCGCTCTGAACTGCTAGCACCAAAACCAATCAAATCTTACAAAAATTACACGAGATAAAATTTCACTTGGCTGAGGTTGAGGTGAGGTTGAAACCTGACATTCTTACTTGTAAGTGTTCAAATTATGTTGAACTAAGAATTACAACAAACCTGGTTTTGCAGACAACATTCACTCAAATAAAAAAAAGTGAAGACCTTTCTCAGCAGTTTTTCCTTTAACATTCAAGAAACTTTAAAGAAATGGAAGCTTGTCAGAATTCATAAGTCTTTGCAATTTGCAAAGACAGAGGATAGGACCTCAATGGAGGCAGCAGATCTGATGAACTGTGAGAACCGATCCCATGTTGTCCAAAAAACAGGAGAATCCAGCCCAGGTCAAGAACACTACCCATCAACCACGAAAGCCACATACATGTTTTTGCTGGTAAAGAGACTAATTATTCTCCAGCCAAATCTTAAATAGTACACAAACTTCCCACAAGTAATTCACTCGCACTTCTTCCCTCTTTATCATTTGGAGCATAAAATTTCTGAAACCCAAAACTCTTATTCTTATGACCAGAAAAAAAAACCCATATTTCGTAACCAATAAGGCTCTGTTAACTTCCATCTCAGCCACCACAAATTGGATCAAAACCCAGTCATGCATGTCACAAATGAGAGATCGAAGGGACAGAGAACAGTGAAGAATCAATCAAATTTTACTAAAGGAAAGAAAACTCCAGAGTTCAAATCTCCTTGACACTACTAGCAGTAGAGGACAAGAACCTTCATTTGGTATCCCCCAATTATCAGAGAAGAGTAAAAAATAATGAGAGAAAGATTGGGAATGAGAGAACATCCAATCACATCAGTTGAACAATCAACCTAAATGCAGAAAGAAAAGGAGCAGAAGCCAGATGTAAGAAGAAGCCAATGACGACATATGATACTATAACTGGAACCCTCCAAATGATGGATATACACCCATTAGGTAAGAGCTACCACTTGAAACTGCTGCAAGACAGGAAGAGAACTGTCCACTAAGAAATAATGCACGGAATACAGGAATGTCATGTGTAGGATGAATTCTTTACAAAATTGCTCGTTCAACATCACTTCAACTGATCAGACATCTTTGGTATCATACCCATTAAGCCTGTATACTGTTTTAAAATGCATCCATTTTTTATCGTGTTTCATAATCCATCTCCAAATGCAACTGTTTTTTATCGTGTTTCATAGCCCATCTCCGAATAAAATCTCTGTGATCACATGCAAACCACTTTTTACAGTCTATGCAAAAGACAAATGCCCAAATCAACTGGCAATCCATATCCAAAATGTAGCTATTCTATTCTGGGTGATGTGAGTGGAAGCCAACAATAATTAGCATCACACCAAATGAGCCAATTGTAACCCAACCACTTATGTACAGGAATTCCACAACACTGACGAAACTATGATGTGGAACACCATGTGGCAAGAGTTCATCATTTACCTGTAATAGATCCACAGTAAAATAAAAAAAGGACAATTCCTATCACCACCAGTATCATCCCAAACGGTCAAAACCACTGCTTCTTATATAAAGGAGCAATACGAAATTGCATAGCATTATACCTTGCATTGTTTGAATTGGCTACGAAATTGCGACCAAAATTTCTATTGCGAAAGGGAGCCACTGCAGCCTTCCTTGCAGCCTCGTATGCTAAAGGAAATTGATTACCATGGAAATTTGACCTTCTTTGAGCCAAGGCACCCTGATTAGCCAAGTTTTATGCAAGTAGAGAATATCAGTAACAGATCAATAAAAAAAGGCAACATGTATTAAAAGCTAATGTGTGTTGGCAACTGCAATTTCATACCTGCCGGGCCAAGGGCCTCGAGTCCATATAACGCCGCACCTTTAAAGCTTTTTCATGGGCAGGGTTGTTAAACATTTTCTGATTTTTAATCTGTCCGAAGTAAAAGACATATCATCAATAACATCTACAAATACTATAAAACAGAGGTGTTGTTCCAACAAAAGAAAAGTCCCCTACCGGAGCCCTTTGCTGCTTCTTAGGTTTAGTTGTACTTTTAGACATTTTGATGATGTCATCTAGAGAATAACACGGAAACGAGCAATATTCATGAGTAATGAATTCAAGAGGAGAAAGGAAACAATCAAATAAAACCCTGGAGCAAATTGGGATACCTAGTGGCATGTCCAATTTCTTTTCTGTATTGGCAATTTCTTCACGAGAAAGTGGTTTAATAGCCATCTGCATGGCGGCACAAAATTAGTCAACTGTGTAAACATGTAAAATGCATCTATTTAAGGATTTTGAAAGGTTAAAGACAAATAAATGTCTAACAGCACAAAGCATACACATGCCTATATATTGAGAACAAAAGTTAAATAGAGAGAGTGAGCGAGGGAGCGAGGGAGGGTCCCATGTGTCCCAACAAAGGGAAAAAACAGAAAGCAAACTCAAACTTTAAGCTTAAAGAGACACTCCAGTCAAATATGAAGTTATCGGAAGAGAAAGGTAAAGACCATCAACACATACTATTCAATACCCCACAGTTGCAATTACCTTGAAACACAGATTTTAATTAACCAAATAACAGTCATCAACTTGAGCAGACTGAATTGATTTTTAGTGAATTAGACAGTAGATAAGAAAAATCAAATATATCATATAACTTCTTCACCACTTGAAACGCAAAAACCCTAGAAACCAAAAAACAACAACCCAAACCGATCTTAATAAGGTGACTAATCATCGAACTCGTGCCTGTACCTTGTCGAAATCATGTTTTTCAATTCATGAACCAAAAAACTCCACATAATAGCAAAAACAAAAATTAAACAACTCCTTCGTAAAGGAAACTGAGAGCTTTTTACACATAATTATCGCAAAATCATCAGCCACGTAGAGTTTCACCATTCGTTAACAAAAAATATACAAGTAAAACGAAGATGTGAGCAGAGAGATACAAAAACGATCAGTTAATGTATGAAGTCAAGGCGAAAAATGTTACCAGATTAGCAGAAGAAGACTTGGACGGGATTGTTGACGGAAAAGCGAAAATCAGTGGATAATTAGGGTTAGGGTTTTGTAAGAGGACAGGAAAGAGACTGGGGGTTTACTTTATATTTTTCGAGAGGATGAGATGATAAAGGACAGGAAAGAAAGTAAATTTCGAAAACGTGGGGCTGTAAACGAGGATAACTTTACACGGAGAGAGCAAGGGCGTAAATATCACGTAACCTCAGGTGAGGTTCGTTAAAAATCAGGTGTGGGACCGAAGGGAAGGAACGCGAGGGGCTTTATGTGGCCGTATTTGGTTGGTTGTCATCCAGGTCAATTGAGACCAATTGAGGAGGTGGAAAATATAGTTATTACCTTAATTGCTTGCCTAAAACTGAAGGGATGGAACACGTGCAAGGAGATTTGGTACTTGTGTGGATGATTTTTCCCTGATTGTGATATTAGGATGTGTTGGATTTTTTTATTGTCATCTATCTTGTATAATTTGTACAGGAAATTGATGCGTTAGCTTTTTAGTAAGAAAAAAAAAAAGAATATATATTTTTTTATATCGATTTTCCTAATATATTTTTCTATTCAATGATATATTTTTTCTATTTTATTTTTCTCATTCGTTATTACTAGGATTTGTTTCCCAACAATCTCTTTAAAGGTAAAAATTTTATTAGAAATACATCAAAATGATATTTTTTATATTTTAAAAATTATTTTTGACATCAATATATCAAAATGATCTAAAAACACCAAAAAACATTTTTTTCAAATAAAAATAAAAAAATTTCAAATTTTTTCATAAGTACTTTTGAAAAGCATTTCCAAACACTCTTTTAGAGGGTGTTTGGAAGTGTGGTTGCGGTTACTTTTCAAAGTGTTTTTCGTTCAGAAATACATCAAAATAATATTTTTTTATTTTTTAAAAATTATTTTTAACATCAATACATCAAAATAATCTAAAAATACTAAAAAAAATTATTTAAAATACAAAAATAAAAATTAAATTTTGACTAAATAATATTTTTACCACTTAGCCAAACAGACACTGGAAGAGAATGCTGTCCTCATGGTTTATTTTGGGAAATAGTGTGTTATTTTTGTATGTCTTTAATTGTTGTTGCTAAGGATCTCAGTGGTTTGACTTTTGAAACAGTAGATCATACAGAGATATTGTAAATTGTCATTATATGCTTGATAAATGAACATATATCTTATTTCGAGGCTAATTATCGATGAGATTAGAAAAAAAATAGAATTAGAAATTAGAAAAAATTATATATTTTATAATGGATAAATTTAATTGAAAAACAAAAATATTACCTACCATAACCAAAAGACTTGGAAAACTTTAAAGGTCCTTTAATTATTTATTACTTTAAAATCATTTATTCTCTTTCAACTTGGCCGTATTATGAGATGAAATTAGGCTTGAAATTGTGATTAAAACAACATATTACAAGATAGAAAATCAAAACATAAAACACGAAAAAAAATGTATGGTTAACCCTGAATTCACAACGATTTTCATTTGATATATAAGTTCTTTTTTTTTTTCCCATTGGATTAGAGAAATGAGAGACTCAAATAAAGAGAGAGAGATAAAGTTATGGCTTTTCATTATTCGAGCAACCAAAATGGTCAAACTCGTATAAAAGAGTTCAATTTGATGAAAGAAATTCATGGCGGTGCTTTCAAGAGTTCTTATTACATGAAAAAGTAAATCAGACCAGAGAGAGATTTCTTTAAGATGTTTGATTTTGTGTTTTTAAATTGATTTAAGGTTGTTTTGAGTTGAGAGATTGGAGTTTTGAGATGTGTAGGTTATTCTAGGCGTGTTTTTTGAGTGAAAATAAATTGAAAAATTTGTTACAGTAGGTCTCTAGTATTGTTCAAAAATTTATAGAGCAGAGAGTATAGCCATGCATGACGAGGCTCGATGATTGTACGGCCCGCAAAGCTATCATTATCGGTTTTCCATAGCAGTGAGGAACTCTACCGCCCATAAACTTAATGCTTTGAAAAATAATCTCAGCCCTGCCCCCATGATCTAGATACCCATTTCCCCGTGAAACCATGTTCAATTGTACATAGCTGCCAGAACAGCCCGCTGTCACTTATCTGAATGGCAGCTCTATTCTTACATTATAATTATGTTTTATCACCATTTAAAGTTCATTATCCAAACTTCGCATTCATGCCATATTAGAACCCATGATTTTCATGAGCACTTTGCCGATTTCAATGGTGATAAGGATCTAGGTAATAGCCAAATAAATGAGAGGTCTTCTTGCATAAAAGACAAATTGCACCCACTTAATTAAAAAATATAATAAAGCAACGGGTCACTTCTAAGGATTGAAAAAAAAAATTGCAGGGCATGAGATTTTTAATTCAAGCCAAAAAAAGTATTTTTTTCTAAATTATTATAGATACAATAATTATATGTTTAAAAAATTTGTGGGGTGGGGGGGGCAAGGCACTTCAGTTGAAAGATAATGGAAATATAGACACTAGAAGAACAAATTCAGGCCAAAGACCTAGTCGGGCGGGCCACCGAGTCGATTTGACGGTAACTTAATCTTTTATCGAATAAAAAAGGAAGTAGGAAGAGGAAGGCTGGTATCCTTAATCCTACACGAAATCGAAAGTTTTTGAGAAGTTTTTTTCCACAAATTGTTCCCGGGTTGCATGTTAATGAACAAAAGAACCATACGAGCAATCATTTTGGCAACCCTAAACATATATAACTCGATGAATTAACTACTACTAGTAAAGAAGCAAACATGGAGGCAGAAAGAAGTTCCGTGATCGGAATCCATGACGAAACGAGGTGGAATACATTATTATTACTCAAAACTCACATTGCTAGTGGTTGGTAGCGAAGGAATATAGTCACTCACCGCAACAAGAAATGATTTTATTCCAGCAGTTATGCTATCCCACACATTACGAGGGACCTAAATTCCTGATGATGATGCTAAAACAGAAAATTTCCATCAGTTGACCCCATAGATCCACTTCTCTGCATTGCTAGTGTAATTAACCAATTCCTCTGGTTTGAACCATAAGTTAATCTCATCCTTGGCAGTCTCGGGGCCATCGCTTCCGTGAATGATATTTCTACATGAAAAAAAAAAGAGTATCCTAAGCAAAACAATTATATGCAACAAAGTGTTTCTCACTCCAATATCATTCACTCCTGTGATTTATGCAACAGCACAAATATCACCCAAGGTCAACAACGTATGCAGTTTCGAGGCAAGGATTTACAATCAAGAACTCTCCGTGGTAAGAAGGCTGAAGTAAGTGCAAGAAAACAGAATACGAGTGTGTAACATATTATAAGATCCAGCAAACCAGATATTTGGACTAAATTCAACTTCTTACCCTCCAATAGCAACGGCCAGATCACCTCTGATAGTTCCAGGTTCTGATTTCTGAGGATCTGTGGCTCCAATGAGTTTCCGACCATATTTGATCACCCCTTCTCCTTCCCAGACCTGCATGAGTTGGACGAGTTCATCTAAATTCAATAGTAGATGTCAAACATTGAAGTGAGATTTCTGTTTTTTCAATTGTTATACCATGGCAATAACTGGACCAGAGCTAAGGAAGTCACAAAGACCATCAAAAAAGGGTCTTGTCTTCAGATCATGATAATGCTTCTGAGCAATGTCCTTAGAAGGAACCGTTATCTTAATTGCCACAAGCTTAAACCCTTTACGCTCGAAACGGGATATGATTTCTGAAATCTGGAAGTAGAATGCATGTCAGAGTGTTCATATACACAAAAACTCACTTCCTACCCTTAAAAAATGATAGAAAGCAAATACTACCAACTGTCTGAATGAGAGGTAAGATAATGAAATACAGTTAAAATTGATTGCATTAATGCATCTGTAGAAAGTTGCCAAGGAACGGAAAATAAGATGCTTATCTTACCAGCCCTCGTTGCACTCCATCAGGCTTGATGGCAATAAAAGTTCGCTCCAACTGGAAAAAAAATATAGAGTGAACATTTATCCTGTAACAGCATCACAAGAAAGGAAGAAAAGAGGCACGGTGACAGTTAAGATGTGGAGCGAATGCTGACTAGAGTACCTCTGCAGCATGTGCCTCTTGTTCTTGGAGCATGTAGACTGTAAACATTTAGAGAAGACAGGGAAAGTTAAAACCAGAGATTTGTTTAGGGGGGGTTAATTAACAACATCAACCAACCAAAGAACTAACAGAGTTACACTAAAATATGGTTACTCTCATCGCCAATTATCAATATCTTCAAGAAACACATTTTTGCATTTAGGGATTCAAATACAATGTCAGGCGGAATTTAGGGAAGTAATCACATCTAAAATATATCCCATGCCTAGAATCTAACCCGAAGCCACACTTAAGCATGAAGTGATCGTTGTAGAAGGGGTCCTGGAAACCACAATGCCAAAAACTTGAGCAAGGGACACGTCCCCTCTTCCTTATCCACTATATAACAAAAGGTTTTCCAGCCAACACTCCATCTTTTTCTTTCAAGGAATGTTGAAGAGCTACGCATCCTTTTGTATTGAAACAAGTTTGAATCAAGGTAGAAAAACTTCTATTTTTCTTAAAGGAAATCCTGGAGAAAAATGACTCTAAATCACGACGGATGAACCAAAATATTAAAGTTCCATTAACCTACCAGCAGTCTAGTGATTGAAAAAGACTCCAGTTTGAAGAGAGAGAAAAAGAACACGATGGACAATAAATAAGAAAGGCTTTTTATTTGAACCTCCAGCAGGAATTGCAAGAGCCCCTGAAATCCACTGCCTAGCCACATTTGAAGAACCAGTCCTTCCATAAGCCGAGGCTAGGAGAGGCAACTTTCCACTGAGTGAAACTGCCGCCGCAGCTCTCCCTTCTAAAAAGAGGAAAACTCAATGTGTTAAAGGGACAAAATGAAAGCTTTTTTATCCAACTTAAATTGATCAAATATGATAAATTTGTATTGGAGGAAGAAAAAATATACAGGAAAATGCGAGAAAAGATTCATTATTAACTTACAAGTGTGCCTAGTCATGGTGTATTCATCAGTAACAAACAAAGACACAGAAATCCAAGCCGTGAACAAATTAGAATAGAAGTAACTACACAACATCAAACAATCCAAATATATAAACCAAAATTATGACATAATAAAAAAACGGAGCAGCAATCCAACTCATAAACCTCATATGCACATCAAAATTAAAGCTCGATCAAATTAATAACTCAACCTCTTGGAGGACATGCGAGAGCACATTTAAATCAGAGCTAAGAAAGATAGACAGCTACAAACAAACAAAAAAGGTACTTCACGAAATTCAAACTGTCTCCTACAATTTCTATACGAGTCTCAAATCAAAATTGTCCAAAGAAATATTCATAGATTCAAACAATTAAAAATCACAGGACTAAAGGATATAAAAACCACTAATATTGATAAGCAAAAAACAGAATCGGATTTACTGAATTAAAGAGAGAAAAAACTGAGTGAAGAAGAAGAAGGAAGGAGTAATAAGTTACCAGGGCAGAAGCGAGAGGTTTTAGAGGCTGAAGAGAGAAGAGACCTGGCAGCTCTAGATGCAGATCTGCAAATCTGAGAGCTCATTTTTCTTTTCTTTTTTTGATAAATTTAACGAAGAGAAATATGAGTTCAGTTCAATAGAGTGACGGAGAGTAATAACAGATAAGACTTGTAAAGAGTGAGAGGAAGAGAAAGGGGTCGCGTAAGACAGGTCAAACTGTAGAAGACAAAGAAGGCAGTCAACTTAAACCATTATTGTAAATCATTTATTTCCTTATTTTAGACATAATTACAGGCAATATAGTAGGATCTAAACATACTTTACTTGTATATATATCTGTATAATATACCGAATAAACACACAATACATACAATATATTATTCAATCATTTATACTTGTTCTTCATACTCTGCAACCACCATCTTCTTCACAAACCCTCCCCGAACTGTCGGGGGGAGAGGATCCTTCAAAAAGTATTGATTTTATTAACTAACGGTCAGGATTTATTTGTTGTCAGTTTTGAGTGACAGGCATGATATATACTCGAGTAATTGATAATGAATTTTTTTTTAAATTGTTAAATGTATTTTATTGAGATTTTTTTTATAGTAATTGTGATGTCATAATTAAAATTTGAATTTCTTTTTCAAGTATTTTTTATTAATAATATTTTTAAATATGAACCATAAGTATCATGTTTACAATCACACATATATAAACTATACTATTTCTCTAATTCTTATTTCAAATATATTATTTCACCTATATTTGAAAAGGTGTATTTAATTGCACTGAAATCACATTGCCAAACAATGCAGGCTTAGCATGCGTGCCAACGTAATGCATGAGTTTTTGTGCCACGTGAGAATGATTTCCTAAAGTGGGTCATGATTACAATTTTGCAATAGTTAAGTTATTATAAAGTACACTTAATCTAAAATTAGATTATTATAAAGTACAGTTAATCTAAAATTACTTTCTGTTTTTGGGCCCAAGATGGATGCTGGCTTAAATATCTAGATATTGACCGGCAAGTTCGACCAGTGATCAGAGCGTACAAGTATTATATGTGTTTTTTTAACATTAAAATAAGCTTTAATTGTAAACTAAAACTCAATATATGTATTTTCAAAAATAAATTTTAAAGTACATGTATTGATAAATATAATTTGTTTTAGTCAATACTAGCTAAAACTAATTTAACATAAAAAAATATAAACATAATATTAATTAAATAATTAGCTAAACACGTAAAATAGACCCAGCAATCATTTAATCAGTTTGACAATGAATGTTAAAAATAACTTGGTTAAAAATAATTTATTATACTTTGAAATTCAAAAAACAAACAAACAAATTAAATTACTCTGGAAACCTAATTTTTCATTACAGAGTAAAGAAATGACTTCTCTAATGTGAGCGATTGAAATTAGTTTTGAATGCTTTTTAAAAATATATATGACATGAAAAAATTAATATTGTTTTTTTATATATAGTTTTAATCTGCAAATATTAAAAATAGTATTAAAAAACATTATACAATAAAATCTCAAACATATTTTATAGAGAGACACATGCCTGCTTTAAAGAAAGAGCACGGTGCCTTTTAAAGACAGGGCTTAAGTGATTTGGAGTGGGCACATCTGCATTCAATATTCAATAATATTAAGTGTTTGTTTTTAAAAATTTTATTAGATATATATTAAAAAAATATTTTTAACATCAGTCTAATCTATAAACATAAAAATAAATAAAAAACTAATTTAAAAAAAAATCAAGGTTTTTTCAAAAAGCAGTAAACAGCCCTTGAAGTGTTTAGCAAAGAGTTTGAAATGAACCCGTACAAGCTGGATCGGAACGTACCATTACCAATGATCGTTGGTCATGGCTTGAAACCTCAAATTCATAAGAAAAGAAAGATCTTCACATAGAACATGTGATTTGTTGCCATATTCCATCCCGACTTGAACTGGATATGTATGCTCGGTCTATGGCAGCGAATATGCAAGCTCTGCTTGCTTGGAGTCTTGGTAATTGGCAAGCCAACAAGATCAAAACCTGTGTCTTTTGGGCAGTCATTGAGGACATCTTCGTAACATGCCGAAATGGATATAACAAGGACCATTTACCATTCATATAGGATGAAGAGCTCATAGGCATAACAAAATGCAATAATGGTAACTTCGTTTTGAATTAATTTCTGCCAAGACTGAGTGGTAAGCATTAATTACAACTCAAATAAAGTATATCAAATAATCCTGTAGCAATGAATGAGTTAGAGATATCATAACCAAACTCATATTCATATATCTAAAGCTTACAGTTAAATTTCGCAATGTACAGCTTACTGTTAAAAACATTCAGATTTTACACATCACTGGAACCATGAGGGAACTTTTGTCTCAGAAACCAACTTGATGTCAGTTTGCAATACCTTCAGCCATGAATCAACCTGAGGCAGGAGGAGGGAAGGGCATGAAAATCAAATCACAACTTAATGATAATTATGAAAATTAGAAAAGAAAAGGAAAAGAAAAGCGCTCTCTTAAGATTTAAAAGTCAGGCAAGTGGAAAGCGATGGTTTCAGAACACGAACTAAAGATAATCCCAACCAAAGTTATTGATACCGTTTCGTTTCGGCCGAAACGTTTCGTACCGGGCAAAAAAACGAGACAAAACGACGTCGTTTTCGTCTCGTTTTAAATACCGGTCCGTACCGGAAATACCGGCCGAAACACCCCGGAATTACTCCGGGTGTTCCGTTTCGGTACTGTTAAAAAATCAATTCTCACTTTCTCAGCCTCTCCCGCCCACTTATATATATATATATATATACACTTTATATATATATATATATATATATATATATATATATATATATATATATATATATAATATTATTTATGAGATGCATTGAAAATAAAAATAATAAAAATTAAAAAATATATATTATAAAAAATAAAATTGTGTCAACTTTGATTTTATAAAAAATAAAAAATATATTTAATTTTTTCACCTTTTAAGTTTTTTTCACATAATTAATTATATATGAACAGTACAACCCCGAAACGGCACACTGAAATGCTCCGAAACCGAAACGTTTCGTACTGGTAGAAAAAACGAAACGGTAACCGAAACGGTATTGATAACCTTGATCCCAACAAAACAATTAGACAAGTTCTCACAAACAATCATCCAAGTGATATTCATTTGAAGCTGTGGGCTATTAGGGGTCATTTGATGCTCTGGAAATATCAAAGAACCATCAGGTGCACAATCTTTAAATGACAACTACATGCATATGATTGGCACAACTCACAGCAACAGCAGCAAACAGAAGCAGGTAGCTCAACTACAGGCCATTCATATTATGTACCGCCTCCCTAAAATTGTTTAGTACTCAATCATCAAACAAATAAGAAATGACATGACATCATGCTGGTATCAACAGAAGGTTCTTACGCAGAAAGATTCAAGTTCACTGCAATCACCCCCTATCAATCAAACTGAGGGCAATACCAATATATTGCATAAAAAGTTGTTGCAGGTCAAGCAACAACTTGTATCATTCACACACACAGACATTGGTGATTGTGTACGTGTATGTGCCCACATTTGCATATGCTTGTAAGACTATTTGTTTAAATTAAGTAGAAACTAGAATACATTGGCAACTATCGATCACATTGAATACTGTAAAGTGTATGAACAATACTGGAAATACCTGTACATCGGAAAGACTTGAGCACTCATATCTCAGACCTTGACGAGTTAAGATATACGAGGAATACCATGTCTTGTCATTCTCTCGTGTAAAGCTTGGCAGAGAACCTACCTCAACAATATCGGCAAGCAGAGTGGAATCTTGAGGGCTGAAATCTGCACAGGTGTCTTTCAATCAGCAAAGCAATTTGAATGTGGATTTGAATAACAATATCAGATTGCGAACTTAAATGAGATTTGAAATCCAAATAAATAATAAGTAGCAGTGGCATCACCAACACAAGGGGAGAAAGTAAAAGCTGGGAACTTAAAAAATTTCTATAAAGCATAATATTCCTGGACGAAGGATGTCTCCTGAACTTATTTATCATCATTTATTGGCAGAAAAAGAAAACACAACTGGATGGATAATTAGAACAAGCTTGAAGGCCATAGGGAAATGCGCAAGGGTGGGGATGGGTATATTATGATAGCTGTCCATCTCGATCATCACAGGCACTCTACAAAACCATATTTGGCTAAAAGCTTGGGTACCCTACAAATGTCACAAGGGAGACAAGTAAAAATTTTGTTACCTGTGGACAACAAATAGAAGAAGATGCATGGTCCATTAAGGACAACAAAGCGAGGAAGCCAATCATCTACATCAGTATCATCAAGTGGTGGCGGCTCCCCAGGTAGAGCTGTCCATCTCTGTAAAGGAGGGAGAACATGGAGGGAAACCTGTGACTGCTGGGTGCACAAAAGATTGCAGTAAGAACTGAAAAGAAAGTAACATAAGCAATTTGGAGAAATCCACTACTGTTCGAATGTACAAATAACCAGAGAACCGAGCAGAGCGCAGAATTTCATCAACATGTTCCAACCTGCACAGACAAAAGAAGTTACTGTTATTAAACAAAAGACAGTTTTGCTTTACCCTAAACCACAGTGTAAACTTATCAAAAGCCAGAAACTAAGTATGCTGACCTTCATGTTTCTTTACATTGAGATGATAAAGAGTGGAATATAAAACATGGTTCATGACAGTATTTAATAAAATGGAGCGATAAAACTTTGCATAATATGCAACTCATCATGAGAGGAGCATGTGTACAAGTTCTTTTTATTTTCAAATCTTGATACTGAAATTTTCAAACAAAGTGGATGATTGAGGACAGTCTCTGTGACAATATTTAGGCTCAAAAACTAATTTTTAATCACAGCTGGACCCAACTTCATAACTTGTCTGGGTTCAATTATGCTGGTCACTGCCAGTTATACAAGTAAGGATTTGTTATTTGCTAGCAAAATATCCCATTAGTTTTAAATTGCAGGATAAAGTTTCCCTTACTGAGCTTTCAAGTAAGCTTCCCTCTCTTCTAAATATGCAAGTTCTGATCGAAGTGATTCTAACTCTGTGACAGATAGCTCAACCTGAAAATAAAAATAGAATGTGGTGAAAAGGACCATATAAACTTCAAAATAATCAATAAGCATGCTAGAAACGGTTATTCTACAAACCTTTTCCTGACCATCAATGCTAGAACCCCATGACAGCCTCTTTACGTTAAACAAATTCAACATGAACGCAGCACTTCTTAGTTTTCTTCCAGACCAGAAACGACTGTATGAGCTATTCTAAATCAGAAAAAGAAACAAAATCAAGACAAATTCCACCTGCCATTCTCTTCTCTGTTTCCTTTTCTTCAAGGAAAAAACGAGTACCTGGATGAATTATCAATACTGGGCTGTTGGATTGATGAAGTTATGTTATGAGGAGTGTCCTCATCAGAAGTCGATGCTTGAAAGTGATCAGGGACTATATTCATCCTCCCAGGACTATCATCCATGAGGCTATATGTTCACTTGAAGAAAATGGTACAGGCACATGACATGAAAAACAGATCAAAATGAGAGATATGCACTCCATAATCCCACTTGAGCAAACAATAAATAATAAAAAGATTCAGTACACAAAAATCAATCCCTCCGATCATTGCATAACTGAATACGCTTTAAAAGCTTAGACTCTATATTACCAAGGGGGGTAAATAAATTATGACATAGGAAACTGAAAAACCACCACAAAACTCAAAGGACAGACAAGTTTTATGACCAACAACTCAATTCTCAGAAAATCTAAAAATTAAATGAGGCATTCCTGCAATGGATGCATTCCAATGGAAATCTATAAAACAAAAGCTATCCAAACAAGCTAAACACAAAAATAGACAATCCCATAAATTCTTCTCCATTAAGCGCTTAGAAAGAAGCCTAAATAACATCAGATCACCAATAAAAAAAAGTTGTTGGATTTTCCAGATAGCACAAAGCTCCACTGAGATCACAACAATTTCCACAATAAATCAACTACCTCACACCATCATATCAAAATGAAAAAAAGGCAACCAACCCACCACCCATCAAGGCAAACTCAAAGAATCTAATCAAATCTCATAACAAAAAATTCTTTTGAAACAAAAACAGATGTTAGTTACATAGCCATATAAAAAGGAAAGGAATTCCTTGATCTTCACACAGATAAGATGATAATTTAAGTATAGATAATTAAAGACAAAGTGGCGTACTTTACTCACCGTATGTATGTCAATGTCTATTGCAGAAACTAGAAAGAGACTTTTTTTGGTTTCTCTTTATTATATAGAGAGAAAGATTAAGGGATGCTGTTGTCTTGTGCTTCCTCCTCCTTGAGTTCACGGAAAGTGGTTTGACCCACCAGCAAAGTATATATACAAATCATGACTGGCGGGTATAGTAGGTTTTTTAGTTGGGTAAACTACATTTTTCTCCTTGTAATTTACCATAATTCCTCTTCAATATCTATATTTTAAAATTCATCAAATCCTTTTATGTTCCAAAAAGTTTCGATATTACACAAAACCATTAAGATCCCCTTTTTTATGCGGTTTGGGAGGGTTTTATTTTTTCAAAGGCTTTGAAAGAGAGAGAAAAGATAGACAAAAATATGAGCAAAAGTGAGCTTTTTAATCGTTGTGTGCTGCTTTATGGGCAATTTTGCAATTTCTTAAAAAATGTAAGGGTAATATTGAAAAGTTTAAAAAACAGGAATAGAAATTTAACATTGATGAATATAAGGACAAAAGTATATTTTTAGGCTCTTCATGCCCAGACATTTTTGTTTTTTTCAAGGGCTTTGAAAGATCGAAGACAAAAATATGAACAAAAGTGAGCTTTTTAATAGTGGTTTGGTAATTGATGGGCAATCTTGCAATTTCTTAAAAAATGTAAGGGTAATATTGATAAAGTAACCCTGTCGGCCTCTTGCCTCCGAGGCTCTTCGTGCAAAGGCATTATTGGCCATGGCCTACGAATTTGGAAGGTTCCTGTGTCTTTCCCTCTTCTTCTTTTTTGTTTTTTTTAGAAAAGGAAACACCCTTCTATTTTTTGTCCTTTTTATACAAGGATTTCAGATCCGATAACCCATGAATGTTAAAAAAGGATATTTTCACAGCGACCTGAAGCCAGAGAACTAGTTAGTTACTGATGACATTGTTAAGATTGCTGATTATGGTATTGAGAGAGGTGTCATTCAATGCCACCATATACACATTATGTCTTCTCATGCTGGTATCGCGCCCCTTAAGTGACGCTACAATCAGATTTCTATAGCTCTGAAGTTGATGTGTGGGCTACGGGTGCTTTAATGGCCGAGTTATTCCTTCTCTGTCCGCGTTTTCCCGGTACTAGTGAAGCAAACCAAATGTGCAGAATATGTAATGTTCTAGGCAGTCTGACGATGGATTCATGTTGCCGGTGGAATTCGTCTTGCAAGGACTATTAGCTACCAATTTCCAAAGTTTGATGGTATCCAGCTTTCTGCGTCGATACCATCTGCTAGTGAGGATGCGACCAGCCTTCTTCCGATGCTCGGAGTCCTTGCAATAGGCCCTCTGCTGAGGAGGCCTGAAAAGTTAAAACATCTTTTCTTCGGAAGTAGATTTTATATTCTTCCTCTTCGTTTCAATGACTCTGCTAATGCAGCAATTCTATGTGCTGGAACAAGGGAAGAATTACATCAGGAATGTCATCAAAGATATCATGGAGCTGTGTCTAATTCAACTCTGAATTACTATTTTCCTTCACCCACTTATATGCTGCACTATGGTTTGAGTACAGCGGTGCATCGTGACTTTGATAGTACCAGCCGGGATGTTTCGAGTTGTTCTTCTTTTAAATGCAACTGATATGTTGACAAGCGTGATTATTGGTTCGGGCAGGAGATTTGTGGGGCGGCCTAGGCCACTTCCTTTGAAGGCAGGAGTACAAGGAAGCACAGAATCTGGTGGCATGTTTCTCATACCAACACAACTATTTTGATAGAGCAACTTCAATGGAATGAAGAGCTAAAAGGAAAAAAATAAAGAAAATTATCTTTTATTCTTTATTTTCATAGTTTCAGCTATATTGAAAAGTTAAAATAGCATTTTTTAAGTTCAATAATTATTCCTATATATTTAATTAAAAAAACCAAAAAATTGTTTAATATATTTTTATACAAAAAAATAATTTTAATTGTATATGTCTTAGTTATTTATTATCATTATATATTTATATCAATATTATATATATTAAAATAAAATTTGCTTCTATAAATGATTCTTTTATGTTGGAGATGCTCTTTGTAGAAGATGTTTCACAATGTATTTTAAAATTTTTTTGAAAAAAATTAAATATTTTTTTTATTTTAAATTTAAATCTTTTAGTGTTTTTATATTATTTTTATGTACTAATATCAAAAATAATTTTTAAAAAATAATAAAATAATAATATTTTAATATATTTCTAAATAGATAAATACTTTAAAGAGAGACCATCATTATAACGTTATAACGGAGTAAGTTGCGTGTAAGACAAATATAAAAGCAGTTATTTTTAGAATATGACTTGTTCCGATTGGAAAAAGAATCAATATTTTACCTTCTTTTTAATCTGAAACAAAAACCTGTTCTCTTATTTGTGATTTAAAGAAATCATGCAACGCTTTGAACAAAAATGATTTGATGTTTCATTAGGAACTTCTAAGATCATGGATCAGTTGCCATAGAAGAAGAAGAAGAATGGCGGATCGTACACGAGGCAGGCCACCCATCCTCCGTACCAGTGGACGCTCCCAACAAGGGTCACTGGGAAAATAAAATAGAGCACAAGCATTCCAATCCCCGTTTCACAGAAAATTGATTCTGCGTGATAATTGGACCGCGACATTAAACTTTAACAATTGGACTCTCGAAGTTCGATGGTGAATCTGAGACCTGAGCGCTGTGAGAGGGAGAGTGGTATAAAGAATGTCTTTGGAGCTCTCAGAACCCATTTCTGTGCAATTAATAACAAAGAGGACGACAAACCTTTCTCTGTGTCTTGAATTTCAACGAATAAAAAGAAACCCATCTTTACAATTCCATAAGAAGTTAAATTTATCAGAAAAAAAGAGGGGTCATTTAAACAAATATAAAAATAATCCGGCAACAATCGCACACCAAAAATTACAATCAGCAAAGAAAAATCATTTTAGCTACCTTACTTACCCTCACAACATCACTGCTTCCTTTGAGGCGTCGTTTCTGCATCGTCTTTCTCTCTCCCCTTCATGTCCATAGGCCCAGCCTCGTGCAGATCAAAATGGTGCTTATATTATCTCATGGGCTTACCCTATAAGTTCCCTTGGACCTGATAAAAACTAATAGAAGGTTATTTTTAGTAGAAACCGTGATGAGCCACTTGCACAATATAATAATTTATATTATTTTTAAAAATAATTTTAATTAAAAATATATTAAAATGATATTTTTAAAATTTTTATAAATTATTTGAAAAGAATATAAAATTATAAAATAAAATTAATTAAAAAAATCATTTTTTTTAAAATTCAATGACAAATTACCTCGTCTAGATTTAAAAATATATCAAAATGGTATTTTTAAATTTTTTATAAATTATTCAGTAAATTAAAAGGATATAAAATAATAATAAAAAATTAATTTTAAAAAAAATCAATATTTTTTTTTAAAATTCAATGACAATTTTTTTAAAAAATTCAATGACAAATTACCTCGCATAGATTAGAGTAGTGGCAAGCATTGAGTGACGGGGGGGCTATCCATCTAAACAGCATCTGTGACCAAGATTAGAAGATAAGGCCCCTCTTCTTCCACGCTACAAGGTTGGCTTCTGTAATGCCAAACTATGGCTTCTTCGATCGCCCCTCAAAGTACTCTACTTAGGTCCAACTTTCTTGGTCAAAACAACTTCCCCAGTCATCATCATAAACCATATACTTTGACCCCCAGAGAACACAAGTTGAAAATAAAAACACTCGCCAAATTCGACCCTTTTGAGATCTTGGGAGGCAGAGGACTCTGTAATGGAGAAAAAGGTTTAAAACAAGAGCTCGAGAGAAACATTGAAGAGGAGGCACCGTCAGCTGCTGGTGAAGAAGAAAATTCAGGTAATTTGGAAATATCAAGTGTGCCGGAAAATGGTTTTGAAAAGGAGCTGATGGGATTAACAGGGGGCTTTCCTGGTGGAGAGAAGGGATTGGAAAAATTCATCGAGGAAAACCCACCTCCAAAGAAACAGTCAGTTGCGAAGCTTACAATCATAAACAAGCCAAAACCACCGGAATTGCCACTGTTGCTGCCTGGTATGATTGTCATTATCAAGAACCCAAATAACCCATTTTACATGTACACTGGCATTGTTCAGCGAATCACTGATGGAAAAGCTGGAGTTATCTTTGAAGGAGGAAACTGGGATCGGTTAGTAACTTTCCGTCTGGAAGAGCTGGAGCGCAGGGAGAAGGGGCCTCCAGGAAAAAATCCCAGGTCCGCAATAATTGAAGAATTCTATGAAACCGAATCACAATCAACCACCTAGTTCCTTTTTCCTGTTGCAAATAATATTTGTTCATCTGCTTTATGTATGTACCAGTTCCAGTTTAGGCAGAGCAATAAACTCCATTTTAAAAAATGCCACCGTGAAGGATCGATGAAGTATGTGCGCGCCAACTATAATTACATTGAAAACTAAGCTAGTGATTGTGATTCAATGAACTCTTATGTTTGAAAACTGGAAGACCAGCACAAAAGAACTTTCAGCTCCCTTTTCAAAGCTCCATAAGAAGCTCAGATACACCCACCCAACTGATAGCATAAAGAGATAAATTAGTAACCAGCAACTGAAATAATTAGAAACAAAACTTATACTTACACACACACACACACACACACACACACACACACATCATATCATGCTTGTGAAATGAATTATGTTTTCCGAAAGCATGTTGTAAGTAATGAAAATAACATTCAGATAGTTTACATTTTAAGATCGCAACGTAACATGGGATCTTTGATTCAAAGAAAGAAGCTTGTTGTAAAACCCCTTATTGCAATTGATTAAGAGTAATAATGCAGATTCAATGGATGGTAATGGTACGTGTTGTTACTACCTCTTCAAAATTATTTTACCTAGATTAGCTATAATCACATTAAGCATCATCCCGGAAAAGAACCTTCTTTAATCTCTCACAAGTGAGTCCTTAAACACACACTTTTCACATAGACTGAAAAAAATGGACTGTGGTCAATAAAAAAGAAAAAGAAAAACGAATACTCCATTGAAGGTGAAATCAAGGATTTATAAAAGACGTGTGAGCCTGAGAATTTGGTGGGGTATCTTTGAGGAAATTTGATGCGAGGGATTCTCTTCAAAGCTTGTGCTCATGTTATTTTTAGAGTTTTGTGTTCATATTTTGTGGTGGGATTGGATACACTAGGGGCAAGTACAATAGTAAGAGTTATTTTGGAGAATCAAATCATAAAAATAGCTCTTTGAATAGTGTGTAAATGGCTTTTAAGTTAATGTGCAGTCCAATGGTAAAGAGTCATTTTCGAAAGCCATTTTTTTTAATCTTATTTTAAATAAAATTTAATGATTTTGTATATAGTTTAACTATACAATTAATAGGAATATGTTATATAATTAAATAATTGCTTTTGAGAAACCCGCCAATAATAAAAATATTATTTATATTTAAATTTAAATTAAAAAAATAAATTTAATTATAATTAAAAGATCCGAAATATTTGAATTTTGAAATTTAGAGTGTTAGAAAAAAATTAAAAATAAATTTAATACATTAACAAATAATCAATAAGTTATTGCATAATTAATTAACATATATTTCATTACAAATAATTCAATCAAATTAATTACAAATTAGTACTCCTTTTTGCCATAATTTTCAGCTTTTTATCTTCAAAATACGCTGTAGAAATTGGATCCATTGTAGAAGTATTCATCTTCATAATCTCCATTTCTTGTTTCTCTTGCTTTTTTTTAATTAATAAAGCTTGTTGCTCTAACAAAAATTTCCTGTTTTGTTTTTTTTTCACCTCAATTTCAACAAAAGTATCATTCAATTGTTGTAAGATATTTGTTACACTTGTCTCCCAAACTTTCTCTTTTCCTTGTCTGCGTTTAAGTCGTTCCTTTGCAGCTTTCTGACCAATTGGTCTATTTTGGTAAATAAATGCGTTACTGTCTTCTTCTAAATTAACAAAATCAGTCGTTGATGGATTTGAAGAAGCTGGACTTACATTTCCATGAATTTTTTGTTTCTTGTTTGACTTTTGATGAAGACTTGCACGTTCAAATTGCCACTTGGGTTCTTTTTTTTTAAGATAACACAACAATGTTCCAGTTGAAATCGTTTGTCAACGATTGAAGCATACATTTACCGAGCATCATTAATTTAGTAAATCAAATTCAATAAATAAAACTATGTTATATAATAAATATGTTAAACAAATAATTTAATATGAAAATGATTAAAATAACAGTATACTTGATTCTTCAGTCGTTCCACTTTGTTGACGGTTTTCAATTTGGGTAACAAAACCAATAAATTTTCCAACTTCTCTATTTATTTCTTGCCATCTATTTGAGATATTTATTTGAGAATGATTATTTAACTTTTCTCCATTCTCGACAAAATACGCATGTACTTGAGCCTAAAATTATCTTGTTTGTTAATCAACTCCTATGATTGGATCTTTGCTAGTATTTAACCATGCAGATACAAGGAAACAATCTTCCTCTGGTGAGAAGTTTTTACTTCTTTGTGATTTTTTAGTTGTACGAACAATTAAATTGGAGTTCATCTAGTCATAAAAAAGTTGATTGGGATCATTTTACTGGGAAACAATCTGTTCAAGCTCACTTGTAGGAAAGTTGGTGAATGAGTTTGGTAAATTTGAGTCCATCTGCATAAAAAATAAATTGTGTAATTATCGTATATGACATTCTATCTAACACATATTCTATTAAAATTACAATGTTAATAAACTTATAAAAACATCTATTTACGAATAAATGCACAACAGGTCTAGATACAAAATTTAAATAGCTTATAAATCTAACAATAAATATAAAACATATAATTAAGCTAATTGATCAATAAATTCATAATTTACTCATTTCATATTATTATTATTTTATGTTAAATATTATTATTAATTACCCTCTCTTTTTTATGCTAATTATTATTATTAATTACCCTCTAATTTTTTTTCTAAATACTATTACACACACCCCGGCTGCGCGCGCGCGCTCCCACACCCAAAACCATACTTCTTATCACTCGCACTCTCATCTCACTCTCATTTTTCATGCCTCTCACTCTCTGCTCTCACTCTCACCCTCTGTTCTCACTCTCCTCTCACGCCGAAGACCGGCGACCTCACTCCTCACCTCACTCCTCTCACGCCGATGATCTCACTCTCTCCTCTCACGCTGCTGCCCCTCCCATCTAACTATGCTCTCACTCAAAGAATGTCAAAATCAGTGTACAAGCTCTCTCTCTCTCTCTCTCTCTCTCTCTCTCTCTCTCTCTCTCTCTCAACCACTCGCTCGCTTTCCCAAACCCAAATCCTTGTTGACTCCTTTAGAACCCCAAACCACCCATCTCCAAGTTGAAGTGGGTCAGTCCGACTCAAAACAACCCAAGGCACCTCCAGTACACTGTTTGTAATACTTTTGTTTCATGTTTTTGGATTCTATATATGAAAGCTTTTGCTCTCATTTTCTTTCTCAAGTTTCTATTACATGGGTTCAATTGACAGGAAAAATTAGCTTAAGTTTAGAAAACAAATCGAAGATGAAGTGGGCAGCAGGTTTACAATTGACAAGAACCAAAAATGCAATGGGCTTAATTAATTTGATCCCCTTATTTGTTGTGTTTTTTTGAGTTGTTATTGGCCGGCAAGCAATGTTGTGTTTTTTAGTGTCCTGTTGGCTAAGTAATATTGGTATTTGATGTGTTTTTTGGAGTTGATTCAATTCAATTCCTCTGTGTTGTGTCTGTGTTGTGTTTTAATGTGGAGAATTAATGGTGCTATTGCAATGGTAATATTTCATTTTAACTCCCGGGACAAATCTATGTAGGAATGGTTCTGGGAATTTACAACAACTAAAATGACTCCTCATTTAGTTCTCTCATACGAGATCAAAAAATAATAAAAATAGCTATATATTTAAAAATATAGCTTTAGATGTAAGGATGCATCCTCGTTGGACTTGTCCTAGGAGAGGGTCTAGTTACATAAACTGGACTTCAAGTAAGGGGAGAGCCCATGGGCGTGATTATGGAATTTAATGGAGCAAACCTCTATAAGTCTATATCGTATTACTCGAGGATATAGCTATCCTTAAACTGGGCTTTAGGGTCCTATACATGTTCTAAACTAATTCCATGTTTCTATATTAGCCCGTTGCATCCTTCTTAAATGTTGGGCCGAACGATTCCTAACCCATCTGGCAGTTGGGGAGCATCAGGCCCATCACTCTCACATTTCTGCATCAGCCGTGCTTATACATTTATCTTACTTCAACAAAAGAATGGCAGTCTAAGCATTATCAAAGCTAAAAAGAAAAAACAAGTAATTATAAGTCAAAAAATAAAAACAAACACCAAACGTGTACCAAGGGCTTGACTTCGATATGCTGCTGGGCAAAAGCTCATGCCTCGACAAACACCGATTTCATCCCAGTTGGCTACGACAATGTCTCCTTCATGTGGGGTTACAGTGAAATGGTCGTGAAGCACAATGGCAAGGCAGGATGCAGGAGCTTTCTCCGCCCATGCAGAGGAATTTTGGCATTCCGTTAATAGTGAAATTGACTTTTCAACATGACGGTGATAACAACATGTTTTGCTATTTTTTATTAAACATTTAAAAAAAATCAGTAAAATAATATACTTTTTATACATGTTACGAATTCAAAAATATGATAGTGAAATTTATCACTGTTTATAATCGTAATATTTTTTTTAAAAAAAAATATAGGATGTGCTACACATTTACGAGAGGACATAGAAAAAATTAGATCCCAAATATATATATTAAATATTTGATCCCATTAATAAAAACAGAAAGATCTCAACAAGATAAATTCAATTATATCAAGAATTTTATCGGTTATAACCTGAGTGTAATATATTTACTATTCATAGATGACGAGAGAGTCACTTGTTTTTTAATTAGTCTTCACCTAAAAACTTATAGGCTATGATAAACCCATTTTAACTCTAAAACAAGATATAATCACTTTAAAAAATCAAACTAAATCCAAAATATATTTCCAATATGTTAAAAGAATAAAGTACCTCTATTTAGCTCTATCATTAATGGTTTCGTCTCATTTAATATAATAGTAGTAATTATTTTTTATTATATTTTTATTTAAAAATATATTAAAGTAATGTTTTTTTTTAAATATTATTCTTGATGTTATTACATTAAAATGGTCAAAAAAATATTAAAAATAATTAATTTGAGAAAAAATATAAATTTTTATTTTTTTTCAAAAACATTTTAAAATAAAAAATTAAACATACTCTAAAACATAAAACATAGAGTTGAGGATCAAAATGAAAATCATCGGGAAAAAAAAGGTACCACCACAACCTCAAACAAACCAATTCTATTACAAGTTGCAACAATGAAAACCATCACTGTCTGTATAATAATTCAAAGAAAGAGGAATTTCTACCAGGACTAGGCTGTTGATTGATTTGATTAGTACTTGATTAGCCGGAGCGCGTGGAATAAATGAAACTCGTCAGCTAATACAAGACCAGGTCAGAGTCTTATTTCCATCTTTGCCAGGAACTTAGATAACTTTTAGCTTAATTTGATGTTGTTTGTTTGCAAGTTTTGAAATGTTTTTTTAAAAAATATATATAATTTTAATATTTCTTTTAGTTTTTAAATTATAATTTTAATATTAGTATATTAAAATCATCAGAAAATACTAAAAAATTTAATTTTAAAAAATGATACAAAATAATTATTTAAAAAAAAAACATTAAAATATAATGTCGAGCATGCACTTGGTTATTCTTTTCTTTTTACCGGGGTTGAATGCTTTGAACACCATGATTGCTAATAAAGAAAGAAAAATAATAATATTAATAAGGTGATATTAAAATATAGAGATAGAACGTGGAGTTCTCCCACATCATCATCATATGAGGGCTATTAACATTTCTCTAAGGCAAGACTCTTATTTAAATATAGAGAATATTTGAACTCAAAGATTGAGTGGGAAGGAGTTTCTTGACACCGCACCAAGCGGTTGTTGACGCATGGTTGATTTTATTCAAGCTTGAAATATTTGAGGGGGGGGGATCACAGTAGGAAGGGCAGGATTCGAGCTTTAATTAGCTCCTGTCCTCTATCGTTGCTAGATGAATTAAAAATGAATTCCCATATCACCAACCATCTAGTATGCGTTTAATGTTTTCGCAGCAAATACAATTAAATTATTCCAAAATAAAGCAGCATGCAGCTGCCATTTCTACAGCAAAAGAAGCAAGAACCCTGTCTTTGCAATTGCACGATAAATGTTTACTATTAAAAAATAATATAAATTATATTTTATAGTATTATCTAATATCTTAGATTTTTAGATAAGATAATTTCTTAAAATTAATTTAAATTTTTAGATGAGATAATTTCTTGAGACCTAATATAAACTTTTGATGGGAAAATTGCCTTTTAATTTTATTTTTTATTATTATTACGAGATTTAACAAGTTTTAAATTTTAAGCTAGATAATAGGTGTTAATATATCAGCCACATTATTATAACTGATAAAATTGTCGTCACTGAAATAGCATGCTGCTTCATTAATTGAACATATAATCTCCATACTTGTAAGTTTGTTTGTACAAGTTGTTAATTTTAGATGGAAAAGAGAGCGAATTTATTGGAAGGTGAAGGAAAAAGTAAAAGATATAGAGAAAGCTTGAAGCCAAAAGGCCCGAAAAGTCCTGCGAAATTCACTACCCCCCTCGAAATTGTGATCTTATCTCAAATCAATTACAAATAGTTAAGGCTTTGAACTTTTCAAAGATGCTAAATATTTCGTCGTTTGAGGGATCGACAAATCAAACTTGATAAATAATGACTTTAAAGCTTGACCGAAAGACAATGCGAGAGATTTTTCCATGTCGTATACGCAACGGTTGGGTCCTTCAGTTCTCTAGCCTGGCTAAATTCATGTCTTTTCACGTGTAAATCTCACAAGTGCCCTTGAGAACACTCCATGATCTATTTGCCTCGGCCATCGCCCTCTATAAACACTCTTCACTTGTAGTTTCAAATGCCAGGCATCCCTCGTAAAATTTACACCTCCAATTTTAACTCTGCTGGCAACTTTTCTTCGTCTCAAAATGTTTACCTCTTATTTTAGCAGCATCATATTAGATGCTACTGACAGAATTAGAAGAAGCAAGGGAACAGGCCTGATATATAGAGATGAGCTGAGCAAGAAGATGCCATCAAAGAAAGGTGATGATTGCTTGGCAAGCAGCAATGAGAAGAAGAATTTGGAGAAAAGAGGCTGTGACAGCAGTGCTGTGGAGGACAAAGGTGTGATTAGGGTGAAAGTTATAATGACAAAACAGGAAGCATCTCGACTACTGTCAAAGTGCAGAGAAGGAGGTGTTCTTGAATTCAAAGATGTAGCGCATGAACTTGCACAACTTCCTGTAAATCGTGTTAGTGTTATATCATCTGCTGGTGGCTATGGCGGCGTGCTTCATAGAATCCCAGAAGAGAACTAGTTTGAAAGACATGTACTGCTTTACTTGGTGGGATTAAATTCCACAAAAAGAAGTAGTTTGTGATTGTGTGTGTGTGTGTGTGTGTGTGTGTGTGTTGGCAACAATCACAAACTTCGGTTGATCGACGATTAGTGGGGTGGCACAAAAATTATCATAGCAATGGTGGATCATAGGATTAATTAGTTTGCTCCTTGAAACTTTAATTAGAAGCCTTTTGAATTATGTAAATAAGGCTGTGAGAAATTAAAATTCGTTATTTGTCTAAAAAACCTAGAAGAGAATCTCACACGCAAACGTAAGTTTCTGCTTTGTAACGTCAAATGAGAGTTGAAAACATGCAATCAGAAAACAAACTCTAACATTACCCTTGCAATATACTGGCTTCATAACCATGCTAACAAGATAAAAACATTTAAATGCTTCAGAAATCAGAAGCAGATATCTCTTTGGAGAGCAGTGGCAAGCACGATCAAATGGTTAGCATACTACAATGCTATTAGAGCTAACAAATACTTGGAAACAAAACGATATTAGAGTTAACACCAAATCGTAGCCTACTTCAGTGCTTCATTAGTACTCATAATTGCAGAACAAATATCACGATAGAACAGCACGACAAACACCTATTGTGAGTGTATTTGGTACTGCGGTTGCTGTTGTAGTTGAGGTTGAAAAATAACAGTTTTATAAAAAGTATTTTTACCATGGTTCAAAATAAACAGTGAAGTGTTTGATTAAAACTGTGGTTAAATTTAAGGTTGATAAAAAAACTTATGAAATTACTTTAAAGAACACGCGCGCATGTAAGAAATATATATATAAAATTCAAGTAAATTAAACATTTATTTTTATTCTCCCATCAAACTACTTGTAATTTTATTACGAACTAGATCTATATGTAAAAGCCTCTTCGATCTTTGAACAATAGTAAAATATCATCTAAAATAAAATTAGGATTGCAAGACAAAAATTATATTGTGATATTCTTCTAATATATTTATTTATTATAATTAATTTTTAGATTATTTTAATATATATACACCCAACTCCCATATATATATAGTCCCCCATAGCACCGCACCAAAAGCAGTAATTTGCTGTTTTCGATGAAATGTAGTTTTGACGGTGGATCCCATAATCAAAACAAATTGTTTTATAGTTAATCAAACAGGTTTAAATTGTGTTTTTTTTAAACACAATTTGTACTACGTTGCTAAACGAGTACTTTATCTAAGTTGGTTACGATTATTTTATTGCTTACAAGAGTGTAATTCTAGTTATTTTTGAAATATATTAAAATTTATCTTTTTTAAAAAATATTTTTAATACCATCATATAAAAATACTAAATAAATAAAAACCTTTTCGAAATTATTTTTAAAATACGGTGTAAAATACAGCAGTCCTTGGAATGGTCAATAGCATCGTGAAACGGGATGGCAAGTCAGGATGCAGGAGCTTTCAGTCTTCTTTTGTCATCAAAACACTTTATACGCCCATGTAGAGGAATTTTGGAAAATTGATATTCCGTCAACAGTGAAATTGACTTTTCAACATGACGTTGATAACAACATGTTTTGCTATTTTATATTAAACAATTTTTTAAAAAAAATCAGTAAAATAAAATAAATTTTAAACATACTACGAATTGAAAAATATGATAATGAAGTGTTTATCACTATTCACAGTCGTAATATTTTTTAAAAAAACTATTAGATGTGCTGCCCATTTACGATAGAAAATTGAGCTGCGACACCATTAATTCTAGCAAAAAGAATTTGACAATATAAATTCAATTATATCAAGAAATTTATCAATGATGACCTGAGTGTACCTTATTTAATATTCAAAAATAATAAGAGAGTTATTTGTTTTTTAATTAGTTTACCGGCTATAATAAACCCATTTTAACTCGAAAACAAGATATAATCACCTTAAAAAAATCAAACTAGACTCAAAAAATTATGAGTGTCTATCTAATATTTTCAACTTGTTCATGGAATAAAGTGCCTCTATTTAGCTCTCATCTTTCATGGTTTCCTCTCATTTGATATAATAATAATGATTTAAAAAAAATATTTAAAAATATGTTGGAATTATATTTTTTATATTATTATATCAAAACGATTAAAAACATTAAAAACAATTAATTTGTTGGGAAAATTATAAAATTTTAATTTAAAAAAAAGATACTTTTAAAATAAAAAAATTAAACAAACTCTGAAAAATAAAACATAGAGTTGAGGATAAAAATGAAAATCATCGGGAATAAAAAAATAATACCACAACCTTAAACAAACCAATTCTATTACAAGTTGCAACAATGAAAACCATCCCTGCCTGTATAGCAATTCAAAGCAAGAGAAGGAATTTGTACTAGGATGAGGATGTTGATTGATTTGATTAGCACTTAATTAGCCGGAGCGCGTGGAAAAAATGAAACACGTCGGCTAATAGAAGACCACGTCAAAGTCTTATTTCCATCTTTGCCACGAACATAATCACTTTTGGAGCTATTAGCATTTCTCTATGTCAAAATATAGAAAATATGAACTCGGATATTGACTGGGAAGAAGGAATTTCTTCACACTGCACCAAATGGTTGATTTTATTCAAACTTAATGGAAAACGAAATCACAGTAGGAAGGGCAGGATTCGAACTTTAATTAGCTCTGAAATCCCATATCACCAACCATATAGTACGAATTTAATGTTTTCGCAGCAAATACAATTAAATTATTCCAAAATAATGCAGCAGCCATTTCTACAGCAAAAGAAGCAAGAACCATGCCTTTGCAACTGCATGGACATTCCTGCTGGTAGAGGATATAAATCAGAACTCCCTTCGTATCTTAATATTTTACATGGTATCAGAGATTTATTGATCTAGTAATTACGAGTTTAAATTTTATTATTTTTATTCTATTAAATAAAAATTAAAAACAAAATAATATGAGCATGTGTATAAGTTTCAAGACTAAAAGATTTTTATTTAAGAAAATATGTTATAAAATAATATAAATTATATTATACTACCTCACCTGACAGCTTAAGTTTCTAAGTGAGATAATTATTTTATTACTATTCTAAACTTTTGATGGGAAAACTGTATTTTGATTTCATATTTTATTATTATTAGGAGGTTTAACAAGTTTTAAGCTAGATAATAGGTGTTAATATATCAGCCACATTATTATAACTGATAAAATTGTCGTCACTGAAATAGCATGCTGCTTCATTAATTGAACATATAATCTCCATACTTGTAAGTTTGTTTGTACAAGTTGTTAATTTTAGATGGAAAAGAGAGCGAATTTATTGGAAGGTGAAGGAAAAAGTAAAAGATATAGAGAAAGCTTGAAGCCAAAAGGCCCGAAAAGTCCTGCGAAATTCACTACCCCCCTTGAAATTGTGATGTTATCTCAAATCAATTGCAAATAGTTAAGGCTTTGAACTTTTCAAAGATGCTAAATATTTCGTCGTGTAAGGGATCGACAGATCAAAATTGATAAATAAAGACTTTAAAGCTTGACCGAATGACACTGCGAGACATTTTTCCATGTCCTCTACTCAACGGTTGGGTCCTTCACTTTGTCTAGCCTGGCTAAATCCATGTCTTTTCATGTGTAAATCTCACAAGTGCCCTTGAGAACACTCCATGATCTATTTGCGTCGGCCATCGCCCTCTATAAACACTCTTCACTTGTAGTTTCAAATGCCAGGCATCCCTCGTAAAATTTACACCTCCATTTTTCACTCTGCTAGCAACTTTTCTTCGTCTCAAAATGTTTACCTCTTATTTTAGCAGCATCATATTAGATGCTACTGACAGAATTAGAAGAAGCAAGGGAACAGGCCTGATATATAGAGATGAGCTGAGCAAGAAGATGCCATCAAAGAAAGGTGATGATTGCTTGGCAAGCAGCAATGAGAAGAAGAATTTGGAGAAAAGAGGCTGTGACAGTAGTGCTGTGGAGGACAAAGGTGTGATTAGGGTGAAAGTTATAATGACAAAACAGGAAGCATCTCGACTACTGTCAAAGTGCAGAGAAGGAGGTGTTCTTGAATTCAAAGATGTAGCGCATGAACTTGCACAACTTCCTGTAAATCGTGTTAGTGTTATATCATCTGCTGGTGGCTATGGCGGCATGCTTCATAGAATCCCAGAAGAGAACTAGTTTGAAAGACATGTACTGCTTTACTTGGTGGGATTAAATTCCACAAAAAGAAGTTTGTGATTGCTGCTACCATATATGTGTGTGCGTGTGTGTGGTAGCAGCAATCACAAACTTCGGTTGATCGACAATCAATGGGGTGGCACAAAAATTATCATGGCAATGGTGGATCATAGATTAATTAGTTTGCTCCTTGAAACTTTAATTAGAAGCCTTTTGAATTATGTAAATATGGCCGTGAGAAATTAAAATTCGTTGAGTTTACAAATGTATGCTTCCATATAAAGTAAATAAATTATGTTTTTGATCTTCAAGTTAGTTCACTATAATTTCTTGGAATGAAGACTTGACGTAAGAACTGTGGTTTCTTCCTTGAGAGGTGATACTCGTTTCGGAGTTCCTGCAATTATTTAGTCAATAGCGATGTTGAAGATTTTGTGGATCACAAAAACTGCCACAGCATCCTTCCTTTATCTATATAGGAAATCAGAATAAATGAAACAATATGTTTTTTCAAAAAAAACACAATCGTAGGTCGCGTTAATGATAGACTTGGGCTGAGCAAGTCGGCCCAATACACACGGCAACAAGGCCCATTCAAATCGTCATTCCGAATAGAAGCACCCCATTTTCATTTATGGTTCTGTGGTTTTTTTTAAAAAAAATACTTTCATGGAAGAGCTGCACATCGCAATTATTAACAACGCAAGTCAAAAAGAGAAAAGGTTGTTGCGCGACAATGGTCAGAGGGAAGGTGGAATGAAATGGGCAGGAAAAGGAAGCCCAAGAAATGAAGGCATTCAACCATAAACATTCCACCAAAGCTTCACAACATCAAAAGATAGGATAAGAAAAATTTAAATAACTGTATGTAAGGCACATCCAAATTGTTCATTCTCAAAAAGTGTAGTGAATGGCAGCTAGGGTTTGTCAAAACTAGGTGCTTATTTTTCTCGGGCCCCCAGCGGCTACAAAAATCGTGATTTGCTGTATTGGTTTGATTTAATTTTTCACTAGCCAGTTATATTTGAGTTGTCATAGCACCTTGTTTGGTATGGGCAAACCCTTGTTATTTAGAGGGGGGGAAATAAACTTCAAGCTTGATTCTTCTCCTGGAGACCAGAAGGCCATGCAACTTAATATGTCATCTACAATATATGTGAATACATTTTGTTTGAAGTGCGAGCCTAAAAAGAAATTTGCTAGTAAAAAAGAGCTTAAATTCTTGAGTTTTTTAGAATATATTCTTCTTGTAAAAATCTAAAATACTCGAATTTCTACTCGTTTAACTTGGACTCGTAAAAGTATTTAAAGGAAGATGAAATTTTCTTGAATGCAAGAAAAAAAGTTGTGAGCATTAGTAACCCCAAATATGTTTATTAACATAGTATGTATTTCCGAGTTGAAGAAGAGTACTGAATCATAAGATTTATTAGCGATTTAGACAAATTTTATACTATAGTTAATTAACATGCTCGCAAACTTTTTTATTTTTGAGCACACAGAGTCGGCATGCATAGCATTTTTTAAGTCGGCTGATGAATTTAGTTTTGCAAAAGTGATATAATGAAGCTAAAAACTACAACCTCTCAGATAATAATCAAGTATATATATATCCATTCTATAACGACTGAATAACCGTAATTACATGTACATTTGGGTCATGACCCAAATGAAAAAACCTCACATGAGTGAGAGGACTAAAAAAGTTTGGGGGGGGGGGGGGGTTAATATATCCTCTTCAAACGACTCGTCTCTCGTTTTCTTCAAGTCCTGAGGGAATTTCCATGACACTCTCCAGAGAGGGTTTCCATGTTTTAACTTTCATCGATCTCCCTCTCTCTATCTCTCCCAAAACATCTTCCAGTTTCTTTCCTCCATTGATCTTCAGCTGAAACATTAACCGCTCTAGCTCCTCCTTTGTAAGCACAAGCTTCACCTTAATACTGGCAGCTTTCTCAAAGTTACCACTCTCCTTCACGAGCTCCACTCCTCTTTTGTCTTGGTGAAGCTCCTTCGTGCTCGGCTTTATGCAATTTCCCATACTTTGACGTGAAAAAAAACGAAGCTCTCGGTGTATAATTGACAGTACCCAAAATGGTTTTGGGAGCTCAAAAAAACAGAAGAATAAAAGGGAAAAGTCGGTGCCAAAAGCTTCAACTTGTGAATATGAGGTGGAGGGGGGCCATGGTATTTATAGAAGTTAGGTGCCCTTGATTTACGAATTTCTTACACAGGAATAATGGTTTTTCTATTTGCTAAGAGACAAACTAAATCTCGAGGATCGAGTATGACACAACTACTTGTGTGCCATTTTATTAAATTAGTTACGTACAATTATTATTAATTTTCCTTATAATTATATTAATTTATATGTGAAATATATATTTTTTGTTCATTGTACGTATTAATTTCCCCCTACTTTTAAAGAATCCGATCCCACTTGGTAGAATTCACTTCTTAAGAACGAAAGATTCTTCGGGAATAGCTGCAAATCCAAACACAACTTTTGATTCGAAAATGTTCTTGTTATATTATGAATTCATGGCTGATCCCCTGATAGAAAAAAAACTAGACAAGAAGCTAAGATTTATGATGGAATTATTGTTTAAGAGATCTTGAATTATGAATATAATTAATGGAGATGATAGTGACGTTGATTATTAAATTATGAGAAAGATGCAGAATTTACGCTGATAACATCTTTTTCATAATCGAGATTTTACCAACTCTAGATTACAAGACCTCACGCGGTGAAAGTTGAATAGCAACAGTGATCTTGCCAGAACGTGGCCCTTTATTTATTGGGTCAAGAAACTTTCAACTTTCATTAAATTAATATTCATAACCAGTATGTTTGGTTATGTGGAGGAGATTCTATTATTGTTTATGAAGGTCGTCGTTCTGCTAGCAGGGCTAGGGCACCGTACATTGAGCAGGTTCATTGAAACCTCACCTAATCACTCGAAGCCATTAATTCTGGTTTGGATGCGAGAGGAAACTTCTTCTTTTTTTAAAGTATATTTTATGAATTTGAATATGTTATTAAAAAATCAATTATTTCATATATATATTTTGATTTAAATTTGAGATTTATTATATAAATCACAATATTTTTATCACCAATTGAAGCTCTCACTATATATATAGATTTATTTTAAAATATAAAAAAATACGCTTGTATATATTCAAGTGTGTGTGTGTGTGTATTCAAGTGTAGTTTTTTTATATTTTAAAATAAATCTATATATCTATCATACTGAAACTCCAAGATATCTCAAGAGTATATGGTTTCTTTTCCCATACATTGTGAAAACATTTAACATCTTGAACGTTTTTTTTTTTTTTTAATTTCCTGAAGTGACCCGGATCTTAAATGCAAGGCCAATTTTCTGCCAGCACTATTTGGATTTTACTAAAGCATCAAAATACTTCAGAGGCTTGGGAAGGGAGAATTGGTTTCTTTTCTCAACATGGATTAAAAATATTGGACTTGTTTTCCATAATCTCGCATGGGTATGAAAATTTAGAGCATTTTTTTCCTGCCAGACAGTACTGTGTTACAGTACAAATACCGGCGGTCAACAAAACCTGTTTACCAGGTGTGAACATGACTGCCTACATGAATATCCCTCCTGACTGTACATATCAAGGTTTGATATGGTAAACAAAGTGGACTGTTTTGGCCATGTGTCTGATCAGCTCCTCTTTTCTCAATTTTCTTGTTTATTCCTGTTGGATTTGTCGATATTGTAAAGTATGATATTTTCGTGTCCACCGTGCTCTTGACGGTGATTTGCATGGCTCACACACACAAAAACAAATGATTTGAAATGATATCCTCTTTAAGTTTCCTGTAAAGCTAATGTTTTCCTGTAAACTGAGGCTGAAGAACAACGTTCACCTTACGAGGAACCTCAAATCTTGCGGAAGAGCACTGTCGCAGGGGACGTATAAGCTGATCGGTTGCTTGAGTATGGTTTATTTAGTTAAACCTCGACATCTTTTGCTAGTTTCAACTTGTGCATATTGAATGCACTAGAAAAGTCTTCTCCTGGCTCCTGGATGTCTTCACCCCTTGGTGGCTCTTTGGAGAAAAATGCAGCCTTGTAGTTATTGCAAGCCTTGTGTTAATTAGTCTCTCATCGGGCAACTGTAAACCCTGACCCGAAATGATTAAGACAGCACCATTATTGAGGGGTGTCAGGACATGTTATTTGAGGTGATCGTGGAATTTATTTTTTATTGGGGTAGTTTTTGTATGCTGTACAATTATTATATATTTGATTAGCCAGATCATTTTTATTTTTTTATTGGATCCCACGTGTAATTGCGTCATAAATTTAGTATTTATAAATACTAATATTTGATAAATTTATTTTGATTTTTTTATATGGTATAAAAAATGGTTTTTTTTAATCCTTTGACTTATAAGCTTTTAATTTGAGATTTTTTTTATTCTTAAATTCTATCTTTTAATATAAAATTTTTACTTAATTTTATAACTCTTGTACAATTTAATTTAATATCCAAACTTAACATAAATTAAATCAAGAATCTTCAAGTTTAAATCTTTTACGTTATTTTTTTTATTCAAGCAATAAAAACAGCGCGTTCAATACACTGGTGAATTACTGCCGCGGAAGCTTGTTCAAGGCATCATTTTAAAAACAATAAAAAAGTCTAGCACTCTACATGAAGTTAACTTTATTTTACAGATCAAGACAACTTCGCTTTCCAAAGATCGGTGGACACAGAAATGCTCACTCGACAGTCTCAACTTTAGGCGAGGTGTCTAGTATTTTAATGTTTTTGTAAGACTGGCTAATGTTGAAGCATGGGGACCCGATCTTGAATCTTCGCAATGGGGCGACAACAACCTACTTTGGGCCAGCTTGTTTGGACTAAATGACACTTCCCTTCAGAAAGAGAGTTTGTCAACGAGCAAATCAGATTCTTTCAATCTTCCACAACAACCATGCATGGCAAAGGACAAAGGAAACAAGCCGAAACCCCTCGGGCATGAGAACTCATAATTAGGCTCACAAGTACACTTGCAATCCAGGCCTTGATTGATGAACCTCATGCGGCGCCACTCGAGATTGCTTGCAGCAACCGAAGGTGAACTAGGATCTGTGTGAACAGAACCAAATCCTAACCCTTATCTGTGTGAACAGAACTAGGATCTGTGTGAACATCACACACATGACATGCAAAGATCTCTCAAGACAAAGCATGGTTGTACTGAGATTCCACAATGCTCTGTTCCATCTCAAATTCAAATGCCCATTACACAACCAAGATCAGAGTAAGTGCCATTGCCAGCAACCAGCAAAAGACTGGTGCAAAGGAAATGTTGTGAGAAAATCACTAGATATCATGTATAAAAAGGGACACACCGACACACTCCTTGGCCCCCAACAAAAAAAAGTAGCCAAAACCACCAGATCAAGAGAATTCACTAACCATCAGGGATATCACAATTCCAATACATACTAGAAAAATCCAATTTAAATCTAAAAGTCAATGAGCACATAAGCCTACACAGTAAATGGTCCTACTGATGGAGCGAGCTGAGTAAAATCATCAGTTTCTTCGCAGGCTTTTAGAAGAGTCTCAGCTCCAAAACCAACTAAAGGAGGTTAACATACATGACCAAAATATAGAGATCCAAATACAACTCACTGCATTCGCCGGCGCTTCTTTGCAAGATTTTCAAAAATCTGGTGGACATCAGAAGAAGTGATTGTCTTTGATGTATCAAATGACTCCTGCAGAAAAACATGGACTTATGCATAAATGCTGCATATTTGCTTTCAAAATATAAACTTGAACTAAAGTAGAGGAAAAGCTAAATTTTACAGCTTCGTTTGCAAGTTTGCATGCCACAGAGTGAGCTATAAGGTGTGAGTGATATCAAGGACATACCAAAAAGGAACAGAACTCGTCCTTAAAGTCTGCAATACCATTTAGAATCTCCACCTTCTCTATATGGCCAAGTTTATTGAAAAAACTCAATTCGGCACCTTCCTGTTGCTGCAATTTTTCCTCCCTCTTCTGTTTGGCCATTTTCTCATACTCAGCAATTGTGTCCTCCCTGTCAAGGAGATGATATATTTGCTTCTGGTTGTACATATACAAGCATTTTTCACATCTGCACAGGATGTCCCTCCAGCTTTTGGAAAGAAACAATGGTTTTCCTTCTGATACAGGTGGAGGAACTTCCACATCGATTCCAAGAACGCAGGTAGTATGAAGATTGGTATCTTTTGTACATTGGTCTGGGTCTTTTGGCCCACTACTCTTCCCAGAACTTTCTCCAACAACAGATGCATTTCTAGCAGCCAGAGTCTGACAATTAGAATTAGCTTTTGTATTATCCTTTTCAGAAGAATCATGAGCACATATATCAATCCCAAGCTTCCCAGAACCACAAGCTGAAGAGACATTTTCCAACACAACCTTATTTTTAGCATTACTAGAAGTGGCATCACCTTTCTGCCCCCCAGCTGCCCAAATCTTCTGAGGATATGATGTCAGAAAAGAACATATTGTTGAGCATGTCTTGCATATAAAATCCTCATACAGAGGCTCTCCTTCCTCATTTCTCGGGATCTGTAAACCAAGGAAATGTATGGGCAGCTCATAATCACACAGCTTAATCAGAATCACTACGGCTCAAAGAATGCCAAAATTATTAAAAGACCAGCTATCCCATTACAGAGCTGTGATCCTGGTGAGCGAAGTTCAAACTGGGAAGACAGTTATTGAACTTGTGTTTGCAAGAAGTGCAATTTGAAGCCTAAAATATGCAAACCTCTTGGTTGTTGAACCATGTGCTTGAAATCAGAGAATAGGAAGAATAAATTCTCAAACATGATCCAAACAAGATAATTGGATGTCACTGATGATTGCATCATGCATTGTGAACTGAATTAACTTGATCATGTCTCCAAAATCATGCCAAGTGCAATACCTTCAAACGTATTAACCATGAAAACTATAAATCACAGAATCACATGGAAGTTGCAGATATATCAACCAGATTATTTTACCAACATTAGGCTATAATGAGGGTACGGAGTGAAGGGTGTTGTGAATCCCAACTTACAAAGGAAAGGTTTGGGAGAGAGACAATCTGAAAGCATGGTTGTTCAACAGAACAACCCTGCCATAAATAACACAAACAAGAATTAAGTGAACATGGAAGAAAACATAAGCTTGTCAACCTACTTTATTGTGCATCTGAGGATTATCCCCACTCGGCCAGCACATTGTTTTGGCTAATCAATGACGCCAAAAAGTAATAAAGTGAAAGAAAGAGGAAATGATATTGAGATCAAAGAGGGAACAACCAGGCTACCAACCTCATTGGAAGACTCCAGACCAAGATGCTCCTCATGGAACCAGTCTTCACACATAACGCATTGTATCATCTCTTCTTGTGCCTTAGCATCTGGATCAGGATAGGGCCGATCACAAGAGCAGTATAAACCTTTAAAGTTATGATTATACGAATTTTCAGCATTTTCCACATCTTTCTTCAGGAAAAGCTTGCAGACAAGCTCCCCAAATTTTGAATTGCCGCAATCACACCGAAAATTTCTCTTGGTCCATAACTCCACAATCTTTTTGCATGCGGCAACAGCAAAAGGCACCAGTAAATGTAAGATAAATTTAACCAAACAGATATTATTTAAGAGAAGGCATGGGGAGTAGAATGCCAATGAACTGCCACAGGTGTTGATAAATACTTGATTCCGAAGTTGTACGTTATAAGTTTGGTTTTGAAATGAAGTTTTCAACATCCTTTTAAAAGTGCTAGAATGTGATGAGGATTTATCAGTTCTAGTGCAGCTGTTGTGTTCATAAAATTATGTTGCAATGTTTTTGTATGGGTGAATCTAACTTTATTTTTGTAAACACCAGTCCACCCGTGGTTCTATTAAACACTTTTAAGGGCATGAAATTAGTTTTGATCATGCATTATGGTTTAAAAATAAACATCTTCCTCCTAATCATGCCTCCATATTTCAAATTTGGATCTAGGCTTCTAGCCCTGTAATTTGTTGACATTTCATGAAAGTAACAAGCAACATATGACAAAGCTTTTAACATTCGCAAGTTTTTAAAATGTTTAAAGGATTCAGCAGCAGTATTTATAGAATTTGTTTCATCTCAAGATGTGCTTAAACAATGCCTCATTTTGCCAATGTTCTTGCTAATGTTCGTAGCATCTTTTTAGTCAGTCAATATGAGATCATATCATAGGACCTCACTCTCAAAGAATATTAATTTACAAATTTGGTTTTAAATCAAATTGAAAGTTGGGACATTAAACACCATGAGCAAACCCAATAGGAACTAACCCAATCAACAATCAAACCTCTATACTCAAAGGAAATAAAATGAAGTACCTCATGGCCATCGTGGCAAGACAAACTGCAAGCAGTGCAAACTCCAGCATTTCCATCCGGAGTGCAAGTTAGACATGAAAAAATAGCCTGTCTCTTCATATATCCCATGTTATAAGTGCACTCCACTCCTTCATCTCCACCCAAAACCAAATCCGCATTCTTTGAAATCAACAACCAAGATAAAAAGCACATAAAGAAGTTAGAGTAACTTCATCAAAATCTAATAAGCAGCCAGTTAATTGATTATAAATATGTAATCTGCCCACAACATCAAATATTATTACATCATCTTATGGAGCAATACCAAAGCAACCTGCTTGAAACATAATGCATTTTCATTGAGAGTATTGCTATGGGTAACGAATCAATGATAGAAAAATTAATTAGAGATAGCTGCAGTTATCATAATCCAAATCAACCTTTTGCCTTTTATTCACCAAGTCTAGTCATGAACTTGTGGTGTTGTCATATCTATCGATTTTCCTAGATGTTGGAAAAGATCAAAACTCTCTTGTTTAGCAACTAAGAACCAATTACTAAACCAATTTATGCCCTAAAGTTTCAGATGTCCAATCTCGATAAAAGACTGTCTTTTCATATGTACCGAAACCCTAAACAACACAAGGCAAATGACTCAAGACCCTACCTTGATTTCCTCCTAGCAACCAATCAAATAGCACAAAATCAACAATAGCAACGAAAAGGGAAAACAAAACAATCGGTACTTTCACTCAGCTAAAACAAACGAAATATTACCAATTCCTCAGCTTCAACGTTGTTGAGGTACTCATCAATAGTAACAGTTTGTTCGACCTCATCATCAAATACGTCATCCATCCTTTCAGTAAAGTCCTAAAAATTGAGACTTTATACTTTCTACCTGAAATTCAAGCAGAGAAAAGGAAATGTTAGCGTTAGTTTTCATTAAAAAAGCGTTGGTTTTGATACGAGAAAATTTACGGGCTCGACCTAAAAGTAAGAAACCTTTGACTTGTTTATTCACAATTAAATAAGCAAAGGATTTATTGGGATAAAGGGAACCTGCCTGATTGAGTTTTGTTGATCTCTGACAACTTTTTAGGGTTTGGTGATAGGATTATGAGAGGGAGGGAGGGAGGGATGTGTTGTGTGTGTGATTGAGAGAGAAGACGGGAGTTTGTTGGTATTACATGGGAGTGTCAGGGACTGCACGGACAGTTTCCCGCCATGAAGAACGGTAGGTGGTAGTTGAGGTGCATCACTTTAACAGCTTGAAATTTTAATGCTACTTTCCCTCCAATCTGTGGTTTGTGTGTGGATGGCTTCTGTGTCGTGTTTCCCTTCCCATTTGAAGTGCCTGCTTGGGAACACTTCAAGTTTTTCTTCCCTTTGTTTTTGAACGCTGGATTTGCGATTGCATTACTCAGGAAGGATGTGCTTCTCTCATTACCTATAATAGAAACGATTTTACTTTATACATTGCTGTCGTTAATTCTCTCACATTTCACTTTGGGCTGCCATGGTGCCATTTTTCAAATATTTTATTTTGGTGCTTGGTCCATTAAATTATACAATTAAGCTCCCTTGAACTCCAATTAGAGCTTAATTGGATGTGTTTTTGGTTGTTAGAGTTAAATTCAAAGATAAAAAATGGAATAAAAACGTGTTTAACATCGGTGGTTTTTTAGGATTTTCTTCAAAAGTTTATTTTAATGTCTCGTTTTTTAAAGCTATCAGGTTTTTGATCCCTATTAATTATTAAAAAATATCTTTTTTTTTTTTTTCTATGAGAAAGAGGGAGAGTCCCTCAATTCTGGTTTAAAGAGAGAAAGGGCAAGGTTTAGTTCATTAAAACAAACATTTTCTTAATTAAATAGTTTTATATGATGAGAAAAGTTTCTATAAAGTGTTTTTACCTTGAACACGCCTAAAAAACATATATGAGCTAGGGGAAAATATTTGATTCTAGGTTGATTTCAAGTTTTATGCCAATTATTTGAGGTTTTGAAGTTCATGAATTGGTTTGGCAAAGTTCTCATGTGTTCTAGGTCAAGAGCAGATTGAAATGGAGTCTTCAAGTAAAAAACCTACGTTTTTTCAGCAGAATTAGTGGTCAAATTTTGATATTAACAGACAATACTTGTTTATTTTTTTGCTGCAAATAGTTCGGCCGGATATTAAGAGGGTGTTTGGGAGTATAATTGTGATTTTTTTTTAAAGTATTTTTTTTTTAGAAATATATCAAAATAATATTTTTTTTATTTTTAAAAAATTATTTTTGACATCGGCATATTAAAATAATCTAAAAATACTAAAAAAAATTCATTAAAAAAAATCAAATTTTAATGAAACGACGGTACAACCACAAAAACAAATAGACTATAAAATTTTTTTAAAAAGTCCATGTGCAAGCTTTTTTTTTTTTTTTTGTCAAACATTAGGTTTGGTTTATCGGCCCAAACAACGTTTGACCTCATTTCTTTTTTTCTTTAATTTTTTTTATGTTAATGGCTTTTTTGTGTGTTCTTTAACTTTAAGTTTTAATTAACACCCTTTTCTTGTAATTTCTTTGGGTTTTTTATCCTTGATTTAAAAACGAGTATTTTTTTTAATTATACTAGGTGTGTTTATTCTTTTACTAGGTTGGTATAGTTCATCTTTGATTTTTTTATGGATTAAGTATTTGATTTTTACAATATTTTTAATATGTGTAACCATTTTCTTCTTCTTTTTTTATTCAATAAAAATCATGTGTGTCGATATCTAATAAATATTTATTTTCATAAATAAATTCATTAAATAGAATTAGATTTATTTTTTCAATTATCTTTCTATTTATTGTTAATTATTTTTTACTTATTTGCACAATGATTCATGATTTTATTTATTCGGATGCATGGTTGAGTTTTTTATTTACATTTATGATTTTTTTAATGTGAAATACACAATGAGAAATTCTAAATGTATAGGTTTTTAATCATGTGTTGGTGTTTCCAATTTGACCTTGATTCTTATTTTTATTTGTTTTACGTAACTTTTTATAAAAGCTTTTTTATGTTACAATTCAATCCTAGTTGATACAAATTATTTTATTTTGCTATGTTCAATTTTGGTCCTCGTTTATGAATTGCACGTGTGTGTGTGTGTGATACTGTGATGTTTTCCTATTTGCTATCATCACCTTTTTTGTTGTGTGGTTCAAATAAACCCAACTCATTTAGTTGACGAGGACTATAAATCAAGTTTGCATGGGACCCACACAAACATGATCATGATGTCTAAATATTTTACTAAAAAATAATACAAATATGCACCGCAATGCGAGTACCATCTTGGTTTTAATGCACTGTAAGAGAACTTCAAATAATGTAAAATGGTACTATAGTTGTATCAATTAAAACATTAAAAGAAAAAAAATGAATATGTATTAATTTTAATTTAGACAAGATGTTTGAGATCTAATTGAGAGAGAAAATATATATTTCAAGATTATTTTACTCGTCCATAAAGAAATATCTCATTGTCAGTGGATCTTGATTATAGTATTTATTTTTCCAAACAATTTTTTGTTGGCCTAAACTTATTTTTATAATGGTTCGGGTCCCCATAGAAGATCCGTAAATAGATACGGATCCGGGCTTGTAGTTTAGCCAGAGTTTTAACTCTTGCCATGTTTTTTTAAACACGAGTCTCACCTTAGATGTCAAGTGTGCATTTGTCCCTGTTGCCATGACCACCATGCCCGAGCCTAATCCTGAAATGCATGCTCGGACTATGCCTTATTGTATGAATCAAGTACTTATTTTTTTATATTTGATTTTCTTTACCAGGATTACTCAACCTACACCCCTATGTGTATAGGAGTTTTTCATGTCTCGTTGTATTTTCATCTCATTAATGTTTGTAAAATAGATATTTATCCCTTGTTAATGCTTATATGAAATAATGGTATTAAGGCCCCGTTTGTTTGCTGGAAAGTGGTTTTCTTTTGGAAAGTAAATTCCGGGGAAAATGAATTCCTGGAAAGTAAATTCCTAGAAAGTGAATTCCGATATTTGGCAGTGTTATGGAAAATGAACTGGAAAACACTTTCCAGTGTTTGTTTATGTTATGGGAAATGATCTGGAAATAATTTATTTATAAATTAATTTTTTTTTCAAGTTTATTAAAATAATGAGGAACAAATCTTATAAATTAAAAAGTTGAATGAGAATGAAATTGAAAAAAAATATAATTTCATAAATTATCTCAAATAAAATAAATAATAATCAAAATAATAGAGATCTAATCTAAATTTTTTTTAAAAAAATAAAAGGTGAATAAATTAAAATAATAATAATAAACATTTCATAAATTATTTCAAATAAAATAAGTAACAATAAAAAAAATGAGGACCAAATTTGATAGATAAAAATTTTCAATAAAAAAATGATAAGAAAAAAGTAAATAGCAATTATAAAAATAAGAACCAAAATTAATATAAAAATTAAATTTTAAGAGATGAAATTGAAAAATAAATATTTAAAACAAATTATATATAGCAATCAAAAGTTTGAGGATTAAATTTGATATAATCAGCAAATAATGACATTTCTAAATTTTTCACAACTTCCGGAAAGTGTTTTCCGCCCAAATTTTCCGGAAAACACTTTTCTGAAAACCAAACCAAATTCTTTTTTGACGGGAAAGTGTTTTCCGTTGACCGGAAAGTGTTTTCCATTGACCAACTTTCCAGAAAACAAACAAACACAAGAAAGTTTGGAAAGTAGTTTCCCGGAAAGTGAATTCCGGGAAACAAACGGGGTCTAAGTAAAATGATTTTCTAACCTTTTTTTCAATAAATAAAAAAAAATGATTTAAGAGATATCCATGAACCACCTAGACAAGGGATGGATAATCTTTTCATTCCTTATATAGACACCTAACATAATTTTCTCTTTCAAAGCACTTGTTATGTGTCAAAACAAAAACAAAAAGCTTGTTCTCGAGATTTGATATTCTTTTGCATGTTTAATACAATTTTCCCTCCACAAAAACATTGATTTAAATATTCAAGTCTTTAAATACATTAAAAAAAAGATGATTTTGACATCCAACATTGAGTTGTTATCCACTTTAGTTAAGAAAGATAGATCAAGTTGCAAGAACACGTAATTAACATATTATCCAACCATAAAAATCTTATTCCTAAACAATTTAGAATTTCATAGCATCTGGCATGAAAGAAAAAAGAAAATGTGTTATAGAAACGATTAAACAACAAAGAAAGAAAAAATGAATAACTCGTTGAGGTCAAATTGATTCATGTATTTGCTATCATCAAGATATAAGTTGTTAATTTTTTTTAAGTTAAATTTGGTTATTATTCTCTCTATTGATATTTTCAGTAATAATTTATTTTTTATTTTTATTTTTCAATATTAGACTGGTTGGGAATTAATATTTATAATTTTTTGATTTGTTTTTCACTAGGACATCTTAGCCTCATGACTTGAAATTTTAGCTTGAAGGTTTATTTGTGTTTGATCGGGCAATTTTGTTTATTTTTTCTATTGATTGTTTTCTTTTAATTTATTCCTTCTACATCGTGTTGGTTGTAAATAAAGATTCATATTTTACTTCTCAATTTATTTTATGTTTGATAATCATAGACTCACGCCTAGGGTTGTGCATCTGACAGGCGATTCCATATTGATATAGTTTTTTTTAAATGATTGTTTTGTCATTCAACTTTAAATGTACTAAAAAATTTTCTTTTTTTCTTTTTATAATCTACTCTGCGAGTTGTTTATTTGATAGATTAATTAGAATTGATGTTTAATTTATAAATCAAATCGAATATTTTTTCTAGTTTGTCTCCTAACAATTTATTGGTTATTAAATTCTATTGATATATATATATATATTGTCATGTGTATTTTTTCATGGATCGAGTATCAATTCTAAGTAAATCGGATGGAGCCGTCTATATTTTAACCAAAAAAATCAATAGTACTTGTATAGTTGCAGAGCTTATGATGACAGGTGTGGCAAAGAGATCGATATCTTACTTGGGTGCTTCGTGCAGCTTCCATCACTTGATGATATTATAAAATTGTATTCGCCAGCCATCACCTCGTCTTTTTCTGGCCTCCATCTCGACTATTTATTTATTCGGGAGAACAGAAAATGTTCAACAGCTACATCGTTTCTGCTTCACCACGGTTTCGTCATCCCTAACCACCAAATTAACCAAGGACTCTAACAACTTAACAACGTTTGAATTAGTCTTGTCACAGTGCTTTACAAGCAAAACAAACACTTTTCTACGAGATGGGTTATTTATTGTTGTTTTTTAAAATATTTTTTTATTTTAAAATATTTTAAAATAATATTTTTTAAAATATTATCTTTGATATTAATACATGAAAATAATGTAAAAATACTGAAAAATTTTAATTTAAAATACAAAAATATAATTTTTTTTTTCAAAAAATATTTTATAACATAATGACAAACAGAATTGAAGATAAAACAATGACCTTAAAACCTGTTTGTCTGTTATAGTTTTTTTTATAATATTTTTTAAGTAATTGATTAAAATATATTTTTTAAAAATTAAATTTTAACATTGATAAATTACAATAATAATAGATTTAAAAAAAAAAATTAGTGGTCTCGACGGTAATAAGCATTTTACAAATTTTCGAATTATAGACACTCTATACTTTTTTCCAATAAGAAATGCGCGCGCTATCCGTTTTACAAAGAGGCGAAAATAGTTGATAAGAATACACCAAGAGCACTAATCAAATTCTCTGTCTGTAGAAAAAACTAGTTACACAGTAAACTAAAACAAGCAACATTGTTTTGCTGTTAGTAACTTGTAGCCTATCTCATATTTTTATCGTCGAGTTATTGCTAGTAGGACTTTTTTTTTCTTTTTCCATGTCCCTAATTTTTCTAATTTTCACAGCTTGAGCACTGATTTTTTATTTATTTAATCATCATAGGTTATGATGACATGATTACATGTTCTACGATATATTTTAATTTGCACGAGGTTATTTGTTTGCGTGCTGTGTTGGGTTTTTTTCTATGTAAAAAATTAATTGATTTTTTACTTGTTGTAATCAGTTATTGTAATATTTAATTAATAAAATTGTAATAGATTAAATTTATTAGTATTTTTTTTATCCTGGAATGAATAGTGTAATTAAAACACAGGAGAAGTAGTTTATATATTTTTTAATTGCAGATAACATGGGTAAATTTGTGTTCTCATTTTTTTTTTGTAATTTTGTCTCTCTCAATGATATCAGATCTGAAATATTATATATTTTATTTTTTATAAGAACAATCTAAAATCCAAAAATTATTTTTTTTCTAAGAAATAAGCTTAAACAAAAGAGGACAAAATTATAATTAAAAGGCAAATTTTTATTTTATTTTATCAGATTTAGTTCTCATATTATTATATTAAAACTATTTAAGAACACTTATCTTATTTTTTTGTTCTTTAAAAAATCCTAGGTAATTGTTTTCTATCTATCTATTTATATATATTTTCAGATGCTCATATTAAATAAATATTAAAATATATAATTAGTCTCACATATTAATAAGAAGAAAAACCTAAATAAATGACAAAAAATAAATAGGTAGATTTAAAAGGAAAATTGACCTGAAAGATTAATAAAAAGAATTTTAAAAACAATAAAGAGAGAAAATAATAAAAATTAATTTAAAAATAACCATCAATACAAATTAAAATGTAAATATTACAAAAAACCTGAATAACAGTGAAAATAATAAAAATTCATGAGACCATAATTATTGGTAAAAAAAATAATTTTTTTATAAGATTTATTACTCATGTTATTATATTAAAATTATTTTAGAGCAATGATATTATTTTGTTTTCTAAAAAATCTAGGTTATATATATTTTGAATGTTTTATCAATATGTGACTTGAAGGGAATAAAAAGATAAATCATAATAATTATTAATTTTAAAATAATTATCAGCACATATTAAAATTTGAACATTAAATAAAAACTTAGTAATATTATAAATGAAAAAAAAATGAGAACAAGAACTAATAGCATGTGTGTGTGTGTGTGTGTGTGTGTGTGTGTGTGTGTGTGTGTGTGTGGACAAAAATATATATATAAAACAAATATAGGAATTAAAAGTATAAGAGATAAAAAAAAAACATATATAATAAATATAATTTGAAGGGAAAAATTGAAATAAATCCAAACATGGATACCAATGCAATTAAATAATTTGAAACAAAATAAAAAATTAAAAGAATTAGGACCAAAATAAAACTGAAATTTATACTTGATTTGTATGGAAGGATAAAATTGAAATAAATCAAAACTTTGATACCAAAATTATTATGGATTCTATACCATTTTAAAAATTGGAAGTGTGAGGACCTAAATGAAAGTACAATATATAATTGATTTCAATTAAATGACGCAATTGAAACAAATCAAAATTTATATAATAACAATAAGGACCTGATCAAAACAATTCCAAATGTAGGGACTATAGTGAAAATTGGGAAAAAACAGTTGCGCTGACGTCAGCATGCGCAACCAGAATAGAGAAATGGGGGGGAAATTTTCAACGACTATTGACATATCTCCGGCCATTTTGTGTTTACATGCGCCGCTCCATTGGGTAGAGAACATTGATGAAAACCATCATAGATGCCAACTGGGTATTTTTCAACGCCGGGATAGGGCGCACGTGCTGAATGAACAACTCGTGAGCGTTGAAGATGGACGACGCGTCCAGCGACGCGCCAACAGTAAATCGGCGGGAAAATAATAAAAAAATGGTAAATTACTAGCGCATCCTTCACGGACAGAACATGATTTTGTAGTTTTCTAGGGCTAAAATAGTTATTGCATAGTGCAAAAAATATAAATAAATAAATGAACCGGGTAGTTGAACCAGACCGGACCGAACTGAAAGTGTGTAATTACACTTGAAACCCTCAATCAGATGTCCTTATTTTGTCTTTTTCTAGGGCTAAATAGCTATTTCATTGTACAAAAAGGAAAAAAAACTCAAAAGATCGAATGAACCGAACGAGCCAAACCGAGCCAAACCAAACCGAAAATTGAGCGTAACAGTAACCGTGAATAGTGATGAACGGTAGATCGGGCCTTGATCTGTTTTAGTTGTAGTAATAATTCTCATCTACGCCTAATATATCTATCAACATTAAAATGTTAAATTAAAGACCAAATTGATTAAATTGAATTTTAGATTATTCTTTGTTAAACTTTTTTTTTGGATTAAAAAAAACCCCATCTCCTTTTAAATATTCTTTACTGGTCTAAGTTTAACAAGTAAAATCTTAAATGTCCTAAATATTTACAGGACAAACACGTCCTAACTCAAACCCCAAACCTATGAAATACATTTGCAGTTTTTAATACCATATTACTTTGTATTTATTCTTTGTTAAACTATTTTTTTGGATTAAAAAAAACTCCATCTCCTTTTAGATATTTTTTACGAGTCTAAGTTTAACGAGTAAAACCTCATATGTCCTAAATTTTTACATGACAAACACGTTTTAACCCAAACTCAAAATCTATAAAATACATCTTAAGCTTTTTAATACCATGATACGTGGTAATTATTCTTTGTTAAACGGATAGCAATTTACAAACAAGTGTAGAATACTTAAAAAAAAGACACATGACAACAGTTTTTTGTGTCAGATATTTTTTTAATTATATTGTATCACATCAATCGTGCCGTGTAAATTACTTATCAAGCCACCAACTCCCATACATGTAAAACCAGTAGAAGGTCTCTTTCGGCTCTTATAAATAATTAAACGAGGAGTCGCATCTCTATTTCTTTCAACGAAAATGCAAGTGCTGACAGCCCATTCAGACCGACACTCTAATTTCTGGGTCAGCAAGTGCCCGGTTCTACAGCTGCAAAGAAAATTCGATGATTTTCAAAAAAATAGTCGTCCATCCAGAAGCTGTCAACTTTTCCTTACTGGAAACAGAGTAAATTATTATCTAGTCTCTTGATTATAAATACAACAACAAACGACTCCTTCGTACATTAAAATCTACAGCCTAGTCCCTCAACTCTCACCGACCAATGCCTTATCAAAACTTTTTTTTTTTCTATTTTCTTTTAGGAAAACGAGATTATCACATGGTGAATTTGAGATTTTGAATAAAGAGATTGTGTTTTAATTGAATCCAAAATCGAGGAAAACATGAATCAAGGGATTGAGTTATAATTGGATTCAAAGTCTATAGACCACAGAAAATTCTAATTGTGGAAATAGCATGCTGACGGCTGAAATTCTGACTGCCTTCTTCGAGTGTACGAAATCACCACCTGTTAACACCCGAATCAATCAAAGCATAGCATTTTCTAGTTCCCTCAAAATGGCTCCTTCAGTACTCATCTTCTTTTTACTCTTCCTTCAAAAAGCAACAAGCAATAACACTACTTGCCATAATCCATGCCTAGGAAACAGCCTAGAGGTTCGATTCCCTTTCGGATTCGACAACAATAGATGCAGCTATCCTGGTTTCAAACTCTCATGCGCCAATGAAACCCAGATAACCCTCGACCTCCCAAACATGGGCAACTTAACTGTAAAGAACATCAATTACAGAAGTCAAACAGTAACCATAACAGACCCACAAAAATGCCTTGCGAAGAAATTCATAGACTCATCATTTGACCTGTCAGGATCCCCCTTTACTTCTGAATACTACGATCTTTTCTTCACCTTCCTTAACTGCTCATCAAATTCTACCACCATCATACCAGGGACAAGGTCCATCCATTGCCTTAGCAACGAGAATTTCACTGTTGTGACCTTGCCAACAAACTTTTACGAGTCGTTTCCTAATTACATGCCACCTTTTTGTACAGAACTGAAGAAAAGAGTGCCGGTGCCGGTTCCGGTTACTTGGTATAGTTGGTCAGAAAGTGAAATGAGATTAATTTGGAACGAACCCTATTGTCTGCCGTGTGAAGAGGACGGTGGGACTTGTCGATTCAAGGGGGATACTGGTCTGGCCATTGATTGCAGCGGCCGTAGCAAAGGTATGTTTTCTGAACAGCGTTGATAGCTGGTCGGTGCAGTCGTGCCTGTAGCGACTATTCCATCTAAATTTTTCATCACCCCCACATGCTATGCTTGTTCTAAAGAGGGGGTCTCCCACACGCTACACTTGGGAGTCGCCACAAGCTTGCTTTGTAATTCATCTAGGATTGAACATAGGATAACATGATGGTGATTGATCTTTTCCATGGTGTTATATTATTTTTCAATTTATTAATCAATTACAGGATTAAAAGCAAGCACATAGAGAAATAAATCAGGAAAATTTATCATGATTGATTTTCTTAAAGGGTGTTTGGGAGTGCTTTCAAAAATATTTTTGAAAAAAATTAATTTTTTTTATTTTTCATTTTAAATAATTTTTTTAATGTTTATAGATCATTTTGTATTAATGTCAAAAATAATTTTTAAAAAATAAAAAAAATATTATTTTAATGTATTTCTAAACAAAAAAACACTTTAAAAAATAACCGCAACCATAATCCCAAACAAATACTTAATAATAATTAATAACCTACTAAAAACTCATTCAATGGATCTGACACTCAAATTGAAAAATTATCCTGTACAAATTATTTAACAGTGCATATGATTTTAGTGCTCATAAAACATTACAGAATGTCTTGAAAGGGTATCAGCTGCTAGGAGAAGCAGATGAGTGTTGATTGATTGAACTTCAAAGTCAGATTGCTAGTACAAGTCAAAAAATAAATATAAAAAGGAACAAGGTAGAGGTAGGGTGGGGAATCGCTTTCTGTATGAACGCTGAAAATGCAATTGCACGTGTCAGCTATTTATAGCGAGACCGTGGTATACCTGAAAATATGACGATGGCGTACAGTAACATTCCACGCAGGAACCAAAAGTTAAGAAACCTGGAAGTTAAGACTTTTATAATTTCTCAGAAAATCTTTCACTCCGATTCCTTGTTTGCCATGTTAGACTTTTTGGAATGTTGATTCCCCAAAGTTTTTTTTTTTTTTTTTAATTTAGGTTTAGGTGGAATGTTTGGTCGTTATGCTGTCTCACATTATTGTGATTTGTGAATGACCAAGGATCTGCTCACCACATGATTTTTGTTTTGGATGAAAGAATACACTTCATTTACCAGGAAAACAAACATAGAAAGAGTGAGTCCTGCATACAAACAGAAAGCTGTGCAAAGAAAACATAACAGGAAAAAAAAACGTAGCTGCACAAGCTAACTGCAATCGAAACCCCATAATTGACATATCTCTAATACTTTTAAGGTTTCATCACAGCTTCCTTCAATAGCTTGGCATTACACAGCCTGCTTGGCACATCTTAAATAATGGATGGAGGCTTTTATAGCAGCACTGTAGAAAGAATATCATTTGAATATTCATTGCTCCTTTGTCCTTTCTTTTCTCTCTGTCTCTCTCTTTTTATTCCAATCCTTGTTCATGATCTTGCCTTGCCAGGTCATCTCCCAAGAAGTGCAAAATATGGCATCGCAATAGGTGCTGGAATACCAGGGCTGCTATGCATCATTTGTATTGGTTCCTACGTGTTTGGCAGACTCAAGGCATGCAGCAGCGGAAATGAACCCACCATGGAAATGTCTACCTCAGTTGCTCCACAACCATTTGTAGTGATTTCTGGTCTTGATGGACGAACAATAGAATCTTACCCCAAAACCCAGCTTGGTGACAGTGGAAGATTGCCTAAGCCTCATGACAACACTTGCCCGATATGTTTATCCGAGTATCAGGCCAAGGATACGCTAAGGACTATTCCTGACTGCAACCATTACTTCCATGCTAGTTGCATAGATGAATGGCTTAAAATGAATGCAACATGCCCGCTGTGTAGAAATTCACCGGATTCGTCCTCTGTAACGACCCATTCCTCTTCGTTGACCTCATCATCTTCTCCATTGTCAACACCATAGATGATCACAAGTTACATTTTACAAGGCATTTTTGTTGGAGTTTTGATGTTCTATTACACATGAGAATTACTTGACGCGTATATGTTCTTACAAGTGGTGACCGGCAATCGAAGTACCTCATTTGATTTTGGCAAGTTCTATATGGAATACAAACTTATCACAAAACCAAATAGACTCCATTTTAATTTTGATGTGAAAAACTTCGCTTTCCTCCATGCAATTTTAACTAATGTACTTATTTAGTCCCTATTATTTTAGCATTTTATATTCCAGTCTTAAATTTATTTTTTTACGTTTTAGTTCATGAATATTAGAAATGAAAGAGAAAATCACCAAAAAAATTGAGGAGAGAGAAAATGTTCAATTAGTCATATTTTTGTCATAAAAAAAATTCAATCTTAGTTTCAATGAGTTTCTTTTTACAAGGAAAGCTCAATGAATTTGGTGTTGTCCTTGATTCATTTTATTTTTTATTTTCAAGATGATCAAAGATGTTTTGGTGTTGAAGAATAATTTTCCTTTTGTTCTTTAAGATGTTTTCAAATGAAATGCAGACTATGCCCCTATTTGGTGCTATATTTCAAAAATATATTTGATTTTTTTTTAAATTATTTTTATTTGTTGATATAAAAATTATTTTTTTAAAATATTATTTTAATATATTTCTGAATAAAAATTATTTTAAAAAAAATCAGCCGAGAAAACCAGATAAATTAACGAGCTTCAGACTAGAGCTAGGCCTATATTCAATACCCGAGCCCATCTAGGTCCAGTCACGGGATCACATACAGCCCAACGCATATAGCTACAAAATTACCCTCATAAACCCTAGACCCTGTAATCGCTCTGATCTGCTTAGCTAAAAAACTCGTGGAATGGTCAATGTTAAGTGAAATTCTTCCTCTCAAGCACTGAAACCGGTAGTCACTCTTCACAATTCAATGTTTCTAGTTGAATTTCCCTACTTTTTTTTTAAATTGTTTTAGCTGTTAATTTTTCCTCTACTTTCTGTTTGGTTTTCTGAGAAAATTCTTAGAGACCATAAACCGTTCAAGTTTCCAGTCTTTGATTTGGTGCTTAAATGTATTGGAACCTTAAATGGTTGAAAATCCTGATCTTTTAAGCTTATATAGAGCTCCATGACCCCCGTTTTTTTTTCTTAATTACAATTGATAATCATGTATTTTCTTTTCTTTTTTATCAAAAAATTATCATTATTTTTTATATATAAAAAATTAGATGCGTATATGATATGATGTTGATTAGTATTTGTGTTGCTAATTTGGTTGGTTATTGATTTCTGGTAGAGGAAATTTGTTCTTTGTATCAATGGCTTATGTGCGGAGTCTATCAACAAGAGCAAACATTGTAAGACGAAGATATAATGCTTCGTCTAGTTTCATTCTCCACAACGATGATCACGAACGTAATTCTATTGAAGAGGGTCCTTCTTCAAAAGGAGTGAGTAATTTATTTCAGCAGAGGTCATTTGGAAGCAGCAGCAAAAGATTTGATAATAGCTCGGCTGTATTTGGTTTCTTTCATAATAGAAGATGTTTGGATTTATCTCTTTTGCCAAGCATTGGGGTGTCTTTTTGTCGGGATATGTCAACTATTGGTGAAGGGTCAGAAAACATTGAGCTGATAAATGATGTTGCTGATGTTCTCACAGACTCAACTATTGAGGCTGTGTCTTCTCAGGCTCCTATGGTGAATGAGGTTGCTATTGCTGCTGCTGATTCTTATATTCCTGTTGCGGCTCTCCAGCATGTTATTGATTCAGTGCATTCTTTCACTGGTTTCAACTGGTACTGGACTATTTGGTTCTGTTTTGGTAATGTATATTTCATTAAATGTTGAAAGAGTGATTTAAGAACATGGACATATAGGACAGTGAAAGATTGCCTTGGCGCAATAATTAATCAGACTGCGAGTTTCTACGATTCTGTCAAACCAATTTCTTTCAGAATGTTTCAGTCTTACACGAACGCAGTAATTTAATTGGATGTTTCATTTGTAGTAGCTGGTATTTTTATCTCTTTTTCTCAAAGAAAAAAGTTACCCTCTTTTGGGGGGTCCCAAACGCCAGACAGGGGTGTTGCATAATTAGGCTCAGATCAGAAGCCATTTCTCAGCCATTGACAGAATAGGGACTTAGCCAATGTATGGTATTAACATGATTCAACATGAAAGAACTATCATGGCATTCATCTACTTGTGGGTCATGTTAAGTTGTGTTTTCAATGGTCATGAAGTCAAAGTTTCTTCTTTCATTTTGATTCAATGGTTTCTTAGTTCCTTTTAACTGGGAAATTATGGAAATTTTAGTAATATGTGACATAAATTTCTTTTTTCAGGTGGGCTTCCATAATTGTAACAACTCTTCTGATTAGAGGGGCAACCGTTCCGCTTTTAGTTAATCAGCTGAAAGCCACTACAAAACTCACTGTATGTTGTTTTAGTTGCTAATGCATCTTCAATTTCTCGCCGTCTTATTTGATCGTATCAGTGTTATGTGTGTTAGCACCTTGATGTCCTTGTACAGTCACACACTTCCACAGAAGGTAAAAAGTAACGTCAGCTGAATTGAGTGCAAGCTTATGAATTTTGGTTATGGTGCTTCTGACATGATCTATTTACTTGATTGCCTATGGTGCTTGTTTTTTCTTGTTCTTAACTTTCATCTCAGTTATTGTTCTTCTATCATTTTCGTCACACTTATTCTTCTGGCATGCAAAAATATGTGGTGCAGTGTGTTTCCCTTTTTTGGTTGCTTTGCTTCCTGGCAACATTTTATCTGGTGCAACCTTTTCACTCGTGAAGATTTTTATGCTCCAATCAATCTGTTAAATGTAATGATTTACCCCATGTCTTCTCTGCAGCTCATGAGGCCACATTTGGAAGAGATAAAGCAAAAGATGGAAGATAAGGTCTGATGCCTTCCTCCAAGCATGTCTCACTTGTTACATGCTCCCCCAATCACACAAATTTGATGCACTGGGAAATCTCTCTCCTTGTCATTTGGTTGCATGTTTATAAACCTTTATTTGGCATCTTTTGGATGGAAAACTCACATAGTCATGTTATAATTAAACCATGCCTCCTGGTATTTTAATTCCACTTCACCTACCAACTTGCTAGGTTAAGCTTGAAAGATCTATGATATGTAATGTCTGGTCTTTTTCTTTGAATGAAGGGTTGCAATTTGTATAATAGTTTAACAATGCAATAGACCTTTATTCACTTTGGACTTGTTTATGCTTTAACAATATGTTGGAGAAATTCTTCCTTGGCACATATTAACTCCCCCTCCCTCTCTCAGGCTATGGACCCCATGGCTATGGCTGAAGGCCAAAAACAAATGAAGAAGCTTTTCAAAGAGTAAGCAACTGTCCATGTATTTAAACATGTAGCAAATATAATTTCCATGCATGGTTTCTCCAGCTTGAGATTGCCATAATGAAAAAATGCTTATAGATATTGTGTATATTTATGCCAACTTCAATTATTGCAAGGAACATCCATTTTTTATTGTGGCACATTTCTCTCTGAGGATCATTTTGTCCATGTATCTCAGTTCATTGTGATTTGCAAATTGCAGATATGGTGTGAGTCCTCTTACTCCATTGAAGGGGCTCTTTATTCAAGGTCCTATCTTCGTCAGTTTTTTCCTTGCGGTAAAATGCTTTTCTATATTCTAAACATCCTGTAGAGTTGGGTGTTCATTTTAGATCAATCTCTGTATCTTAATATGTCTTTGATATATATGTTTGCAGATCTCAAACATGACAGAGAAAGTACCATCTTTTAAAAGTGGTGGTGCATACTGGTTTTATGATCTTACAACTCCAGATAGTTTATACATCTTGCCGATTTTGACAGGGTTGACTTTCTGGATAACAGTGGAGGTAGGTCCTCCTTTAGTCAAGTTGAGCAAGGATCACTTCCTTATATTTCTTATTGTCTTCGAATTAAATGAGTTTTCATCATGTTTTACCCAATGTTGCTTTTTGTGACTTGTTCTTATCAGCTTCTAATGATCTCACTTTTGATCCTTTGTCAGTGCAACATGCAAGAAGGTCTGGAAGGAAATCCCATTGCTGGCACCATGAAAAAAGTTTCACGGGTCTTTGCACTTGCTTCAGTTCCATTGACTATGGGTTTCCCAAATGTAATCTTGCCATCACTTTTTTATCGTATGATATCTTGTATTTTACATCTGTTATCTGAGCTTACTGTGTATCCTCATGCAATGAGCAATGTGGATGTACTATGAAGTTATATTTAGCTTGTTGCATTGTAGAATGCTACATTTCTGCAGGCATGTCAGGCTAATAGCATCCTTGATGCAGGACAGGTCAGGGGCTGTTCTGAATCTGAGTTTCAAGCTGTTTAGGTTGTATTGAAGTCAATTTCTTCTGGATCATGAGAAAGAATACGGGAAAGAGTTCTAGGAATCATACCTAGGGTTCTCAGGAGTCACACAATCAATACGAAGTTGCTTGAATTTTATTCATTAACTTCTTTGCGTAATATAGAAAGACTGCATAGAAAAAACCCAATAAAGGTAATTACTCCTCAGGACCAATAAAGTACTCTATAGAAAATAAAACATAGACAAATTTCCAGATTTTCCATAGAATACAGACATACCCATGTCTATAAAAAGATACAGGTTTTGCTTCCTTTGTCCGTGTCAATCCTCTTACTGTAGCTGGGAACATTCACCGTGGAGAATGGAACTACCAGAAGTGAAATAGTTTTTTAGCCAACTTAATATTTCACAGGCGGTTTTACAGATTGTCATGGGATTGTGATTTTTCATTTTGTCTTTCCCTCCCCCTTAACCCCTCCCTCCATCTCATTTTGTGTTATTATGTTTAATTTGGCATCATTAGATGGTAAAAAAACGACATAGATTTTGCTTGCTATAAAGTAACACAAATGATGAAGTTCACTTCCATTTATTACTGCAGGCCATATTTTGTTATTGGATCACATCCAACGTATTCTCACTCTTTTACGGCTTAGGTGAGCCCTTCAACTTCCATTTTATTTTTTGGCAGGAAATCAATGTCCAGAAGTTGCTGGGTTTCTGTCATCTCATGAACCAGCAAAGTCCTTCCATTACTGAATTTTCTCTTCTTTTCCCCCCTCAAAATAACTGTTTTGTTTATATTTTCAGCACTTAAATCCCCTGGGATAAAGAAGTTCTTAGGTGTTCCTGAAATGCCTGTGGCACCAGCAAGTACTGCTCCACCCCATTCCTTCAATCTACTTGATGCACTCAAACAGCATGTGGCAGCAAGACAGGAAACTGCCTCCCCATTACCTTCTGAACCATCATCAAAGCCTGATGTCCAGAGAATATCACCGGCTTCAGTTCTTAGCCAGAGGCTTAGAAGTCTAGAGAAACAAGTAAAGGGAAGGAAGAAAAACAACAACAAGGGGTGAGAGTTTATTCAATTTAGTGGCCAAACCCGTTATAATGACCGTACTCTGTAACACTGAATGAATGAATGGAGGTACGTGAATTATTTGACAGGCAAAAGAAGAGTACAAATTTTGACTGCTAGTATTTTTTCCTTGTTGAGTTCAGAATATTGGTAGGGGAAGTTGGGTTTCCGGCACATGTAATAAATGTCTTGGTACCGAGTTTCATAGACTGTAATGAAGAGAAAAGCTCCTTTTAGACGAGCTTTTGTATGCAACAATACAGATTCTTGGTTATTATAGCTAAAACCATGCTTGGCTGAGCTGTTGGCTTGAAACTCTTGGAACCTCCTGCAATTGAGCAGGTGCAAGCGTCTACCTTTAGGAAGCTGAGCTATCGGATCATAATATTCATACCCAGGCCCAGCAATGCCAACTAGGTGATTGTATTAATTTCATAGGGCAATTAATATTTTACTTGTTGCTGTCCAAACCTGCTATTCCATCCATGCTACTCTCCCCAAAATTAAAAGAACAAATGAGTAAATGCTCCTCCTTCCATCTTCCTTTTGATAGGGACCGTTCTCCATAATAATAATTTAATACAAAGCTTCAGTTATGAGTGAAAGCAGATTAAAAGCCACGCTTTTAGACATGGCTTAATGAGTTGCTTTTAAAGTATTTTATTTATTTATAAATATAGTAAATAATATATAATTATTTTTAATATTATCATATTAAAATGGTCTCAATATATCAAGAAATTATACTTTAAAATAAAATAAAATTTAAACATAACGAAACGACAGTTATAATGGAGAGGTTGGGAGATGATCACTGCAGAGTGGTTGGCGATAAAGATAAAAGAGATATTATTTTTAAAAGCATTTTTTATTTATAAATAATTTAAAAATAAAAAAAATATTTTTGAAAACAATTCCCTAACCATAAACACGCTTTCACAAGACATCAGTAATAGGATTTAATTTTGTTATATTCCATATACACTTCGATTACTTAAATGTGAACTTTGAAAGTTGCTATCCACAGGTCACTCATTTTTTCTGCTGCCTTGGGCGCCGCGCCCGTAGGTTTACAAATCTGTGAACGAAGTCTTGTTTATGTGAAAGAGGATCGGGTTCGCTTATGTGTACCGAAATCGATCTTCATTTTCGATAGAATGAAAATACACATATGGTAGAATCCTAACCAAATCATTATCGTGTTTCATTGTTGACATTATTTATTTATTATTTTTACATAAGAAATATATTAAATCGCTAAGTCCATCATAAATATACTATAAAAATATCCCATCACTATTTCTATATATATAAAAATAGCAAATATTGTTTTTTTATGACCCTGTTATTATTTGTCAAAAAACAATTTCCAGTGAATGCCCCTGGAAAATATTAATGATACAAAAAATAATTTAAAAAATATAAACTACCATAACGAATGCTGGCCGGGATTGGTTCTAATAAATTCCTTGAAAATGACCGGCGATTAAAGAGTTGGGTCAGCCACTTTTGGGTCCATATATGCTGACAAGATCAATCACCAACTTGCTCGATAAGTTGTCATCCGTGCATGGAAAGCGTCTCCACTTGTTTTTATTTTACGTGTCTACTTTCTTAAAGTAACAAATGGAGGGTTATTTGATCAAATTCCTCTGATTTTCAGTTGATTTGATTGCCTCTCATGTTTAAGGAAGCTCGACACTTGCTCGGATAATCTAAGTATTTGGTTATTTTCAGCTATTCTGTCAAGCTCTTCCATGCCTAGAAGATGGTGGTGATATTCTTGTGATTTGTTTTCTTTCTAAATTCTCCCCTTGCCTTCTAGCTAGCTAATTCTTTCATAGAGCTAGGGCTACGAAGTATTGTTTGGCTGGAAAAAGACTTGTCATGCACCCAATGAATAGTGGCGTGGATGGTTAGAAGCCATTAAAACTATCGGGACAAAATCAATTTATGATGGATGAATGCCATGAATTGTCAAGAGATCAACTCCACCCATCTTTTCCTGTCTTTCTCCGTGAAGTTTAACCGAGAGAATGCATATTATTTTTCAAACTAATTTTTGTTCAGAAATATATTATTTTTAATATTAGCATATTAAAATTATTAAAAAATATTTAATTTAAAATAAAAAATTAAAAAAAATATTTTTATTTTTATTTTGAAACACAATTAAAATCACCCCTAAGTTTGAGTTAACGCCATATACGGCAAGGCATCTGTTGGCCCTGACAAAGGTGCGTCGTGTTGAGGAAAACGAGGAGCAGACTAAATATTTTTTAAGAAGTAAACAGGTGAACTAACAAGCAATGTTTCCTGTGCTGAGCTCTTTTACTTGGTCGGGAAGATGCGTTCTAGTAATTTTAATGAAAAGCTAAGATCCAATCTCGTTAATTTATTGCTAATACTGCAAAAGTATTGATTCGACAGCTAATTAATGTTTTTTCTTTCTTTCATAACAGCGTATGATACGAAATCCTGAGGCAGTATTCGGGCTTCCTCTTTCATGGTTATCGTTTTAGTCAGGATGCATCTGTGTTCCTCTCCATGTGACTTGTTCTTGGAATTTATTAAAAAACATCGCAACGTTTTTTATATATATAATTGGAGTGTCTAAATTAATTTACATGTATAATAACTAATTATTGAATCTATTAAATATTCAACAAGTTAAATAAACAAAAAAGATATTGAGAAATGACAAGTATACGTAATAAAAGTTGGTTTTGATGCAAAGAAAAGGAATAGGTCCTTCCTTTACTAGGCCAGACCCTACCTGCTACAATTTTTTTTTAATTAAAGGTGTGTTTGATGTTATTTTTGTTTTTGTGGATGAAATTTAAAAAAAAAAATTTATAAAAAGTATTTTAATTGCGATGCAAAATATTTTTTAAAGTGTTTGGTTAAAACTATGGCTAAGTTTTAAGTTAATAAAAAACAGTTTCAGGTGTTTAGTTATGAAACTTTTTATATTGCTTTCAGCTTGTGAAATTATTTTAAAGTGTGTGTGTATTATTTTGTAAATATTTAATAATTATAATAATAAAATATCATTAATAATTCAAGTAAATTAGACGTTTGTTTTTATTCTCTCATCAAACTGATTGTAATATCATCACGAACTATAAATCCATACGTGAAGGCTTCTGTGATCCTTAAATAATATATAGTAAAATATTATTTGAAATAAAATTAGAATTGCGATGCAAAAATTATATTGTGATCTACTTCTAATATATTTATTTATATTTTAATTAACTTTTAGATTATTTTAATATTAAAAATATATTTTTTATAAGAAAAAAATTTATCAGAAAATACAATAAATATAAATAATATAAATAATAGATAAATATATTAACCACCCACCTACTACACTCCCCCCACCCCACTCCAGGCCCTCCCTGATCTCCCGTAGTGTTTTCTGATCGAGTTTTGCTCGTGGTTGAGTTTGAAGGACAGGAACGAGGAGTTGCTTTTCATGAAACTGAGTTTCATCCGTTTTTTATGCGGCATCCGTCAAAAAATTTCAACCTTTTTGTCTTGATCAAACACTAAAACAATATTAATTTTCCAACCCCCGTCAAAATCAAAACTCACTACCAAACACCAACTAAGAAGAAGAAGAAAACTCGAACAAATGGAAATCACCAGTAATCTGTTTGGTAGCACAGCTTGGTCAACATCCCGAAAGCTCACATTAGCTTCTTCTTTTTTCCCTCGAGAGGTCTCGATCTCTCCTTTGAAAAAAAAAGTTGATATATATTGTGATCTTTAAGGCATCAAAAAGTCCCTCGTTTGGCAAGAAATAGTGACTCTGCCCACACAGAACAACAGATAATCTGAACTCTGTGAATCCATTGTCTGCAAGCCGGCTAAACGGAAGTTTTAATGTGATATTGTAAAAACCTTCATGGAAATCACTGTCTCGATAAAAATTAGGGCTAGACAATGTGGTTGGTGGATTCTTCATTGAAAGTGCTCTCAGTTTAGGCATCTTTTGACCATTGGTTTGGCGTGAAACAGTGGATCGCCCCACAAATTAAAAGAACAACCAGAGAATCTGAACTCATGAATCCATTGATTGCCAGCCAGTTAAACGGAAGATCTTAGTGTAGTGCTGTAAAAACCTTCGTTGAAATCACCGACTGAATAAAAATCAGGGCTAGACAACGTGGTTGTTGGATTCTTCAAAGGTAGGGCATCAAACTACCTAACAGGCAAGCTAGATTTTAGGGGGCTAAGTTATAATATAAATTGCCTTTTACTTAGAAATATAGTAAAATAATATTTTTTTATTTTTTAATATTAATACGTTAAAAGAAAAAAATTTGAAAACATAATTTGCTCTGCGCTCTGAGATACATCAATTTCAAATCGAAGTTACAATAAAAATTAATCATGAATAAAATGCAGCTTTGTACCCATTCTTCTTATAATCACGAGTTGATTTACAAAATTATAAGATTTTATAAGTTAAGATGATAAAATTTGTTAAATCAAGTAAAAAAATTAGACCCTGTTAAAATCGGATAAAAACCATAAAAATTAATTCAAATTATAAAAGCGGACCAAATCAATCCGAGTTTACGATACCACAATTCTTGCCCATTGTAAAATCACTCATGTCCTGCTATTCGTTTCGTCGCCCCTTAAGCCTAGGCAACTAGCCCCCCTTCCCCTCGCCCTACCCCCATCTCTCTCTCTGCTCCAGGCTAATAGCCCCCAGGCTAGGCCCTTTCTTTTTTGTTTGTTTTAAAAATAAAAAATTCGGTATTTTTAAATGCTAAGATATTTTAATTGTTCTGTAATATATTTTTATGTTATTTCTAACCATGTATTTTAAGTAATAAAGTTTTATGACCATAATTATGCTATATTGTATTTGAAAATATTTTATTTATATTTTTTATAGGTAAAATTTCGGGTATGACTTTATGATTTTACGATTCTAATTTTATAATATGAATTCAGAAGTTACTTCTATTTCATGTCAAAATCATAATTTTGACAACCTTATTGGTGCCACCTACTTTACCTACATCAATCCATAGGGTCATTTGTTTTGCTCTTTTCATTTTGGTCATCATTTTCTTTCCTCTTCAATTAGATCCTTTAGTGGTCAAATTCATCAGCAATTTCATATAATTTATTCTATTAAAAAACAAGGACCAAAGTGCAAAGCATGAAGAATATGCACGGCCACCCTAAATTTTGCATAAAAATCAACTTTTGTCCCTTTAGGTTTTATAATTCTATTTTAAACCACAGCATTATTGCACGCGCTTTGTATCCTTGCTCCGAGAGATAAAAAGCTTTTGGGAAACAAGTGGAGAGAAAAAGATGTTAGTTGGAGAACAAGTGACTATTTTTGCCAATTTTATGGATTTAAATTAAAATTACTTTTATTATACGAAAAAACCATAAAAAAAGAAGAGCGAACCTGATAGATGCAGTGCCTTCGCAGGTCATATAATTGAAGCAATGCAACGACAAATAGTTTTTTCAACTCGTAACAGCAACCACAATTTGCATTCTTATCATCTTATGTGCTGCCTTTTTCTCGTCCCTTCCATGAGAATTCAACAATTAGCTCCAATCATGCACGTCAAGCCATAGCACCGTTAAATATCGTACGAATACAGACATGTGACCCGGAATATTTTTAGAAATACGAATTATAGGTTGTTTTTAAAAATATTTTTTATTTTTTTTATAAATATATTTAATATTAATATATAAAAATGATTTGAAATCATTAAAAATTTAATCTAAAATAAAAAATAATTTATTTTTCAGAATTCTTTTAAAATACAATACCAGGGAGTAAATCTTTAAGAGACTGGTGCTAATTTATATAAAAATGGGTTTTATAAAGATTTAATCAACAATTACATACTGCTTGAACAATGACCCTATTTTTTAAAACTTTAAAGGTTTTCATAAAAAATATAATTAATTGCTTTCCCACTCTCGCAAACAACAAAAATCAAATTGTTTCGATTTTTTTTTATTAAATCGAGAAAACAGAATCTATATTCTGATAATTTAACAATAATGTGTTTTGCTGTTGTGTTCTAGACGAGAAATTAATTCCAACATCAAAGCACGAGAAGAGAAGCTGCAAATAATGTGTTTAAAGGAGAATTTCTGTCTGAAGGTTCCAGGGAAAAAGCGAGGATAAAGAGAGAAAATAAGTGTGATATATTTAATTTCATACATATAATATAATAAAAAATACAATGTTATAGTTTTAATAATAATGATAAGATAGTAATGAATTTTCAATGATATTTTTTTATAAGTAGAAAATTAATAGTTTATTTTTGTTTTTTAGTTATAGTAGATGCTTTCACAATTTATATTTTTTATTGTATTTGATTTAAATTAGATTATAAAATGAATTAATCCTAATTTAGTGAATTCGATAATCCAGGAATGCTAATCTTTTTGTTTTTTAATAGCGATGATGATTTTATAAACAGATAAATTTATATTAATTTAAAATCATGTATTTTATTGGAAACTGTGTTCCGTAAGAATTCTACATAATTTTATTATTTTACTCAAATTTACAATATAATAAGAAAATCTCATATCCTTGATATTTTTATATTAAAAGAAATATATTTCTAGCCGAAACACGAGTAAGTAAATAATATATATACACAGGGTATTCCAATCTCGTTGTAAAATCTCAAAATATACTTTGATCTACGATGTAAAATATGAAGTTTAAAATATCGGTTGCAAAATAAAATAAAATACAAATATTTTTTTTGAAAAAAGAAGGAGGAGGTTGCATAATTAAACACAGCATTAACTGCCTGCCTAACTTCTTTGAAGAAAACAATATCCAGTTAGTTTTTTGTTTTATTTTTATTAAAGATAAATAAAAACGTTCTCTTTTTATGCTCCTAATATTTATATAAGTTTTATCTTCTTTTTTTTGTTCTTGTTTGCTTCTTTTGTTAGAATGTTTTTTTATTCTTTGAGCTAATTTTATAGTTTTATTATTTGTGTAATAATAATAATAATAATAATAATTTAGTGATTAATTTTTTTATTGTTTTCTTGTTTTCTTTTTTCTGTAAAAATATTTTGTTTTATTTTATTATTCAGAGTAATTTAATGATTCAATTGGTTGAGAAGTAATGATAAAAATAATTTTAACTTTTATAGTTTTGATAATGATGATAATGTAACAATGAATTTTCAATGATGTTTTATTCTTTTTGTAAATACAAATTAACAATTTTTTTTTGTTGTCTAGTTATTCTAGGTGTTTTAAATTTTTTTTGTTATTGTTGTTGTTATTGTTTTTAGTTTAAATTAGATTATAAAATGAATTAATCATAATAGTAATTCGATAATTAAGATATATGATTTTTTTTGTTTTTTTAATAGTGATAATAATTTTTTAGATAAATAAATTTATTCGCTCTTTGTAGAAATTCCGTAAAAAATTATTATTTTATTCAAATTTATAATATAATAAAAAATTTTTATATTTTTAATATTATTTTACGTTGACAAAACTATGGTAGTAAATGGCTAGTGTGTGTGTATAGGGTATTATAAACACTCCGTTAAATCTTAAAATATACTTGAATTAGAATTTAAAATATGACGTTTAAAATATGGGTTGCAAAATAATAAAAAATACAAATATTGTTTTTTGAAAGGAGGAGGAGGAGGTTGCATTTGTAAACACATTATTTACTGCCTGCCTGACTTCTTTAAAGAAAATAATATCCAGATATTTTTATTAAAGATAAATAAAAATGTTCTCTTATAAAATACAGAAAACTTGATATATGACTAACTTAACTGGTAAGTTTGAATACTAAATCGTACAAAAATATAAAGTCAATGTCTTCGAGAAATTTAATACCAGAACCAAAACCTAGTTAAGATGACATCGGACGCTTCAAAATTCTCTCCCCTGGCAGTCCTTGTCTCCTTTCTGTCAGCATTTTGAATAACTCTCGCCTCGTCACCCAAAAAAAGAAAAGGAAAAGAAGAGAAAAATCTTTGATTCTAATTCAAAAGGGAACAAAATTATTTATTATTTAATAATTTAATTCTCCAAGCTATCCTTTTTGGTCACCAGTAACCATCTACCTTTCAAACTCAGTATAAACTCTCTCTCTCTCTCAAAATCTTCAACTCCATTCCATTTACTCCTTCATATACTTTTTACAAGTACATAGAAAATACGTGTAAAGAGCAGAAACCGCGATCGATCGAATGGCGGAGAGGAAGTACTTGGTTGAAGTGGAGAAAGCTAAGGAAGCTGTAGCTGGAAAGCCATCGACGGGTCCTGTGTATCGTAGTCTTTTTGCTAAAGATGGGTTTCCTCCTCCGGTTGCTGGACTTGAATGTTGCTGGGATATTTTTCGGTGAGAAAATCTTCCTGATTGGTTCCTGATAAAATTTTGTTAAACAAGGGGTTAAAAATAGCCAACTTTAGCTGTTTTAGATTTACTTTATTACTTGTAATCTGCATGAGATTTAGTAAAAAGGCTTTATTTTATTTCATGTTTGTGATTCGTTTGAGAGAATATGGATTTCTTTTCTTTCTTTTTTCTGGTTAATATATATATTTTTTATCAAGTCATTTAATTGTGTGATCAATATTCTGTGGAGTTCTTTGCAGGATGTCTGTAGAGAAATATCCAAATAACCCAATGCTTGGTCGCCGTGAGATTGTGAATGACAAGGTAGCTATAGCTTTGGTTTTTCTTGCCATGTCTTTATGTTTTTTTTTTTTTTTTTTTTAGTAACCGTGGGTTTGTTGTTCTTGTAGGCTGGTAAATATGTGTGGCAAACTTACAAACAAGTTTATGACATGGTAGTCCAAGTTGGAAATTCAATTCGAAGCTGCGGTGTTGAACCGGTGAAGCATTAGAGCTACTTTTTCTAAACAAAGTTTCGATCTCTGTAATCAAAATTGGATTTGTACTCGTGCCTGACGTTATGTTGGTTATTTGTAGGGCGCAAAATGTGGTATTTATGGTGCTAATTGTGCAGAATGGGTTATGAGCATGGAGGTAGTTTCACCTTCTTTGTGATCGATTCCATGATAAGACAAAATGTTATTACAACTTGTTAATTCATAAAGGACTTGAAGGAGGAATAATGAGATCTGCCTCTGTTTTTGAGCATATGTTCTTTGATTATGGTAGTTTGCTAGTCGAATATTGGTTTTCTTACAAGGAGGAGTTCTTCAGTTTCTGCTATATACCAATTTTGATTCTTCTTCTAATTTTCCGCACCATTTAATTTATAGGTTAGCTGGTCATGTATTGTTATTTTTAGGAAGCTGTCTTCTTCAGTTTCCACCCTATACCAAACGCATGCTATTTTGATTTTTCTTCCATGTTTCTGCACCATTAATTTACAGTTTTTTTTTAAAAAAAAATTATTATTACTTTCTGTGGGATTGGATTTCATATAATGTTGGAGAATTCCTTCAAAATATTCATCGTGAAATATGTGGTTTGACAGACTTTTTAATTGTTGAGTGAGGGAACTATGCATTGTCACTTGTTTTCAATACTTAACTCAAAAATAGACTATAGCCCTTCTAATCATACTCTAATCATATTTAAAGCTTGTTTGTCTATTTATTTACATGTTTGTTTGTTTATGTTTTGGATAAAAGGTTTTGTTTGATTAGCATGTCAGGCTTCCTCATCACTTGCAGTTTTATTTTTTTTAATTTATTGTTTCTGTATTGGTATGATTTCCCTTCATCATGAAGTTTCTCATTTATACCGCCAAAACTGATGCAGGCCTGCAATGCTCATGGGCTATACTGTGTTCCTTTGTATGACACGTTAGGTATGGTCTTCTTCTGCATAGATATATTTGGCATGTAACTATCATTGACTAACCTGCAATTTTCACGCATATCTCTTCTACATCAAGGCCAATTAGTGCTTACCTCTCTCAAATTATGTTCTAGGTGCTGATGCAGTGAAATTCATTATATGCCATTCAGAGATTTCAATTACTTTTGTAGAAGAGAAAAAGATTACTGAGGTATATGTTTTATGTCCATACATCCAAAATCCATAATTGAAAACACTGTTTTTCATCATGTGTTCTTGAATTTGATATTCAAGAGGTTCGCTATTAGCTGGTATACAAGCTCTTCGGGAATTTTAATCTTAGGCGCTGATATCATTCTTACTGATCTGTGGTTTCCTCTGTTCTCTCAGCTGTTGAAAACATTTCCCAACTCCACCCAGTACATGAAAAGTAAGTTAATATTCACAGATTTTTGTTTGTTGTTTTACCCATGTTACCAATAAATCATTTTGTTATTTATCTCCTTGTGCAGCAATTGTGAGCTTTGGCAAGGTTGCTTCCAAAGAGAGAGAAGATATTGAGAAATTTGGTTTGGCAGTTTATTCCTGGGATGAATTTTTAAATCTGGTAACCTAGTCTTTCTCGGTCACTCTTGTCTTATCCAACTACTGCATCAGTATCGATAAATTTCGAGTTAGAAAATGCATGCACAGGCAACTGTGTATTTGGAATATTTGTGGTAGCAAGCATGCTTCATGACCAGCACTGTATTGTTTCTCAACCTTAGCTTGTGAACTTGGGCTTAGAATCTATTATTACTTTTCATGGATGGGTGTCATATCCTTGTTTTGCAAATTTCAAGAAACAGTTCTAGTATTTCACTAATTGTGAATCATAGAAAGCCAGTGATGAAGCATGGATGGAGTTTTGGATCTATTATTACTTTTCATGGATGGGTGTCAACTCCTTGTTTTGCAAATTTCAAGAAACAGTTGTAGTATTTCACTAGTTGTGTTTCACGATGAAGCATGGATGGAGTTTTGGATCAATTTTATTATTTATTAATATATTTATTTAATGTGCATATACATTCATTAACCACAACAGGATGCCTTTTCTTCTTAGATTTTAAAGTTTGTTTTTAGTTACTGATTCTTAATTAAGCTTAAATTAGACCAACAAGTAATGGTTGTGTTATATGCCCTTGCAGGGGGAGAACAAACAATACGAGCTCCCAGTGAAGAAGAAAGAGGATATCTGTACAATAATGTACACTAGCGGAACAACTGGTGATCCCAAGGGAGTGCTGATTTCAAATGAAAGCATTGTCACTCTTCTAGCAGGGGTGAAACGGCTACTAGAAAGTGTGAATGAAGCGGTAATTTTCTCTTATATTCTGTGCATGTCATAGATGAAGATATGACATTATTAAATGTCTGTAAAGCTTAATTTTTTTGGTCTTTTTTTCTACCCAGTCTATTCAAATGACTTATTAATTTGTTTTGTATAAATTTTGCAGTTGACTTCAAAGGATGTATTTCTTTCATACCTTCCTCTTGCTCATATATTTGATCGGGTAATTGAAGAGTTATTTATTCAACATGGTGCCTCTATAGGGTTTTGGCGAGGGGTAAGCCTTGTTTTTTCTTTTCTTTTCGTTTCTCATTGGTTTCATGAGAATGATGCCACTGCTAAGGAAGCAATGGGTGTTCCAAATTGGAATGGTAAAACCATTCAGCCTCACTAATTAAGAATTCAATGTGGTGAAATGTTTATTTTTCTCAAATCTGGTAGGATGTAAAATTATTGCTTGAGGACATCGGGGAGCTGAAACCAACTATTTTCTGTGCTGTGCCCCGCGTCTTAGACAGAGTTTATTCTGGTAAAATCTCTTCTAACCAAGCATTCTTGAGTTTCAGCTATTTCAATTTTCATAGAAGAGCAAAATTTAATTATGAAGGCATTCTAGTGTGGATAAATTAACACCCGTCTGCTTTGTAAATGATTGGTGTTCTAGGCACCTTAAGCCAACTCGGACTGGGTTTATTTGGAAAGCTAACACTATGGTTTTTCTTTTGCATACTCAACAAATAAATAAATAGAGCTCCATAATTGTTAAATATCTTTAACTTGTTCAACTGAGGAATGAACCGAGTTAATTCTTGGAATTTATCCTTATTCCATGTTTATTCCACAAATTGAAAGCATAGTTATTCTGTATCCCACAGTAGAACTATCATAGCTGCTGTGCACATTTTCAGGTTTGCAACAGAAAGTTTCTACCGGTGGCTTTCTGAAAAAGACATTATTCAATATAGCATTCTCACAGTAAGTTCTATTCCACACCCCAGTACATTTTTTGGACAACAAATCATGATAAGACTTTCCTGTTAAATTTCACTCATTTTTAACTTCAGAGAGACAGATAAATGTTTTTGTCAGTCCTTCTGGCTAACCATCTTGTTAGGAACACATGTTTATCAATGTTTAAATATTTGTTTTAATTATTTACTGCAGCAAATTCAGTTCTATGAAGAAGGGGTTTGCACATGACGAAGCATCTCCAATCTGTGACAAATTTGTCTTTGATAAGGTAATTATTCTTCTATCCTGATTGCCTCATGATCCAAAACTCGTTATAGTGATTGTAATAAAATCATGCTTACTGAACTCTCTTTGGCTCTGTGTCTTCTTACTTAGGTGAGGCAAGGATTGGGAGGAAATGTGCGGCTTATTTTATCTGGAGCAGCACCTCTTTCAAACCATGTAGAAGCTTTCCTGCGAGTGGTGTCATGTGCTCATGTTCTGCAAGGATATGGTATGTTTTCCTTGTTATTTGATGCAAGCTATATTAGTGTTGTAATTCTTCAATTTCCTCTTTAGTGTTAGATGATTTGTGGTTAGAATTTACTGCCCCAGTGAGTTGAGATTCTTGCAATTGAATTGTTGCAGGTCTGACAGAAACCTGTGCTGGGACCTTTGTCTCACTACCGAATGAATTGTCAATGCTTGGAACAGTGGGCCCTCCTGTGCCAAATGTGGATGTCTTCCTTGAATCTGTGCCTGAGATGGGATATGATGCTCTATCAAGCACACCTCGTGGAGAAATTTGTGTCAGGGGGAAGACCCTGTTTTCAGGTTACTACAAACGTGAAGATCTCACTAAAGAAGTCCTGATAGATGGGTGGTTCCATACAGGTTTTCCTATACTCTTCCTTTGATGTTTCTGGCTCTAATATTTTTTTTTCCCCTTCTTAATCTTATCATTTTCATGATTGCATCAGGGGATATTGGTGAATGGCAACCCGATGGAAGCATGAAAATTATTGACCGCAAGAAGAATATATTCAAACTCTCTCAAGGAGAATATGTTGCTGTTGAAAACTTGGAGAACATTTATAGTCTTGTGTCTGATATTGACTCGGTATATGCCTTTCTGATACTTGATTTTTGTTTTCTGAGCATGTCCATCTATATAATATTTGTTATGAGCATCTTGGCTGTTGGTAACTACCTCATTTTGTAGCTTTCTATTTAGACGCTGATGTTTTTTTTTCTGCAGAATAGAAATATCATATATATATATTACTTTTTTTTTTTTTGCCCCTCTCATAAGTATGACAGTCGCTCTAGGTACAGGAACTGCCTCTGCTCTTTTCGTTTCTTTTTTCATATTGGATTGAAATTGTTAGTAATTTCATAAGGATTCATATATCATGTGAAAGGTCTAGTCTATTACTGGCAAGAGAGTTTATTTGTTTTCTTCAGTTGTCAATACCTACTTAGGACTTTGCATTCCTTGCTTTTGCAATCATTCTGTTTTTCAATTTCAGATATGGGTTTATGGGAGCAGCTTTGAATCATACCTCGTTGCAGTTGCTAACCCCAATCAGCAAGCACTTGAACATTGGGCTCAAGAACATGGTATAAGTGGGAACTTTAAATCCCTTTGTGAAAATCTGGAGGCAAAAAAATTCATACTCGGAGAGCTCACCAAGATTGGGAAAGAAAAGAAGGTTCCTACTTAATTTGCTTCTAGCATATCTTGTTGAACTATTGACACAAATAGTTAGATCTTCAAGAGCTTATCAAACATTTTTGTGATCCTAAATACTACTTTTGGCAGTTGAAGGGATTTGAACTTGTAAGAGATATCCACCTCGATCCCGAGCCATTTGACATGGAGCGTGATCTCATCACTCCAACATACAAGAAAAAGAGGCCCCAGCTTCTCAAATATTACCAGGTATCTCTTTTCATATTATAGGGTATTCGACTGCAGCATTTTGCATTTGGCACTAACTGCTTCAGTTCAGTAGCAGAATTTTGGACTGACAATGACTTGAATCATTATAAGAAGCATGGTTAACTGATTTCATGGCCATGGTGGCTGGTTCTAGATCTCGGTTCTTACAATCCTGTTTAGTTTAGGTCATGCATCGAATCTTAAAGTAATTGTTTAGTTACACTTTCATGTTTTTTGTTTGTCGAGAGGAAATTTGAGAGCGGGAAGTTACTAACCCAAAATTCTTTGCACAGAATGTTATCGACAATATGTACAAGAGTGCAAGCAAGCCCAGCGCCTAAGAAATAACTTCATGGATCTTGATAGCTTTGCTGTTCAGCAAGACCGTTGATAGTATTTACATTTTGGTTTTCTTTTAATTTTCTTTTTCCCCCCTGTACATAAGTTATTTTTATTTATAAAACGTTGCAATTTGTATCCAAGGAGTTAGCATCTTTGCTTTGGGTGACAATGACAAATGACTAGTTTTTTTCCTTCCCCGTGGATATAAAACTTCATAAATGTCCCTGGCCTAATATGGAATTGATTGAATAGTCAATGGTCACTCTAATCACATCCCAAAAATTCTTTGCTGTGTCCTCGAGCCATGCCAGCTTGAGAGTTGAGACAATGGAAGGCGCCACGCGTTTCAACTTTTAAAGTTTCTATTGGTATGTTCTGGAGTTGTTTTTAAATTTATTTTTTTTAGAAATATATTAAAATATTTTTTAAAAAAATTATTTATGATATAAAAATGTAAAAATAGTTAATTTAAAATAAAAATATATATTTTTATTTTCAAAAATACTTTAAAAAAACAATTAAAAACATAGACTGGCTTAGGTGAGACTTGAGCCGCAGGCATGAAACAAGTCCCCTGCTAAACGAGGCAAACCGCTTGCACGTGCACGATCAGGTATGCCTTTAGTTGCAGGCTGTGTTGTTCTTAAGCAATTCCCAGTCGATTCAACGCGATTCAACAGCTTCCCCACCCTCTCATCCTCGTTGTTAATACCTCGATTGGTACATTCCACTAAAGGACGAGAATACCTTTAAAATAAGAAAAAAAAACATAAATTATATTCAGCTAGCAGGCTAATTAGTAAATATGGTCCTGGTATTCTCTTTCTTCCGGGTTTAATTTAAAAATTTACAGTAAGAAAATAAAACAAATAATAATCCACCAGCATCATCATATTATAATGATGAGAACATAACTGTATTATTTAAGTTCCTGGATGGAACAAGCCTCGTCTCTTTCCCATGGTTCTCAGTGGATTCTTGTTGAAGGCTTTCTAATTGACCAAATTCAGTACGTTTAACTTCCAGAATTTTGGCTGGGGTAAAATCAAAGGACGAAATTCTCCAGGAAGATAGTTGCCCAATCCAACTCGCTTGCGCAGCACAGCACTAGACGCCATTCTCGCTTTCACCTAAATTAAATTAAATAATTCACTACATCCCCCAAAACAGCTCGGCCAGCTACAGTTTACAAAAATCAATATATTGGCCTCCTAATTAGAATACTTGAAACTAAAACACCTATGGTTCACAAAAACTGGTGTGAGGATGATCTGGCATGATACAGTACAGTTGTCACGATAAGAAAATATTACACATGGCATTTGACCTTTAAGTCACCTTTTCAATCCGACTGCATCTGGGGTCTGGCATGGCTTCTGTCAAAAGGAGACCCGAGAGATGAGGATTGAAACTGTAATGCAAGAAGCTCCTCTCTGGTATACTTCAGTCTCTGATCTGCTTCCAAAAAAAATCACGGAATGAGAAAAAATAGATTCAAGCCATATCAGCAGAAATTGTTGTAGTAAGTATCTCAACCTATAAAATACTGAGACACAGGCAACTTTTCCTGCTTCTGGTTTACTTGTGAAAGTCTTTGAAATGTTCTTGGTTGACGGTGGCAGTTAGCTTGATCTGATGTAGAGACAACATGCTCATGCCTTACTTCAATTAGAGGATGTCTTCTACGAAATGACAAGATAGCATCCTCAGTTAAGAGCCAGCAACCCCTGAGATCTAGAATTTCGAGGGTTGCTGGTGGCCTGAATGAAAATAGCCCAGAATCAGTCAGCACAGCATTGCAAATGCGTAGATTTTTTATCTTTGGTAGAGATGACAAGTGGTGAAGGGAGATGTCTGTAAGGGAAGGACTTCTGAGAGATAAAAGCCTCAATTCTTGAAAGCTTGATAACTGGTCTACAGCTGCATCATTCATCTTGGGGCATTCTAAATTCAAACTTTCCAGATCTTTAAGGCTATATAGTGCTGTCAGTGAAGAAATCAAATTTGGCTCAGCTCCGTCCTGGTGAATGAAACCTGAAATAGGAGACAATAATAGTGACAGCCAAGTACTAAACCCATGCAATTTTAGACAGACATTGCCAGATGATAATAAGACATTTTTTTAAATTATTCAGCCTGCCCTAAACTCTCTTATGCTGATATTATATAAATATTTTTTTTAAGATAACATTGTATATGTGAAAGAATTCTTACCATTGATGATTGTATAGTTAAAATCAACAAGCTTCAGTGAAGGCATCATGCCAATACATGACATGGACAAATCATCTACTAGAGTGTGAGATAATGATAAGTTCTCAAGCTTTGGAACATGACCGACTAATATTGCTACCCCAGAAGAGGTGACTCTTGTTTTGCTGAGATTTAAATTTCTCAAATTTGCTCCAATACTTGCAACTGCTTCAATTGAATCATCTCCTATCATGCTACCGCTGAGATCCAAATATTCCATTGCTTTCAAATTATGTAAGAAGTAGAATCCATTGAAAAATGAATTGGATACATCCAAAAAAGATAGGAAGCATGTATTGAAATACAAGAATGCTTCAGCCTCGTTGGTGAAAGTAGCTCCAGAGCATATAAGCTTAGTCAAACGAGCTTTATTCCCATTACCTTGAAGTACAGAATTAATGGTGCAGTTACTCAGGTTTAAGCATTCAAGAGATGACAAATTTGGCAATATTGTAACGCCAGTCCATGCTAGACTGAGAAACTTCAACTTGGGAAATTTTTGAAGAACAGTAGCCCCTTTGTTAGAAATGTTACTCCCCCAAAGGTCAAGATACTCTAGCTTTGTCAACGCCTAACAATAGCATGAAAGTCAATACCTTGCAAACTCACATAGCGCAGGATAGCTGGAAAATAATACCTTAAAACAGAAACCTTCCAAAATCTATACATTTTGAACCCTATGCTGACAGAAAAACCATCATGCATGAAGTTCAAATCTCTCAACAATAACAATATGACAGCAAATGATTTGGGTATTCAGATCTGATACTTTTAGTTATGCATTTAATAACAAGCCAAAAATATTGAAAGAACAGTATGAAGAAGTCATAGGAAATCGATAATAGAATCATTCGAATACAATTAAGGAAACGATTCAAAACATAAAGTCAAGTTAAGAAAATATGAGTACCTGGAGAGAACTCAACGCTGTATCAGTGACAGGCAAATCACCCAGGTCCAAAACAATCAGGTTTGCAAGTGAGGAGAGAAGTTTAATTCCATCAGCAGTTACACCTGTTTCTGAAATCCGTAGTTTTTGCAAAGTTGAAATTGATACAAGATGCCTAATACCAGCATCAGTAACCTTGGCACATCTTGAAATATCCACTTCCTTTAAACTAGTCATCCCTAACCAATAAATACAAGACATAGATTAAATTCTCAACAACAGCAACAGTTGGCAAAAATTAGACATCGTTTATGAAGAAGACAACATACCAACTAGAGACCAAAGGGCAGAATTATTGATTCTATGGCAATCAGCAAGATTCAAGGAGCGCAAGTAACGAAATGCTCCTAAGTATGCCGTCCACTCCGCGTCCACATTGCTTGCACCTTTAAGATCAACCACCTCCACACTACGTTTGAAAGCTCTACAAGATCACAAAAATCTAGTTTAGCATAAATCTCACTTTTCATCTGTCAACTGTAGCCATTTAAGCTCCATTTGATCATTAAACGCCTTCGATAAACAATTGCAAGAGAGTTCCATATTCACAAACTCGATTTTAATAACTAAAGCTATAAATTGTTTAAAAGAACTTAATTATTTAATATGTAACATAAATTTCCTATTAGCGAGCAAGCAAGCTAGATTTATGTTCGAAAACCAAAGTTTAGTGATTTACTCCAGAAGAGAAGGGAAGAGGAGGCGGCGGTGGAAGAGGCGGCGGAGAAGCGCATCGGCGAGAGGAGCGGGCATAGAATCGAGAGTGCGTCTCTGTTTCCTCCATTTTTCAACGCTTTCTCTGCTTTCGCACGCTGCTTCTACGCATAAGCGAACCAATCGAGATTCTGTCTCCATCTCTATTCCCTTTCTCTCTCTTTCTCTCCGATTTTCTGCTTCTTTCTTTTCTCCTTATCGGAGGGACGGTGGTGGATTGATTAATATAACGACAGGTTTGATTGGGAAATTTAACGATTATAATAAAGATTTCTTCTTTTTTATTAAAAAAGAAAATATCTCAAATGAAAAACAAATTAAAGAGAAAAATATTATCAAAATATTAAGGATAAAAATTTAAATAAAAAATAAATTTGAGGACAACTATTTTTTTATTGGAGGGTTATAATGAAAAGAAAACAGTTCAAATAAAAAAAAATAAAAGAATGAGAAACAAATAAAATAAGATAAACTTGGTTTAAAACGTGAGATTAAAACAAACAATGAAATTTCTAAAAAAAAGGAAAAAAAAAAGACGTCAGGAAAATAAGGAAAAAATAAATATATGAAAATATAAAATTAAAGAACCAAATCGAAAAAAATACAATACCTATACAAAAGGTGAAAAAGATTATAAAAATAAATTAAAAGAAAAAAAAATATATATTTCTTCTTTTTTTTCTGTGAAGGGTTAAGTTGATGCGAAGAATTATATATATCTAAAACAAAATCAATCGTTATTATAGCGCTAGACTCATTATCACTGTTTACTAGTAATTTGGTCCGGTGCTTCGCGCGCGCACGTGTTTCTTTTTTTTTTTTTTGTGCAGGTCTGTTTTTTGTATTTTTTATAGTGATATTGATCAATAACTAGCCTTGGCCGAGCGATTGTCCGCGCGCTGCCAACATAGTAACTCGTACAACAAAACAACGAAGACTAAATTTAAATAAATAGCAAATAGTCAAGTGTACACACACACATATATATATGATCAAGTTCAAAAAAAATCATAAAAATAAGTTTGGGGGGGGGGGGGGATATGTGTTGATCAAAAGCTTTGTGTTTAAACTTGAGCATTTTAGTAATCTCAATGTAACTTGAAAGATAAAAGAAAAAAAAAATAATATACTTCGAATAAAGTTTCTGTTTTTTGTTGTACAGTTTAGTATTTAACAATCATACAAATGAAAAGAGCCCTAATACCCTCCCGAGCAAAGAAATTTGTAATTTTAATGAGAGACAAATTAGTCATTTCAAAGTTGCAATAATAAAATATCTCTAATGCTATAGTAAGAACATTGTTGAAACCCTCTGTTCCTTTTTAGTGCTTGGTTATTACATGTCTAAATTCAGTCACTCAATATTTTGCAGTGTCAATATCATTAGCTTGGTGTAGTTTATTTTTAAAAAATAAATTGCGATACCTTTTAAAAACATGATCCTTGCACAAAACCTTGTGTTATGTTTGGTATATGATCAGGTCCAAAATAAAATATGCAAGGACATAGCTTTGCGAGCCCAGAGACAAAATAAATGGTGAAGTTTAGTGATCTTTATGTCAACTAGAAGGCAAAGGAATCTATCTCAAAACAAGAAAAATATATTCATACGAGAAATTTAAGTGTTGCAAGGCTTACATCACCATGGAAAAAAAAATGACATTCAAAGCTGCTTGAAGTGCAAGGAAAGAAAAGCACTGCGTGCATTCTATTGAGAAGTCACCTTTTTGACTTCCCAACTCTCACTCTGTAATTGTCTCTCAATCTATATAACTAATGAAGTGGATGGAAGAGAGAGAGGATGAGCACTCCTTCATAATTTGTCTCTTCGCTCCTTCATCCTCCAATCCAACCTTATTTAACCTGACTGAAACCTTAATCAGATACTGAATCGCCAAGTTGAAAATCCCCAACAAAAAAAAAAGGACCTTTTCTGGACTGCATATTTTGTACAGCTGCACAATTCTTACATTACAAACCCAGATACTATGATACCTCTCTTTCTGTAATTGAATTCCTTCCTTTTTCAGGCCAAAGTGTAGCTTGAAACAGAGACATCTGCAGCAGAGGCAGAATGAATGTAAACAAACTCAATACTTTTTCCTGCGGGTAAAGAGGTGATCCACGATGGAAAAGCATAAGAGTTTCCGGATTTTGTCAGACCCCACAGAGGACCATAAAGCTTCGATATTGAAAGCTTGATATCCTTTAGTTCTTTAACAGATTTGTTGGTCACAATAGTAGAGTATCTGTAGTAAGTTTTTCCCTTTGAAATCCATGATGCCGTCGTCTTTTGTACAATGGCAATAGGAGCAGAAGCTGAAGCTGAAAAACAAATTCCGTAGTTAGAGCTTTGCAACACTATTTACAAAACGAAACCCGATTGTCCATTAATCAATCAAGTAATCATATTCAATACAGATATATGCGTTAACAGTTTGTCCCAAGTTGGATATTTCTTATCTATACATGCGTGACTATCGGAGAGCAAATTATACCTGGTGCTGGAGTTATTTTGGGTTGTGGTGCTGGAGTTATTTTGGGTTGTGGAGCTGGTTTGTTTTCAACAGGAGCTGGAACCACCACTGTAAGATAGGCGAGCAATAATTATTACATTGAGTTACTCTACATCTACAAGAAAATGAAATCAATCGGCATATATCATATCATATATATACCTGGAAGGAGCTGGTTATAACCTCCATGACCACCACTTAGCCTAGCCAATAAACCAAGAAGAGGCGCATTGTTGTAGGTAGCAGGTTCTGTTTGCTCATAATTATCTCTTTCATCAGCAAAGTTATCGTAGGCATCAGGACCACCAACAATGGCTCCAGTGAGGAGATTGGGATCACTTCCTTTCCTGCTAAACCACGTAGCATAACCTCCACGGCAGGTAACAAATGTAGGGTCAACCTTGTAGGAAACAATTGAAGAACCCCTGTGGTGAACCTGTCGTGGATAGTTGTTTCCATAACCAACCATGTAACTTGTAGCTCTCGGGTTGTCTCCAAGAATGTAATCCACCTGCCAGATTTGAACACCGTTTCGTTTTCACAAGCGCTGCCTCAAATGGTTACTTATAATCATTAAAGTACAGAATAACAATAAACCTGAGATTTTGCGAAAGCTAGAAGCTGGGATGGTGCCACATTGCCAGCAGCACAATTCAAGTTTCTACCAGCAGAAACAAGATAGTCGGAGTAGACAGTAGCCAAGAATGAAGCGCTGGTCACAAACTGCATATTGTTCCATCTCTGGCGGAAAATTAGACCACCAGGAGTTTTCTGAACATTGCGAGTACCCTTTCCAAGGCATGAGCACATGAAGTACTCAGCCTTCTGTTGGTACTTCTCAAAGACTGGTGCATGGCGGTTAGCTTTTCCTTGCATCAAGAACTGCAGCACAAAAATTATGCTTTGTATTTTATTTTTATCAAATGTTTTTCTTAACGAGTCATCAAAATTGAAGTCAGCTTAGGAGACTTTACCTTGGCAACAAGAGTTTGGACCCCAGCATACTTAACATCCCACCCAAATTCAGTCATGCCCCACCCAGTTCCTCCCATAGAGTCACCATTGTTTCCGAGGTAGTTCAAGTAATACTGATTGTTTGTTGCCTGATACAACCATGCAGCTGCCCATAGCAACTCATCCTGCACATACCAAAATTAAAAATTAAATAAGAATCAAAATAATTTTAAGAAATGGGTAGAGAAATTAATTATTTTTCGTACTTACATTGTAGCCACTGACAGAGCGGTAATATTTTTGGGCCACTGTAATGCTGCTGTCGTATTTACCTCTGTACTTGTCTGCAAAATCAAATAGCTGAAAACCAAAAGAGAACAAGTAAAGCACAAAATTAAAAAAAAATCAGTGGCGGCTCATGTAATTTAATAATAAACAAAGGATAGTTAGGGAATTAAAACTGGTTAAAAAGATAATGGTATAATGTGTGCGGTTCTACTAGTTCCAAGTTCGGGGAAAGGAAACCACCGACAAAGCTATCACGTGACAAAACGACATTTCTAACCCCGCTCTTAACGGGTCCAACACGTGGACGGTTTAGATCATTAGGTACAATAAATACACAGCACGGTTAGATGACTGCCCGTAATTGTCGGACAAGTATGCCCCCAAGCTATAGATCTTATTCGCATTCATTTAATTGAAGAGCATACATATTACTATGTAATTAAGCAATTAAAATTATAACATTTTTTGGACAGCACACTTCCTAAATTTAGTTAGGACAGAAAATAATAAGAAAACACACTCTTCCATTGAGGGCCAAACTTGATTAACAAGGTAGGAAAAAAAATTAAAAATAATATTTGTACTTGCATAACTTGAAAACCCCCCCTCATTTTTCATGTTTAGCCTCTATGAGTTCTCAAATTCAAACCTTCTCAGCAAACTTGTAGCTTAAACTCTGCGAGAGCTAAATGGGCTATTAACAAACTTTTCTTTCTGAGTGGAAAAGGAATTTATTGTGCTAATAAATAAATAAATCAGGGGCAGTAATTAACTCCTTAATTTATTTGTTGATGGGCCACATTAAAAATTAGGAGTCCCATATATTGTAATATTTAACAAATAAATTGGTTAACTCCTTAACTTGTTGTGCTAATTGTTAATGGGCAACTGTGGAAATAAATAACTCCTTAATTATTGTGCTCATAAATGCGCACACTAGCTTGCGCTGCAAAGTTTGAACGCCAGCCTGACAAAAAGCCAGGAAAAGCAACCGCCTATATTTACTACGCGTAATTACTGGTAACACACGCATCCAACCTCTTCGCTAAGCCGTAAAAACTTTACCTGACGTGCATGAGCGAGGAGCTCATTGGCGTAGGAAGGGTTAGAACGGCGGAAAACGATGGAAGCGGCGGCCATTGCGGCGGCCGTTTCACCAGCGAGATCCGACCCGGGATTGCTAGGGTCAATCTTGTAAGCCCTACGGTCCGTGGTCATATCCTCTGGTCTTTGCCAACAGTAGTGGTCAGTGTTGCCATCGCCAACCTTGCAAAAAGAAAACAACAAAAATAGTTAACATAAATATTATTAAATTAATTGCTGGAGGTGTCAATTATTTAATTCGTGTTTTTGTTAGCGTTCAATGCTTTAATGGGGTATAAGTTTCGGTTAAAGCAAGATATGATCTTATTGAAAAGGACAAAAAGAAAAAGTGAACACCAATAAAGAATTCAAAGAATACAAGGATTAAACATGTTCTTTTTCGAAACTGTGATATTTGAATATATTTTAATACTCTAATAAGTGATTCAAGTTGAAGTTGCAAATGAGGTCAGTTTAATCAAATTTGAGATAAAAATTTACCTGTTTTTTAGTCATTAACAGGGGAATTTCTTGATTACTAGCAGAGCAGAAACAGATTCTAGAGCATATTTATTTTGGCCATGCAAATGGGCTTGAAAAAGCGAGGCGCCGGGAGAATAATAATAAGAAAAAAAAATGGGAAGTTGGGAAATGAGTAGAAACTACCTCTCCATAAAGAACATCGGGTTGAGGGTGAGCTTTAATAAGGTAGTCAGATCCCCACTTAACAGCTTTCATGGCATGACCAAGCTCACCACTTGAACCCAATTGCTTCCCATATTCAATTATGCTCCATGACATCATTGTAATTGTGAACGCCATTGGCAAACCAAATTTCACATTGTCCCCTGCATCGTAGTACCCTCCTACCAGATCCACCTGCACTTCCAAAAACACAACTATTAACCATCAAGAGCACATTTGTAAGGTAACAAATGAACCCCGATTAGAGAATGTAGACAAGAATTGAAAAAAAGTATAAACCCAGTGGGATTTAAAGCTTACCCCACTAGCCTTGCCGTCATTCAAGCCAGAATTAGATCTCCAAGTGACTCTCTGGTCACGGGGAAGGTAACCAGATCTTTGGGCTTCGAAGAAGAGAATACTCTTACTTAAAGCTTGACCATAGTCATGACCAGCAAGAGCAAAAGGCAAGCAGAGGAGCAGAAAGAAAGGAGCCACTGAAATGAGCCTCACAAACTTCTCCATGTTAACAGTGTGGTCAATGTATAAGCAAAAACACAGAGAAACGGATCTCTTTTTGCAATAATTACAAAATGGCGATCTTTTCTTTCCACGAATAGATAAAATGGCGATGGCAATGTTGGGAGTGATTTATCAGCAAAAACTCTGATAAACCAACAAAGACTTAAAAAAGAGAAATGTATAGAGAAGCGAAAGAGAGGAGGGAGTGGGGGGTGTGAAGGTGCTAAAGCATGTATATATTGAGGAGGGAGAGGAAGGTACCAAGAGCCTGAAAATTGGCAGGGCTCAATTAATGAAATTTATTTTATTATTTTAAAAATTATTTCTCTTTTGGAAAAGCACGAAACAGTTGAGAAAAGAACAAAGTCATGTGGGTGTCCCTGGGTCTTCACTGGAAGAGTCGGTGTGGATTAAATGTAATTTCTGGAGTTAAAATTTACCATTGCCCATGAACACTTGAAAGCTTGAATAGAAACACAGACCTGAAAGGAGAGGTTTTCTCTTGGTGTTGATTATTTAATTATGTGTATGAAGATTAAAAAAAAAATCATAAGAAAATATTTAGTAACTAAATAATTGCTATTAAAACTTAAAAATAATTCTTTCTTATTCATAAAAACTTGTTTTTTTTTATTTATTTTGCATTAAAAAAACTCATGCAATATCTTAAATCATCACATGGGATCGCAGTGTTATATCTACATAGCTTTTATTTACTGATATATGTATTCTACTTAATTGAGACAAAAGACTAATTAAACTCTGCTCACTAAATATTTGTCGGTTATGGCCTTCGTTTTATCACTAGAAGCACAACGAAAATCTAGACCTCCTAATTTGACCCATATTTTCCAAAAATAAAAAAAAAATGATGGTAGGGTCCGATAGAGAAATATATACATGCTGGGGATGAAATTGATTAAATTCATTATTTCAAGGCCAGATTCAGGATCAAATAAAAATGTGGACTACGAATAGATGCCATGGAAAATAATTGGGTTTGTTGAAGAGGTCAGTCATGAACATTGAGTTCCTTTTATGTCTTTTATGAGTCACACTACATTTAAAGAATGTTTTTAAAAAATAAATTTTTATTTTTTATTTTATTTTAAATTAAAAAATAGTGTTTTTAGTTCATTTTAATATACTAATATTAAAATTAATTTCTAAAAAATTAAATAAAAATTATGTTATTATATTTATAAATAATAAATATTTTTAAAAACAATTTCAGCCACAATCTGCGTCCATCATTTTTACTTGAAAGTAGGAAATGGTGCAGTTGTTAGGTCTAGGTTTTAATTTTTTTAGTTTTTAATGCTTTTCTGTGCAAGTGTGCTTAAAAATTCATACTCTTCAACAAACAAATTCTCCAATTCAATTACGAGGATAATAATAACAACAACTACAAAAAAGAATTGACAGCGTCTATTTACAGGACCATCTACAGCTAATAAAGGAGAAGATGGAACCTCTATGTGGTGCGCATCATAACATGCGGAGATGGTGCAGGTCAGTGAATGTACCGCGTACCAGAATACTATTGTTTCAAAACTATTTTTGAAAAAATATTAATTTTTTTTTTTTAATATTTGTAGATTATTCTTTTTTAAAAAATATTTTTTTAATATATTTCTAAATAAAAAATACTTTAAAACTCCAACCAAACTATTAAACAAGCTCTAAATTCTCTCGTAATGACACCGCTTGATTACAGTTTGATACCCGTGCCTGCCTAGAATAACATTCATGTTTCACACCTTCCAATCATTAATGAGTTTTCGGGTGAAGTCACATGTTAGAAACCTGGTTAATTTGATCATGGCTGGGTTGATAAGAATACTATTTACCTGTTTTTTATTGCCTCGACGAAACAACCTCTTCTCTAAAAACAAAAGGTTAGAATGCAGCTTGGAGAGTAAAACCAGCTACCGGAAACGCGGTCCATGCACGAGTAACAGATAATTTAATGTCTGGTTATTAACCCTCGATTATATTTGGTGAGGCATTGAGGACATGACAACGTGGGAATGCTCTTGCACTTGCACATGTTTCTTGCTTGGCACAGTTTTGCACGAGATTGACCTGCTGTAACCACGCCAGTCACCATTTGAAAAACCGACAACTTGACTTCCAGCACTTACCACCCCTCGTCTATTCCCCCCCCTTGCCTGGAATTAATATTTAGTCACCGACAGTTCCCGGTAAAAACACTTATGCGCAGCACAGGTCAATTTTATGGCATTTATGTGAATATCAAAATTTAGCAACGGATCCAGTGTGCTATCTGTTAATAGTATTCGAATTTTTTTTAAGAAAAAACACAGTTTAGCTCTGTGTATCTAAACTCGGACAAAGGAACTTGTAAGCCCGGATTTTACACGAAGCTGAGTTTTTTATGGATAGATCGGTCATGCAGCAGCTCCGAGAACAGTTGGGTCTGTATTTTAAAAGATTTTTGAAAAGAAAAAAAAATCATTTTTATTTTTTATTTTAAATTAATTTTTTTGTGTCTCTCGATATTTTATCTATTAATTTAAAAATAAAAAAATATTATTTTAATGTATTTAAAAAAAAGACAATTTTAAAAACAATTAAAACTGCATTCCGCACTCGATCAATTCATGATTCAGATCAGGACCAGACAATTTTTCATACAACGTCGTTTTATTTTTACAATTGTCTAAAATATCAGCATCTGAACACAAGAAAATACTTAGTATAAGCTATTATTATAACTTGTACTATGCCGTCGATAATATTTCAAGTTAATTTCTAAAAGAATGTGACATTGTTTTGGGAGGATTTTCAAGTATCATGATTTTTTTATTTAATTGATGAACATGATGGTGTTGTTTATGCTTAATTAAAAAAAAATTGTAAACAGATAAACAAAAAAATACTGTTAAAATAAATGTTTTAACTAGATGTTAATATAAAATAAAATTATTTCACCTAAGAGCAAATGACAAATATTGTTAAAGAATAATATGAATGATATTATGAGATTTCACTTAAAAAACTAAGTTTTTTAAGTGAAATGATTTTTTAACATCGCACCAGAATTTTGTTGACCCAGCAGTTATGAGTTTGAATTTTATCACTCTCATTCTATTTTATAAAAAAACAAGCACAGTATAATATGGATATATGTGCAAGTTTAAGCTAGATAATTTTCACTTGAGGGAGTGTATTAGAAAATAATATAAATTATATTCTAGACCTCATCTCAAAGGCTTGAACTTTCAGATGAAATGGTTATTTGATAGATACATAATAAAATATTCAATCCCAAGCTTTCTTTCTAATTTACACTTATTTGTTTATTTTATCATATATTTTTCTTACCAGTAACAAATTGTTTTTATTTTTATAAATACATTGTGAAAATGTAATCTATTTATATAAAATATAAAAGGTAGAAAAATAAATATAAGTTGCAATAATCTCCTTGAAATATGACAAACTTGAAAAATAATTGAAAAATAACTATTGTTTTGAATAGGTAAACCAAACAATTTTAAAAAATAAGAGAGATGGTGTTTATTTAAATTTAAATAAAAAACCAAAATACATCTCAATATATAAAATCATGCTAATTTGATTTCGAAGGGATAAAAAAAAATAATATTATGAACACTGTCTATAGGAACAACAACTTGCACAGATATTTTAATATATTTAATAATAACAATAACACTTATTAATAAACTAAGTTTAGCACTCATTATCTCATGGCAAATCTCATATGTCAACACATATCTATGTGTGTATAGGGGGGAACTTATGCTTCATTGATCACAGAAGATCAAACTAGCCATGGAGTAGAATGATTTTCTCAATAGTCAAGTCCATATATATATATATATATATATATATATATATGGACTTGACTATTGAGAAAATATATATATATATAGTTTATTAGCAGTGTTTCTATGCAAAATAAACAAATAAAAAAGTCAACATCAATATATCTATAATTTATATATAAAAAACTAAATGTTAAGAAATTACCATGCACAACCGAGGAGCCCATTAAAAATTAAAATAAAAAACATTATTTATTTATAAATAACAAAATACTTTTAAAAATAATTTTAAATACCTTGAAACTCCGGCGAACTTATTCGTCAAGATTGAAGATTTAAAAAGGCAGTATATAGCCTGAAACCAGATTTTCAAGTGGGTTTTATTAATGATAATTTAGGCAATTATTAAAAGTCATTTTTTTTAAAAAAAAATTCTGTTAGTTTCACTTTATTTCATTATTTATTTATTTTTTGGTTGGAAAATAAATTAGGAAGGTGACATACGTCCTTGAGGTGATTGACAATTTACATCATTATTTAATAATAATGGACAAAAAAATCAATGCCTACCAATATTTATTTTTCACAGTACATTTTATATAAATATAAAAATCCTGCTAAGACACCCTTTCCTGCTACCATGAAATAAAAAAACAACCAAAAAAAGACAAAAGGAGATGCGGTCAAAAAGAGCATCCCATTGTCAGAATGCTCAATTCCAACCGCAATCAACGGTCTCCGCCGAAAAAAGAGATAAAATCTTAATTTAATATTGCTTTTTACTTTTTTTTTTTTTTAATGAGAGTGAAATTTTTAATTCCAAGAGAAAAAACAAAGGGAACAGTTAAAACTAAACTTAGCATTAATAAGTCAAAGAAACAGGCTTCCGCAATGACCGGTCGGCTCCGGCACTGTCACGGCCACGGCAGCACTGTCCAGCTCCCACACGCTCGCAGTAACCGGCAGTCGGTTGTCCCCCATTAGGACTCACTTCACCCATTAAAAAAACTGCATAGCCGGTAAGTCTCCAAAATCTCAGCACCCAACTAGATCGCAGGGTGTGGCATATAGCCTGCAAAAAGTACTACTTACTAGGAAACGGGGCCCCCATTTAGACGTGGAAAAGGACAGATCTTGCAAATCAAAGTGGGTTCTAGCAGTTAGTTTTGATAAATTTAGATTGTTTTTTAAATATTTTTAATATTAATATATCCCATTATTAAAAATATTCAAAAGCATTGCATATAAATAGTACAATAATGCGATTCAACATTTCAACTTATAAAAGTGAACGGTACCGTGGCCAAAGGTAACGTGTCTGTCAAGTATGGTACTGAGTAATAGAAAAAAAAATAGCTGGGAATAAGTCTTCCTTGCTTTCATATGTGGAAATCAACTGGTTATCGAGACCATAGCAAAATTTGCCCCAAAATAACGCACACTGTTTTAGCTTTTGGGAGGGTCTGGGTGGGTCTCTTTATTTTGAAAGTCTGATGCATTCCCACCTGGCTTCTATTTACCTTAATTAGTTTGTAGTAAGTTTTTTTTTTTCAGTCAGTGAATCAAAGTTCAAAGGAACAAAACCATATCTCTGTCCGAATGCTATGCTTTTTATTATTTATTTGAGAGAAAAAAACAAGTGTGTGCTTGAGAGTTGTTTGATATTGTGATAGTGTATACCAAAATATTTTATTTTTTAAAATTTATTTTTAATGTCAACCTATTAAAACGATATAAAAAATATTGTTCACTTGTTAATGGGAAGTTACATCTTGGAAAATGCATGGAATTGATGAGTTCTGACTGCCAGGGACATGACAGCATGGATCACCGACAATAGAGAGTACATCATGTAATGAGGGGTGTAACGGGGGGAAGGGATATGTAAGGATCGAGGATTGGCAACATGTGACCTGGGAATATCCGTGTTTCATATCTTCTGGCTACGGCCACTTTCTTGTACCTTCAGAAGGGCCAACGATCTGCAAGAACTGAAAGAATACTTGATGAAGATGGTTATCCTTAGCAGTAAGATAATAAGCCCATGTAATGTGAAACGAATCCTGTTCTTTTGAAAGAAAGATTTGATCCCATCGAGAAAGCTTACTTTAGCAAAAGAAAATACCACCATGACAGGCCAGTGAATTAGCAGCCAGCGGTTGTGATCTGATCAGGAATCAAATATAAATGTTGATTTGGCTAGAAATTTTGAGCTGCATGGATTTCATTCGACAGTTTGCAGAATACGTCCCCGTCAACATGTCAAAATCCAATTCAATCAGCACGTGTTTTCTTCCCAGAAAACTTACAAGACCAATTAACGGGATTATTATAATAATAATAAATAAAGAAGTCAGATCATTGAGAATATTTTCATTTCAATGAACACCCAGTTTATATATATTTATGAAATAATATTATAGTTGATTAACGCTTTTAGTATTGCATTTTACTTGGCTAAAAAGGGAAAGTCCCATATATATACGAGATCGATTTTCTGGAGGAAAGATAACATGAACCCCAATTAAATTTCAGATTCATTGGTTAGGGATTGCGTTAATTGATGCAATATCTAGAAGAAAAAAATAGAAAGTATATAGATATGATCCATCAATTTTGACATGTTCAGGGATGAAGCAAGGGCAACTTTTCGAGGGCTCCTTCATGACAGGCCGGACATTCATAATTCAGCAAGGTTGTTGGCACTTTTCATCATCCTGTATCAGATCTCCCCGGTTCTTTGGGTGAAAGATCATAAATCATCACGTCACTAGTTGGAAGGGCCCTTCGCATTCCCCAGTATTCATCGTTCAAAAAGGTAAGGCTAATGTTTCCATCGAACTTTTTTCCAAATGTTTTTTTCTTCTTTTTTCAATTTATTGTTCATAGGATCGCTAAAAGATAGAACCCAGGAGCATTTGGTTCTTTGAGAGAACCCCTTTACATCCAATGGGTTATTCCAAAGAAGAAAGGTTATTGGACGCTTCAAGTGAGGTTGGTCCAATGAAGACTCGTGGGTTCACATCAATAAAGACGAGCATGGAGAAAGATTTTTATATGTTACTATATAGTTATGTCGCATACTAAATAATTAAAAAAATATTAATTAAACAACTTACTATTAAAGAATAAAAATATAAATATAACAAAAAAAACTCGAGTAAATCCGCTAATCTTGCACACACGAAAATACATTTAATCCTGTTAAATAGACCTCTGTTGCCATCACTTTAATAACTCAACTCAACCTCGTTCCATCAAGTGCTTCAGGAGTGCACAAACTGTTTTTCAACGAAGAGCATGCTATTAAAAGATAGATATTTCCTCCTTTTGAGACATGAAGGCCTCGCAAAATATAATAAAATCCTCATGCCGATAATAATTTCTTCTTCGCGATGAAGGTTTCCTCAGACATCTAATCCGCATGCAACGGGGGGCGAACTCTTACTGTAGTTAACAGCATAAAGGTATTGGCACGCTTCGCTCTGGTAGAGCTTTTGGGTCCACATTTACCACGTGCATATGATCCCTTCGTAGAGACACATGGGCCTGTGTTGATCTCTTATGATACGTGCATGTCTTCTGTTGAGAGTGATAGATTTTATGGTAGAACTGCCAGCGGTCCTCCTCTAACAAGAGGATTGCCTTCCAAGGACATTACGGGAACACAATTTAAAAGATACTTTGAAATTAATTGATAAAACTCTTATAAAAAAATTAAGAAAAAGAAATTCAAAATTTGAAAACTTAGGATGGAATTAGACAATATATAATATGTGATATATTAGGGTTCAGTACTAAAATTAAAAGTAGATAATGTTTTTTTACAAAAAAAAACCAGGTCAAAAAGAGAAATTCAAAAAGAATAGGAATTGGATTTGAAATACCAGCAACGAATAGAGTTAAACTGTTTTTATAGGAGAGGAGAGAGTGGGACATGATGGAATGATCTACCATTGGTAAATCAAATTACCATGAGAGACACGTGTTCCACCATTAGAAAGCAAACATGATGAGTAGTGTTTTTTTTTATATTAGGAGAGGCTCAACACGTGTTATCCAAAGGGCACAAGTGCCTCTCGCAAGCTCCTGGGCTTGCCACACATGCATATCTTTCTTTTAGCTAAAATACAGAATATGTAATTGAACTAACTTTATAATTATAAAAAACAAATTGTGAAAGAACAAGAATATCCATTGACCATAGGCTTATTTTTGAAAAAATATTATTTTCTTACTTCGAAAGGTATTATGGTTGTTTCATTATGCAGTCAAGATGATAAAATACTTATTTGTTTTCAATTAATTTGAAAATGAAAATTAAATAATGTAAAAAGACTTAAAATGTTTTTGGAGTCTAATCCAAAGTTTTTTTTATTGAAGAATAAAAACACCATTACACTATTCCAATGAACAATGTAAATATAGCTACAATATTTTTTCAAGGCCAATATATTTTTTTAATAAATCAAATGAATATTAAAATATTAGAGAGTGCCTAAGTATTTAGAGAAGGATAAAATTAAAAGATAATGCAATTAAGACCAGGAAAAAAAAATACAAATAAAAGTTAGAAGGAGAAGAGAGAGGGCCCTTGTCAGCATTTTTAATCATGCAATTCCTAGACAAATAGTCATTTGATTGATGCCAAGTCGGAGGATAAAGCAATCATCAAGCAAACTAGAAGGACGAGTCCAAGTCCAATAATTAGTTTGGAGAGTCAAATAAACTTTCTCATAAAAACAAGATTTACTTTTAATTTGATTATTAGTCACGAATAATATTCTATCTGCTCATTATATAAGCATGGCTCTAGAAAGAAATAAGATATATAACCAGTCATTTTTATATCAAATTATATATAAAAAAAATGTTGTTTTAGGATTTTTTTTAATTTCTTCTGTATTTTAAATACTTTTCCTAATTAAATTCTAGATTTTGATTTGGTTTAAGTTTCATTATCTACGTTGAGAACAACTACTATCTAAGCAATTTATAGTAATTTTCCAAGAGAGAATATTAAAAATATTATTATTGATATGAATAATTTTTCAAATAAGAGTTTTTTATACAATTAAGTTATAATTTTAGGACATGAAAAAATCTAATTTCTCTCTAGAATGTCTATGGCTGTAATTGTTAAGATTTGAAAACTCATAACTTTTTTTTATTATTATTATATGCTACGTGATTATAAATATTTTAAAAAACACATTGACTTATTTGTAGAGAGTAGAAATTTAATAATTAATATGATTATTTAACTATTTTATTTTTAATAATTTTTTATGCACTCACAAGAATAGATATACTTTTTTCCTGCTCGGAGCAAAAGTATGTGCATTCAGGCATCCACAGCACATATCCAACTGCAGATTGATTTGCTCCCAGTAAATGACAAGATAATGGACTTCTTTCGAAATCTCTGCGAGAAACATTCTGCTATCCATGTTGGATCAAAAAGTTTGGTTATCTACAAATTTATTTATTTCATGATGGTGGACAAACGAGGAGCTTCTTGGTAGACTTTGGCATGTAAAACCAAAACACTAGTGATAGGTGCAGACCAAGGTAAGAAATATTCGCATTAGAAACATGCAGAGCCACATGGATGAGTCAATCACGGAGAAATATGGGAAGTGGAATGGCCATTTTTCTCCGGGGATGGAGGGCTACTTTAAGTTTCTTATTCCATGCAAGGGTCAGCTTGTAATCATCATCTGGGGCAGGGCAACTCTTCCTCTATCCCCACTGTCTATGACTCCATTGGAATACCTTTCTGGTTCATTCAGTGCATGATGCATTGCCCGATTGTTTGCTTTATAAGATAATTTTAACTGAAGTAGTTCTATGTTTGATTCTTTGTATTCTCATCCTTCATAAATATGGAGGAATTAAGAAAACTAATCTAAACACCAGTCGATGAGCGTGGATAAGTTTTCATGGATTGAGAGAACAAATACAAGCCTGTCCTCTCACTGAGAAGACATGGTAGCAGTACTGATTGTGGAGATTAAGAAAGTCATGTTCCAATTAACAGCTTAAGAGAAAATTACTGGAAGTTAAGCACTTGATGAAATCTGACAGCGTGCTTTAATCTCCGGGTCTTTCTTGCTTCGTTGTGACATTTGAAACCTTTTATCCCTGATCACCATTAGTAGCATGCAGCAGACACAATCATAACATTCATTGTAGTTGTACCATGCACACATTCTCTTTTGGTAATTGACAGTGAAATGTTCTCTCACTGAGTCCTGACCTGTAAAACCTTGTATGTATTCAACCAACTTTAAGGTTAAAAAAAATAAAAACTCCAAAGATAAAGTGAATCATAAAATCTCATGCGAAACAATGTTTTTCTTAGGAAAACATTTAAGGGTACTTTAAACAGGATGATTTCGCACATCATTTCGCGTCATTTTGATGGTGTTAAAAGTTAATGGCGCAATCAATAAATTTTCCCATCATATGATCAGCTGTTTTACTAATTACTGAGACAAAACGCCAGCCTATGATTAACTTGTTCTGTGTCGTTTTCATGGTCCTTTGTGGTCTCCTTATTGCGTGAGTATTGAATATTATTTACACCATTGATGGACCACCCAACAAAAGCATGAAAATTTTCAAGGCCTCTGGGTTTGATTTGGTACTTTAGTTTTACACGCGTGCTGTCTTTAATCTAGTTCATGGATCCCAGCTTCTTATAATTTTCAAGTAAAAAAGATGTGGTGTGGGAGAACAGAACCATCGAAAGAGACAGGGTGCCTCTCTATATGGTCCCTCAGCCAATTTTTGTGAGACAAGGTGCCTCTTTATTTTTCTAATTAAAAACTTATAAAAAATTAATTTCTATGTTTCCATTTTTAAGCTTGAATAGACAATTGTGTTATTCAGTTGTAAATTGCAGAAAATCTTATTAAATGTATATAAAAGTATATGTATTTTGATTATGAAAAGAGTATGTTTAAAATTATATATATATATATTAAATTAATGTATTTTTCAGCTCATTGAAAAGCGAATTCTAAATGAAATGAAATACATCACCGAGACAACATGCTCCAAGTTATATTGCTAGGAAAATTAACGGGGAGATTTCACTTGAAAGAGAGGTCATGGAGCCCCACGACGAGCGCAGTGTTCCATGGTAGATTGCAAAAGATTTTTATTAAAAAATAAGATATGATATATTTATTGTACTTGTTATCTTCACTTAAAAAATTAGAAATAAAATAAAAGGTGAGTTGTCCATTGAAAATGAAATTTAACAGCCGACACTAAAACCCGAGCTTCTATCGGTCCCCACTAGCCGTAATCAATTTCTGGGCCCGAATATTTTTCTGATCATGTGCAGGTTGGCCGGATTCCATGCAATTTTGGGCTTTTCCAACTGTCCATCGAAGCATTTTTGCGATTTAAAATCGCAGCTTGTTGTGCTTATTTTTAAATTCTGTAGCCAGCGATCATAAAATCTTCGTTTCAGTTGATGGGCTTCATCGATTATTAGATTTAGGGTTAAAGAGCGTTCTATTTAGGTACTCGCAAGCAACAAAAATTATTGAAATTGGTTGAAGAATTCATCAACGCTCATTGTTGATAGATAAATCTAAATCATGTGTTACTATTTACATATGATTTTATGTGTATCACTCCTGCCTTTATTAGTTGCTGCACACGTATTCTTGGGCCTTGTCTTCAGGGAAAGATAAGTGACATGGCCAGAATCACTCTTCCAATAAATGATATTGGTGTAGTAGAATGTAAGGAAGATGTAAGAAAAATATATACTACTATAGTGATTCTCTTGTTTTTGTTTATTCTTTTTCTTCACTTATTGTAATTTTATTGATCTAATGATTATGATTTTAAATTTCAATACTCTCATTATAAAAATGAAACACAATATAATCTAAGTTTTTGCAAGTTTCATGTCTAAAAGATTTTCACTTGATAGAGTACATTAGAGAATAATATAAATCATATTATGCAGCTTCGTCTAATAGAGTTTTGATACCATGTTAAGAAATCATCTTACCTATAAATTTAATCTGCTAGGTGAGACTCTATACTATGATTTATATTATTATATAACATCTTTGCAAGTGAAAAACTCTTTAAGCTTAAAACTTGTATACATCCACATTACTTTGTGTTTAATTTTTATTAAATAAAAAAAAATAATGAAATTTGAATTTGTCATCGCTAGATCAACAAAGTATTGATATTATATCAAGAAATTATTTTATTTAAAAATTTAATATATTAATTAAGAATTTAAATTCTAACATATAATTTATATTATTCTCTATTGTTATGCCTGGATTTATTCTTCAAAATTATCTCAAACAGTGAAGTGGTTTTGCATCCATGAATTGACCAACAGTCAATCAGCGAAGAATTTTATTCTGGAGATGAGAGAGAAAAAACGGGGAAAAAAAAGAAGAACGTCGAGTCACAATTCTTCGCTGCTAAATAGAAAAAAAAAAAGAAAAAAAAAGGGGGGGGGGGGGGGAACTGGGGGCCAAACCCACGCTCTTCAATCGCAATCAACGGTGATTTTCGGGCCCCATAAATCAGGGGAAACAGGACACGTGTGAAGAGGGATCAACTAGAGCTCATGTGAGTGCACGTGCCGTTCTGACAAATCGGCTTGCTGGGACCCACCACGTGCTGCTTCTCCGCTCCACAAAGCTCACATGGAATGCGACTGCACGTGCTTCGTCTACGTGGTTTAATAAAACATCGACATGTAATGACACAGCGAAGTTGATCCTAAGCTCCGCCGTCGTAGCTGTGGCATGGAAAAATAGTAGAATTACTTTGCTCTCTAGTAAAATTAAAGTACAGATAATTTTAATAAATATGATTGATGGTGAGTTTGAATAAAAAAGACAAGGCGGGGGTAGAAGAGACGGAAAGACAAGGCGTTTTGTTCTCCAAAACCTCTGTAGACAGATCCCCCGAGTTTCATTTTTGTAGCCACATCATCAACATGTCCGATGAAAAATTCTGATTCAAGTTAAGCATAAATTAGATGGCGTATGGTTAAATATATGAACTAAATGATTTGTTCTTCTTGTCATTTCATGTTTGAATTTTGTAAGTACTAATATAATTATTATAAAAAATTTATAGAATTGTTAACTTCAAGATTCATAAAATTAATCTAAATATATATAAACTAACCCCAATACTTGTTTTAATAAAAAATATTCTGGATCAAATTACTGTTACTAGGATGATATTGTTGATTTTAGAAAATGAGAGTAACAAACATGTTAGAAAATAATATAAATTATATTCTGGGACCTCGCTTACAAGCTTAATCTTTTAGGTGAGATGGTTCCTTGACATAATATCAGAGTCTTGTTGACCCAGCGGTCACGAGTTCGAATCTTACCACCCCCATTCTGTTCGATAAAAATCAAGTACAAGGTAATGTGGGCCTGTGTAAGTTTTAAACCCAAAGAGCTTTCACTTGAGGGGGGGTGTTAGAAAATAATATAATATTCTGAGATTTCACTTACAAGTTTAAGCTTTTAGGTGAGATGGTTCCTTAATAAAACACCTGTGTTTCGAAAGGATAATAATTATCATATCATATCATATATATATATATATATATATATATATATATATATATATAATAAAAACTTAAAAGAGAACAAGAATGTACAGGACATAAAATTAAAAACATGGATTGTAACAATGTATTTGCCTATTCGCCATTCTCTGCAATAAATAATAGAGTGGGGTAGAATAATCATTTCAAGAATATCCATGGATCATTTGTAATTTATTAGGGGAAAACTAGCTTGCATTTTTTCATCAGTGAAATGATTTTGTTAGCCTTGTAGATGAGGAAATACATAGCTTTTGTCGAGAGATCTTTTTTATATTTTTAAATTTTTTTGCATGGTAAAATAACATTAATGCTTTTAGAATTTTAAAAGAATATTAATCTTTAAAGAATATTTTTTATCATTTATATTGTCAGCAAAGTTAAATGATAAATTTAGCTTTGCAGAAATCAGCCTGGCTTGCAAAAAAAATTTCTGTTTTTTTCAATAAAAAAAAAAGAAGTCAATCTCCTTGATCACTACACATCCATCTCTCGAGATTGGTATGTAATTTTTTGGTGTCAAGGAAATATTTTATTTAAAATTTTAAATTATTAGGTGAGGTTTCAAAATTAAATTTATATTATTCACAATCATCTCTCTCAAGTGAAAGTCTTTCAGGGTTTAAACTTGCACACAAATCTACAGTATTTTGATTTTTATCAAATAAAATAAAGATAATGAGATTCAAAATTATGACCTCTAAGTTAACAACGTTTTGATATCATGACAAATAACCTTCTTACTTAAAAGTTTAAAATGTTAGGTAAAATCACATAATATAATTTATATTATTTTCTACCATTTGGACTATACAATTATATAAAACTTACAATTCTTGAGGAGAGGCTGAAAAAAAAGTATTTTCTGGGATAATTATAAAAATTCCTTTAATTTTTTTCCTAAAAATCTTCCAAGATATTAATATATCTTTAAAATTCCATTATATATATAACCAAGGGTGAGCAAAAAATTAAAAAATAAAATCGATTAGACCGAGAAAAGAAAAAAAAAATAATTGAGAAAAAAAATCTATTAGAATTTTCTCAAGACTTCTTTGGTTTTTGAGGATAAAACCTGTATACCAAAACCAAACTGGTTCAAATTAATAAAAAATACTATAATTTTTTATTTTTCCGTTCCAATTTAATTTTTTTGTTTTGATTGTATTTTGGTTAAATAGAAAAAGAGAAATATGGTTAAAATAAAATAAAAAAACTAAAAACTAAACCGAAAACATTCACCCTGTATATAACTCCAAATCTAATTCTCACTGAGTACCATTAATCCATTTGACTTTTTTATAAAAAAAAATTCCTGTAGTTTTATAAATTTAATTCATCTTGTAGTTGTGGATATAAATTATTACAGTATTATATTTCTAAATTACATTTATTTCTACAATATTTCATTATGTGCTCAATATTGAGAGGGAAATCAGTTGATATATATATAATAACCCAAAGCTCTCGCGGTCCGTTGAGAATTGTTGCAAATCTAGTGGCTACGTAAGCCTTTCCACCATTCCTCCCAAGAAGAAGAAGAAGACATTATTAGAGCTTTAGGGTTCCATTGGCTTTGTATTTTATTTTTCTACAGTGGCCGAAGTCAAGCTCTCCACCCACTTGTTCTTCTCCAGACATTGAAGCTTGATCTGAAAAACAGAATAAAGTGATTTGATTCTTTGTTTCTCTTAATTTCTGGAAGCCTTGTCGGCTAGAGATTCCACACTCACAAGAAAAAATCAGCAAGATTAAGGCTTCTTCGCTATGGGTTCTTGTCCTAGCTTTCGAGCAAAAAGGAAGGCTCGTTTCAGATATGAAATTAACGGCCCATATGTAGCATTGATGGGCTTAAAGTGATTTCTGAAGAGCTGGTCCACATATGGGCCTCATTACTATGTTTAGCAGTGCTGGGTTTAGAGTGATGATTTCTGAAGAGCTCGTCCACATACGGGCCTCATTATAAGCTGCCTATGTTTAGCAGTGCTGGGCTTAGAGTGTTGATTTCTGAAGAGCTGCTCCACATCCGGGCCTCATTATAAGCCACCTATGTTTAGCATTTATGGGTTTAAAGTGTTGATTTCTGAAGAGCTGTTCCACATCTGGGCCTCATTATAAGCCACATGTGTTTAACATTTCTGGGCTTAAAGTGATGATTTTTGAAGAGCTGGTCCACATCTGGGCCTCATTACAAGCCACCTATGTTATTGTTTAAAACCCTTGTCGGTTGGCGGTTAAGCGGATAGTCTACAAACCCAATTGGTGCAGGCTAGGCTAAGCCACACGCCATTCTTCCAAAAACCTAACCCCACCAGAGCATGTTATGATTGAACACAGAATGATTTACTCTTTACGATGACACGATTTTTCGCGTTCGCAAGCCACATGAGGGTTGACTAGCTTGAGCAGTGAACATAATGTCATTTTAACCTAAAATTTGGCATCCACATTAAATGAGCTGATGAAAACCATAAACATCTCATCTCAATCAATGAGTTGCATGCATTGCGACTTACAGTTGGCGTCGGCGCTGCGCGCCGGTCACATTGCACTCAAGTCAACTGACCCTGATACGAGGGTTTAATACGAGGACAACAAGTAGCAGATAGAAGTCTTAGCTATTTATGAACAAGGAAGAAATTGATTTCAGAGATCAAGCCAGAGTGAGGAAAGGTTGTAATCATGGATGGATGGATAGATAGATAAGATAGAAGAGCATATACATTAGTGGTTAGGTGCCGAAAGTCTGAAATTTTCAGCTGGAATACCTGGTCTAAATTTGCACGACTTGTTGACATGGAAATCCTAACTGTATTGATGTATACTAAGAATTTAATCTCATAAACTAGTATACTTATTGTTTGTTAGATTGGCGATTAGCCAGCCACACATGTTTTTCTAAGAAGTTTTCATGGAAGAAAAAGCAAAAGCTCAAGCCATGCCTTCTTCGAGAGGGCAGATGTACAGATAAAGAAAAACACCCGCAGGTGTAATAATTTCTTGATAAACAATATATAGAAGATGTGTTATCTACAATAACATTGTATCTGTCCCTCCACTCTCAGCGTACTGCATGATTTTTCTCAGCTATATATCACCTGCAGAATGCACTCAAAAACCAGCTGACAAGTCTTCTATGGTTACTCGACAGCATAATTAATTCCAATTGAGTAAGTGCCTGTTTGACACTGGGATGCCATTGGTTTATTGCTGAAATTTGATTTTTTTTTTTTTGCATTTTAAATGAAATTTTTTTAGTGTTTTTAGATTATTTTGATGTGCTAATGTCAAAAATGAATTTTAAAAAATAAAAAAAATATTATTTTGATGTATTTATAAACAAAAAACACTTTGAAAAGCAAAAGCAACCACACTCCCAAACACCCCCTAAATATGCACCGAAAATTTATTTTAAACATCACTATATTAGATAAATCCAAAATTTTCAAAAAAACACAGTTGGACAATAAAATATCTAAGTACAAACATTAACGGTTAAATAATAATATAAATCATATTTTAGAAATTTTCCTGATAGTTCAAGTTTTTAGATGAGATGATTATTTAATATTATATCATAATCTTATTGACAAAGCAGTCACGAGTTCAAATCTTATTATTTTTATTGTATTTGAAAAAAAAAGAAGCATAATATAATCTTATACAAGTTTCAAGCTCAAAAATCATTTACTCGGGAGAAATTATTATAGAATAATATAAATTAAATATTAAGATCTGATCTATCATTTTATATATATGAAAAGTGGTTCTCTAGTGAAAAGTTGTTCTAAAACATCAGGTTAAGCAGCCAAAATAGCTGCATGAGTACAATTAGCAATATAATATAGAAGGAAGAGTTTTGGCGAAGATAACATGGAGTGTTGTATTGAAAAGAATAAATAGGCATACAACGTAACATATAAGAGTAAAATAAGGAACTAAACATGCTGATCTAAACCCGTGGATATAAAGATCTGAAAATTAATAGCCAAATTAAAAACACAATATAACTCCTTGTGGAAACTGTATGCAAGATTGAATGCAAAATCTTTCATAGAAAAATGGATTTTACCGAGCATTATTTAATTCATGACTTATATCGTGAGAAAAATGTATTTAGTTTATAATTTTATAAACATATAAAAACATATTAATCATTCAAGATATCTATTTGTAAAATTTAAAAATCAAATTATAAATACTCGTAATTAATAAATATTTTATTAATTATGATGAATGTTTATAGCTCATGATTATACAAAATATTCATGAATTTAATGTCTATAATTCATGAAAGAGTTTATGAATGCTTGTAATTCACATACAACGTATAGTTAATGAAAGAACTCGCGAATATTCTTGGTTCTTGAATTACTCATGATAATATTTATTCCTGCTACATAACTAATATCAATGAATTATCTTAAATGAAAACAAATTAAGCTGAAAACATGCCCTCATAATACAGCAAAAAAACACTCAAAATATTCCCAGATGACAGACGACTTAATGAAATGAATAAGGTGGGGACAGGGGAGACACTTGTCATGCCCATTCTCTTGTTTCGTTCTTATGCCATGTTTGACATCTATGGATGCATTAATTAGCCCATGGATAACAATATTGTTGCGAGACAGAAGCATAATTGAGTTTTCTACAGTTCGATAATCGCAAGCATTATTAGCCATTTCATACTGGAGACACGAGGAAGATGAAAATAATGGGCATGCAGGACTCGTACACCCTTTGAAGTACTCTCCACGGCAGCGTTGACATGTAATCAACCCGAGTGTTGAAATGATTGATTGCAATATGGATCTATCTAGGTAGATTTAACAATCTTAATGAGTTTAAATTCTACCAAGTTATTGGAAAAATGATGTACTATGTTTCAGAAATCTTAATCATATAAGTTATATTAAAGGGGTTTTTATTATCTTAAATTCAAAATTCAAATCATTTTCCACTTGTATATCTAAATAATTACCCCTATATGTATTCAATTTTCAACCATTTATTTTATAATTTAACAATTAGGATCTTACAGACATAACCCGTCATGTTTTGATCAATTTTTAATTTCAGCTCTGTAGAGTAATAGTTTTGCTTCTCAGGACCTAAGGACTGGGTTGCTCGTAAGTGAATCAGTACTTGTATAGGGTTTGCACAGAAGGCATGCTGTGACCATTCCCTACAGTATGAACCTGTGGTCTGAACGAAACACTGATATTATTCTCTATTCTTTCTTCACGGCCTCGAAACAAGACGAAGCCATGTGTAGGGCCCGAATGCGTGCCATGTCAAATGAAATAGCACCAGCGAAGCTAAGATGAGAGGGGGTTCATTTACGTTGAAAATGACACCGTATCATCAGAAATCTTTTCTCCAGTTTTATGAATAATTTATACGCTTCTGCAGGTACAGGTTTGAAAAAAATACGTCTCATCAATGAAAGACAAACCCACCTGTGTGACAGTAAGAGAGGCGGTGCGATCATACATTCATAGATTGAAACCTGCCATAAGTCCATTTCATCTTCTTCCTGGTATCGCACCTCATTCGAGCTTATGTGGAAGAAATTTAAGAGTAAACATAACCTGGTAATGGTTCGGGACCTCTATGCCTCTAATTGCGTGTCCCACTAGGAGATAGGGTAGAGAGAATGTCGAGACCAGAGTCGGTTAGTCTTCAACATTTTAGCTTATGCTACCTCCCAGGAAAATAAAGAAGACAATTAAGCCTCCATTGCCCCTCCTGTCCCCAAGATTTTCGAGACCTCCTTAATTATTCACTTGGTTTGGTTTAACTTTTCAAAAGGCATTAATTTATTATAAGCATGGATAAAATGGTTTAGTTTCCAGAAAAGTAAGCAGTTTAGAGAAATTTATACAAATTTGCTTATTTAGTGATTAGATAAAATACGATCCTTAATTTTTTAATTGATATTTTTTTTAATTTTTATCATGTAATTTAATTTAATTTAAGTTTTACATCAACTTTGGATCTTATTTTTTATTGTTATTTATTTTTTTCTTATCATTTTCTTAATTAAACTATTTTTCATCTATCATATTTTATCCTTTTCATATGGATTACTATTTATTTTATTTAAACTAATTTATGAAAAAATAATTCTTTTTATCTATCAGTTTTATTTTTTATTTTTTTAATAAACTTGAAAAAAAAATTAATAGGTTATTTTTTACTGTGTTTTTCATGAAATAGATAATTATAAGAAAATAATTTAAATTTATTTTTTATAAGATCACATCAAAAAAAATTATTTAATTGTTTTACATCAAATCTATTTTGAAAAAAAAAAAAAAAAACTACATTCAAACGGAGCTGAGCTAGACAGTATTGGCAACTCCATCGTGGGGCGCATTATACCAAAACGGGGTCCACTTTAAAGCATAGTTGTCCATTCCATTTCGTTCCGGCCGAAACGGCCGGAACATTCCATTCCAGTCAGCAAAACGGAACGATTTTTACCCCGTTTTTTATTCCGGTCTGTACCGGAAATTCCGGTCAAATTCCGGCCGGAATGCACCAGGAATATTTTGGTTGTTCCGTTCCGGAATGTAAAAAAAAAACAATTAATCCATTTAAGAATCCCCGTCCCCGGCACCTCCAAATTCTCAATTGATAATTTTTCCCCAAACTTAAAACTCAAATCCCTAACCCACAACGAGCTACACCAGGTGATAACATCAAACTGGAAGCTTTTTGTTCAAATCCGCTTTATATTTGAAGGCAAGAACAACGGTAGCATCAGGTGGTGCAAGCAAATTTGATGTAAGAGCAGTAGAAGAAGCTGCTGTGATGAAAAAACAGAGTAAGAAATGAGAAGTTGAAAGCAAAACATGCAGCATATTGTTGATGTACAGGATGAAGGGATCGGCGAGGTTGGGGAAAGTGGGAAACAGGATCAGAAAGAAAAAAAACCCTAGGGTCTGCTTTTTCTGTGGGTTTCTTTCTTCTTTGATTCCACTTCAAAAGGGTAGGTGGGATTGGTCCATTTCGTTCTCTGATGATGATGAAGACAAGAAATGAGAGAGGGTGAGTGAGAGAGACGAAAGAGAGATAATTGTGTTTAGATTAATGTTTTTTCTTATTTATTTGATATCCTACGGTTATTAAAAAATGGTGCTTGTTAAAGTTAAACACAATTCCCTCTCTTTCGTAGGATATTAAAAAATGGTGCTTGATAAAGTTAAACACAATTCCCTCTCTTTCGTCCTGTAGTAGGATATCAAATAAATAAGAAAAAACATTAATTTAAACATAATTCTCGGTTATTAAAAAATGGTGTTTGTTATTCTCGGTTGTAGGTTTTTGTGATTCAAAACTTATTAAATGTGTTTAATTTTAAAAAATATTAAATTAACATGTTAATGTGTGTGTGTGTGTGTGTGTATATATATGTTAATTTATTTTTAAATAAAAGATATTTTTAAAATTATACGTTAATTAAATTATAGATCAATTCACTAGATTAATTAAATTATAGATCCGGGCAATGATCGAACCAAGGTGAATTTTTTCTTATCTAGTTGCATGGTGGGAGCAATTCGGCAATGATACTAAAGAATTTTAAAAGTTTACAATTCAAGTTCTTAGTCAATGCTGTAGTGCAACTAGGTGCGAAAGAAATTGGAGTGTATTTGAATACATTCATTCCAAAAAGCAAAATAGGCTTGAGCACAAGAGATTAAATGATTTAGTATTTGTTCGCTATAATCTAAAGATTCAACAGAGGTAAAATATCAATACTATTATATTAATAATTATTTTCTATTACATTGCTATTAATTTTTTAATTTCTTTCGTGTTTATTCTTTGTAGGAATTTGAGCAAAACAAGAGATGCTTTAGATCCCATTAGCCTTGATAACATTGATCTATTGAATGAATTGATTTGTGAAGAACTCAATCTTCTTGATGGAGAGGACATAAGTTGGGAGAGCATCGAAGCACCTTTCGCTACTTTAAATTTAGATGATGAAGAGACATGTGTAAATGAGGAGAATGAGCTTGGTGGAAATGACCAACTATTGGAATGTCTTGTTGACGGCTTTCCTTATGTTCTACAGCAAGATCAAGATCCTTTTTTTTATATTAATAATGTAGAAGATGTTTGATGTATTTTTCTTTTATTTTAGAACATTTTACTTTCATAATATTTTGGAATTTTAAAGATGTTTCTAATTTTGAGATTATGTTTGTATTGTATAATTTAAATTTTATTTATCTTGAATTTAAATTATACTTGTTAAATTAATATTTTTTTTTTCATATATATAATTAAATAAATATGAACAGTATAAAACCAGAACAGAATGCCAGAATACACCGAAACCGGAACGTTTCGTTCCAAACAAAAAACCAAAACAGTACCCGAAACGGATTTTACAACTATGCTTTAAAGCTATCCTTTCATGGGCTTCAAGCCTATCAAATAATGCTCGCGGCCGCGCTTACGTCGACGTGACGTCACACTTCAATGGACTCGACGTGGAATGGCATCTCTAGCTAAAAAATGACTTCGGTGGAGCGCATGAAAAACAATCTCGAGAAATGGAGAAAGAGAAAATTGGCCTTTCCGGGACTACGAAAAAGATATAAACCGACACGTGGCCCACAGTATAGTGACGAGTCTGGCTTAGGAGACAGGACCACTTGGATAGTCGGCGTCTGTTTGCAGCTGGCTTTGTGTTTGTGTATAGAACGTAGATAGATACCGACAAAACACCACTTTTTGGAAAGTCAAAATGTAATAAAGTTTTGGAGGTAAATTGCCCTTGACCAATTCTACGAAACCAGTATCCACTTTTCTTTTTGTGACTTTCTTTCATCGTAAATTAAACTAAAATTACTTTAATGCCCTTCGTATCTTTTTGTGTCGGTCCTGAGGAAAAATAATATTTATTTCAATTATATATATATATATGTGTGTGTGTGTGTGTGTCTGTGTGTGTTAATTTAACTTATTTGTTTTTTTTTTAGAAAGATCCCGCATCCCCCGTCCTCTCCATTAAGCTAAATTTATGTCTCACGTTGCTTCTTCTTTTTTCATTGATGGGAGATGATGCATGGAGGATGATTTACATCCCTCTCAATCTTCTTTGAAGGGGATTTATTTCTATAACATATTTTTTATATTTAACATATCTTTCAATTATCACCTCGTCCCTATTTTATATATAACATATTTTTTATTGTTTTTATTAAAAAAATAAACACATTTTTATTTACAAGTACATTTGTTAGCTGGTGTTTGTCATAATTTTTGTTTATGCTTTCACGTGTTTTTCAAAAATATATTAACTTTTAAAAACACCAAATTATATTTTTTTAGAAAAAATACACTACAATATGAATTACCTCTTGTCCTAGTGGTTAGATTAGAGCAATCCTGCAAGCGATGGCAAAAGGTTGGAGCAGTAGGAGGAGGAAGGTGAAAATCTGCGAAGAAAGGACAGGGTAGGAGAGCACTATTGAAGATTTGACTTGCGGAAAAAAGTTAGGTTGGCTCACATGCATTTAACTTTTTTATCTGTGGCCCTTGAAGATATGAGTCCTTTCACGAGCTTTGTCTTCATGTTTCTGTGTCACTCACTCGTCTTTCAAGCCTTTCTTTACGTCTTTAATGCACCATGCTGAGTTGGTCCCCTTTTTGATGTGGACTCGGTAGCTTTCTGAGCTGACGACCCTTCCGAAGATAATATTTCTCCATCTTCCTTGGCTCGGTTTCTCACGCTTCCCTGTCTAGCCAGTATCACTAAAATGGCTGGTGCCTTGATATCAGCTTGTGTACAAGAATTTTGAGTCGGTCTTTTATGTTTTTTGCTGTGTATCTATCCCATTCAAAACTTGCACAACAAGATCTACCATTTAATAGTTTGCCTTTTATTTATTTATTTTGTAATTTCAAGATCTATCTATTTATCTTTTTTTATGTATAATAAGTTGCATTGCTAGCAGCGCAACCTTTTTAATTTTTGAAGGCTGTTGAAATAATTTGGCATTACATATTAAGCAATTTGAAATAAATTTCGACTCACTTGTAACGCTAGAATCATACATTATTTGCGGTATGCTCTATTTTTATGCTACTTTTTACATGAAAAAGTAAATAAATTTAATTTTTTAATCAAATCAATCATACACCGATCACTTTAAATAAAAAAATTACAAGAATTCTACTCACATTCTTTAAATTTAAAGTTGATAGCTAAATAATTGAATTTTGACAGGAAAGGGGAGAGCAATGGCTAGATCGTTCCTTTTTTAACGTCTCCAAACATTTAATTCTCTATTTATTTTTCTTTACTTCCTGACAGAAAGAAAAATGAACAACGAACTTAGCCGGCTAGAAAGCCGAGCAGAGCTTGAAGTGCAGCTTTGGATAGGAGTGCTTACTGGAATAAAAAGCAAGAAAAATAAATAAGCAAAAATTATCCGGCACCGGAAGAAACAGGAAAGCAAAATGTCCTCGCACAGTAACATGCCGCGACACGTGGCAGGGAAGGCTTTAAATGTGTAAGAAGACTTTTTGAATACATAAAAATCTCTGATTTCTGTCCGTATAATAAATAGTAAGGGTAGCTTCTAAACAAGTAGCAGATAAAGATGAAAGGGATTTTTATTAAAAGAAATTATTTTGTTAATATCAAAAATAATTTTATAAAAATAAATATATATTATTTTATTATATTTATGGGTAAAAAATATTTTTAAAAAATATCACTATTATTCTCTCAAACACTCTTGCAATGAGATTGCAGACACCAATATGATAATTTTAATTAAAAACTTTATTATATTTGATGGATTGAAATTGAGATCATTTTTGTCCTTTAAATAGTTTTTTTATTTTAAAAAATATTAAATTAATGTTTTTAAGATATTTAAAATAATATTGATGTGTTAAAATTATTTTGATATAAATTTCATGAAAAATTTCTTTTAAAAAATACCACGCATATTTTACCAAAAACACATGAAATTAGAACGCAAATTCAAGCCACGCCACAAAATCTCAAGCATGATCGTTAATAGCTTCATTTGCTCTTGACACATGATTTATTTTTTTATTTACCAGTTATAGTTCCTTACATTTTCATCTATGATAAAACAAAAAAACCCTAATAATAATGTGTAAAATCAAGTCCATCAAATGACAAACTTTTTTGTGCCCTCAGGAATTTTACATAAACCCTGTTATTAAAGAAAAAAAAATTGGCACTACAAAAACGCACTGTGCAATGGGTCTATATCTACAGTACTTGAAATAGTGAATTACCTAGCGAGGGCATTATTGTCATTATGGACACAAGCCAACCTGAACATGGACTATGATTTCAAAATATGAGGGACTTCATAGCTGTCAAACACGGCAAGGCCAAGAATCCAAGAAAAGCCCTCAACTTTGCCCTGCTGCTATAAATACACCAACTAGGACCCAACCATAAACTACTCTAGCCTAAAAACCTTCTTCGAAATACTTCCCCCGAAAAAGTCCGACGTCTTCTTCTCTCAAAGCCGAAATACTTTTGTTTCACCATAGCCACTTGCTCTTCATCAAACACTTTGAGTTTCCTCTTCATCTCTCAAAACACCTTCATTGTTTTCTAGAAAGACCGTTTCTTTTTTACTATGATCTCATCTTTCTTTTGAAAACCAATATCTTGAAGGAAAAGGGACGATTTTTACTGCCCATTTTACTTCTCTTCTATTTTCTCTGTTTTCCGTTATAAAGTCTCAGATAATCATGGAAAGAATGCAAGAAAACAACTTTTCTTTTGCATTTTGCAACACAACCGATATTGGTTCCTCACTGTCACAACTTATATTGGCAGGAGGGACCAGCACTATGGATTCAATTTTTTCGCATTGCCAAGCGGCAAGTACTCTTACTAGTCCTGCTTTTGAGCCTTTAGGCTCGTCAGTCTATCTCCGCCAGAGAGATCTACTGCAAAAATTCATTGAAGAAAACAGAACAAACTCTTCCTTTTCTCACAATTTGCTAACAAACCCTCCTCAAAACCCTGTGCACACCAGCAATTATTTGACTCCAACCAAGAAGAAACTATACAGAGGAGTCAGGCAGAGGCACTGGGGCAAATGGGTTGCTGAAATTAGACTCCCTCAAAACAGAATGAGAGTCTGGTTAGGTACCTATGACACAGCAGAAGCTGCAGCTTATGCTTATGATCGTGCAGCTTATAAACTTAGAGGTGAATATGCCAGATTGAATTTTCCAAATATAAAAGATCCCACTGATATTAAAATTAATTTCTAAAAAATTAAATAAAAATTATGTTATTATATTTATAAATAATAAATATTTTTAAAAACAATTTCAGCCACACTCTCCGTCCATCATTTTTACTTGAAAGTAGGAAATGGTGCAGTTGTTAGGTCTAGTTTTTAATTTTTTTTAGTTTTTAATGCTTTTCTGTGCAAGTGTGCTTAAAAATTTATACTCTTCAACAAACAAATTCTCCAATTCAATTACGAGGATAATAATAACAACAACTACAAAAAAGAATTGACAGCGTCTATTTACAGGACCATCTACAGCTAATAAAGGAGAAGATGGAACCTCTATGTGGTGCGCATCATAACATGCGGAGATGGTGCAGGTCAGTGAATGTACCGCGTACCAGAATACTATTGTTTCAAAACTATTTTTGAAAAAATATTAAAAAAAAAAAAAAAATTAATATTTATAGATTATTTTTTAAAAAAAAATATTTTTTTAATATATTTCTAAATAAAAAATACTTTAAAACTCCAACCAAACTATTAAACAAGCTCTAAATTCTCTCGTAATGACACCGCTTTTTTGATACCCGTGCCTGCCTAGAATAACATTCATGTTTCCCACCTTCCAATCATTAATGAGTTTTCGGGTGAAGTCACATGTTAGAAACCTGGTTAATTTGATCATGGCCGGGTTGATAAGAATACTATTTACCTGTTTTTTATTGCCTCAACGAAACAACCTCTTCTCTAAAAACAAAAGGTTAGAATGCAGCTTGGAGAGTAAAACCAGCTACCGGAAACACGGTCCATGCAAGAGTAACAGATAATTTAATGTCTGGTTATTAACCTTCGATTATATTTGGTGAGGCATTAAGGACATGACAACGTGGGAATGCTCTTGCTCTTGCACTTGCACATGTTTCTTGCTTGGCACAGTTTTGCACGAGATTGACCTGCTGTAACCACGCCAATCACCATTTGAAAAACCGACAACTTGACTTCCAGCACTTACCACCCCTCGTCTATTCCCCCCCCTTGCCTGGAATTAATATTTAGTCACCGACAGTTCCCGGTAAAAACACTTATGCGCAGCACAGGTCAATTTTATGGCATTTATGTGAATATCAAAATTTAGCAACGGATCCAGTGTGCTATCTGTTAATAGTATTCGAAATTTTTTTAAGAAAAAACACAGTTTAGCTCTGTGTTTCTAAACTCGGACAAAGGAACTTGTAAGCCCGGATTTTACATGGAGCTGAGTTTTTTATGGATAGATCGATCATGCAGCAGCTCCGAGAACAGTTGGGTCTGTATTTTAAAAGTATTTTGAAAAGAAAAAAAAACATATTTATTTATTTATTTATTATTTTTTTGTGTCTTTAGATATTTTATCTACTAATTTAAAAATAAAAAAATATTATTTTAATGTATTTAAAAAAAAAAGACAATTTTAAAAACAGTTAAAACTGCATTCCGCACTCGATCAATTCATGATTCAGATCAGGACCAGACAATTTTTCATACAACGTCGTTTTATTTTTACGATTGTCTAAAATATCAGCATCTGAACACAAAAAAAATACTTAGTATAAGCTATTATTATAACTTGTACTATGCCGTCGATAATATTTCAAGTTAATTTCTAAAAGAATGTGACATTGTTTTGGGAGGATTTTCAAATATCATGATTTTTTTATTTAATTGATGAACATGATGGTGTTGTTTATGCTTAATTAAAAAAAAAATGTAAACGGATAAACAAAAAAATACTGTTAAAATAAATGTTTTAACTAAATGTTAATATAAAATAAAATTATTTCACCTAAGAGCAAATGACAAATATTGTTAAAGAATAATATGAATGATATTATGAGATTTCACTTAAAAAACTTAGTTTTTTAAGTGAAATGATTTTTTAACATCGCACCAGAATTTTGTTGACCCAGCAGTTATGAGTTTGAATTTTATCACTCTCATTCTATTTTATAAAAAAAACAAGCACAATATAATATGGATATATGTGCAAGTTTAAGCTAGATAATTTTCACTTGAGGGAGTGTATTAGAGAATAATATAAATTATATTCTAGACCTCATCTCAAAGGCTTGAACTTTCAGATGAAATGGTTATTTGATAGATACATAATAAAATATTCAATCCCAAGCTTTCTTTCTAATTTACACTTATTTGTCTATTTTATCATATATTTTTCTTACCAGTAACAAATTGTTTTTATTTTTATAAATACATTGTGAAAATGTAATCTATTTATATAAAATATAAAAGGTAGAAAAATAAATATAAGTTGCAATAATCTCCTTGAAATATGACAAACTTGAAAAATAATTGAAAAATAACTATTGTTTTGAATAGGTAAACCAAACAATTTTAAAAAATAAGAGAGATGGTGTTTATTTAAATTTAAATAAAAAACCAAAATACATCTCAATATATAAAATCATGCTAATTTGATTTCGAAGGGATAAAAAATAATAATATTATGAACACTGTCTATAGGAACAATAACTTGCACAGATATTTTAATATATTTAATAATAACAATAACACTTATTAATAAACTAAGTTTAGCACTCATTATCTCATGGCAAATCTCATATGTCAACACATATCTATGTGTGTATAGGGGGGAACTCATGCTTCATTGATCACAGAAGATCAATCTAGCCATGGAGTAGAATGATTTTCTCAATAGTCAAGTCCATATATATATATATATATATATATATATATATATATATATATATATATATATATATATATATATGGACTTGACTATTGAGAAAATATATATATATATATATAGTTTATTAGCAGTGTTTCTATGCAAAATAAACAAATAAAAAAGTCAACATTAATATATTTATAATTTATATATAAAAAACTAAATGTTAAGAAATTATCATGCACAACCGAGGAGCCCATTAAAAATAAAAATAAAAAACATTATTTATTTATAAATAACAAAATACTTTTAAAAATAATTTTAAATACCTTCAAACTCCGGCGAACTTATTCGTCAAGATTGAAGATTTCAAAAGGCAGTATATAGCCTGAAACCAGATTTTCAAGTGGGTTTTATTAATGATAATTTAGGCAATTATTAAAAGTCATTTTTTTAAAAAAAAATTCTGTTAGTTTCACTTTATTTCATTATTTATTTATTTTTTGGTTGGAAAATAAATTAGGAAGGTGACATACGTCCTTGAGGTGATTGACAATTTATATCATTATTTAATAATAATGGACAAAAAAATCAATGCCTACCAATATTTATTTTTCACAGTACATTTTATATAAATATAAAAATCTTGCTAAGACACCCTTTCCTGCTACCATGAAATAAAAAACAACCAAAAAAAGACAAAAGGAGATGCGGTCAAAAAGAGCATCCCATTGTCAGAATGCTCAATTCCAACCGCAATCAACGGTCTCCGCCGAAAAAAGAGATAAAATCTTAATTTAATATTGCTTTTTACTTTTTTTTTTTTTTAATGCGAGTGAAATTTTTAATTCCAAGAGAAAAAACAAAGGGAACAGTTAAAACTAAACTTAGCATTAATAAGTCAAAGAAACAGGCTTCCGCAATTACCGGTCGGCTCCGGCACTGTCACGGCCACGGCATCACTGTCCAGCTCCCACACGCTCGCAGTAACCGGCAGTCGGTTGTCCCCCATTAGGACTCACTTCACCCATTAAAAAAACTGCATAGCCGGTAAGTCTCCAAAATCTCAGCACCCAACTAGATCGCAGGGTGTGGCATATAGCCTGCAAAAGGTACTACTTACTAGGAAACGGGCCCCCCATTTAGACGTGGAAAAGGACAGATCTTGCAAATCAAAGTGGGTTCTAGCAGTTAGTTTTGATAAATTTAGATTTTTTTTTAAATATTTTTAATATTAATATATCCCATCATTAAAAAAATTCAAAAGCATTGCATATAAATAGTACAATAATGCGATTCAACATTTCAACTTATAAAAGTGAACGGTGCCGTGGCAGGTAACTTGTCTGTCAAGTATGGTACTGAGTAATAGAAAAAAAAATAGCTAGGAATAAGTCTTCCTTGCTTTCATATGTGGAAATCAACTGGTTATCGAGACCACAGCAAAATTTGCCCCAAAATAACGCACACTGTTTTAGCTTTTGGGAGGGTCTGGGTGGGTCTCTTTATTTTGAAAGTCTGATGCATTCCCACCTGGCTTCTATTTACCTTAATTAGTTTGTAGCAAGGTTATCAAACTCGTGAGTTAACTCGCAAACTCGTACGAGTTTGCGAGTTGGCTCAGCAAACCTGGTTGGACCGGAAAGAAAAATCGAAACCGGTCAAAATCGGGTTGACTCGTAAAATCAGACCGGATCGATCCGATTTTATGAGTCCATGATATTTTATTGTGCACAACACGGGGCGAAGGGCTTTCTTCAATTTCAATTTTGCATTTGAGAAATCTCAATTTTCACAAAACCGTAAACTGGAATCCTCGCAGTCGTCAAAGAATTTGTAGAGCAAGCATAGCAAAGAAACAAGAACAAAAGACAGAACTTAGGCAAGAGAAGGAGAGGATAGACTTGCTGCTTCTATTTTGTCTTGGGAATCCGAGGAGAACTGAAGCAGTTTAGGCTTAGAAAAGGATGAGGCCTGAGGGAGATGATGGATGAGGTGGGCGGCGGCGTGAAGAAGAAGAGATTTAGCCATTTAGGGTTAGTAAAAGTTTTAGTTTTATACTAACTTTACGGGGGGGTTCACTTGTTATAAATTAATAATAATAATAAAATATACGGGGGAGGGGTTATAATAATAATAATAATAATAATAATAATAATATATACGGGGGAGGGGTTATAATAATAATAATAATAATAATAATAATAATTAGAATAAAAAATAGCTAGTATAAAAAATAATTTAAAAATATATATATTAATTTAAGATAATAAATAATATTAATTAATTTCAAATACAACAATCATAAAAAAATATACAATTACTTGTACGCTAGCCGAAGATTTGTTTTAAATTTGTTAGTTTTTAACTTATGAACTTTTAGTGACATAATTATTTTGTAATGTGTTTTGAAGTTATTTTACATCATGTATGAACCTAAACTAATTAAGTTTTATGTCCATAATTATGCTATTTTGTATTCAGAAATATTTTACATACGATTTTACGATTTTTCTTCTCACACAATTTTAGCTGTGATTTTATGATTTTTGTACGGACAAATTCGGGTACGATCTTACGATTTTACGATCCGATTTTTCAAAGCCCCTTCCAATTCGTGTCAAAATCGCGATTTTGACAACCTTGGTTTGTAGTACGTTTTTTTTTTCGGTCAGTGAATCAAAGTTCAAAGGAACAAAACCATATCTCTGTCCGAATGCTATTTTTTTATTATTATTTATTTGAGAGAAAAAAACAAGTGTGTGCTTGAGAGTTGTTTGATATTGTGATAGTGTATACCAAAATATTTTATTTTTTAAAATTTATTTTTAATGTCAACCTCTTAAAACGATATAAAAAATATTGTTCACTTGTTAATGGGAGGTTACATCTTGGAAAATGCATGGAATTGATGAGTTCTGCCAGGGACATGACAGCATGGAGCACCGACAATAAAGAGTGCATCATGTAATGAGGGGTGTAACGGGGGGAAGGGATATGTAAGGATCGAGGATTGGCAACATGTGACGTGGGAATATCCGTGTTTCATATCTCCTGGCTACGGTCACTTTCTTGTACCTTCAGAAGGGCCAACGATCTGCAAGAACTGAAAGAATACTTGAAAGAAGATGGTTATCCTTAGCAGTAAGATAATAAGCCCATGTAATGTGAAACGAATCCTGTTCTTTTGAAAGAAAGATTTGATCCCATCGAGAAAGCTTACTTTAGCAAAAGAAAATACCACCATGACAGGCCAGTGAATTAGCAGCCAGCGGTTGTGATCTGATCAGGAATCAAATATAAATGTTGATTTGGCTAGAAATTTTGAACTACATGGATTTCATTCGACAGTTTGCAGAATACGTCCCCGTCAACATGTCAAAATCCAATTCAATCAGCACGTGTTTTCTTTCCAGAAAACTTACAAGACCAATTAACGGGATTATTATAATAATAATAAATAAAGAAGTCAGATCATTAAGAATATTTTCATTTCAATGAACACCCAGTTTATATATATATATATGAAATAATATTATCGTTGATTAACGCTTTTAGTAATGCATTTTACTTGGCTACAAAGGGAAAGTCCCATATATATACGAGATCGATTGTCTGGAGGAAAGATAACATGAACCCCAATTAAACTCCAGATTCATTGGTTAGGGATTCCATTGATTGATGCAATATCTAGAAGAAAAAAATAGAAAGTATATAGATATGATCCATCAATTTTGACATGTTCAGGGATGAAGCAAGGGCAACTTTTCGAGGGCTCCTTCATGATAGGCCGGACATTCATAATTCAGCAAGGTTGTTGGCACTTTTCATCATCCTGTATCAGATCTTCCCGGTTCTTTGGGTGAAAGATCATAAATCATCACGTCACTAGTTGGAAGGGCCCTTCCCATTCCCCAGTATTCATCGTTCAAAAAGGTAAAGCTAATGTTTCCATCGAACTTTTTTCCAAATGTTTTTTTCTTCTTTTTTCAATTTATTGTTCATAGGATCGCTAAAAGATAGAACCCAGGAGCATTTGGTTCTTTGAGAGAACCGCTTTACATCCAAAGGGTTATTCCAAAGAAGAAAGGTTATTGGACGCTTCAAGTGAGGTTGGTCCAATGAAGACTCGTGGGTTCACATCAATAAAGACGAGCATGGAGAAAGATTTTTATATGTTACTATATAGTTATGTCGCATACTAAATAATTAAAAAAATATTAATTAAACAACTTAATATTAAAGAATAAAAATAAAAATATAACAAAAAAAACTCGAGTAAATCCGCTAATCTTGCACACACGAAAATACGTTTAATCCTGTTAAATAGACCTCTGTTGCCATCACTTTAATAACTCAACTCAACCTCGTTCCATCAAGTGCTTCAGGAGTGCACAAACTGTTTTTCAACGAAGAGCATGCTATTAAAAGATAGATATTTCCTCCTCTTGAGACATGAAGGCCTCGCAAAATATAATAAAATCCTCATGCCGATAATAATTTCTTCTTCGCGATGAAGGTTTCCTCAGACATCTAATCCGCATGCAACGGGGGGCGAACTCTTACTGTAGTTAACAGCATAAAGGTATCGGCACGCTTCGCTCTGGTAGAGCTTGTGGGTCCACATTTACCACGTGCATATGATCCCTTCGTAGAGACACATGGGCCTATGTTGATCTCTTATGACACGTGCATGTCTTCTGTCGAGAGTGATAGATTTTATGGTAGAACTGCCAGCGGTCCTCCTCTAACAAGAGGATTGCCTTCCAAGGACATTACGGGAACACAATTTAAAAGATACTTTGAAATTAATTGATAAAACTCTTATAAAAAAATTAAGAAAAAGAAATTCAAAATTTGAAAACTAAGGATGAAATTAGAGAATATATAATATGTTATATATTAGGGTTCAATACTAAAATTAAAAGTAGATAATGTTTTTTTACAAAAAAACCAGGCCAAAAAGAGAAATTCAAAAAGAATAGGAATTGGATTTGAAATGCCAGCAACGAATAGAGTTAAACTGTTTTTATAGGAGAGGAGAGAGTGGGACATGATGGAATGATCTACCATTGGTAAATCAAATTACCATGAGAGACACGTGTTGCACCATTAGAAAGCAAACATGATGGTCATTTCACAAACATGATGAGTAATGTTTTTTTATACTAGGAGAGGCTCAACACGTGTTGTCCAAAGGGCACAAGTGCCTCTCGCAAGCTCCTGGGCTTGCCACACATGCATATCTTTCTTTTAGCTAAAATACAAAATATGTAATTGAACTAACTTTATAATTATAAAAAACAAATTGTGAAAGAACAAGAATATCCATAGGCTTATTTTTGAAAAACTATTTTCATCAATTTTCTGTGTATTTTAATTATTTATATTTTTTTTATATTTAGTCAAAATCCAAATTGCCCCTAACACATAAATTTTAATAACAAAAAAAAAAAAAACATTATGAAAATACCCCTTAATGTTAGGCTTAAATTTCTTACTTCGAAAAGTATTATGGTTGTTTCATTATGCAGTCAAGATGATAAAATACTTATTTGTTTTCAATTAATTTGAAAATGGAAATTAAATAATGTAAAAAGACTTAAATGTTTTTGGAGTCTAATGCAAAGTTTTTTTTATTGAAGAATAAAAACACCATTACACTATTCCAATGAACAATGTAAATATATATGGAGCTACAATATTTTTTCAAAGCCAATATATTTTTTTTAATAAATCAAATGAATATTAAAATATTAGAGAGTGCCTAAGTATTTAGAGAAGGATAAAATTAAAAGATAATGCAATTAAGACCAGGAAAAAAAATACAAATAAAAGTTAGAAGGAGAAGAGAGAGGGGCCTTGTCAGCATTTTTAATCATGCAATTCCTAGACAAATAGTCATTTGATTGATGCCAAGTCGGAGGATAAAGCAATCATCAAGCAAACTACAAGGACGAGTTCAAGTCCAATAATTAGTTTGGAGAGTCAAATAAACTTTCTCGTAAAAACAAGATTTACTTTTAATTTGATTATTAGTCACGAATAATATTCTATCTGCTCATTATATAAGCATGGCTCTAGAAAGAAATAAGATATATAACCAGTCATTTTTATATCAAATTATATATAAAAAATGTTGTTTTAGGATTTTTTTTAATTTCTTCTGTATTTTTAAATACTTTTCCTAATTAAATTATAGATTTTTATTTGGTTTAAGTTTCATCATCTACGTTGAGAACAACTACTATCTAAGCAATTTATAGTAATTTTCCAAGATAGAATATTAAAAATATTATTATTGATATGAATAATTTTTCAAATAAGAGTTTTTTATACAATTAAGTTATAATTTTAGGACATGAAAAAATCTAATTTCTCTCTAGAATGTTTATGGCTGTAATTGTTAAGATTTGAAAACCCATAACTTTTTTTATTATTATTATTATATGCTACGTGATTATAAATATTTTAAAAAACACATTGACTTATTTGTAGAGAGTAGAAATTTAATAATTAATATGATTATTTAACTATTTTATTTTTAATAATTTTTTATGCACTCACAAGAATAGATATACTTTTTTCCTGCTCGGAGCAAAAGTATGTGCATTCAGGCATCCACAGCACATATCCAACTGCAGATTGATTTGCTCCCAGTAAATGACAAGATAATGGACTTCTTTCGAAATCTCTGCGAGAAACATTCTGCTATCCATGTTGGATCAAAAAGTTTGGTTATCTACAAATTTATTTATTTCATGATGGTGGACAAACGAGGAGCTTCTTGGTAGACTTTGGCATGTAAAACCAAAACACTAGTGATAGGTGCAGACCAAGGTAAGAAATATTCGCATTAGAAACATGCAGAGCCACATGGATGAGTCAATCACGGAGAAATATGGGAAGTGGAATGGCCATTTTTCTCCGGGGATGGAGGGCTACTTTAAGTTTCTTATTCCATGCAAGGGTCAGCTTGTAATCATCATCTGGGGCAGGGCAACTCTTCCTCTATCCCCACTGTCTATGACTCCATTGGAATACCTTTCTGGTTCATTCAGTGCATGATGCATTGCCCGATTGTTTGCTTTATAAGATAATTTTAACTGAAGTAGTTCTATGTTTGATTCTTTGTATTCTCATCCTTCATAAATATGGAGGAATTAAGAAAACTAATCTAAACACCAGTCGATGAGCGTGGATAAGTTTTCATGGATTGAGAGAACAAATACAAGCCTGTCCTCTCACTGAGAAGACATGGTAGCAGTACTGATTGTGGAGATTAAGAAAGTCATGTTCCAATTAACAGCTTAAGAGCAAATTACTGGAAGTTAAGCACTTGATGAAATCTGACAGCGTGCTTTAATCTCCGGGTCTTTCTTGCTTCGTTGTGACATTTGAAACCTTTTATCCCTGATCACCATTAGTAGCATGCAGCAGACACAATCATAACATTCATTGTAGTTGTACCATGCACACATTCTCTTTTGGTAATTGACAGTGAAATGTTCTCTCACTGAGTCCTGACCTGTAAAACCTTGTATGTATTCAACCAACTTTAAGGTTAAAAAAAATAAAAACTCCAAAGATAAAGTGAATCATAAAATCTCATGCGAAACAATGTTTTTCTTAGGAAAACATTTAAGGGTACTTTAAACAGGATGATTTCGCACATCATTTCGCGTCATTTTGATGGTGTTAAAAGTTAATGGCGCAATCAATAAATTTTCCCATCATATGATCAGCTGTTTTACTAATTACTGAGACAAAACGCCAGCCTATGATTAACTTGTTCTGTGTCGTTTTCATGGTCCTTTGTGGTCTCCTTATTGCGTGAGTATTGAATATTATTTACACCATTGATGGACCACCCAACAAAAGCATGAAAATTTTCAAGGCCTCTGGGTTTGATTTGGTACTTTAGTTTTACACGCGTGCTGTCTTTAATCTAGTTCATGGATCCCAGCTTCTTATAATTTTCAAGTAAAAAAGATGTGGTGTGGGAGAACAGAACCATCGAAAGAGACAGGGTGCCTCTCTATATGGTCCCTCAGCCAATTTTTGTGAGACAAGGTGCCTCTTTATTTTTCTAATTAAAAACTTATAAAAAATTAATTTCTATGTTTCCATTTTTAAGCTTGAATAGACAATTGTGTTATTCAGTTGTAAATTGCAGAAAATCTTATTAAATGTATATAAAAGTATATGTATTTTGATTATGAAAAGAGTATGTTTAAAATTATATATATATATATTAAATTAATGTATTTTTCAGCTCATTGAAAAGCGAATTCTAAATGAAATGAAATACATCACCGAGACAACATGCTCCAAGTTATATTGCTAGGAAAATTAACGGGGAGATTTCACTTGAAAGAGAGGTCATGGAGCCCCACGACGAGCGCAGTGTTCCATGGTAGATTGCAAAAGATTTTTATTAAAAAATAAGATATGATATATTTATTGTACTTGTTATCTTCACTTAAAAAATTAGAAATAAAATAAAAGGTGAGTTGTCCATTGAAAATGAAATTTAACAGCCGACACTAAAACCCGAGCTTCTATCGGTCCCCACTAGCCGTAATCAATTTCTGGGCCCGAATATTTTTCGGATCATGTGCAGGTTGGCCGGATTCCATGCAATTTTGGGCTTTTCCAACTGTCCATCGAAGCATTTTTGCGATTTAAAATCGCAGCTTGTTGTGCTTATTTTTAAATTCTGTAGGCAGTGATCATAGAATCTTCGTTTCAGTTGATGGGCTTCATCGATTATTAGATTTCGGGTTAAAGAGCGTTCTATTTAGGTACTCGCAAGCAACAAAAATTATTGAAATTGGTTGAAGAATTCATCAACGCTCATTGTTGATAGATAAATCTAAATCATTTGCTACTATTTACATGTGATTTTATGTGTATCACTCCTGCCTTTATTAGTTGCTGCCCACATATTCTTGGGCCTTGTCTTCAGAGAAAGATAAGTGACATGGCCAGAATCACTCTCCCAATAAATGATATTGGTGTAGTAGAATGTAAGGAAGATGTAAGAAAAATATATACTACTATAGTGATTCTCTTGTTTTTGTTTATTCTTTTTCTTCACTTATTGTAATTTTATTGATTTTGAATTTCAATACTCTCATTATAAAAATGAAACACAATATAATCTAAGTTTTTGCAAGTTTCATGTCTGAAAGGTTTTCACCTGATAGAGTACATTAGAGAATAATATAAATCATATTATACAGCTTCGTCTAATAGAGTTTTGATATCATGTTAAGAAATCATCTTACCTATAAATTTAATTTGTTAGGTGAGACTCTAAACTATGATTTATACTATTATATAACACCTTTGCAAGTGAAAAACTCTTTGAGCTTAAAACTTGTATACATCCACATTACTTTGTGTTTAATTTTTATTAAATAAAAAGAAATAATGAAATTTGAATTTGTCATCGCTATATCAATAAAGTATTGATATCATATCAAGAAATCATCTTACTTAAAAATTTAAGATCTTAATTAAGAATTTAAACCCTAATATATAATTTATATTATTCTATATTATTATAGGTTAGATGTATTCTTCACAATTATCTCAAACAGTGAAGTGGTTTTGCATCCATGAATTGACCAACAGTCAATCAGCGAAGAATTTTATTCGTGAGATGAGAGAGAAAAAACGGGGAAAAAAAAGAAGAACGTCGAGTCACCATTCTTCGCTGTTAAATAGAAAAAAAAAAAAAAAAAAAAAAAAAAAAAAAAAAAAGAGGGGGGGTGGGGAACTGGGGGCCAAACCCACGCTCTTCAATCGCAATCAACGGTGATTTTCGGGCCCCATAAATCAGGGGAAACAGGACACGTGTGAAGAGGGATCAACTAGAGCTCATGTGAGTGCACGTGCCGTTCTGACAAATCGGCTTGCTGGGACCCACCACGTGCTGCTTCTCCGCTCCACAAAGCTCACATGGAATGCGACTGCACGTGCTTCGTCTACGTGGTTTAATAAAACATCGACATGTAATGACACCGCGAAGTTGATCCTAAGCTCCGCCGTCGTAGCTGTGGCATGGAAAAATAGTAGAATTACTTTGCTCTCTAGTAAAATTAAAGTACAGATAATTTTAATAAATATGATTGATGGTGAGTTTGAATAAAAAAGACAAGGCGGGGGTAGAAGGGGGTGTTTGGGATTGCTGTTGCGGTTGCTTTTCAAAAATTTTCAAAAAGTTTTTCGTGCCGAAATATATTAAAATGATATTTTTTTATTTTTTAAAAATTATTTTTGACATCAGCACATCAAAATAATCTAACACACACAAAAAAAATTAATTTTTATTCAAAAAAAAAAAAAAAATTGCACCGCAGCAACCCTGCGGTGCAAAAGCTAAGCCAAACATGCTTGCAAGAGACGGAAAGACAAGGCGTTTTGTTCTCCAAAACCTCTGTAGACAGATCCCCCGACTTTCATTTTTGTAGCCACATCATCAACATGTCCGATGAAAAATTCTGATTCAAGTTAAGCATAAATTAGATGGCGTATGGTTAAATATCGGAACTCAATGATTTGTTCTTCTTGTCATTTCATGTTTGAATTTTGTAAGTACTAATATAATTATTATAAAAAAATTATAGAATTGTTAACTTCAAGATTCATGAAATTAATCTAAATACATGTAAACTAACCCAAATACTTGTTTTAATAAAAAATATTCTGGATCAAATTACTGTTACTGGGATGATATTGTTGATTTTAGAAAATGAGAGTAATGTTATAAAATAATATAAATCATATTTTGGGACCTCACTTACAAGCTTAACCTTTTAGGTGAGATGATTCATTGATATGATATCAGAATCTTGTTGATCCAACAGTCACGAGTTCGAATCTCACCGTCCCTATTCTATTTGATAAAAATCAAGTACAAGGTAATGTGGATCTGTGCAAGTTTTAAACCCAAAGAACTTTCACTTGAGGGGGTGTGTTATAAAATAATATAAATCATATTATGAGATTTCACTTACAAGTTTAAGCTTTTAGGTGAGATGGTTCCTTAATAAAACACTCGTGTTTCGAAAGGATAATAATTATCATATCATATTATATATATAATAAAAACTTAAAAGAGAACAAGAATGTATAGGACATAAAATTAAAAACATGGACTGTAACAATGTATTTGCCTATTCGCCATTCTCTGCAATAAATAATAGAGTGAGGTAGAATAATCATTTCAAGAATATCCATGGATCATTTGTAATTTATTAGGGGAAAACTAGCTTGCATTTTTTCATCAGTGAAATGATTTTGTTAGCCTTGTAGATAAGGAAATATATAGCTTTTGTCGAGAGATCTTTTTTATATTTTTAAATTTTTTTGCATGGTAAAATAACATTAATGCTTTTAGAATTTTAAAAGAATATTAATCTTTAAAGAATATTTTTTATCATTTATATTGTCAGCAAAGTTAAATGATAAATTTAGCTTTGCAGAAATCAGCCTGGCTTGCAAAAAAGTTTCTGTTTTTTTCAATTAAAAAAAAAAGCCAATCTCCTTGATCACTACACATCCATCTCTCGAGATTGGTATGCAATTTTTTGGTGTCAAGTAAATATTTTATTTAAAATTTTAAATTATTTAATGAGATTTCAAAATTAAATTTATATTATTCACAATCATCTCTTTCAAGTGAAAATCTTTCAGGATTTAAACTTGCACATAAATTTACAGTATTTTGATTTTTATCAAATAAAATAAAAATAATGAGATTCAAAATTGTGATTTCTAAGTTAACAACGTTTTGATATCATGACAAATAACCTTCTTACTTAAAAGTTTAAGATGCTAGGTAAAATCCTGTAATATAATTTATATTATTTTCTACTATTTGAACTATACAATTATATAAAACTTACAATTCTTGAGGAGAGGCTGAAAATAAAGTATTTTTTGGGATAATTATAAAAATTCCTTTAATTTTTTTCCTAAAAATCTTTTAAGATATTAATTTATCTTTAAAATTCCATTATATATATAACCAGGGGTGAGCAAAAAAAAAATAAAAAAATCAATTAGACCGAAAAAAGCAAAAAAAAAAAAAACTGAGAAAAAAAATATATTAGAATTTTCTTAAGACTTCTTTGGTTTTTGAGGATAAAACCTATATATCAAAACCAAACTGATTCAAATTAATAAAAAAATACTATAATTTTTTATTTTTCCGGTTCAGTTTAATTTTTTTGTTTTGATTCTATTTTGGTTAAATAGAAAAGGAGAAATATGGTTAAAATAAAATAAAAAAACTAAAAACTAAACCGAAAATATTCACCCTGTATATAACTCCAAATCTACTTCTCCCTGGGTACCATTAATCCATTTGACCTTCTTATTAAAAAAAATATGCTGTAGTTTTATAAATTTTATACATCTTGTAGTTCTGGATATAAATTATTACAATATTATATTTCTAAATTACATTTATTTCTACAATATTTCATTATGTGCTCAATATTGAGTGGGAAATCAGTTGATATCTCTATAATACCCCAAAGCTCTCACGGTCCGTTGAGAATTGTTACAAATCTAGTGGCTACGTAAGCCTTTCCACCATTCCTCCCAAGAAGAAGAAGAAGACATTATTAGAGCTTTAGGGTTCCATTGGCTTTGTATTTTATTTTTCTACAGTGGCCGAAGTCAAGCTCTCCACCCACTTGTTCTTCTCCAGACATTGAAGCTTGATCTGAAGAGCAGAATAAAGTACTTCAAAACTTGATTTGATTCTTTGTGTCTCTTAATTTCTGGAAGCCTTATCGGCTAGAGATTCCACACTCACGAGAAAAAATCCGCAAGATCAAGGCTTCTTCGCTATGCGTTCTTGTCCTAGCTTTCGAGCAAAAAGGAAGGCTCATTTCAGATATGAAATTAACGGCCCATGTGTAGCATTGATGGGCTTAAAGTGATTTCTGAAGAGCTGGTCCACATATGGGCCTCATTACTATGTTTAGCAGTGCTGGGTTTAGAGTGATGATTTCTGAAGAGCTCGTCCACACACGGGCCTCATTATAAGCCGCCTATGTTTAGCAGTGCTGGGCTTAGAGTGTTGATTTCTGAAGAGCTGCTCCACATCCGGGCCTCATTATAAGCCGCCTATGTTTAGCATTTATGGGTTTAAAGTGTTGATTTCTGAAGAGCTGTTCCACATCTGGGCCTCATTATAAGCCACCTGTGTTTAACATTTCTGGGCTTAAAGTGATGATTTCTGAAGAGCTGGTCCACATCTGGGCCTCATTATAAGCCACCTATGTTATTGTTTAAAACCCTTGTCGGTTGGCCGTTAAGCTGATAGTCTACAAACCCAATTGGTGCAGGCTAGGCTAAGCCACACGCCATTCTTCCAAAAACCTAACCCCACCAGAGCATGTTATGATTGAACACAGAATGATTTACTCTTTACGATGACACGATTTTTCGCGTTCGCAAGCCACATGAGGGTTGACTAGCTTGAGCAGTGAACATAATGTCATTTTAACCTAAAATTTGGCATCCACATTAAATGAGCTGATGAAAACCATAAACATCTCATCTCAATCAATGAGTTGCATGCATTGCGACTTACAGTTGGCGTCGGCGCTGCGCGCCGGTCACATTGCACTCAAGTCAACTGACCCTGATACGAGGGTTTAATACGAGGACAACAAGTAGCAGATAGAAGTCTTAGCTATTTATGAACAAGGAAGAAATTGATTTCAGAGATCAAGCCAGAGTGAGGAAAGGTTGTAATCATGGATGGATGGATAGATAGATAAGATAGAAGAGCATATACATTAGTGGTTAGGTGCCGAAAGTCTGAAATTTTCAGCTGGAATACCTGGTCTAAATTTGCACGACTTGTTGACATGGAAATCCTAACTGTGTTGATGTATACTAAGAATTTAATCTCATAAACTAGTATACTTATTGTTTGTTAGATTGGCGATTAGCCAGCCACACATGTTTTTCTAAGAAGTTTTCATGGAAGAAAAAGCAAAAGCTCAAGCCATGCCTTCTTCGAGAGGGCAGATGTACAGATAAAGAAAAACACCCGCAGGTGTAATAATTTCTTGATAAACAATATATAGAAGATGTGTTATCTACAATAACATTGTATCTGTCCCTCCACTCTCAGCGTACTGCATGATTTTTCTCAGCTATATATCACCTGCAGAATTCACTCAAAAACCAGCTGAAAAGTCTTATATGGTTACTCGACAGCATAATTAATTCCAATTGAGTAAGTGCCTGTTTGACACTGGATGCAATTGGTTTATTGCTGAAATTTGATTTTTTTTTTTTTTGTATTTTAAATGAATTTTTTTTGTGTTTTTAGATTATTTTGATGTAATAATGTCAAAAATGAATTTTAAAAAATAAAAAAAATATTATTTTGATGTATTTATAAAAAAAAATACTTTGAAAAGCAAAAGCAACCACACTCTCAAACACCCCCTAAATATGCATCGAAAATTTATTTTAAACATCACTATATTAGATAAATCCAATATTTAAAAAAAAACACAGTTGGACAATAAAATATCTAAGCACAAACATTAACGGTTAAATAATAATATAAATCATATTTTAGAAATTTTCCTGATAGTTCAAGTTTTTAGATGAGATGATTATTTAATATTATATCATAATCTTATTGACAAAGCAGTCACGAGTTCAAATCTTATTATTTTTATTGTATTTGAAAAAAAAAGAAGCATAATATAATCTTATACAAGTTTCAAGCTCAAAAATCATTTACTCGGGAGAAATTATTATAGAATAATATAAATTAAATATTAAGATCTGATCTATCATTTTATATATATGAAAAGTGGTTCTCTAGTGAAAAGTGGTTCTAAAACATCAGGTTAAGCAGCCAAGATAGCTGCATGAGTACAATTAGCAATATAATATAAAAGGAAGAGTTTTGGCGAAGATAACATGGAGTGTTGTATTGATAAGAATAAATAGGCATACAACGTAACATATAAGAGTAAAATAAGGAACTAAACATGCTGATCTAAACCCGTGGATATAAAGATCTGAAAATTAATAGCCAAATTAAAAACACAATATAACTCCTTGTGGAAACTGTATGCAAGATTGAATGCAAAATCTTTCATAGAAAAATGGATTTTACTGAGCATTATTTAATTCATGACTTATATCGTGAGAAAAATGTATTTAGTTTATAATTTTATAAACATATAAAAACATATTAATCATTCAAGATATCTATTTGTAAAATTTGAAAATCAAAATATTAACTCATAATTAATAAATATTTTATTAATTATGATGAATGTTTATAGCCCATGATTATACAAAATATTCATGAATGTAATGTCTATAATTCATGAAAGAGTTTATGAATGCTTCTAATTCACATACAACGTATAGTTAATGAAAGAACTCACGAATATTCTTGCTTCTTGAATTACTCATGATAATATTTATTCCTGCTACATAACTAATATCAATGAATTATCTTAAATGAAAACAAATTAAGCTGAAAACATGCCCTCATAATACAGCAAAAAAAAAACTCAAAATATTCCCAGATGACAGACGACTTAATGAAATGAATAAGGTGGGGACAGGGGAGACACTTGTCAGGCCCATTCTCTTGTTTCGTTCTTATGCCATGTTTGACATTTATGGATGCATTAATTAGCCCATGGATAACAATATTGTTGCGAGACAGAAGCATAATTGAGTTTTCTACAGTTCGATAAACGCAAGCATTATTAGCCATTTCATACTGGAGACACAAGGAAGATGAAAATAATGGGCATGCATGACTCGTAAACCCTTTGAAGTACTCTCCACGGCAGCGTTGACATGTAATCAACCCGAGTGTTGAAATGATTGATTGCAATATGGATCTATCTAGGTAGATTTAACAATCTTAATGAGTTTAAATTCTACCAAGTTATTGGAAAAATGATGTACTATGTTTCAGAAATCTTAATCATATAAGTTATATTAAAGGGTTTTTTATTATCTTAAATTCAAAATTCAAATCATTTTCCACTTGTATATCTAAATAATTACCCCTATATGTATTCAATTTTCAACCATTTTTTTTATAATTCAACAATTAGGATCCTACAGACATAACCCGTCATGTTTTGATCAATTTTTAGTTTCAGCTCTGTAGAGTAATAGTTTTGTTTCTCAGGACCTAAGGACTGGGTTGCTCGTAAGTGAATCAGTACTTGTATAGGGTTTGCACAGAAGGCATGCTGTGACCATTCCCTACAGTATGAACCTGTGGTCCGAACGAAACACTGATATTATTCTCTATTCTTTCTTCACGGCCTCGAAACAAGACGAAGCCATGTGTAGGGCCCGAATGCGTGCCATGTCAAATGAAATAGCACCAGCGAAGCTAAGATGAGAGGGGGTTCATTTACGTTGAAAATGACACCGTATCATCAGAAATCTTTTCTCCAGTTTTATGAATAATTTATACGCTTCTGCAGGTACAGGTTTGAAAAAAATACGTCTCATCAATGAAAGACAAACCCACCTGTGTGACAGTAAGAGAGGCGGTGCGATCATACAATCATAGATTGAAACCTGCCATAAGTCCATTTCATCTTCTTCCTGGTATCGCACCTCATTCGAGCTTATGTGGAAGAAATTTAAGAGTAAACATAACCTGGTAATGGTTCGGGACCTCTATGCCTCTAATTGCGTGTCCCACTAGGAGATAGGGTAGAGAGAATGTCGAGACCAGAGTCGGTCAGTCTTCAACATTTTAGCTTATGCTACCTCCCAGGAAAATAAAGAAGACAATTAAGCCTCCATTGCCCCTCCTGTCTCCAAGATTTTCGAGACCTCCTTAATTATCCACTTGGTTTGGTTTAACTTTTCAAAAGGCATTAATTTATTATAAGCATGGATAAAATGGTTTAGTTTCCAGAAAAGTAAGCAGTTTAGAGAAATTTATACAAATTTGCTTATTTAGTGATTAAATGAAATACTATCCTTAATTTTTTAATTGATATTTTTTAATTTTTATCATGTAATTTAATTTAATTTAAGTTTTATATCAACTTTGGATCTTATTTTTTATTGTTATTTATTTTTTTCTTATCATTTTCTTAATTAAACTATTTTTCATCTATCATATTTTATCCTTTTCATATGGATTACTATTTATTTTATTTAAACTAATTTATGAAAAAAAATATTTCATTCTTCTTTAATTCTTTTTATCTATCAGTTTTATTTTTTATTTTCTTAATAAACTTGAAAAAAAATTAATAGGTTATTTTTACTGTGTTTTTAATGAAATAGATAATTATAAGAAAATAATTTAAATTTATTTTTTATAAGATAACATCAAAAAAATAATTTAATTGTTTTACATCAAATCTATTTTGAAAAAAAAAAAAAACACATTCAAACGGAGCTGAGCTAGACAGTATTTGCAACTCCGTCGTGGGGCGCATTATACCAAAACGGGGTCCACTTTAAAGCTATCCTTTCATGGGCTTCAAGCCTATCAAATAATGCTCGCGGCCGCATTTACGTCGACGTGACGTCACACTTCATTGGACTCGACGTGGAATGGCATCTCTAGCTAAAAAATGACTTCGGTGGAGGGCATGAAAAACAATCTCGAGAAATGGAGAAAGAGAAAATTGGCCTTTCCGGGACTACGAAAAAGATATAAACCGACACGTGGCCCACAGTATAGTGACGAGTCTGGCTTAGGAGACAGGACCACTTGGATAGTCGGCGTCTGTTTGCAGCTGGCTTTGTGTTTGTGTGTAGAACGTAGATAGATACCGACAAAACACCACTTTTTGGAAAGTCAAAATGTAATAAAGTTTTGGAGGTAAATTGCCCTTGACCAATTCTACGAAACCAGTATCCACTTTTCCTTTTGTGACTTTCTTTCATCGTAAATTAAACTAAAATTACTTTAATGCCCTTCGTATCTTTTTGTGTCGGTCCTGAGGAAAAATAATATTTATTTCAATTATATATATGTGTGTGTGTGTGTGTGTTAATTTAAATTATTTGTTTTTTTTTTTTAGAAAGATCCCGCATCCCCCGTCCTCTCCATTAAACTAAATTTATGTCTCACGTTGCTTCTTTTTTTTTTTTTTTTGATCAAATGTAAGTATATTAAGATCAAAGAAGAACAAAACTGGAGAGCAGAACAAGAGACAGCTGAAAAGGGAACATGCTCCCAATCAACAAACTAAAGGGAAAAACAACAAGTAAACAGAAACAAACCTAAAAGGGAACACATCAAGCTCACAGCAGAGCAACTAACTGGAATGCCATACAAGCGGACAGAAAAGAAGCCCACAACAACCCACCAAACCCATAAGACCTGCAAGCAGATCAACCAACATCAATGGAGAAGTGATCTTTTCCATGGAAGTGAAACACTGTGAAGAATAAGACCTGAAATCTCCGGAACATCTTCTCAACGGAGGTGAAAGAAGATTGAAAAAGCCGTTTATTTCTCTCTTCCCAAATTAGGTAAACTGCAATGCCAAGGGAGGCTCTTCTCATTCTGTATTCCATTCTTTTCTTCTTAGGAGTTAGCCTTCGAATAGCACTAGCTAGGGTAGGCATCCGACGATGGATATGAAGTCAACGAACAATGTTACCCCATAGAGTCGAAGTCCAGTGACACTTAAAGAACAAATGACCATGCGATTCCTGGTCCTGACTACAAAGCATACAGCTGGTATCAATAGGAATGACCATGCTTCTTCTTTTTTCATTGATGGGAGATGATGCATGGAGGATGATTTACATCCCTCTCAATATTCTTTGAAGGGAATTTATTTCTATAACATATTTTTTATATTTAACATATCTTTCAATTATCACCTCGTCCCTATTTTATATATAACATATTTTTTATTGTTTTTATTAAAAAAATAAACACATTTTTATTTACAAGTACATTTGTTAGCTGGTGTTTGTCATAATTTTTGTTTATGCTTTCACGTGTTTTTCAAAAATATATTAACTTTTAAAAGCACCAAATTATATTTTTTTAGAAAAAATACACTACAATATGAATTACCTCTTGTCCTAGTGGTTAGATTAGAGCAATCCTGCAAGCGATGGCCAAAGGTTGGAGCAGTAGGAGGAGGAAGGTGAAAATCTGCGAAGAAAGGACAGGGTAGGAGAGCACTATTGAAGATTTGACTTGCGGAAAAAAGTTAGGTTGGCTCACATGCATTTAACTTTTTTATCTGTGGCCCTTGAAGATATGAGTCCTTTCACGAGCTCTGTCTTCATGTTTCTGTGTCACTCACTCGTCTTTCAAGCCTTTCTTTACGTCTTTAATGCACCATGCTGAGTTGGTCCCCTTTTTGATGTGGACTCGGTAGCTTTCTGAGCTGACGACCCTTCCGAAGATAATATTTCTCCATCTTCCTTGGCTCGGTTTCTCACGCTTCCCTGTCTAGCCAGTATCACTAAAATGGCTGGTGCCTTGATATCAGCTTGTGTACAAGAATTTTGAGTCGGTCTTTTATGTTTTTTGCTGTGTATCTATCCCATTCAAAACTTGCACAACAAGATCTACCATTTAATAGTTTGCCTTTTATTTATTTATTTTGTAATTTCAAGATCTATCTATTTATCTTTTTTTATGTATAATAAGTTGCATTGCTAGCAGCGCAACCTTTTTAATTTTTGAAGGCTGTTGAAATAATTTGGCATTACATATTAAGCAATTTGAAATAAATTTCGACTCACTTGTAACGCTAGAATCATACATTATTTGCGGTATGCTCTATTTTTATGCTACTTTTTACATGAAAAAGTAAATAAATTTAATTTTTTAATCAAATCAATCATACACCGATCACTTTAAATAAAAAAATTACAAGAATTCTACTCACATTCTTTAAATTTAAAGTTGATAGCTAAATAATTGAATTTTGACAGGAAAAGGGAGAGCAATGGCTAGATCGTTCTTTTTTTAACGTCTCCAAACATTTAATTCTCTATTTATTTTTCTTTACTTCCTGACAGAAAGAAAAATGAACAACGAACTTAGCCGGCTAGAAAGCCGAGCAGAGCTTGAAGTGCAGCTTTGGATAGGAGTGCTTACTGGAATAAAAAGCAAGAAAAATAAATAAGCAAAAATTATCCGGCACCGGAAGAAACAGGAAAGCAAAATGTCCTCGCACAGTAACATGCCGCGACACGTGGCAGGGAAGGCTTTAAATGTGTAAGAAGACTTTTTGAATACATAAAAATCTCTGATTTCTGTCCGTATAATAAATAGTAAGGGTAGCTTCTAAACAAGTAGCAGATAAAGATGAAAGGGATTTTTATTAAAAGAAATTATTTTGTTAATATCAAAAATAATTTTATAAAAATAAATATATATTATTTTATTATATTTATGGGTAAAAAATATTTTTAAAAAATATCACTATTATTCTCTCAAACACTCTTGCAATGAGATTGCAGACACCAATATGATAATTTTAATTAAAAACTTTATTATATTTGATGGATTGAAATTGAGATCATTTTTGTCCTTTAAATAGTTTTTTTATTTTAAAAAATATTAAATTAATGTTTTTAAGATATTTAAAATAATTTTGATGTGTTAAAATTATTTTGATATAAATTTCATGAAAAATTTCTTTTAAAAAATACCACGCATATTTTACCAAAAACACATGAAATTAGAACGCAAATTCAAGCCACGCCACAAAATCTCAAGCATGATCGTTAATAGCTTCATTTGCTCTTGACACATGATTTATTTTTTTATTTACCAGTTATAGTTCCTTACATTTTCATCTATGATAAAACAAAAAAACCCTAATAATAATGTGTAAAATCAAGTCCATCAAATGACAAACTTTTTTGTGCCCTCAGGAATTTTACATAAACCCTGTTATTAAAGAAAAAAAAATTGGCACTACAAAAACGCACTGTGCAATGGGTCTATATCTACAGTACTTGAAATAGTGAATTACCTAGCGAGGGCATTATTGTCATTATGGACACAAGCCAACCTGAACATGGACTATGATTTCAAAATATGAGGGACTTCATAGCTGTCAAACACGGCAAGGCCAAGAATCCAAGAAAAGCCCTCAACTTTGCCCTGCTGCTATAAATACACCAACTAGGACCCAACCATAAACTACTCTAGCCTAAAAACCTTCTTCGAAATACTTCCCCCGAAAAAGTCCGACGTCTTCTTCTCTCAAAGCCGAAATACTTTTGTTTCACCATAGCCACTTGCTCTTCATCAAACACTTTGAGTTTCCTCTTCATCTCTCAAAACACCTTCATTGTTTTCTAGAAAGACCGTTTCTTTTTTACTATGATCTCATCTTTCTTTTGAAAACCAATATCTTGAAGGAAAAGGGACGATTTTTACTGCCCATTTTACTTCTCTTCTATTTTCTCTGTTTTCCGTTATAAAGTCTCAGATAATCATGGAAAGAATGCAAGAAAACAACTTTTCTTTTGCATTTTGCAACACAACCGATATTGGTTCCTCACTGTCACAACTTATATTGGCAGGAGGGACCAGCACTATGGATTCAATTTTTTCGCATTGCCAAGCGGCAAGTACTCTTACTAGTCCTGCTTTTGAGCCTTTAGGCTCGTCAGTCTATCTCCGCCAGAGAGATCTACTGCAAAAATTCATTGAAGAAAACAGAACAAACTCTTCCTTTTCTCACAATTTGCTAACAAACCCTCCTCAAAACCCTGTGCACACCAGCAATTATTTGACTCCAACCAAGAAGAAACTATACAGAGGAGTCAGGCAGAGGCACTGGGGCAAATGGGTTGCTGAAATTAGACTCCCTCAAAACAGAATGAGAGTCTGGTTAGGTACCTATGACACAGCAGAAGCTGCAGCTTATGCTTATGATCGTGCAGCTTATAAACTTAGAGGTGAATATGCCAGATTGAATTTTCCAAATATAAAAGATCCCACTGAGCTTGGACTTACAGATTGTGCTAGATTGAATGCTTTGAAGAGTACCGTAGATGCCAAGATTCAAGCAATTTGTCAGAAGGTAAAAAGAGAGAGGGCTAGAAAGTATGCAGCAAAGAAGAGTAATTTTGGTGGTAAAAGCACGGAAAGTCAAAAACCAGTGAAGGTAGATTCAAACTCATCAACACCATCATCATCATCCTCGTTTTCACCTTTGCTTTCGGGCGATAATTGGGGTTATGATGAATTGGTGTCGCCGGCTGTTTCTGAAGAGGGGCTTTGGAAGTCTGAGAGTTCTTCTCCTTCTGTATCTGCAGATTGTCCTGTAATGTTGCCACAAGATTCGGAATCCGAAGGCTGTTCCCTTGCAAGAATGCCATCTTATGATCCTGAGTTAATTTGGGAGGTTCTTGCTAATTGAGTATCGTTTCTGTTACCAATCTGAGTTTGGGGCGGATGATTATTAACTTTGAGAAACATTTGCTCTTTGTATCTCTGAATGTTCTCTTACTGCAAAATGTAAATGGTAGTTGCTATCTAAGTACGCTATCTCTATTCACTGTCTTTTTTTGTAGGTTTTTTTGAGCCTGCTCTAGTTCAGGTAAAAAGAGCTGTTATTCTGGCTGTAGTGATGTGGCCTTTTTTTTTTGTATGAAGGCAATAATTTTAGGGCTATCTCGTGGCAGAGTACCAGATTGGGTGTTGTAAGAGAGGGTTTGGTATCAACTGTCGGTTATAGTAGCAGTTTTGTTATATAATTATATTTGAGTAATGGATTTTGCAGTTTCCCCTTGTTGCTAGTTTAGATAGTAATCTCTTACAGTAATAAAGAGAGGCTTTTTGTTGTTATAGCTCGGCCTTTTGTTTTTTTATGAAGGCATTCAAGGATTTCTTTTTGCAGTCTCAACTACATTGCTGATGACTTATGAACGTTGTAGCTAAATTGGACATTATCAAGCAACTCCATCCAGTTTTCTTGTGTTGCTGTTATATAATGTCGGAGATATTCCTTCAATAATGCATTAATCCTCTCCGTCTGTCCATCCATGTTTGCGGAGGAGCATGAGAGCCTGGGTACCAGTAGTTACAAGTATCCACTTAAAAGTGATCGCAGTTATATCTGCAGTTCCTTACAACGTACTTTCCCTTGTCTTGCTCGATACTGCTTTAGGTGCCTGTGTACATTTTCAAATAATAATTGATGAAGCTGCGTTACTTTAGACGATCAAGGGACCCTTTTGATCACGAATGAATAGGATTGAGGGATGCAGATCAAAAGTGGAGCAGACGACCCAGTGTTTGTATGACAGATTGTTCTTTTTGATACGATGGGGAGCTTGTCTTTTCAATGTTCAAGTCGGTGTGTAAAAAAGGAAATGATGTCTGCAAAGGTCATGGTTGGCACGAAGATGATGGTGTGCTGAAGGAGAAGGAGAAAAGAGAGACTCCGAAACCCTGTCAATATTCTGGCGTCATAATGGTTATTTTTTAGATAAAAAAAATAATAATATTAGCTTCATCAATAAGTGTACCGATACATTATTTTTATTTTGATGTGATTTTAAATAAAAAAATATTTAAAAATAAATTTAATTATATTTTTAAATGATAATGATGATGTTAGATGTTGTGGTTATTTGGAAGTTTTATAATTAGAAAATTACATGAGCATTTTATAGTTTATTTTATTTTACACTTTGTGGTTTATTTTATTTTGGTTGTGGGTTAGCTCATGAGAGTTGTGGTTGGTTGTATGGGTGAAATTGTAGACTCAAGGCATGTTAGCTATGGAGGAAGAGAAGGGTTTGATATACTGAGGAGGTGTTTGAGAGTATGATTGTTTTTATTTTTAAAATTATTTTTTGTTTAGAAATATATCAAAATAATATTTTTTTATTTTTTAAAAATTATTTTTAACATTAACACATTAAAATAATTTAAAAATACTAAAATTTATTTATTTAAAATATATAAAAAAATCAAATTTCAGCAATAAACCAATTACGTCACAGTGCCAAACAGTCATTTATTCTCCCTGCCTTGTAAGCGCTGCTACAGAGAATAACGATCAAACACTTTAAAGAGAGACAGGCAGTTGATCCTTTCAAGATTAATTTAAAAAAAGCTCTAAATTCTAGTAAGCTTTCCATCTTATTATTCAAGGTCCAGCTTTATATATATATATATATATATATATATATATAAAGCTGGACCTTGAATAATAAGATGGAAAACGTACTAATTTTCTATACTTTAGCCAAAGCTTGCTAGAATTTAGAGCTTTATATATATATATATATATATATATATATATATATATATATATATATATAAAGCTCTAAATTCTAGCAAGCTTTGGCTAAAGTATAGAAAATTAGTACGCTTTCCATCTTATTATTCAAGGTCCAGCTAAGTGTGTGTGTGTGTATATATATATCTTTTATTTTATATTTATGACATAAATGATGATTTTTTAAGTATACTTAAAAAAATAGATAAAAAAATAATTTAAACCTAGTAATGATTGCTAGCCTGTTTGGTAGGTAAGCCTAATAACTCGAGACTTGACTTTGAATTAATTACGGTATTCATGGATTAAGTTATTACCATATCCTAACAAAACAATTATGTTATTCATGAATTAGGTTATTAGTATATCCTAGCCCTGTCAATTAACTCAAATAATTTTATTCATAGGTTTTTGAATATTCATATAATTATCTATTATTTAAAAACTTATCGCTATTATTTAACAAAAAGTAGAATTATATATATATCAAGTTAGATTTGGATTTGATATTATTTATACTATATTTATTATAATAATTCAGTAAAATAATAATTCAAAGAAATCTAATCATTGAGATAAATGGATTTTTTTATCGGAATAATATTGTTTTAATTTTTTTATATTAAAAAATGCCAAAACTTGGTTTAACACGAGTCATTCATCAATCCAACCCGAGTCCTCAGCCGGGTCGACTATGAGGTTGGGTCTTACGGCTATGCACTCGTAAAGGGCAATGAGTACTATAAGGACTGAAATGTTACGTCCTAAGAAAGAGAGACTAAAATGTATGCACCCATTTTTTGTGTCCATCACGACGAACACCATCGAGAGTACAAACAAAGGAAAACTACAGTAAGAAAATAGGCAACTTGCCTATTTATTACTTAATTTATTTTTTAAAATAAATAAATGATAATCAAGTAGTAGTAAACGATGAGATGAGTAGAAACTCTGGCGCTATTGGAGGAGCTGCCAATGGCGCTGAGCTTTATCCTCTTCTTCTTCTGCTGAAACACCACCGCCACCACCGGCTGCGGCGATCATTTAGCCATTAACGATGGTGACAAATGATTATGTGACGATTGCGAATGGAAAGATGGAAGATGAGTTTATAAAAAGACATCATAAACATGATGTTAAAGAACATCAGTGTAGTTCTTCTCTTGTTAAACACATTAAAGCTCATGTTCCTGCTGTAAACACTGGCTCCTTTCGCTCCGTCTTTGTTTTTTTAATGGTTAAAGTTAATGTTTATTTATTTTTTAGATCTGAGAACATTTAAGATTGTTTATCTTGTTCATTGGATTTGTCTATGGTTTTATTTTGTTTGGATTGTAGTTTTTGGGCATGTTTAGATGAGCTTTTGTTTAAAGATAAATGATCTTATTTGTTTTTTAAATAATTCTGTAGCATTTCTTATAAGTGATAAATTGATTCAAATTTGAAAAGCTTGATTGAAATTGGTTCGGTTTTTGGATTCATAAGTACGAGTTCATTACTTGTCTGCGTTGTCACTTGCTTTAAAGGTTGAAAATTTGTGTAAATTGTTGTGTTTCGATCAATTTGAGCTTGAACAATGAAAAATTGTGAAGTTCAATGAATTTGTTCCAAAGCTGAAGCTATGAAGGATATTTACTCTTTTTTTATCATTTAAATTTAAAATCTGTGTAATGTTGGGTAGAAATGGCATTTGCGCTCCTTATGTTATGGCTTGAATGATTTGATTTCCCTGGAGAAGATGAAAATGTCTTGATTCTGATGCTATTCTATGCTTGTTAGAATTATTGATGGTGTTTGCATGATCAGGTGTGGTCTTTGGTGAGGAGATTTGATCAGCCACAGGAGTATAAGCCATTTGTAAGCAGTTGCATCGTGCAGGGTGACCTTCGAATTGGAAGTGTTAGAGAGGTGAATGTTAAGTCTGGACTTCCAGCTACTACTAGCACCGAACGTTTGGAGCTATTAGATGACGACGAGCATATTTTTGGTATGAAGATTGTTGGTGGAGATCATAGACTTAAGGTGCATTTTTCTTTGTTCATTCAACTGCCTTGCTTAAGCATGAGCTGGGTTGTGTTTGATGAAGCAATTTTAAGAATTGAAAGTTTAGCGAATTCAAATAATTATGTGTGTTGTCGGGAGCCAAATCTTTAGATTAATCTGAAAAGATTAGACTGGATGCATGATGTGGAAAGCATTGCATAAAACCATGCCTATATGGTTTGTGTATGTGGCTGGTCTACCTTGATGCTAATGTGGTTTTGCTAAAACTGTTATAATCTTGTTTTTGGTGTTTGCAGATGCTGGTGCAGTTTTGCTCTGAATTCTAGCGTCATGTTCTAAAGTTATTTGCCAAATTACAGAATATCTTGTAAAACTCGTGTCACTGTGTGGCTGGATTTTGTTGAGTAATTTTTGTGTTAACTTACATGAAAGGTAGAATCAAATTTTACTGTACCATTGGGCCTCTGAGTTTGAATTTCAGGTCAAGATTGAACCGTATGAAAATTTGAAATCGTCTGAAAAGTAATGTCATCATAAACATGATTACATACAATGTGATTGATCTACTGCCATTGATCGGTTTTAGAGACTCAGTTATTCAATTTTTATGATTCATTAACAAGATCTTGCTTGGTGACAAGCTAATCACCAGATTTGAACGAGAATTTTCTTCCATTCACATTTCTAGAATTCATATTTGAGGTTGCTAGATTTATTTCTTTGAGTTTAGCAACCTTCGGCCTTTCATCTTCTCATGCCATCCTAACATTTTGTTCTGTCAGCTAAACACGCTTCACTCTTATTGTATGTCTATTTTACAGAACTATTCGTCCATTGTTACTGTTCACCCAGAGGTCATTGATGGGCGACCAGGTACATTGGTGATTGAGTCATTTGTGGTGGACGTGCCTGATGGAAATACCGAGGATGAAACATGTTACTTTGTTGAGGCCTTGATCAAGTGCAACCTGAAGTCACTGGCTGATGTGTCAGAGCGTTTGGCTTTGCAAGTCTGGACAGAATCCATTGACAGAATTTGAGTATGTGAGGCCGATTCCTGGTGTAGAGAATGGAGGTGGAGATTTGAGGTTTTCGTTGTCAAAGAATGGAGCGTTTGGCATCCAAGAGGTTAAGTTACTTTTATTTTCTTTTTCGTTACACTATTGTTCAATCTCTTTGCGCTATTTGATTATCTTTTGTCTATAATAGAGGGCAAGCTCATCTTCTGCCTATATAGGATTCCTAAACAAACCAACACATCAGATTGTCTTTTGTTCTTGTTCAGTGCTTTAATAATGTGGTATATATTCATATCTGTTTTATACCCATGCACGATGACAATCGAACATTAGAATATTTGTTTTGCGTTTGATCAAAACTACTTACAATCCTTTTTCTGGCTTGTTGGTTTATGCATATCATGTATCACACTCATGGGTGAGTCTCCACTCAACCTAGTTACATTTATCAACCTGTTTATGTTAGGCATGACCATAACTTCCCGAAGAAACCAGAATCCAGAATGACAAGTTCACATTCTGTTCTCATCCCGAGTGTAAGTGCATGATAAAACTCTCAGGTTTCAAGCTGTGAATTGAGCACGGTTAATCCTTGACAATGCCTCTTTTTGCTAGTGACCTAACCATGACGATGACCAATGCATGATGATGTTTTCACCAAATGAGATTACTTTCGATAAGGTTTAAGCTTTCTTCTATTACTTCGATGTGGGATTGAAGATGTTGAAGCTCTTGAGATTGAATCGCCTTAGGACAATTGCCTTGTGCATTTGCGGCCATACTATACAGCTTCCGCAGAACTGATAGGGGTGGAAATAATGTCCATGGAAAATAGATGCCCCTGTAAGACCAAAGTCCTGAGCCATAAGGCGTTAGTGTTGCTGAACATGGCTCGATGAGGATAGAAATCTGTGTTATTGGCGAGCCCTTGAGCCTGGTCGTCTGTCACAGCGTAGCCATGGGTGTCAGCTCGTCCGTGCTTTATATCACGCTGTCAAGGTGCAAAACTGATAAAGAAATTTAGAAAACGACGACAAGCCCAGGTGAAGTTGAGCTGTGTGCCACCATTAGAACTATTTTAAATCACCAGCTTGCAATTTCCCCTCATGTTGAGCATATAAGAGCAACTTTTTGTCAAAAACACAAGTGCATACAACGAACAATAAAAGGAGATAACAGAGGTTTAGCTTGTAGATTACACACAAATTGTCCAGGAATTTAGCTTAGGAATCAAAAGCAAGCTACAAATTTATCTCGTGTATAGTCGGCTGTGGATGAACACAGGGCAGGGTTCCCTTTTTCTTCTATTTTTTTTTTTTATAACCGGCATGATCAGTCAGTTTATGTGTAACACTTCGGATCACCCTGAGTATAGAGATGGCGAGTAGTTCTTTCTTTTAATGGATAGCTATTGTTTTGAATTAGGTATAGAATAGATAGGTGGCCCGAGGTGGAAAAATGTGAGATTCTAGTTATTGAATTTAATGAGTTTAATTAGTGCGGTTTATTTAATAATATAATTAGAAAATAAAATATAAACAATAAATAAAGTAAAAAATGAATAACAATACAGTGTAAAAAATAAATGTTTTAAAATATTGTGAAAATATAGTTTTATTATATTTCTAAAATGTTTCAATGATCTTATTTATTAGAGTAAAAACTAAATGAGAATGAGATAATTTCATAGAAAAAAAATATAAATGTCAGATTTTAGCAAATAAAATGAAAAATGATAATTAAAAACTAATAAAACAAAAAATAAATTGATTTGAGTTTTGTCTAAGACAAAATATAGATGAATTCTTAAAAATAAATCCTCTAAAAAACAAACATAATAGTTATAAAGTATCTGTTTGAGAGTGTGAAATTGCTTTTGAATTTTTTTTTTATTTGAAAATATATTAAAATAATATTTTTATAAAAAATAATTTTGATATTAGCACATTAAAATAATTTAAAAACATTAAAAAAGTTTAATCTAGATAAAAATAAAAATATATTTTTTTTATTTTTTTTTCAAAAATACTTTTCAAACGCATTCTAAACACTCATTTTATCATGTAACTTGTGTAAGAATCAATCCAAATATATAAACTTGTTGTGGGATAAGTATAACTCCATGACAAACATGTTGGACAAAAACACAAAGCTCAATTTTTAAATCAATCTAATATTAAAGGGTAAAATAAAAATAATAATAATAAATTAAATCTAATGAGAGAGAATGATTGATTTAAATTTGGTGAAATCAAATATAAAGAGATGAAATTAAAAAAAAAAAAACAATAGAGGATTTAAAACCAATTATATGATAATCAAAATCAAATCTCAATGGATGATATTGATGAAAAAAAAACCATAGCAATAAAAGGATTCAAGATCAAATACATTGAAATCAAAATAATACAGGCCTAACCTGATTCAACGAACAAATAACCAGTCTTCTTTGTGTTTTTTGCAATGGCCAATATTTGTTTTTGGAGAGAAGAGAGGAAATAGGCAGGAAAGAAAAAAAAAATATTTATGGAGCTTAACCACTAATCCTACATTAGCATGCGTCTCATCGACATGATGGAGTAGTAAGATATATTGAGGCCCCGTTTGTTTTCCGGGATTCATTTTCCGGGAAATCACTTTCCAAACTTTCCTGTGTTTATTTGTTTTTTGGAAAGTTGGTCAACGAAAAATACTTTCCAGTCAACGGAAAACACTTTCCAGTCAACGGAAGAATTTGGCTTGGTTTTCAGGAAAGTGTTTTCCAGAAAATTTGGGCGGAAAATACTTTCTGGAAGTTGTGAAAAATTTAGAAATGTCATTATTTGCTGATTATATCAAATTTGATCCTCAAACTTTTGATTGCTATATATAATTTGTTTTGAATATTTATTTTTCAATTCCATCTCTTAAAATTTAATTTTTATATTAATTTTGGTTCTTATTTTTATAATTGCTATTTGCTTTTTTTCTTATCATTTTTTTATTGAAATTTTTTATCTATCAAATTTGATCCTCATTTTTTTTATTGTTACTTATTTTATTTGAAATAATTTATGAAATGTTAATTATTATTATTTTAATTTATTCACCTTTTATTTTTTTTAAAAAAATTTTTAGATTTGATCTTTATTATTTTGATTATTATTTATTTTATTTGAGATAATTTATGAAATTATATTTTTTTTCAATTTCATTCTCATTCAACTTTTTAATTTGTAAGATTTGTTCCTCATTATTTTAATGAACTTGAAAAAAAAATTAATTTATTAATAAATTATTTTCCAGATCATTTTTCATAACATAAACAAACACTGGAAAGTGTTTTCCAGTTCATTTTCCATAACACTGCCAAATATCAGAATTCATTTTTTAGGAATTCACTTTCTAGGAATTCATTTTCCCCAGAATTCACTTTAAAAAAAAAAAAAATTTCCAACAAACATGCCATCCTATGTGGCAACATCCAGAGTTGTTTTGGTGTCACACGGGCCACACGGAAAGTGTGGACGACACCCATTTACTAGCACGTGCAAGATAGACATTTTTTTTTAAATTAGTTAGATCTTTTAATTCATACACAACTAAAGGAATTTAAGTAATTTCACTAAAGTCCAAAAACTTATCAAACCAACAATACAGCTCAAAATACTCATAATCAAACCCTCCTTATCGCATGGTACCCATGAATACCATGAATAGCTATCTTGATTGTTAATTGTAATGTGAACAATGACTTCTATCCCATTGCTATAATCTGAGAATCTCTTTTCTCTGTAACTACTAATTAGAAACTAAAAAACAATAAAATTGTTTCTTTTATATAAAAACTGAATTTTTAAAATTTAAATTAAAAGAATTTAAATTTTATAAATCATGTGTTATTTGTAAAGATGAAGGATATAAGTTATGTTTTTGCACAAAATTCGAGCACACCACCTATTTAAGATGTTTTTATCCTTTTAATTTCTATACTTTTCAATTCTATCCTTGCTTAAAAAAATATTTTAAATTTTGTTAATAATATTAGTTGCAATGTTTGTCAGTTGCATCAGTATACTCGACTCCCATGAAACTAAGAAAAAGGCTGAAATCTAATAAAGATTCACCGACAATTATATTTATTCTTAATAAGCATATGCCCTTTAATCGATTGATTTGGCTACACCAGCAGCTCCAAATTGTTCTTGAAAAAGCCCGAGTCCTGGGCTTGAAGGGTAGAAGAATCTTACTGGCTACAGTATTTATAGATTGCCTGCATGAAACGCAAAACATAAGCAACAACACATTTCGATCCCCCCTTGACAAGACATAAACCTCACTACCACATCTCTCTCACGGGATGCATTCATTTTTTTATTTGTTTTTCTGATTTCCTCAGAAATTCTGCTTCAGAAACTTGCGAATCCCCTTCAACAGCTCCCACTTGTGCTCATGCTTTCTCGCCCCCTCTTCTCCTTTAGCTTGGAGGTGGTTATGATGGCGCTTCTTGTATCTCCACTCCCTCACCTCTCCATTTGCCACGTCATCAAAGAAAGAGATCCGGGCCCTCTTGACAGGAATCTGCCTCCCAACGCCTCGTGTCGCCTTATCATCAAGTCCAAGTCCATGATCCTTCCCACCGGATACAATCATATCATTGCCGTAGAAACGTGGCCTCATCATCTTGTGCCCATGACGGCATCGGTGACCAGGACCTACCGGCAATAAGGGACGTCGAGGGAAGAACTGACGGTTTATTGGACGGAAAGTCACAACTGTTAACGGTACTACTGTCTCAATCGATTCTGTTGTTGATGACCCTGGGTCCGTTTTGTCCTCGGTTTTTACATCCACTGGATGCTTTGCTGCGGTTTCGGGATTCTGGCTAGGGAGGAGGAGAACAGTTGTGGCTTTCTGCTCCGATTTTGGTAATTCGGGTAGAGCTACGACATCATCCCCTAGATCTAACGGAGTGCGAGAAAACGCGACGGTGCATGCAAAGAAAAGAACGGCGACGGTAACGGGTAGTTTAACGGCCATTTTGAGATCGAAAGGTTATTAGGGGTTCTGATCAACTCGTAGAGGTTTATATAGATGGACGGAGAGCGGGGCAGATTGGGCAGTTGAGAAGGAGGGAAAGAAACTGGCAGCGGGCAAGACGGGATGCAAAGCACGTGATTGGTGGAAATAAAGGGTTAGCGTTATGATCGGGTTTTGTTTAATTGGCGGCAATTCCTTTCCAACAGTGGGTGCTTTTATTTAGGTAAGAAAAATATTATTATTATAACTTATAAAATGGCTGGGGTCAATAATTAGGAGAGACTTGCGTGTAGGAGAAATTTGCAGTGCGTGTTGACTATCGTTATGCTGGATGTGTGCTCATGTGGGTCCTTTCTTGTGGGCAATTACCTTTGTGAGTTGTCACAAGTTAATTTAGTGACTGTTTGATGAAATAATTTAAGTTATTTCTGAAAATATTTTTTAATTTATAAATATATTAAAATATTTTTTTATTATTTTTTAAAAATTATTTTTAATATTTCCGTATTAAATGATCTAAAAATATATAAAAATTTTTAGTTTAAAATAAAAAATAAAAAATAAAAAAATTAATTTTTTTGAAAAATATTCTTGGAACGCAAAGCCAAACATATTTTTAATGTGTTTTATGTTGCATTTTCCATAATTTTTTTTTCAAAAATATTTATTTATTTTTAAATATTAAATTACTTTTTATAATTTTATTACGCTAATGTTAAATATAAAATAAACTAAAAATAATTCTTTTGATGTATTTTAAAGAAAGAATTGCTTTTATAAAAACACCAAACACTACCATAACAATTATTTTTTTTTAACTATTTAAAGTGTGTTTAAAGAAATATAGGTTTATAAAAAATATTTTTATTAGAGATTTTTTTTTTAAAATAAGTTTAATAAATACATGTTTGGTTTAAATCATTAAAGGATAAATTTGTACATGCAAAATAAATAAAAAGAAGTCATCGTGAATGAAAATTAGTTATTTTAACTTTTAAGAGAACCAAAGTTTTAAATGTAATTAGATGCGGGATCTAGTGCAAAAGACAACTATACCACCAACCAAACAATTTCTTACCGTGAAACTTGTCTTTTTTACACTAGTGTGTGCGTGTGTTTTTCTTGTAAGAAAAATAAAAATAAAAATAAAATCTCTTTTTTTTTGTAACAAAACAAAAACCTGCCCCATCAACTTTAGCTACCAAACTAACTGGAGGAAAGGATCGAGTATTGAACATGTTTGTAAATCCACATCAGAATAGATAGAAAAAACACAAATATGTTTAGTTTAACGGTTGCATATTAAGTGAAATAATGTCTGAATTTAAAAAATTGTAGCTTCTCATTTAGCTGGATGAACTGGGCCGAGCAAGGAAAATGAAAGTTGGATATGCAGGATCAGGTTTCGGCCAGCTACAAAAGTCTTGGAAAGCCCAATTACTGGGCTTTTAGCATGTCCCGATATGCCTCGTGGTTTCATTCATCTCCCTTGCCTTGGTCACTACTCACTTGAATGCAGAATCCTCCTCCTCAAGTCGTAGCCGCTCTGGTAATGCAAGTTTTCGTTTTAATTGCCACCCCATGATGGATTCGGTGATAGACAAACATGAATCTAGCTGCACTGCATACAAGCATAGACGATCCAGGCTCCCCAAATCCATGATAGCCGATCAAAATATTAGTGCCATCAATAGATAATGTTCTCCTCAAAGCCGGTTTAACCATCCGAATTCTTTGAAGAATTTTCCATGGAGATTCAATATTTTGACTTCCACGTACATACAAATCCGGTTTCTGAGTGTGATTAAGGTTTTTTTTGTAAAGTATTTTGAATTAAAAAATACATTAAAATAATATTTTTTATATTTTTAAAAATTATTTTTAGTATCTACACATGAAAATGATTTAAAAACACTGTTTTTTTTTTTTAATTTAAAATAAAAATAAAAATAAAAAATATTAAAAAAAAGAAGCACATTTAAAGCCAAATAGAGCTAAGGAAGGGAATGCAGTCAGACTGCCTTGGAATTGAATCAAATGCTAAGAATAGCCCTTGACATTGAAGAGCATTAGCATTTACCCTCCATCTGAAAAGAACATGGCGATGAATGTGCATGGCAGCATGAAATTATCCACTGTCATGAGCTGAATAATTGGAGGAAGTTTCCGATACTTGGACATGAAAGCCGGCTCCGTTGCCAGAAAGTCCTCACACCCGCAAATTGAGTCAGAAAAGTGATGTTTTTCAATTTTAAGATTGTTTTTCTTGTTGGCCATTCTAGGAGCGCCACAACATCAAATTAACACCCTACATCCGCTCTAGAATGTTCAAGTGTTTCAGTCAATCTGAGTGAGAAAGGGAAATTGCAAGTGAGTGTTTGGTTTTGTGGTATAAACTGAGATTGAAAAAAAAAACTCTTAATTTTAGTGTTTGGTTAAATTTAAAAAACAAAAATATTATATGGATTTCACGGATTAAAATAAGCAAAACACCGGTTGATAAAAAGCAGCTAATAGCTGTTTTTCTGAAGTATTTGCATCACTCATGGTCCCGTAGATTGTTTTTTCGCCTTTTCTTTTTCACCAAGTCCGGGAAAATAGAAAAGTAAGCAACCTTATATCGCTAGGTGTTAAAGATTACAATATTATTTGGAGTATTTTTTTACATCTATATGGTTGATTAGTTAATTACTTACTTGTGATTATTTTTACAGGTTTATTAATTAATTAATATTTTGTGTGTTAATTCAATCATTAATGAGTTGTAATTGGATTTTGGGGGAAATCATTTCATTGTGAATGACAGTTTTTGACTGGTAAGTCGCTCTATTTTAAAAATATTTTAAAAAATTAAAAAATATTTTTATTTTTTATTTTAAATTAAAATTTTTTTAAGTATTTCTAGATCATAATATTTATTTAAAAAATATCATTTTAATATATTTTTTTATGGTTAAAAATATTTTCAAAAAGAACCTCAACCACAGTCTTAAACATGCATTTTATATGATTAACCTGACCCATTTTTTTTATAGATTATTTGTTTTTGTGTTTTAAAAATATTTTAATTATTTTGTTTTAAATATTTTTATATATTGATATTAAAAATAAAATTTTTAAAATAAAAAAGTTATTATATCATTTTATTTTTAAATAAAAGAATATTTTAAAAAATAATCATCATCATAATACTAATAAACTCCTAAATTATCTAAAAACTATCTTTTGCTTCTTTATTTTTTTTTGTCTTTTATTAAAAAAATAAGATCATAAATAAAACATTATAGTAGTAAATTCATTGTATTGTTGTGTGGATTCAAATATTGTATTAATTGTTTTGCTTTTTTTTAATATTACTTTATTTAGATATATTTTATTTTTGTTTAGAGATTTTATTATTTTTATTTTTCATATTATATTTTTAATTTTTTATTTAAACGGATTTTTTTTTATTTTTTATTAAACTTCAAACTCAACTAAAATTTTAACAAAATACTTGAATTTTAGTTATAAAATACTTTTCATAAAATTATTTTTTTAAAATCTCAACCACAACAATAACTACAATACTAAACACATCTTATATATCAATATTAGAAAAAACTTGGTCTACGGGAAGACAACACCGGGAATGGCTGAAGGATCAGAATTTTCCGAGTCATTAGCCCAATTCATTGATTGCGCTTATAATTTAGATCCAAATTATAAGCTAAAACAACATTTATTTTCAGTTCAATCCATGTTTTTTGTGATCAAGATCTCATGAATGAGTTGTTGTTTTGGCAGGCACACTAGCATTGATCTATACAATTCCCTCCTCTCTTTTTTGAACAATCTTCTACCAAAAGCACTCAATCATAAAGAAATCTATCTTTATTGTTTTTTTCTTTTTTAATAAAAGTGTTTTCTTTTTAATCATGATCACTGTTATTGCTTTTTAGTCAAATCCATCCAATGTCTTTGATTATATATTTGTTTTATCGATGTGGTTGGGTATATGACCCAAATCACGACTTTTTCAACACACTTGTAGCATCTTGGTATTCTTGCAGCGTAACGCTGGCCATGATACTAGCCATTCCTAAGCAACAGCAATGATTTGGACACGATCCATTCAGACCTCCATGCATATGTTAAAGGTTTGATGACCCGCCGCATCTTATAGTGGGATTTGCATAAAGAGCACTATTAGAGAATGAGATCGGTCGTGTGGGGAAGTAAAGAGTACTACGTGAATATTTACTTAAAAATGTTGGTTTCAAAGGGACAAGATCCATTCAAACTCCATTGGAACATAGGTCAAGGGAGGTTCATCATGATGTTTAAGAACAATTCTTTTGTGTTTTTGGTCAGAAACACACGAGGTGTTATTCACCGCTTTTGAAAAAAAAATTATTTTTATTTTTGATTTTAAATTAATTTTCAGTGTTTTTACATTATTTTTATATAATAGAGTAAAAAATAACCGCAACAACAACAACAAACCCAAACAATTAATAACCTTGAATCTTATGTAAGTGCATCATAATCTATGGTCGTAAATGGTTATCAAACAGTTAAGATAGAACGAAATCTTATGAAAGCTCATCTCTTCTACTTTTCTTTCATCCCCCCCCTATTCTTTTTCTCTTAAACTCTTGTTTAAAACTTCTAGAATTGAAATCGATGAAATTAAAACTACATGAGGTAGAACGAAATGTTACTAGCAGATAATTAATCTCTAGAGCCAACAGCAAAGTTTTCCAAATTACTTTTTATTACGATTTTATACCACAAAACTTCCTGGTGCTGAACTTTTGTTCCATAATTGGTAAAAGCAATAGCTGCAATGGTAAATGCAAATTTATCCGACTCGGTGTCATGGCGCTATAAATGTTCTTCTGCTACCCATGTGGTTCGATATTGGAGTTTTCATGCAGTCATTTATAACAAAACACCATGAAATGCATGATGGCAAAGGTAAACGGGTACAGTTTCTGATCAATCTTTATCCTCATTGTACACAATGGTATGTCATTCTCATGTGGTTCTTGTAATTGCATGCTTTGCATTTCTGAACTGTTCAAAGCCGACCAGCCAGCTTCAAGATTTCATTCCCACAAGTACGTTTGGAAAATAAAAATAAAATCTGTGCTGTAATAAGGAACTAAGACTGGGATCTAATGAAGGAATAGAAAAACATTTTAGAATATCATGTTTGAGGAACAGGTGAGAAATAATCAAGATTGAATTGGATGTGAAAAGACTGTCTTGCAGAGAGGAATGGAACGAAAGGTAGACTAATCATGACTGATGATGAAAACTACCTTTAGATGATACCGATCGGTTATTGACCGCTAGATCAATCTTTGCTACCAAATATAAAAAAAGATTGATGGTTTAATTGGTCATATGGTTAACTTTATCGGTATCAGTATCAAAATCACTTCTTCTGTCGAATTTTTGTGAATTGCTGACACCCTTGGTGCCGATTGCCTAATGGTAGCTAGCTCTTGTTAGTCAACCAGATAATTGAAAGGTTCGTGCTTGTCATGAAATTCCATCATTTGCCATGAACACAACAATTTGGAAGGCACACCTGCATCCTCTCCATACATTATCTCTCTGATGCATACACAGTAGTGAGATATGTGGTGCGTGATTAAATGCCGGCTAATAAACTCATTAAATATTACATTGGACATGCTCAGGAGCATATTAGCTAGCCAGGCAAACTCTCAGGAGGAGGAGAGCATATTCATTAGAGTGTAATTAATTGAATTATTGGAGCGTGGATTGACTTGTCTTCCACAAGCAATTCTTACATATTTTTCTCACCAAGATTCAAATTTATTACCCTTGTGTCAGTTGTACACCAGAAATATTTTTCATGATATTTCTCAATTGAATCATTGTGCTAAATATAGTCTCACGTGCGCATCTTATGTTCCCCTATAGAGAAGTAAATTAAAGGGGAGACTGTTTGCTCACATATATATATTTATACTATGATGTCACTTAAGGTACATGACTTGTCCTGTTAAGGGAATAGGAAAAATACCCTTTGAATTTCATCTATTGATGAAGATCACATAACAATTAACAATTACATTAACAGTATTTAACATAATGATCCAATTGAGAAATGAAAATTCTTTGATTTTACAATTAATAAATAAATAAAATAAATACTTTGGGTGTCCAGTTGACAATACCCCAGATGAAAATTTGAAGTTTGTCTTCTTCTTTATTATTTTTTCTTTTTTTGTTACTGCTACCGAGGTGGGAACTTCTCAAATGTGAATCAAATGATGGCGCTTCCACAATCAAAATGTTAATTAAGCATTTGCATTATCTAGCACCAGTGCAGGCAGGGGCACGTTAGAAATTCAGATATTCAACTCTTATTGAATCATTCAACTTTAATAAAATAATAACATGAGAAAGTTACTGGTGGATAAAAAGACTAGGAAATCACCACTACTACCATTATATCCTTCTTTAGAGAAATATTTTCTCTTGAGAATCAGAAATAGATGAACCTCTCTTTTGACTTCAAAGTAGACTGAAACTCCTTATAAAGGCTACCATATATGGAGCTGAAAGGCATTAGTTGATAAAGGAAAGCAGAAGCAATGGGGAGTGCAAAAAGCGAGAGATACTTTGTTTTCATGAACTATGATCCTGAATACGAGCGCCTTCGAGCTGATCGGTCAGTGATCTAAATTTCTAGTCATTACTTGGAATGTTAATGTTACTAATTAAGATATTTGTATTTCTTTGATTATACGTCATTGTATTATTTTTGGATCTCTGGCTAGCAAGCAAAAATTAATCCTTTTCTTGTCTGTGTATAACAGGTCAAAGAGAGGAGCTTACGAGCTTGATATGTATCTAAGCAGGAAGCATGATGAGTTACTGGCAAACACCCTTGCGCATGGCAGCTACAAGAAGACAATATCTTTGGTCATTGTTGATGGCTTTGCAGTAGAAATCACTGAAGATCAGGTGACCCTTTCTGCAACATTCATTTTGCTTAATCAGTATTTGTCCAAGACACCTTATTTTTTCATTTCCTTTCTTGTTCAAAACAGGCCGGCTTGCTTAGATCTGCTGGTGGGGTGAGAGTTGTGGAGAAGAATCAAGAGCTTCCCAATTAACTATCAAGAAGCTATAAGCTAGGGCATCCACTATGCAGGAAGGGATGCAGTAAACTTGGTGTAGCCTGAGTTTCTATATATAGAAACTCATCTGTATTCATGGAGATTGGGATTGCTTATCTCAAAGAAAAAACAATACATATAATAATGCTGGTGAATACTAGGGAGATAGCATTACGGTGCCTGCTTTCTCATTAGTTAGACGGGACACCTTCAGTGTTGAAAGTATTGGGATCTATGTATAATTACTGTATTAAGTTTTTGAAGATTAAAATGAATGCTGGAAAAGCTTCTTCTAAGCACTTCTGATTAGAACTTTAGAGCTAATTTTGATGGATCATTCAACTGGGTTTCATGTCCCTTGAATTTATCTTTGTTCCACCTCAACATACAAACAGATTTTGAGTGACGTAATGGTAGGCAGGCTCCTATAATGCATGCTGGATGTGATATGACAGTTTATACAATTCACATGTAAGGTAGTAGCCAGTTAAGCTTATAAAGGAACAGCAAACACTTTAAAGTCGTTCCACCTTTCAACCAAGCTCGAGAAAAATCAGCCATGTGATGCTGCTGCTTTCACATGTTTGGTAAATTTGATTTGGCGTTGCAGTCTCATCTCGGCTACAGCTCTTTACTTCTTTAATGGCCAGTGTCCCCCAATCATTTTGGGCTTCAAAGTCTCGAGTGGTCTTGAATCGCCCAGCCGGACGCCGCTGGCAGATGTGTGTTTGTTCTTGACCTAGCTATTCAACCTCCCATTTAAGGGTGGAAACCTTACTCCCTGCCCGTCAAAAAATTGATACATCAGGTCTCCTCTTCTCAAAAAACCTGGAGAGGAAAAAAAACTTTGGTTTGATCCCTGGGAAAAAAAATCTATTCGCTTGCATCCCTACAATTATATTACTTCACACATGTTTGTTCCACCTATCTAAAAGAAACAAAAATCGCGTCCCTCGAATATTTAATACTAGACTCGTACTTGATTAGGTTCATTGGGCAGCAAAAACAACTTTACTAGCATGACTTCAAGATCCAAATTAGATTGTCAAACCTGGTTGGGATTGATTTAATCAAGTCTAGTCAACTAATAACTCAATCGGTTAAAGTTCAATTTAATATTTTTTTTAAAAGAAAAACCCTTAAATAACTGTTTTGAGTTGACCTAAATGACTGATCAAATATATAAATCCAGCCTTAAAAATATTCATGAGCTGGAGAAAAAAGATTTATTATTAGAGAGTTGGTGTGGCAAAACACTCAATATATATACCAGTATTGATCTGGTGCAATGAATCAAGATAATATGAATTCATAGTATAAAATCTTATTTTAAAATTTGTGCCACTAATTATTCCAAACTAATCACACAATTAAATGGACGCCCGAGGTAAAGCTTGTAAAATACAAATTAGGCAGGGGCATGCATGCATCTTGCACGGACCACTTTGGAGGCTTCCGTGCGTGCTAGGATTGTTCCTTACCACAGATTTCCAAGGCTAGTAGAAATTCCATCTCCCACGGAAGTACTCTGGCTTCATTGATTGAATGTCTATTGCCGACAACTTGTAGGCAACCAACAGAAACTGCGGCATCAAAACTCTTAGGCCGGTGTTTTGCCGTACCATAAAGTTATTAATTCTTTTTTTTTTTTTTAAATATGTTTAGTTATTGAAATATAGTTAAAAGAAACATATAAAATCACACATAGTATTTGTGTAATAACACTAATAAAAACATGGGATATCACTATAAATATGTGGCCAAGATTATAAGATTGAAATAAATTGATAAATGTTTCTAGAAATATTCTTTTCTTTTTTTTTTTAATTTTTTAAACTTGTAACTCGATCTACTGGACTTGAAGCATGCAAGGAAAAATTAAATCCTAACATGGATCTATGTTTACATAACTTCTAAGGATAATAAACGAATAAAAAAACAATTAATGACCAAAGAACAAAATAAAAAAAAATTAAGGATCTAAAAGAAAACAATTTAATTATAAATAGTTATGTGAATAAAAAAATCGAGAGTGGGTGAATATTTTTTGTTATATAAAATTAAATAATTATTTTATTTTATTAGATCACATATCTTTTAAATTATTTCATGAGTATAATGAAAGACTTCGAGAGAAAAATCTTGTTTCATGGAAGATGAAATTTAACCTCAAAGGAGATTACCCAAAAGAGGGTGAACATTCAGCTCAAACCAAACAGTATGTAGCCCAATAAGGCCGAAAAGGCCCAATTACTTGCACGTGCCACCCGCACGACCAACAAATGGCGCGAAGTTGCGCTTGCAGGGATGCTGTTTCACCTACAACCTACGTGAAGAAAATCAAGTTTCGATGAATGATTCTGATTTTTAGGGTGTCGAAAAGGGGAAAGATTTCTGAACCTTGAATCTTTATTTCTACACAAATTTATGGATTCTTCACCTCCAACAAAGAGAAGGCGAAAGTCCAAGAGTGAAGGCACAGACGAGAACGACAAGTCGTCGTCCTCGCCTGTGGTTGTCTTTGCTCATGGCGCTGGTGCTCCGTCCTCTTCAGATTGGATGATCAGGTTTTTCTATCTCCCATTTTCAATGAAAATGTTCAATTTTCGGAATAACTGTTTTTGAATTCTTAAAAATTAATTAAATGCAGATGGAAGGATATGTTAAAGAATGCTTTGAATGCTGTTGAAGTTGTCACATTTGACTATCCCTGTAAGCTAATTACTATTAGTAAAATTTTTGGTCTTGGATTTACGGATTACGAACTCACTTGCCAATGCCATTTAAAATATTGGGGGTTTTGCTTTTTTAAAGATATTGCTGGTGGGAAAAAAAAGGCTCCTCCAAAAGCAGAGAAATTGGTTGAGTTTCATAAAGATATCGTGAAAAAGACTACTGATAAGTACCCCGGTCATCCTCTTATCTTGGCTGGAAAATCCATGGGTTCAAGGTATAAATTTATGGGAGTTAGAAAGTGTAGATACGCCATGTTAGTGATCTAGGAGTGTATTCTACATTGCAAATCCATGGTGTAGTATTTTGCTGTTTTTATACCTGAACTTTTTGTCATCGATGTATGCAAGAAGTCAAATAACAATGTTATGTTGTGAATTTGTTTTGATATTTTTTTTTGACGAGGTTGCCATCATATAGTAACAAGGGACCCGCATAACTAGGATTTTTAGATTATATCAAATGCTTGTTTCTATGAGTTTTACTGATTTGAGACTAAACCTGTATATATACATGATATTTTGGGATGCTGTAGAGTGAGCTGCATGGTTGCTGCCGCGGTTGATATAGATGTTGCAGCAGTCATTTGCTTGGGATATCCACTTAAGGTTTATCACTTTTTATTCTTGCTAGTTTTTTTTCTTAGTTGGCTAATTGTCTAAGAAACGTCGATTTCATTCCATTTCAAATATGCTTAATAAGCTCATTTCTAATATGCTTGTCTCTTGCTTGTTTACTTTTTTGTACTGGGATGATAGAGGTTGGCTGTTTGTTTTTAGTTACTTATTATTATTATTGGGGCCAATTTTTTTTTCTTTTCAATTGTCTGTGATTCTCTGGTTTGGAAAAGCATCCTTTTTTTTTTTTTTCATTTAGTTGAAAACACAATTCTCATGGACATCATCCCTGCTATTACAAATGTAGAACCCGTTAAACAAGGTTTATTAAATTTAATTGACCGATGTTTCAGGCCATGAATGGAGCTGTGCGGGATGAGACTCTGTTGCAACTTACTGTCCCTGTCATGTTTGTACAGGTACCTCTTTTGAATTGTATAACTCTTAGAATTAAGTTTGAAACAACTAAGGTAATTGTAATTGTAATTGTGCATACCTCCATCTATTCATCGCTATATGAGTTTGTATCAACAGATGGTGATTTTAGTTATTAAAACTTGCATCTCAATCTGGTTGTTTTTTAGTGAACTTTTTGTGCATGGCTGTTTTTTCACAGTTTTGTCATACTGTATAAAACTCTCAGCTTGATTCCAAGTCACTTTTTTGGTTTTTTTAACTCTATTTGCTCTCTACTTGTGTGTGTGTGAAGGGTAGCAAAGATGGGCTTTGTCCCCTTGAAAAGCTGGAAGCTGTTTGCAAGAAGATGAAGATTCACAGTGAGTTGTGCGTAATTAATGGTGGTGACCACTCTTTTAAGATTGGCAAAAGGCATTTGCAAATAGAGGGTTCAACCCAAGATCAAGCTGAAGATCTTGCTGTCCAGGGTGTTTCATCATTTGTCTCTAGATGTGTTAAAGGAAAGTGACCCTTTTACTGTATTGGGGATTTTAGCTAAATTACATGTTTTATCTTCTTCTTTTTTTACCCTCTTTTGCCTGCATATCATCCAACCAGGATGGCTGGAATCAAGTCTGTAGTTTCTTACTTCCTGTCTTTTATCAAGCTAACTACTTTTAAGTGTTCTTTGAACAATTCCATGTTAACATGGAATTTCCTTTTGGTTTAGTGGTGAGGGCAGCACATTCTTCATCACTGAAGAATGCGAGTGATTACCTGCCTGTATATATACGTGTACAAAATGGAGCTGATGTTTTAGGTCCTTGATTATGGAAATGTTATATGGTTCGGTAAGGATCTAAATTTCTGATATTGACTGTGGAAATTTTAAATTTCCAGTTTTAAGTTAGATTGATTTGAGTAGGATTCTTAAGTTTTATTATGGCTGTTCTTGTTTATTTTGTTGGCCTTTGAGATTTGGCAATATGGCTCGCTATAGCAGACATCTATCTTCCTGCAAGTTTCACATCTGGAATGAAATCATTCTCTTGATCCCTAGCTCCGTGTATTGAGATCTAGAAGCTTGTGTCTGTAGATAAATGTGCAGCTGAAGATTGCACCATATTTTATGATCAGAATTAAAATCGATTGAACACAAACATAAGTCATACATAGGACACACATGCTAGGAAAGCTACCCTGTCTTCTCCAGTCATTGTTAAAGTATAATGGTCTTATTTTTACTTTGTATCATCTTTTTTTTTTCCCCATTTATATCGTGGTTTATTACTGTGTTGACCGGAATTTTATCCAACATGATTTCTGAACGCTCCTCCTGCACCCGCATGAATTGAACAGGAGAAAACATCAACGATATTAGTATTTTAGATTCTAAGACGCTGTTATTCTGAAATGCAAGAAATGCATTGTAAGCCACCACCAACGCTTTCACTGCTGCTATCACGCTTCATTTACTTCGTCTTGTCCCCGCTCTTTTCTTTCTTCTTCCCATCGCCCTTCTTCTCCTTCTTCTGCTTCTCCTTCTTATCTTTCTTCTCCTTTTTTTCGTTCTTTTCTTTCTTATCCTTGTTTTCCTTCTTGCCCTTAATTTTCTTCTTTTCATGGCCAATCACAGCAACAGGTGCAAGGTTCTTGGTCTGGTCGACCTGAGCTTGGCTGTGGGGGCCATTGGTTTGGAAACTGCTTTGAGTTTCAGAAACGGCCTTCTCATGGGAAAGGGTTTGCTCTTCTTGGATACAGACCATTCTTTCTTGTTCTTGGTCGCATGCCTTCTCATCTGGTTTGATACATTGCATGGAGGCCATGGTGATGGAGGCTAAATGGGATTCTAACGAGTATTCTCTCTTCTTGGTTGTTGCATGTTACTTGTAGCCATCGTAGAAACGTATAAATAGGCGCGGGGCAAGTGGGATTCCTCGTGATTATTTATCACTCTTTGAATCTGCTTTTTTGGACCGATAGCATCCCCATTGTGTGTGTGTGTGAAAGAGAGTTTGAGCTTGAGAAGGGAATAGGTGCTCCCATAAATGTTGTTGGGAATCAAATTTGTGCTGTGAACTACTTTCGAGTCCTGCAGAGAGATAGATGGATAGATAGATAGACAGAGAGGATATAGTTTGTGCTTGAGAAGGGAATAGATGCTCACATGAATGTTGATGGGAACCAAATTGGGTGCCGTCTGAGCTATTTTCGAGTCCTCCAGAGAATCCGAACATACATAGAAAGGATAGAAGATAGTATAAAGTAGATGTATCAGTTGTTTGGCTTTAGTATATGGTTGGTACTCTGATTATCAGATACATAAAAAAACCTTTGCCGAACTTTGGTGTTTTTATTTTTGACAAGATCAAAGTACCAAATCAGTCATTGTAAAATTAACAATGTGAGGTTTTTTTGTAGCATAAGTGGATTCTATTTTAGTGTTCTCTTTTTCTCCTGTGAATTGAATTTTGATTGTGAGCTTTATTAAAATGTACCAAGTAGTTCAATGCCCCCTGTTATGCAAATCAGGCTACCAACCATATATGGGAGCATCTATTCCCGGACTTCTTATTTTGGCGCGGGGGCTACTCCTCCCATACCCTGACTTTATATATAATTTTGAGTAAAATTCACTATAAATAAAATAATTACAATGATATTTAGAATATCATAAAATTATTTATGTGATCCCAAGTTTAAAAATAATTGAAATTTCAATTTCCAATCCATGTTTAATTATTGTATTTAATAAACCTTGTTTTTTTTTAGTAGAGACAAGGATACATTCATTATCTTACACATAATCAACATTTTAAAGAAAATATTAAATATGATTATACTATGTTTCTTTTTATAATAACATGTGTTAGACTGGGTTATGTTAGATTTTTCTTGAATGTAAATAAAAAATTAGATATTGCTAATGTTTTTATTTCTAGTAGAAAAAGACTCAAGTCTGGTGAAGAGTGATTTGATGCAATCCGATTAACTTGTTAGGTTAAAAAACAACTCATATAGCCTGTAAAATCATAATTTGACTATATATATATATATATATATATATATATATATATATATATATATATATATATATAAAATAACATATTGGATTTATTTGAGCCAACTTAGATTAATGTATCAAATTTAAGACCTGAGTTTGAAATTGTGATAGCCCCATTATAAATATTTTTTTTTATATATAAAACCCAAGTCTTAATCAACCTAATGTTGAAGGATGAAATTGAAAAAAAAAAAAAAACTAAGGGGGTGTTTGGCACTACGTTTCAAAAGTGTTTTTGAAAAAAAAAATATTTTTTTATTTTTTACTTTAAATTTAAAAAACTGGTGTTTTTAGATCATTTATGTGTTGATGTCATAAATAATTTTTTTAAAATAAAAAAATATAATTTTAATACATTTCTAAATAAAAAATACTTTAAAAAACAATCACAACCATACTTCTAAACAAGTACTAATTAAAAAAGGATTTAAAAAAATGACTCGGGTTAACCTATCAAACTCGCAACCCGGGTCATAATACCAAGATAATCTAATGAAAATAAATCCAAATAAATCATGAATATTAATCCCTAATCAACCAAATATTGGATGGAAATATTTAACCAAACTTTCTTATGCGGACCAACCCAAAAACACCAGTAATGACCCATTACATGTTTCATATGGTCTAATGACTGATCTAAGACAAAAACATTGAAATAAAAATTGAATGTATTGATTTTGAAGGTTTCAATTAAGTCAGAATGACAAAGATCATTGGAGTATTAAGAGGAGACCCTAATACATCTTATCCATATGCAGGAGGGGTCCAATACAACCTTATATGGGTTATGAAGTGATGACAATAGAGGAGACAAATGAATCCTACTATAGTTTGGAATAAACATGGGTGACTATCTTTTTCTTTTGCTTTCAGGATTAAATGGTTGGATGGAAGGTTATAAATAAAACTTATATGTTTTATTTAATTTTGTTAGCTACGGGCCAATACTTGTTTGGGCTTAATTAATATTTTATTTTCAGTTAAGATCCAACGCTTTTTTAGATTAAGTCATGGACTTTTTAATTTAGGATTTTGAGTCAGGTTTGAGTGGACCTCATTTAAGTCCACATAAAGGGTTTATTAGGATTATTTTTCAAGAACTATTTAAACATATATAAGCTAAATTTCAGCAGTCATTGATAAATATTACTTCTAAAATTTTTAATTTTATGTGTGAGAGTAATTCTTGTATTATTTAGTTTTTGAACGAACTGAATCCAACTTAATTGAAGATTAACTAGTTTTGTAGCGTCATTTTACTAATTCTAATAGTGCTGGTGCCTTGGGTCATATTTTCATTGTGTTACACTCATATCAGACCTATTTCGGTTTTTCAGGATCAAATCTCATTTTTGGTTGTGCGTTGCGTGACCACGTGATCACGAGGTTCGCATCAATTTCTAAATTCATTAATTTGGTCACGAAACTAAGATAATTTTATAGAGAGAAAATCAAAACAAATTAGATAACTCAACTTTCAGTTTTCCTATTAGATCCAATGTTGAATGATAAAACTTATAAAATTCTAAGTAAAAAAATTACATAAAAAATGAGTAAGTCAACTTGGTTTAACGTGTTGAGCAGAATTACTAGGCCATGAGGTTGGAATGACATAATTGAAAGCAAACTGAAACAAATCATAAAATTTAATTTCTAATCAGACACAATGTTAAATGATGAGATTGCAAAGAAAATCAATTAAATAAAAAGAATTATAATTAAGTTAGTTGAGTTAACTCGCACTCGTGTTTTGGATAATGAGATAAGGACAACTTAATAAAAATAACCCAAATATTGAATGACCCGTAATCCAAGTTATGAGATCAATGTAACTTAGAAAAAAATGACATAGTTTAACTAATGTCAAAGTACCAAAACTCGTAATATTTACTGCAGAACCAAGATATCCCCATATAAAACAATATATATATATATATATATATATATATATATATATATATATATATATATATATATATCATAATTACTAACCAACTAAGTGTTGAATGATAAAACTAAAAAAAATCAATTAAAAACACCACAAAAACAACTTGAATTAATCCTTTAAGTATTATTCCTGTATCATAAGGTTGAAATAAAAAAAAATAAAAAATAAATCATGAAATATAATTCTGAATCAACTCGTATTAAATTATAAAAGTAACATTCTTTTAGTCAATTAGGTACATCTATCAAACCTAGTTAACCCACCAAACTAATTATATGTGTCATAAAAATATGATAACTACAAAATTTGGATATTAAATAATAAAATTAATAAAAAAACATTGATCGAAAAAAAATCCCTCTCATATGACAAAATCAAACACAAGAAAAGAAAAGAAAACATAGCACTGTTCAAATAAATAGTGATATATGGGCAGAAATATAGTAAACCCCTCTTTTTTTAGTTTATAGTAAATATTATTTTCATGGCAAATTCATAAATCAAGATTAAGTATTTTTTTAAAATTAGTTTTTACTTGCGCCATCAATTTTGAAATAGTGCACCAACCATATTTTCCTCAAAAATTCTAATATATTAGAATCCTAGATACTGACTGACATGGAGAGGAAACTCATATGCTGCATGAATCATCACCTAAACAATAACTTGAATGTTAGTTTTGAAGACAGTATATACGGCAAGTGAGGTTCTAGAACGTTGAATCTCCGTACCAATGTTTAAAGCGTAGTGAGGTCGAAAATTCTTGGTCCACACTTCCCTCAAGCTTGAACTTTGACTCTCTAGTTTCAAACTTATTTTGCATTTCAATCATCTCCTAAACAGACCCTTTTCTTTTTGAAGTGTTTGAAGAGTAGAACTGGTCAGCACTTGGGCCTCCACATACTCTCTCTCTCTCTCTGTTCTGTTTTCTCATATGACCAGAGACTAGTCTAAGCTGGAAAACTCGTTTTCTTAGTCAAACTTCCAACTTTCTACCGTCCAATATATTTACCAGCCCTCTTCTCATCCTCCTTTAAATTCCAAACCTTATCTTTTCTCTTTAAATACAAATCCCCACTCCCTTTGCTTCCTCAGCTAAAGCTTCAGCTTACAAATATATACAAGAAATTCTGGCTCTGGCTATTCCTATGTTATTAGCTCATAACACTTTACTATTTTGGTCATTCAAAACTTTCTGGCTCTTACTTTTCCACCTAAGAGGAAATTTCTTGCTTCTAAGTAGCCAGGGTAGAAAATATACTAATGCTGCTGGACATGAAATTCTAGCATCTTAAAGGTAGCAAGAACCATAGTTGTATTGCTTGCTGCAGCTTTTAAGGGAGGAGGACAAAAAATGGAGAAGGGTTGGAGCTTGGAGCAAAAGACATTGATTACTGAGATAATCCAAGGGATGGAGCTGGCAAAACAGTTGAGGGCTCATCTGAATGCCACATCATCAGTTGAAACTAGGGACATGTTAGTACAGAGCATCCTATCTTCTTACGAGAAGGCTCTCTTGATTCTCAACAGGGGTGGATCAATGGGACAACCACAAAATGCTGGAATCTCTGTTGGTGTTCCAGAGTCCCCCATATCCATTAACCGAAGCCCTGGAAGTGATGATTTTGATGGGAGTGTTAAGGATAATCAGGGCTATAACGAGGCCTCGAAGAAGAGGTGAATGCGTGGTTTTCCTCTATAACTATTGCATGTTGCTAGACGATTATGTCCACTTCAGTAGTACTAATGCTTCTTGTAAAATGTTTTCTGATTTCGATTGCAGAAAGACAACTCCCATAGTGGCAGATCAGGTTAGAGTCAGTACTGAAAATGGTCTAGAGGCGCATCATGATGATGGCTACAGCTGGAGAAAATACGGGCAGAAAGATATTCTAGGAGCAAAATATCCTAGGTGACAAGTCATTTTTCTTTTCTGTCTTGAACGTCACAGATGTGACTTACTACTCTTCCATTTCTTCTTAAAAATTATCACGGGGTAAAAATAATGGTTAATTTAACACAATTAAATAAATAAATACTGCAATGCGATTGGATATAGATAAAGACTGAACTTCTGTCACAATTTTTCTACTTCATATGGGAAAGTTCGTTCCACATAATAAAATAGTCTTCAAAATTATTTTATTTCATTTTTTTCATGACTGAAACCATATTATGTATAACAACTTGAAACTAATAAGAGATTGTGTCACATGTGCAGAAGCTATTACAGGTGCACCTACAGGAATACTCAAAACTGCCAGGCCACAAAGCAAGTGCAGAGATCAGATGAAGATCCCACAGTATTGGAGATCAAATACCGAGGAACGCACAATTGTGCTCGTGGAAACCAATCAATCCCATCACCAGAAAAACGAGAAAAGAAACAAAAGAATACCAATAGCAACTGTCAACAACAGCAATCACAGCAAGCCCTCTTTGACTTCCACAATAGTGCAGGGGTGAATACAGAGCACTTGGACACTAAAGAAGAGATGGTTTCTCCCTTCTCTTTTCCTTCTACATATGGATGCACAGCGAGTGTGGGTCCATTTATATCTCTAGCCACAGCTGAACCAACTCGCCACTCAGTTTCACCATTCCAGATGAACAATTTTGCAGGAGTTCAAAATTTGCAATATTTGGAATCGGATTTCACGGAGATAATTTCAGCCAACACATCAGCCACCAATTCTCCAATTGTGGACCTGGGTTTCTCTCTTGATCAAGTGGAACTGAGTCCCGACTTTCCATTTGACTCACCAGGGTTTTTCTCATAATGTCATCTAGACACTGGAAATAAGAAATGAAAAGGTGCTGCATTTGCGTGCATTTCAACACACTGGTTGGTTGTGCTTGTAGAACCTAGCTTGTATTCTAAATGAGGTGAGGATGCATGTAAAATAGGATTAGCTATGACGGCATCGCAAAATTTTGAAGTTTTCTACAAATTACATCTGTAAGTGTTTTGCTATTAAATATCAACTTCCATTAACTTGACATAAGCTTACAGCCTCGGTAGACAATTCAGCAGCAGACGAGAGGCAAACGGCATGTTAATTTCTAAGACATAAAAAGAAAATTTTAAAGCAAAGGGAGAAGGTAAATAGTAAATACTTTTAGAATTCTCGTAAAATGAGAATAAATTAAATACCAATGTACAATTATGAAGAAAGACATCTAGGTTACAATGAGCTGTTGACAATAATAAACATGCAAAACAAATAGAGAGCAAGAAATATTAAGTTAGCCAAGACAAATTTCTGGCAGAAGGAAGTGTGTTAAACTAAACCAGAATTATACATCAACATATCAAGTTAATTATCAAGTTTTGATCCTACTATACAGCATTATATCTCCTTAATAATTGTACCAGTTTGATCCTAATGGCACCAGTACAATGCCAATTGCATAAATTTTTCTTCCTTTTTAATGGAACCAGTTTGGCTATTTCCCTTAATCCATTCATTCACAAGAACTTCTAAAGTCAGTTCTGCTTTTACTAATTTCTACATTTAATCCACCGATATAATTAAAAGTCCTAAACTTCAAAATTCACCACCCAGAATTTTCAGAAACTTCAAGCACCAAAAAGCAGAATCAAAATTTGCACATACGTACATAAAAACATGAAGAAAGAAAGTCACCTGTAGCCCCAGCAAACGCAAGCAAGAAGCATAAACCAAAAAGAGTGCCCTTAGGAGAGACTTGGATTTGGTAATGAGCTACAAGAAAGTAAAGTAAGGAAATAAAGAGAAAGCAAAAGGCTGTGAGGCAATGCTCTATGAATCAATGTTGGGTTGCCCATGGATCTGTTGGGTGGTCTCGCACCAAGTGCAATATGACCACCATACACCACACATTTCATTTCAAATAGAGAGGCTGAGGTGTACTGGCTATTGGGTTTGGGTTCCCTTCTAAGTAGAGGATAATCCAAAATCTTGTGTGGATATATCCCACATAAAAGGATCCATTTAGAAAAGTAGAGTTTCATGTCCCCACTCCTTTTATGAGTGCTGGAAAGTGAAAGAGAGGGACACAAGAAAACAAGTGAGTTGCCAAAAAAGAGAGAAAAGAGAGTTCTCGGATTTTTCTGCGCAGTTTTGATCAAGTAGTCTGATCGATAAGTTTTTGTGGTCCGATTGAGCTGAAATTTTACAGAGATGTTCATGACATGTGAATCTTCATTGTGAATGGTGGAGATTGGATTCTGAGCTCTTTGCATATGGTTTTCGGCCCGTGAACAGTAGCCTCTATTTTTGGTAAGATATTCCTTGAATTCTTGTATTGGTTGATTTATGTCAAGAAATTATATTTCTTGAAGATAGTTTCAGTTTGTATGCCTTTAGTTGAGACTAGAGAAGACTTGTGTATTCCTATTACTATTAATAGTGGAAGTGTTTGAGTAGACTACGGTCCCGTGGTTTTTTCTTCTCACATTGAGAAGGTTTTCCACGTAAAAATTGCGTGTCGTGTGCTTGTGATGTTTGGATATATATTTTCGTATATATATTGTTCTATTTGGTAGTTTCCTATAGATTCACACAAAGAAGGAATGTTGAGTATTGTTGTTTCTCCCAACACTGGCGGCCTCGTATAAATCGAAAATGTTACTGTTGGCAGAATATATTTAGAGAGAAAAAAGAGAGCACCCGTGAGAAAGAAAGAGATGAGAGAGCTTGAGCAGTCTGCCTTCGTTTTCTGATATCTAGTTTGCAAGGGTTGATGTTTAACCATAAGATTTAAGACACACTGCTTTATATTCTACACGGTTCCTGAACCTACAACTAAACAATATGGTGCCGATGCTGTTAAGATTCTAGAGCCAAGAAGATAGAAAATACTCCTTAGAATCCCGTGTCTATTTATGCGTTTCTGCAATGGCTTCAAGTAACATGCAACAACGAAGAAGAGAGAAAATAATCATTAGAATCCCATTTAGCCTGATTACCATGGCCTGAATGCAATGCATCAAACCGGATGAGAAGGCATGGGACCACGAACAAGAACGAATGATCCATGTCTAAACAGAGCAAAGCCTTTCCCGTGAGATTCTGTTACTCAATGCAATTGCCAGACCAATGGCCCCCGCAGCCAAGCTCATGACTACCAGAACAAGAACCACATACCTGTTGCCATGCCTTTCCATGAATGAAAAAATGAAGGACAAGAAGCAAAACAAGGACGAGAGAGAAAAGAACGAAAAAAAGGATAAGAAGGACAAGAAGGGCGATGACAAGAAGAAAGAAAAGAGCGGGGATAGGTAGAAGCAGAAGAATCATGACAGCAGCAGTAGTGATGTTGATGGCTTATGATGCTTTTCTTGCATTTCAGAATAACAACCTCTAAGAATCTAAAACTGTTAATATCATTGATATTTTCAGCAATCTGAAACCTTTTTGATCAACTTTGATGAATCACATTTGATTCCTCTAATCTATGGTTCTTTATTGAATCTAAAATGAAAACTTAGGCATTATTACTCGTAAATCAAGACAGAAAATATGGAATGCTCCTAATCTCTTTATTTTTTTTAAAAAACTATGTCATAAGGTGGACAAACTTGTATTAACTTGAAAATGTCAAATGGAGACCCGAGTCCTCTAATACTTTCAATGAGCAATTTTCACCGATTTGTTGATGATGATGAAAAAATAACATGTTGGTTCTAAGATGAAACAAATGATTTTACAAAAAAAAGTGCTACTGCTAATCAGCTGATATCTCAACTAGCATCCACATTTTGTGTCCTCTAAAAGAAAAAAGAAGAACAAAGGAGACACGGCAAGAAGTCCTCCACGATATGAATTGATGGCGGGGTTGTCCATCATCCATTTGATGTCATTGACACTTTAACAAATAACTATTTATATTTTTTAGCCTCTCAGACCATGTAATTAATCCATGTACGTACATTAAATACCACCCAGTAGTCATTAATTGAAGACCCATATGCCCAAAATACTATCTTAAATATAGCCTTATTGCCATCAACCAATTTATAATACCAAGTGATAATTGTTTTTGGATTTAAATCGCTAATGTTCAATAGCATTATAAGTAGGTTTTGAAATGATTCCTCTTAAACCATTACAATTGTCAACATCATTTCAGCAATTAGATTTGAGTCAATCCCATGATGGAACTTGTACTAAAACGAACTCTTTAGATGCCACCACTTTACTACATTAACATATTGAAGCTTGTCTGCCAACCAATCCATCAACCATTTGCTCGATCATTGCATCCATATTCTCCATCCAACCTCACGAATTTAATTCAAGCAGAAGGTAATAGGTAACATGCAGGTTGAGGAAGCATGCCACCTGTATTATCAGACACCGAAAGATAATTGATACTTGGAGTTGAAACTCAAATTTTCATCTGGGTTCAGGGCAGAACCATGTTCTTAGATGATAGGAGCTTAATCACTCCTAAAAATCACCTCTTCCTGATACAGAGTATATGAAAAGTATGACATATAAAATCATTATTGATTTTTCATATAGCTTCATGTATTTAACGATGAGTAATGTATGATTATATATTGAAAATAGAGTGATTAAGCTCCTTCGACAGCATCCATTGTAATCTTGAACAAGCAAATGAAATAAAAGAGTAGTCGATGTTGGGCAGCGAGCTAATCTTCTGACTTTTTTTCTGTGAATTATAAAATAGATTTTCAAATGTGTAATTAACTCTAATACTTGTCTTACTTGAAGATTTTGGATCACTAACCTCATCAATGCTGACAAGAATTTCGAGTATCCTATGATTTTCTTGATAAATCCTAATCTCTAACTTATAAAATAAATTCCAAAGACAAATAAAAAACTAGTTTGGAAAATACTTTTCATTTAGAAAAATATTAAAATAATATATTTTATTTTTTAAAAATTATTTTTACATTAGCATATTAAAATTATCTAAAAACATTAAAAAATTTAATTTAAAATTAAAATTAAAATTATTTTTTAAAAAACAAGATATCAAACCGACATAATTTATCGTGAAGGCTTTGAATTTAATTTCCTTTTGACCCTTAGATATGTATCATTGTGTTATTTTAAAACTTTCCGTAATAAAAAAACCACTCACAACAGCAAGTGTTTAGATTTTGATAAAAAATATTTTGTAAGTCCAAAAATATCTTTATCAAGACAGGAATAGTTGGTATAATTCCAAATCTATACTAATCAAGTTAGGTATTGTAAAACGTAAGCATTGCTATATAAAAAAAAACCCTTATGCCTTCAACTAAAAAATAATTCTCTAGACCAACCTTAACCTAATTGATTAACCATTTTTGCGTGCCATATAATTGAGGAAAAGGATCTGGGAATTAGCATTGTAAAATATCTCCCTGAATTTAAGAGGAAACATAAATACTCCTTGGAACAAAAATCATTTCTTGATTTTCACCTCAAATTATGTAATATTTTTTAATTTTCCCTTCTCGTTAGAGTTTTATTTGAACAAAAAATCTCATAATATCCTTTTCATTCCTTTCTCTTTCTTAGCGGATGAAAAAAATAAAATACAATCACATAGAAATCTCTTCTTCAATTACTTGAACCTTATCTTCAGCCTTATCTTCAACCATGCACGACCATCCAAACTCGATTCAAAACTACACTAACATTTGCCCCCCCAAAAAATTGATTGAATACTTTGCTTTTCTTATAGCGAGTTGGAAAGTATTCAAAGTGGACAAACAACTTTTATTGTCTAGCTTGTGATTGTTGCCAATCCAAAAAAGGTAAGGAAAAAAAATACCACATCACACTGCAAATTTATTATCAGAACGATAGAAAGAGAGCTAGAAATTTATGCGGACGAGTTCTGAATTTGATTGGCTAGCAGTAGAGCTCCCAGCCTTTTTCCACATTCCACGCTCTCATCAATGATTTTCCTCATGTCATATTTATACTCAAACCCCATCTTGATCAACTTTGATGAATCACATCTGATTCCTCTGATCTCTGGTTCTTCCCTGAATCTAAAATCAAAAGTTAGTCATACTGTTAGCAAAATCAAGATAGAAAACATGTGATGCGCCGCACATTGTTTTTTCCAGAACTATGTCATGAGCTGGACAGGCTTGTGTTGGCTTGAAAATGTCACGTGTAGTACTGAGTCCTAACACTTTCAGTGAGCAATATTTACCGACTAGCTGTTGATCATGATGAAATAACATGCTGATTCCAAGCAGAATCGAAATAATTTTTATACAAAAAAAAGGTGCACAGTTTCATTTTATGGGATGAATTTTTAATGGATGTTACTACTAATCAGCTGATATCTCAACCAGCATCTACATTCCGCAGCTCCTAAAGAGACTCGGGGTTGAAACCTCTCAGTTGTAAGCAAAGAAAGAAGGGAGATGACAGCATCAACAATAACAATAAGAAGGTTTTACTCGAGAGGGATTTTGAATCAAAATCAGACTATTCAAGTTATGTAACATAAAAAAAAGATAAAAAGATCAGAATTAGAGAAGAATTCTTACTTCTCTTCTATCCTGAATTCTGGATGATTTTTCTCAAGGTGAGTTTTAATCTCTCTTGCAGTTGGATCGGCAGCTGAACAGAGGAATCTACCTTTCATCGATGGCTTTTCCATGCAAAATATATGTGCTTCACAAACATCATCAATGTGAACAAGAGGAACTGAACCCAGAAGTTCTTCCAGGAACTTCAGCCCTTCATAGTAATCATATATGTTGCCTGAAATCGGTGACAAAATCACTTGTACACTCGATGGAATATGGGAAAGTATAGTCTCTCCTCCCACCAGACCACACGCAAGAGACACCACTTCAAGTTTCGCACCCCCAATTTCATTATAGCTCAAAACCTCTTTCTCTGCTATTGTTTTTGCACTTGAATATTCCTATGGAAAAAGGAAGAAAAAGAAGCCAGTGAGATTTCGAGTTGTTTGTAATTTTTGGAAAGAAAGAACCATGGCATATCCCTTCACGAAAAACTAAAAAAAAAAGGAGAGATCAAGTTTCATACTGTGGTAATTCCGAGTAAGACAGGAGAAATACCAGTACATGGTCATTGCAATAAGTGAGTGATAAGTCAGAAGGAGTCCAACAGGATTCATCCATGAAAGATTTATATCCGCTTCCATCTTCTTTCAATGGTGATGATGCTGTCACAGATGCGGTGTAGATGAGACGCTTAACCGATGGTGATTTGACGCAAATATCAGCTATAGCCTTCACTCCAGCAACGGTTGCTTCCACTCTATCTTTGTACTGTTTTCAGCTTTCAAAAATACACTTTAATTGCCTGCCCGCAATTTAAATCCTAACTACAAGTTTAATGAACACGGAGGCTGACCTGAATGCTTTTGGGATCATGTTGCATTGGAGTGGCAACATGGAAAACAAATTCACACCCTCGAATTGCTTCTTCAAACTCATTCGGATTGTATATATCAGCTTGGAACAAGACTAATCTGAATTCAGCGTTAGGTAGGGACTTGAGGAGGCCTACTTTGGATTTGTCTTCTGTGATTCAAAGAAAACTCATTCAAAATCCATGTTAGCACACAAACAAAGTAACAAAGAAAGAGGAAGACAGACCTAAGTTTCTCAATGTTACATGGCAGGTATAGCCTTTCTCCAACAGCTTCTTGACGAGCCAGGAGCCAATGTATCCAGAACCTCCGGTCACACATACTTTTGTGCAGGACTTGTCCATGTTGTACGACGATTGTTCGAATGTTGTTTCAGCTTTTGAGAGGGAAGATTGCATCCTTATATGGGAGGACACCGGACGAGAACTTTGTCCTGTATCAAGGTTCATTTATCAACAGTGAATTTTCGTGGTGTTCAGATTTTTCTTTGTTTCTTAGAAGTTTCTCAAAGTGCCGTCTGTCCAAGGAATTATGTAACTGTCGCTCTGCACAGAAATTGTTTGTAAATGCTATTTTTTATGTCCGTTAGAAAGAGATAAAATTTTATGAAAAATCTCTTGATAAATATAAAATATTAAAATTTCAGAGCAATAATAAAATATAATGACCTTGCGAAATTAATTATGATATTTTCATAATATTATACATGTTTATAATTTTATTCAGAAAAATCATTTTATTGTGTCTTTTTTTAGATTAAATTGCATAATTATAAATAATTTTATTTTTGAATTTAAATTAATATATACATATATATAAATAAATATATATATATATATAAACGGTACAACCTCAAAACGGTTCACCAAAACACTCTGAAACCAAAACATCGTTTCAACTAAAAAACTAAAATATTAACCGAAATGGAATTGAAAACCTTGGTCAAACTTAGAGTAGCATTTGAATGCTAAGTGACTGTTGGTAGGGTTTTTGAGACTCTTTTTAAAATTGATTTTGATTAAGAAATATATTAAAATAATATTTTTATTTTTTAAAAATTATTTTTTATATAAAAAATAATTTAAAAGCATAAAAAATAATTTAAAAAAATATATATTTAAAAAAAATGCTTTGAAATTACAGTGTGAAACAATTCTTAGTCAATAAACAAATTAAATTAATAAATAACCGCAGGACGGCCCCCCAAACGGCCAAACCTCTTCGCAAGCTGTTTGGGTCAATGCCATTACCGGGGCAACATGTGCAGGCTCAACTTTTATTTATGTCTTTGCTTTTGTTCTGTTTCTAAATTATTATTCGATATTATGATAAATATTAATTTTTAAATATATATTTTATTTATATTACCGAGATATGTTTTATCAATCCTATTTGTAATTTTTTTTTTTATCCCATAACGGTAACCTCACATTCCACTTGACCATCCGAATATGGCACAACCTGTAAACTACACACGCATAATTATTATTATTATTATTAACAATAATAAAAATAAAAATCCACCCCTAACAAGTAAGATGAATTTCCTTTCAATGGCAATGAAAACCACACCATTTCTTACTTAATAAAAGCAATAAATTTTATGTTACGCGATGAGCATAATGAGATCAGTTGATACTTTGATAAGCTTTATGTCTAGAAGAGCTATAAATTCTATGTTTGTTAAAAAAGACTTGGTCTATTTCAGGAAAAAACAATCTTTCACAAGCATAAAAAGAACGCAGGCTTGCTATATATAACATCATCTGCTTCACCACCATTTTCAACACTTCACTTCCATCGCTTTGAGGACTACTACAAAGCTTCTATTGCTAATCATCTATGTTAGTTCATACAAATTAAGCCCCCATGAACCTCATTGGGTTACTGCAGAAAGAGTTTCCCGTTATTTGAAAGGTTCCAACTCCATCTTCCATTGTTTTAAATGCCTCATGTGACTCTAAATGGGCAGGAAACCTGGATGATCACAAATCCACTAGTGGTTATGTATGGTGTCTTCATTAGTCAAAAGGAATACAAAAAAGCAGTGATCTTTGGTATCCAAGCCCAACATTGAAGCTTAATAATACTGTTCTATATATAGCCATAACAACAACAAAACTGTACTGGATCAGAACGTTGTTTCGTGAACTTGGAATTTCTATGCCTTCTCCAGCGTGACAATATCGGTGCCATTGCCCTAGCTTCAAATCCAATATTTCATACTTTTTTTTTTTATTCGAGGAAACCACATTTCTCCTGAAAAACATATTTTGTGAGTCTAGATAAGTGAATAAAAATTCAGTTGTACTATACTTTTACAAGAAGTGCATGTCCTGACTCGAACTCGAGACCTACTATGTAGATCTTAAGCCTTTTGCCACCACACCACATCTATTAGGGACAATATATTTCATGCAAGCACTCATTTTAAAATTGATTACCATTTCATTCATAAACAATGACATTTCAGTTTGTCATGTTTCAACAAAAGATCAGCTGGCTGGTACTTATCACCAATGGTCAGACTTCCTACATTTTACTTTCTTGAGGTCCAAATTAATGCATGGTGTTTAATCTCCCTATTAATTTGCAAGGGGGGTTTTAGTGATCCTGCTAACAACTAATCCTGCACCAAATGCTATCTCTTCTCCATATTAATGGATTGATCTATCTTTCTTTCTTTCTTTTATTCTTTGGAGAAGATCATACACCGGATGACCCATAAAAATTAGAACCATGATTGCTATTACCCAAGTTATTCAAGGATACAAGAGCACCTCTCATGTCTTGTACCAAGTCCTTACCACTTGCATTTATTTTTGATGGAATCTAGGGTGGGACATCAAGCACTATTGATTTGAAGGTGATCATTGAGGCTGTTCAAGAAACCCTAGAAAAGAAAGGAATTCAATCAAGCAATTATGAAGAAGCAATTTCCATCTGCTAACAAGGCCAGAAGCACACACAGCACCCCTCACAGAATGGACACAAATGCAATCACCTATTGGAACGAAGCCGAGGAATCTTCCTGATTTTAAGGCCCGTTAGCAGCCCATTTAGCACCTGCCGTCTCTTAGGGCATGCACCATCGCTAGTAAGAACGGTGTACTTTTTGCGACACCAAAAACGGGGGAAAATTCATACGAAAGAGGGAGGGGTGAAGTAATTTATCAGTCGTTGAAAGGGTCCAACTTGTTTTAATTGTATTTGTGACCGTTGACTAGCTTGTAATTAAGGTGCATGTGATGATGGGCAGTGATAATGAGGTACGAAAGTTGACACGTGGTGGAATGGGTGGGTTGGATATGCCACCTGTGACGAGCGTTGACTTTTGAAAGAAGTTGAGTCATGGACATGATCCGGCCACGAATGAGAGGTGTTTGAACTTTAAATTTTATTGTTTGGACGACCATCATCATGCCATTAGTGATGAGTAGTTAATGCAGAAAAATAGTCGAAACAGGCAACAAGAAGGTGCAGCTGCCTGTCTATGTGCTTAATTCGGTGGTTTGTTGAAAATCTAGGGCCGAGTAAAGTTGGCCAAATTATTATTATCATCTTATCGAAAATCTTATATGTCATTTGATTTTGAAAGCAAAAAATAATAACAACAATAAATGTGAAATTCAATCATATAATAAAAGCAAAATTTCAAATTTACTAAAATACTTGTCATATCATTATTTTTTCAAGATTCAAAGTCATAAAAAAAGAGAGAGTTAACGTCTTTGATTACTAGCTAGAGATCTAATTAACAACCCTTTTAAGGCAAGCTATTTTGTGTTTGATCTATGAAAAACATGCGACACTAAGTTGGACATCACTTTCTATATGTGTTCGACTCAGGTTCATGTGATTATTTAAATTACATGGAGTAATTATGTAATAAAATCACTACCTATGGACACAAATAACATTCGTAATTAATACTCGAATCCTTGATGTGGTCGGGACAATTTAAGAAGGGAGATTATGCAGAAATATTTCCTTGTGGTAACATGATCGAAGTATTAGGCTTGCCTGCCTATATTGCCATTAATGACTCCGGGAGGTATTAGAAATTTATAAGCACTTTAAGTTTTTTTTTCATTCAATAAATTATGAGTACTGAATTGTCAGCTAGGAAGGCCATGAACATTGAAGGCATGAATCTCACGAAAATTTGACCTTATTCTGAACATTTGATCGATTGAAACTCCCAGCTATATAATTCAAGGGAAAACTGAGAATAATATTTGTTCAAAATTCTTAACCACCGAATATTGACCTCATGAGCAACTTTGCTAGTGATTCAAACCATGAAATGGTAAAAAATTTAAACTCTTAATCACCATGGACAAAAAGATTGCAAAAAAGAACAACTAAAAAAGCCCTCCTAAAACATCAAATTCTATTATAAACACCAAAGTCCATAGCTTAGAAGACAGTAACTAATTAATACTCACATGATCTACAACGTGTTAAGCACATGAAATACCGATGGAGGCGGCGGTAAACCTGTCGGATACAGTTTTTCTTACCAATGAATTAATCTCAGGCGAAAACCCTCCAAAATCAATTTCAGGCACTTCAGGAATGGTTGTAAGAGCTCCGGATTTATCATAGACGACGCAGTTCTCATCTTGCAATCGCTCTTGAACCCGAAACATGGTGCTCGGATTTTGTTTAAAATTGAACATGGATTTCAGGAATTTGTTGAGTGACCGCGAAATCCTTGAAGGTTTCTTAGGTGGTGGTGGTGGAGGAGGAGCTAGTACTCGACGATCAGGTAAATGGGGCATGGATAAGGTTCTTGAATTGATTGCTGAATCAAGTTGACGCTCGAAAGATTTAAGCTCAAAAGAGTCATATAGTGCGCTCCCACAATCCCATACAAGAGCCTTATTACTGGCCTGTGGGTTTTTCTGGTATTGTTTCTGTTCTTGGCGTTTTTTCTTTCCTTGAATCTTCTCCATAATGCAAGGACAGCAAAATACAAGCAAAGAGAGTGAGACAGGTCCAAGGTGATGGATATAACTAGCAGAGAAGATTCAAGGGGCAGAGAAGATTCAAGGGACAGAGAAGAGAAAAAGAAAGAGACGGGGAGGTTACAGCTGCACTTGCTTTTGCAATGGTAGGTGAATAATCAAACGCGTTGGCTATGACCTAAAAAGTAAGGAAGAGTTACAATCTTCACGACCGTCACACACGGACCATTGAATTCACCATCTTCCTCGATCTGAGCCTGTCATATTGTTGTCAGTAGTCTGCATTTATTGATTGATGCCGCCTTTGGATTATCTTGGAATTTTTTGTATATTTAAGATATAGATTGGTTTAATATATAAAGCATCACTTAGTCACATTCTTAAGGTGATCTTGACGTGACCCTAATCTTGCCACTACACGATACATAGTATAATGGATCACATAATTATATATCCCTCTTCCAATATCTGCATAACACAACACCAACTTGTTCTTTTCTCAATGTCTTTACTCTAGATAAGATCATGATACATCGCCCTTTTTTCTGTAATTACCGGATGAATAATTGTCATTCGTAACGATGCTAGCTACTCAAAACGCTAATTTTTCCGTAAGATATGTATAGACGTTTTTGTCAAGTTGTCTAGCGTACTAGTGCTATTTTACTAGAGCAAAATGAAATATATATATATATATATATATATATATATATATATATATATATATATATATATATATCAAAAAATATTTATATATGTTAAAGAATAATATAAATCATATTCTGGAATTTCATCTGTCAGTTTAAATTTTTAAGTGAGATGGTTCCTTAACATGATATTGGAACCTTATTGACTCTGCAATCATGAGTTTAAATCTCACTATCTTTATTCTATTTGATAAAAATGAGGCACTAGATAATATGAGCATGTACAAGTTTTAAGTCCAAAGAGCTTTCACTTAAGATGAGTATTAAAAAATAATATAAATCATATTTTAGAACCTCACCTATCAGCTTAAACTTTTATATGAGATTGTTATTCATATATATATATATATATATATATATATATATATATATATATATTACAAAAGGTATTTTGAGCATAAGTCATTCAATCACGCAACTGATAGGAAAGACTTTCAAAAATATATATGGTATGATTTGTAACAATATAATGAAACCCACGATTGATTTAATTTGTGAAACAGTATTATTTATTCTAGCTACTTGTAATTGTATGTGCTGACCTGGACCTATTTTGTAGTCTCCATACACGATTAGAAAAATCGTGAATTGAATGCGAGGTAGCTAGGTGGCTCAATAATTTTAATTTGCTGGGTGTACTGCGTGTGTACAAAACTCCAGTGAGCAAGCGGCATTTTCAGGGGGGGCACGACATTTTCAAAGATGTAACCTGGTTAGTTATGTCTTAATGACTCTCTAATTAAAGTATGACATTGAAAATTACTAAGCAAGCAAGGTGTGGCCAGTTGTTTTCTCTGTTTTTCTTAATCAAGGGTTTGGATCCCTTGTCTGATCATGCAAGCAACTGCTCCGAACATGGAGATGAATTTAATTTGTGATATCTATATAGTTTATTTTTTTCATTTCATGCAATTCTGATGTGAGTATCTTTTTTTTTTTTTTTCTATTCTGATATGCTCTATTATTACTCTATATTTTGTTTATTTTATTCACGTTCCATAGAGTGGCCCTCCCTTGCTCTGAGCCTTAAATTAAGCAAATTGTTTCCGAAGTCACTTGAGGAAAAATAAATAAAAAAAAGATCGAAACCTCGATGGCACCGTGTGGCAGTGAAAATGGCTCGTACGTGAATGGGAGATGAGGTAGGAAGCAAGAAATGCTCGGTCTTATTTCAGCACAAGCCCACATAAACGCAACCTTACCTACTACCATTATGATTGTCAATGTGATAGTTACCTTGCAAGCACCCCCGATGAGATCAAGAAATTGACTTTTTTCTTGTTTTATACCGCAAGGTTTATTGGACTTTTTTATTAACAAAAAATATATTATGATGATAAGGCGTGTAGCTTATTTGGCTCCAATGTTCATGAAAAAAAAAGCTAGTGAAAAGGATAAAAGCAAGGATCATGAGAGAATACCGTGACTCCTTGTATCTCCTTCAATTTAAGTTTGCTCTTTTACAAAGCTAGTGAAATAACGAAAAGACTGTTGACATAAGCTGCCACTTGGGATTGATTTTAGTTTTATTTGGATATGTCTTTTAATTTGCCTTTTAAACTTGTTTTTTTTTATAGTTGATAATCCATTTTTGTTATTGTATGATTAAATAAATAATAATTTTAAAAAATCTAAATTATTAATTCCCTTATAATTAATTATCTAGTTTATAAGTTTGAAGTTTTGACCTTAATAATCTAATTCATAAGTTTGAGTTTACTAATCAAATTTTATAAAAAAAACTGATATCATGTTTTTATCAATTATCCAAGTTGTCTTTCTACCTGTTAAATTGATTGATTCATTTTGGATCAGCTCTCACATAATTTAATTCAAAACTTGAGTTAGGTATAAAATCAAATTAATAGATTTCAATATGAAAAATCTTTATTCTCTTAATTTTTTTTTTCTAGTTTTAAAAATATCTTTAGGCTAGTGGATATTAAGTGTCTGTTTGGGAGTATGGTTAAGATCGCTTTTCAAAATATTTTTGATATAAAAACACTAACAAAACTTAATTTAAAATAAAATAAAAATAATTTTTTTAAAAAATATTTTTAAAATACAACAAACCATGTTAATTCTCGACAAGCAATGGATTGAGATCCTCACAGGAAACGACAAAAAAACAAGACTTTTGGTTGGTACCTGTAAGAATCGGCCCTTGGTGCAAAGGTTTGATCAACATTTGCTCTACGGCACTTTTATCTCATCCTTTTTGGTTAAAACACTGTGCCTTTTATGCATCGACATTATACAGTTTATCAAGCTGCCGATTAGTGTGTTTGGTGCTATAAGCTAAATGCCTTTGCCTCAACTTTCTCTCATCACCGTGAAATGATATCTCACTTAAAAATGGTATGTAGCCGTACACTCTCTGGATCTTGAAGCAGGTAATAATACCTGTTGCATCGGGTAGCATGATCGCCGATTTCATTTACTTTCAAGCTAATCAACCACATTGCTGCTAAAAAGCTTGAACTTGCCGGCATCAAGGACCAATTTCCTTATCGAGGAGAAAGCACCCATGAGTCCTGCACCTGTGAAGACAACCATTATGGAGAGATTGAGCCAATAGATGAGGGATGATTTCGGGGGTTTGTAGGTCATGTTGTAGAGGAGCATTGGAAGGACGAAATCTAGAGGGATGAAACCAATAGCTCCTACGACGCCATTAATGTCTCCAAAGAAAGGAAGCATGGCTGCCATAAATCCACAGAATATCATGTAAAGAGTCCGAAGAATTATCCTTGGAACAAGATTCCTTTTCGAGAACATGCCTTGCTGGACATCAGCAGATTTCTTTTCCATGATCTCATAAGCTACTTGGGAATAAACCTGTATTATATTGGGGAAATGTTACCTCAATAGAAATGAATGTCCAATACCTAAAGGAAAAGAAATGGGAAATGGGTATTCATGTTTTCTATAGATTATTTGAAGAGTGAATCTGTGAACTTACGAGGCCAATAGCGAAGAGCTGAAGAAGAACAAAGACAACACCAAGGCCAAGAACCCATGTCGGTGCCAGGGAAGGCTCCTCGTCAGGCATTAGGCTTTTGAGAATGTTTGAGTTAGATTTGTTACCAAACACCCAATATCCAGACACCGCAGTTGAGTAGAAAGTAACAAGAATTACAGTGTAGCACATCAAAAGGCCTTTTACCATCTTCCCAGTAGCAGGTGGAGCCAGAGTAGCCTGTATTCATGGCGTGGCTGAATTGTATCAGTAAAAGCATGTATCAAGACCATAGAGTATTGTTCATTTTTCTTATAGAATGATTCCTCGACCAAATTATTATTCACACAAAATGAACACTAAGGATAGGTCACACCTCGTGCAGCAAGAACGATCGTGCAATTTAGTTGAATCAATCAAATCTTATAGTCTAGTTGGTCCAAATCATAAAGAAAGATGAGCAGAAATTTACTTGTATTTCAGGCAGTATTCCATTCCCAAAGATAGCAGCTATTATAGAGATGGAAGTGAATGCACTGAAGACCCTTGCTGACTCTGAAGATTCCAAGGAATAGTCCCTCGAAGGGGCATTTTTTGACAGGCCTACATAGCAAATGCAAGGTGTGAAAAATATTTTCTTATTTCAAATAAGATTTAACTCTTGCTGGGTCATTTTAATTTTGTCCCCAAGATAACATTCACAATTTAATAAAATGAACAAACACATGTTGAAAAGTTCAACTACTTCCTTTGCATAGGATCCACTGGGAAATTATTAGGACCAATATTTCAAGGATCACAAACCATTGTACTAGTCAGGTTCCGTATCAAAATTGGCCCATGTCAGGCCTAGCACCAATTCAATCTCATACGTTGCAGTTTCCAAGATGCACATAACCTATCCACTACACAATAGTAGCATGGTGGTGAGGACACAGGATGTGAAAAGGTGGCCTACGATTTAATTCCTATCCTATTCCCTACGTGTAATCTTATTCGTCTTTCATTTCAGGGGTTCTGATTAGTTTCCGGTGGTTGCAGCTACTCCACGATACGAAAACAAGTCATAAACTACAGCTAGAATGAACATTAAATGAAATCTCTATTTCATTATGTGATTTGAGTTGAAAGACTGCAATCAGGAATTCAGCTTTGCTTAAAAGTACATCCTGTGATTTAGGGAATGAGAGAAGCCTTGCTCTACTTTTACTAAAACTAATTTATTTTTTCAATACAGCATGGAAAGGCATTTCACACAAAGTTTTAACTGTTTTCATACACCTAAATGCTATTGATCAGGCAACTAACATAAATGAAGATTGAAAGAAAGGTCAATATACCTGCATGAATACAGGCACCGACAACAATGAAACTGTAGCCCAAACTGAGAAATAGTGAAGCCAGATTGATATGTCTGAGGGAGTGGAACGTTGGAAACTGAGAGAGAACTATCATCACCGCTGTCACCATTGCTATGAACACGTACAGCTTCAGGGATCCATCAGGAGAAAGACTCGAGTACATGATCTTCACAGCTCAAATTGGAAATCGGAAAAGGGACCGTCAAGTTACATGACCAAGAAAAAAGGATTACATTTAGCTGTAAGAACTACAAACAGGTGCAAGTGCTATTACTTCAAAAGTCTGTCAAAAAACTATCATTTTAAATTTGGAAGAAACTAATGATTAAATGGATTCGCGTCAACCTCCGTATTCACAGTTTGCCCCAAATTAACACATATTATTAATGAAGGTTCCTTCAAGTGGTATTTCCCTAAATAAGCAGTAATCTTTGGACTCTGCTCAGAACACAACACGGAATCACTTGATGGAAGTGTCACCGATCCTTTTTTGTTTTAGCTGGGTGATCAAAACATTTCCAAATGTCTCCGAACGTTAATTCTGTGATGAATCTAGTGTCAAAAATAGCATGAAACTGAATTTGGCAGACACTGATGCCTTCAAATTCTTACTTTTTGCTATTGTCATCGTGTGAAATGAATGTAATCAGAATCAGACAAAAACCACAACAGGGCCACAAATATGAATGCTCTGGCCCACATGTCCCCCACCAAAACGTAAAAGCATAAATTGGCTTGCAGAAAAGATAAAGCCCATCTCTATTGCAAGAAAAGGATAAGATTTAGTCACATTTAATAACGAAAATACCAAGGGACTTTTTGGAAGGCAACATTTTCTATCAGTTTCTGCATTATAGAAGCATTAAGAGATTAAAGAAAAAAGAAAAAACCTGAAGGCATTCCCCGGCAAGCAATATTGCTCCTATACCAACTCCCGTATTGATGGCTGTTTGAATGAATATGACAAAATAGAACATCCATCCAGACCCTGTAAGAACATTCAAGGCAAAACTTCAAACTTCTGCTTTATTATTTCTTAGCTTTGACAAAGAGTTACATTCATCAAAAGCAGAAAAAGAAAGAGTTAAAATATGCTCGTTTTCCCTACTTGAAATACTGACATCAAAGAGAAGCAGCTAACGTAGACAAGTAAACAAAAAGAGCACCAAAGAGTGTGTTTTTTTTCCTTTCTAACAGTTGCACAATCTAAATTTGATTCACAGCATATTCTGTCATGAATCTCTATTTAGTCTTCTATGCTGAGCTTCAATGGAAACAGTATTGCTAATTAATCTTATTCCCAAATCATTTTCAAAAAGTCTTATGCATTGAGGAGGGATTCCATAAATCCAATGGTTAAAAATTTTAAGTGCTTATGAGAAGAATATTTGGTGGTTAAAAATTTTAAGTGCTTATGAGAAGAATATTTGGGTAAATTTAGCATTTCATTCATTAATAGTTCTCCAGTATCAAGAGCTTTCAGGAAACAGAGGACTGTTCTCCTATATATGTCTTCGAGTAATTTCAAAAGAACAATAATAATGACTTAATTCATTCCATGTTTCGACATAACATCAAACTAAATCATTACCAATAAGAAAAATTATAGCTCAGTGTGAGTGCGAAAGGACATAACCAATGGTGTGAAAGACTTGACACCATTCTTAAGGATATTCTGAACAAGAATATCAGGTAGTACCCATGCCCGGAAAAAATGAATGAAAAAGAAACGAGATAGCAAAGTGGCAATGAAGTGGATGTTTCATCATCCTCCACTGAGTCTTTTTCTTCTTTTTTCAGGATACCTCCAATGAATTGAGTTAAGGAAAAAGGAAGATTGACAAACTCAAGATCAATATAAATACTAAGATTAGCTAATTATTTGTTTGCAAACAAAAATATAATTTGATTTGCCTATATAAATCTTTATTGGAGAAATAAAGATGCCAATAAGAGAATGTTTTGTAAAAAAGAAGAAATTATACTTAACCTTTTTTTTTGGCACATAAATAAGGTTTAGAAAAAGTATTTGCTAATGTTTTGGACACTTGGAAACCAAAGTAAGAAATACTCTATAAAGTAAAACTTGCTTTGAAAAATTTGGTTCTAATAATTTGCATATTACCATATTAAGATCAATTATATAGTTATAGCTCATTGAAGATTCGTATATCTTTCACAAAGAAAATATGAAAAAATTTACCTTCAAGTTGAAATCGTTTGTGCAACCTAGAAGATTACTTGATGCTTGCACTTAAAAAGATTTTGTTTAAATAAGTTTTATTATTATTAAATTGAGTGTTTAGGAATATTAGTTTAAAGAAGAGATCATTCATATAGGAGAAGGATCCCTAGTTCAAGAATCATAGAATTTTCATTTAGAATCTTTATTCAACTAGTACTTAAAATCCTTGTTGGAATATGACATTATTTATGCTATAATTCCTTTTAAATATTAGAGTCATGTGTTTAGAATTTTGTGTGTGTGTGTGTGTTTAATATCAATGCATAAGAGAGGTTAAATACTTAAGTGTTCAAGAATTAGTATCAAACCTTTTCAACATACAAGTCTTTATATAGGACTAAAATCGATCTTAGCAAGGTAAGAAAAACAAAATCCTAAACATGGAAAAATAACTAAAAATACAAAAATAACAAAATATATGAAAAACAAATAACAAAAAAATAACAAAATTGACTCAAACAAGATCTTTTTAGTCGAACTTAAGAAAATTAGTGTAGTGAATGAACTAGCAAAACAATTCTTTGTAGAATTTAGGCAGGCAAAAATTTAAACTCAATTCAATAATCAAATCAAAAAATATAACATCTTTTAGCTACTATGCTAGTCTAGCATGATTAGACCTTTTATTGGTCTTATCCATGTCTTATTGGTCCATAAAAGCATTTGTTAGGAATTCCACAAAGTCTATTTAAGGTAGATCCTTATCTAGCCATGATAAATCTTCATATGACTACATAAAACCTTTAATTTTTACTAGTATGACAACCTTTAATGACACTTTTGCAGACCTTTGTTTTCAAGAAGAAAAAAATATTTTCCACCATTTAAACATTGCTTCCTAAAATTAACCGTACGATAAAAAACTTGTTCATTCAATCACAATACTTATAATCGATCCACATCAAAAGATTAAGATACTCTAGTGATACTAAATTATTGACCATATATCTTACATGCCGCATCAATTTTTTAATATAAAAAATATTTAAACCACTACAAACATATTTTTAAAGAAAAAAATTTATATAGGGGGTTGGTCCAACATGACTTTGCCGATTTTCTAGACAACCAGAAAAACATAGTTTGACAAAAAAAAAAAGTAAAATGATTTTTTTTAATACCAAGATTACATCATATTTGATCGATATGTATTAACCTATCAAATCCATAGCCAGGGTCATTACAATATAATAATTCTATAAAAAGAAAACTGGACCAACACTATGAAACTTAGTTCTCAATCAAATCAATCCTAAAGGATAAAACAAAGAAGAAGAAAAAATATAAAAGGAAGAAAAAAATTTGAGTTAATCTATCAAAATATGACCTAGTTTGTTTTAACACTTTGAAAAGTGTAATTTCTTCCCTGGTACTATTGTTTTTCTTGGTTATAATATATCTTATTTAAATATTTCAAGTGGCATTTGATGTGTCAAAAATAGATATCCGATATGTTCTAAGTAACCTATATTTTCTTTATATATTTTTTTCTTCCTTTATTTCTCTCTTATCAACCGTATCTTTCTTGCTCATTGAATCTTGAATTTTATTTTTTTAATCATTAAATAGATTTTTATAAAATTTTGAGTTGATTTTTATTATAGTTAATTAATTTGTAAACGACATGAATAAACAATTATTATTGAAAATAGTAGTTATATACTGAACTGATATTAAAAAAAAAAAAACAATGTAATATTTAAAACAAAATGTTTTCTAAATACGTTTTCAAAATTAATATCCCCTCGAAAGTTTTACCAAATTTTATTTTTATTTATAAATCACCAATTTAATGATTATTCTATTAAAACGAAACCAGCGGCTTGAGTGGCGTCTAAAATGGCGGAAAGCAACACGCTAATTAATAGATTCCGCCGAACAAGTAGGCTAAATGTTTTGGGCTCTACAAGAATTCACTGTAAATGCACCCATCTAATAATCTAAGAGCCGGCCACGAATGATCGATCAAGTAGAAGACACCTGGGAATTCAACTTTCATTAAAACCATCAACTCCTAACCCACTATCCAAGAGTAACCTTCTCCTAATAAAATTATAATATATATATATATATATAAAAGTCAATACTATAGTCGAGTACCAACATGGTAAAAACTTTCATTAACCTAAAATTCATCCCCCCCCTTTTGTTTTCTAACCGTATCAACTGCAGGAAAACATGTGGAACAAAAAAACAAGAACGACGGTTTGTAGTTACCTAAAACGTCGGCTGCTAATTCCCGGAATCTGATATGGCGACGGCCATCCCTTTCACAGTAGTCTAGCACCTTGGACATGAGATAATAAGCGTAGAAGGTCACCAAGCCCATCACCGTTAAGCAGAAGAACCCTAAACCCCATCCTAGTCCTCTAAACACATATGGTAACGTCAGTATTGTAGGCCCCACTATTGCCGTCGTCAAATGAAACCCGGCATGCCACCACTCCCCTGCAAAGAAAAATTAAAATATTCAGTAACAGATAAAAGCTCGCTGCCATTGAACTGTAGGTTCAGGCTCAATTTCCAAACAATTGAAAAAAGCGCCGCGCCAAGTGTTTTTGCATGTAATCTTTTTTACCTTTGGATTCGAGGACGAAGACTGCACCGGCATCAACTTCACGCTGAGAGTCAGCAGGGAAAGGGTCAGATTTTGGAGGTGGAGCCATAACTAACGTTTTGTTTGTGGTGTGAATATTTGGAGGCGTCGAAACCAAGCTAAAATGCAGCGGGCAGCATATCGCCGTCCACGGCGAGCGAGCGAGCGAGCGAGAGAGAGAGAGAGAGAGAGAGAGATGTGAATAGCGCAAGGAGAGAATAGGATGTCACAATTTCTGATGGGTTACAGAAAATGATAGGATAAGAGTTTTGACTGTGTTTGATAAATTTTATTTTTATTTTAAGAATTTGAATTCCCTATCTTCGGTTTCCAGTTATTTAGGTAGTTAGTTCCCCCTTTCAGGGTTATGAAGGAATTAAATTTTAAAAAAAAAATCTTACATACAACCATGGAGATGCTTACTTCATTATATTTTATTTAATTTGTATTTTTAGTTGTTGTTTTGAAGGTGCATGCTGTCTTTTGCAATGTCAACGTTTTTTTATGAATGGTTTCCTTGAGAAAGATAATGACTCTACAAATGAATTTTTTAGCCTGATATTGACACAACTCAGTGTATTACTATTTTTTTGTTTTGTTTATTTTGTCACAGCCCAATTTTAAATTCCCTTAGAATTATCCTCTTTTAGATACAAAAATAAAGGCTGAAAAATAAAAATGTATATATATATTTATGCATAAAGACAAAATGACGTGGTTGGCAAGAACACATTAAAGAAGGATTTACTTGCATAAATAAGAGATTGGAGGGACCAAATTAGATTTCTGATGTTTTTTATTCTTTTAGCACTATTTTGTTTTTAATTAAGAAAGAATATTTAGATTTGATTCTTTTAACACCATTTTGTTTTTAATTAAGAAAGAATATTAGATTTGATTCTTTTAAGCCATTAGAGCATAGATACTATTTTTATTAGGTAGACATAAAAAAAAGTAGATTAATTTTAAAGTTGGCAACTTTCTTACCGGGGTGCTGCTAATTATATATTATTATGACATTTCTTTTAATTATTATTAAGTTTGAATAGGAAATTTATATATACTTCAATTTCAATTTCAACCAGAGACTAGTTATTTTATTAACTCCTTGAAAGATAATAGATGTTCAACCCACAGACACTTGAACACCATCATACACAGAAAAAGAGTTTAATGATTTTGCCTAACTGCAGCTATCTATCTATCAGATGACACAGGCCTTTCACTGCTGCTCTTTGTCAATCTAAGTCTTGTCAATCTAAGTTGCAGCAGCAACAGATTTGTGGTACTCCTCCAATTCCTTCTTGTATGCTTCCATGGCTTCTGCAGCTTTGCAGTTCCAGATTTGCTTCTCTTCTTGATTAAGTTCCTGTAATCCCATCCAATCATCAAATCAGACACTTGAATTGCTAAGCTGACCAGTTAGCTCAACAAAAACAATGAATTTTACAAATGGATACCTTCCATTTCACAGAAATCATTGCAGTAAGAGTGGAACTGTTAATTCCAGGGTGCTCCTGCATTAAACTTTTCCTTGTTTCTTTGCTGCGATGGAGAAAACAATTGATTAATAACTTTAATCGCAAATGCCTCGTTGTAGAGTGTGACTCTCGACGGAGGCTTTTTACCTGAACAGAAGGAATGAAGATGCAGGCTTCTTAGGCTTGTTGGGATCTACATTTTGCTGCTGCTTCTTCTGGCGTTGCTCTTTGGTTTTCTGTACATTTAGCCATTTAGCCACCAGAAAGGCTCCAAAAATAGTATTCAACAAACACCGTTAAAAGCAACAGATGAATAACCCTAACCTTGATAATGTTTTCTGTTTTCTCTTTCTTCTTCAGCAACTGCAATGCTTCCTGTTTCTGAAATTTCATCAGTTCTTCCTCTTCTTTCTTGAGATTCATAGCTTCTTCATCCTTGTTCTGCTTGTAAGCCTCCATTTCTTGCGTATACTTTTCCCTGTTTTTCTTTGCAATCTGCCATTTTCAAAAGGCATTTAAGAACCATACCGAGCAAAATGATTTAACTCCCAACTAAAAAGATGTGTTGTGTGCAGTATAAACCTTTTCGTAAGGCCCCCTTTGTTTTTCTGTCATGTTCTTCCATTCTTCACCAGCAATCTTTGCCACCTCCAGAACATTCTTGTTCTCTGCAAGTAGTGCAGCTCTTCTTTCATTAGAAAACAAGAAAAATGCAGACAATGGTTGCTTTGGTTTCAATGGATCCTTCTCTTTCCTGCAAATAAACAAAACAAACAAATTAGTACCTCTATAGTCAACAAATTACGGAACAGACACTAAGGGTGTTGTTTCTGATTTACTTGGTCTTGCTCTTCTTGTTCTCTTCCTGATCTGCTTCCTGCTTGAACTGGAGGTATTGTTCAAGCAATTCCATTGCAGTCTTCTGCTTCTGTTCCTCTTCCAGAAGCTTCATTGCTTCGCTTTCGCGCTTCTCTTTTGTCATCAACTTCAGATAGGCTTCTTTTTCAACCTGATACTTCTCCTCATAAGGTTTCTTCTCCTCTGCAGTAATGGTCTTCCACTTTGCCCCCAGAATGTGAGAGATATCTTTGAACTCTGCATCTGGGTTTTCTTTCTTGACCTATAAAACAAAACACCCCAAATTAATCATCAAGATACAAACAAAGCACACTAAATATAAAATACTAGAAGATATCACGTAGCCCAATTACTAGTTTACCTCATTCCATTGATCTTTGCACCAGAGTGAGTAAGGTGGGCATGGCCTTTTAATTTCTGGGCTACCCTTCTTTTTCTTCTTGTCTTGCTCCTTTTCATTCAATACTTGAATAATTGGAAGAGTCTGTTCAAAGTTCATATAACAAATTATAAATAATGGACTTTCATGCTTCCTTTGTTAAATTACCCAAGAAAATTAACAGATCGAACCTAAAGTTCAACATTAGGTCAAATCATCCGGGGCCTAATAAAACTCACATCAAGAATCAATCATATACTAACTCGAATCCTCAAAAATTCGGTAGAGTTCTCAAATTACCAACTTCTTAAGACAAGAAATTAAAAAAAAAATCCACGAAATCAAGGAAACTGACCATGGTAGGCTTAAACTCCTTCAACTTCTGCAGCTTCTTCAACTCCGTTTTCATTTTCTCCTGTTCTTTACCCTTCATTTCAATCTCATCATCTTTAGCCTTCAACATCTCATCTTTCTCTTTCAACAACACCTCAGTCTTCTCTTTCTCAAGCTTCAACTGCTGCAGCATTTCTTGCATTTCTAGAAAATCCTTCTCTAAAGAAGAAGCCGCTGCCTCTTTGTTCTGCTTCCCTTTCGCGGCCTTTGATTTCCCTTTCTTGGGTGAAGACCGAGGTTGAGATAGACTCTCAAGGTTTTCTTTGGAAGGGTCAGTATCTGATGGGGGCAAAACGCTGGCTGGAGATTGCTCAGAGAGCTTTTGAGCCATTATATTGGCTTCGTTTGTTGATGGGTTCTTTTGGTTCAACGCCTTCCGATTGTTTCTTGATTTCTTTGGAACTTTTGAGTCTACAGCAGTATCAGCCATTTTTGAGTATTGGTATAGAGAGAGAGAGAGAGAGAGAGAAATTTAGAAAGGGTTTTAGGGTTTCTGACGGTGAGATCAGTGAAAGAATTGTAGATTATATAGGAGGGAATGAGAGGAGCCCAACGGCTACTATTTTTTGAATTTCAAACGACTTGTTGGAGTTTTAAGAGAGAGTTGAGGTCCGAAATTTGATTCATCGGTTCAAAAATCTGACCGTTATGGGGCAACATGTAGATTTTTTATTTTATTTTCTTACCACAAAAAGTGTAGATGTTTCATTTGGGCCAATTCCTCCATTTTAGGTTTCGTTATTTTGATTTTCGAATAATTCCTCTATTAATTAATTTGGCACGTTGAGAAATGGGGTACGTGCCAAAGGTGGAGTGGGAAACTAAAATCCATAATTTGAAGGATATATATTTGATTATATATACATGCACATAGGCACAATACCAAAAAAAAAATATATATATATATATATCATTATTACAAAAATATATTAATAAATCAACCTCTTAAAATTCCCAAAAACCATTTTAAAAAACTCAAAATCTCCTAGAATCTAAACTTTAAAACTAAAGGTAAAGTTAAATCAATTTTATATTTGAAATCATTTAGAGGGTATTGATTTGAATTTTAATGGAATTAAAATAATACTTAAAAATAATAATAAATTAAAGAGTACCCTTTGGTTTACTCTTAAAATTAACATTAAAAAAAATATTCCAAAAATATCTTCTCTCTTTTCTTCAACAAAAACTCCCCTTGAAACCATATTCGACGTGATATATCGTGTATAAATAAACTATTCATTGAGCAGATATACCATTAAATGCAAAATATTAAAATTGATAATTCAATTCAATTTCAAAAGGATTTCAAATAGTATAATTGAATTTAATTATATGAATTAATATTTTATTTCAAACATAAAAATTATTATAAGTTATCAGTTGAATGTGAAATTGAAGTGAATTTCATATGTGATTTGGCTCCAAACAAATTGTAAAGTTGCATTTCAAAAGTGTCCATGACACCTTCAAGTTCAAGCCCATGTCCAAGCTCCCACAAGTAGGTCAAACCTAAATAATTTTATTCAGGTTTATTTATGATTCATCATATTTATTATTATATAAACTCTAAGATTATTTATTTTTTATTTGGGAAAAAGGATTTTGGATTCACAAAAATATATCAATTTAGGATTCTTAGAAATTGAGTTTTTATTTACCCATAAACTATTTTAATCTAAAAATGAGTAGGCTTCAATTTAATTTTGTCCTTAATACCATCTTTTATTAAAACAATTCCTTCATGTAGTTCGATAGTAATTGCGCAAAGGTAGAATGAATGAAAAATTCAAGAAAGGATCCTATATTATTTTTGCCCCTGTATATAATTTCACCAACATTTCACCTCTATCTTATGATCTAAAATTTCCAATCTAGTTTATTAAAAGTTTCAAATTATCCATGATTATTTAAATTCCATTTTTTAATCTTATTTCTATATATTTTTTCCGGTTCTTTTACAATTTTATTCTCTCAAATCGTATGTATGATAATGTTTAACAGCAAAATAATTAAAAGCTTTAAAAATGAGCTTATCATTAAATACTAATTATTTTTTATAAAAAAAATACTAAAAGATTTCAATAATTTATAATGGATTTTTTCAATGATAAATGTGGATTAATGGCATTTTTTATTATTTCTAATTTTTTTCTTTTAATATTGTATTAAATGAAGTTTAAACTTGATATTTTGTTTTTATTTTTCTTTCGTATAGTTATAATATCTTAAAAAACAATTAGATATTGGATTAGTGCTCGGTCTAAAAAAAACATCAATTTAATTTTTTACAAAGAAAGGATTATAAGTGAGCAATCAAAAATTGAAGGAAAGCAAAGATAGTATGCCCTACTCACACACATGCACAAATGTGTCAATTTTTATCCTTTTTCTTTTTCTTTTTCTTTTTAACCTTTTGGTTATTGATTTTTCTTTATTTTCAATTGGATCTTTTAATGGTATGTTGATTGGGATTTCAAGCTCACAATTTATTTTAATTTATTTTTTATTTGATTATCTTAGTCATAACAATTCTTCTCGCCATTGTTTTTCAAACTCTAATGCTCGAATGTGAAGATCGATTGCTTGACTTTCTGATCATCACGATTTACGTTAACAGGTCATCTATTCTATCATATCATGTAATTCTTTTCACCTTTAAAAGTAGAAACTTGTTTTAAAAATACTCAAAAGTAATTTCTTCAATAAATTAAAAGTAGAAAATTTTTAACTTTAAGTTTTAACCTGAAGAGTAAAGTTTTCATTAGAAGTTAGGACTTGATTATTTAAGTAGAAAATGATTTCTAATAAACCATTTTTTTCTCTAATCACTTTTTTATAATAATAAGAAAAACATGAACTTAAATGAATTCACAAGAATTTTACCGCCGTCAGCAAAAGTTACTTGGTAATTTATAGGTTGGTATGCATAGAATTTGACTGCATATTTAGTTCAATACTTCTACTTTCAAATAGTTAATCTTCGTCCCTTAATTTTACTTCCAGGTGATAGGTTAACGTGCACCGAGGGGACAACACTTGAATGCCATATAATAAAGAAATATATATAGGAAGGCGACCCTTCATAGAAGATCAAGAAATGGAAATCTTATATGAAGCAATGGCAAATGACTAGGCATCTGGGATCAAAATTATAGATACAAACAACATGGACTAGAACTAAGCTTGACCATCTCCCTCTCTGCAATCTCAATAGCTGAAAAAATCTGCTGGTTGAATGGTTGATGAACTCCAAGTAAAACCAGATATGTAACAAATATAATTTATTTATTTTTGATGCGAGTAAACACCACCTACCGGAAAACACACTTTATATGCCCAGGTGAATTAGTAATACCCTGGTTGTTTTAAACTCTTATAAAAAATACACGCCCTAACTCAAACTCAAGACGTGCTATGCAGATCATAAGTCTTTTACCATCACGCTATGCTATTTTTTGTAGAATAGCAAATGTAAATGACAATGAAGGCCATAAACCGCCACATATACACAAGCTCCCAATGCTCACATAACCATAAAAAATGTAGAAGAATATGGGAGGTTTTAATCATCTACTTCTAGCTAATCTTCTCAACCATTTACAGCCATCTCCATTATCACATCATTCCAGTAGTCAATAGGCCCAGGTAAACACCAATGTAAACAATCATTCTGAACTTTCGCATTTTTGTCCTGCGCAAATGGATGAAACTGCCTGTATGGACCCGGGTGGCCATCAGGCCTTGATAACAAAAGATTTGTGAAATCGAGGAGTTTAAGATTTACCCCATTTTCAGCAGCTTTCGCAGATGCTTTCTCAAACTCAGCTAATTCAACAGAACGCAGAATCTTGTTCAGGTCCTTCAATTCAATCTCACCTTCTTTAGCTGGCGTTATTTTCGTACAATTCCCTCCATTGTGCCATTCTCCATTCTCAAAATGATCTGGTGTGGATGTCCTGAAAAAGATCAATCCCCTGTGTTTGGATGTTGCAATGAAATTCATTGCATACCTCAGGGCTTTCTCATAAGCAAAGACAAATCCCTTCTCTGTCAAGTTCTTTCCAGGACATATATGACAGCCCACCTCTGTGTCATTCTCATGGTAGATAGCCGCTTTGAGGAACCATTTTCCTGTAGAGATTATCATGTAGTCAAAGCTCTGGTAGAGATTTGTCCAGTTCGTATCAAGTTTGTCAAGCTGCAACTGAACTTCAGATGATGAAACACCATTATTATCTTCAAAGATGGCAGCTTTTACAAGGAAAGGAGACCAGATGTTTGACATGGTAAAGTTGTAAGAAGCAAAGTGCCATCTTTTGGATTTGTACTCCTCATCATGGTAAACTTCAACTGCCTGTTCAACCTGCAGGACCATATAGTTCGATCTAATAAGCTTTTTAATCCCCTTTTGACTCTTTTCATGACTACAATCACCAAAAAAATTGGATCACTTGTGGTGCCCTCATTCAACAAAAGTTCACATTGCTTAGCATGCTCTTATTACTTTAGCAAAAGGAACATTTTAGGTGACAGTAACAAGTGACAAAGTAAAACATCCTGCCTCACAAGAGTGCAGTACAGCGGTGGAGGTGCTGGGTATAGCTAGAGTTCATAGTAAAAATGGTTGTGAAGCATAAATATGTTGTGATGACTGAAAAAAGCAAGAAATGATTAAGGGAAATGAAGATTTAAGCACCACCATATTGTGACAGAAACTTTTCAAGTGTTAGGACTGACTAGAGTTGTAATGGTAAGTTTTGGACATGTCTAACCAGGAAATCAATTCTGATCAACATTCACCTTGGAAACAAGACGAATTGCTACTCCATTGAACAACCAACATTTGAAGGCCCTTGTGTATGAATGCATCAAATTCTTTGGGTAACTTTCAAATGGTACATCATGCAATTTGCAGAAGCATAATAATATACAACAAATGGTTTAAAAAAACGAACATGAAGCAGTGTAAATTATGCATGAACTGGCTAGTAAAACAACCTCATGAACTAACAAAAAAGCGCTGGGTTCATTATGATTTGGCTGGTGAAGCACTATAATAATCTTGAAAAAATTACCGAACAAGCCAGAATCCAGTACAGAGCATGATAACATAATGAATTCAGACATATACAAACCACCAAGAGTCAAAGAGAGTATGGGACATGCAGAAACAATCATGATAAATGCTTATTTATTAGTAATTTCAATAGCATTCATAAAAGAATGAAGGTGAAGAATCGATGGTGCTCAATCACAGAACAAACAAAAGATACTGTCAGGCAATGAAAAAGTTACCAAACACCCAAATAAAAGATATAACAGCAGTCCAGATATGAGATCAATTGTTGACAGCAAGATCAATGAGATTTTTTGGAAAGGCCACAAACTAATGGGAAATTAATGAGAACAAATTACATGGGAAAAACAAGGATCTGAATGTCCCTGGAAAACTGTCCGAACTGAAACAGAAGTGAAGCAAACTATCAACCATGTATGCATTAACAGATCTCGGCATGGTCTCAAAAACCATAGCATAAAGCTTTCATTAGAATTAAAAACACTGAAACTAAAACGGTTTATTTTTGTCAATTCTTTTTCGGTTAACTACATGTTTATTCTACTCAATATAAATTTTCTAATAAATCAGAAAGGTGCAGCAAGGGAAAATGTGAAATGCAGTTCAACTGTCCAAAGCGATGGTTCAAATTGCTTAACCAACCCCAAAACTTACTGTTGAGAGAATGCAAAGCAATGACTGCACATGGTTGCGGGATATTGAATCACCGATCAATGCCCATCTTTTATTCCTCATAACCTCGAGAAACCTTTGAGCATCAAATGGAGGTAACTCGCAGTTTCGTGGATTCCACCTCCATAACAGATAACCTGAATCTGGTCGTCCATTCCTCATACAATTCTGATGACCTTCAATCAAGGAGCAAGTGGCATTTGTGTACATTGGTCCGGATGTATTGGGAATCCAATCCCCAGTGAAAAGATCACACTTTCCATCATTAAGTTCTGTAAAACCAAAGCTCGGTCTCAATAAAATCTGTAGTGAGAGATTTTATGGAAAGTAAAGGGGCACTAATCTTCAAAATAGATACTAACAGGTTCATTTATCAAACACGCAGCTAGAACAACATCAATGAGCACTCAATTGAATAAAAAGAGCAATTAACCATGCAATACTAGCCGAAAGCACCCATAATTATTTCAAAAAAATTGTACAGTAACAAGCGAACCTTGACAAACCCACCAAAATTTTCAATCATGCTGATCACAAAAACTATTTTATGCGCTTAGATCTCATAGTACACTCAATGATGAATAAATTTACTCCCAGCTTATCTAATCTTCACGTACAGTGCATGCAAAATCGGAAAAAGAAAAGATATTCGAGAACAAAACTCAAATTTGTTAATTTTGTTACCTTCTTGAGGTGTCTCGTCTTCGTGTTCTTGTACACCGGAAGATAGAAAAGTCTCTGAAGTGTTGACGGAAGCAGGTGGCTTTGGCATATCAACAGTAACAGGTGGTGGTGGTGGTGGTGGTTCTGGAATCTCAGCAGAAGGGACAGGTTCCTTTGACAATTCAACAAAAGGGGTTTCTATATTTGGCTCAAAACTTGAAGACTGATAGAAAAAGAGTCTACAAGCAAAACCCAACAAGAGAACTGCAACTGCTAGCTTAAATATCCAGCTGCTGTACTCATTAAGAGACTTTAGCCTCCAAATTAACTTCATTTGCTTGCTTTTTCTACACTGATTTGAGCTTTGTTGCTTCTTCAAAAGCTCCCTTGATATGATCAAGATCTCGAGCTTTAGTAATGGGAGTGTCAGGCAGTTATACAAGCAATCAAGAAGAAGAAGAGGAGGTGAAGTGGATCAACTAAAAGTAAGTGACCGACATGGAAGACTGTTATTTTTTTATATATATATAACATAAGCAAAGTTAATTAATGGAAAAGGCAGGTACGGAGAAGTAAAAAACAGAAGATGGGGTTGTCAGCTACCAGTTGTTTTTTATTTTCTTTATAATTTCACGAGAGGTTTCAATATTGGCCCAATAGGTTAAATTTAATAACAATATAACACATGGTTCCTAGCCCCTTGAATAGGAAGTAAAAATCCTTAATGATAAAAAAAACACCATAAGTGTAGAGAGAACAAAAACATTCAATTTCTTTTTCATGTTTCCACTGACCATGACCGTTACAATTTCCTTATATATAAACAACCAATAAACTATTATAATTATGAATAAGAAAAACTAAACTAGAAAAATACTCCCTTTGATTAGAAAAACATCACAATAAAAAATAGGAAAAATATATTTTCTAAAAATAATTAATCAATGTCTTTAAGTGGGAATGAACTCATTCTCAAGTTTAGTTCTTAGTTAGAAGTTGTTCTTCATTAAAAAATCTTGTTTTTGTACGTGAGTCACCCATTAAAGATCTTTAACACAACACATTTGTGTTAAGGTGCTCTACCATGAATTTCTAACATAATATTTCTGTGTGAAGTATCTTATTAGTGAAGTGTCTTGTTATGGATTTCACCCCATGATAACAATTGATGTAGTTAAAAATAACATACCACTTCATCCCCTCCAACAAGCATGTTGTGTTTTGCAACTTCTTTAATTCATGAAGCAAAACAATTACTAAGAATTATTGGGCTTTTTTCCAACCATATTTGTTCTATAACACATACCAAAATAAAATAATCAAAAAGAATCCTTGGATTTTAATATCAATTAATATATACAATAGCGAATAATAAGGAGTTTGTTACATGTCAAAACTTTAAAAGATCAAAAACACTTGTAAATATATTCATTTTTTATTCATTTATGTCTTCAATCATCATAATATTATCACAACCTTTTGTATGAAAAAAATGGAATATCATAATAATATTTAATAAACAATAAACTAGAAAAGATATTCTCTTCGAATAAAAAATAGAAAAGCATCATGAAAAAAAAAATTATGTCCCATATATTTTTTTTGTCATGTTATATATATATATATATTATCACTTTCAAAATTTGAAGTCCATAGAAAGTGATTGTGTAGTAATTGTTAATGATTTGTGATTAAAATAGTTAATGATTGGGAAGGTGTAGTAGTTAATGATTCTTTTTCTTAAAAAGAGAAGTAATCATAGATGGTAAAGTGGCGTAGGATTCCACAATTAAAAAAAAACAAATGGTTTCTTAAAAATAATCGAAATAGATTCATTTGAAGATTTGTATATTGATTCGGTGATGATCATTTTTCTAGCCGATCATGAGACCGGTCTACGGCCAAGATTTCATATGGAGAGTTTGCTGCTACAAGAATTGATGTCGCCGCAAATGATGCAGATTTACCCTAAAGTTCCAAAAGCTGGCAGAAGAGGATTTTCAATGTTTAACAAACAAAAACTCTTCGCGACTTTAATAGTATTCGGTAATGGTCCCAGCCCCAGCATCCATCCTCTCAAGAGGGCATTTTGCCCGTGGGAAGACTATTCTTCCCTAGGTCGTTGGTTTTAAACACCATTATAACTTGGTCCCTTTTATTTGACTCCTGTTGGTTGACTTTTATAGACCATTGTATTGTTAAAACGTCTTGATTTCTCTACTATGCTGGTTTTTCTTTGAGAAATTAAAAGCATTGAAAGGTCCATTTTGAATATATAAAATGAATGAGTAGGTTATGATCAGATTATAACCTAAGGATTGGAGAATAATTTACTCATCCAAATAAGGTTGCCAAGGTCGCAATTTTAACACGACACGGAATTGTTACTTGAACTCAGATTGTAAAATCAAAGATCATAAGTAAAATATTTCGGTAATAAAAATCATAAAATCACATCTAAAATCGTTTTGGTATAAAAATTATAAAATCATAAATAAAATATTTATGAATACAATACAACAATATTATAGCCATAAAACTTCATTAGTTAAGATTTATACATGATTTAAAATAACTTAAAAATAATTATACGATTTTAACACAATTATTAATGCTAAAGAACACATTTTTAACACAAAAAATGCAAATTAATATACATCTTATGATTAGTATACATCTATTTATTACTAGAGACGTGATTAGTATACATCTTGTATGTGGATGCCTAGAACAATCAATCTACAAAAAAACCCATCGTCATGCAGTATTTAAAATCCAAAACCTTGCAATGTAGTAGTGGAAACAATCTTTTACACTGACCCAAAATCCATAATAAATAATTTCAAGAGGGAATTTACAATTACCATTCAAAGCATTTACAATTTCACTCTTGTTTTTAAGCCTAAAACCCCCCGTTTTCATCCAACATGCCATCATTTTTATCATCATATATGCAAACCTTTTGCAAGACCAACAACAAACTTATTTTCTTTTCTTTTTTCACTGTGGGTACTGGGTAATCCAACAACACCATTTTCTTAAACTAACATTAGCTTTCATACCCAGCCATAAACCAAGATTCCTCTCCTTTGGTTCCTAAAAATTGAAACTCCATCAATCTCCTTCCCTATCTCCAGCAGCTCCATCATGATCCAAGACTAGCTCCTACTATAGTTAACTTGTCCGGTGTTCCCTTCATCAAACTAGCATAAAAAGGTCATCATCTCCAACAACTCTTGAGTCTTCCCTCACCAACTAGCCAACAAGAGCTATCAATCAATCTCCATTGTCCCTACACAAACTAAAATACTCCCTTACACAGCTCCCTTTCCAACAGCTCCTTCATCGTCGCCAACCAAACCTCCACGAGGCTGACCTGCTAGAAGCATTTATTTCATCTTCTTCTTTATTCTTTTTTGCCCTCACCAGTGATCTCATGCAATAATAACAAGGTTAACCACTGTGATGAGAGGAGAGGACAATTTGGGGACGAGAGGGGAACTGGTCTAGTGACGAGAGGAGAGGGATGAGAAGACTAAGAAGTTAGAACTAAAAGAGGAATTAGGGAAAAGAAAAGTAATTAATGAACCAATGAGGATCGTAAAATCCGATCAATTCAGCCTGATTTTTTAATTCTGACTGATTTTATTGAGTCAGAAATGATTTTACCGGGGTTTGATCTTTCTACCCCAGGCTTGTGCATTTTACTAGTAAAATCATATGATTTTAAAAACATTGCATCAAGATACCACGGAGGGGGAAATAAAGAAGCATGTGATTTTAAAGCCAGCCAAAAGCATCTAGTGGTTACCGTGTAATGAATCCTCCAAATCTTATTAAAAGCACTGTTTTTCACTGTTCAGCTGACAAATGATGGGCCACCACCCCCTACAAGAACATAAAAGCCTGCCCAAGTGCCTATGCCCTAATCTACCTGCTAATCATACATTAACTTCTGAACGGAACTATTCAAGTATTTAATGATCATCAAACCCTGTTTCCCTTTTTCTGAATGCCTTCGGCATTCCCGACCATTTCAATAATTAATCAGCTTGCCGACAGAAAGGCATCCAACTTTACAACCTAGGATGTGCAAGAAGATTTCATGAATACCTTGTTGCGTGTAGACATTGGGATGAATTTGGCATTCCAAGGACAAGACACCTTACGATATCAACAAAACATATGCAGATAATATAGGGTTGATGACCTCATAATCCCCAACTGATCAAGCTCCTTGATCACAAAGATTTCCTGGGAACCTTCATGCCGAAGCCACGTTTTGCCTTCTCAACTCTGTTCAAAACAGTCAGCAATCAGTGTTGCATCAATATACATTGAAATCCAGTCCCCTGAAAGCTAGCAAGTGTAGTTAGTAAGAAAGCGCGAGCTGCCCCAAACTAGAAATATTCTGCACTTCCCAAGCCTTTTGATGGTGATTTTATGCATATTGATCAAGGCAAAAATGAAAACCAAGCAGTATCAACTGCAAAAAAAAATTAACGAGAATTTCCATCCTTTAGTTTTCAGACATACTTGAGTTGATATTCTGTTCTCATAGAACAGAGCAACAAATTCCACAAGATGTTCCTTCTCTTCCTTTTGACAGTCCAGGCACACGACGCAAACACAAGCGATGGTATTCATGATAAAAATTTGAGCAGCCTTAATTAATTGCTTTTTATTTACAAGAATCACAAATTTTGGGCCAATTTCTAGGAGTGAATTTTAAAACTTGACGTTATTATCATTTCAAGTTTCTATCAAGTGTTGGAAAATTTGTTAAAACATGGTTAGTAATGAGACCAAAATAAAAGTGAAATTCACTCTCTTTTTTAGTTAAAAGCTTTGAAATTTAAAATTCAATATAAATTCTTTAAAATGGAATATTAATATGATTTAAACAAAGTATTGATGAATAATAAATTGATCTTAAAAAACCCTTGATTAACGTGCTTCAGTGAAATTCGAAATTCTCAAAAACAAATTTATCTCACATAGCATATTTATACTTATAGAAAAAAAAAACTTTTTTGGTGTATATGAAATGAAAAGTTAGAAAGTTAAAAATTGAGGCCAAAAGACACAAGCTTTTAGACGTGAGAGGTCCTACGTAAAGCAAGTTTTGAAATCTAAACTAAAGTGAACCTCAACTAAAGTGGTGTTATTGAAATTTTGAAAGATATATTGCAAAGACCTTAGTTGTGCAAAATGAGGAGTAATATTCTTATAGACAAAGTATTCATCATTGATGACAGCAAAAGTTTTATTACTTTAAAGTGCTTCAAACAAATGAGCATCCTCTTTTATTTTAATTTTTAGTTTTGATGTTGTTATTATTAGTACACGTGTAATTTTGATTTGGCATTAATTGCAAGTTTTTCTGAAAATAAATTTAATATCCATTTTAGATTTTTATTATTATATCTGTGTTGAAAGCATGTTTGCCATAAGTTTTATTTTACATGCTTATAAATTTAAACTTATATGAACACTTGGCTTTTCTTAAATATCTTTTATATTTTAAATTATGAACAACTATTTATCCTTACTCTAATACATTATAATTTAATTGTTTTCAAAAACAATACGTTGCATAGTCTGAGGCATTGTATAAGAGACCTTTAGTAAGCAGTTGTGGTAGAAGAGGAACTTACGTTGGAGCAAGTCTGCCAAGGCGATCTAGCTCTTCGCCAGTGTCCTCATCAAAAACTCTCCCGGAAATTTTGACAATATAGAACTTCTGTCTTGTGATTGGCAGTCCTCTAGTAGAGAGTCGGTCAAGATCTTTCTGATGCAGCTCTCTCCCATTAACAAAGACACCTGTGTTACCAGCAGCACAATTTTCTGGCATGGGATAGTTAAATTCTTCAATGGAAGGCTGCAGAAGAGCAAAGATTGTTAGACATGCGGGAATATTAAAGTTGGGATCAAAAGAAGAAATATCCAAACCAATGATATCTTGATCTCACAGGAATAATGCCAGCGCAAGGTTGTCCAGTCACACCCCAAAATCCAGCTCGAACGTCATACCTGGCAAAGGCAGATTCAGGGCAGATGTTAGTATTTTGAGTATAAAAACAAAGGCCTCATGCTTTGACAAGAAGAAAGACATCAACAAAAGGAACTGCTTGGCTCTATTGTAAGGAAAAATCTTCTACATCTTTTACATGATAATTTACCCAGCTACCAATTTTGGATGATAGAGGTTCTGTAAATATGTAATCACAGAAAAAATGGTACTCTTTCCTTCTTCATTTTATTTTTATGTCTTAGCCATTTACTCATGAGCCATTTTGTAGTGCAGTAAGTATCCTATAAGGAAACACAGATATTTGACTATTACTATTACTATACAGCACTAATGTTTTGCAGTCAGCATTGTGCCGTCATTTACAGTTTACGAGCACTATGTTGCATGTACAAGTAATGCGACAAACAAGATGCAACAGAGGAAATACTAACCAATAATCTCCAGGCTGAATTGGCCCTGCTAGCTTTTCAGCCCTTTTAACCAGGTGATCTGGAATAGGTTTCCCGTTAATGAAAACGTTGGGTTTTTCATTATGCATGTGTTGATTAGATCTTGAGAAATCCCTGAAGCTCTTTTTAATAAAACCCACCAAGAATGGTTCAGTCCCCTTGTTGCTCTTCAACCGATTCTCTTCTTTGCTTGCCTCCACGGAGTCTTGAGATACACTGGTATGTAGATACTCATTGAAAGGAACTTCCACTTCAGTTTCCATTGAGAAATCTTTCACGAAGCTCTGCTGAGAAATTCTCTTCTCAATTATAGCATTATCCTGCTCTGTCCATCCAACCCTGTTTCTTTTATCACATTTGTTTTCTGCATGACTAGACAAGACATCACCAGAATGCTCTTGGAAAGGTGAGCTTTCAAATGTTGAAGGCACTTCTTTTATGGGAAGCTCAGCAGCATTAGAAAAATCTCTCTGAACAACCACGCTATCCAGGTTCTCTTCCTCGTAAGTAATAGAAGATGACAAACTAGGGTCATGTGTTTTCTCACATTTGCTTGGGTTTAGCTTCTGTTCTTCTGATAGTACATCTTTGAAATCTGCCGACTGGAAGTCATACCCAGGATTATCAAAATCATCGGAGTAATTTGTACCAACAGCATTCAAACAGCCATCAGAATTTAATAACACTTCTTCAGACACCTCATGTGAGGAACTGTCAGCCCCAGCCACTATTTGCTTGCTTTCAGCAGGAACAGAAATAATCAGCCTCTTGTTTTCTATTTCAAGCAAGATAAGTGCTGAGCAGGCACCACATTGCAGCTTTCGAATGTTCTTCTCCCTTGCTTTTAGTTTTCTAGGCAGTTTTAATAACTCAAAGCAATTATAACAACTTATCAATGGAGCCCCACCAGCTACGGGACAGCAAAGCTGTTCATTTCCACTGCCTATCACCACCCTTCTAGGACGACTCTGGGGAAAGCCATCCATATCTGATTCAACATCAATTGGCCATCTTAAATGTGGCTGTGGATTCCATGAACTCAATGCAGGGGGATTTGCTTGAGGATATTGAAATGGTGGCCCATATGTTACTGGATTGACATGGTGATTAAAATTGATTTCAGCTGAGTTCAATGGGAATTTTATATTGCCAGGAGTGATGGGTGAGGCTTGTGGAGGATCACACCAGTTGGTGTTGTAGCAATAAAAACAGGAGCACGCAGGTACATGATGCAAGCTTTCATGGGGATACGATACGAGAGGTTCATGACTGAAATCAACATACTGCCCTGCAAAGTTGGCACGAAGTGACTGATGCAAGTATTGTTGGGGTGGTTCATGGGTACGCATCCTGGGAGTTTGTTGATGGTATAGATCCACATAAGCTGGCATTTCATTTGCAAAAGGTTGTGATGGAATGTATGGGTTCTGAATATCCATGTCATCACTTCTCCTACAGGGAACAGGTCCGCGGCCATAGTGCATGAAATAAGGGGGATTCGCAACATGGTTATCAGTAGGCAAGCTATGCATCGAACTATTGTAAGCATCACGACCATGGTAATGATCAGGAGGAGCTATTTTGCTGCCCATGGGAATCCTTTCCCTCTGTTTCTCATCCAAAGAACAAGTCTGCATGAGTTGCTCTTGCAACTCATCCAACTTCTTAAGAAGCACAGCTCGATCCTGTTCTAAATATGCAATTTTGTCAGGAATGTAATAATTCTTCACTTGCTGGCTGGAATCACAAGGAGAGGATCTCAAACAACAGTTCGAAGGACCCTCATCAGGATAAGCGAAATTTGGAAATTTACTTCCTTTGACAAACGTTCTGAGATTCCCTCCCCGTAAACCCTCTGTATCTGAAACCCATTGATCCATCACTCTTGCTGGCCTCAGAAACTCAGCAGAACTCTCAAATTGTTCTGAAGTTTCTCGAATACCTTTCCCTCTACTTGAATCAACTGACTCACATCTATTCATGTTCATGTTGTTACTATCTCCGTAAATCCTATTATCAAGCAGGAGCTTCAAAGGTTTTTCTTTCGCTGCATCACTTTGATAACCCATTTCCTGTTCCTTCAAATTTGTGTTGCTATTAGCAGCCAAAGCCACCTTTTTTTCCGCTTCCGACAGAGGACTATTAAGGATTCTTGCTTTTCTCCCGTTGTTTATAATTTCATCACTCTCCCTCTCTGTCTCAGATGCATTTCCTACCCCACCACCTTCTTTCTCAGATAACCTCTCCAGTATCTCAAAACCCTCTTCATCCCTCTCCATTCTAGACTTCTCCACTATCCCGCCATTAACAGTCACTTTCTTCTTTGCTGCTTCATTTATAAAAATAAGAAAAAAACAATTCAAACTCCCTATTTCACCAAAAATGGACCTTTTAATCACCTACTTTCATTAAATGAAGTGCCCGGAGGGAGAAAACCTTGCACAAATTGAAACTTTGAAGCAATTGTTCACAAGTTGGAACACAACAGAAGTTACAAAAAATCCAAACTGTCATCTGATTTGTCACCAGCAAAACAAAGAGAAGAAAACAAACAAAACCAAAATCAAGTCAAATGGAGGGTGAAACAAAACTAACCTCGAAGAACAGCATCACAACCACCACACTGGTACACGGAGTCGGCAGCAAGCTCTGGTAAGAGATTTTCACACTTTGGACAACGACCTAACTGAACTTTTGTTGACCCTTCAGCGATTATTAAAGCTCAAAAACTAAAACCCATAAACCAAAACGCAACAAAATAAGCTCACCCCAAAAAAAGAAGCCCGAAACAAGCCTCGGTAACATCTAAGACAACAAGCAAAAGCCTCGGAACTACTTACTTCAAGACAATACACGACGATACTTCTAGTTTTGAAGCTTATTTTTTTAGAGAACTTTGAGGTTTCTATTGAAGTATAAAACATTTAACATTTGTCTTGCTTTAGAAACAAAGAGGAAATAAGACATAAAAAAAAAAAGGACAATTAGAAGAAACTAAGTGTTGGGGTTTGTTTAAAATCTAAGAATCTGTGGTTCCCGATAAAAGTGAAAGTTTGGAATGGATGGAGGGAATGAGGTGGACCGATTCTCGACAGCACTGTTCTTTTTCTTTTTTTAACCTTTTTCCCGGGAAAGCAAGGGGAAATGGTAGGGAGAAAATGTGGAAATATGTGTGGTGGTTTGCTTGCAAAAAAAATGTTTATACCGATTTTCGATAGCACGGTATCGTTTTTACCTTTACATGAATTATCGCATGTTAAAGCAGACTTGACAGTGACACTTGCATGCCATGTCTTGTTTCGAGTAATCACTGCTCAGATTTAAGGTTTTTCTTTCTCTGTGAACAATCCAATAATGCCAACTGGAAAAATTAGAAACAACTGGTAAGTGGTAATTCTTTAAAGAATTAAAATGTAGGACTGATATCATTGGAAAATACATGTGATTCATTGATTTGTTTTATTCCTTTCTTTATTTTTTATATTAACGATAAAAATATTCTCATATATAATTTTTATTTCATCAAAATTACATTTTTTTTTTAATTAAAAAATGATTGACATGCTTTTTATCCTTAAAAAAATTAAGAAGTCTTGGCGAGGGTCTAAACTTACATACCCATGTGCGCTAAACCCTCCTCTATGAGGTTTCGAGCTCAAATCTAGTTTTTCAGATCCGAGTATTTGGTCTTTTCTATATATATATTTTATTATTCTTATTGAAATACATAGTAAATGAAATACTTAGAAAGATATTTAAATTAAATAAAAAAAAAGATTCCAAGAATACAATCTTGTCAAATTTGATAATCTAAGCCAGATATTAGGTGGGTTGAGTATGTCAATTAAAAAATGTTTTGCTCATATATTTAAGAGAGAAAGAGAAATACAAAATCTACTGGTTAAATACATCAATCAAATTTAATTGGGTTATGCTAAGTCAACCTATATCATTTAATTTAAATCGTGGCTTGGATAAAAATCTAAATTGGCTGGCTATTATATTGACGTGCTAAATAAGTTCAATAATATTATTGAAAAAATCTCCATGGCAGCGCAGTGTAGCGCAACTAACTAGTTTTTGCTAATCTATTTCATGGGTGTTTCTTTTCTAGAATCAAGACTTATTAGAAAAAAAAACTTTTCGATCGAGGGGAAGGAAGAGGACAAGTCATGGTTTAGAACGAAGAATACAAACTGGAGTAGCGCAGCTTCTGATTGGGAAAGGTGTTTTGGCACGTTCTACCGAGCTAGATGACTAGATAATCGGGGTGCATGTCGTCGACGACCGACAGTTTCAATAAATGAGATAAGGAGGTGGATGGTCGTCTGACCATGTCAAAATTACCAGCGTCGCTAAATGCAAGAATTCTCTCCTGGATGGCTTGGATTGAAAGAAAGCTACAGATTGTCATTACAATAAACGTGTCGTGATCGTTTACTTCAGCCAGTCCTCTCTTCCGGAACAGGCCGTTCTCCTCAGCATATGACTTTCCACCTAAACCTCAACAAAGTTTTCTTCTATTACAAGAAACAATATAATCCCCAGTATCGGAAGAGTGGGTTTACGCATATATAATAATGCAAACTGCATGCTATATATATATATATACTAACTACAAAATAAAAGCATTCTCATTTTTACTGTGCATGTTGGTATTATTCACACAAACTTATATTATTATTCATTATAACAGTAAAGTTATCATTTTCTCCTATATCTAAAACTTTTTAGCCCCGGGTATCAAGGGTATATTCGAATTTTTCAGGGAACCTGAATGGTATTTTCATATTTGTTGCACAATGAAACGACATAAATAACCTTAAAAACAACAAAAAAATTCACTTGGGCATAGGGCGTTCTTGGTTTCTCCATAATTTTTTGCATACAAATCAACTATACTAACCCCTGAAAAAGACAAAAACAAGAAATTTAGTTAGGGGTAACGTGATATTTTCCACTCCGGTTATTTCATAATTCTGACTAAGTGAAAGGTTGCAAACATTATTATCTAATATTTTATTATATTTCCACACACACTTCAGAGCTCATTGTTCAGACGCGCCTCTAAGGCGACACGTGATGGCTCTTTAAACGGTCAAAACTTCTCTTTTCCCGTGTCAACTGCTTCACCTCCCTGTCCTCTGTCCACCGGTGTCGCACATGCCCGTCGCTAGTGTATGATTAATCGCAGATGAACGGTTTTAAATGTTTTCTCCATTCTCTCTCTCCTACTGCTGCAACTTGCGCCTTGGTCCTTAGCGTTTGTGGTTTGTCAATTTTAGTCCCTGAGGTTTTTAATTGAAAGTTTGATTATTTTCAATTGTGCCATTCAATTAAAACTAACTATAAATGTTGGTTTTTATTTAAGTCCTTATTCTTTCAATTTTTTTATTTATTTTTAGTTTCTTTAATTTTTCGATTCACAGGTTTCATTTCTTTTAATTTTTTCCTCCAAATGAAAATTTTTATATATGCTCCTTTTTATTTTAGTCCTTGTTTTTTTATTTTTTTTAACAAAATTAAACAACAATTACCTTTAAAAATACCATTATTTATTTCGATCCCAAAGTGTTTATTTGTTTCAATTATATTCTTAAATTGATATTAATTATATGTATTATTTTGATTTGTTTTAATTGTGTCATTGAAATTTATCATATATGTTACCCTTCCTTTCGGTCCTTATTCTTTTATTTTGTTAACAAGATTACACTGTATTTTTTTTAAATAGCTTTATTTGTTTTGGTCCCAATATTTTTATTTGTTTTAATTTTATCCTTCGATTAGAATTAATTATATATATATATATATATAGCTCTTATTCTTTGAATTTTTTATTTAATATTGATTCGTTTGGTTTTTTTTTGTCATTCTTTGACAATGTTTATTTTTTATCCGTATTTCTGCATTTATGCTTTTAGTTTTTATTTTTAATTTTTATTGGGGTTTTATTTTTAATTGGTTCAATCCTAAAATTTTAATTTATATTGGTGATCATTATAGAATTAATATTGCGTCATTTTTCTCTTTGTTCATTTTTTTATGTTATTTTTATTTGTTTTTTTAAATCAAATGATTTTTATGATTTTATTCTTTGCCCGATAATAATGATTATTTTTTAATTGTTTATTTGTAAAAATGTTTTGTTTTTCTTAAGTTCTGCGAAATATTTTTTTTTAATAATTTTAATTGTTTTAGCAGCAATGTTAATAATAATTTTAACTATTATAACAATAATAATGACTGTAATGTAGGGATGAATTTTTAATTTATGTTGTTTTTCTTTTTGTAGATAGAAAATTAACTATTAATTTTTTTTATTTGAATATTGCAAGTATTTTTACAATTTATATCTTGTTTTTGTGTTTGATTTAAATTAAATTTAAAATAAATTAATCCTAATACAATGTATTCAATAATTCAGATATTCAAAACATCTTACTTTTTTAGCAATGATGATAATTTTATACTGGTTATTTCGTTGAAAACTATTAAAAAGATAAATTTATATCGATTTAAAATACTTATATTTTATAGAAAACTTGTACTTGACATGAATTATGCATTAATTTATAATATTTATATTCTGACTAAATTCTTACACAATTAATATTTTTGCAATGAAAAAAATATGATGCCACTCGTAACAAGGCGCAGGGGCATCGAGTAATGTGTGTGTGTTACTTAAAAGATAAAAGGCGTGGCTGCTTTATTGTGCACAAAGAATCAGTTCATTATTCATTGTTATAGTGTCATTACCATTTTAATCCCAAGACTGAAATTTTTTAACCCTCGGTACCAGGGGTGTTTTCAAATTTATCAGGGGACACGAATGGTATTTCTGGATTTGTTGTACAGTGAAACGATAAAAATAGCCCCCTTAAAGGACAAAATAAGGTAAATCGGTCCTTGAAGTTTATGAAATGCTTATTTTGGACGCTGTTCTTTTGATTTCGCCTTTGTTATTATGTTTTTAAATATAATTTTTGATTTGTTATAATTATACCTTTCAATTGAAATTGATTATATATTTTGGGTTTCAATTCAATCATTATTCTTTTGATTTTCAACTGGGATCCTCAAATTGAAATTTATCATATATTTTATCTTTTATTTCAGTACTTATTCTTTTAATTTTGTAAAAACATTATAATATTTTTAAAATATCTTTATTTATTTTATTCCCAAGGTTTTATTTATTTTAATCTTATCTTTAAATTGAAATTAATTATATAGTTTATTTTAATTTGTTTTGATTGTGTTCTCTAATTGAAATTTATCATATTTCAGTCCTTATTCTTTTCATTTTCTTAACAAAATTACAATACAATTATTTTTTAAATATATTTGCTTGTTTCTATCCCAATATTTTTATTTGTTTCAATTTTGTTCTTTAATTGGAATTAATTATATATTTTATTTTTCATTTCGGTTCTTATTGTTTGTATTTTTTATTTGCTATTAATTTCTTTGATTTTTTCTGTCATTCTTGGACAATGTTTATTTTTTATCCTTGTTTATGCATCCATGTTTTGAGTTTTTGTTTTTATTTTTTATCATTTTATTTTTTATTTGGAATTTATTTTTATTTCATCTCGTCCTAAAGTTTTAATTTATGATGGTAATAATTTTCAAATTAATATTGTTCTCTTTTTCTCTTTGTTATTTTTTTGTATTTTATGTTATTTTTATCTATTCTTCGGACATATAATTTTATAATTTTATTGTTTGTGCTATAATAATGATAATTTTAGCTATTATTTTTTTGTAAAAATATTTTTTTTTATTTTAACAGAAATTTTTTTTATCCGTATCTATGATTTTATTTTTAATTTTTATCATTTTATTTTTTTACTAGGGATTTATTTTTATTTCATCTAGTCCTAAAATTTTAATTTACGTTGGTGATCATTTTCAAATTAATATTGCTCCCTTTTTTATTTGTTTTTTTTTATGTTTTTTGTTATTTTTATCTATTTTTCGGACATATAATTTTATGATTTTATTACCTGCACCATAATAATGATAATTTTAGTTATTATTCTTTTGTAAAAATATTTTTTTTTATTTTAATAAAAATTCTGTATAAATTTATTATTTTATCTAAATTTATATTATAAAAAAATCTCACATATTTAATTTTTTTATATTAAAAAAAATATGATATGGAGTCAAGGATACATTGGCTAGTGTGTGTCTAATTAGCAGCAGGATACAAGAGATGAAAGATAAAGCAGGGGGTCGTACAGAGTAGTCAAAAAGTCAGAGCTGGTGGACCCAGTTCCGTTGTTGGGCTGTATTAATCACGGTTGACCTGTCAGTCAATGGCTATTATCTTAACCGCTATCAATGACCGTAGCTTAACAGTAGCACTGTGAGCCCTCTAAAATCATTTGTTAGAGGGCCAGGTCCAGGAGTACCTAACCTAGAAGAACTTATTGGGCTACAACAGACCCAATGAATATTAATTTGGATATGTCAGTCCATTCAGATGACACGATTGATCCGGGTAATCCAACTTTTTTTTTTGGAGGGGTTTTGTTTAGGTAATTTTTATGGGTTATATATATATATATATATATATATATATAAGGGGTCGTCTAGCCTTTAGTTTATAAATGAGAAACCCTTAGTTTAGAATGGGCCTTTAGTTACATAGAGGGTAAAGAAAACAGCCTTTTAAATATGAACTCCAACGGCCATGAAATCACAAAAATGACCGCATTCAACTTCAATCCAACTCCTAACAGGGGTGTGAGACTGAAACTTTTGCAAGGTCGGAGCTGTGCAAACTTCATGCGACTCATGGAATTGGTGCCAGGCTGCCACCAAAACCAATTTGAACAGCATATTCTTAGCTTCCCGTCGAGATGAGCAGAAAATTATTCAGCAGAAGGCACTGGCATCAGAAAAAAGCCAGCAAGCCTCAACCACTACAATAGTCGGCAAATGAAAAATAAAGGATATAAAGTCCAACGCTTAGTATAATAAAATGTTATAGACAGGAAAAGGCAAATGATATAGCAAAACAGTAATAAACTTCAATTTACTGAAGATATATATATAGCAATCGAATTTTAACAATTGAATGGATGGATATGCGAATCAGAAATAAAAGAAAAGATGATTGTCCCTTGGCCCAAAACCCAAGTAAGAATGAGATGCGAGATTGCGATTTGCCGTTAAGAGGACTGTTGCGATTTTCGACCGAAGCTGTGAGTGTTCCAACGGAACAGAGAGGGGGGGGGGGGGGGGGGTTCTCGCTAACGTTCAAAGATTAATTCAGTTCGTGTTACGGGTGAGCAGATTATTTCAGTTCGTGTGGATGGTGAAGGTGTTTTGGATAATTATTCGAAGGTGACTGGGTGGTTGGTGACTGTGTTAGAGGCCGGAGTGAATGAGAGAAGGGAGTCGGTGGTGGCCTAGGGTCAGATGGTATCCACGCTCGGTTTGGTTCGGCCTTTCAGTTTCTCTAAAATCTAAAACTGAAATTGAATCAAACAGATTTTTTTTTCTAAATTTTCTAATCAAAATTATCCAAAAACTTTGAAGAGACATTGAATCAGCTAATTTCAAACCAGTTCTTACAGATAACACAGATAATAGTATGGTTAATCTGATCTCCCTTACCTGCGACAAATACACAGGATAGTAATTCTATGAACTGGACTGGTTCATCAACCTCATCACCAACTTCAATGATTTGGAGAAACCTGAACGAATTACCTCGTTACATATATATTTTCAATGTTACTTCAAGTGTAATTTATATTAAACAATATTACTTTTCTAGATGATTTCTTACATACAGCAGCATGGTCTCTAACTTTCTGCTCTGAACTGGTATTCGATTCAACCTGGATTATATTCGAATGGATTACTGGAAAATGAGGGGGAAGAGTGAGATAAAAAGGTATCGCCGATCATCGTTATATTTTTTTTAAAGCAAAGAAAGGGAGACAAGAAAGTTTGTTACCCATTTCCCTGCTCTTTAGGGACGTTCTAATTTCTGTGTAAAGATTATGAAACCTTACATTATTTTCTTCGCATTCACAGCCCTTTTTGTGTACAATGAACCAACATGTGTACATAGACAATAAAATCCATTACCATGCTTTCTGACCTGATGATCATTCCTTTCCTTGATCATCGTTCTCTTCCAGAAGAAAATCCTTATTATCCTGCAAAGCAATCCTTCCTTCTTGACCTGCAGACCCTTTTCTTGATCTCTTGGCATGCTTCCATAGTCGACGAAAACCCTCCCTTCCTTTTCTGGTCCACATGGAGATGGCAAGACCAAACTGTGCCTATCGATGAGATGACCAAGTGAAGCTATTTCATATGAATCATACAAGGGACTCCCGCAGTCCCACACATTTATAGCTGCCTGTTCTTCCTTTCCTTTCCCCTCCATATCCTAAAAACTTGTTCTGCTTCCCTTTTTATCATGTTATCGATTCCTGGAGGGTCTTTCGTGCTTATTATGAAGACCCCTGCATGATATTATTTTATCTCTGAAGTATTATATAATTTGTCGGGGACCATCGAGTCACTAAACATTTCTTGGAAGACATTTCGAAGATTGATGACCTAACACCAGATGGGGCTGTGATTGCTGCAAAACGTGATCCTTGACGTTAAAGCTAAGGATTCGTTTGCCTCTGCATCTAAAACGTGATCCTTAGCAGATTATTTTCCTTTCAATTCATCGTAGATGAGGAAACTATGAAGCAAGCCGTGCCTTCTCCTTTTCTTTTCCTTCTGGTGCTGTGATGCTTATCAAGGAGTTACTTGCATGATAAAATGCATATGGCAGTAGGAGCTAATTATCTCAAAAACTTACTATTTTTCTTTTCCTCGCTTTTTTCTCTCCTTTTTTTTTTCATTTTTAATTCTTCATTACATCATTGTGAAGCATTAAATAATCGAAAAGGTGTTGAGTGCTGTTCTGGGTGGCCGGCTGTGATGTCTTTATAATATCAAGTGCTTTAGTACAGGTGGCCTTTTTTCAGGATATGTTCCTGTCATTTCCATGACAACACCGCGTGCTTCTTTTCTCCTTGCTCTTTGAAAACTTCTTGCATGACTAGATTTGTACGGTGAAACATTCGGGTGAGATCATTTTTTTTATATGGACGATCAACTATATTATTTTTTATCAGATATTTTTATTGAATTTAAATTTGGATTAATTTGCCTTATCCAAGTTGAATTTTGAAACCATCCACATCGACTTCACTTCTTCCCTCCAGCTTCCCCGCCGTTCATTTGAATCTTCTCTTCAATCCTTTTCCTGAACTTCTAGTCTGATGTACCCTCTCCTCATCCTCATCCTCTTGCGCCTGTTCTCTTCCATTGACTTCCTAAAACTTCACACCCCCTTTCCCTATCAGAAGACCTCAAGGTCAGGTTTTTGATGGTTCTCCTCCACTCAAACTGCGTCTTCTTTGCTCTAACTTTATAGTTGTTATAACCCATTTCTAGGCTTAGATATTCTTGGTCAAAAAAACAAATCAGATTTTTTGAAAAAAGCTTATCAATTTGATTGGTTGAGTTAATTTCTACATCCTCTTTTCTCCTTCTATTCTAGATATAATAAAGAAACTATCTTATCTAAAATATTAGATTATTAAACGATGTCTTAAAATATAATTTTTATTATTCTTTAATATATTTTTTTAAATGAAAACTTTTTAGGTTTAAAACTTGCATATATATACACACTACCCCGTACTTGATTTTTAGGTTTATCAATTTGATTGGTTGAGTTAATTTCTACATCCTCTTTTCTCCTTCTATTCTAGATATAATAAAGAAACTATCTTATCTAAAATATTAGATTATTAAACGATGTCTTAAAATATAATTTTTATTATTCTTTAATATATCTTTTTAAGTGAAAGCTTTTTAGGTTTAAAACTTGCATATATATACACACTACCCCGTACTTGATTTTTTTATCAAATATAATGAGGGTATTGAGATTCAAACTCGTGATTATTAGATCTACAAGGTTCTGATACCATGTTAAAAAACCATTTTACCTAAAAACTTAAACTATTAAGTGAATTCACAGAATATAATTTACATTATTCTCGAACACCATGCATTGCAGGTAATAAATAACACGAGTACATGTAGGGATTATTATTACCTTGTAAATGGATATTTTATTTAAAATAATCCATTAAGAGCAAATAATCCTTGTGTTTCTAGCTACAAAACGATATCATTCATATATTTATGATTTAAGCTGATTGACTAACTAGAAATATCTATAATTTTTCTGGTGGAAATGAAATGCCAAGCAGAGAGGCTTCAAAACCTGTCATTGTTGGTACAATCCATTTTGCGAACACTTAATTTCTCTTGCAGTGGCCATTAACTGGCTCACATCAAATGAAAGGGAGAAGAGAGCAAGCCAAAGTGAGCACGGCGGCGAAAAGAGTGAATAGTCCTCTTCATGCATGGGTCCTCATAACAAGAGTTGTAAATGGTTTCACAAGAAAATAAGTATAAATTAAATGTCTAATTAAATAGGGTTTTTATTTATTTTAATGTTGTAGCTACGTAGGTTTTTTGGGTTTATAAAAGAGAGTGGTAGTTGGATTGTAGTAGTAGACGAGACGATACATGCATTCCTACTTACCCATCTATATATTCCGGCTCGGCGACAATGACACGGACGGATAGAAAAATATATAGCAATAGATTAGACGCAATATAATTATTAACTTCAGAATATACACAAGATAATTGAATCCATATTAATAAAAAAAATTGTTTTGTTACTCAATCTCAACTCAAAATCCACACGCGCGAACACGGGTATAATATTCAGATATATATGATCAGGGGCCATTTAGATATTTTAAACATCATTATTTCAAACATAAAAATAATTTTTCTTTAATTTGATACCATAAGGATACAATTATAAATTAAAATGTGGATAAAAATAAAATAATTTTGAACAAAATAGAGAGGTCGCGCCGATAGCCTCTCTAAACTCACGAGTAACAAATTAAAATAGGCCCTTTTTATCTGTAATTTAGTTCATTCTCAACCACTTATAAATGTTTGTCTTGGTACGGGTGAAAAAGAAAAGATAGGCTGGTGGGGGGATATTAGGTGAGTCATCAGATGCTGGGTTCGTATCAACTTATCACCTACTTTTAAAGTGGCAAGGGATTCTCAGTCACTCTCATCTCATGGGACAAAATATTCTTAATTTCAATTCAAGAATAATCATCTTCTGTGCCACCATATTTAATTAAAATAATATTTATAGCTGAACATGTACTGAAGTAAATAAAATCCAGTCTCCATACCCCTTCCTTTTTTCCTCGTGCTTGTCATGGAAATTTAGGGTTACGGTCTTCAGGCAAAAACATTGGACCTTGCCAGAGTAAAAGTCAGTGGTAGTAGTTCTGGGTTCCAAACCCTAATCAAGGCTCATCACAATTTACCCTGCGGATGGATTCTCTTTTATCTTTTGAGGCTACAGATTAATTGCCCGTTTATCGACTGGAAAATGATACGCTTTTACTCACCCATCCCGTTCGTTGCGCATAGGCACGCAAGTATTATTTTGATCCTAAAATCTTATGATTATGCTAATAAGTCCTTAGACAATCATTACTTCATTATGTTTTTGCCATTGCAGCAGTTAAATGATCGAGTTTTTTTTTTTTTTTAAGGGTTCGATTTTATAAATGAAATAGCTAGAAAATTATGTTTGAGTTTTCCATTTATCAATCCTCTTCTCCCATCTACCACCTTGGTTCAGACTTTCTGGTTTGAAAACTGCAACGAATTAAGGACCCGCATGCACCATGACATTATAAGGTCATATCCAGCGACTTTTCTTATGAAAATCATGAGGGAGGGGCCGATGCTGGTGCTGATTTTCTTTAATTTCCTGGGATGCTCGGATGAACAGGAACTGTCAGCTAGCATCCACACAAAATTGGAGATGAAGTTTTTCTCTAACTGCCGCTTCCATTGATGTGAAGTTTTTCTCTAACGGCTGCTTCCATTGATGTTTCAGGGGCAGGCTTACTGTCAGCATTGAAATCTGTGGACCTGGAGCATCAAATTACCCACTACTTTTGTCTCGTGATCGATATGGACGTTATGGACATCGCATAAACCGAAAAAACTCTCCCCATTATAGGGCCAGCACTCGGCAGGGTCAGCGATCCTAGTTTTGATCACATTTAAGATGTTGCTTAACAGCCAAGCATCACTTCGCTCAAGCATCAAAGATCCTAGTCAGTGGTTATATAGTTTTATTGTATGATAAGATGGGAGTGTTGATACGAGATTGTTTCAGATGAGGTATAATATGCGAGTTTTTTTTTTTTTTAATATCTTTGAGTTGACTTTCATCCATTAAAAAAAGAAAAAGAAAACAAAGCCCCGGCAGCTGGAGTGCTAGTGTGTGCTTGTAATTGTAGTTGATATTATTTTTATTATTATGATTTTTTTTTATTTTAGCATCCAAAAATAGCCTCATCTTTTTTTCTCACACTTTTCTTTAATTTAAATTATATACAGCATTTTTGGTTGTTGCTATTAACTCATCTAGCCATAAAATTAGCCATATTGTACGTGTGTTTTTTCCATTTAATTACTTATAGGAGGGGGGGGGGGGACCCTTCTTCTTCTAAAATAAATTATGTATAGTTAGACATGGAGCCTTTGTGTTCACTGGGGGGGGTGTAATTGTAAGAGAACCAAAACATAGCAGCCTCATAATGATTTTGTCTACCTACTCTCTATCCTATTCTACTCACTATCCTGACCTCCCCTCATTTCCTGGTTTCCGTACCATTTAGATCCTTTCATTTCTTCTCACGAGGGAAGATGTCAAATCCCACAATCTGCAGGCTCATGATGTGCCACGTGGCAAAAATTTACAAGAACATATCACAATCTCTAAGAATAAGTGAAGAGAACAGATGAGAAAGGAAATGAAGCAAAAATATTTTTCTTTTAAAAAAAAATAAAGGATAGGTTAATTTTCAAATACAATAATTAAGTAGGTCGTTTGCAGCTCATTTAGTGCAATTAATAAAAAATAAATTATTTATTTATTTATTTATTCCTATTATTTGGATTCGAGCCCGAAATTGATAATGAATGGAGAAAACCAAATATCCACGGCGGGAAATGATGATAACAAAAAAAATAGATACCAAACTGATATGAACGTAAGAGTAAAAGGACCTAGTGGACCATTAACCCAAAAACTAATGAAAGGACGCGGTGGTTAGGGACCATGTATAAATAGAGCAGTATCAACTTCCCTTCACATCCTGTTCTCCCTCTCTCTCTCAAAACAGACCGCTCCTTCTCTCTCTTTATTAGCAAATGCATAGGCTGACTAAAACCTCCCTAAATTAATCAATCAATCTTAATAATCACACCTGTCAACGCCGGAACTTTGACCACTTTTCCAGGGTTCCGGTGATGGCATCAGAGGACGTGAAAACAAGCGAGTCTGCTGTTTCTAAGATTGTGAATCTAGCTGAAGAGGCTAAACTCGCTCGTGAGGGCGTTAAAGCACCGGGACCCGCTCTTCTTAGCATCTGCAAGTCTCTTGTCGCCGGGGGTGTAGCCGGTGGAGTGTGAGTTCTATTCTTTTCTTTTTTTGGAATGTTTTGTTGATTATTGTATTAAAGAATCAACCGCTTTTAATCATATTTGTTGAAATGATTGTGATTTTTGTCGATTTTTAGGATAAAATTTATGGTATTTTTCTATTTTTTGTTAAATATAGATTATGAGGGGACTTTTTTTTTCCATACTAATGACTTGCTTTTTCCCCTCCTTGAAGAGTAAAAAACAGGATAATGTTTTTTGGTTGTGCATTAAAATATGTAAAAATATACTTCAAGGTTAAAAAGCCTGCTTTTTTAGAATATAAATAAAATCCCACTGTTCTTTATCCTTGAAAATGTAAAGGTTTGATTTCTTATGTTATGATGGGCTTTTGAAAGTCTAATTTTGGGTGGTTCATTGGTACCTGTTGGATATTAGTGGCAAATAAGGTGTATAACTAGGGTGTGAGTTTATGTCAAATCCATGGTTTTTAGATATTTTAACTTTTCTGCTTAGATATCACTTGTTAGTTGATCGGAATTATTTAAATTACTGAAAAATAGCTTAGTTATACAAATCCTAGTGCAAATGAAACCTGGTTTTGCCATCACCAATCATTTGTTCTGCTTACGAATGAGAAATTTTGGTATATTGTTAATTTTCTTATCTGTTAAACCAGGTTTAGATTGGCTTTGGTATGTGGTAGCGAGTTTCGGGTCATGGCTGGTGAATAAACAGCATACTTGTAGAATGACCACAGATAAGCGATAACACAGAAAAAAATGAGGGCATCTGTATGAAAATAGAGGTGGCAACCATTGAAGATAAGGAATAATTGTCTAATATTCATGATCATTTTTCAGAAGGTTATGATTATGTAGCGTGATCGGAGATGTTCAGATTGATTCATTTGTACTACTGCATCATAATGAATGGATAATTAGTTGCTGTCATCACTGTACTTTAGCAACTGAGTTTTCATGTTTTGCATAATCAACACCTGAGTGAGCATTTTCCACTCTGAAGACATTATCATATGTGCTATCTGTTTCAGGTCACGTACAGCTGTTGCTCCTTTAGAAAGACTAAAAATACTTCTACAGGTAGTTTTTGTTATTATTATTAAGCGATTTAGTCCTGACATTCTGTATCATGGACAATTACATTGCATGTTGAATATTATATTATTTTTAGATTTTCTCTATTATCATTCTGCATGTATGACTCTCTGTTTAACTAGAGTGACGTGTTTACTTTTGGAACATGCAGGTTCAAAATCCCCACAGTATAAAATACAATGGAACCATTCAAGGTTTGAAATATATATGGAGAACTGAGGGCTTAAGAGGGATGTTTAAAGGCAATGGAACTAACTGTGCTCGAATTGTCCCAAATTCAGCAGTCAAGTTCTTCAGTTATGAGGAAGCATCCAAGTATGTTTTGGCACTCCACCATAATATTTTGTCTCTCTGCTTCCTTGTGCATTCATTTAAGTCTGCCTACATAAATTCTGTGTTTTGCTCTTTTTTCCTGTAAACAGGGGAATATTATGGTTTTATAGGCAGCAAACTGGAAATGGTATGGCTGTCCCTCTATTTGCCTCAATATGTTACTATATTGTATCTGTGAAGTTCCTTTGCTGTTGAAATCCATTTGCTATTTTCCAACTTTTCATCACTATTTATATGGAATTCTTATCCTGATTTTCCTTTTGGTGGGAGTGATGTTGGTTTACGCATGTATCATTCCATGTTCTATCATGTGTGCTTTAACATCATATGCTCGTCAGTTCTGTTGCACTGGACTCTGGTCTTATCATTAGCAAAGCCTTTTTTAGCTTTTAAAGTACATCCATTGAGGTTAATCAATTTCCAGCTCAACAATAATTGCATAGTAGTTTCCTTCATGCAGATGATGCTCAGCTTACTCCTCTTTTACGTCTTGGAGCTGGTGCATGTGCTGGAATTATTGCCATGTCAGCAACTTACCCAATGGACATGGTTCGTGGTCGGCTAACCGTTCAGGTGCTGTGATCTATATATGCAATATGTTTGAGACACGCTGTCATCTTACTGTTTTGATGGCTTAAGATTATCCATATGAATACTTGCAGACAGACAAGACTCGTCAGTATAGAGGAATCACTCATGCTCTCTCAACGGTCCTTAAGGAGGAAGGTCCCCGGGCTTTATACAAAGGCTGGCTGCCTTCTGTAATAGGAGTTGTAAGTAAATAGCTCCTTTGCTATTGCTTTCATTTGCATTTGCACCATAGAAATCTTTGTTGTTGTGCACAGATACTTCAGATTTCATCAGTGTTGGGGTTTGCATTTCCTTCAGTAGTCACTAAACCAAAAGTTTTTTGTTCAAGCTGCACATATGCCTCTTTTAGAGAACCATCTGTTCTGTTACTTCATCTAATGGGCTGGAGTATGACATCTACAGATACCATACGTGGGTCTGAACTTTTCTGTTTATGAATCTCTTAAAGACTGGTTGCTCAAAACTAATCCATTTGGACTAGTTGAGGACAATGAGTTGGGTGTGACAACAAGGCTTGCATGTGGAGCTGCTGCTGGAACTGTTGGCCAGACAATTGCTTATCCTCTTGATGTTGTCCGACGAAGAATGCAGATGGTTGGCTGGAAGGATGCTGCTTCAGTTGTCACTGGTGATGGAAGGAGCAAAGCACCTCTTGAGTATTCTGGCATGGTTGATACCTTCAGGAAAACAGTTCGTCATGAGGGATTTGGAGCGTTGTACAAGGGTTTGGTCCCCAATTCAGTGAAGGTCATTGCACAAACTTAGTTTTGATCATCTTTATTTGGAATGCTTTGTAACTTCATCATTACCATTCAAGGAGATCTGTTTCTTTTTCTCCATTTCTAGGTGGTCCCTTCGATAGCAATTGCATTTGTGACATACGAGATGGTGAAGGATGTTCTTGGAGTTGAGATGAGGATATCTGACTGAAGTAATGAGAAGAATAAATCATCCTAGTTTTGTTATTTTCATTGCGAGGGAAATGAAAGGAACGATAGAGGGTCAGTTTTCAGGGATTATCTTTCTTGGAGGAGGTAGCAAGAGAGTTTAGAGCTAGTGTTAATGTTTCTCCAGTCTTGTACACAACTGTCTCCATTCACACCCATCTTTAGTTTCTAGATTTCTTATTCTTACTGCTATGGCAAATAATTATTTGTCGAAATAATGCATATCGGGTGCCTTTCTACTTAAGATTATTTGAAGTTGTATTTTACCCAGCTCTATTTGTGACAGCTTGTTCACTTGAGATATCCGTTAGTTATTTGGTGCTTCGTTTCAATATCTGATTTTGTTACTTTCCTCTGTATGTTGAGTTTCTCTTCCTGCTCACATGCAAGGGCTGTTCTTATCAATTGCGGATTTAAGTTCTCCGATAGATGATGATTAGCAATCGTCGTTTCATCAAATTCCACAATCTTATTTAAAATTAAATGGAAATGGCAACATAAGTTGTATACATTCAAAGCGATGAGCTAGCTTTGACGTTTTTATTGACTAGCAATATTACAATAAAGGATATTCATATCATCAAAACTTTCTGAAGGGAAAAAAAATGGAAGTAATGAAGAGAAACTCGTCGCGGTAAAAAAAAAACCCAAATGAATATAGTGGGATAAGAAATGTTACCTGGGCTCCAACGATGCCCTCTGGCTTCTAGGGGGCATCCTTGAGAGCGTTTCCCTTAGATAATCATAGCGGCTTCGGTGATATTCAATCCATAGGCATAGCTGCCTTATGGCTTCCCTCTTCTCTTCTCCGAGGTCTAATATCCCCTCATCCTTCTCTTTCAACAAGTTCTCTAATGCTCCCGCCTTTTTCTCCAGATGGCTGATGGCTTTGATCAGATTCTCCTTCTCCGCCCCTTCCATCCTCACCTTGACCTCTAATTGCTCAACCATCTCCTTCAATGCCGATTCTCGTTCTTTTGTATCTTGTAGCTGCACAGCTAACTCACCCACTTCCTTTCTCAATTTTTCCTTTTCATTATTTGTCTCCGTGAACCAATTCTTTGCGATCCGGATCTCCTTTGACACTACCAAAATGCAGTTCTCATACCTGTTGCAATCTTCTTCGAATTTCATGGCCAGAGCATCCAGTCCTAACAAAGAACTGTTTACTTTTTCCGAGATATCTGCAACCATCCTGTGATAAGCTTCATTATTTGCAGTGATTATCCCAGACAATATAGCAGCCCTTTCTTTGAGAACTCTCTGCTCTTGTTGATACCTCTCTTCTGCTTTTCTAGAGCTCTCTTCTTTCTCTGTTAGTAATTGTTCTGTGATGCGGAGCTTCTGGTTTGACAGCCGGAGCGTAACTTCTATATTTCGGACATTCTCAACCAAGGTGTTGATTTCATCTCCTTTTACTTCGAGATCTCGCCTCAGGTCCTCGATCATTTCTTCTAACTGCTCTACCATCTGATCTTTAGAACCCGTGTTCTTTTGGAATTCTTCTGCCATGTCTTCAACTTTCCTTTCTGCTACTTCAAGACTCACCTTGCACTCCTGAAACCAACTTTCAACTTGCTTGTGCTCCTCATTTAGCCTTTTTCGTGCCGCCTCCTCTTCATCCAGCATTCTCTGCTGCTCTGCAATCTGGCTCATGAAATCAGATTTCTGATTTTCCAATTCGATTAGCTTTTCTGTAAATTCTTCTCTTTCTTTCTCAAACTGTGATTGCGTTTGTTTTTTCTCAGTCCGCAGTGAATCCAATTCCCGTTGCAGATTGCTGGCCAATTCTGTTAAAGCCATTATCTGAGCAGAAGCTTCATTCTCTCCAGTTGACTGTCTCTCCTGGAGAAAAGAGAACTCGAGATCTCTCTCTGCTCGTGTCTTTTCCAGTTCAAGGATCTTTTCATGTAACCGAACCATTTCCTCTCCCAATAGTTCCTTCTCCTTGATTTCAGTACTTATTTGCTCACCAAGCTCAGTGTTTTTGTTGCATAGAGCCTCTACCTCCAGTTCCAGATCTTTGATTTGTTCTGTACAACTTTCTTTTTCTGCCTGGACTCTCTGCTGATCTGCAGTCTTGCTCAGTATCTCCTCTTTCAGATTTTCTATCTGAATAAGATATTCTGAAATTTCCAGAGTTTTTTTCTCGACTTGGACTCCCAGTTCAGCTTTCTGGCTGTGTAGGGACTCCAGTTGCTGGTGTAACACGTTGACCTGATCCATAAGCCCCTCAACATGAATCGATGTTTCATTACCTCTATTTACCATCTGTTCCTCCAATTCTTGTTTCTGGGCACGTATAGATTCCAAGTCTGCTAGCATAGTATTAACCTGCTGTGTCAGAATCTCTGCTCTAAATGATTCGTTCTGATTTTCCTCAAGTTTCTTTGTGAGAGCAGAAAGTTCATCTCCTCTTTCTCTTGACATCATCTCAAGTTCCAAAATCCGGGCTTCTAATCCATGATTCTGTTCTCCCAATTGCTTTGCTTCAGCCATTTTGATCTCAATCTGCACCTCAAGATCTCTATTCCGGGCTTGTGATGATTTCAGCTCTAGTTCCAGACCTCTTACTTGCACTTCTAATTCCTTTATCCTAGCTGATGATCCATTCCCATGTATCTCGTGCATCTCTGCAAGAGACGAATACTCCCTTTCCCTGTTACTCAATTTCTCCTTTAATTGACCTGATTCACTTATAAGCCCATCAATTGTGTTTTGTGCCTGCTCCATATCATTTGAGATTTCAGATAATTTCAAGGTAAGAGATTCATTCTCTTCCTTGGTTAATTTCATATTACGGACACAATCTGCAACTTGCTGTTCTGCAGATTCCAGCTGCTGCTTTGTGATAGAAAGTTCTGCTTTGAGAGCTTCTAGTTCTTGCCCTGTGGCAGATTTTTCCTCCTGCAGCCAATCAGTCAGGGTTCTCAAGTCTTCTGTGATCTTCTCACTCTCTTCATTGCTTTGCATGCAAGCCTCTTTCTCCAAAATCAAGCTATCTTTTTCTTTGTTCAGCTCTTCCAATTTTGTTTCCAGTTCAACTTCTATCATGCCAGCAGTATCTAGTTTTTGCTTCAGTTCTCCATTCTCAATCAAAAGTTGTGCTTTGTCAGCGTCTGACCTTTCAACTTCAAGCTTTAAATTTCTGATCATCTCCTCTGCTTCTCGTTTCTTGATCATAGCCATTTCATTATCCAACTTCAAAGCTTCTGCAATCTTCTCACTCTCTTCATTGCTTCTCGTGGCAGCCTCTTTCTCCAAAATCAGTGTATCTTTCACTTTGTTCAGTTCTTCCAATCTTTGATTCAGTTCAGCTTCTATCATGCCAACTGCATCTAGTTTTTGCTTCAGTTCTCCATTCTCAACAAAAAGTTGTGCTTTATCAGAGTCTGATCTTTCAACTTCAAGCTTCAAATTTCTGATGATCTCCTCTTTTTCTTGTATCTTGATCAGACCTGTTTGATGTTCCATCTTCAAAGCATCCTTTTCTTCACCTGTAGCTGTCAACTTTCTATTCAGTTCAGCCAGTTCTAGATTCGCAGCTTCAAGTTTTTGCTTCATGTCATCTATTATCTTTTGGTAATCACTTTCCAAACGACCATTTTTACTGCCTTTGTGCTTAGAAGAATCATCAGATTCTGAGTCTGAGCTTGATGAAGAAGAGGTATCTTTTCCATGAACTTTCTTTCTCAGCTCTCCTTTCAGATCATCATATTGCCCATAGAGAGAATTGTACTGTGTCTGTAAATCCGCAATTAACTTGAGAAGAGGCTCTTTTTTGGAGTTTTCTTCTGAGAAGCCATTTTGACCCTCAACTTCCTCTTTGATCTTCAAGATCCTTTTCACCTTGTCATCAATTTCTACAGAACAGGAAATGCCTTTACAGTTAATCATTGACCAAAATTACAATGGAATGACGAGCTTAAGGCACAAAACAATACATGTAAAGACAACTCAAAATGTGCTGCAAGATATGTCAGAGATTTTCATTTTTCCAGTTTCCACAATGCCATTTCACAACCTCCAGAATTACTGATAAAAGAAATCACCTGTTTTAGTTTCTTTTAGCTGTTCATCTTTCTCTGGATCTATGAGACTTCCAAAGAGGGACTTTAACGACTCTTGGAAATGATGCCTCTTCTTTGTCATCTTCTCTTCAAACTTCCAATCAAATTTCCTTGACAGCTATGCTTTCAGAACTGCATTCTCCATCTTCGCCAAAAAATTATAAAATCTGCATATCGGGGTTTAGATAATTAAACACAACAAACTTCCAGCCGCTTATTCATGGTTTACCAAACGTTAACGTGTATAGGCATTTAAATGAAACAGCTCAGCTGTGAGAAGATAAATGATCAATAAACAGCTAGCAAGATCAGGCATTCAAAGAAAACAACACACAAATGAAAGCATTCAAGCCGAAAGTTAGAGATCTTGTTAAACTAATCAAATAACGCTCGCCAGGTTGTATTTGTATAAAATATAAATCAGTAAAGATATTGACTTTGACCTGTTCTAGGCTAATGATATTCTTTCACTGACAGGCTGCAGCTCATGGTTATCCAAAGTCCTAACATCATCGATAAAATCTCACCATCATCCCCAAAACAGGACAATAGTTCAGATTTGATATTAATTTGATGAAATTCGAAATACAGAATCAGATTTTGCTAAGGAAATGAAAATCAATCCGGTCTGAATTACTAAATTTTATCGTTCCCTTGCTAAACCTAAAAGGCTATACCTGCATCTATATGGAAACTATAGCTGTTAGAATGGATGGCTGGTCCCTACTAAAACTCAGCTATTAAGGCAAATTATCCCAAACATTAACTGACATCATCATTTCAGTAGATATATTCAAACTAAGAACAAAATCCACGTCACATTCAGATTCCCCAGACACAACCAAGCAAATAAAGTTATCGTCTGCTAACCAAATTTCAGATTCGCCTATTTCCAAAATCTCCCATCTTCTTTTCACTATAACAAGTCCACTAAAAGAGTTTTTTTTCTTCCCGACACACCGATAAACTTACCTTTTTTTTAAAAAAAAAAAAATCATTTTTCAACTAAAAAATGGATAATTAATTGGCCAAACATGTCATTATAGATCTGGCACCACCTCATCACCACTAATAAGGAATCATATCAAATCACCTCCAGAATAAGTAGTAAGCAATTTATAGAATTCTTTCAAAAAACAGAAAAAGACAGCTTAATACTATTAAAGGCCAGCAGTTGTTTTTTGGTATTTTTTTTTTATTTCCAGTATATAACACTCGGGAAATTTTATGGTGCATAGTACTAATAAAAAACCAATTTAAAAAATATTACTATTATAAAAAAATAATTTAAAATCAGAGAATATCCAATTTTCAAAGCTTTAAACTATTTTTATCGCGATAGAAAGCTACAAACCACGTGAAGTTAAAATTACATGAAAAGTTTTTGACTTTCCACGAAATTTCCATTGCTTTCGGTTTCAGTCTTCCCTACTAAGCTTCGCTTAGGCCTGCCATAAAAAACGGAAATTCGAACTAAAAAAAGGAATTAAACTAAACAATTAACCAAAAAAACTTCAACAAAAAATGCAATCAATCTTTAAAAAAAATGAAGAATTTTACGAGAACTTCAGAGAATCATGACCTTAACGTAATTCCTTCTAATCAGACCACAAAGATTTAATCAACAGTTTATAAAAAGATTGAAAATCATGAAACCAGACAAGCAAGCAAGAAACGATTAGCATGAGCTCATCGATCAACGATTAAATAGTAATTAACCTTATCTACAAGAAACGACCCTCAAAACATCAAATTATCAAAAGCAAGAACTTGATGAACAGAAAAGCAGCTAAAAAATTAACAAAAGAAAAAACAAACATGAAAGCAAGAAAAGATGAGCTAGCATAAGCAAAGGAAGTAAAAAGAAGAAGCTGAAATTCTTAGTCAAGCAAGAATTAAAAGCTAAACATGGTGAGATTAAGCAGTTTAACCAAGATCATCAATTACCGGTAATTCACAGCTCAGGTGAAACCTGAAAATACGAAATGCTCTAATATTTGAAAATGAAAAGAGAGAGAGCGGGGGTGTCAGAACGACCGGCAGAGCATTTTCTAGCTTTTTTCAACTACTACATGGAGGGATGGGATCTTTGGAGCCTTCTCTATTGATTTGACTACCCTTGTGGTTTTCCTATTTATTACGATAATGCCACCGAGGGATTACTGGATGTGAAAATATCGTGAGTTGTCTTTGAGGAAACGGGAGATTTTAGATTTTCAGAAGGAAATGACTGGTAGTTAAGACTTAGGAGGCCCACTTGCTTGCATGAGTTGTTTCCCGCGCCTTAGTTGTATATCTTGTCTGGGGATTTGGGGTTTTATTCTCTGTAGCCACAGTACACTCTGCACCAATCTTGCCTTGTTGAGGCCCACGTGGCCCACTAGGATTTTAATTTGGAGTGAGGAAAAGAAAGAAAGAAAGTCAATTCTATAAATTTCATTCATTTTTTTTTAATCGCGATAAAATTTGTTTTAGAAAGTATTTTTTTTAAAAAATATATTAAAATAATATTTTTTATTTTTTAAAAATTATTTTAGATATTCGTACATCAAAATAATTTAAAATTTTAATTTAAAATAAAAAAATTTAATTTTTTTCAAAGATATTTTCCAAACATATTCTCATTTTCAATAATGCTAAATACTACCTACCCTCACCCCTGCTAAAATCAGATAAAAAAATATTTAATAGATGTAAATATATTTAGATGTTTATCCTGAATTGAATCATTTGATTAGAAACAATGAATTTAAAAAAAAAAAACATATAAAAGGAAAATAAAATAGCAATTGTATTCGTGTCTGCAGAATTAACCAATCAAACTCCATCATTAAAGATCAAGATAATTATAAAAAAAAATATTAAACATCTTTATCTGGTAACTTTTTTCTCCATCAAAAAAGCCAATATTGGAGGCAACATTGTGAGAGGATGCCGCCTTATCACTCCAATAACTTTGCGCAACCTCATTGTACTCTCATGATGCTTGTTGTTAGATTGTGTTGTGCTACCAACATTTAGGGATGGAGATATATGTATATCTATTAAATGAGATTGAAATGTGAAATTACAAAATTATAGGGACCAGATGATAGATAAACTAAAACTTCAGGGAATAAATTGGAGTTTTCCTTCACCATATCCAAATGAGATTATTTTTTTAAAATTTGGTCCCTTGTTAAAAAAAATTATTGAACATCCAATAAAGGTATATTTTGCAATAAAAAAAAATCAATATTTAAGATCATGTTACTGTGACTTCGAATATATAAAATGCAATCTCTTTATAATCAATCTCATGAACATGCCCTAGCCTTTTTCTTTTGAAGAAATGTCTTTATATTTTAAGAATTATATTCAATCTATCATTATATATTTAATTGTATTCGATTTATATTTTCTAAAAGTTGTTGTAAAGAAGACATAATTTAATTTAAAATAAAAAAAATAAATTAATTTTTTTAAAAAATATTTATAAAATACAGTGTTAAATATCTCAAATGCAATAGATAGAATATCAGATATATCACTAAAATATAATCAAATTTGGGATTATTTTTCCTTTTCTCTTTTTAATAGGCGATGTATTTTTTATTGTTCTTGTCAAATATATTGGGCTAGTTTAATGGAAACAACTAAAAACTATTGAAGGACACAGAATGTAGGGTTCCACATGCAAACTCCATAGGAAAGATGGAGATCAAGTCAATTCCAAAATTAGCCGAAAGCAGACGACTAAAAAAAAGATGATAGAACAAATATGTCGGAACTAATATGCAAACTCCATAGGAAAGATGGAGTTCAAGTCAATTACAATTAAAATCGTGTAAATAAAAAAATTATAAATAAAATATTTTTAAATATAACATAATATAATTATAGTCATAAAATTTTATTATTTAAAGATATGATTTAAAATAATTTTAAAATATATTATAAAATAATTTAAATATTTAAATATTTAAAAATAATGAATTTTTTATTTTTAAAATAAACAGGAAAGGAGGGTCTAGCATAGGGGGAAGGGAGGGCTAGCCTGGGGGTTGTTAGCTCGGGGTAGAGAGAGAGAGAGAGATAGGGGCAGGGCACCTAGGTTTAGGGGGCGGCAGAAAGGATAGTAAGGCATGGATAATTTATAATTGACAAGAATTGTGGGATTATAAACATAGACTGATGTGATCTGATTTTACAATTCGAATCGATTTTTATAGTTTTTATTTGATTTTAACGGGTCTGATTCTTTATTTAATTTAATAAATTTTATTATCATGATTTATAAAATCATATAATTTTATAAGTCAACTCGTAATTTCAAGAAAGTGTCTGCAGATCTCTTCCTCGCCATTCTCTTGATATGAACCATAAAGAAAAGAGGTTTGATATCTTTCCCTTGAGATGATGAAGAATAGCTGCCTTGTGGCCTCCCTCTTCTCCTCACTGAGACCTAGCAAAACCCCTTCCTTGTCTTTTACCTGCTGCTCTAAATATACCAACTTTCTGTCAACCTGGCTAACAGAATTCAGCTTTGCTTTTAGTTTTCCCACAACTTCTCTTAACAAAAGCTCCTTCTCTTCCTTGCCCTTGAGCTGGAGTTTCAAACCATCCACATTATGTTTCGGCTTTTTTATGTCATCTTTTGTTACTGTGATCCATCTCTTCGCAAACTGAAGCTCGTTCGAGATTCGGCTAATGGGGCCCGAGAATTTTTTTTGTCCTTTCTTGAGAATTACTTCTGCTCCTGAAAATACATCTTCTACTGGTTCCAATAACATCTCCCTTATCTTCTCGAGTTCAGCTTCAAATGGTGATATTTTATTGTTAAGCTCTATGTTTTCTTGATCAAGTCTCTCTTTCATCTTCTTGTAGCCATCTTTGGTCCCAGCATGTATTTGTTCCGCAACTAAAATCCTCTGATACAAGATTTGGATATGATTTTCCATTTTCACGTCGAAGTTTTCTGCCAGTACTTCCATCTTTATTTCTAAAGATTGAGGATTAGTCCCAGGGGATTCCAGTGACCGATATTTTGGAGAATCCAATGGCCGATGATTGGATGAATCAAGCAAATGATGTCTGACTGCTTTAGCTCTTCCGCGTGCTTTTTAATAGTATCCTCCTTTAAGCTTAGTTGCTGATCTATCTTTGAATCTTCAAGGATCTTACCCCTTTTTGACTTGGCCACTATTCTGTATAAGCTTCAAGGTTTTTCCCACTTTATATTCAATGTCCGCAAATACCAAGCAAATATGGAATTCTTCATTTCAACATCCAACTCATTGTTTTGTGTCTGCATATAGGAAAAAGACTTTCAACCAATAATCTTCAAAAGTTTTGTTTTGTGTCTCTGCATATATACTAAATATCTTCAAGCTACACTATTCAAGATAAACATGTTTTGTATACAATCTTTAAGAAACAAATTGCCCTGAGCCCAAGGTTCCTTGATATTAATTAAAAAGAAAAGGGAAAGAAAGAAAGAGGGTTTTGAATTTAAAACCTGGAGAAGCTTAATCAAAGCTCCTTGATTGCAGCAGCCCAATTGACAATAGCCATATATATAAAACGTTGCCAGCTAAGTTTAATTCCTCTAATCCACTACTTCCAGCATAAAAGGCAGCGATCCACACATGATTTTTGACAACATGGTCCGCCAAGAAAAACAACACTAGCAGTAGTCATCAGAAGAGTGATTTTCATTCATCTGTATACGAGTGGAATGTACACGAGCAAAATACTGAAATGTCAATTTCACAGACAACAATAGGGCCACCAGTTTCTATGACATTTTGAAACAATTATTTTTATGTTTTAACTAACCCCGGATACACCTGGGATCCACCTAGCTCAACAATTAAAAAATCAAACAATATTATTTTATGCAAGGAATTGTTAATTATATAGCTAATTCAAGCATTCATCAAAGTGACCTTCAGCAACATGGAAACAACAAACAGATTCAGATGTTCAAGACTTTTTGATAATCCAAGCACTAATATTGAGGAGATAAAATAATATCCAAAGAGCAATGAGTTCGCAGTGATTTCATTGAGTGGGTTTGTCTGACGGTAAACACCTCGCCTTATAGTCCGCATGGATGGATGGATGGATTCAAACTCTCCTCGCCCCCATGGAGGGCACCTATCATGAAAATCAATGCTAGAAATTATCCGTTTTTCAATCCTCGTCTTCCGGGTTAGAAAATTTAATTGCAGATTAAATAATAAATTATTTTTTAGAATAAGAATCCCGACAGAAAAATATAGCGGTGTTTTAGAATTACTCGCCACTCTAAATCCTTTCTACAGAAATTAAATAATATATAGGAAATAAATTATTAATGAGATGAAAATTTAATATTATATATGAAGTAATACATTGACTTAATCTACAATAATGCTGGCTATGAGGTTCGAACCCATGCGCACTTATGTGCAGAAGATCTTAAGTCTTCCCCCTTAACCTCTCGGGCAAACCAGCTGATTATGGTAAGCTGATTTGGTTTGTTTTTATTATTCAAACTAAATAAAAAGCATAAAATCCACAACGGTTTCTCTTTCTTTCCTTTATGTTTTTTAGAGGAAACTATTTTCCATAGTATGACTGTATTGATTGAAAGAAGTGTAAGTTATGATTACTAATCGTAATTTTAATTAGATTAATATCGCTTAATTAAATACAACAGTTATTTAATAACTATCAATTTGAATTGATGCTGATTATGTAATTAAATACTATCCATTTAATGATAATGAACATCCAATATAAGGTACATTTGAAGTTTAGAGCTCATTGAAAAATTATTATATTTTTTTTTACAGTAAGAAGAAAATCGTGTTTTTTCTCTTAATAAGGATTATGGAAGATACAAGCAGGCGGTTAATAAACTTCAGCATGAAAAACGACTTTAATTATCAGTTTAGGCAACTAAAGTCAAGATAATTCTAGACTTCATTTGATTTTTGGGTCATTGGAGTGTTTTATAAACGATTAAGAGATTGGTTTAGAAGGTGTGATTACGATTGTTTTTTTTAAATATTTTTTATTTAGAAATACATCAAAATAATTTTTTTTTATTTTTTAAAAATTATTTTTGACATCAACATATTAAAATAATATAAAAATATTTAAAAAAAAAACCAAATAATCTAAAAATATTTAAAAAAAAACCAAATAACAATTTAACCGCAATGTCATTCAAGCACTTGGAGAGATCCTTCCCAAATCCCAGACAGTGTAATAAAGTAATGGAATATTATTATTATTGAGGTAAAAAATAATGGAGCCTGATTAAATTTCTGAGCTCTCCCAGCAATTAATTGGATGTTTATAAACAAAATCAACCATTAAAAAATTATTTCCCCCTTTCACTGATTCAGGAAAAAACAGCTGCACACTACAAATAGCAGGATCTACTAATCTGTCAACATCAAACGCAATTTAAAATAAATGTCTAACGGGCCTTGAGATATATATATTCCTATCTAAACCCTAGGGAGCATTCTCCCGTTCCCTCTTCCATCAAATATGTAGCCAAAGTATTTGTTGTTACCAATATGCCAGAGCCATTTTTGGATACAACTCAATGTATGTACAGAATACGAAAAACAAAATGGTACAAAACTGAAACATCTCACTAATCCTCAGCGCCGGACGCAAGCCTTTGCCTCTTCCATTCGCGTGCTTTTTCCAGGATTTTGAGATTATGGGCATGAGCTTCTTCTGGAAATACATAATCTATGTATTCCTCGTACCTGTAAGAAAACATCGTTAGTCAAACTGATAGGAGGGCAGGAGGAGAACGAAGAAAACTGAATGGGCAAAATCAGCAAGTATTGAAATGGTGGAGTATGGGATCATGGACATGATATAAGGGCCAAGCTAAGCAAGCATGTAAATGATCAATCTTAAGTATGTGTGTGGCACCCAGTTTAAAAGGAGAATTCTATCAGGAGAATTGCACTTGATATTTAGGTGACTACTGGAAATTTTCAAAAAAACAACTAAACTCAATTAACAAAGCATTTGGCCAGTGCAGTTGAAGTTACTTTTGTAATGTGATTTTTTAGGCCACGGAGCTTCAAAATGATGGCTTTTGGCATCACCAAACCAAAAAATCAAAAAGCACCTGAAAAAAAATCAACAGCCTAAAAACACTTTTACAAAGACACCTTTAACCAAAATACAAGGCTCCTAACTCATATCTGAACCACCACCTCCAATACTTTCACAAACCATACATAAATCATGAATTTAAACACAGCTGGCTTTGGCATCATTGCAATAATTAAAGAAGAAAGAGCAATAGGACGATAAAAGCACAAGTAGATTACATACCCAGCCAAGCCATCTTCAGAATCAATCTGCTTTCTCTTTTTCAGTTTCTTAGGCAGTTTAGGCTCAACAAGGCTAACATCACCTAGTTCCCCAAAACTTTTCTCCATGTCCAACCATTCATCTAAGAGCATAGCTCTTTCTTCCTTCAGTTCAGGGGCGGACATTCTGAAGTAGTTTAAAGCTTTCTCAAAAACCCCTAAGGAAAAATACAAAGGGTTAGAACTTGACGAATTAGATATATAAGACCTGATTAAAGAGGTCAGGATGCCTTACTTCTTGCATTTTGAATACACAAGTTTTGTTCTTCCTTGGCAGATGCCTCAAATTTAGCACAGCTAATCCAAACTTTGAGATGCTTTGTGCGATCCAAAAGCCTCTCGTAAAGTTCCCGAGTTCTATCATATTCACCCTCAGAGATTTCAAAATCAATGTATGCCTGCAGTCAGAGGAAAAACACATCATCATCCGTACATATTATATCCTCCAACTCTTTAATCAATAAACAATAATACTTGCTCTAAACAAAAAAAGTATCAAATCAGACAGCTCAGAGTTCTAGGCTGACAACAAAAATGGTCCTCTACACGGTTTCCAAGAATAAGGTCTTATACACAAACTTTCACATTTCTTCCATTAAACTATATACTTACAATAAGAGGAAACCTCACTGGCACACACTGTAAAGTGAAAAGATGGTGCATAACACCATAACAAAAGGAAACAATGGATTCAAAAGGGGATAACAAAGATTGATTGGTAAACGGTATGGCATTGAACTTGAGATAAACCAGCCAAAAGCAACTCAAAGCAGTTAAATCAATACTTGAATGAGGAGACAGAAGGATCAGTGGAGCCAGGAACTGTGCCAGGTGCTGATTCTTATCATTGGTGAATGGTATATGGTTTTGCACCTAAGCTAAGCTCCTGGGCAATTAACAAAATCCCTGCTATACTAACAGCATATTTTTTTATGTGGTAAACTCGCAATGAGACTTCAAAGAAGTTAAAGCGGCAAGTACATGTCTGAAAGAGAAAACAAAGCACAGATATGATTGAAAGAAAAATGTGATTTGCTACAGCTAAGTTTAATGTGAGAGAAATTAAAGATGGGGAAAGCATATATCAATTGTGGAAAGCTTATGTTGTTTGACAAAAATGCCTTTGAAACATGCAGAGAGGACTAGATCCAAACAAGCCATCAAATAAATATGAAAAGTAACCATTACATGAACAAAGACACCTTAAAAATACAAATACCACTATGAAAAAAGCATCCATCCCATCTTGTGCTCTTTTTTATCACTAAACATTCATCTATTGTTTCTATATTTTGAACATGAAGGATCAAGAAAGCATAACCACTTCTGCACTGTAGATTTATGATTATTGGCTCTGCAATACACTTTCAGAAAACATAATGAAGAATTTGGGTTTGACAGTCAACAAAGGGCATGAATTACAAATATGAACTCGGCTAAAATGGTGAGATAAATTACCTTCCACAACAACTCTGGCATATCCAAGGCTGGCTGTGCTATAGCAAGCTCAAAAATAGCACGGGCCCTTTCAGTTTCACTCAAGGACCTCTCCAGCTCAGCATATTTGCTCCAAGCATAACAATTCTCAGGCGACCACTCTAAATATTTCTCATAGAGTTTTCGGCAACGATCAATATTTCCAAGCTGCAGCTCAATCTCAATATATTTCTTAAATATCTGTTTTTCATCATGCAAAAGTGTCAGAACAGATCAACATGGCACAATAAAATTCATCAAGCTCTATTATCAGCCTGGGTTTTACCTTATCTTTAGGAGCTTTTCCAATGGCGTTACCTAAAACTTGCCGAGCTCCCTTCAGATTCAATTGTCGGATCTCAAATTGAGCTGCTAAAAGCCAAATTTTCGCAAATGAAAATATCTCATGCGGAATCAGGTTCAAGCATTCCCTGAAAACATTTAAAGTGAATTAGAAAATTCCTCAAAGCCAGTCAGATGTCCGTACAATGCACTAATCCCTTGGTATTGTAGTTATGATTATAACTATTTTTCTTGTATCTTTCAATTATAGACAATACAATGCAAATTTTGTAATCATAAGACAGAGAATGTTAAAAAAAAATGTGCAACATGCATGTGGGAAAGTATGGAATGACCATTTGTACACCAAATTAGACACAACAAAATAATCCACTTTGCTTTTGCTGCCACATATAGTTAGTGTGCACCATTTAGACAGTTGGGCAGTGTAAAGGTCTTATAGAGAATTACAATATGCATAAAATATATGTTGCCCCCCTTTCTGACCCAAAAAATAATATCATGGATATCATAATGTTCCCATCAATAGACAAAGCACTTGAAAACTACATAGATTCCTATCAGACCTATCCTCTCTTAGCAACTCATTTGACAGGTAAGACAATAACACATCCACCTGTTTCTTGTTTAGTAAAGGGAGATCAAGAGCATTGTACCACCACCATCAACAGAAGGAACAAACAAAACAGAATCCAACATAATCAGAATAATCACATTAGCAAAAGCAAGCATACCTGTATACCTCACGTGTTCGTTCTACATCTTCTGCATCGAGCTCTTCATAAAGGGCGTAATTTATCCTAATCCATGCAAAATCAAGACATCATTAACAATTAGCCAGATAAACCAGCTATCATAATGAACAAAATACCACAATTCAATATAAATTCCAGCTCCCAAACTTACCACAGATAAATATATCTCTGCCAGTATCTCTTCTCTTGAGCAGGAGGAACATTAGCAATCGCACGTTCATACACCTCTCTAGTCCTCTCCTTATTCCCCACACTCTCCTCCAACCTAATATAATCAAACCACGCATCGTAATTCAAAGGATTCTTCCTCACTTCATCTTCATATTGAAACCTCCTCTTCCCCACAATCGCATCCTCAATCCCTTCTTTATCGCCATACTGTTTCTCAAATGCGACAAACTTCCTATACAAATCCTCTGCCCTCCCTTTCGGTATATGATCCAAAGCAAATTTATAAATGCACCTCGCCCTCTCCGTTTCTTTGCACCTCTCTTCAAACTCTGCAAACGCAACAAACAACATCTCTGCCTCCTCATCATCAGCCAACTTCTCAACCGCCCTTTCATAGACATTCCTTGACCTCGCAACCTCCCCATTCTTCATCTCAAACTTGGCATACCTAATCCACGCACTCACTTTAGGGTGACACTGAACAAACCTCTCAAAAATCCCTCGTGCACGCTCCACCTCATTATACCTCAATTCAAACTTTATATAGGAAAGCCAACCTTGCTGGTCTGGCACCCACCCCATCCATCTCTCGAAAATCTGCCTCGCTCCAGCAACATTTCCTAACATCTCCTCCATATGAATATACTTATACCAAAGCTGATCAACCCTGGGGAGAAGGGTGACCGCCCGGTCCCACACGTTCCTGGCATGATTTATAAACTTGTTTTTCATCTCCACCTCCGCGTATTTCAGCCATAAAGTATGATTCCGGTAATCCACCTCGAGTGCACGCTCCCAAACTGAACGCGCGCGATTGAAATCCTTCTGTGACTCTTCCCACTGCGCGTACTTGATCCAAACACTGATGTTCCATCTCACTCGTCTAATTAAATCCTCGAATTCTTTCCTCTTGCGGAGACGGTAGTCGGACAGTTCGGTCGAGTCTGTAATTTTCTGTTTGGGCGGTCGGATTTCAGCTTCTTGCCGTTCTCGTGCTTCTCGGAGGATTTGCTCCGCTGTGATCTGGATCGGAGCGGGGGTTTTGTTCTTCACTCGGGTCGGGCGGGGAAGCTTCACCTCAGTGTCTTTTCGGGTTAGGTATCCGAGAGAAGGATCGCCGTCTCTATTGGAAGCCATGATTGGATAATTAGGGTTTGAAGAGAGAAGAATTTGGGGGGTAGGGTTAGGGTTTCTCTGTGCTTGCGGAGTGTGTGAGCGAGCGAAAAAGCGAAGAGGAAAGGATAATTTAAAGAATAGAAACGACGTAGTAACTGCAATGCATTTTAAGAGTGAAATCGAGGAGAAGTTGCAAGACTTTCTAGTAAATTATTTTTTGATCCCTGGGTTCTCTATGATATTGTAACTTGGTACATTTTGCTTAAAAACTTACAACTTGGACTCTTGAACCTTCTTGATTACTATCTTATTAAATAATTAATTAAATTTTTAATATATAAATTATATATAAAAAAACACCTTGAACATATTATTTCTCTATTTTTATATTGAAAGTAATTTGTCTCTTCTCGGCACTATTTGCTAAAATCTATGTTTCTATCTCTAGCATTTGTTGTTTGGAATCACACAACAAAATCGCCTGTTTTTTTTTTTTTAGACTTCAACAATGTTGTCAGTGAGTTTAGTTATTGCTGAATATTATTATTTCATTATAATAAAAGTTTTATGACTTGATTGAACCAGAAAAAAATGATTTTTACCGTTGAGCCTCACAAATCTAGAATTTTAAAAACCCTAAAAAATCATAGTTGTTGTTGTTGGAACCTTAATATCCAGCCTCTCCACCTGGAGATTATTTCATGGTGAGAGCTTTAGAGTATTTGACTAATATCTAATATGAACTTAAATTTTAGTAAATGGTAAATAGCTTATAGTTGAAAATAATAGGAAATTGTGTGTATAAATTGAAAAGATATTGACTTAAATAGTTGAATTAGTTGATATAATAATAATAAATAGAGATATATTTTTAAATAAAAGGAAACATAAATTAACCTGAATTAAGAAAAGGTTAATTTAGGAATCAGAAGAAAATGATTCAGAAGTAGTATCTTGGTTAGCTGATGAGAGACCAAAAAGTGAATTTAAAAAAAATATTAAGAAAAATAAGAAAGATAAAATGATAAATGGATATCAGGTGAAAATATAGAGAAATTGGGGGCAAAATTGCAAATAAACCAGATTAACACTAGTTAAACATTCGAAAAGGAGAGGGGTTAAAAGGGGGTTTAAAAGGGGTTTGGACTCTATGACATTCTTCAGGCCCCGTTTGTTTCTAACACTAGTTAAACATTCGAAAAGTAGAGGGGTTAAAAGGGGGTTTAAAAGGGGTTTGGACTCTATGACATTCTTCAGGCCCCGTTTGTTTCCCGGAATTCACTTTCCGGGAAACCACTTTCCAAACTTTCTTATGTTTGTTTGTTTTCCGGAAAGTTGGTTAACGGAAAACACTTTCCGGTCAACGGGAAACATTTTCCAGTCAAAGAAGAATTTGGCTTGGTTTTCAGGAAAGTGTTTTCCGGAAAATTTGGGCGGAAAACACTTTCCGGAAATTGTGAAAAATTTAGAAATGTCATTATTTGCTGATTATATCAAATTTGATCCTCAAACTTTTGATTGCTATATATAATTTGTTTTGAATATTTATTTTTCAATTCCATCTCTTAAAATTTAATTTTTATATTAATTTTGGTTCTTATTTTTATAATTGCTATTTGCTTTTTTCTTATCATTTTTTTATTGAAATTTTTTATCTATCAAATTTGGTCCTCATTTTTTTTATTGTTACTTATTTTATTTGAAATAATTTATGAAATGTTAATTATTATTATTTTAATTTATTCACCTTTTATTTTTTTAAATTTTTTTTTAGATTTGATCTCTATTATTTTGATTATTATTTATTTTATTTGAGATAATTTATGAAATTATATTTTTTTTCAATTTCATTCTCATTCATCTTTTTAATTTGTAAGATTTGTTCCTCGTTATTTTAATAAACTTGAAAAAAAAATTAATTTATTAATAAATTATTTTCCAGATCATTTTCCATAACATAAACAAACACTGGAAAATGTTTTCCAGTTCATTTTCCATAACACTGTCAAATATCGGAATTCACTTTCTAGGAATTTACTTTCTAGGAATTTATTTTTCCCGGAATTCACTTTCCAAAAGGAAACCACTTTCTAGCAAACAAACGGGACCTCAATCTCATTCTATATTGAAAATGGTGACATGTTTTTCAAACAATAATATAAGCCCACAAAAATTGAAAAAACATTTCCATCATTTTTTATTTTATGTTTGAAATTCTTTGTGTTGTTTTTAGGTTTGCTCATGCTCCTTTGACTACAACAATTCTAGGCATGGATTCTTCATTCTCGCTAGGAAATTCAAAATGAAATGATAGGAATTCTTTGCAACATAATTCAAGAGTTTTAATCTTGTAGTGGTTAAAAGAAATTTTTTTTAAAAATGAGATTAAGGACTTAGATCTTTAATTTAAGTTCTTGACCTAAAAATCACCTACTTAAGCCTTTTTTGCCATGACAAAAGATTATTTTTTAATCATGAACCAAACTCTTATGAAGTGTCTCCAAGTTAAATAACTATATTCTACTTTTCTCTCTATGATCTATAATTGGTTTGGAAGATAAAAATAAAGAAGATTTTTATGTATTATTCTTCTTGTACAAAAACTCAGGTATTTTTACATGTGTTATTTGTGTATATTAAAAAACGAGTTTGAAGGCCAGAGATATCTATGATCTATTTTTAATTATGTTCTCTTTTTATCGGGTTTATCTTACTACGGGGTATTCAGGAATGCGTTTAGAAAGTGTTTTTGAAAAAAGATTATAAAAGATTATTTTTATTTTTTGCTTTAAATTAAAAAAAATATTAGTATTTTAAGATCATTTTCATGTGCTGATATCAAAAATATTTTTTTTAAAAAAAAATCATTTAAATATATTTTTTAATAAAAAATACTTTTAAAAACAACATTTACCGCACTTTCAAACAAGCATTAGGCTATGGGAGGTCCATTTAATCCCATCTTTTTTTTTCACCCTTCATATTTTAACTTCAAAAACTTTTGTTAATGCAAAAAACAAGTTTTACTCCACTCATAAGTGTAATAAAAAACTTTTAATGGTAGGAGAAAAGGTAGAGAACTATATCAAATTACTTTTCAAAAGCCTAATAGTTACATGAATTCATAAAATTTTAAATTGTAATCATCTTCCCATATAAAACAAGTGTCTCTTTCTTTACTCATGCATACAATTTTATTTTTTTAAATAACATAACTATCTTACAATGTTTTTATATTGTTTTATACTGATTTCATTGTGAATTTAAAGATATCATTGTTGTAATTAATATATATCACATATTATAAAAAAATAATTAATACATGCACAATATATTTCAACAAGGGAATGATCCCTCAATTGTTCGAGTGTCATATATATATAATTATCTAGTCACCAAATAATATATTTTAAAACGGGGCAATAATGTCATAATAGGGTGATGCGTGCCCTTGACCCCTCTTATATTCGCATTAAATAGTTTTTTTCTATTATTTCTCCCCTGACCACCTCAAATGCATACCAACCTCTGCAATGTATTTCTCCTTTATACATGATTCTTATTTTTTTAATCATTTTTTTTATTTTTGAATAATTTTTAAAATTAAAATTATTATTTTTTATTTTACCTCGGTAATTTTTAATGTATAAAAACTATTGAAATATAAATATTTTTTAAATTTCACTTCCTATAATTTTTCAATCTTTGAAATCTAGTCTTTATATATTGATTGCTATTTGTTTTTATTTGAAATTGAATTTTTAACAATTCTATCCTCTCTGGTTTTGTTTTATATCAAATTTTATCAATATTCTTTTTATTGTATCCATATTCTTTTTGTTGTTATGTTTTTTTGCAATTTTATTTATTGAATCAAGGTTTAGGATTTCACGAGCTGGATTTATTGATATTAAAGCAAGTTTATTAGGCTCATCTTAGTTTTTTTTTTTTTTTTTATCATTTTGTTTAGTCTTACTTTGTTAATTTTTATGATTTGTCTTTTACGGATCAACTTTGAGTTTATTATTAGAATCACTAGTTTCAAAGTATAATGTTGATTGATTTTTTATTTTTTTTCTTATCTTTTTTTCTTAAATCAATTATTTTATTTTTATTATTTAAATATATTTTTATTTTTTATATGAAATTATTTCAATTTTATATTCATGATCATAAAGTTTGTGAGGACACCTGATCTAACAAGGTTTTTTAAGGCTTTTTTTTTATTATATATATAGTTTTACCTTTCAATATTAAATCATTTGCTATTATAGTGGGCTTAAGTCTATTTTTTTGCTGTCATTTTTTATTAGTTAATTTACTTTAATTGTGATTTTTATATTATTTAGATTGCTAATTAAATAATTATTTACAACATTTTTTTACATAAAAAAATCTTGTCTACAGTAAAGAGTTTGAGAAGTACTTCAAAAATGTTTTTTTTTTGTTTTTGTTTTAAATAAAAAAAAAATATTTTTAGATTATTTTAAAATATTAATGTAAAAAATAAAACAAATATTATTTTAATATATTTTTAAATAAAAAATAATTTAAAAAACAAATACTATATAAATAGTTAAATACTATCCGGAATCGGACTTCAGTATTCCGAAAGAATATTTTGCTAAAAAAGAAAACAGGATGTCATCTTGATCCTGCATATTTTTGTCAGGGCAAGTCTAACAGGAACGCCATCGGTGCAGCCAAAACCAAAATTTTGAAATTTTAGCTTTTTTTTGGTTAAATATTCGTCTCCAGCACGAAGAGCAAAATGAAGAGCCAAAATGGCTTCTTCATCTTCGAGAGCTATTCCTACATGTGTATCCTGCAGAGGCAAAAAAAAAAAAATGACTGTTGAAATCTTACCGTTATTGCTATTGTACAAATTAAAACACACACCAACCAGTCAACACAGCCAATCCAAATAAAAAAACAACACAACTGAGCAAAATAGAGGGGGGGCAACGAAGAAGAGGAGGAGGAGGAAAATAGGAGAAATGGGTGTAGGGGGCGGCTGGAGGAGAGTGAATGGCTGTGTGGGGGACGACTGGGGGGGAGTGGATGATGGGTGGTGTAGCAGCTAGGGTGGGTGGCGGGTTGGGTGGGTGGCCAAAAGAGAAAAAGATAGGGTTTTTTAAGGATTGAAATGCAAATGGGGAGGTGGGCGGCCAGAAGAGAAAAAGATGAGTTTTTTGAGGTTTGAAATGCAAATGAAAGAGATAGACGGGTGAGTGGAAGATGGGGCTTTTTAAGATTGAATTGAAAATGAAATAGATAAACGGGTGAGTGGGGTTTTTATAGTAAGTATTATTATATTATAATAATTATTAATATATAATAATAATAATTAATAATAATAATAATAATAATAATAATAATTAATTATTTTTATTATTGTTGTTATTATTATTAATTATTATAATAATAGTTAACATAAAAAAATAAAGGTATTACTTTGTAATTAATTTGATTGAATTATTTTTAATATAATATATTTTAATTAATTATGTTTGAACTTATTGATAATAATATTTAGTAAAAATAATAAATAATAATATTTAGGAAAAAAATTATGAATATTAATAATATTTAGTGAAAATAATAATTATGCGAAATTGATAAATTATGATTTTTTTATCAATTAGTTTAATTACATGTTTTAAATTTATTGTTAGATATAAAAACTGTGTAAATTTTGTGTATTGAATTGTTGTTAAGGTAATTAATAATAATATTTAGGAAAAAAATTATGAATATTAACAATATTTAGTGAAAATAATAATTATGCAAAATTGATAAATTACTAATTTTTTGATTAATTAGTTTAATTGTATATTTTAAATTTATTGTTAGATATAAAAACTGTGTAAAAAATAATTTTATGAGTAAATTTTTTTTTTTTTATTAAAAAAATAATTTTATTGTTGCCGGGTTTCTCAAAAATAATTATTTAATTATATAATTTACTTATATTAATTATATAATGAATTGTATAATTATATTATATATATATAATACTTGAATTTTATTTAAAATAAAATTAAAACAAATAACTCTTAAAAATAACTTTTACTATTGAAGATAATATTAATTTAAAAACTATTTATATAATTCAAATAATTATTTTTATCATTTGACTCTTAAAATTAGCTTTCACCGTTCAAATTGCCTTTAGTAAAACCATCTAAAAAAACCTTGGTACAGATACATTCATTTCTGGGTTTCACTTACAATTCGCAAAGACCCAAGCTTTTTATTTCTTTGAACGTCTTATTCTCCTAAAAAAATGGCACCTGGGTCACATTCAGACGTTGATTTAGAAGAAGTTGATGAAGAGAGTGTCACTGACGAAATTATCAAGGAAAAGGTTTGGTCTTTGAAATCAGCTTTCATGTCTCGGCATTTTGCTGAAGTTGAAGGTTTTCTGGTGTCCATGAAACAAAAATTGGAACTTGAGTGTAAGTCGTGGAAAGAAAGGGCTCAGATTGAGAGATCAGAGAGATTGAATGCTGAAAATGAGCTTAAGGAGCGCAAAAGAGAGTGCTTGCAGTTGAAGAAAGAACAAGAAAGGTTTAATGAGTTGGTGATGAGTAGTGGAGAGGATAAGAGGATTATAAGAGCTCTCGGAGAGGAAATTTGTGAGTTGAAGTGTGCGAAATTGAAGGCAGAGAATGTAGTTGACACATACAAGAGTAAATTTGAGGAATTGTGGATGAGGGTTTTCCTTTTAGAGAAGGATTTGATGATGTTGAAATCTGATGAGCCTGAAAATAATGTTAGGGTTTCTAAGGGGGTTCTGGAAAAGACGACTGTTTCGGATGAGAATGTTATCAGTGGTGAGAATTTTGTTAATGTGAGAACTGAGGTTGTTTGCAGTGTTTCTAATGCTGATATTCCTGCTGAGGTAAATGATAGTCCTAGGCCTAACCCACCAGAGAGCACAAGTGGTGTTGTGGGTGCTCCAGGTTTAGTTTCTGGTAAGGATTTGGGAGAGAAGGTTGTGAGTGAAAATGGGAAGGGCGGTGAAAGGATTGGTAATGTGAAAACTGAGACAGGTGTTCTTGATAACAATGAGAACATGATTTTATGGGCAACTGGAGGTTCTAGAAGCAAGTTGCCTGAGAATGGAGAAGGAAACATTCTCGCTTCAGGTTTGCTATGATCCTTGTGTTTTTATTGTCATCTTTGTTTGTTATTTTGACTGTGATTGTTTGTATTTGTTGCTCATGTTTTGGTTAGAGAACTAAAAGCATACTTCTCAGACACCCCACGGTCTGAACCGGTCAAGGGTTAACTCTAAAACATCTTGTTTGGACAAAAAAACCTGAAACAAAGTTGCTTTCAATATATTTTTTTTTAAAATATCTCGGAGTTCTTCTGCTTTGTCATCCAGGTTTGACGGGTCAATCAGGTTTATGTTGACTCACTTGCTCATTTAAGTTTGGTGATGTCAATGTGTCCAAACTTATCAGAAAGGAAACTCGGCCCGGGCCAAGTTCCGAGTCTGGCTTGCCTGATTAGGTTTAATAACTGTGATTATGAAAATGCATCAGCTAGGTTGATATGTGTGCTTTTAATATTTCACTCATATTTTGTCGAGAGAACTGGAAGGGGTAGCACCCTAGAAATCAGAGAAATCTTGCTGTCATATGGTGATCGATTCTTGTTTTCCCAATAAGTGATTACTGACCATTAAACTTGAATTTTCGTGCCACTCTGCTATGACATGAAGTTCTTAGTCAAAAGAAACTGTGCAGCAAAATCCTATGTGGTCCATTGAAATTCTAGTACCAATAATTCATGACAACTTCACACGGGCACAAAGTGCACTAGCAATTACACTAGAAATAGACTACTAAGCTTAGTAGCGTAGGTGTATCATCTGATATTAACAACTGGGAATCCGGGGTGCATCAGATTATGGCATGGCCTAGCAGTGCATTGAGTATTGGTGGTATCATCTACCGCTTGAACTGGAGGAATGTTCCAGCAAGATGATAACATGCAGTGCTTACAGTTTTATATCTGTGACTGCAAAATAGCAAGATAGTTCATTTTTTTCTTGCCAGGTGGGTTGACAACTCAATCAAAAGAAATTATAAAGATTCTGGACAGTGATGACGACTCTTCCTCAAGTGCAACTTTGAGTAGAAAAAAATTGGCCAAGCAAGAGTTTCAGCATGAAGCAGGTATAAGTCTGGAAGTTGTCAACAATGAGACCAAATTGCTCAAAAGAAAACGAACCTCATGTTCGAATTACAAGGATGATGTTGGTGGCTGCAATGAGCATAGGGCAACAAAATGCCCAGAGTTGATAATGAGCCCTGAAAGTGTTCCTGTCAATCTCTGTGCAGCAACAACTATGCTTTCTGGAAGTAATGATAGAAGAAATGTTTCTTCTCCATCAAGGCAAGCTCCAACAATTTTGAGACAATGTGAGGAGAAAATTGGGATTGGACAGAATTCCCGAATTCAGGCGCGTGAGCTTGTTTTGCTTGGGTCTGTTGGTTCTGACAGTGAGGAGAGTTCCAGCTTCTCTGATTCAGAGGAATTTGATTTTTCAATTGACTTCTCTTCCATGATAAAACCAGTGCAAGCAAATATAAATTCTATCAGGTGGAAATCTGAAGCAGACATGGTTGCTGCCATAAAGCAAGATGCAGAACTCCATTTAAGGGCTGTTTGTGCTCTGTTTGGACAGCAATTTCCTGTGGAGAAATCATCAAATTTCTATTCAACATTCCCAAATGGAGGATTTGACAAGGCTGATGTAGCCAGGTATGTCTAATCATGCACAATGAAATTGTTATCCTTCATGTGCCACTGGCATTAAAGATGGTTGATGATAATTTACTGATTTTGCACTTGTTTTCAATAATGAGGATTATTTGACCCTACTTTGTCACATAAAAGCATTTCTTTCAGCAATGAACTAGACAACAGTTCTCATGAATGAATCGTGTATGTCAAGAAGCAGTTTATTGCTGTAAAAGAATAGAAGTATAACTGTTTTGGTGGTTTAAGCACAATGATACAATTAAGTTAATTACTCCAGTGATGCAAGAAAGACTTGGACAGGTATGCATGTGTGCTGTATATATATTTCTTCTTCTCAGGTTGTGTATTTTGCTATTGTAAGTTAGGGAGGAAAGGATTTGGGGTTTGTGGATTGAGTTTGCGTTGTATAGAGAAGTTCAAGCATTGATAGGTGATGTTTTGTTGGCTTGGAGTGACGATGAGGTGTTGAGGTTGAGTGTTTGCTATGTTGGTATTTTGGGTTACTTCAGCAAGCTACATATGGAGCAAGAACTAGAGTGGAAAAGAATAATACTATTTGTTCACCGAAGAATTTCCTCTTGCATAATTATATTTATTATCTTACTATAATCAGCTGATACGTTTAAAATTCAGGTTGTCTGTTTGATACATTGATACATGGATGAGTTAGTACTTTTAACATCTTTATCTTGGTTTGTGATTACTGCTTGTGATGAAAGTGACTAATCACTCCTGCACTAGAACTATATGTTATCTTTGAAAATAACATTTTTCCCTGCTTTTCATTTTAAACTTCCATTTGTTTCTTGTTACTGTTGCTCTTGACAATATGCTTAACAATTTCTTCAGGGGCGCTGCTTTGGCTGAGTTTCTCATCAATGGGGATTCCCAAGGGAAGCTGAAAAAAATAGAGTTGATTAAATATGATCCAGAAGGCTTTGATGATTGCAAAAAACTGGCTATCAAATACTCTAAGCAATTATTTGAAATGTACCGCCAGAAAGGGGATCAGCTTTTCTTCAATTGAATAGGAAATGCTGACATCAGAAGTTAGTCGAGATGGTAGTTGCTAATCCAATGACGTAGAAGGAATGGTCTTTTGGGTGTTTAAATTTTCACCATGCGTTCAGCCCTGGGTTTTTACAGTCTGGTATGTATGACCTATATGTTTTACTAGCCAGAACTAGGATCACAAACAAATTCTGACTCTGGCATGTATGTTGGCCTTCAGATATTGAAAGGGATAGGAATAGGGAAGATGCAGTGTCAAAGCTGATATGGGTCTTATTTTACTAATGATCATAAAGCTATGGTGTCCTGTTATTAGAATCAACCTTCCTTGCGTTGATGTCCAGTTGTGTGTAATTTTGATTCATCCCTGCCTCTGAATTTGAACCAACTGGTTATGAAAGTTCCCATTGCAGTAATTCAACATCACATTCCATGCCTACTTAGCAGCTGGAGCAGGTCCGCATGCCCATTGTGACTCATGATTATCACTGCATATGAAATCCATTTATGACTGATGATTAACATGGAGCTTGATTAGCCTCTTTGGCTGAATTGTGGCCAATTTTGCACGTGTAAATTTTCTTACTGCAGGTTTCTACGAGGTTCATAAACTCTTGTGCTATCTCAAAGCTAGTTGGCACGTATTACTGACATCAGGCTTTAGAACCATGTCTTTTTTATCAAATCAACATCAGTGAATGTTGCCAATCTTGTAGGATGGGAAACTAACTTGCTTTGACTTGATGATAATGACCCTTTTTCATTGATTTGCGAGTGTATAAATCAAAGAAGTAGGCATGTTTTATTATCTTGCCCCGATAACTTACAAGGTATTTTGCAACATCCCTTTCCAGTTCCACCTTTCTTTTTTCTTTTTCTTTTTTTACAATCAGGGTGTGCAGTCCAGGTTGCCCTCATCTAAATCCCTGAACTCTGATGATTGTGCCCACGTAATTTTTCTTCTGTCACAATCTTTTCCCACATTTTTCTCTCGTGGCAAACACTCACATTCATGCTCTCTAATTGGGCTCCCTAACAATAATAGCTATCTAATTAATTTTTTACCCATAGCATTGTTCCTCCTCGAAGCACTTCCTATATAGTGCTAGTGAGCACTGTTCAACTCCTCAAATTGGCGTGAAGCAGCGGGAAAAGAAAGCAACAAACGTAAGGACTTGTATCAATGGTAAGGTGAGATCTTTTATTGGCTTTTCATGAAAGATTTGTTCTTTCTTGTTTTTTTGTGGATTTTATGGTCTGATCTCTTGACCCATGTGAGGAAAGTTGAGATCTTTTTTGGATTATTCACTTTTGACACGAGCAGTTGATTGATTTGACCTTCTTTTTGGCTGAGATTTAAATGAGATTAAGTTATGTTTCTTGTGATGTTTAGATAATTTTTGACTTGGTATCTTAAGATTTGTTTGGTGGAAATGTTTAGACCTGGTTTTGACTACTCTAGTGATATATTCAACTATTTTGATGATGATGACAGTAGGGGATAATTTCAGTTTTGAATGTAATTGGTTTTACTATTTTTATAAGAATTAATGATAACTTCCATGAAAATAAAAGTGTGCTTCTCAGGGATAAAAATAAATTCTCATATACATTGTTTTCTGATCATCTGACTAGCTTTGTTTGTATTGTGCTCAAGTCAAAAACAAAAACCAGTGGTTTCACCCATAAAGACAAGTATAAACTCATATATTTAAATTCATTTAATTTATCTATTTTTTAAGTACACATTTCAATGTGCCTCAACATTAAAGTCAATGAAGCAAGGATTGCGACTCATTGCATGCCTCCCGGTGCATCACGTTGGAACGACGTGGTTTTGGTTCATTCCGCCTTAAAAGTTCACATGGTTATTGCTTAATCTGCCGACGCCAAATTAGTCCCTTCATGCTCACTGGATGAAAATTAAGGTTTTTTTTTTTAATTTCAAACAATTTTAAAAACATATCTTTTACACCGTCTTTCTAAATCAAAGATCATTTCTCTTACGTTTGAAATGAAATAGGTCTGAGTTCTTGATGAAATGGCACACGTCAGTCTCTTGCTTTGAACACAAGAAAGACAGTTAATGAGTTGATCACAGGATTTGAGCAGAGTTCGATGTACTTAAGGATGATTACTACTAATGGAGAAGAAGCTCGTCCCTTTGAACATCCACTGTGCTGACATGACCTCAAACTCGCTCTCTCTCCTCCCATTGACGGCGTTTAGTGAACGAGTTTGCAGGGTTGTTTGGAAGTGTTGTTTGGTTGTTTTTTAAAATATTGAAATGTATTTAAATGATATTTTTTTTTTATTTTTTAAAAATTATTTTTGATATTAATATATCAAAATAATTTAAAAATATAAAAATATATTTATTTAAAATTAAAAAAAACATTTGAATTTCAGTAAAATACCAGTTAAAAAACAGTGCCAAACAGGCACTGCTTTTTTAATTTCAGATCCAATAGCGAAGTTGCCTGTAAAAAAAATCTCATTGGTATGGATGGTTGAGAATATAGCGGTAGTGTTTTAATTTATTTTTTTTGTTTGGAAATATATTATTTTTATTTTATTATTTAAAATTTATTTTTACATCCTTGCATAAAAAAAAAATTCAGAACCACTAGAAAATAATTTTTGAAAATTTTTAACAAAAAAAACACTAAAAATCAATACCAAACACCGACACCTATAATTATCGCTTGATGTGACGTAAATTTGATCTAGTTTTTGTTTTAATAGTATTATTAAATTTGAGAGGATAAGTTAGCCTTGAATTTACTGGTCTAAATTGTTTACCTAATTTGGGTTTCAAGTTAGATTATTTAACAGTTATCTCAACATAGTCCAATCAATTTAACGACTAAAATGATTGATAAAGATATTATTTAATTTTAAAAATCAAGATAATTATATTTTTAATATTAAAATGATAATATACTTAGTGGACTTGAATTTCATGACTTGACCCACTAATTTGAGTCACAAGTTTACAACTCAGTTATGAATTTAAAAAAGATTAATCTTGCAAATTAACCATTGATTTAATGTTTTGGTATTTTTTTGAGTATGTGATAACCATGAACAAAAAAAAAAAAAAATTAAATTCCATCTCTTAATCAATCTAAATTAATCTATCAAATCCATAATTGATGCCACGGACTTTACCGAGTTTAATGATTTTTTAAAAAATATATTTTTACTTGGTTATAAGATGATAAAAATAATTTTTTTAAAATTAAACATTAATCCAATATTGAGGTATTTATTTGCGAACATAACACAATGATTTTTTTAAAATAAACTATGAAGATTGATTTTTAATCAATCAAAGTTAAACTTTAAATTTTTTATACTAATCACAAACTCTATCAAACTTAATAACTTTATTTTTTTCTTCTAAATTCTTGATTTTAATTATACACTTGTTAGACTCAGGAACTTGTTCATTAACCATGTAGATTTAATAACTTTATGTTTTTCTGATTTATATATAAATCTATATATATATAAAATTAAATATTAACATGTTTGTAAATTTAAGAAATAGCTATGATCTGAGACGGTATTTGAGAATGTTTATGAAAAGTTCTTATAAAAAAATTAAAAATTATATATATTTTTTATTTTAAATTAAAAATATTTAATATTTTTAGATTATTTTAATATATTGATGTCAAGAATAATTTTTTAAAAATAAAATAAAAAAATATTTCAATATATTTTTAAATAAAAAATATTTCAAAAAACAACTGTATTATCGAACGGGTCTCCATCAATATTTCATCGATTAGAATGTGATAAACAGCAAAAAGCCAGCCAGGGTCCATGAATGGCGTTCTAGTAAAAACACAACAACGTACATGCCAATTTCAAAGAGCTAGAATTATTAATTAAATAATTTCCAGAAGAAAAATAACTGGCCATCCTTTCTCCAGACCATCTGAACCCTTCTTTCATAGATCTACATGCAGAAAAAATAAAATAAATAAAAACATACTTGAAACATAATTATTAAATAAACTCCCAATTAAACACATCAAAAAAATATCCTTAAAAAATAAAATAAAAAATATAGGCTTAATTTTTATACAATGGTATATATCCAAAATTTGAAGCTGCAAAAACAGAGGCAGACCAGAGAGAGATATCTCATTTCCATTAGAGGAAAAGCAAGAGTCTCTTCTATTACTCCCATCAGCAATTACTTCTAGGATTTTTTTCAAGGTTACAAATTTCCAGGTTTGCCCCTCAAGTTCACTACCTGAAAGAACGTTAGTGCCCTATTTCAACAAGGTTTTATTTTTTATTTTATTTTTTTCATTTGGTTATCCTTTTCAATTTAGTATCTGCTTGGTTGCTAAGAAAATCAAGAGATATGAAAGATAACTTTTTGTTTTGTGCTGTAGATAAGCAGTTATTTGGTTAAATTTGTCCGTTTATTGCCTTTTCTGATTCTTAGCTTCGGAACAAGTTTTGCTAGGATTTTCATTTGTTAAAGTGGAGAACTTTCGGGATTCTGGGTTGTCTTAGAATTTGGAAATTTTTATTATTTGAAAAGGTTTTTAATTTTTCAGTTTTGGCGAGGTAGTGAAGTTTATGGCTAAGTTCTGTGGAGAAGGGATTGTTTGGTCAGGTTTGTCTCATTTCTTGCATTTACTTATTCTCAGCTTCGAAATATAGATTTGCTAGGCTTTCATTAGATTCTGGGCTGGTGTTAGAATTTGGTAATTATTTTTGAAATTCGTTCCAGTTCTGGCATTTAGAATCTCAGTTTCCAGATACAGAGCTTTGCTAGGCTTTCATTTTGCTGAAGTTTTGTTGGTGTCGATTATTTTATGGAAGCATTTCTCGAATATTTTTTATTTTAGCGAGGAAGTGAAGATTATGCTGAATTTTTGCAGTTTTGAAATGATTCAGTGATTTGTGCTCCAAGCTGTGAACTTTAAGTTTAGTAAATGAATGCCATTGCTTTTTATCTTGTTTTTAACTTAAGACTAAGATTGATGATTGGCATATGGTTACTGAATGCTTGACTGAAAACAAGTCCTGTTTATGTTGCCAGATGAATGCATGATAGAGTAGTCTGTTTTTGGATGATATGGATGAAGGATTGGGTGATGAAGTGGCTTCAATGGATGCGGCGGAGCAGGCCCAACTCCGAGGTAAAGAGAGCGAGTATTCCGTGAAACCACCTGAAAGCTCCAACTTGTTGGAATCTCGTGAAATGGATATAGCTGGTGAGGATGATTATCATGAGAGCTCCTTTCATGTCCTTGCTGATATGTTGGAGGGTAAGAATGAAAATAAGAGTGCAAGCCCTATGGATGCGTCTGAACAGCCATGCTCTAGCCATCACTCTATGGATGATGCTGGGAACATGAATGATGAATTAATGGCAAGAAATTTTGATGGTTCAAACTTAGCCATTGTTGGTACATCAAACAATAGGGAAAGGATGCAAACTAGGCAGAATCAGTGGTCGCATCTTTATCAAATTGGAGGGGGGTCCATATCTGGGATTTCTCGTAGTCATACCTTGAATAAGGACAGTGGTCAGGCAATGCCAGATGCGCGACACTCATCTTCACCTGACATTTTTGTTCAAAAAACCTTGAGCAATGAAAGAAATGAGGTCTCAGAACAATTGACACATACTGACTTTAAGGGGTTGTCAGGCAATATGAACTCGCATGCTAGTATCCGGACAAAGATTCTATCGAAATCAGGATTCTCAGAATTTTTTGTCAAAAACACCTTGAAAGGTAAGGGGATTGTTTATAGAGGGCCTCCACATGATATTTTCAAAGTTCAACCAAGATACCAGAACAATGAAAGGGCTGTTGGTGGACTGTTGGCAGTTTCTGATACCCCTTTGAACTTGAGTGCTAAAACTGCAATGATGCCTTCTTCATATGGGATTGCTGGGCCAAGGCCTAGTGGTTCTGATCATGATGGAGTGAGCTTGAGGGAATGGCTGAATGCTGGACGACACAAAGTGAATAAAGTTGAGTGCTTGCATATATTTAGACGGATTGTTGATCTGGTGGATTATTTTCACTTGCAAGGAGTTGCATTGCCTGACTTGCGGCCATCTAGCTTTAAGTTGTTGCAATCTAATCAGGTTAAATACCTAGGTTCAGCTGCTGGGAGAGATTTGGTTAAAAGTGCCAAGGGTCGAAATAAAACCAACTCTGATAATCATGTGGTCAGGAAAAGGCCATTGGAACAAGGAGTGTTTTCTTCTGTTGCTGCATCTGAGAAGAAGCAGAAGTTCAGTGAGAGCATGAACCATACCAGTCGCTGGCCTCAGTTCTCTGCAAAATATGGCTTGAAACTTGAATCTACAAGTGATGGGGATGCCAGTGCTACTTTTTCACAAAATCCTCTAAATGAAGCTACTGAACATAATTGTTACGCAGAATATGGAATTCAGGCCAAGTCTAGCAGCCAACAGCTGTCTAAAACAGGTCAATGCCAGTTGACATCTAATAGTGACCAGTTGGAAGAGAAATGGTATACAAGTCCTGAGGAACTCAGTGAGGGGATCTGCAGGATTGCATCAAATATTTATGGTCTTGGAATTCTTCTATTTGAGGTGCGAAGATGCTTTTTCTTGTCTTGTTTATCAAGCACTTTCACTCTGCTTCTATGCTGTTTGTGCTTAATTATTTGATAAATGCTATTAACAAAACATCCTTTTCATTTGTCCGATGACTCTGATTGTTACTTTGGTTTACCATGGTGCAGAATTTATTTCCATGTATAAATGTTTTTAAGAACATTTTGTTTCTGATAAATACATATTCTCATGAGTATTGAAAGCCATCACTTCCTTCTGTGTTATAAAAAAATCATTTGTTTGTTGCTCTATCCCTTTTCCCAAATGCTACCTGTCCTTAACAAATAAAGTTATTGGGACTTTTCGTAAGTGTTGGTGACCCACAATCTAAGATTTTTATGCCATATGTAGCAGAAATCACAACCGTGAAATTGCTGTCATTATCCAAGTTTAGTAGCTGTAGTATTCTTTAGTTGGCTATATAAGCCTATCCTGTGTCATGTGTATTTTTGTTTGTCATTCTCTGTGTCAGTTTATTTTGTTTAGATTTATGGGTTTGGATAGAAATATTTTTTTTTATATGAATAATTAGGTTGTTTCTTTCAGTTGCTTGGTCGTTTTGACTCTGACAGAGCACATGCCACAGCAATGTCAGACCTTTGTCACAGGATTCTTCCTCCACAACTTTTATCAGAAAATCCAAAGGAAGCTGGATTCTGCCTTTGGCTACTTCATCCTGAACCTTCATCTCGCCCAACAACAAGGTAATCCTAGCTTTTTTTTTTTATTTGTAAAATCTTGAATTTTATTGGATATGAAGATCTTAAAAGCATGGTACTCCATTAATCAATAGTCTTGGCATTCAAATTATCAGAGGACTAAAAATACATTGAGTTGTAAGAGTTGTTAATTTGTGGCAAGATTTAAATCTGATTGTGAGACTTCACCTTGAACTCAATGTGATCCAAGCACTTTGGATGTGTCAGCACCAAACTTCCCTTCTGTTTTGTTTCCTTTTCATTTATTTTTAATCTTTGTTCATTTCTTCATTAATAAAATATTTACATCTATGGAAAGCTAGCCTCTTGCCCCCAAAAGAGGCTCGATGCCACGTTGTTGTGCTTCTACAGGCTGACTTGATCATCGAAGCTCCTATCTGACACCCTCTCACCAAAAATAAATCTCCCTAAGCTTTGTCTGCACTCTCACCCCCAGTCTATATTATGCATACGTAGTCTACCCTTGCATGTAGCTGGTGGTGTTAAAGCCATGAAGTTACAGAGAAAATGGTTTTTATGGACCTTAGTGAACTGTGGAGATTTTTGTTCAACCTGGTGAGTGAGAAAGAAATGAAAGGAAAGCTGGATGGTTGTGACTTGTGTCTGTCATGGTGTTACTAATGGAAGTAGATGGAACCACCATTTTGAACCACTTATACGAGGTTGATATTAAAATTGCCCCTTTTAACAAGATTTTGGACAACATATGCGATGAAATTCACTTGCCTCAGTTTGTGGGATACATGGGAACATATACGTAGTAGATTTTTGCATTGCCTCAGTTTGTGGGATACGTGGGAACATATATGTTATAGATTTTTGCATTGGAATTATCATTGATATCTCATAAGAAATGAATTTCAAGTATTTTATGCCTTTTCCTTTTCTTTCCCAAACTAGTGCCTTAGTTGATTGTAAAACATTCTGGCTTTGCTACCGGGATGAGTGTCTGCTAACTCATGCAATAGTTCTGGTGCAAGTTGTTTAAATTCTAAAATCATGCCATCGTGTGACATTCTATTTTGCTTGTATTTCGCAGGGAAATCCTACAATCTGAATTGATTAATGGATTGCAAGAGGTGTCTGCAGAAGAACTGTCATCCTCAATTGACCAAGATGATGCTGAATCAGAACTTTTGCTGCATTTCCTTGTTTCAATGAAGGAGCAGAAACAGAAGCATGCCTGTAAGTTAGTGGAAGATGTTAGATGCTTGGATACCGATATTGAAGAGGTTGGTAGGAGAAACTACTCAAAGAAACAATTGCTCCATTCTTGTTTAGAGAATGACATCATAAATGAAAGGCAACATACCTCTGAGCATAATGAAACTTCCAGGTCGGAGGCACTTTCTCAAGTATCACCTGTTTTTCAGACAAACAATATGAGGTTGATGAGCAATATCAATCAGCTTGAAAGTGCTTATTTCTCCATGAGATCCAAAGTCCAGCTCGCTGAGACTGATGTTGCCACTCGCCAAGATAAGGATTTACTGAGAAATCGTGAGAACCGGGATTTAGCACGAGAGGATAAAGAAACACAGAATACGACTGATTGCCTTGGATCCTTTTTTGATGGTTTGTGCAAGTATGCTCGTTATAGTAAGTTTGAAGTGCGTGGGCTACTAAGAACCAGGGACTTCAATAATTCTGCAAATGTTATTTGTTCTTTGAGTTTTGACCGTGATGCAGACTATTTTGCTGCTGCTGGAGTATCAAAGAAAATAAAGATATTTGAGTATAATTCACTCTTTAATGACTCTGTTGATATTCATTATCCGGCCATTGAAATGTCAAATGAGTCGAAGCTCAGCTGCGTTTGCTGGAACAGCTACATCAAGAGCTATCTAGCTTCAACTGGCTATGATGGTGCTGTTAAGGTGTGTATCTCTTGCCTGCTAGATTCTTTACTGTTGAAGAAATACCTTTCTGTGAGTATCAGTGGGTAGACCTGATGTGGGACAACCTTGTCATATCTGTGGCATGGATATGGAGTTTTCTGCATCAACTTTTGAATTTCTTGTGGGTTATAAGGGATTCCAGTGTCATATTCATTATTTTTTCTTACTTCAGCTTTCATCTTGTCCCCCATAATTATCTTTGATCTTACCTTTCTCAAAAAATAAGCCCTAAATATCCTTACTGCCTTTTTTTCAAATGCCAACTTAAAAAAGAAAATCATATTGTTGCTAATCTATGAGTTTACATTTGTGTTTGGTGAGGTTTCTCTATTTCTTGAATTGTAGCGGTTATCCTTCTCTCGCATACTGTAATTACTATCTTCATTTAAGCTCAAATTTCTCTGCTTATTTTTATTTTCCTTTGTGCATTTTAGATCTTGTGGTTGTATTCTTAAATTCCCCATGTTGCTCCTTACCTGATTTGCTTTGATGAATTCCAGCTATGGGATGTGAGTACTGGTCAAGTTGTTTTTCGGTATAATGAGCATGAAAAGAGAGCTTGGTCTGTGGACTTTTCTCAAGTATATCCAACAAAATTAGCCAGTGGAAGTGATGATTGTTCTGTGAAGCTGTGGAGCATTAATGAGGCATGTTTACCCCATCTCTTTGTTACTTTGTCATTCCTAAAACCAGACTTGGAAGAATGTTTCCACCATTTAATGAAGGCCATTTGAGTTAAAATGTGATGGTGCTGCATGCTGTTTCTTTAACCCCATATGTTTATTATTTTTTCATGCAGCCCTTGCTCTTGCTCAAAAAATTGAAACTCTTTATGTAGTTTGTTTAATAAAAGCTTATGCAGTTCAAACCTTTTTGCAGAAAAATAGTATAAGCACAATCAGGAACATTGCAAATGTCTGCTGCGTGCAATTCTCTTCGCACTCTTCTAATTTGCTGGCCTTTGGGTCTGCAGATTACAGAACCTATTGCTATGATCTTCGAAATGTTAGAGCCCCCTGGTGTGTATTGGCTGACCATGACAAAGCTGTGAGCTATGTTAAATTCTTGGACTCTGAAACTTTGGTTACTGCATCCACTGACAATACATTAAAGATTTGGGATCTCAATAAAACCAGCTCCAGTGGTTCACCCCCCAGTGCTTGCAGCTTAACCCTTGGTGGACACACTAATGAGAAGGTCAGTGTTTGTGTTTAAGGCGCCGCTTTTATCTTATTTTTCTTAATCATGTCCTCTTACAGGTTGGCTTTAACTCGTATCTCTTGATCCTGCAGAACTTTGTGGGTCTATCTGTTGCCAATGGTTACATAGCATGTGGGTCGGAAACAAATGAGGTATGGCTTCAGTTTTTTTTTTCCTGGCAGAATGATTTGCTTGATAATCAGTGAGGATGAGAATTCATCATTGAAAGGGGGTAAAATGAAAGAGAAGAACAAGAGTTCCCAGCTTTCATTCACCACCACCTCTACCATTTTTGCCAAATAGATCCGTTGTTAACTTATAAAAGTGATGCTGTCTTTTTTCAGGTTTATGCTTACCATAGATCTCTACCTATGCCAATCACTTCTCACAAGTTTGGTTCAATCGATCCTATATCTGGAAAGGAAACAGATGATGACAATGGGCAGTTTGTTTCAAGTGTCTGCTGGAGAGGGAAATCAGACATGGTTGTTGCTGCTAATTCAAGTGGGTGTATAAAAGTATTGCAAATGCTATGAAGCAAAGTGTCTCTGAAGTCAATTGGAAACCACATTCATTTGGATTGAGGACCCAGAGCGTTTTCATTTGGAAGGCGGCGTATTCATAAACTGAAACTGCAAACTTGCTTGGCAATATCTTCTGGAACACGAGTGTCATCTGCTCAGCTTGCCCATTGAAGTTGATACGAGGGCTTCGGTTGGCTGACCTACTGACTTCACTTGGGGAAGCAAATTCCGATTCTAGATACCAGCTCTGAGATATTTGCTGGTGAAGGCACCAGGATATCATATTGTTTAAGAGGTTACACTGCTTGTAAATATAAAACAAAAATGATTGAGTTCAATGTGGTATAAGATGAGCTAGACTGAAATAAAATTCTCCGAGGAAGCATCCGGCATCGTGATGCAACAAGTCATGTTGGTCATGATTAGGGCTTCTGACCATTCTCGGCATTTGTGATTTGGCAGGCAGCCTTGCATATGCAAACTTGAGTTTTCGACTTCTATTTAACAGTGGGGCCTATTTGATGCCAAGTGGACATAAAGACCAATCCCATTCGAATTCTTTGCTGCGTTGTATCAACTGATTGCAAATATGAAGGCCAGCTCGTGTAAATTTTATAGATAAAGTAGCAATGTATATGATAATTTCTTTTTTTAATTTTTTTTATTATATTCATGTTGACCTGAAAGTAATCTAATCTCTTAATAAATATAAAATATTTTAAAAAATAATCGGTTTGTGCATAGCAAACACCATGTCAGGTGCTTCGTCGCCTTTGGGCAATGTATACAGTAGTGGCCTCCGACGTGCTTTTTTAATGGAGTGTTTGTAGGAAAATGATCATCGTTTATTTTTTATTTATAAATAGATTAAAAAAAATTATTTTTTTTTAATATTAACACAAAAATAATCTAAAACATCAAAGAATTTTAATTTTATTTTATTTTTTTCGAAATGCACTATTTTTCAATTACGGGCCTTTTTGTTCTCTTTCAACTTTAGTTTCCGCACAACATTTTACAATTTTGAATCAACCCTTTAATTTTTTTTTCATTAAATTTGATATCTTTTTTTTTATTTGCAAAAGGCTTTTATATATATATATATATATATATATATATATATATATATATATATATATATATCAGCTTTATCTATTTTTTTCATCTCTAGTTTGATTTATCATACTCTAACGACCCGAACAGTAATATAGGGTTAAACCAATACTACAAGAGATTCTCTGTGGTGGCATTGAGTTCATTACTCTACCCAATAAGTTACATAACTAGTTCCCTATCCACACCAACCGATCATCACTGTCTTTTGTAACGGAAGTATTTTCATATAGAATATTTAATTATAGTTAATAATAATAATAATAATAATAATAATAATAATAATAATAATAATAGAATGAGAACATTAATAATGTTGTTGATAAAAATAGCGTCCATGATTGGTGGTGGTTATTGTAATAATATTATAATAAAATGATGGTTGCTATTATTGTTAGCATTAATATTTGTAATTATTGATGAAGTGATGATTGCGATTTTAGTGAATATTACGAGTTTGATGTGTAAAATAATTTTATTAATTTATTTATCAGCTGCTGCTGCTCTACTGTTACACAGATCATGTTGCTAGTGTACTGGAGAGTTATATAGAAATGATAGCATTGGTCTTACGACCAGTCGTGGACCAGCCAATCCTGAGAAAAACAACAATGCCTCGTTAGTTCACGAGGAAGGAAAATCTTGTTTCAAAACTGGAAGGAATGTTGGTTGGCATGGGCTGTCGTGGCCATGTTTTAGTTTCTTCAAAAATGGCACCGGAACCAGAATCTTTGCTGGCATTTGCTGGCTCCAGCGAGATTCCGGTGGTATAATTAAGCTGATGCATGCTGTTCCAGAAGAAAAGCATCAGTATAGAATTCTAAAGCCACCATCATTCCACTCCATATTTCAACTGTCTCCACCTGGCAGATTGAAAAGACATTATCTTGAAAATACTGTTTTTGTGGGATAAATTGCAGGTTAATGCACGCCTGCGACATAGAATATAGTTTATTTTATCCTGTGCTCTCTAAAGTTTGTTTTTTTATTTTATTTTTCCTGTGAGAGGAACAGGGGCATGAACTTGATTGCAGGATAGGAGCCCGCTACAGTTTTTTTCATAGATCAACTTGTTTTTATTAATGGCGATAACGTGCCCTTGGACACCATAGCATTGTTCACGCCATTCCAGAGTTTCTTGCAAAAGTTCACTCTGGTCTCTAGATCTTTTGCTCCATACAGGTTGGTCCTTGGATTTTTTATAATTTAAATTTGTTTTAATCCTCAAAATTCATTTTCATCAACATAAAATATAGCCATATATTCAAATATAGACGAGTTGATAGACTTGTGTTAAAGAATATGTATAAAAGAGAATTTCTTTTATTGTAAGTTTCAATTTTTATGTTGATGGACAAGAATATCAAGCTCTTCGAATTACAAGGGAGAACAGAAAATTGAAGCATTAACAATTTTTAGCTAACCATCAAGAATGTATATTTTGTGCATGTTTGATACTTATAATTGAAATTGTTTTTAAAAATATATTTTATTAAAAAATATATCAAAATAATATTTTTATTTTTTAAAAAATTATTTTTGATACTAACATGTCAAAATAATATAAAAATATTAAAAAATAATATTTATTTTTTTTTCAAAAATATTTTGCAAACAGATTACCAGACATACTTCGTCAAGAGATGGGGAGTTTTTTTTTAAAAAAAAAAAGAAAAAACATTAAAGTGAAATTAGAAAAGAAGACGTGGACGAATCAGAAGTGGAGCATATGGCGCCAACTAATAAGTTGCAGGAACATAACCTGTCAGTGGCGGGAATCCATCGCCAGACGGTCACATGGCTCTTCTCTCTCTCCCTTACCGAAACATGCGCCAGGGCCCCACACTACTTTTGTTACCGCCTCACCGGATTGACTGGTTTTCTTGCCAAATATATAAACCTAGGCAAGATCGATCCAACGGGAACATCATCACATCATTCATTGGTAGTATCCTTGTCCTGAAAAAAGCACAGCTTGTGATCTTTTTTTCTTCTCTCTGCGCCGGCTCTTCATAACAGCTTAGATTTTTGAGAGGTTGCAGAGAGAGAAATCCAGGAAAAAAAATGGCTGGCGTTTCCAGGATTTTTGTAGCTGTTGTTGCTCTTGCTCTTGTTTTTACCTTTGTTCTGCCAGTTGCTCAGGCGCAAGCTCCTGCTCCTGCCCCCACCAGTGATGGTAAGAAATCAAAGCTCTCGCTATACATTCTTGTTTATATGTGTGTGTATTTTTATATGAAGGTAAATCTTGGATTCATGAGAAACCTGTTTCCTTTAGACATATATGGGCATGTTTGTAGATCTAAGGTTTTTTTTTTTTTCATCTTTGGCTTAATGTGCTGCATTTTAGTTTTTGTGTTGTTTATTCTCTTAATAAAAGTTTTGTGTTACTTTTTTTCCAGAAGAAAGGAAAATGAAACTGATAAACTGTGATAGAGATAAAAGGGAGGTTTAGCTTTAGAATTGTTAATGCAAAAAAAATTTGCAGGTTTTGGAAAAGGGATTTATCAGTAATTATTGGTAATACAGGATTGCTAGAGATATTTTCTTGAAAATGTGAGACTGTGGGAATTTATTTGCTAGAGATATTTTCAGATAGTTGTTGGAATTAACGAGGACTGGTTGTTCTTTGCAAGCATTTGTATTAATTTAGGGAAATGAGTTCGAATTATGATTAAGCATCCTCGATTTTCTGTTATATTTGACCTCATGCCTTGAAGTTGTTTATGGTCAACAAATATTTACGGTCATGATTGATAGGAGCCGCAGGGAATTCAATAATAAAAATGCCCTTGAAAAAAAAATCCGTTCTGTAAATACAACAAAATTAAAATGCCTGTATCAATGGTGCCCATGCACTTATACATGCACTTGCCTTCAGAGGGAAAAGATTGTTTGCACGTCTAAAATGAACTGTACATGCTTTGATGTTTTAACGGCTACATGGTTTTGTCCGGGAATTAATGGGAGTTTCTTCTTCTTCTTTTTGGAATCAGGGACGTCAATTGACCAAGGCATTGCATACGTGCTGATGTTGGTGGCACTAGTGCTCACCTACCTCATTCACGCGGCAGACTTACCTCATAGCTGCTGAATTGGTTAATCTTTGGAGAACGAGATAGAGATAGGGAGGTTTGGGTTTGGATTATGGGAGTGATGTGAGGGAATGACGTGCATGTATTTTTTTATTTTCGTCTGTGATCAAGGGTCTTGCTCTATGTGAATGCAGTGTTTCTGATTTGTGGCGAATTTGTTGTTGTTGGGATTAGTGGTCATTGCTATCAACTTGTTCGGAGGTAGCCTTTGATCTTCTTCTGCCTTCGCTCCCATTTACCCCGAAATATGGTTCAGCTTGTTGCCCCTTTTCATTTCTCAATCTTGAAAGTGCTCCCTTGCAATTTCATGTTTGTAAATAATGGCACGCTTCAAATCAAAGAGCGAAACCCTCGGTTCCAAAATAACACCAATCCCTCAAATATAAAGCTCAAAAAAACTTCTCCTTTTCTTTGAAGAATACATATTCAAAGTTACAACCTTTCAATCGAAATTTACCTCCCAATTACGAGTCTTTTCCATAAAAGGATCATGAATTCCACAATTTCCAGCAAACCCATATCAACAGCTACACAAAGTCCATCAAATCAAGGACCAATGTGTAACAAAAACCTAAACTGAAACATCAACAAAAATAACAGCTCGAAGTCGCAAAATAAGAGGTGAAACACACCTTGATGAGCACACGCTCTCTCAAAACTTGCAAGGCGATTGTGTTGCACAGTTTAGCAGATCCAGTGCTTCCTCTGCACAAACGGGTTTTGCACGTGCTTCCTCCATTTCTTGTTTTCTTTATCAAAATCTGAGGTTTTAGGTTGTGGTTCGATAAACGGCTAGACCTGCTCTATTCGCACCCTATGGTTTCATAAATCCATCGCATAAGTTTCTGTATTTCCAATTTCAGTTATATATATATATATATATGACTAACATATAGTAATGGATTTGAACTCCAGATTTAAAATATAGTACATAGATTTGAACTCCAAATTAAAAAAAAAAAAAAAAACGGGGCATATATTAAGCCAACTCAAATATTAACTCCTGAAATTTAAAATACACAAGTTCAATTGATCGAATTAAAAATATAAGGATTTATTTGATGGAATTGTGAGAGAAAACACAGGGTGTGGAAAGGTGGATTCAGCTAAGATAAACCCTTGCTAAGGTTTAACCGTGTTGGTCTCGCTTTCTTTTTCCTTGCTGTAGACGTTGCAACCTGTTCGGTTCTAAAGAAAATTAAAAAGAAAAAAATCGTGTTCTTATTTCTCGAAAGTCACAGAAAACAGGTTGCAGAGGCCCAGATTAGATTTTCCGTTTTGGGCCAGGAAGTCTTAAGGCTCGATTCCAGCTATGAAAATCTAATGGTGTTTCATCATGGGCTTTCTTTATGGCCCCCATGATGCTAGCAACATAACAAATAAAATCCACCCATAGGCCCACCAATCTATACAATAAATTGATTAATAACGGGACTCCTAGGAACTCAATGATTCACCCTGATATTTCACTGAGAATGCACACCCTGAGATGTTTTTTTTTTAATTAAAAATACTATATATATCTTGATAGAAAAAATAATTCAATATTCCTTTGAAAGGGCTTTTTTGAATTTTCAGTTTGATTTGAATATAAAAATTATAACATTACATTTGAACTTGTTTTTTTTAGGCTTGCGTCTGGGAGCTTTTTGTCATTTCATCAAGGTGCTGTGGTTATTAGCTCATAAACTGTCAGGGTAATTTGATAATTTAACAATGTTAAATGTTATTTATTTTATTCTGTTTTTTCCAAGATGATCTAACCTCGCACATCAGGCTGTGGATGTGCACTGCGACCACATATTGATTCCAGGTTTTCACATCATTTTATTTTTATGTTAAATTTCATTGTTATTTATTTTATTGCTTTTTTTATTTTTTTAATATTTATTTATCCTCAATTTTATCTTTTAATATAGAATTATTAAAAATTAAGAAATCATAATTCTTTTTAATATGATTACCACTATCCCATAATCCGGGTCACTAATACAAAATGCAAACCGGAGTTGACATTTTTTTTCGTTGACTGTTTTTCTTGGTTTTGATCTTCAACATTGGACTATTAACTTAGATTGCAAAGATAGTCTAGCTCAACATACCATGTCTCTGAGTTTATATTATGAACTTAGATTGATAATAAAATTTTTTTTATATTATTATTATTTTAAAAAATTATTTTATAATTGAACATGGAGTTACATTGGAATCCAACTTATTATTTTGGCAGACACAAAATACATTTACTATCACAATTTTTTTCATCTTATAATTAAATCAAATCATATTACTGTATGGAGTTAGCTCTAAAACTTCAATGTATCAGTTTTACAAGTAAAACAAAAGGCCACCCATCTAAATCGACAAAAGCTCAAGCAGACCACAGATCATGAGCGAAAACATTCTTCACCAGAAAAAAGGAAATGCTAGAAAGGTTGGTGGAACTGGAAACATCATGTTTGTGGAGTTCATGAAATTCGAGAGGTATGGGTACGTTGTTGAGGCGGCACAAGAAGAGCGTGCTTCAGAAGTGGTCTCATTAATATCACCCGACACAGCTCATGAGACAACTTTAAAAGGGTGTTTCGCGGCGTGTTTCAAAACTATTTCTCAAAAACAATAAAAATAATTTTTATATTTTATTTTAAATTTAAAAAAATGATTTTTTAAAATTATTTTTCATGTGATAATATCAGAAATTATTCTTTAAAAGATATCATTTTAATATATTTTTGAATAAAAATTATTTTTAAAAACAATACTAAATTACTCCTTTATAGGACACGTAGTCCTTCCACTTCGGTGTTATTCTTTCATCATGAGAATCTCTTTCTCTCTTTTAAAAATATAAATAAAAATGTGGTAACCATTTTAGATGGTTAAATAACAACAGTATGAGATATAATAGTTATTTAAAACTTACGTTAATTTTATGATCTGTAAACTTATGCAGACAACAACGTTAATAAAAATAATAATCTGATCTCTCAAGTTAGCTGTCGGCAGGAGAATTTAACAAGGCTGGACCTACCCTGCCTACTTTTCCACCCACAATACATGAGTATTCATATCTGGGCTCTTCTATTTTTCAATTCATTGCCGCACTTGCATCCAACCAGGTCTCTGGACGGGAACCCTGTATTTTCTGTGCGTAAATATCATCCCCAGTACACATTTCACGTGACCATCTCGCCCTCGGATTTTTTTTTTTTTTTAAAAGCTAATACTTCAGCGTGAAATTGTCTTGGACCGTTTGAACATTTCAAGATAGATCAAGAATACGATGAATGTTTTTTTATTTGCACAATAAACTGATTTTAATTCTCTAAAAAATAAAATATAAAAATCATAAGGTTGTCATAGAGGAGGATGATTTTTTTTCTTTGTAATTAATTTCATGTATGAACTCACATTAAGATTGCTATTATTTTATTAATTTTATTATTCAATGTTTATTTAATTGGAAATTAAGATCTAGTTTTTTTTTTACAGACATTCTACTTTCTTGATTTTATTTTATTGAACGGTCTTAAATAATTGTACTTGTTATTCTTTATTATTTCTTGTAAAAAATAATCCTTAAATTAAATAGAATTAATCAGTTGCTTACATGCATGATAAGCTTATTTCGTAATATTTTATTCAATTTACTTTTAAATTTATTTAATTTGATGAATTTAAAATATAATTAAATCCTCATATTTAATTATTTTTTTCAATTAAATATAAAATTAACTGTTAAATATAATTATACTTTTAGATTGATACATGATTAAATTTTGACTTCAAGTTATGAATCTAAATATTGAATATTTATGGCTTCTTTAAAAAGATTACAATCATTTGAGAATATCTGTTTTACATTATTTTCTTTTTTTTAAAAAAAAAAACATGCGGTCCACCGATCTGGGTCATCACAATCGATCTGGGTCATCAGAATCACTGACAGCATTTTGCCCTCTTGCAACCAAATCTTAGAAGGGTGTGCAAAATCTCATGAACAATAGTGATTTTATCGTGGAGGGTGGTAGCAAACGGGCCGGGTCCAGAATCAAAATCAATTTACAGAGCTCAGCAGCAAGCCGATAAAGTTTATTATTAAAGGTAAACTACTCTTGTCAGTCTCCTAACTATATGATGACTTAATTAACCTAAACCAGTAATTAAATAAATTCATACGTAGAATGTGGACAGCGTTAATTCAACTCATAAAAATACCTGCTTAGTTATTTATTGTTGTAGATTGAATAATGTTTTTTCAATTTATTCTAGTTAAGTAAATCAAGGATAATTTGTGTCAATAAATCTTGTAAAAAAATGTTAAAATAATAAAAAACTAGGCCGAAAAAACAAACAAACAAAAAAAGAGATATAAATCAAGAAATAGACATCTTCGAAAGCAATCCAGTCGATTAAAATCAAAGGAATTATCTCTTTCACACACACACACACACACAATGTTCCTTGTCAAATGTGTAATCATTCTATCTATTATTTTCACCACAGAAAATGTAGATGGTCGATAATGTATTTTGGACCCTGCAAACTGCTGAAAAACACCATCTAGCATGTGGCTGTGATCAAATAAAAGGAATGATTACCGGGCAGCCCAGATCCGATGAGCTAGTAAAAGGGACAGAAAGGTTGCTCTTATCCAAAATGGAGGCTCCAGATCAGCACACAAAGGGTAGACTGTGGCCGGAGAAGGACCACAATGCAAAACTGTACCCTAAAAACAGTGATGAATTAGCTGGATTCAGTAGGAGCCATGGGACCAAGAGAGGGTCTAGTTGCAGCACTTGCACTGAACGAGGTGGTACAATAAACAAAACCGTTAAACTGACATGACGTGTACGTCCATGATTAACTGTGTTCCTGGAGAATAATAACAAAGAAGATCCCCATAGATTGTTTTCTTTTTGAATGAATCTGCAAAGTCTTGGACGTATTTGTTGCCATATCTGTGCGGACTGAAAAACATTTCTGGTTTTTGTGTGGTTACTTTGCCATGACCTCCTTCGCGTTGAAAGAAGCGGTAGAGGAAATTTAAGTCCAATTGGGACGTGATTATTTCTTGAAAAATAGAAAACGGCAAGAGTGTTGTTATGTTTCCAACAAATCTTGACGTGGCCAGATTTCGTTCAGGAATGGTAGATGGCTTGGTGCAACTTGGTCTGCAATGTTCGTGACATGGATTTGCTTGGGCATTGATAAATGATAGTGATGTTACATGCAACAAAAAACCAAGACATGAAAATTATGACCGATCAATTATCCTCTCATTTGGAAGAGCACTCATCATGTTAGATCGTTTAATGTTTGGAAATCCCTGCTATTATGCAGGGACCAGTTTTTTTCTGGAAATTTAAGCTATTTGACAAAACTTATGAATTATATTATTCTCTGTCACACTAGTTTTATCTAATATAATGATGGTGTTGGTATTCAAACTCGTGACCCCAGATGAACAAGATTAATAACATGTTAAAAAAAACATATGTTGCCACAGGTATCCACATCAAAGGGATAGCAGCAATCTTTGTTGAAAAGCCTGTGGGAGGCTGGTTGTTTGGTTAAAATAATCATGCAGTGTGCATGACTCGGGGGGAGGGGGGCAAGATTTTAATTCCGGAGCAACCCGACTCCCATTACTGTCGTCATGAGGGATTAGAGCTCAGGAAAATACCGGTTTTAGCTTAGCCTATGCAAGTAGCCATATATAAAGCCAGAAACAGGGCACTGCAATTTAGACAAAATCTCCCAGAAAGTGACAGCCCTGTTCAGCCTTCAATGCTGCTCCATTTTACATGCCTTGTATTTAAATCGATCAGCAACATGGGTAGGGCTGGATTGGTGGGAAATATTGTCACAGATCAAAAGAGACAATCTCGGCTTATAGGAAAGCCCTTGTCTTGTTGCTGGAGGCATGGTCAGGTACGAGACAAGCCTTCGTATGAGGTATATTAGCTGATGATATTGTTTGCTTTAGTGTGATGAGTTTTTCGGTACTGCAGAGGTGTGCAGTCAAATTGCCAGAATCTGGAGGCTTTCCCAGCATCTCCAGCTAGTGAATTTGGGACCACGGGATATTATCGATCCTGTCTTCTGGAGTTTTTTTTTGCTTTCTCTTGGATAAATATCTTCTGGGGTTCTCGGAAATTGAGCATAAACCCGATTAATTAGACCTAATTAACCTACTTTCTTCCTTTGTGGGTTGGTCCAGTAGGCGTGATGATTAGCCCATACATTGAATTACTCAACGCAGACTATGGAGCGGTCCATTTGTGGTTGAGCCTAGATAAGAAAAGCATCGTTGACAAACTGTTTATAATTAGTTTTGCTTTAATACTACAAGTTTGTCTATGTGTTTATATGTGAGGGAATACTACGCAGCATAGTAGTTTATTAAATTAAAAATAAAATACAAATGATAAAAATAATATCTTGAGTCAACTCGAATGAACTTATTAAACTAAAAAAAAAAGACTGATATAATTTCATGGAAAAAAATCAAAATAAATTATGAAGTCTAATACTCGTTAAATCTAATGTTGAATAATTTTTTAATTTTGTTTTTGAAAACTAAAACAATGTTCTCTCAATTATTTTTATTTCTAAGAAATAAAGTGTATAATGCCTTGACATTCATGGTTCATCGTTATACTGAAATGCTAGGGGATCTTAGTTTATTACCAGGCTTTGAGCTTGTGCTTTGTTGCGGGTGCCATAAAAGACATGTAATCACGTTAAAAAATAGATGATGTTATTTTTTACTATGTACAGCGAATATTTGAGATGATGATTTAAAACTCAAATAATATATAAGAGTAAATTAATTGAGTCTAATAAAGAACTAATTTATTGCTTGAAATATGCAAGAATGGCAACTTTTTCTCTCTATGCTATAAGCCAACAAAAAAATCTCTCTTTACAAAACTAGGGAGTTAAAAATAATAAAAATAAAATCATGTGCTAAAATTGAATTTAAAAAGGTATAAGAGACCGGAAAAAGCCTAGTTTTATAAATTGAGGGACTGGAGTGTATTTATAACGCCAACTTTAAACACCCTATATATTTTCAGTGTCTTTTCTAAGCTGGTCGCTATCTTTCAATTTGTCCTGAGCCAATAAAAAAAAAAAAAAAGGAGGTCAGATACAGCGATGGGGGAAAAAAATAAATAAATTATGAACACCACCACCTGCCTCCCTCTGCTTGATTGACCAGAGCCATTCTACGAGCAAGGTGGTAGGCCGTAGCTGCAGTAAGCGGCAATACCTGGCTCCGGTGTCTTACAAATTCTACACACCGTCAAATTTTGAGAAGTCCCATGTCAAGGATCTTGTCAGGGACATCAAATTTGCCTTTCTTATGATTCCCCGGATATCAAATCGAAACACACGATTCTGCGGACGATGCCTTGTTCTTGTTTGTTTACCATTTTTCATGTTTCAAAATTCGCAGTTGACAAGTCTGAGGAAATTGAACGGACGAATTAAATTTCCGATTGAGATCGCGGGCTTTTCGAGGTAAGATCAAAACTTGTGTTAATCTAGATATTAAAAACTAAAAAGATATTGATTTTTTTTTTTTAAAATCAAGTCATGTTTTTAATGATCAATTGATCTGTCTAGAGATAACTTCTGTGCTTGTTAATTTTAAATGACCACTAGATAATGATTAAGTTGAGAGATTTAGATAATTGATTTGTTGGATCCGTTTTATTATTAATATCAGATGGTTTTATTTTTTCTTCTATTTTTCATTTCTCTCTCATTGGATTGTTTTTTATAAAAAAAAATTATCAATTTTATCCTTTAAAATTTAATTTTGAATGGTTATCGTGGTATTTTTAAACCAATTAAATTAATTAGATCATGTTAGAATAACTCTGGGGAATTAATTTCAAATCATAATTAAAAAAAAATCATATCAAGAGAAGTTTTAATATCAAATAATTTCTTAAAGCTTAGATATTTTTTTATCCAGCCTGCAACCCAGTACATGCAGGAAAGGTAGTATGTGCTATTCAAGCTTTTATGTGTACATGTTCTTCGTATGATTATTACAAGAACATGAAGATTTCAATTAAATGACAGCGCAAGATGACACGAGTATGAAGCTTCATCGGGATCTCTCGTGCTAGGATTTTTTTTTTTTTAATTTTTCAATTGAATTTTAAGCACGTGTTTTATAATTTAATTGGAATATTTATATATAAAAATATTTTTCCCATCGGAGTTATTATTGTATGGTCTCTTTTTAGTTTTTATACAAAACCTCAGTAATAGTGTTTTAATCCCCGTGACATTGTCTCTATTTACAGGTAGCACGTGTGGCAAAAACATGTCGCGTTACATATTTTCAAACACAATCACTTGATTTATTTATTTTAGACTTGGTCCATGTTTTTTTTTTAAAAAAAAAATACTTGTATATTTAGATTATCCATACAGATAGGATTTTATTTCAATTTAATCCTCATTTGGTTTTTTAAGGTTTCATATCTGGTTTTCATTCCTTTTATTTTGATTTTTTAAAACTTATTTGATCAATTGAATTATCTTTTCAATTACATCCTTCAATTTTTTAAATCATTTTCTTAATTGAATTATCTTTCCAATTGCATCCCTCAATATTTTAATTTATTTTTTAAAAGTCTATTATTATTAATATTATCATTATCATCATTATTATTATTTTGTCTGCTTAGTTGTTTGATACTATATTCTAAAAATGTTTTAAAAAAAAAAAAAATTTACTGTAATTTTTATTTATTTAAATACATTTAAAAAAAAAAACTCAATAACTCAAACAATTCTATCATTTTCTTAATTGAATTTCCTTTTCAATTGCATCCCTCAATATTTTAATTTATTTAAATACATTTAAAAAAAAAACTCAATAACTCAAACAATTCTATCATTTTCTTAATTGAATTTCCTTTTCAATTGCATCCCTCAATATTTTAATTTATTTTTTAAAAGTCTATTATGATTATTATTATTATTATTTTGTCTGCTTAGTTATTTGATACCATATTCTAAAAATGTTTTAAAAAAATATAATATTTTTTACTGTAATTTTTATTTTTTTAAATACATTTTTTAAAAAAAAAACTCAATAACTCAAACAATTCTATCTTCATTTTTTTTAGTGTGAAGTTTGTCTTCCACTGGTTTCACTGTCAAGCCTTCACAGAGGTAAAAGGACAGAACACCCGAAAAGCACACGTTGCCAATCTCTACCGTCACAGTTACTGTGACGAAGATTAATTTTTTTTATATTACTAATACTAATATTTCACATAATTACCTCTTACAGAAAAGATAATAAAAAAACACGAATAAAAACACACAATATTGGTACTACCAATCAGGAAAAACACGACCGATATTTGCTTCTCGCCGAAACAAAATTGGCAATGCCACAAAACAAGCAATGCCGATACGAGAACAGTTGTTCATCACCACAGTTTCGTTATTTATCTTCAAAAAGCTAAAAGAGAATCCGACCCGAACAAATCACCAATATCTTGGAAATGGTCTTTGACGTTCCAACTTGATAGACCGAGCCCACCATCAGCGAACCCGAAATCCAAATCCATGTCACTGAAATCATCATCTTTTAGGAAACCTCCATCAGCAAAACTTGTTTCCTCGAAAATATCCCTCATTGAACTCCGAAGTTCACAAATGTCAGATGTGGGAGGAAATAGACTATCGGTCGAAGAATTATACTCCGAAAAATCGGACAAGTTCTCCGATGTACAGGAGCCCTCTTTTACTTCTCGAGCTTCATTTCCGGCACCTCGGACTTCTCTACTCGAGCTGACACTCTGAGTCTCGGCCTCTTCACCAAACCGGAGCACTGAAATTGGAGAGCTTACATTAACAACACGGTCATTGTTAATATTATAGTTACTATTTGACTCGTCACCGGAGATGTACCCGGAGGTGGCCGCCACCGGTGAACACCTAGACGGAGGAGTGATAAAGTTGGTGAGGGCGTCGGGTCCACGCAACTGAATAGCCGCGTTGTCATAGACCATAGCCGCTTCCTCGGCAGTATCATAAGTGCCCAACCATAGCCGTACACGTCTCGAAGGATCTCTAATCTCAGCCGCCCATTTCCCCCAAGGCCTTTGTCTCACCCCTCTGAATTTCTTCCCCACCACCGCATTCGCCGTTGCCTTTGCCGGCAAACGTCTCGTCCGAGACCCACTATCGCCCACCTTCTTCCTAGTAATCTTCGACGGTCTGTTCCTCAAAACCGTGTCGCTGAGGACAGCGTCGGCGCTTCTCGATGATGAGGGTCGTGTTGGTGGTGATGGCTCAATAGAGATTTCATTGACAAACTTTTTAACCCTTGTGACATTTCGTTGATGGGAAGAGACTGTTGCCACCTCGTTTTCTTCGTCACTTGAAGAGTCAGTTGCGTAAGTGTCTGTTACTGATATCCGTACAATTTTTGGTGGTTTTGAGTATTGGACCGGGTTTGATAAAAATGAGATTGCAAGTCTGGTCTGGTTTCTATGCTCACTAAACTTGACTGGACGATCCATTTTCTTGCGGGGTTTCTCTTTTTCTCGAGTGGTTACTGTCAGATTCGCATTGAAAATGAAGCTGAGAGCATATAGTGAAGGATCGACGGGGGTATAGAAATTTTAGAAAGACTCAAAAGAAGAGAGAGATTCTTTTGAGACTGGACACGAGGAGAATAAAGGGAAAGAGAGGTAGGAGGTGAATATAAAGAGACCCTGTTGGGGTCATTAAAGGACGAGAAATTTCAAGGAAAGTTCACGGAAGAAAAAGGAGCAAGATGATCTAAAGAGAAGGAACGGGGTATATATGAGTACGGAGACGTGAAGATAGGGTCAGTGCGGACTGAGGAGACACCAAGAACTATGGCAGTAATACAAAGAGGCAAAAGTGAGTTTTTTTTTAAAAAAAGTTCATTGCTTTACCGGAGAGAAAAAAAAAAGGAAGGGAATAAAGGCGTAAAATGTTTAGAATCACCACCACCACTACTGCCTTGTTATGCAGCCACCACCGTTGCTTGACAGACACAAACTGCTTTCCACACACTTACTCCGATAAAGAAGCGAAGAGAAGCTTTTGGTAAAGAATCAAACGAATACCAAGTGTTTTTCTTGGTACTAGAAAGGAAATGAGAGGATTTAAGAAACAGGAGAGGGAGTGTGTGTGTGAGAGAGAGAGAGCGAGAGCAGAGACACAGCGCAGTTGAGTTTGTGGGCGGATACCAAAACAATCCGTTTTATAGAATCCCAAGTAAGCCGTAATACCCTTAAACCCGGTTCAGTATCCTCGTTTGATATTTTGATATCTAATTGTTTTTCGGTACACGCCAAATTAGTCCTCGAGTTATGAGGTAACTTTTACCTCGGTCTGATGGTCTCTGTGTCTCGATTGAATTTCTATAGCTTACAAATATTTTCAAATGACTTTCACTATAAGCTCTTCAATAATTTGTTTCAAAGGCTCCAACCAAAATATAAAATGATGTTGTTTTTCCTGAATATACAAAATATATGGATAAAATGTATTAAGAAATATAGATAAATAAAAGTAATTAAAAAATCATTTTAAAATTCTAATTAAGACAAAAGATTTGTTCATGGTACGGTTCATTTTAGTTGTGACTATGGATATAAAATATATTGAATGATATTTATATTTAAAAACTCCTTTAATGCAAATAATATTCAAAAATATAATTCTATAGAATGCCAATTTAGCTATTTAATCATATTTCAAAAATCAAAAATGAATTTTTAAATTAGAAAAATACCCTTTTATTTTGAAATTTATTATGCAAAAATAAATAAAAAGCCCTGACATTTTGAGGTGCGGTGGGGGTAAAGGTGTTTGAAAACTTGATTCGAGACATCCTTAACTGCAGGGACTAAATTAAGATTCGTGTCATTTGTTTCTCCTTCCAAAAAGTAGAGGAGGGCGAGTTTAGTGAGACTCTGACTGAACGACAGGTCGTGAGAAGAGAACCCGGTTGAGAAGGCAAGATATTTTTTACGAGGCGCCGCATAAAAGGGCACGCCAGGTTCCTACACGTGGATAGGTGGACCCGGTAAAAGAGTGCTCATCCAATGGGAGGATGCGCTCCCCCCTGCTGACTCGGCTAAAGAGAGATTTCTTTTTGGAATTGAAGATTGCAAGTCACGTGAGACCAGACACTTAGTTCAGTCTTGCCTTTGACTAGGAATACTTACAATGTTTTAAAAAAACCCTTTTAATGACCCTTAATTACTATACTTAAAAGCGTTAAACTACGGTTATTGAGGCTTCACCTTCATGGGTTGTTTTTGTCTTTTGAGGATCTAACTGCCGTTACACTACGCGTTGGCTCGGTGCCTGTTTCTACCCTTCTTTGCATTTTATACCTCATGTTCTTACTGTTTTTGCTAGTCTTGACCATGGGAATCCAGTGTTTTCTTAGCTGGCTTCAAGCCATGCATGGATCCTGAGAGATGACTTTTCAAGACATTTTTTGGCAGTGAATTCTAATTGCCGGGTTAAAGGGCATGCTTTTCCTGTAATTATGATTTAATGCTTAATCAGGCGAAGAGAGAGGGATTTATTTCCTTAAAGATGGTTTTGGTAATTTCGATCATGGAAATCCAATATTTTCTTAGCTGGCTTCAATTCATCGAGCTTGAAACGTCGCTTGCATTTATAGATGCATGTATTCTGAGTGTGGCCGGCTAAATAATTTCTCATGGCAGTGAACTAGTACGGGTTTCTTTGTCTGCCTGCCTGCTTGTGTGCAGAGCATGTTTCATGGAAACACATGGTGATTTTATTTCCATTATAAATTTAATTTTTGAAATCAGTCTTGTCATCATGTTTTAAAATTCGTTCTAAACAAAAAAATATTTTTTTAATATTTTCAGGTAATTTTAACATAATAATTAATAGTTCTGCGAAATTAGTGTTTATCTGCAAAATGATTGAGGATATAATTAGGTAATTAATACGAACGTTGAAAAAAACAAAAGAGGATTTGACGTTTTTCATTTGAAGAGCCCAAGAAACTAGCATGAGAAGTGATTGTCCCTTAAAGTAATTATCTTAGTACTTTTATATTTTTTTAATATACCGATACTAAAATAATTTTTTATTTTAATATATTTAAAAATAAAAATAATATTTTTAAAAACAATCACACGATTTTTATTTTCTAAAGCCACCCCGGCATTAAATATGTGCAAAAATCTTGCGGTCAAGTTAAACATCCGTAGCCTTTTCTTCCGTTCTCCTTTCTAGCTCTCGATCCTCTCTAGGTGTTCACATGAATCAGCAATGAGTGGTATTTCTTGACAGCCAACAGGCTTCCGTTATGAGTTAATCATTACTGTACTCTCTATTTTTTTTTTACTGAGCAGAGCTCTAGAGGGTTTTTTTAAATTGATTTTTGTATATTTTTTAATTGTTTTAATATATTAATATTAAAAAATAAAAAAATATTTTAATAAATTATCAAATAATATTTTAAATTAGTACTTGTTATAATTATTCAAAAGAAGTCTAAAATAGAGGCAGCGACCAAACAGCAAAAACAAAGCGGAAGAAGGCGAGTGGGGGCTCCATGGTAACTCACTAAAGAAACGGGCCTCGATTCATGGGCCAGCCGGAATTGGTGTGTGTCTTTAGCAATATTTATTGAACGATGTGTCAGCCGCCCGAGCTTGTATCATCTCTGATTGGCTTGTCCACTTTAGTTTATTAAATAGATTGATTAGCAGACATTTTTTATGCGGCACATTATTTTAATTTTAAATTTAAATCGAACAGTTTCCCTACGCTCTGTGTTGTTGAGTGCACATACCCATGCTACCACCGTACATAGAGTGACAGCCATTTTAGCAGAATTTTGTGCAACTTGCTCGTCCCTCCGCCTATCATCTTCTACTACCTGACCACACCTTTTTTATTCCTTCAGATTTTGTTTTCTATTGATAAACACACCCCCACCCACAATCGATTATTTTTTTTTACTGTTTAGATTGGTTGTGCCAGGCTATTGTCATGAGCAAACAGGGTGGAGTTATAGGGTGTGGGCTTGTTAGATGTTGTTTTTTGAAATATTTTATTATTATTATTTATAAATAAATTAATATAATGTTTTTATAAATACACATTGAAATAATAAAAAGCAAATTCATATTAATAAATAAATGAAAATATGCCACGATAGCGAACGTTATTTTAATAAACCAGCAGACACGCAGAGCAAACATGTTCATGCATTGGCGTGAAGAAATGAAAATTTATTTGGTACTTTTTTATCAAAAATACGTGGCAACATCTTGTGAGTAACATGTTAAACATGCGATGGTGTTTGGTGTACAGATAAGACGCCACTTAAATTCGTTTCTTTTCTTTTCTTATTTTTATATCATCATCTCGACTTAAACACTCTTCATCTACTTCAATCTTATCTACACATCCAATATTATCTTTAAAAAAATAATTATTTATAATTTGTAATTAATTTTTATAATTTTATGCTCCATGTAACGATAGTTGATATGTGGGTTTTTTAGAAAGAGAATGCTTTGACTAATAAAAAAAATTTATGTGAGGAATTTTTATTTTTGAAAAAACATATTTTATAAATCAAAATGAAAAAATAAAAATCTGGTTGTTTTAGATTTTTATAAAAAATATATATCTTAATTTGCACTCGATAGCATATCACAAACCTCCAATAACCTCTTTTTTTCATCTAAATTGTTAAAAAAAACCCATCATTTTACATGATTTTCATCTCGAAAGGCATAAGCTTGGATAAACGGGGCCTAAGAGGGGAATGAAAACGAAACGATTCCCCGATCATTTTCCTTCTTCTTCTTCTTTTAATAAATTTTGGATTATGCACCAAGGGTTAGACGTAGATATTCCTGTACTCTCTCCAGAATTTTGATGGATCGTTACCTTTTTGTTGATATTCAAAGTGACTTGATTAGCTGGTGCAAGTATGTATTAGCTATTTGCTAATTATCCATAAATGGCCCGTAGTTATCAAAATAGACCGGTCATGACCATGACAGCTTTAATATTGACAACTTTCCATGGCATAAAACTAGCTAGCGGCAGTTCGACTTCAATTATAGAAAAAAATTAAAATGGTTTTGTATATACCAGCATCATCAGCCCTTGTAGAACAGGCTTTAGCAAAGGAATCATATGCTGTAAGAAGGTTTGAGAGATGCATAATAGGGTATTAAATTCGAATCATAAAATATATTTTTTATAATCCTGAACAATTAGAATTTTACTTATTCACTTGGACCTACAGAGTATATTTTCTTGGGGAGTGAGATTTTTCTTGAATTCAAAAAAAAAAAAAAGAATCATAACATTTAACAGATTAATTATATGTAAGTGACTAAGTGGGAATCTCTTACCTTGTATCGTAAATGTGCTCGTGAAGAAATTATCATCTTTGTCCGCGAGCCGAATCGATAGCATCATGCTCCTGTTATCAAATCCATACAATAATTTCTCTAGCGCGTGGGATCCCATTCATATGATTTATATCACTGGCCTTCACATAAAGAAGCAAAATTGAAGAGGGGGAGAGAAAAATCCCATATAGGCTAACAATTAAGGCCTCGAGCACAAGTAAAAAGCAAAAAAGCAAGCCCCTGAGATCTCATGACAGACAAAAACAAACGAATTCACCGTCCAGTTTAATTATCAGCCGTAGAATCTCGGGTGCGAGGAAAATCATTAATTTGTCGCAGGATAAATTAACATGGTCGAGTTAGGTGTTGACTGCTGAGTTAGTGTCGTTTGAGTTAATAGAGAATGAGAAAAAATGGATTAAAAAATGCAATTTATAAAGTGGTAGCTTTCTTGGTGCCTGTCCTTTTAGAAGGTGGATGAAAACGTTGGTAAAAAAACAAGCAAACAAGAACATTGGATTCGACAAAATCCACGAGAGGTCAGTCGGTCCAGTTAATTCATTAACAATTCATAAACCGCTCTCCTCCTGCTACTCACACTGCTGCTATGCTCAAATTAAAATATTTGTTTGAGATTTGTAGTTATTAATATAATAATTAAAATTAAAATACATATAAATTAATCTGAACATCCATATTAATAATTAAAAAACTAGGAAATTTCTCATTGCAAATATGCTGGGACACAGCCACACTCAAGTCAATGGCGCAGCATCTCCAAGATGCAAAGTACTTCGAGCCTCACAACAGCGAAAAATCCCAAATCATAAATATTGTTGTTTTGTGGCTTGATTAAGAGAAAGTCCATACAAGATGCTCCCTTTTTCATGAATTTAAAACTATTATTACATGATCATAGAAGCTTATGAAACTTGAGAGATAGACAGGTGTTGTGCTCCTCTCTTTCTTTTTCGCTATCCTCCTTGATGCCACCTTCTAGGCAATGCCGGTCAGTTCCATTGGACGATACAAAATTATCCCACCAACAAACTAATTTGTCAACGAGGGCCATTGATTTCTACAACGAAGGGCAGCAATTCATTAGTGCGTGTGTACAGCAAATTCGCACTCACCATTTGTTAGACTTCCCATAAGGTTTCACCTAAGTTTTGGTGTTAAATATTAGATTAAATCGAGTTTAATAACGGTAATTTAATCTTGCCTTTTGCAATAAATAAATAAATTAGTTTTTGACAAATCAATTATTCTCCGATCACGGATAAATAATAATATCAACTTAATAGCTTAATAATCGCCTGAGCCTAATTTCCAAATTTATTCCATATAGATTAAACTTAATTGAAGCATATGACAGAACCCCATAGCCTCCCTTATGGTCATAACAGATAAAACTGCCCGTTTTTGTTTGTAGTTGGGATTGTTTTTTTATTTATTTTTTAAAAATAATTTCTGATATTAATATATTAAAATGATTTAAAAATACTAAAAAAAATAGTTTAAAAAAATCAAATCTTAAAAAAAAACACTTTCCAAATAAGCATGCTCGAAATATATTAAAATAATATTTTTTTATTATTTTTTAAAAAATATTTTTGATATTAACATATCAAAATGATTTTAAAAATACTAAAAAAAATTACTTCCCATCTAGGCAGGATGCTTTACTGCTAGTCAAAAACTGCAAAATGAAGTTTATTTCGTGTTTGTTTGGGAGTTTGTTTGGGAGTGAGATTTGAGTTATTTTTAAAAATATTTTTATTTATAAATATATGAAAATGATATGAAAATGATAAAAAAAAACGTTAAAATAATTTAATTTATAATAAAAAATACTTTTAAAACATATTACTAAACAGGTATTCGTCCGCTCGGTGAACCTAAATCGATCTTGAGCTCCTGGTTAGAGAAGAGTGGTTACCCGTTGTGTCCAACCAAAAGATCACAGTTTTTATTTATCGTTAAATTATTTAGTTTAATTTGTTAATCCGCTGTTCTTTTATTAATTTTTTTATGTGCGTTTACCAAAAAAGGAAAATGGTTTTGGTGAAGAGGCTTGACCACGGGGCGTGGTTCGGAAATCGAAGACAGCCGATGACCGTTGGAAACTTAAAATGAGTGGGGACCCAGCAAGGAACCCGCTGTTTTCACAGTCTTTAAACGGTATCGTACATGAATATAAATAATATTTAATAACATTTAAAAAAAAATTATAAGTTATTAAATGGAAAAAAAGAGAAGCTTGTTTTGTAGCGCTATTTATTAATTAAAAATATATAAAATAATTTTTCGTTTCTCCCCCCACCAATGCATTCATGGAAATTGTCTCTAGCAGCCATCCTTTTCATGATCTGGAATTGAATTGACGGCGTTAGAAGTAAAATTACTTGTCACCTAATTATAATGGTAAGAAATATTGTTAATTAAATATTTTTTATTTATAAAATACAAACAGAGACGCCGTGGCCCAGGAAATACAAGGGTCATGGAAGGGGAAAAGGCTAAGAGACCGTTTGCTTTTGTGTGTGTGTGGACTTGATAAAGCATTGGTTGTTGCAAGCTAAATGTTGGCATGTAGTTGAAAGCGGGTACTGAGTCCTCAGATTTAGGGTTTAGGTAGCCAACAAAAACAAAGGGGGGCAAATAAAATATGTTTTAGATTTTTTTTATTTTACTTTAGATTTTTTTTTTTTTGCATTATTTTCATGTGTTATGTGTTAATGTCATAAATTATTTTAATAAATTTTAAAATAAAAAAATATTTTTAAAAATAACATCTACCAAATATTCAATTTATGTCATCAGAATTTTGACGGGGTTAGGTGGGGGTTTTGAATGCCCACTGCTTTGTGGATACATCGCTGCTTCTATGGATTTAATTTTCCTTGTCTGGTCGGCACAGTTTTCCTCCTGCTATTAATACAGGGTGAGCATCAATAATGGTGTGGGATTCAATGTAACTTGAGAGTCTAAGTTGCTCCCAGAGGCATGTCTGCCAGCAGTAGAATAGGGTACGTCTCAACTCCTGTTGCAAAATGATGGCTGCAAATTCCATTGCTCTTATCTTAGAATGCAAGGAATTCGCCACATTCTTCACAAACAATTCTACTTTATCTCCTCTCTTTCTTTAAATTAGTCAAATAGCATTAATCACACACATACACTATAATAAGTAAAATCATGAACTGACTCGTAAAATTAGCATAAAATTTATGATTTTACGAGTCAATTCATCAAACCTTGTTAATTGGAGTAGAAAAATTAGTCTGGATCAAACTTGATCAAAAATAGTAAAATCATACGGTATCGTAGAACCGGACCATCTATATATATATATATATATATATATATATATATATATATATATATATATATATATATATATATATATATATCATGTAATCACTCTTGAAAAAACAGTAATATTAACTGTAAAATTTATACTTAAAATTTTTGAAATTTTATTTTATTTTTTACTTTTAATTTAAAAAAATTGATATTTTTAAATCATTTTCATATCTTGATATTGAAATAATTTGTTGGAGTTAGAGTTAATACTTACAATAATTTGTTAGGTAATATAGCTGTGATTGTTTTTAATTATTTTATTTTTAACAAGAGTGTATATATCTATCTATATATATATATATATATATATATATATATATATAAACAATCATAAAGAAAGATAAAAAATAAAAAATAGTTATTTCTTAGAAAAAAACGCGCTGAACTGGCTGGAAAGGTGACAACCAGCAGATGGTTTTAACGCAAATAATAGATATTCAGTGAATGATTAGAAAGAGAGTGAAGAATGATTGGAGAATGATCATTTGATCCCAAAATAGGTTTGTTAATACTGAAATTCAATCAGTCCCATACATTTCCAACTCAGCAACTGCTATGCAAACATGTGGCGGCTCGGGAATAACCCACTACTGGGATACTGAGTGGCGGTCAGCTTGTTTTTGTCATTCTTGTCTTCAGTAGAGACAAAACCTGGGTGCATCAAACGGTGATTAATTTTGGAGTTTTAAGACCCTGGATGCTAAGTCGACTTCCCAGCTCGCGTGCACGACTCCTCGATCTGCCGGAACTTCAATTTTATTTCTTTTTCATGCATTATTAGGGTTTACAAATCGAACATATATATATATTATTTATTTTCCTAGTTATATATAAAAAAAAGTGAAAGAAACAACCCCAAGATGTCCGAACATATTTTGTTTTCACCAGCATTTATGACTGTTCTTGTTTGCAAAGCCATGTTATAATAATGCTGAGTTGGATTTTTATTATTTTAATGGAAATCATCGGTTGGGTTTTAATTAATCATGTACCAAATCAAGCTCGAATTTCTCTGCCTTCAACAAAAGGTCAAGAAATCGGTAATTTATTTAGACTGTTTTCGTTTTTCTGTTTTGCATTACACTAAAATAATAATCAGTAATTTTTATAGCTAGTATACTGCCATACTTGACTCGAGCTGTCACGTGATAGACAATTTGCAAGAATCGCAAGGGCATGCTCCAATGGTTTTTTTTCACCTTCCCTGTTAACCACTGTATATATCAGTTGGAGGTGGAGGGTAAATTTGTAAATGAAATGAACACGGATGTGACATTCTCTATGTAAGTATGTATATCCACGACTCCAGTTCATGAACATATTTTTCTTTATTATTATCTGCTAATTTTGAACAGCAATCAACTGCTGACAAATGTATCAGCGAAGCACTGAGAGCTTATGTTGTGCTGTCCTCAGTATTTATGTTATGAGGTTCCAGGTGGTTAGGCTTTCAGCATGCTATCGTTTCGGGTTGGCCCAAAACGTGTTAGTAGCTTGGATGCGGGTATTTCTATCGTCCCGATGTGTCGACTGTCGAATGCATGCTTTATTGCTTCAAGTTCTTAGCCATCCACACTCGTTTAATTTTTTTCCAACAATGAAAAGATAAAGGCTTTGTTTTGCTTTCTTGTTTCTATATATAAAAAACCATTTTTCATTGTGTGTGTGCAGATATATATATATAGGGGAAATAACTGCCGCATGGACCATACAGCATCTTTTATTTCGTGTTCTTTCTGCCAAAATCTTTCTTTCTCGTCTTTCCTCTCCCTTCCTGAGTAGAAGCAAAAACAGCTTTTGAAATATAGCACTATATTTTTCCTCAAGAGTCTCTCCCTCCTATAGACCTACCTAGCCTAGGCAACCTTTTATCAAACCCCATATGGTTAGCCTGGCCTGTGGTGAGAGCCTGTCTTACCTGCAGTTTCTGCTATCCAAACCACGAAACACACAGCCAGTTGCTTTGTTGATTTTGCAGATGCCTTTTGCCCGTGGTCAAATTGTCTGTGAATAGTAAATACCCTAGATCCTTCTCGTGTTCTTTTTTATTGGCATTTCCGTTTTTATATTTTTAAAAAGGCAAGCTTTTCTGATTTTTCAAAAACCTGTTTTGAGTGAACAACTGAATCTCCTCCGATTCCCACATCATCCAGATGCATTTTAAGAATTTATGGCTGCAAATTTCAAAAGCAACCCTGTTCCTGGTTTCAATATTTTCAGTCATGGAAGATGGAAACAAGGAATGAATCGCGCGTGTGAAGATTGATTATCCCCCGAGTGGCTTTTAAACATGGTTTTGAAAATAGGGATGCAAGGTTGACACTGCAAGATATTTAAGACATTGTCTTCAAAGTTCTAAAGACAATTTCTCATACAAACAATTAAAGCAGCAAATGTATATCAGGAGGACAGAAATGAATCCATCCTCTCCCTTTTGGTCCCACTTATAAGAGAATTAACACACTTTTTCATTATAAATAATAACTTAAAGACCAAAGGCGCTGGGAAAGACGCCCCCCATGGCAGCAGCACGTTAACCCATCGCATACTTTTGGGTCCAGCTCCTTGCAGTTGTCTCGTATTTGCTCCTATCAGTCTTGTACATGTGCGCAATCTCAGGCACCAGAGGGTCATCAGGGTTTGGGTCCGTCAATAAAGAACAAATCGAAAGCAACACCTGAAAAAACACGAATGAGAAACTTTCTCTACTTTTCACATCAGCGTATAATTTCAAGAGTTTATGAATTATGATGCCATCAGGCCATAAACTGATTGCTCCAGTGTTCCAAGCAAATACCTAAAACTATAGAAAGAAAACCGGGAGTTGGAGGACGGATCCACAACCATGATTGCAACATCTACTGAACAAGGACCACTAACTTCAGGGAAACTTCTTGCATTTGACAAATGTGTGCAATGACAGCTTTAAGAGCTTTCATTTCTACTTAAAAATGGGAATAACAGCCAGTAAAAATCTTGTTCGTTTAAAATTTTAATTTTTTTTACTATGTTTAGACTCTCATACAAATCATATGACTATCATTCCTCTGCACACTAAATAACATTTAAAGACAAAAAAAAAATCCCGAACGAGACCCCCAAAAGACGGGAGTCTATCAGAAGACTTTGTAGCATGTGATCAATATCATGACTACATTAATTATTTTATGATGGTGCATTCCGTGATAATCAAAACATAAACAATAGCAAGTAAAACAAATTTTCCATGTAAATGCAGCAAAACTCAGAAGTGTGTTTTTCCTCATTTTGCTCAGTTTTAACTTTTTTCTAAGCACAAAAGTTAGGCATTATTATATCAGACAGCCTATCTGCAAAATAATAACCTTGGATATGGTAAGGGCAGGGCTCCACTGCTCTTTCAAGATATCAAGGCAAATGCTACCATTGCTGTTGATATTCGGATGAAAGACCTTTGTCCTGAATGCGACCTGCAAGAACATCCAAAAGAATGGCAACACAGTGAGTAAAATAGAACTATAAGAAAATAAAACCCACCCTTTCTATGAACATTTCTCAAAATGTAAAACCAAACGATGAAGCCATTTCAAAGACAGATCAAAGAAGAATGAGAAACCTAACAATGGTTATTAGAATTTGATATCAGGAGATTCCAAATTTAAATAGGTGAAGCACAAAGCGCTCACAAATGCACTGATTATTTGCATGTAATAGAATCCTTCTATTCACCTGCATTGAGTACTGCTCACAGACATTAGCACCAACCAGAATGATATCTACCTTGCATTCCCAATAAAATAAAATAAAATCTTCCGATAACAATATTTTTAGAAATCTAGAAAATGCTCCACACTCTCTCTCCAGGCAGAAGTTCTCAGGCTCCTATAATCTCTTTTGGCACTGGTTTCGCTATGGGCCTCAGTGAAAAGAAAACACTCATCTCCAAAGAAAATGCAGCAGCTTGGTTGCGGCAGACAAGAGAAAAATCCTTCAAACCAAACCCTTGTTTTGATGCCAGAACTCATAAGTCCACAGTTTGAATCATCTGGAACCGATTAGCAGAAGTTTCACAAAATGGTATTCTTGGAGGTCCACATGAATAAAGTTTAGCGATGAATGTTCCCAACAACCAAAGTGCACCAGTTAATGCAATTGCAGTCACAACTCTAAAGCATAGCCAGTAGTTTTAGGTTGGGTATGATGCCAATGCAGAGCACTTCAGCAACAGGCATATCAGCTTGCAAATAACATTTCAAGATGAGCTCCAGTAATGTTTTCCTTGAAGGAAAACAAAATCCTGCCATATTTCTTGATGACTCGGGTATAATGTTCACGCAATATACCCAATATTTGAGAGTACAAAATGGTACTCTTGGAGGTCCACATGAATAGAGTTTAGCGATGAGTGTTCCCAACAACCAAAGAGCACCAGTTAATGCAATTGCAGTCACAACTCTAAAGCATAACCAGCAGTTTTAGGTTGGGCATGATGCCAATGCAGAGCACTTCAGCAACAGGCATATCAGCTTACAAATAACATTTCAAGATGAGCTCCAGTAAAGTTTTCCTTGAAGGAAAACAAAATCCTGCCATATTTCTTGATGACTCGGGTATAATGTTCACGCAATATACCCAAATTTGAGAGTACAAAATGGTACTCTTGGAGGTCCACATGAATAGAGTTTAGCGATGAGTGTTCCCAACAACCAAAGAGCACCAGTAATGCAATTGCAGTCACAACTCTAAAGCATAACCAGCAGTTTTAGGTTGGGTATGATGCCAATGCAGAGCGCTTCAGCAACAGGCATATCAGCTTACAAGTAACATTTCAAGATGAGCTCCAGTAATGTTTTCCCTTGAAGGAAAAAAAATTCCTGCCATCTTTCTTGATGACTCGGGTATAATGTTCACGCAATATACCCAATATTTGAGAGTACCATAATTTGGTGTCTAATCTAATGGCGGCAGTGTTGAAAGGAAATGACAAACTAGGGAAGACCAAATGAATAAGCGATGTGATGATGACATTGTTAAAGTGAGTGGATCAAGTACCTTGGGAGGTTTAAATGGATAGTCTGGAGGAAAATGAATTGTGACAAGGAAGACTCCTCCTGCATACGGACTATCAGGAGGACCCATAATTGTAGCTTGCCAATGGAACATGTCTTCCGCAACAGGGCCTGAAGTTGCATATCAACCAAAAAGGATAAATTAATAAGAAAATTTTTGTAAAAAAACCGGTTTGGAAGTTATTCATAATAAACCAGAAACAAAGAAAAGCAAAAGATAGAGGTGCAATATTTGCAACTAAAAAGAATTTTGGTGCGTTTCCAATAAAAAAACACGTTTGTGAACAGAGCTTTTTACTTGCCCTTTTAGCTACTCCATAGATTTCGAACGAAGAATTATCATAGGTTTCGAATGAAAAATTCTTTAATTTTGAGATTGAACAAGATTTAAAGGAAAGTAGAAGAAACGCTGCAGACTGAGGCTCGACAAATAGAAAAAAAAACAAAGAAGATGACAATGGTCCATGATTCATATTTGCTCGTATATAGGTACCGAGCTTAGACCATCCTTATCTTATTACCACAAATATATAGACGTATTTCGTCAAGCTAAAACTCCATATAAACAAAATCACTTAACGGTCACAACTCTCGAAAAATTAATAATAACTTTTTTTCTTTCATGACCAGGATACATCATACATGCAGTCAAAAACTTATGAGACCTTATTTTATCGAACAGAGAAACACTAAATCTTTCCATAAATTCCAAAAATAAAAACATTTACATATAAAGGCAGCTCTTTTTCTACTCAAACGAAAACGAAAACGAAAACCCAGAAATAAAAAGCGATTAGATCTCGATATAGACCTGCGCTGCAAGAAGTAGGAGGGTCTTTCTGGAGATCCTTGAGTTCTTTCAAGATCCGTTTCGATGCCATCACTCAACAAAATCTTCCTGTAATTTTCACCAGATCTTTCAATCAATCAAAACTTACAAATATCATAGCACAGTTGCAAGTGATCAAAAGATAAAACGAGGAGTACCTGAGAGATCCTCCTTATTATTATTGACCGAAGATTCTTTGAAATGGGAAAAAACGAAGTATGAGAGAGAGAGATTGATTTCAGTTTTATTAGAAGACCAGCGAGGTATTGGATGGTGTTGTTGTTTTTTATTATTATTTATGTTGATGTACGGGCAAATTTGGTAAATCATTATTATTTTCCCTTATTATAGAATTAATAATTATATAAATTTACAGTAATCATTGTATTAATAATAATAAGGATTAAATATAAAATAATAAGAAAAATAATTTTTTTAATCTCAAACACTTAATCCAATATAAAATTAAAAACAAATCTTGTAATCCCAAAATCTTAACAGCATGACATCACATCACATGGAGGGTTAAAGTGGTGATGGCTAGCGTTATTTTATGTCTTTAGGAATGTAATTGAAGTTATTTTTAAATTATTTTTTAATTAAAAATATATTAAAATAATATTTTTTTTATTTATAAAAATTATTTTTAATATCAGCACATAAAATAATTTAAAAACATAAAAAATTTCTAATATAAATAAAAAATAAAAAAAATCATTTTTTTTTAAAAACACTTTCAAAAACATTTATAAACACCCTTCTTCTGTGATTGGCTGATTCCTTTTTATCCTTATGTGGGACCCGCATTGGCTTTATGAGATGGATTTTTTAAATCCCTGGTGTTCATGGAAGTTACAAGCGTGCCTCTCAATTTTGTTTTTACACGCACACACGCCCCCTTTACTTGAATTCTGGGCACCCCTTTACTTGAATTCTGGGCACCCTTTACACTCCCAGCACATGAACTCTCCAGTGTCTTGCATTTATGGTTCCTCGTTATCGAAGCTCCGATTCCTGAGATGTCTTTTTTTGTCAAATAAACAATGTCTTAAAAAACAAAACCAAAATTATTATATATGACATTAAATGTATATATAGTGAAGACATTATCATGTCAAGTACTGGGACATTATGTGATATCATAGAGAGTCTATAATAATCTCAAAAATTCAATGCCTTTAATTGAATAAAAAAACAAGATCATGTGTTCAAGTGTACAGTATCTTGTGAAACTAAATCTATGTCAATATATATGCGCACGCGTGCGTGAAAAGAAATCAAATAATCACAGATCAAACATGATTTAACCTTTATCTGCTAAATCAGGCAACAAGTGAGCTGGTAGATTGAAGATTACGCGATAATTCGAAGTGTAAGGGGTGGCGAAAGCCATTTTCAAAATTTGACTGCAAGGGCTAGAGTGCTAGAAGAAACAAATTTGAGGGATGACATTGTAATTTACTAAACGCGGTCTAATCGTTGAGGTGTCATTTCAACGCGTTTAATGTTTCGAAGTGGAAGTTAGGTTACTTGGTGATGGAGGTCGGAACATATGCTCGTTTCTGAGAACATGGTACATAGGTAACAATTAATTAATGATGATTGCTGTCACATCCTGATTTCTTTTATTGATGGTGATTGTGAATTTGTTACAATTAATTAAATTAAATTAAATTAAACTTTTTTTTTCAAAAATAAATGCTGCAGGGGATTTTAATCATCCATCGCAAATATTATTAATTATAGTATTTTTTATTTAACATTGTATTTATTGAATATTAAATTTTATTTTAAAAAATATATATTTTTAATAATGTCATTTTGCTCATATCACAGGTTATGAATTTAATAAGTTAAGTCTCTAGTTTTTTTAATGTTATTTTTTAATATCAAATTCATTACGAATTAGATTTTATAATTTATTTTAGTTTGTTTTTACTAGATTTATCATTGTCTCATGACTTGAGTCATGAGGCTACGTGGTTAAATCGAGTCAACTTAAATTATTTTCAATAATATCAATCTTGCCGGTATCATAGATTCAGGATTTAATAAGTTAATTAGATTGTCTCTGGTTTTTCTTCAATTGAATTTTTTAATATTATTTTTCAACATCAAGTTCATTGCAAATTAGATTTTATGATTTATTTTAGTTTGTTTTCTCTATATTTATCATTGTTTCATGACTCGAGTCACGAGTTTATGGGTATAAGCCGAGTCGACTTAAGTTTTTTCTTTATTTTTTTTATTTTTCAATATTAGGCTAATTGAAAATTAAATTTCATAATTTGTTTTGATATATTTTCGACTGGATTATCTTAATTTCATTATCCAAATTGTGATTTTGACAAATTAATTCAGGTTGGCTCGGATCATTTATTTTGTTTTTTTAATTAATTTTTTTATTTTTCAATATTATATTCAAATTGATATTCATATTTTATTTTGATATTTTTTAATGAGATTATTATAGTTTCATTGTACATTGTTAAAATTGACAGGTCAACTCAAATTAACTTTAACATATCTAATATTTTATTATCTTAGAAAGTATAAAAGAATATCATTTTGAATATTTATTGATACTCAAATGAATGTTTGGATTGCATTTGAATCTCAAGTCCATAAAATCATATTGAATCAATCTCTACTTAGTTTTTTTTACTGAAAAAAAAGAATAAAAGCCCCTTAACATTATATTTACAAAAAAAAAAAAAAAAAGCCTGCAGAGTAACACTTAATAAAAAAATATATAGTATATCCTCTGAAATTAATGAATATTTTTTTTTTATTAAAAACATGATTATTTGAATATAAATTTAAAGCGATTTAAATAAATATCTGTAAAAAACTTAAATGGTTTAAATCCATGAGAAAAATATATATTTCTCTAGCAAAAATTTAGTTTCGTTATTCATTTATATTTTATATTTTGTTAAAAAAACATGTCTTTTATGAGAAGCATGTTTTTTCAAATAAATAACTATATTCTGTAAATCAATTTTCAACCATGAAAGAAAGAATACTGTTTGCATTTTTTTATTTCGATTATATAAAAAATGAAACTATTTATTTATATAGTGTTTTAATATTATATATATAGGCTAAGAGAACGAGGGTTCGGTTTGAAATGATGACCCGAGCATTCATAGTCTTCAAACCGAACCTTTAAGCACAAGCCATGGCTAGACTTTTTTTTAAAAAAAGTCAGAGCATGCAGTGTCCCTGGAAGATAACGTGTCATCAAATTGGATGAATAATACGTTGCTTGCTGATATGTTTTTTTATCACCTCACTGGAAGACAAGTGCTGAAGTTTTTAGATTCGTAAAATTCAAATATTAATTTATTTTTTATTTAAAAATATATATCACAAAAATCTTAATTTTTTTAAAAAAGTTTTGGAGTAATCAGGTTGAGATAATCTCATAAAAATAAGCATGATTTTTTTTTATATAAATCTCAATTTCAAATAAACCTGATGTTGAAAGAATAAAGTGAAATTTAAACAAAAAAACATGGATAAAAAAATAAAAATAAAAACAAAATATTATTCTAGTGAATAGTGTTAAAAGACGAGAGAAATGGTAAAATCCCTTCCTCTTTTAGTCATTTGTTAACTAAATCATTAGCTTGCGCTTCGAGTCAGATCAATTTCTATATTATATAAAAAATATCTAGACATTGCTAATATTTTTCAAGCAGAAATATATTAAATCGTGGGAGGTTTAATTTATATGACCTAATGGATATGATAAGTCCAAAGATAATATAAACAAATAATAAAAACATAATTCGATTAAAACAATCCAAGACAAAAAAAAAAATTTAATATTGCAAAAACATATTTGATTTAACCTGATAAAATGATTCAACATTCAAAATCCTCAACAAATGTCACAAGACATTGTTGACCCAATATGAAAAAAATAAAATAAATTATGAAGTTAATTTTCAATTAATTTAATGTTAGATGACAGAAACAAAATCAAAGTAAGTTTTCAAATCTTCAATTAAGTTCATGAGATCAAGATAACACTATATACAGTAACTTGAAATAAATTATAAAGTTTAGTTCTCTATCAATTCAATGTATAATAATAAAATTAAAAAATAATTAATTACAAAAACATAGATAAAATGACGAGAGTTAACTTGTCAAGCCTAGAATCTCATTTACGAGATTAAGATAATCTTGTATGGAGTAGACAAAAAAAAAAAAAAAGTCAATCTAGGTTATTATGCCAATCTGACAATCTATTTCTATTTTCTTAAAAAAAAATATCATCTCTCATTCTCAATTAACTGATTGTGAATGAAATTAGAAAAAAATAATTTTAAAAAAAGACAAAACAAAACTATTAGAATCAACTCGGGTTAACCTGAAAAACTCATGACCTATGTTATAAAATCACAATAACCTCATAAAAAATATTATAATGTCTAATTCATAATCAATCAAATATTGAATGTCGAGCTAGAAAGAACTCAAGTTAATGAGGTTAACTTGCCAAACCTGTCATATAAGTTATGATTAGAATAATCACAAAAAATAAATCACAAATAACAATTTTCAATAAACCAGAGATCTTAAAAAAATAAAATAAAAACTAAAAAACAAAGACATGAAAAAATTATCATTACAATGAACAATGTCTTATGAGTTGATACATAGTTAAAGCACCAGTTCCTTTTATTTATTTTTTGTTAATAACAATAATAGAAAATTAATTTGACTCGCCCGGGAGGTTTACATGTAATTATACTTTACTTTGTGAGTTTTAAAAATTAACCTTCACAGACCACTATTTCTAATATTTAGAAAAGCTTACATGCTAGCCTGAGCATATGATAAATAATAAATCAACAAATATGTTCAAAAAGATTACAATAATTGAGGTGATGACTAAATAACTCTTATAGGTTAAAATAAATAAATAAATAAATAGGTAGCCTGCGTTACGCTCCTTGTGGGGCCAAGCTTTGCCAAACGCATAAAAGCAATTGGAGAGTCATTTTTAAAAAATATAATAGCTGGCGAGAAAACCACGAGGAAGAAAGAAAATAAAATGAGAAAGACTATCGACGCCATGTCACCATGTTTTTTTCTGTAAAGATGATGAAATAATTTGACCGTGTGAAAAGCAATTAAAAAGATTATGGCGGTCATCAATGACTCGTGAAAAGTATGATTTTATTCCCATCAGTAGCTTTTTGTTTTTTTATATATATATATATAAAGAAAGGCAGGAATATAAATATAAATATTATCTTACAAGCTAAAAGAGATCAAGAATATACTGTTTATCCACACTCATTACACCGTGAACGGGGCTCATTACACCGTGAACGGGGACAGCACAGCCATGATCTCATGTATTTTCGCACCAGAGGAGAATTGCATAAAGGGTTTTTCTAAAATCAATGGTCAACTATGGCTGCTATAAATTTTCTACAGACTTTCTATTTTCTATTTGCATGAAAAAGAGTTGACACACAAACTAAAATTATCGTGCATTAGAACAGTTAAATGATGATTTTACTCCTCGATGTGCCTCAGCTTTAACTTTGGAATTTGGGGTAATTTTGAACTTTTCCCTTTTCATGTATAGTAAAATAACCGATCTAGCCCCTAATAATACACAAACAAAGTTTTGTCTGCAGGGGTATAACGGTCCTTACATATTCTTCATGAACAATTCAAGCATTATGTCACTACCGATCTGCCCCTCATCAACGACAAAAATGATGCGTTGGTGGCAGGGGTGAGACGGTAATTAACATTTCTTAAATAATTTTTTATTCCAGATGAACAATAGTGTAACGGTGTTAATACCGATTTAGCCCTAGAAAAGACTGTTAGAATGAAAGGATTGGAAAATGGTGAGTCATCATCCAAGCTGGCACCTGCACAAAACAGAATTGCAGAAATACAAATTGTGACAGACGCAGCAAAGGCAGCAACAAACTCTGTTAACACTGGCAGCACGTAATTCTCATGTTGTACATAATATGCCTGTAATCCTTAGCATTGTACACAACAAGAAATGATTCATGTTGTACTCCAGTCCAATGAGCTGCTGCCAAGTGTGGCAGTATCAGCTCTATAAATGTATCTTAAATCCATTACTGTGAAGTAAGGAAAATATTCAATATACAGCAGAATATTACAGGAGTTTGTTTTAGTCTGTTATGTTATTTCTTACAAATTCAATTTGGTATCAGAGCCAGTGATTAACATCCATGGCTTCTTCACCTGAGAAATCCACACAAAATGAAAATGCAGTCACTACCACACACAAAAACCAGGCAGAAACAACTGCATCTCTAAATTCATCTAGTTTCCAAAATCTAGCACCAATCACAATCAAGCTGGACAGAGCCAACTACTCCTATTGGCGTTCACAAGTCACTCCAGCTCTTCGTGCACATAATCTTGAAGATTATGTTCTTGGCAACAAAACTTGCCCTCCACAGTTTGCAGACAATCCTGCAAATGACTCAGCTGAGTCAATCAAACAGGTTAATCCTGGTTTCAGTATCTGGGTTCGAATGGACCAAGCCATCATGAGTTGGTTGCTGAATTCCATTTCAGAATCCATGTTTGGGCACATAGTCAGGTGCAATACCTCTCGAGAGGTTTGGCTTACTCTTGAAAGTCTCTTCACTACTCATTCCAAGGCTCGCATTCTTCAACTGAGGTATCAACTCCAATCTCTCAAAAAGGGAAGTCTGTCTGTTCATGACTATATGCTAAGAATGAAATCTCTAGCTGAAACCATAGTCTCTGCGGGACAACAAATATCAGATGATGAACTGATACTATATATTCTTGGGGGACTTGGCCATGATTATGATTCTGTAGTTGTCAATTTAACTTCAAGACATGATCAAGTCACTCTCCAAGAAGTGCAATATATGCTTCAAAGCCAAGAAATGAGGCTTGAATAGCTCAACATCTCCTCAACTCCTGACATTCCCATACCAAGTGCAAACCTAGCCACACAGCTTCGCAAATCTCTTAATCTTCAGGGATTCAATGGCTATTCATCAAACTCATCAGGTCGCAACTACACAGCCAGCAGAGGTCGTGGCAGAGGACGATGGAACAGGAGCAGCAGACCCTTGTGTCAATTATGCAACAGATCTGGCCACGTAGCATTGAAATGCTATCACCGTTTTGACATCTCCTACCAAGGTCAAAACAATTCCAATCAGAGCCCCAGAATCCCTCTATCAGGACAACACCTCAGTAATGATAATCAGCAGGCATACTACTCATCATCAAATGCCTCATCCACTGACAATGCATGGTATCTGAACAGTGGAGCGACAAATCATGTCACTGCAGACCCTTCAAATCTGCATTCCAAGTCAGAATACAAAGGTAATTCTCATTTACTCATAGGGGATGACAAATCTCTACCCATCACTCACTTTGGTTGCAGTGTTCTGCAAAATGTTTCCACAAAAACCTCCCTCATCTTACAAAATATACTGTGTGTCCCACAAATTGCTAAAAACCTTCTTTCAATTGCTAAACTTACAACTGACAATCCTGTGTTTGTTGAGTTTCATCATGATTGCTGCATTGTGAAGGATCGCATTACGAAGAGGGAGCTACTTCGGGGAACACTATGTGATGGCCTGTATCAGCTGCGTATACACCAGCCACTTCCTGCTTTAAACACATTTCAATTCAGTTTCGATTCTGTCAAGAGTCCAGCAAAGTCCATTTATCTTCAGTCTTCAATTCAGTCTCTATTTGCCAAAACTTCATCATTAGTTTCCAAGGTTGACCTATGGCACATGAGGCTAGGTCATCCCAACATCAATGTAATGAAAAACATGTTAAATGATGCAAATCTTTCCTCCAAAACTCAACTTGCATTCTGTGATGCCTGTCACATAGGCAAATCCAAGCATAAACACTATAATTCTTCTCTCACAGCCACACATCAACCACTGGAATTAATACATTCTGATGTATGGGGTCCATCTCCAATCCTTTCAAAGGATGGTTTTCGTTACTATGTTCATTTTATAGATGATTACAGTAACTTCACCTGGATTTTTCCACTAAAACTAAAATCTGAGGTTCAAGAAACATTTCTCAAATTTCAAAAACTTGTGGAAAGACAATTTGAAACCAAAATCAAAACTGTTCAATCAGACTGGGGAGGTGAATACCGCAGCCTTGCACCCATCTTTGCCTCCTTAGGCATTCACTTTAGACATCCCTGCCCTCACACTCATCCCCAAAATGGCAAATCCGAGAGAAAACACAGACATATCATTGAAATGGGCCTCACACTTCTGACTCAAGCATCCATGCCTTTACAGTACTGGTGGGAAGCTTTCAGCACCTCAACCTTTCTCATCAATCATCTTTCCACTCCCACTCTCCACCATAAATCCCCAATCGAAACATTCCTGCATATCAAACCCAAGTTAGAGTTTCTCAAAGTCTTTGGCTGCACCTGCTTTCCACACCTCAGGGATTATAATACTCACAAATTAGATTTTCGATCCACTAAATGTGTCTTTATAGGCTATAGTCCAAACCATAAAGGCTATAAATGCATGCATCCCTCAGGTCGGGTTTACATTGCCCACAGCATCACTTTCAATGAGACAGAATTCCCATTTGCCTCTGGCTTCCCTCACACCAATCCATCTCAGTCTCCTTCCACTGCTGCACCTATCAATCACATGTCTTGGCTACCTTATTTTGTTAACAACTTGCAGGACAGCTCTCATTTTTCCTCTGCAGCTGATACAGGTCCCTTATTACTGCCTTCTGAAGGAACTCCCTCCTCATCTTCAACCTCATCACCCCCTGTCAGTCACTCTCCTCCATCTGCAGATTCAGAACACATACCACCTCAGCCTCAACCTCTTCCTGTATCACCTACACCCATTCCTCCATCACATCCCATGATAACTAGATCTAAACTAGGCATTTTCAAACCTAAAACATTCCTTGCCTCTATCCTTCGAAATCCACCAGTAGCTGCTTATTTTGTCAATACCCCTAACTCAGTCCAACAAGCACTTACAAACCCTGCATGGAAACATGCTATGGATGAGGAATACACTGCCCTTATGAACAATCACACCTGGGATTTGGTCCCCCGACAATCTCACATGCATATAGTTGATAACAAATGGATTTTCAGAGTCAAATACAATGCTGATGGCACTGTCCAACGCCATAAAGCCAGACTTGTGGCTAAAGGTTTCCAACAACAACCTGGCATTGACTTCTTTGAAACTTTCAGCCCAGTTGTCAAGCCTTCCACAATCAGAATTATCCTTACTCTTGCTGTCAAATTTGGCTGGGACGTCCAACAGATTGATATCAATAATGCCTTCTTAAATGGCATTCTCGAAGAAGAAGTATTCATGGAACAACCTACTGGCTATCTCAATCCCACTCATCCCTCTGCTGTCTGCAGATTACATCGAGCTCTCTATGGTCTCAAACAGGCCCCTCGTGCCTGGTTTGATAAGCTTCGTAGCTCTCTCTTGAGCCTTGGTTTCAAAAACTCTACCTCTGACACTTCCCTCTTCATATACAGAAATGGAGAGGCTATTATGTTTGCATTAGTATATGTTGATGACATTCTGTTAACCGGAAATCAATCCCAGCAAGTTCTCCACATCATCTCTCATCTTTAGCCCTTGTTTGCACTGAAAACTCTTGGCTCCGTGACATACTTTCTTGGTTTTGAGACAACCAGGGGGGCTGATGGCATTCATTTGTCTCAAACCAAATACACCATTGATCTTCTCAAGAAGACAAACATGCTTGAAGCTCATCCATATCCAACACCAATGAATCACAGCAACAAACTTCATCTCCAAGACAGTGAACTCTTCGAACATGTTACCCTTTATAGAAGCACCATCGGAGCCCTTCAGTACCTCACATTGAGTCGCCCTGACATAGCTTTCTCTGTCAACAAATTGAGCCAATTTTTACAAGCACCAACTCAGAATCACTGGCAAGCCTGCAAGCGTATACTGAGATACTTAGCTGGAACTATTGGTGAAGGCATCAAATTCACCAATACTCCCACTTTAACCATTGAAAGCTTCTGTGACTCTGACTGGGCTAGCTCATTGGATGATCGCAAATCTACATCAGGTTATTGTGTGTATCTTGGAGGTAATCTAATTAGCTGGAGTTCAAGGAAACAAAAGTCAGTAGCCAGATCAAGCACTGAAGCTGAATACAGAGCATTGGCTCAAGCAAGCACTGAAATCATGTGGATAAACTCTCTACTGTCAGAAATAGGATTTCACAATCGAGAGCCTGCAATTATTTGGTGTGACAACATGGGAGCCAAGCAACTTGCAGCAAATCCAGTGTTTCACTCAAGAACCAAACATATTGAAATAGATGTACACTACATCAGAGACAAGGTTCTGAATAAGGAAATCGAAGTCAGGTACATACCTTCAGAAGAACAAGTAGCTGACATCCTCACCAAGCCTCTGACCATTTCCCAGTACATCAAACTCAAAGACAAGCTAGGTGTTGTCCACTCACCACACCACAGCTTGCGGGGGCATGTTAGAATGAAAGGATTGGAAAATGGTGAGTCATCATCCAAGCTGGCACCTGCACAAAACAGAATTGCAGAAATACAAATTGTGACAGACGCAGCAAAGGCCGCAACAAACTCTGTTAACACTGGCAGCACGTAATTCTCATGTTATACATAATCTGCCTGTAATCCTTAGCATTGTACACAACAAGAAATGATTCCTGTTGTACTCCAGTCCAATGAGCTGCTGCCAAGTGTGGCAGTATCATCTCTATAAATGTATCTTAAATCCATTACTGTGAAGTAAGGAAAATATTCAATATACAGCAGAATATTACAGGAGTTTGTTTTAGTCTGTTCTGCTATTTCTTACAAATTCAAGACTTAGATATAGGGATGATCAGGTAATTGAACATTTTTAAATTAATATTTACTGCCCATTGCAGCAGGCGCGTCCGGAGGACGCGTTTACAAGTTTCAGGCTCATGTCCCCTTTGGGAGGCGTGTGTTGGCTACTACGACAGTGAAAATTTTTCATCCAGTGTGTCACCAGAGACGCCACCACGTCCTCCACCTTATGGTGGAACGCGTTGCGTTCAGAGGTGGCCAAAAAAGTTCTATAGTTTGCTGGCAAAAGTGCTCGGCAATCCCCGGTGTTGTCTCAATTTACAGTTTTGTCCCTTAGCTTTTGATTGTATTTTATGGCCTTAATTTATGGTATAGAAGTTTTGAGTTGTTTCAATTTTTTCCTTCATTGGAAATCGATTAGATATTGTAGTTTCATTTTAGTCCCCAGTTTTTTAATTTCTGGATTGGTTTGAAATCCTTGATTAATTAGGTATCAAAGTTCAGATTTGTTTCAATTTTATCCTTCAGTAGTAATTGATTATATATTTCAGTTTCATTTCGACCGTTTCAATTTTTTCCTTCATTGGAAATCGATTAGACATTGTAGTTTCATTTTAGTCCCCAGTTTTTTAATTTCTGGATTGGTTTGAAATCCTTGATTAATTAGGTATCAAAGTTCAGATTTGTTTCAATTTTATCCTTCAGTAGTAATTGATTATATATTTCAGTTTCATTTCGACCCTTAAGCTTTTAATTTTTTCATTTTTTCTATACCAAAGTTAATATACTAGGTATCAAAGTTCAGATTTGTTTTAATTTTTCATTTTAAATTGATTTTTTTGCTTTTATTTTTTTTGAATGGTTTTAATTTTTTATTTTTTAATTTCAGCCCTTATACTTTTACTCTTTAATTTTATCTTAATTTTTTTATTTTTAAATATATATATTTCTGAAATGGTTGCTATTTTTGTCCATACTTATATATATATATATATATATATATATATATATATATATATATATGCTCTTGGCTTTTGTTCTAATTTTTTTTATTTCCTCTATTGTTAAGGTTTTTTTTTTTTAAAAAAATTAATGTTGAAATTTTAATTTGTGTTGATAATCATTTGAAAAATAATATTTAGTAATTCCCCCCCTTTTTAGATGTTTTTTTTATTTTTCAAGTCAAATAATATTTTAAAATTAAACTTGAATGTTTAAATTTTAATTTGTGTTGGTAATCATTTGAAAAATGATATTTAGTCTTTTTTCCATTGTTATTTATTTATTCTCAATGTCAAATAATATTTTAAAATGTAATCAATTTTGATTTTTCATTATTTCTTTTTTGTTAATATTTTTAATTGTGAAAATTTCTAATTATTATAGGTGAGACATTCAAAATAATGATAATGATTATTTGTGAATTTGTTTTTTTTTAAATATATGAGGCTAAGTATATATTTTTATATTTTTTTAATATTAACACCTTAATACACACACACACACACACACACACACACACACACACACACACACACACATATATAGATGACCTATTTATTTTCTTAAGATAAAATAATAATTTTCTATTAGTGTTCTAAAATATTTTTAATATAATAATATGACAAATAAATCTTATAAACTAAAAAAAAAATTCTTTTTTTAACAATGATTATGGTGTCATCGATAGTATGACCAATAATAATTAAAATATTAATTATGTATATAATATTTATAATGACAACAATAAGAATTGTAACAAAAATTCTTTGGTCAATGTTATTTTTTTGAAAAATAATTTATCAGTCTTTTATTTATTTATGATATTTCAGCTCTCATATTACATAAAAAAAATATATATAAAACCACATGTTGACAAGACAAGTGGAAAAAATATGTCAAACTATCTGCAATCATAAAATAAAAATTATCATGCGTTTCGCCACAACCAACACCAAATTTTTGAATATGTAACAAAATTGGTAATGGTCATATATTTTTTTTAAAATGCTATACATATGAGTTAAATAATCTACTTAAAAAATTGAAGATTATGTAGTTTTTATATGCATTTATTTTACTATAGATAGGACATTTAGAATAATGATAATAATTAATTTTAGGACTTTTTCCGTAAAAAATAGACGAGGCTACTTATATATTATGATAATTTTTTTTTATATTAACATCTTAAATGTATATAAAAAATTAAACTGACTTTTCTTTATAAATCTCGCATTAATTTAATCTCAGTTTTCTAAAATACTTTTAATATAATAATATAAAGAAAAAATATGAAAAAAAAACTTTGATAAATTTTAGCAGTTGCATTTTTGCTATCTTTCAAATAAATTATTCGTCAAGTTGTTAAAACATGACCAACAAAACATTAATATGTTGCAGGCAATAAATAATATATCTTTAATCAATTATGGATTTGCTATCTACCAATTAAATTATTAGCAAGGTAGTTAAAACAAAACCACTAATCAAAATGTTTACTAAGTAAAACAAAACACTGTCTATGCTAAAATTCAATGATTGTAATTTAACTATTTGCTAATGAAATAATTAATAAAACAAATAAAACATACACAATAATCAATTAGTATGTTACACAGGGCACGTGGGTTATTTTTAACAGAGTTTTTTCGATTCTAATTGTATAATCTATTGATTAAATAATTATCAAAAGAGTTCTAGCAGTAACAACATTCAATCACTTTTAGGCAGGGAAAAACCCCCGTATATAACAGATTTTATCAATTATAATTTTACTAATTAAATATTAAAATAATTAATTATAACATGCACAAAATCAATTAATTTTCTATATAAAAAAACCTAATACAATGCGCGGGTAAATTCACTCGTATTATTCTAATTCAGGATGTTTTGTTTCTTGGACCATAATATTTTCCTGAGTTTTTTTTTTTTCTTGGATGATGAGTAGAGGGCCGGAATTCAAACCCAAGCCCAACAAGCAAAAAATAGAAGCACAACGGACCCGCATATCCAGCACTAGCCTTGACCTTGAGCACAGCCTTCTTACCACCGAAAAACCCCTTGCTCCTCCACGCACCATTTGCAAACCTGATCAACGTCAAGCAAAACGAACCCAACCGTACTGCCGGATTACCCCCTTTTCTCCTCCACGCCACCACGACAGCCTTTCCACACCAATTGCACAAAAACTAATCCAATCCGACAGAACCCATCTCTTTCGCCCCTCTCTTTTAAATCGACCAATAGCCACACCCTCCCCTCCACTAATCAGCCACCACTATCATTTCCTTCTTTCTTTGTGACTCATGGCAACCCAGCCTTCTATCCCCCGGTCAACAATTTTCACTACTCTTTTTGCAAAACCGCTAATGCAATTTTCCTACACATTCTTACAAGAACCGGTGCGCTTGCTCTTGAAATTGTCGTGAGGGTGTAAAAACAATCTTCATCTCCTAAAACCAAGTCACAAAACAATGGGTATGGCTTCCTTGAGACTTTATTAAAGGAAAAAAACTCATCGGAACAACCAGAGCCTCATAATTGTTGCAGGCGAATGCAAAAACAAGTCTATAGCTATGGGACCTGAGCCTAATAACTTGTTGCTGGCGAATGCAAAAAGCAGCTGCCAGATGATCAATTCTGCCAGCACATGAAAATTGGTAAAAAGATCACTCGTTACACTTCCAGAAGACCAGTTCTTAGCACCAAAGCAAACTGGTTTCCAGACGAGCAATCACGGTGGGGCATTAAAGTTTGCCCTGTGAAGTAATAATTCATGAAATATATGCAACTAGCATGATTTGGCATTCAATCAATCATATCAGCTGAGAGAGAATGCTTTAACATTTACATGGATAAAAAACATGCTGATGGACAGCATCACTTTCTCGGGCGTCAACAGTCCACTGATAATCTGATTTGACCTACCTTACCTCTCTAGGTTCTAGATGATAAAAGTTTCATCAGAATTAGTTCATCGGAGCAATTCGGAAAAATCGAGATGATGATAAACAACCACACTGGATAAAAAATAAAAATGAAAAGATTTAAAAAATATAGCAAAAGGCAGACCCCATGGCCCAGTTTGCTCTTACTGAGATTCACCAGGATTCTCTTTCAATCACCAGAGGTGGTGGTGTAGAACTTTCAGATCTGTTTCGAGAAGATTCGCTGTTCTCAATATCCATCTGCCGGACATTCTCTATCATTCTCACCACATCCGTGGTTTTTGGTCTTTGATCTGGCATCCTCGCCACGCAGGACATTGCTATCTGCAACATCTCCACCATCTCTTCTTCGATATTAGGATACCTCATCAGCTCAACGTCAAAAACTTCAGCAGTCCACTCCTCTCTAACAACAGAATGAACCCACCTGACTAAGTGGATAATCTCATCCCCACCCGTAGTATGAATTGGGGACTTCCCAGTAAGGAGCTCCAGTAACACCACTCCAAAGCTGTAGATATCAGAAGCCTGTGCAGTTTTCCGAGTGTCCGCTACTTCAGGGGCATGATAGCCAGCAGCACGAGAAATTGGTGGGGCTAATGGGCTTGTTATAGTCGCTAAACCAAGATCAGATACACAACCATACTGCCGAGAATTAAGAAAGATGTTTGAGGATTTGATGTTTCCATGGACAAATTTCCCGCCATTCTCTGCATGGATACGGGCAATGCCTCGTGCTGCTCCTATAGCAATTCTCATTCTGGTGTCCCAATCAAGTGGGATTCGCTCGCCTCCTCTTTTTCCTGCAAAAGGAAACCATGCATCAGAGATATATGCAACACTCAAGTCATTAAACGATGCATCAGAGAATATTGCAACACTCAAGTCATTAACCAATTTACACGCGATGAAAATAGCATGGAGGAGATCAACAAGCATCCACCATGCAGAGTGTCCTACTAGAAAATTCTCAAGGTCGAGGAATAGCCATACTTGATCGCAAGTTTGGACTGTTCCACAATCAGAAAACCACGTTAGAAAGTTGTATACATTTCAATGATGGTTTATATGACCGACCAACCAACCTTCACCAGCACTTAGATGAATCTTCATGGGGCAAGTAGCAGAGCAACCTTAAAGACATATAATGGAAGCATTGTTTTAGAAAATTATATTGTAGTAGAACTTAAATGTCTTAGTTTTTCAGTCATGTTTCACATCGATCTCACCACTAAAATGACTACTAACTGATATCGTGGATTTTCTGTTAATTATACATACTCAAACTGCCCAAAGTTCACATATGGGAAGAAGAAAAATCAACATGCTTCAGAAAATCATGCCTCCGACATCATCCCAACAAGTCCATTTAACCCTTGAAAAACATCATGGAACTCTATTTCCTTTTCAAGAATCTCAGTGCTCAATTCAACTACAAGCTTAACTACAGTTTAGGAAAGGATTCCCCTTTTGTTAAATCTTACAGCTTTGCCAAATTAACCCTCATTAGTAGGACATAAGCATGTACTTCGCTGTCACTATTACTTGCAGGCGTTCTTTTTGTGAAGTAAGAGTCACAATCCATAGAGGAGGAAACGACAAGTCCATATGTACTTCTCCAAAGTACACTACACTTAGCAAGGCCAGCAGGACATATCAAGCATGAACTGAAGCCCATTTCAAAATAGCTACAGAAGTGCGTGCCCTTGAGTTGTGGTCCGAATGGAGATGTGTTTCAACAATCATAAATCATTTATTAGGCAAATATGTATTAGAGTGTTAACCCATCTAGAGGATGAGAGTACTGAATTTCCTACAGTTAAGTTAAACAGAATTCTCATATGAATAATCACAGCCATGTCAATAACTCAAGCAGAACCTGCATGCATGCTGCATCTCCCTCCAAAAGTGAAGAATAAAAACACCGGCATTTTTAATTTTGCTGTTTTAGAAATGGCAAGCATAATTGAACTCCTAGCATATAAGATAGAAAACAAAGGATATTGGAAAAGGCAACGTACCGTGTAGCATGGAAGAAATGCTCCCCTGACTGTAATAATCATACACCATCAGCTTCTCATCTTTGGAATAGTAAAAAGCTTTCAGTTCAACCACATTTTCGTGCCGAATACTTCCAACAACCTCCATTTGCTGCTCGAAGTCCCTCTTGCCAACACTCACTTCCTTCAACCTCTTCACGACCACCGTGGTTGCATCCTCCAGAATTGCCTTATAAGCCATACCAAATGTACCCTTTCCCAATACCTCAGCAGAAGCTCTCAACAAATCCTCCAAATCAAATGCATAGTTACACCCCTCGAAGAAAGTCAATCTATTATTAGCATCCTGACTCCTTGACACCACTTTCTCCGGTGACATTCCTCCTTTATGCAACTTCCCTGAAAACTGACCCTCGCCCTTCTTTCTCGAGCAACAGACAGCCATGAAGAAAACAAATGCTAAAAGCCCCAAAACACAAGAAGCAACTATAATCCCTAGCAAAGTTTTTTCACCAAGTCCCCTCTTATTCCTAGATCTTGGATAAGGTGTGGCAGGTGGAGTGACAACAGGCGAAGCATGAGGAAAAGTTTCAAATGGAATATTGTTGCCCGAAAACACTGAGCCAGGGAATCTTCTAAGTGACCTTGGTACACTCCCACTAAGATTATTATTAGACAAGTTAATCTGATGCAGATTTGGCAAATTAAAATCAGGGACTTCACCGGAAAGCGAATTGTTTGCGAGATTCAAAGCAGCTAGGTGACTCAAATTAGAAAACGAATAAGGAATACTACCATTAAACCGATTATTGGACAGATTAACGATTGTAAGATTAGGCCAAAGTGAGAAATCAACTGGCAGTGACCCAGATAAATTATTATACTGAAGATAAAGAAAAGACAAGTTCTTTAAATTAGAGAAATCGAAAGGAAACTCCCCACTAATCCCATTGGATCTAAGGCTCAAAATCTGCAATGCAGAGAGACGACTAAGAGTGTTGGGTGCAATTGGGCCGTGAAATCCAACACCAGGCAATCTGACAGCAATCACACGAGTCCCATCTTCACTGCAAATGACTCCAGTCCAGTTATTGCAAACATTAGAGCTCTCATTCCAGTTTAAAGACCGAGAATGTGGCAAATTGTTCACAAAATCAAGCAATGCCTGCTTATCCTCAACCGGCTCTGCATTTGCTTGAAAGAAAACAAACTCCACCAGTAAAATGAGACATAAAATGTGCTTGGCTTCCATGGAAGCAAAAAACGAGCTGTTTCTTGCTTTTCCTTTGGAGTGTTTTTTTTTCACTTTCTTTCTCTCTCTTTCCCTGCAAAAATGAAATATATGGTTTCAGGCCAAGACAAAGATAGACAAAAGAAATTCCGATAAATAAAATAAAAAAGTTATAAAATTTGAAAAATTGAACACAGAACGTGAATAAACGAGGGAAAAAGAGAAAAAAATCCAGACTCCAAGATAATTGTCTAAAAAAGTAGAGATGACCTCTGGGTTGTTTTAGACATTAAAGAATGAAACTTTTGCAGGCTTTGAATAATGGGTTTTGGTCAAAAAGCGGACTCATTTCATTTTTTAAGGCAAAAAATTCTTCACCAGATTCAATGCTCTTCTCTTTTTGTTCTTTCCTTTCCTAACTTCGAAGCTCCATTTCTCAAAACACCAAAAACACACACATCACAGAACCCAACATAAGGTAAGTCACCACAACCATACTCAAAACAGCATCGCGCGCGCACTTGACACCCACCTTAATTTGTCAGGTCTGTAAACAAGGCAAACTCAAGCAGAACCCTGTTAAAACACCAACAAAACAAACTAGTCACATGCTAAGAAAATGCATTGCAATGAACACATTGCATGACAAAGATGAATTAGATAGAAAAGAATAGAAATGAAAAAGAAAAAAAAACAGAAACGTGAAAATGTACAAGTTATGATTTCTGTGAAGGTTAAAGTAGCATGAAAACAACAGTGCTCTCAGTTCTGAAAAAGTATTCTTAAATAAAATCTGTCGAGATTTTCCCTGATTAAAAAAATTAAATAGATGAATGAAAGCTGAAAAATGAGAGAGAAATAAATTGACAACGACTATGTCACATATTTTTTTTTAAAGTAACTGAAAGCAGAAATATGTGTGTTTCTGGCTTAAAATTATTATGGCTCTCTATGTTTTTATATCTGATCATATGAAGTCCTTCACTTTAAATCTTGTCAAACGAACACTTTGTTTCATCAAATCAGTCTGAGGTCCTCCGTTTATCCTTTATAGGCTTCATTCATCTAGTAAATGGCTGAATAAAAGGGCTCTAATAATTTTTCTTGGAAATAAAAGGATTTATTTTACTAGATGTAAATTATAGGGTTCAATCAAGACAATTTTGAAAGTATAGGGATCACGGATGATTTTTGTGTGTGCTGTGGTGGCATGGTGGTTTCGTAGCCTCGTTTGAGTAGCTGACGGGGGAGAAAACATAACGGTGAACGGGAGCTGGGGTGCCGTGCCAGGAGGGGGGCTGACAAGAGGCGGAATTATTAAATGTAGTTGAAGCGTACGTGTGTATCATTACGTAATGTCGTTTTGTTAGTGGGCTGGTGAGTGTGGGGTAGGTGTAATTTTCTGATTGCCAATGGTTAGAATGATGATGACCGTTGATTCTGGGTTTTGGAAGATGGGGTGATGCTGGCTAGAATGGAAGATGGCCGTAGAATTATTATACGAATGATGTATAATAGAGTGGTATTAAGAAGATCTTAAGTTCTTAATTGAATTATTAAGAGGAAGAATTAAGAAAGTCCCTCTTCATTTTCAATTCATGTCCATGCCAAACCACTGCCCCCATCGTGAAAAGAAAAGGCAAAGAATTCGATTCCATGAGCTGTTCCACAGCTGAAAGTTCATCAAGTTGACAAATTGTGGAAGATGTGACCAAATCTACTAGTATAAGAAAATCCAATTAGGTTTTATTTTTTCATCTCACTTTTGTCCTTTTTTTGAATAATAAATTCTTGAAATGTAAATTATTTTCTTTCATGAATAAAGTAGTGCATGTCTCTATCTTTGTTCAACCAATTCTTAACCACCTCATTAGGGTTCATAGCTCTTATCACAAAGCTATGAAATCATCGGCCTGCCCTGTTCGCTACATGGTTTGGTCAAACATAACAAGATTTTGCACAGGTTGCTTGTCAAGGCCAGACAACCTTAAACTAATCATGCAATGACAAGTGTCTCAAAACCCTTATACATGTTGGCGGCACTGTTCATTCGTGACGAGAAGCATCCAGAAATCCAGATGGGATGAGCCTGGATCAGAGAAGAAGAACAACAGAGCTTCGAATTATTAAAGTTGTTCGGATAAAAATATTTGCACGGCTACTTATTGGCTGGACCTATGCCCTTGTACACGAGTGAAAGAAGGGGAAATTTTATTATATGGTATTGTTCGTCGAGGAGGAGGAAGGGCACATGCATCGTGACACGGTCTACCAATTGCTAAACCAATAATTCAATCTTTATATGCTAAGAACTTGGCCTCATCTGTTATGGGCGGGGAATATTGAAGTTGATGTAGCAGCTTGAGACTGAAGTATTAGGACTCTTGTGGTCACGTAGAGGGACATAATTTTCGTAGATTTATCCTCAACAATAGCCCCTCTTTTAGGCTCTATCTTCATGTCCATTGTGTATAATTATGAAATGCAATCTATTAAATTCTCACGGGCTTCTTGTAGCCTAAACAGGTGAAGGGTACTTGTCTTGGTCACAGCCCACGAGGAAAGATCTACCGCTTGATGGTGGATCCAGATCTGAAATATTCCTTTATCTTATCTTTATATATTGTTTGGAACACCCAAAGCACATCGAATCAGAGTGGCGCAGCGGAAGCGTGGTGGGCCCATAACCCACAGGTCCCAGGATCGAAACCTGGCTCTGATAATGGAGTAGCTTCTGTTGCCATTTGTATTTTTTTTTTGACTTGGTCCGGTTTGGAATTACGTTTTTTTTATGAAATATATTTTTTATTTTAAATTAATTTTTTATTTTTTTATATCATTTTTATGTGTTGATGTTAAAAATAATTTTTAAAAAATAAAAAAAAAATATTATTTTAATATATTTTTAATAAAAAAATACTTTAAAAAACAACCGATATCACCTCGTAACTAAATAAAAAGTGATGTATTTTTTAACCCTTGTAAATTTAAAATGTTTCACTGCATCACTGAGTTTAAAATGTCTGTCCAGTGATTGAAAACTCGGCAAATGTCATTTGTTCGTAATACAAGATCATATATCTTAATTTGCATTAATTTTTCAACCTATAATTTAGTATTTGACTCAGCCTTTGTTGCATGTTGTATATTTGTTTTCTAATAGAAAAATAGATATGTATACTTTGCGATGTGTTTTTTCAAATAAATATACGTGTAAATCAAAATGCTTATGCAATAATCTAATTAAAATAAATAAATAACCATCCTAGTAAATAAATAAATAAAGACAAAATTAAAAAATGGAGAGATGACTATGGGTGAATATATTTTATTAGAAAACGTGAGATGTTTAATAGGTTATGTTTATTGAATTATTATTTCTTTATTGTAGTGCAAGGCTATATTAAATATATTTAAAAACAAATATCATATTTGTAAAGACATATTAAAAGTCAGACAGGAACAATATTAATTGAAACATCAGTTAAAAAATAATTTTATAACAAATATATTTAAAAATATCAATTAAAATTAAACCTAGAATTATAATGAGAAAAATAGAAAAAACAAAATGATAATTTAGGTGTCATGAGTGTAAAAATTAGGAAAAGCAAATAATTCGGGTTACATCCCTAATCATGTTAAATATACTTGTTTTATTTCAATTATACGATAAGAAAGAGAGGCAACAATAGTAAACAAACAAATTTATATATATAAAAAAACCTTGATGACTTTAAAAAAAATATCTTGAAAGTTAAAAATTGGATGAAAAGGGAAAAAAAATAGTCTAAACTAACCCGAGTTAGCATGATAGACATATAACCAATAAAACCTATGACTTAAATTATAAGACTATGATAACCAAACAAAAAATAAATTGAAAAAAACTATAAAAACTATATTTTAAAAAAAGTCAATGTTGAATAAGTAAACCGAACAAAAAAATAATCCAAAAACAATAATACCAACCCGTGTTAACTTTTTAAATTTTCAACTCAAATCATCATAGCAGAGACATAATAAATGAATAAATCAAATGATAAAGAAAAAAGTTGGAAAAAATAAATCATTCACATCAAAGGATCTTAGATAATAGTTAAGGAAAAGTCAGTTAAAAGAATTAGGGTGAAAATAAAAAAATAAATAAAGTAGAAAGCAACCTAAAATATTGTTTGGAGGGTTAAATTGAAAAGAAAAATAACTATAATAAAAAAAAAGAATTAAAAGAATGAGTATCAAATTGAAAAAAAAAACTATGGACATATGAAGTTGCTTGTCTGTTTACTGCTTAATATTTTCATATAATTAAAATAAAACTAATTTATTTAAGTAGTTAAAGGTATAACCTATGAATTGTTGTTTTCCTTTAAAAAAAAAAATATATATGCACCATCTGCACATTGTTTTCTTTCTTTTTAAAATAAATAATAAAATGAACAGTCTTGGGCCGCATCTGGTTTCATACATAAACCAAGCTTGGAAACACATTAAATGAGAAAAAAACAAGAAGAAATGAATTTCTTTATTTATTTATTTCACAGACAAGGAACTAAAGAAACAAAAAAAATCGACAGAAGTAGCATTAAAAAACCCTTACAATTGAGTATATACAATTCTTGGGGGTACATGTGTTTGATGCACATCAATTCTGGTAATTTCTACAGTGGAGAAACAATAAAACAAATATCTCCGCTCAGACTACCACCCTCCACATCATAAATTAGTGGCTATGGGTTTTATTTTCTGCTCAAGAACTACGGTATGAAATTAATATTTGTATATCGGCACTGCCCAGCAAGCAAATATTAAGTGGCTTACTGGTATTGTATGCCTCATCAACGATTTTTCAGGAGGTGGCAACTTCATCAACCTGAATGCACAACAGAGAGCTCTAGCCTGCCTGTCCATTCTTCACCTGGCTTCAATGAAATCTGCTTCTCAATTGCTGCCCCATCAACACAAAGCATCTGTTTGTACTCTTCATCCCCGAAATCTACCATGGACTTGGATTTCTTCTCCCATGGATTCCAAACCACTATTTATAAGCAGATGATAAAAAGTGTAGTGAGCAAGAAGGTGAGAACTTGCCATGAACACACGATTTTATTGTTGATCTGGAGGTTGAGAAATAAACTTACCAACATCTGGAAGTCCTTCCTTTCGTATAGCGAATGTCCTCTTCTGCTCATGATCAAAAACGGCAATCACATCTGAAGAACTAAGGTAAACCCGATCCACCTGCAAATCAGGAAATACTTTTCTCAGCTCAGCCAAGAAGTTGTGAGGAATTCAAATGGCTTTTTAGAAGATGTATTACCTCAGATTCAAATGTCAAGGCATCTCCTTGTTCAGTGAAGCGCTCTCTCTGGCAGAGATTGTCAAGATAGTCAAGAGTTTCCAACCCCTCTACTCTTACTTCACTGTAACCTCAATATTGTCATTTAGCATCAAAAGGCAATTGAGAATACATGCAGTGGTTTGACTCCATATAAAGCTGATAAACATATAAAGCCACCATGATAAATTCCTAGAAGCTAAGAAAGTTCTTGTCTGTGAAATTGAATTCTGAGGAGACCGAGAAAAAAGGTAGCAAACTATGGTGGTTTAGTGAAGTAAAGCAACCTCAATATAAGTTTGTATTTCTTGAGTTTTAAATTGTTTTCACAAGGCGAGTCAAGATGCAGAACATGTCTAATACCACGACAACTATGTACAAATAATAAAAAAACTATTGAATTTTTCATGTACCTGATATCTGAGATGGAGAAATATGTATGGAAAGCAATTGAGAAACTAAATGGCTTGCAATTGATATTCCTGATGCGCGATATCATGGTCAGATTCCCTTCTACCGTCAAACACACCCTTAGCCGAAACTCGAAACTGAAAAGAGTAGGCCACAGAAAAGTCAAAATAACCTTGTTCATGATGATGTCATTGTACAATAACAAAATTATGCCAAATTATGCAGTTATCTGGTGCAGGTATTTGACCTTGCTGTTGATTAAGTAATAACATGTAAATGAACTGAATGGAGACAACCAAATTATATATATATATATTACCCAAGGATGGCCTTGCCATCTTATGATCCCATCTGGGATCATCAATAGGATATGCAATTGTTAAAGGTCATACCTGTGTGGCCAGATCTTTAGATCCTCTTCAGTTGGCTTCAGAAGTAAATCAGTATAGACTTTGTCATTGGAATCATTGTGTTGTAAAAATGGAGGTGGATTTTGGTCAATCACCCAAATTTTCTTCCTTGCAAACCCATGTTGCTCTAGCGATCCGCGGTTTCCAAACTTAACACACAAATTGAAGCAACTTATTACACAGATCTCAAAGAACGGCATATCACTGATCGACATGACCTCAAAATACCTGAGGAAAGCAAATGGGAATTCCTCCTCTCACTGGATTTGGTGGCTTGAAAGTTTCCTGCAGTAACAAAAATAAAACAATCATCAGGCAAACAGAGAAAAATCACCAGTAACAGAGAAATTATGGACACAGATTAAACATTACTATAACCTAAGATATATGAAGCAGCAGCCAAATAAAACCCTACGATTTTACCTTACTGCTAGTGAATAACAACTCTTCATCCTGGTCAGTCCTCCATGAGAGAACTTGTCCTCCATATAAGCTAACCTGGATAAATATTCACACAATAAATCAAGATCCTTTCAAGCAAGAATTGCATTTTTGCATAACATCTAATCACCAAAAATGATAGTTTACATCCGATTGTATCATTGCAGTCATCTCTCAGCTTAGATAATCTAAATTAACCAGTAAACAAGAGGATGGCGAGAGGGAATTGGACTGACCCGAGCTGAAGCCCCTCGCTGGCTTCGAAGCACGACCTGATCGACTCCATTTCTATCCTTTGTAACTTCGACAGCTGTTGCCGCTCTCAGGTCACTGGCTATCCCAGAACGATTCATAGTGTAAAAACACAATTAAGGATGCAAAATTCAAGAAACAACAACACAGTAATGTATCTCAATCTCTCGTTTTCTCTGGACAAATACCCAAACCAATAGTGGTTAAGTACTTGATAAAGAAGCTCAGCAGTAACTGAAGTAGTTGAAGATCTGAACAGGTTTCTTGTGAAAAAACCTTATCTCCGTGAATGGAAAGCAAAATCACAACAAACCCTAACTAGTTTCCACTTTCCACCATTAGAATTGTGGACAACATGAAATCCCCTCAACTGACCCAAAAAAGAAATTAGATATAGACCAACAACTCAAAATTATATCAAACTCATTTCAAAAATACAACAATGAGACAAAATTGAATTCCAAAAAAACAGAACGCCACCCCAGATGACCAAGCTGTTCAATTTTCCAACCGAAAAAGGTTCAAAAAATGAGAACCTTCCAGCAAATAACAAAAGTCCAAATTTGAACTGAAACGTTTTTTTTCCCCTTTCTAATGGCCAGTTTCAAAGGAAACACGTTTAAAGGTAATATGGAACAACAGTACAGCATTTAAAGCCGAACAACTTGTATTGGGTAAAGACTCAAGAATGGATCGCAACTTCTTGAAGGAAACACACGCACAAAAAAAAAAAAAGGGACTGATTTTGGACGACCTTGTCTTTGTATTAAAGAAACCTTGAAGGGTCAGGCAATGGAGTTGTAGACAAACGAATCCTCACCAGATAATAAATACAGAAGGAATCACGTTGAAATATATATAAAAAAAGAAAAAGTCTAAAAGAGTGTCTAAAGGAGGACTTGGCAACCATGTGTTCTAGCGTGGAGATGATGTGTTTTTGCTGTTGCGATTCGAAACTTTTGATGTGGACTCGAGTTGAAACATGCGACCATGAACATGTATATTCACCTGAATTAACGATTAACTAACCTTTCGAAAGATTTCGTGGAATATTCAAAGTTTTGGCCTCCCTAGACTAGACTTCTAGGATTCTTCTCTTCTTCCCTTAAAATAATATTCTTTTTAAAAAAAATTCCATTTCAACCAAAACGGAGTAGATATAATGCAATAAATTAATGACAAAATAAAATTCTAATAGATAAGAAGCCAGGCAACTCTACTGGTTAAAGCTGGCCTTAAAATAAAATTATCATTGAGAATTGTCTTTTGCGATCTGTGGCTGCCATTTTCCCTGTTCATATCTACTCATAACAACAAACATTTAGTATATTATCATTACAGCAACAGCCCACTCAACAAATTAGAATATGTCCTAAGAACAAGTTGATTAGCTCCACAATTTTTCCTTGCAAGCTTATCCACAATGACCACCGTATTTGTAACGAGCACAAAGCTACTGTTGCTGCTATAAACACACGCACGCACACCAGAAGGCCCGGCCAAGGTTTTTGAGTTTTAGAATAAATTGCGTTATCTTTTTAAACAAATGGAAACCTTTTAAAGGGAAATCAATCCGATACCCTGTTTCACGCTCGAACAGGGACCCGCAGAAGGAAGCTTCAAACAAGGTTGCCGCTGCCACTGAATTTCAAAGGTGGACAAGTCTATAGCAAGTTCTCCGCATTTTTCTTTCCTGAAAGTGCTTTAGGAAAGAAATGTCTTGGACAGGGTAATGCTTGTGTTGTCTTTTTCACGTCATACATAGGAAATACGATGCCTTTGTTTCACTTTCAAGTTTTGCTTCGTGGGAGATCTCTTGAATTTTTCTTTTTTGGTAGGTGTACCTCAGTGCACCAGACTAGATATTAATCCTCCGACCACGAGGAAACATCCAAGAACCCTGAAAAGTCAACGTGGGAATCGGACCTTGGACATGGAAGCAAATCGTGCCAGAGCTCAACCACTCCAAAATCAAATAAACATCCGGGTAGAAAGATTCCGTACTCAATACAAGACCTTGATGGACACAAAATGTTGTACGTCCCACCTAGTGAAAATGCATTTGAGAATTACGGTCCTGCGTCCAAAAGTAGAGCACATAAATGGTTTGAACTGTGATAGAAATCCTTCCTACAAGGCATGTAATTAGATATAATAACCATCCTCCAGCCACAGATCAACAAATTTTATTCCAGCACCATTTCAAAGTGTCATTAGGCTCACCGAATCAATCTACATTTTCAATTGAGACCACCTTTCCTGCTGTCCCAATTGTGTTTTCCCAGCTCTAACTGTAGCACTGATTATGGATAATTACAAGGAAAAGCCTTTCCTCTAATTTCGACATAAAACGTTTTCAGAAGCCAACTCATGAACATTCTTACTATGGATGTTGAGCCGGTTGACACAGGTGACCGCGGGAAAAAATAAGTACAGTTCTAATTTCCTAAATACTAAATGAACCAGCCTCTCATTAAATAAATCCAGAACTGTCTTTTTAATTGGCTGGATGACAACTGTCAACTTGATAATACACAATAATAAAATGTACTTGGATTACATGGCTATTACAAGACATCTCCGGAAAAACATATCTTGCAGTATACAAAATCCTCATGAATTCTATATATGGCTCCTTTCCAAAGGTTTGAACAACCCTAAACTAGCTTTTTATACACAGATATTATCGTCAATACCTCTTCTATCAACAATTTCACAATTTTGATGCAATCAGGATCACCTCTCACCAGATGCATTGCTTGAAAGTTCATGCGTCTGTCATTGGGAACCAGAAAGACTGGATGAGGGTGCATGAAAAGGGAAAAGGGAAACCTTCCTTGATACATGTTGAATACGGCCTTCTTTGTTATATATTAGATCCGGGTAGAATGTTAACAAGGCAGATCCAATCACACAGCTGCACATATTGACCCGAATGTGAAATATGAAATAGAATTAATAAATTTTTTCTGTCAAAACGCTCAACAGTTGCATTTGAGTAACTAAAATTCAAACTCCCCCACCGGCATTTATAGTTAACATGGCATTTTTCCTGCTCCTCTGTCAAACAAAGTCGTTTGCACACACAAACAGAGACAATCACACGGAGAGAGAAACCTGTGGACTATGAGGAGCAGCAAAATTTTGATTCATCAGCATGCTTTACTTGAAGCCCAACGAACCATGATCCAGTACAGACATCATCATGGGCACGCATGTGGAAAATGGACCTGTAAAAACAAAATAAGTGGTTGACACATTGAAACCATACATGTTCTTTTATCAAGAGCATTAGCTAAAAAGTGAGAAATAAACCACTTGTCAACAGAAATAAACTGAGCCAAAGCACTTGAAATGGAATAGATTTCAGAAGTATCTGCACCATAAAGAGATTTCTTAATTACATATTTGAAGAACTGGCAGTGCATGGTTTATCTGCACCATATTTATTGTCCTGACTTTGAAAACTAATCATTTAAATATATCTGGTGGGACAAAGTTCAGAAAGTTAGTAGACATTGATAAAGAGCCACTATGGGATTATGAAAGCCATAACAGAGTAGGTATTTTGCTACCAGGACCAAAACAAACCATCAAAAGGCAAGCTTACCTTGACATGCATATAAGCAGACTATAAAGAGCATAAATATCATCAATCATTAGGAATACAGCAAAACCAATGTTGTATTACTTACAATTTCGCATCACCGAATTTCCACCAGTCTGGTTCATACCATTTGTGGGTATCTATCAAAACCGACGTTGTATCAAATGCATTTAATATCAGGGTTCCAGGTAATACAGATTTATGAAACATTATTCTCTTGGTCAATAAATAAGTTATCGTTAGATAAACTTTTTTTTATCAAACTCATGGCTCAAAGAAAACTTTGCCTGATTTCACACACCGGATATAAGCACCAGGTTTATCAAAGTGAGTGGAAATGGTTGCTCCCAGGGCATTTGTACAGAAAATTAAACTATAAATAACAGCACTCAGTTTAAAACTCAATTACATAATTCTTCAGCATTCATGTTTCCAAAATAACATATGAAATTGAACATTACTTTCCTCAAAAAATTTAGGCTGCCATGCTTTATTTCTTGTATCTACTTTCAACATTAGAACCATTTGTGATGCAATTGTTCACATGAATAAGCCTTTTATAATAACCTATAAGGTCCTTTTTCTAGTATATCACATAAATGCCACACAGCTGGCTTAATTATCACAAGGTTGAGCTGTAGACTACATACCAATGTTAACATAAACATCATTGACTTTAGTATAAAATTCAGCATCCCAGGTATCTGTGGCATGTATAAAGAATAATTTTGACTTCTTTGGTTGCTCGTCTGTTGCCTCCACTTGACTCTAGTTGAGGCAAGAAAGGATTGTGAACAATACAGCTAATATCTGCTCCTCCTAGTTATCATGTATTTAAACATGCTGTCTGACACCAACGAAACTTATTACCCACAGACAGCAGCTACCACAGCAGTCAGCCAGGTTCCTTGACATGGATACAAGAGAATAGATTTTTCTCGGTGATTATTATACTTCAGAATTCAGACTTCTTGGAAAAGTTGAAAGGTTAAGAAACTTAACATCTAGTATGAAGATTTTCATAAATCTTTATCAGCAGGCAAGGATTAAAAAGAGCTTAAAAAGCTAAAAGTTAAACTAATTCTAATAAACAGGTGAACTTACGAAGACAATGAAGTCATTAGACTGCCTGTTTTCATTATCGATTTCCCTGTCCAAACTATCTCCACAATTTGCACTGCAAAATGACAGAACAAAAAACTTTCATATGACAGAACAAAAAAAAAAGAGTTAATGTCACTCTAAAATAAAAACAAACCATCAGATCAAAAACCTTCTTCCGGTTAAAAATTACAAAACATTGCCCTTTTTGTCTTCCAATTCTTTTAGGGCTGTGCCTGCACATATTACAGCTATAGGTTAACAACCATGCAAAGAAGCAACTGAACGTATATAGTAAGATATTTAAAATGCCTGAGTTAAATTAAAGATGGATGAACATAAGCTATCTATCATAAAAATAACCAGCCATTAAATAATCCCCCAAAGGCATTATTAGTGACCTTTAAATTACTCACTAAATTAGCTACCCACCAGACCATATATCAACTTCAGTAAAACAAGAGTTTTTACACTGTTAAGTTCCTCCATGGTAGCATATTAACATCACTATAAAATAGTACAACTAAAAAACAACCTCTAAAAAATGTTTAGCGTTATCTCATCATGAAAACCCCTGCCAGAATTCTGTTCCGACTAATAACACTAATGTTGCTAAGATTATGAACCCCAAATACCCCAACAAACAAGCAATTACCTTATTAATCATTATACAATTATTGATCTACATTGCACTCGACTTCCATGGCAAGAAATCCAATACCTATCTCAATAACTACCACCAATTACACATGACACTTTTCTGACAAACACACACCAAGCCAGTTAATTTTACCTGTAGGCATCCACGCCTTCCTAAAAGCATCCCTATTCGTCTTTTGACCAATCATTGTAATAATACCAATAACAGCTAAAATTCGTTTCTTAGAATGCTCCTCTCAACCAATTTCTTTGAAACACAACGCGCTTGCCTTGCTGCAGCCAATTCCATATCAACTGCTGATACCTTCTTCTGTTGCTCCCAAAACAACACAAATTTAACTAACTCTGTCTCTGATCACATTCATTACCACTGTATTTCCTCAAGTTAGACCCACTGAATGCTACAAAATAACAAAAATAAATTTGAGATATTTTTAATGTATCTTCAACAGAAACATCAGATTTACCCTGAGAAATTATAAAGAAAATAAAACCCGTTAATTTATTAATCAAAATAACTTGAACCCACAAAAAATAAATAAATTACACTGACGTGGACAGTTTTTTTATCAAGTTCTTCAGCTAAATGTAATCTAGTCTCTGATCCTGCCATGAATTATAAAATTAAAAAAACTCTAATCAAACACTTAATTACTATAAAATGGTCAACTGGAATTGTCATGATTAATTCATCTTTTAAAAAATTAACTAACCGGCCAGCAACGTAAATTGTAGCCATGGTAGCAAGCATGGCAAGCAAAGGAGAACAAACCTGTGACGCGAATCCGAAATCAGACTGCCCCCGGATACTTGATCCACCTCGAGTATGCATTTCTGCTTGAATTAAAGTGGATTAACAGGTGCGTAGATTTGTATGATTATATTTAGATCAGTAGCTGCTTTTAATTTTAATGGAGGTTTAATAGAGAAAGTTAGTGTAGGTTTTTTATGTAATTGGGAAGATGATCTAAGAGTATTTAATATTTTTTCGCAGTTTTTATACTAGGTCATGATTAAATTAATCAAATCTTTTTATTTTCTATAAAAATAAAAATATATCATTTTTAATAAAATAAAATAATTAACAATTATTATTATACTGAAAGCTAAAGGAGATAGTTATTTATTGTAGATTACTGTAGTAAAAATAGTTTAAGATTTATATTATTATAGATTGTAATAGTAAATTATAGTTTTTTTTTTGGATAAAAATCGGGGCGAATAAGCCCTACTAGATTAACCGGGGAATAGTAGACCCAATCAGGTCATAGTACAACAAAGTGTATAATCCTGATGGCGGATTCGTTAATACATCAGACTGTCTATCTAACACATCTTTATTTAGCCCATAATTAGCTAACCAATCAGCCACACAGTTGACCTCTCTATAAACATGAACTGTTCGAACCTCCCAATCTCTATCCAACATACCCTTAATCTGCATGGTTAATGTGTAATTTCTGTCCATGCTCACTGTATCCTCATTAATAAGACCAATTACAACATGAGAGTCAGACTCTAAAACCATCTTTCTGTATCCGTTATCCCATGTAAGTTGTAAGCCTATGTAAACCGCCCATAATTCAGCTGTAACCGATGAACATATCCTATTATTCCTTGCAAATCTTGTTATCCAAGAACCCATACTATCCCGAATTACTCCCCTGGCACTTGTCACACCTAGATTCCCTTTAGTGCACCCATCTACATTCAACTTAATCTAATCATTCGTTGGATAAGTCCAACCGACCTGTTGAATCACCTTCCTGTGGCTCCTCTCTCCTATACCCTTCACTTGAATATTTGCAGTATCTAAAACCATTTTTCTTATGACTAAAATAGTTCCATACCAATTACATTGAGATGATATATCTAAGAAAAAATAATATCGTCGGGCACGTGGCTCAAATGGTAGAATTCTGGTTGTGCATGCGGGAGGTACAGGATTTGATCCTCTGCATCTCCACCGATTTGTTTTTCCTATTCAGAGTTTCATTTTCTTTCTCTTCTTGCCAATATTTCTTATTTAACTATTATGGCTGACTATGGTTTACGGGAAATAAACTTCCTTTAATATATTATTTTATTTTATTTTATTTTATCTTCCAAATAATTGATTTCATATCAATTTTTAATTTTTATGATTTCATTTGTTGTTAAGTTCTATTTTTCAAAATTTAATGATTAAATTTGAATTTATATTGGTTATCATTAAAATATTAATATTTATTATTTTTTTCCCTTTGTTTTTTTAATTTTTATTTATTATTCGAGTCAAATAATTTTTTTAAATCTCATGATATTTTTTTATTTATTTTATTTATTTTGCTTTTTAAATTATTTTTTATTAATATTTTTAGGTGTTGTAAATTCTAATTATTATAGATAAGACATTCAAAATAATGATAATGATTATTTATATGGTTTTTTGTATTTATTTAATATTAACTCATTTATATATATAAAATGACCTGATTGTTCTTTTAAAAAAATATTTTAATGTTAATGTTCTAAAATTCTTTTAATGTAGTAATAAGAGAAATAAATCTTGTAGAATAAAAAATAAATTAATTTTTTATTCTAAAAATCATGATGGTTTCAATGATAGTATGACCAATAATAATTAGAATATTAATTATTTATGATAATTATTGTAATTACAGCTATGATAATTATGATAATTTAACAATTATGATAATAAAAATGAGAATAATAATTTAAATAATTCATCAGTTAATGTTATTTTTCTTAAAAATTAACTTTTATGTTTTTTTTTATATATGATATCTCAAATCTAATATTACATTCACAGAAAATATAAGATATCGTATATTAACAAAACAGGTGGAAAAATTAGTTCAAATTATCTATAATAAAAAAAATATATGAATCACTTGCCCTCCACTTTGCCGTAATCGGAAATAAATTTTTTAACATGTAAAAAAATATTAATGATTTTAGATTTTTTTTATATATATATAATGTTATGTCTCTAAGTGAAGTAATTGCAAAACTTTCAATTATTAATGTAGCAAAATTATTTACAGTAATAATAATAATAATTATTATTGTTGTTGTTGTTGTTGTTGTTGTTGTTGTTGTATATTAGTTTTTTATATACTCATTTTATCATGAAAAATGTGTTTAAAATAACAATAATGATTATTTTTAAGGTTTTTTAATCTTAAAAATAATTACATATTTTGATGTTTTTAAAATATTAACACCTATATATATATATATATATATATATATATATATATATATATAGAGAGAGAGAGAGAGAGAGAGAGAGATTAAGTTAGTAATATTCATTTTTTTATTTACTCTTTTTATATATTTATAGTATTTTTTATTCTACTGGATAATTTTTTTTTCTCATTATATATGCAACAACAACAACAACAATAACAATAATAATAGTAATAATAGTTTGAGTTGTGTTTTTTTTTTTTTTTTTTTGCTTACTCTTTTGTTAAAATTTTTGAGTTTTTTAATTCCTCATAGTTAGTTAATAATTTTTATTATTTTAACAGTACTAACAATAATATTTTAAGGTGTTATAATCTTGATGATAATAGTGACATTATAAATTATCATGATAATAACGATTATAATTTATTGTGGTAGTTATAGTGCTTATGATGTAACTAATTATGTATTTGATGGTAATAACAACTTATAAAATAATATAAATAATCAATAATGATAGAAATAATTATAACAATATTAATTATAATTGAAATAATATTAATAAAAACAACGATGTTAGTTGTCGTGATGATTATTGTCGTAATAAGAACAACGATTATAACAATACTGTTAGTAATAATTAGAATATTAATTATTTTACAATAATGATTATAATAACAATTATAATAATTATGATAATTTTATAATCATGATGATTAAAATATAATTATGATCGAAATAATTTAGTAGTCGATGATGCTGTTTTTTATAATTCAAGGAGTATTTTTATATTTTCTAGTGGTTTCTTTGTTATTACAGTTCAAGTTCATGGACACTTTGGTATTTAACCGAAAATAAAAATAATAAATAGCTAAGATACGTATAAGACTATAAAAATACCCTTAAAATTAAAAAATCCATGCTCAAGGTCAATGGGCAATTCATTATCCAAAATGCTTTTTTTTTCAATTAAAAAGTCAGTTCATGAATAATTTTATATTTGGATAAATGAAAAAAGTATGAGCAATTTCGTTTTTCACATGACTTAATTTTAAACTCAGCTCGGATATGAAGTCAAGTTGTATTATTTTTCGTTAATTTCACCCCCCCTCAATTTTAGCAAATTCACTGTACATCACGGGGGGGGGGGGGGGAAAGATGAAAAAAAGCATGAACCTAAACGACATTATTTTGGTACATGGTGTTTTTTTTTGGATAAACAGATGTTTTGCTCCAAGCTAGCTGCATCTCCATTTTCGTTCTTGGATTTTTGTTTTAATTTTTATTTCCAAGTGCACCTCGTTTCTCAATATTTCTTTTGTTCTCCACCCTTAATTGCTCATTTTTAATCCCCTTTACTCTTCCAATTTACTCTCTGCATATTAAATTTTGTCATTTTTTCTCAATTACACCTCTCTAATTAGTTTTTTTTCTTCATTTTCACCTCTAGTTGCATATTTTTTATTGTTTTTATTGATTTATATTTTCTATGTTATTTCTTGTTTGCCTCAAAATAAAAATACTTAAAATGGGGGGGGGGGGGGGGGACAAAATTAGAGTAAAGGTGTAATTTAAAATTAAACTTTATCAAACTTGCATTCATTCAAGGTTTTTTTTTTGTATTTTTAAATTAGATTTTAGTTATTAACAAATTATCAGGGGCACTTTAGTATTTTAACAAAATCATCAGGGCAATTTAGTATTCTAACAATTATTAATATTATTTTTGAAAAGTTTTTGGAGCTTATAGACACGTTTTTATGGGTGCAACCCGCGCTTTTTGGCCATTCCATGATTGAGTGCTTGTTTGGCTGGCGGTCAAAAACCGGTGTTTCAGTTAAAATTTATTTTTTTATATTTTAAATGAATATATTTTGATATTTTTAGATCATTTTGATGTGTTAATGTCAAAAATAATTTTTAAAAAAATAAAAAATATTATTTTGATACATTTCGACACGAAAAATATTTTCAAAAACTACCGCAACTGTACTTCCAGACAGGCCCCAAATGCCACCATTCAGGCGGTGTTTGAAGCATTTTAATGTCCATTTTTTTTCTAGAGCCATGTCATAGTGGAACCACTGAGGAATTATTTTTTTTAATTGAATTTTATTTTTAATTTCATCAATCACCATTTGTTTTCAAATTATTTTTTATATCAAATTTATCCCTTATTTATTTTTATCAAGTTTCTTTTAATTGTTATTTCTCCTCAACATTTGATTTAATGGGAGTTGATATTTATTTTTGTAGGGTTTTGAAATTTTAAATAGGAAAAGAATTTTAGGGTTTTGAAACTTTGTATGGATAAGGCATTAATGCTCTTAATGACTTAAGCTTAGATATAAATAAATTAAGGGTATAATAGTAACTTGTAAAATATAAATAGAAAAAAAAATTAAGAGAAGCAATCTGAAAATTTGAGAGAGAAGAGAAACGGAAGAGAGAATAAAGGAGAAGAAGAGAAAAAAAAAGGAAGGAGGATAAATAAATATTAAGGTAATGAGTATATGTTATTATGTAAAAGTATTGTTTAATGGTTGAGCTAATTGCTTGCATTGGTGATTAGGATTTGTAGATTTTATTTGAATTTGATGGATGAATGGATTAAGATGTTTAGGGTTTAATGGTCAGGATAATGGTTAATAGGTTTGATTGTAGATGATTTTGAGGTTTTTGATGTGTTTGGTTTAAGAAAATATTGAGAAAAATGGTGAAAACCCTTGCTGGAATTTTGGTATGGAGGTTGAAGATGACAAAAATTCATTTTGGTCTTTTTGGTGAAAACTATAGTTTAGTCCCTGAACTTTTGAAAATTACAATTTAGTCCCTGAACTTTGGAAAATTACAGCATGGTTCCTAGATAAAATATTAGTATTTCAGATTGTTTTGATGGATAATTGAGGATTATTTGATGAGTTATTATCAACTTTATGAATTGTGTATTTTGAATTAGACTTCGGAAGAAACTATTGTTTTAGGTTTTGCGAAAAATAGATAGTTTGATTCAAAACACATAGGATTATGAATTAAACTCTTAGATATATTTATTAAAGAGACTTTGATTCTTTTGAGTCATTTTTGAGCATTTCTTTTATATATTCAGATAATCCTGATATTCTGCCTGCGGTACGTCAGTAGGATTTCGTCAGTATTCTGTCTTTTGAATTTCAATCATTTTTGAGTCAGGTGAGTGGATAATATTTAATGTGCATGAGAAATATTATAAATATTTGATTTTCTAGTATTTGGATCATGCTCTTGATAATATATACATTGATTATTATTCTTGATATGATGAAGCATAATCGATTGTTGAATATACGTTCTTGATATAAGCCAATATCTGCTTGTGAATTGATAGCTCCTCATTTGATTGATGACATGAGTTGAGCCTTGAGATATGAATATGTCTGTTTGATTATGATATATATATATATATATATATATATAGACACACACACACCTACGATATGTCAGTCAGAATACCCATGCTAACAGGGAAATGTTAGTCTTTGTGCACATCGTATCTGAAACCCTAGTTGGTCGGGGGAGTCACCAACCTTTGCGGACTGATCATCCCACAGTATGGAGCCTTATGTTCATTGCATTATGATTTTCTGGCGAGCTTTACCTATTACGTTCTTGTTATGACTTATTTGAGAAATTTCTTGTAAGAACCCCGAGCCGATTCGATAATATATTCCTTTTTGTTGTATTATCTTGTATATGTATATTAGATGTTATCTACTCACTGAGTTGTTGAACTCACCCCCTCATTATTTATTATTTTCAGGCTCGTAGCTCAATAGCAGTTCATTATCGTTGAAATTTCAGAACTTATTATTTTGGTTGTAATCAGCACTTTTATTTTTGTCGAGTTAGCGCTCCACTATTATAACAAGATTATTTAACTTTTGTATTAAGAGATTTAGATTATTTTATGAAGTCTATTGTTATTTCCGCTGCGTTGGACTCTGAATATGAATGATAAGCTTGTAAGTTGGGTTCGCATAGGTGTGGAACCTCGAAGGGGAACTATGCCTATGTACCGGTCATAGATCCGGGAATCGGGTCGTGACAATTTTTGTCTTCACTTTTCTTTTAATAGGATTATCCTAGTCTTTTTATTAAAACTGCAGGGTTAATGGGTTAACCCATGATAATTGTTTTTTACTTCTTCTAGTTTTGCCTCTCAATATTAAGTTGTCCGATAATTGAGTTTAATGCTATTATTCAATTTTCTTTTGATAAACTTCATTTTTTTTAAACTTACTGATTCTCATTGTATTTTTAATTAATATTTTTTAAATCACCAGAGTCTATTAAATTTAGTCGAGTCAATGACCTAAATGCTGTTTTTTTTTTTTTAAATATTTGTGCCCTTTAAAAAAATTTCATGTTGAAAAACATTTGTACCAGCCCGCAATGCAATAAGTCCTTAATTGATGTCCTTTTCTATTTCATCTTTTTAAAATATATAAATCTATTTAAAAAATATACTTAAGATAAATTTATTTCATTGAAACACCAAAAAATTATTTGAAACTAATTATTTATTGTAATGATAAATGAGTTGAATCCATATATTCGTAAGAGACAAAATTCATAACTTTTATTATAATACTTTTTTTTATATATATATATAACAAAAAGCTAGATGAATATTTTTGAAAAGTTATTTTTGATATTAGGTTTCTCATCTTTAGAATTATAATGCATAGATTTTATGCTTATGTTAATTTTTAAATATTAAATTTTATTTGAAACTCATTTCATCAACGCTTAAAACGATTCCAAATATGATATACAAATAAAAGCTTTGAATTAAATTGAACTAAGTGATAAAAAAAAAAAAAAAAACATGCTACGAGATAGGCTAATCATGTCGAAGAATCAACATTTTCATCCTCATAAAACCATAAGGGCATAAAAGTAATTACAACAAAACAAGGGAAAAACCCTTGCCTCATCTCTCCCACGATCTATTCCCCAGAACCATCTGCAAACCTCGGAAGTCGAAACCAGAGCTCGCAGCTACGAAGACAAACTTTAAGCTCAAAATTTCCCCTTTTAACTCTCGCGACTCTACCTGTACTGTGTTTTCAATTTATGTGACTTGCGGTATTCAGTGATGAAGGATTAGATCCTTTCCATCGAAGACGGGCTAAAATTGAGTTCGATTACTCTAAATTTTGTTATCAAAACGTACCTCCTTTTTGTTTATCAGTTGGTTCTTGTAGAGTTTTAGAGGCTTATGAATGGCTTGCAGAGCGGCTGGAAAAAGGGTAAGAGGATATGCTTCACCTCATTGTTCTATTCCTTGCCGTATTTTTTCCTCAAGGATTTGTTTCAAATGAAATTTGAATGCTGAGGATTGTGAAAGTCAATAGCCTTTACATAGGTATAGAGGAAAACCTCTTGTCCCGAGTTGAAAATGATCTCGCAATGCTTAACATCTTAAGGTTTGATCTGTTGATTGCCTCGTTTTCGCCTGGTTAGCTTAATTGTCTTCCAATGTTGTCTCCTCATTTGCATCTTCTGCCTAGAACTTCCCCTTCCTTTGTTCTCCTTTTCCAACATAAAATTGAAGATTTTTCACGTATTTCAAAGGAGTGACTTTAGTTACATGAATGCCATAACGAGTTGCTTATGTGTAGGATGTTTTACGTGACTTCTTTTTGCAGGGTATTGATGTTGGTCTCAAAAGAGTTTTGACCTCAACATCACTAGGGCATGCTGTGGGGTTAACTTCAAGAACTAGTCTAGGTGGTGCTTCAGCCAGATATACACCTGGTAATTCAAAACTATTTTTATGTTTTTCATCATCTCACATTAGATATTTGCTGTTTAACTGTAAGTCAACTGAACAAAGCTGGTTGCCAACTTCACAGGGTGCTTTTGAAGGTTATCTAGCATTCCTTCAGCTTATAGAATTCTTATTTCATCCTTTCTTCTTTTCCTCGAGCTGCAATACCTTTTCATCCCTTAGTTTAGTTAAGAAAGCAGTTTCCAAACATCTGCCTCTCAAGCCATTAATCTTCCATCCCTTTCACCGAACCTGTTTAATACTCTGTTCTCATTGCTATTGCTAGTTGTGCAGGGAATTGGAAAAACTTGGAATGAGATAATTCTACATACCCTGAAAGATTGATTTTAATATCATCGTTTACTTATCCAATCTTGTTCTGCAGAGTCTTCTATCAGCTCATTTCTTCAGGGGTCTGGTCACCACACTACAAAAGAATCACCTATCAGGTTTTATTCATATCGTTCTTTCTTGCTTCACGGACCACTATTTTTAATTACCATCTACATTGCTGCTTTTCTGTTACCTCATCATTTGAAAATTGCACTTGACAACAAATATCATATGGTAGAAATACATACGTTCAATCAACGACCATTTCTTTTTCACTTTTCTTTTACTTACGGTTGGGCTTGACCAAGTTAAGGGTAGGCTCACCTATTTAGCAGTAAAAGAGCATGCCCCCCCTATTTAGAATTGATGTGTAATTCGAGGTTAAGTTTGGTGCGCTTCTTTGGCTATTTAACATAATCAGGTGATAAAACCTTGTGGCATCACGATCTACAGCCTAAGTTGAATCCTGCCTTAATCTGACCTGGGGCTAAAATTATCCAAAGAAAAAAAGAAAAGGAGAAAATTGTGTTCAAGGTGTAGCTTAACCTTGGCCAAAACTTATGTTCTAAATAGGATGTCCCAAGTTCAAATGCTCCTTCATAAAAGCTTTTAAGTTCTGGGAAAACAAGGGAAAAAAAAGAGTTTACAGTTGAATGACATAAATTACTCCACACCTTAGTTCTATCCTGCTTCGTGGAAGAAAAACACTGATCTTTTCTGTTGGTTTTATGCTTTCCTCTTGCTTCATTTCCCCTCTTTTTTGTCGAGTATGCCTAAGGGAGAGTGCATGTGAGAGAGTGATTGGGGTTTTTATTGCAACTGGAAGACAATCTGTGAAGTTTATTGCTCTGGAATACCTGATTGTTGTGCTTAAATTTACTGAATGGTAGGATTGTGTCATGGCTCTTTATCTCACTTAGGTGCTTTCACGCTAGTCGAGAACTGTGGGCTAGAAGAAAAAATGATGACCAAGGAGTTGGTTTGAAGACACAAAAGAAAGGGAAGTTTGCAAAAAGGATAAAAAAACCACCAGTTGATGCTCCATATGTGCCTCCTAAACTGAAAAGAATTACCAAGTCCTTGCAAGATAAAACAATTGACATATTTGAAGGCATGACCACTGTTGAGCTTGCCAAGCGCACTGGTCAGTCAGTTATAACTCTCCAGGAACTTCTTGTTAATCTTGGGGAAAAGGTTGTCTCAGAATTTGACCCACTGAAGATTGATGTTGCGGAGCTGGTTGTAATGGTATTTCCCTTCCCCAAGTCCCAATAATTGCACGGAAGCACTTCATGTTTAATTAACATCAGGAGTTGCATGGAGTTTTTCATGTCCTATAGCTATCAAGAAGGTGAAAAAATAGAAGTCTCATTTCAACTGACAGAAACTTTCACTTCTCATTTTCACCCAAAAGCAAATTTATGTGTGCATGGCAGTGTGGTACCAATTGCCATAGGATTTCAACTAACCTGTATGCTGTTTCTTTTCGTTAGCTTTAGTCTCTGGCATCACCTAGCTTTACAGTATTGACAACATGTTTTGAAATCTGCCTTGCTCGTGATACATACTAAATTATGTTTAGATTCTTCACCAAGAACTACTTTGTTTCTTTTTTAGCATTTTAACTGCTCTTTTGGCTCCCCCGCCTCCATTTCTTAGTTAACTGTGTTTGGTTGATTTTTGAGGCGGGTTCTTTGGAAAATTGAGCTTCACTCACTGAATGTTTGTCATTTCAATTTTGCAGGAAGCTGGGGCCAATGTCAGGAGGCTACACTCCAATGAAGGTTCAGAAATTCTTCCACGACCAGTGGTTGTAACAGTCATGGGTCATGTTGACCATGGTAAAACTTCTCTTTTGGATGCTCTACGTCAAACATCAGTGGCAGCAAAGGAAGCTGGAGGCATAACTCAGCATCTGGGTGCTTTTGTTGTGAGCATGCCTTCAGGGGCAGCAATCACATTCCTTGACACTCCTGGTCATGCTGCTTTTAGTGCAATGCGAGCAAGAGGTGCAGCTGTCACTGATCTAGTTGTGCTCGTTGTTGCAGCTGATGATGGGGTGATGCCTCAAACTCTTGAAGCCATATCTCATGCAAAATCAGCTAATGTCCCAGTTGTAGTTGCAATTAATAAATGTGATAAACCGAGTGCAAACCCTGAGAGAGTCAAACTCCAGCTTGCATCTGAAGGCTTTTTGCTCGAGGAAATGGGTGGGGATATTCAGGTAGTTGAAGTTTCAGCTATTACAAAAACTGGATTGGATAACCTGGAGGAGGCTATACTTCTTCAGGCAGAGATGATGGAATTAAAAGCACGTGTTGATGGTCATGCTCAAGCTTATGTAGTAGAGGCAAAACTTGACAAAGGACGGGGTCCTTTGGTTACTGCTATAGTGAAGGCAGGGACTTTAGTTTGTGGGCAGCACGTGGTTGTTGGCACAGAGTGGGGCAGAATAAGGGCTATTAGGGATATGTCAGGGAAGCTTACTGAGCGGGCTAGACCAGCAATGCCAGTTGTTATTGAAGGGCTGAAGGGGCTTCCTATGGCTGGTGATGATGTCACTGTTGTGGAAACTGAGGAGCGAGCTAGAATGCTAAGTGCAGGGAGGAGAAGGAAATATGAAAAAGACAGGCTTCGGCAGATCATGGAGCAAAGGACAAAAACTGATGAACCATCAGAAGATGACTCTGTTGTGCCTGAGAGGACTGAAATGCCGTTGATAGTAAAAGCAGATGTGCAAGGAACTGTCCAAGCTGTCACAGATGCCTTGAGGACTTTAAACAGCCCTCAGGTAGACCAAAATAGTTTAGCCATATGCCTGACATAATGTGTCATATTGTTTTTATGATCCTCTTTCTGATTTGCATCTTCTTGCTTTGTTTTAGTGATAATTGTTGCAACGTTAAAGTAGTAGTCTCCTTAACATGATTGACTGGTTCCTTCTAAAATGTATCCTGAAAATGCTATGCTCATTGCTTATGATCTTTTCACACGCTGCTAACTGATATGATCATTATTTGCACTGCCAGGTTTTTGTGAATGTGGTCCATGTTGGTGTTGGGCCTATTTCTCAGTCTGATTTAGACTTGGCACAAGCCTGTGATGCATATATTGTTGGGTTCAATGTGAAGAGCCCACCTAGTTCTATTAGTCAGGCTGCGATCAAAGCTGGTACAAAGGTACTTCTGCTGCTAACCTTAATCATTATGTTATTTCCAACCAACCTGAGAATATGAGAGTAATTTTCAATCCTTGGGTATGGGTGGTTGATATTTTGCTGAACAATATGATGGCATAAACCGCAAGATAGGATAGCTTATTTAATTTCCACTGTTTCTTTGGTTGGCTGTAGATTATGCAGCACCAAGTGATCTATCACCTATTGGATGAAGTTGGCAATTTGGTAGTAGACAAAGCCCCTGGGACACTCGAGACCCAGGTAGCTGGGGTGGCTGAAGTGCTGAACATCTTTGAGCTAAAAGGAAGGAGCAAGTCTGCAGGAGGTGATGTTAAGATTGCTGGCTGCAGAGTCATGGATGGCCATTTCAGCAAATCATCGTCCATGAGGCTTCTAAGGAGTGGGGAAGAAGTGTTTGAAGGACCTTGCACGTCACTAAAGATTAATAAGCATGACGTGGAATTAGTGGAGAAAGGAAACGAATGTGGACTTGTGATCCTTGGCTGTAATGAATTTCAGATTGGAGATGTTATCCAGTGCCTGGAGCAAGTAGTTAGGAAGCCTAAGTTGATCATATCAGACAATGGTATTGCTCGAATTGAGTGCTATTAAGGCTTTTCATAGCGATAATTCTTCAAGACAGGTTCAATTCTCCGGTCCAGGTACACCCCAGTAAACTCTTCAATTGATTGCTCTGGACCCTAATCATTGCATGGCACAAGTTTAACAAACTCTGCAAATTTTGAGATCAAAGCGGGGAGATGATGCAAGTTTTGCTGTTCAATTGAGGCATTTACTAATATTATTGAACAAAAAAAGAAGGATTTCTTTATTGATTTATTCTTCGAAGAACACAGAATAACATGGCTTATTCTTGAAAGAACACATGACTAACGTCTCAGCATAATGCTCTCTCCCTAGTAGCTTTATTCGATCTAATATAGCTTTATTCAATCCAATAGTAGCTTTATTCAATCCAAAAGCTTTGAATAACTCTTGTTGGTGATGAAAATGATTGTGCTGTCGTGCCATGCCTCCTATTGATGTTAACACTTGCAGATGTTTTCAGTTTGTGTTGAGTCATGAATTCAACTGTTGAGGTAGTTGTAAAGCATGACAAGGTTCGTAAATGATAACAGAAACTTCCCTTTAACTGAGGCTAACTCTCATTGGGTCTAAGTGTAGTGTGGAAAATTCAGCAATAGCATGGCATTTGTGAGTCTCCTTGTTGAAAGACTCATCGTTTTCACTTGGCCATTACCAAAGGTCATTTAAAAAATCAGTTTTGAGATCAATTTTGGCGATCCCAGATTTAGAGCTGAATTTGAAGGCAAATAATATGAGCTGATGACAGAAGTCATGGTAGAATTGTCGACGAGACCAATCTGTCTAGTGATAAGACATGTCAACAGAACCTCCAACCAGCCATAGCATTAACAAAAGAGCAATATGACAAAAAAGTGATATGTATTCATGGATTTAGTAGATTGCTTTTGATCTATAATTGTATTCAATTTAACTTTTGATATTTTACAAAATATAAAGCTAACTTGTTTAATAATCATGTATACCAAGAACTAAAGTTATTTACTTTGGTTTATATGGATTGAGTGAGTTTTAAAAATCCCAACACACACTTGACTTGACTTGTGATATCTATTTATTATGTTTTTTGACTCATTATTATTTTATAATATCTATATTATTCAACTTTGAAAGATTATTCGGGTTAGATAATATAAATGTTATAAATAAACTGATTTTACTGAACATCTCTTGTAATTTCTACTTTTATCAAATTTTTCTTTCTAGCACTTAACACTTATTTGGTTGAAATTAAGATTTAAATATTTTCTATTTTTTTATACGAGGTTATTATTTTCTCATAAATTTTTGTTTATTATCAAATAAATTCCTTCAACATTAATCGTGTTTTAATGAAATCATTTTTTTAAAAAAAATTATTCCTTAATAATTTAGGAGAAATGAACATCTTAGGGTCAGCAAGCATAAATGAATTATGTGAGCCCAGCTGAGTTTCGGATTGAATTTATTATCAAATAAATTCCTTCAACATTATTCGGATTGATTGATAATTAATATCCATGTTTTTCTTTTGCTATTTTCTTTTTTATAGGGATATCCTAATTTTATATTCATGATTATAAGGTTAATGAGATGGGGTTATTTTTTATTGTTAGTTTATTTATTTTCATTGTTTTTTTTATTAGCATCATGTAAATTAGTTGAGTTTGTTAAAACTAATTCCGGTCATTAAACAAGGGTAATGGATTTTTACTGTTTCTCTGAAACGAGTTCGTCATCTTAATATATTTTTTCTTACTTTGAAAAAGACATGGGCGAACCAGCTACATGGACGTGGCGGTAGCTATTTTGGCTGCCAACGCTTGTCAGGCAGCATTTATTAATGTATAGATTCATAAGTGCAGGTGGTTCGGGTTGTTTGTAAGTGTAGTTGTTTTTGCTTTTCAAAGTGTTTTTTGTGTCGAAATGTATTAAAATGATGTTTTTTTATTTTTTAAAAATTATTTTTGACATCAACATATCAAAATGATCTAAAAACACTAAACTGCCGGTTTTAAAAATAAAAAAAAAAAACAATAAAAAACAACAAAAAATAGATTAAATCGTAACGACAAACCGGCCTTGATTCCACAATGCATGTGAATTTCCAGTCATTTAATTGTCTGGCAAAGCTAAACACCACGTCATGTAAAGGCCGCCGAAATGATGGAGGATGTCTGTGCTGTGACTCATTTATTTCATTGCAAAACATTTAAATCATAAAATAAAAATCAATTTTCTTAAATTATAAATAAAATTTTATTTAAAAAACGTTTTTTAAATGTAAAAACAAACAGATGGACCCATGCTTTTGTTTAGTTATGGAAGAAGAAGATACTTTGTAAGTGTTTGTGAGTATACTTTAAATTATTTTCAAAAGTGTTTTTTTGTTTTAAAATATATTAAAATGGCACTGCCAAGGAAAATAAATGATCTCTTATTTGATATCTCGTAGAAAAAACAAAAGCACTGCTAGAAAACCATCGGACTTTTATCAATTTCCTATCTCTTGAATATTTATTAATTTCGTTGGCGTGTAGTTGTCGCTGACATCAACAACTCAATTCGCATATTTCATATTATTATAATATATATTAAATGCATCCCGGTTTTTCTGTGTAAATTTTTACCGCACACGTAAATTGTAAATTTAAATAGTAAAATTATTATTTTATATCAGGATCAAAAGTTTTTAACCCCCCAAAATCAAGGGTATTTAAAAATTTTTAGGGGACATGAATAATATTTTTTGAATTCTTTACATAGTAAAATAACAAAAAAAAACCTAGATGACAAAAATCAACATTTAGAGTCAGGCTATCATAGTACTTTCACCCAATATTTTTTTCTAGATATATCTAGGTCTAAGGGTATATGGATAATTGAATGATTTTTTTTTTTGGAACACTGTAGGCGCGTTGTAAGTACACGTCAATAGTGTTTTGCCCACACAAGTCTTTCAAATGACACTTGTGGTATTTTCAGATGTTGGAAAATGGGTTTTTATCGTGTCATGTGGTGTATTGCCATGTTCTCTACCTCTCGGACTGGCACTTGACATATTAATGTGATCGTGTAATCGTTGGTGAATAGGTTCCTCCCTCCCTTTCTCTTTCTTGCTATCGGCAAGTACAATTTGGTCTTTCATGTTTATGATTTTTTTCATTTTAGCCCATGATCTTTTAATTTCATTTTGCTTAGTGATTTTTCAATGGAAATTTTGATTATTTTCAATTATGTCATTCAATTGAAATTGATTATAGACGGTAAGTTTCATTTTGGTCCTTAATCTTTTGATTTTTGTTTTTTTTCCTTCAATCATTTTGGTATGCAAGTTTTGAATTGGTTATAATTTTGTCATCCAATTGAAATTGGTCATATATGTTATTTTTTATTTCGATCCTTATTCTTTTAATTTCTTCAGCAATTGTACTCTACTGGTTTTTTAAAATCCCTTTATTGTTTTTTGGTTCTAAAGTTTTGATTTTTTTTTGTCCTTCAATTAGAAATAATTATATATTTTATTTTTTTATTTTGGTGCCTATTCTTTTAATTTTTTTATTTAATATTAACTCATTTGGTCTTTTGGCCCTTTTTGGACAATGTTTATTTTTTGTTCGTATTTATACTTTTAGTTTTTGTTTTTAGTTTGTCATTTTATTTTTATCGAGGTTTTATATTTATTTGGTTCCATTATGAAATTTTAATTTATATTGGCCACATTGCATTTTGTTTTTAAAAATCTTTTTATTGTTTTTCGGACTCAAGGTTTTGATTTCTTGCAGTTTTGTCATTCAATGAGAATTAATTATATATATATTTTTTCATTTGGAACTTATTCATTTTGTTTCTCAATCCTTCTCAAACAGTGTTTGTTTTCTGTACGTATCTATTCATTGATGCTTTTAGATTTTGTTTTTATTTTTTTTCATTTCATTTTTTATTATGGTTTTATTTTTGTTAGGTTCCATTATGAAATTTTAATTTATGTTGGTGATAATTTTAAAATTAACATTGCTCTCCTTTTCCCTTTTTTTGTGTTTTATGTTATTTTATTTGCTTTTCGAATTAGATGATTTTATTGTATGTGCAATAATAACAATAACAATAACAATTTTAATGATTATTTTTTTAATAGTTTTTTTTGTAAAAATATTTTGCTTTTTTGGGGGGTAATTTAATGATTTTTGTTATTTGGGCAGTAATATTGATAATAATTTTAACTATTATAATAATGATAATGACGATAACATAATGATGTATTTTCTATTTATATTTTTGTTTTTTTATGGATAAAAATTAACTATATATTCTGTTATTTGATCATTACAGGTCTTTTCACAATTTATATTTTGTTTTTAATTTTTATTTAAATTGAATTATAGAATGAACTAATCTTAATAAAATGAATTCAATAATTCAAATATATGAATTTTATTATTTTTTTAACAATGATGATAATTTTATACTGATTATTTCATTGAAATCTACTAAACAAATAAAATTATATCGATTTAAAATCCATAAATTTTATAGAAAACTTATAATTCACATGAATTTTACACATATTTATTATCTTGACTAAATTTATATTATAAAAAAACTCATATAATTAATATTTTTTATGTTGAAAAAAATATGGTGCTGCCTAGTACGTGTCATTGGCTAATCTATCATATACAGGGTTACTTTTTTAATATTTTGTAAAATATTATAAATGAAAAAAATAATTTTTAATTTAGCCCAATTAAAAGAAGATTTGTAGATAGTTTTATTTATGTATAGAATTCCATAGCGCCTCTCCCATTCTCTCTCACTCGTTTTTATATTTCTGTTGAATCTCTGAGCATGATTGATTCGGCTTTTTTTTTTTTTTTTTAAATCCAGAATAATTCATCCTACGGCCATGAAAGAAACGAGTTTCTTTTTCAACGGTCTGTAGCTGACGTGCATATCCAAGAAAAAGTATTTGGTCAATTATTACTTCCATTAGAATATAGTCAGGTAGACTGCGTGCATTCAAGTTTTTCAATACGCCCATATTTTAAGACAATTTTTTATTTATTTACCAGTCCCCTCGATTATTAGTAAACATATAATTGGACTGTGGTTAATTGGACCGTGGTTAAAAAAACATTTTTATTTTTTATTTAACAATATATCAAAATAATATAATTTTTCATTTTTATTTTTAATAATAATACCTCAAAGCAATATAAAAATATATTAAAAAACAAAATAAAAACATTTAATGAATTGGAAGAAATATCACTGTCATATGGCCCACAATCATTCTCAAGTGCTCAGAGAGAGAGAGAGAGATTAAAAAAAAGGGCTGAAGTTTTTCGTTTTGATGAAAACAGGGGCGGGGTCAAACGCTTGATATACGTTTCGTGCAAGCTGTATTGAATCAAAAGAGGACACAGGAACTTTGGTTGTTGGGCTGGGTTAATATATTCATGTAATTTAAAAATTCCACAAGTAAAAATATTTATGTACAGTGTAATTAAATGAATCAAGAGTCATTTTTAATGATAAATAAAAAAAAATTCAAGAAAAGGGATATTACTCTAAATATAAATATAAAAGAGAGTAAGAAAAATATTATTTGTACCAATAACTAAAGTTATTTACATTGGGTTATATGGATCGAGTGGGCTTTAAAAATCCCAACACGCACTTGACCTCTGAAATCTATTTATCATGTTTTTTTGACTCATTCTTATCTATAATTTCTATATTATTAAACTTCGACAAATTAAACTAATTTTATTGAACACCTCGAGTGATTTCTACTGTTATCAAATTGTTTATATATTTGTAGGGTCAATCAACAAAGACCTACAAGTGTTTAGTTTTTCACCATAGATATCAAGTATGAGACGTGATTATAGATTGAAATAGTGAGATTATGAGATATAATTACTTTGCAAAAGATCTGGGCGAACCAGCTGCATGGAAGTGGTTGTGGTAGGTATTTCGGCCACAAAAATGTTGCCAGACAGCATTTATCAAGGGGCCCAAGAAACAGGCAGTTGGTGGGGCGAATTAATTCCACGATCCTGTGAAGGCCACAGCAATGATAGAGGATGTCTGTGCTGTGACTGTTCTTCTAAATATCATGGAGATCATTTTCAAGTTCAAGCATAGAATACTCCGAGTTGGTAAGAAAAAAAGAGGGAAGACTCGCAGAAGAGACAATATTACTGGGTTTTTAGGATTTATTTATTTAGGGACTTCTTAGAGTAAATTAACATACATTTATTTAGTCTGTTTTATTAGTATTCTTAAATCATCATTAAATATCCATATAAATTCATTTGTATATTTATCAGTTTCTTTGACTCAGCAATAAAACTGACAAATTATAAAACAAAACCATGATTTATTTCATTACAAAACACCCTATTCACAAAATAAAAATCAATTTCATTAAATTATAAATAAATATAATTTTTAAAATCTCAAACAAATCATAACATGTACAAATTATACAGCAAATTTATATGAGAAAAATCAATAAAACAAGTAAACACACAAGCATATTATACGAAAAAAGAATAAAATCCAAGGAAAGAAAAAGAATGAAATACGTCAATTTTATATTATAACTTAAATATTATCTATAAATTTTATTGACGGGTTTATTTCCATACATCATAAGTATTTTTCCTCATTAGTTTGTAAAAAATGTCCTCCCATGCCTTGTTAATTTAATTATGGGAGGAAACTTTTTTTTTATAAAATATATTTTATAAATTTAGATGAATGAATAAAATTTTAATTATTTTAAATAACTGATTTTAAAACCAGAGTGGAATTTATTAATGAATGAATTACTACATCATCTTAGATATGTTGATAATTAATTTTCTCTTACCTTTCATTTTTACTGTTTCTTTTCAGAGTTTTTATGATATGGTTTTTTAATAAAGTTATTGCATGTTTTAATAAAGGTTTCTTTCTAAATTTAATCGTGTGTTAATAGGAAATCAATTTTTATTATCATTATTTTTTGATAGATTCATGCAAATTTTTCTACTCTATCTTGCCATGAGCTCCTTTCTTTCACAAATTTTAATACACTCATGTAGCTTATGTAGATCATGATTGTCACTGTATTTTAAAAATATTTTTGAAAAAAAATTAAATATTTTTATTTTAAATTATTAATTTTTGATATTTTTAGATTATTTTAATGTGTTGATGTCAAAAATAATTTTTTTAAAATAAATAAAAAATATAATTATGATACTTTTCTAAGCTAAAAATATTTTTAAAAATAACTTCAACCATATTTCTAAACATTTCCTATTAGATTCAGTTTTTTCCTAGTAGATCCACTTAACCTGTTTATATTTTATTTATTGTTTTTCAAAGTGATTTCACATGGAAATATATTAAAATAATATCATAACATCAATTTTTAAAAATAAAATACTAAAAAAACAAAGAATAAAAAATATTATATTAAAAAACGTGTTTTAAATGTAAAAAAAAGATGGACCTATGCTCTTGTTAGTCATGGCAGAAAAAAAGATACTTTATTTAAAAGCAAATGTTGATTTGAGGCCGACGTCTACAAAGAGGGGCCAATGTCCACAAGAAGGATCTATTTATTCAATTACATCAACTTTTTCAGTCCAAATTATTATGTAAAATATTATAAATTAATTTTTAAAATATTATAAATTATTTTTTAAATTAATTTAGCCCAATTAAAATATTTGTAGACAATTTTATTTATAAAATAATTAGGAATTCTCTCGAGAGAATTATTCGAAAGATATTTTTATTTCAAATTATCAAGATTAATTCATCTTGCGGCAATGAAAGAAACGAGTTTCATTTTCAACTACTTGTAGCTGACGTGCATGTCTATTACAAAGTGTTTGGTCAATTATTATTCCTATTAGAATATAGTCAGTTAGTTTGCGTGCATTCAAGTTTTTCAATATGATAATTTCTTATTTATTTACCGGTCCCCTCGATTATTAGTCTACATATAATTGGATTGTGGTTAAAAAAACATTTTAATTTTTTTATTTAAAAATATATCAAAATAATATATATTTTTATCTTTAATAATAATACCTCAAAGCAATATAAAAATATATTAAAAAAACAAAATAAAAACATTTTTTTAATAAAATAGAGGTGAATTGAAGAGAAAAAAATCACTGTCATATGGCCCACAATCATTCTCAAGTGCTAAGAGAGACATAAAAAAACAAAAATAAAATGTTGAGTGGTGTAATATTTTACGTTTTATCGCTGGAATTTGATAACTTCAAACTAAAAAAAAAGAAAAAAGATTTTTGCACCAATATTATATTTAAAAAATATTGAGGACCAAAATGTTTTTTTTTTTTAATTTCAAGTGATCATGTTTGATGTCTTTTTCATTTGGCCTATCTTGTTTTAATCCTACACTTCCGTACAAAATCAAAATAAGTTGTTCTTCAATTATAACTAATTCAATGAAAAGAACATTTTAAGGACTAAATTGTAAGAGTATTTTTTTATCCAGGTCATTCATGATAATATATAAAGGATGGACAGTTTGATAGTGAATAATTAGAGAGAGCTTTAATATATTTTTATTTATTTACTGTACTTCAAAATGACGGAATAATAAATGAGATGTTTGAAAGTGTGGCTGTGATTGTTTTTTAAAGTATTTTTTATTTAGAAATATATTAAAATAATATTTTTTTTATTTTTTAAAAATTAATTTTGACATCAACACATCAAAATAATATAAAAAACACAGATTCTTTTTATTTAAAATGAAAAAAAAAAACCTAAAACGCACAAATTTCAACCACAGCGATCATTCTTCTTTTCTGTTTATTTTGACCGAGAGAAGTTCAGGAAAGGAGACAGTACTGATTATATGTGACGAGCCTGGTTTAAACACTGCACAAACACTTCATTTTTGTGTTCCATGAAGAATTTGCTGTCATTGGCATGCTGGGTTAATCAACAGGAGAGCAAGATCCAAGAACCAAGGTTTTTTGAGGTAAAGGGGTACTCTGCATTTCTTGAAACTAAAATATGTTTGAACTGGTTTCTTCGATGCAAAAATATTGTTAAGCAGAGCACTTACTTTTTGTGCTTGAATTCATGTTCTATAAAAACAAACCTGTCAAATTCCAGATAACAAGAATATATCGATTTCGACATATAAGGTAGCGATGTTAGAACTACCAAAGCGTGAATCAGTGATCTTTTTTCCTTGAAACTTGCAGGTTTAACAAATTAATGAGAAACAATATGAAAGAAGGTCTCTGGACAGTCTTCTGTGATGATTCTGAAAGTTCCTGCAATGCTGCGAAGAAAAGTGTTTTAAGCTTAATAAGCCCATGTTCATGCAGCCATCACATTTTGATCATTTCTGTTGACGTTCTGCTTTTGTTGATTGTCGTATCTATCTTCATTTGTAAATCTGTCTCAAGGAAGAATGCTGCTCTATCGCAGTCTCAACGTTCCTCTCCGGTCATGTATGTTTCAGCCATTTTTAGTGGTATTTTGGGTCTGGTTTACTTAGGCTGGGGAATATGGATGATTTCTGATATACTTGGTAGAGATCAAACCATTTTACCACTTCATGGGTGGCTGACAATACTATTCCAGGGATTCACATGGTTGCTAGTCAATTTATTGGTAAGCCTGAAAAAGGTAACGCTTCCCCAAATCGCAGCAGTGAAGTTCTGTCTGATCATCACGTTTTTGTTTTCTGGATTTCTCTGTATTTCATCAATCTGGGGAGCGGTTTCAGATAAAACCTTGTCTGTTCCGATGCTTTTGGATATCTTATCCTTTCCTGGGGCAATTCTTTTCCTCTTCTGTGGTTTCAAGAGACAAAGTTACACCAGCACTGATTTAGACATCAGCGAATGTGCATCCTATGAACCTTTGCCAGGCGAGGAAGACAATGCCAATGGTGAGATCAGTTCAAACGACAATATCACTCCTTTTGCCAATGCCGGGTTTTTCAGTCAAATGTCATTTTGGTGGTTGAATCCATTAATGAAAAAAGGTAAGGAGAAAATCCTCGAGGATGGAGATATTCCACAGTTAAGAGAGGCAGATCGAGCAAAGAATTGCTACTTAATGTACATCGAGCAGCTGGGAACACGAAAACAAAAGGGATTGTCTGATTCCCTTTCTATGCTCTCAGTAATCATTTCCTGGCACTGGAAAAAAATTTTAATTTCTGGGATTTTTGCGCTGATCAAGGTATTATCCCTGGCTACTGGCCCGTTGTTCTTAAAAGCTTTCATTGATGTAGCAGAAGGCAAAGCAGCATTCAAATATGAGGGTTATGTGCTCACAGCAGGGCTGTTTTTAGCAAAAGTCTCAGAGTCTCTGTCTGAGAGGCATTGGCACTTTCAAACAAGAATGATTGGGATCCAAGTGAGATCCATGTTATCTGCAGCTATCTATCAAAAGCAACTACGGCTTTCAAACGCTGCTAAAGTAGATCATTCTTCCGGTGAAATAGTGAGCTATGTCACTGTAGATGCCTATCGAATTGGTGAGTTCCCATTTTGGTTTCATCAAATATGGGCAACAAGCATTCAACTCTGTCTTGCCTTGGCTATTGTTTACTATTCCATTGGGCTGGCAACTCTCGCAGCTCTAGTGACTGTCATATTGCTTGTGCTTTCAAGTTACCCATTGATCAAATTACAGCACAAGTATCTGACAAAGCTCATGGTGGCACAAGATAGGAGACTGAAGGCCATTACAGAGGCACTTGCAAATATGAAAATCTTGAAGTTGTATGCCTGGGAAACACATTTCAAGAATGTTGTAGCTGGATTAAGGAAAGAAGAATTCCAGTGGATATCAGGAGTTCTATGGCAAAAAGGGTATCATATGGTTTTATTTTGGTCCTCTCCTGTTGTGGTGCCAGCCATAACTTTCTGGGCATGCTACCTTCTTGGAATTCCAGTTTCTGCCAGTAGTGTGTTCACATTTCTGGCATGTTTGCGCATTGTTCAGGAACCAATTAGGTTGATTCCTGATGTTGCAGGAGTCTTCATTGAAGCAAAGGTCTCACTAGATAGAATTGTGAAGTTTCTTGAAGCTCCAGAATTGCGGAACAGTATTACAAGGCAAAAGCTTAATGGCGAAGAGATTGACCAGTCTATTTTAATCAGAGCCACTGAAATTTCATGGGGCATTGATTCCTCATCAAAGGCAACATTAAGAAACATAAATGTGGTGGTTAAACCAGGTGAAAAGGTTGCAATTTGTGGCGAGGTTGGTTCAGGAAAATCAACTCTTTTGGCAGCAGTTCTTGGAGAAGTTCCGAAAATTACAGGAATAGTAAGAATAATGATAAATCTAGTATACTACACTTCTACAGATCATTTTCAAGTTTTACTAAAAGCTCCCTGTCTATATTTTCCAGGTCCATGTTTTTGGAAACATAGCATATGTTTCTCAGACTGCATGGATTCAAACAGGGACAATACAGGAAAATATTCTGTTTGGGGCTGCAATGGAACCAGTAAGATATCAAGAGGTGCTTGAGAGGTGTTCTCTAGTAAAGGACATTGAGATTTTTCCATTTGGAGACCTCACAGAGATCGGAGAAAGAGGTGTCAATCTGAGTGGTGGACAGAAACAACGGGTTCAACTTGCACGTGCATTGTATCAGGACGCGGATGTATATCTCTTGGACGATCCCTTCAGTGCTGTTGACGCACAGACGGCAACAAGCCTATTCAATGTATGTTATTTTCCTCTTCATCAATCTCATTTGCTAAGTTCCGAATGTTCTAGTTAAAGCTAGCGTGGCTCGTTGCAGGATTATGTGATTGGAGCTTTGTCTGGAAAGACAGTCTTGCTTGTGACTCACCAGATCGACTTCCTTCCAGCTTTCAATTCTATTTTGGTTAGATACGTCTAATCCCGATGCCAGTTTATCCATTATCCTATCTAACTATTTAAGTATCATCCCAATTTGTCGATATGATGCAATCCATCATTTTATTTGACTTCTTGACAGTTGATGTCCGGTGGAGAAATCATTAGATCTGATACTTACAGTCAGTTGATGGCTTCCAGCCAAGAATTCCAAGACCTTGTCAATGCACACAAGAGCACAGCTGGTTCCGATACGCGGGTTGAGTATGATTCGAGCAAAAGAGCTGAAACTTCCAAAAAGGAAGAAATCCAGAAAGTTCGTTCTATAAAAAAGTTAGGATCACCTTCGGGGGATCAACTGATTAAGCGAGAAGAAAAAGAATCTGGAGACGCTGGTTCTAAGCCATACATACAGTACTTGAGTCAGAGAAAGGGCTTTCTGTATTTTTCTTTGGCAACTATAGTCCACATCATATTCATTGTTGGTCAAGTGATACAAAGCTATTGGTTGGCTGCTAACATCCAGAATTCTAATGTAAGCAGAGTAACCTTGTTCACAGTTTACTCAGTGATCGGTTGTAGCTTGGCGGTATTTTTACTGCTTCGATCAGTCTTCGTGGTTCAATTAGGTTGTGGGGCTTCGGAAACTATTTTCTCCACACTTTTGACTTCTCTTTTTCGGGCACCGATGTCCTTTTATGATTCAACACCTCTGGGTAGAATACTGAGTCGAGTAAGGTTTTCTTGACTATAACTTTTTTTTTTCCATGGACTGAAAAGCTTCTCCAAGCTGAGATGGTGTTTATATTTGTAGGTATCATCTGATTTGAGCGTGACTGACCTTGAAATGGCTTTCAGATTGACCATTGCAATGGGATCAACCATGAATACATACTTCAACTTTGCGGTGTTGGCTTTCCTTACCTGGCCAGTCCTATTTGCCATCATTCCCATGATTTATCTGAATATTGTGTTGCAGGTATTGAACAAGGTGTACACCTGGCTATTTTCTTCAGAATTACCACAGTTTTTGTAGTTTTCTCGTAAGAGAGATTGAATGCAACCACATTATCCTACTGCAAGTTCTTTGAAGAAAATATCTGGATACCACGCCAACCAGACTACGCCACTGCATTATCTCACCTTAGATTCTGATGATAAAAGGACATTACCAAGTTATATTCTCATCAAAGTGGGATCCTGAGAAGGAAAGTGGTCCCTTACCATTTTTTGCAGGAAATGCCGGCTCTAGAGCCTCAAACTTGCAACCATTTTTCAGAAGCTTGAGGCTTGAAATGGCTTCCCTAGAATGTCTGGTTGTTGTGTTCCTTGAAACATTTGAAGACATGGTTCCTAATGTTAATATAAAAATTACAGTACATTCTTGGAAATTCATCGTATGCTCCTTTGTAGGTGATAAATATACCAATTAATGAAACCATTTTTTGCACCGAGTGTTTCTTGTAATGATTTCTTAGTGTCAAACTTTTTGGTGACACAATTTTAAATCCTCTTTTTCTTTCATTCAACAAACAGAGGTATTATTTTGCTTCGGCAAAAGAGTTGATGCGAATCAATGGCACAAGTAAGTCCTCGGTTGCAAGCCATCTAGCTGAATCAATTGCAGGAGCCATGACAATCAGAGCTTTTGGGGAGGAAGCTCGATTTTTTTCCAAGTATCTAGACCTCATCGACCGCAATGCAAGTCCATACTTTCACAGTTTTACTTCAGATGAGTGGCTGATCCAACGGCTGGAATTACTATGTGCAATTGTTCTTTCATCGTCAACTCTTACCATAATTTTGCTTCATTTTACAGCTTCTGCATCTGGTTAGTAGTCATCAAATAAAATTACCAGCTACTTCTCGTACAGAGAAATTATTGTTTTTTTGTACTTCAAGGTTGCAGTAATTCATGGATACATGCTTTCCCTACCATCTCTTGAGCCTCCAGGAATCTAAACAGTACCTTCTGTTGTGCATGCTTTAAAATGAACTGATGTTCAGAAACACAGATTTCTGTCTACTAACAAAGATTTTTGCTCATGTCATGACAGGGTTTATTGGAATGGAACTTTCATATGGCCTTTCATTAAACGTATTCCTCGTCTTCTCTGCCCAATACCAATGCTCACTATCAAATTCAATCATTTCAGTAGAGAGACTGGAACAATACATGCATATTCCTAGTGAAGCTCCAGAGGTAATAGAGACCAGCCGACCTAACCCCAATTGGCCTGCTGTTGGTAAAGTGGAAATATGCAATTTAAAGGTAAGGATCGAAAGCATATTCAATGTCTCTTCAAGAATTGACATCTATGATTACTTACACCAAATGACATCAAGCAGGTTAGATATCGGCCAAATGCTCCGCTAGTTCTTAAGGGGATAACTTGCACAATTGAAGGAAGGCACAAAATTGGGATAGTTGGCCGGACTGGAAGTGGAAAGACAACTTTCATAAGCGCCTTGTTCCGTTTAGTGGAGCCTACTGAGGGAAAAATAGTTATAGATGGCCTCGACATCTCCACAATCGGGCTCCATGATGTAAGATCTCATTTTGCAGTCATCCCACAAGATCCAACACTTTTTGTCGGATCTGTCAGATACAATCTGGACCCCTTATCAAAGCATACAGATCAAGAAATATGGGAGGTAAAAAGTTCCTCCTGACATGTTATTGAATGATAGAATCACTTTAACAGTCTCTTCCATGTGGCTGACTGCTTTTGTGGTGCGCCATTGGTAAACAACGAAAGGCATATCAAATGTCTGCACACATAAACATAATGTGGTTTTGTTTTTTTGAAATCCATCACAGAAATAATATCCCACACATGTAGTTCGTATAACCCATTTATTTGCATGAATATGTGGAAGGTTCTTGAAAAGTGTCATCTTCGAGAAGCCATTCAAGAGAAAGAAGAGGGCCTGAATTCTTCTGGTAAGAATTTTAGTTCGAACGAGTATTTTCCTTTCATTTGAATTGTCTGGCATCAACTTTCTCGAATATTGCAGTTGCACAAGATGGATCAAACTGGAGCATGGGACAGCGCCAGCTATTTTGTTTAGGACGCGCATTATTAAAGAGAAGCAGGATCCTAGTGCTTGATGAAGCCACCGCATCAATTGACAACGCAACAGACTCGATTCTCCAGAAAACTATCAGATCAGAATTTGCAGACTGCACTGTAATAACCGTGGCGCACAGGATACCGACTGTGATGGACTGCACTAGGGTTCTTGCGATCAGTGATGGTGAGTTGCGTGTCCCAAACTATCAATGCCAAGAACAAGACTTTCCATTTTAACTTGACAGCATTTTGTGCATTTGCGTTGACAGGGATTTTGGTAGAGTATGACGAGCCATTGAAGCTGATGAGCAAGGAAGGATCGCTATTTGGGCAGCTAGTTAGAGAATACTGGTCTCGTACCGCAAACAGCCGTGAATGGTAATATTAGCCTATGGCCATGGTTAAATTCTTACCCAGTTAAGATTTGTAAGGATTTCTTTTAATTTCAGCTAAATTTCAAACGATTTATTGGTCTGTCAACGCATATAGCTGCAGCGGAAGATGCATACCCTCTGCCAAAGTTGATTAAGCATTCAGTTAGTTAATTATTCAGGAAGCACTTTTGTCGTCAAGAAGAAAATGTCTCCCATTCCATGTAAATATTTTAGATTTTTGGTGCGTGCATGGATGACACTAAACTTCAAATAAAATTTACATGGCTGAACCAGAGACCATTTCCTTGACATAATATTTGAATCTGCATATGTCCCTAACCACTTCCTAGTATCCGAACTCTTTGATTATCACTTATAAATTCTACGTTTGCTAGAATTTCATGTTTAGTTCTTAAACTAGCACAAAAAGTTTCATTTCAATCCAAAACTTCTCTATTAACCCATTCTTTTTACTCGATTTTTTTTTGTTTTTTTATTGATTTAAGAGTAGTTTAATGTTAGAAACAAGTTAATTTGGGTGTTTTTAAAATGTTTTTTTTTTTTGTGTTTTTTATATATATATAAAGGCAGAGAGTTTTCTATTGATAAAAATAAATATATGAATAAAAATAGAGATCTAATAAAATGAATTATTTTTCTAAAATTTAAATCAATAATGTTTTTAAAATATCTATTTTAATGGTCACATAACTAAATTGAATTAGATTTCAAGACTTATCCCGTAATAGTAATTAAATTAAATTAAAATAAAATCTACTCTTCTATTTATTAATATCTCCATATCATTTACAAATGGAAATATATCGTTCATTCTCCTAAACGTCCCCCTGATAAAAGAAGATTTGAAAAACAAAATATATTTCTAACACCATAAACGACACCGTTAAAAGCTCACCAAACCATCCAGCAGCAACCCCTGAGAGTCATCGAGAGTCACGACACCCTCTCGCTGGCACAGTAGCCACCTAACCTTTCACCCTCTCGACTAGTCCGTCACCCTCTCCCCCTCCTCCTCCCGTTAAAATCCCTCTCCCTCTCCCTCTCCCTCTCCCTCTCCCCCCACCCAGCCCCATTTTGTTCTTTCTATACACCATGGACGCCTCTACTCTTTCACGCATAGGCCTAGCCGGTCTGGCCGTGATGGGTCAGAACTTAGCCCTAAACATTGCTGAAAAAGGTTTCCCAATTTCAGTCTACAACAGAACCATTTCCAAAGTCGACGAAACCCTTCACCGGGCCCAATCCGAAGGTCCATTTCCCTTAACTGGCCAGTACTCCCCTCGTGATTTTGTTCTCTCAATCCAACGCCCCAGATCCATCATCATCTTGGTCAAAGCTGGAAACCCTGTTGACCAGACGATTTCTGCCTTGACCGAGTTCATGGAGCCTGGTGATACTATTATCGATGGCGGGAATGAGTGGTATCAGAATACTGAGAGGAGGATTCAAGAAGTGGCAGAAAAAGGAATTCTTTATTTGGGTATGGGGGTTTCGGGTGGAGAAGAAGGTGCTCGACATGGGCCTTCGTTGATGCCTGGTGGGTCTTTGGAGGCGTATAATAATATTGAGTCTGTTTTGAAGAGTGTTGCTGCTCAAGTTGATGATGGGCCTTGTGTTACGTATATTGGTGAAGGGGGTTCTGGCAATTTTGTTAAAATGGTTCATAATGGAATTGAGTATGGAGATATGCAGTTGATTTCGGAAGCCTATGATGTTTTGAAGAATGTTGGTGGGCTTTCTAATGGCGAATTAGCTGAGATTTTCGGGGAGTGGAATAGAGGGGAGTTGGAGAGTTTTTTGATTGAGATTACTAGTGATATTTTTAAGGTTAAGGATGATTTGGCTGACGGGGATCTGGTTGATAAGATATTGGATAAAACTGGAATGAAAGGGACTGGGAAATGGACTGTTCAGCAAGCTGCTGAGTTGTCTGTTGCTGCGCCTACAATTGCTGCATCGTTGGATTGTAGGTATTTGAGTGGGTTGAAGGAGGAGAGGGAGAGTGCGGCTGAGATTTTGGAAAAAGCTGGCTTGAAGGAGGAAGCGGGGAGTGTTAAGAGTGAGATTGATAAGAAGAGATTGATTGATGATGTGAGGCAAGCATTGTATGCGTCGAAGATTTGTAGTTATGCTCAAGGGATGAATTTGTTGAGGGCTAAGAGTGTTGAGAAAGGGTGGGGTTTGAATTTCGGTGAGTTAGCTAGGATTTGGAAAGGTGGATGCATTATTAGGGCTGTGTTTTTGGATAGGATTAAAAAGTCTTACCGGAGGAATCCTAACTTGGCTAGTTTAGTTGTGGACCCGGAATTTGCGAGGGAGATGGTGCAGAGGCAGGCGGCGTGGAGGAGAGTGGTGGGGCTGGCGATTTCAGCTGGAATTAGCACTCCAGGGATGTGTGCTAGTCTTGCATATTTTGATACTTATAGGCGTGCTAGGCTGCCAGCAAACCTTGTCCAGGCTCAGAGGGACTTGTTTGGGGCTCATACTTATGAGAGGACTGATCGTCCAGGGGCATTTCATACTGAGTGGACAAAGCTTGCTCGTAAGAGCAGTGCTGGTGCTTTCAATTGAGCATGTTCAATGGTTCGTTGGCTGTTTGTTTATTTCAATTGGCCTTTGGTAATGTTTCTCTTTGAACTATGGTTGTCTGTTTCATTGAGAGGATTCGTTGCAGTTATTGGTTAGCCTCACAGATTTTACAGTTAATAAGAAATGAATGCCTCTTGAGTTCATTGAATTGGTTTTCATCCGCAGCAGGCAGGATAGAGTTCAGTTCTGCTTTTTAGGTTTTGCTTATATGCTCCTGAATAATGTTTCCAACTCTTGTGAGGCAATTTTATTTGAGACTTTGTAATTTGCTTACTTTACGCAAGAATGTGCATGGCCTTCTAGAAATAATCCTGTTGGGATGCATCTTATGTGTTTATGAAACAATTTTGATATAAATGTATCATAGGTTGCAAGTTTGGTTGCAATGTGAAAACGTGGTTGTTGGGCTGGAATGTTAACTTCATCATAAGTTCAAGTTTGCTGTTGATATTTTTTTTTTAAGAATTCAATGAACATTTGATGATTTGTTGATTTTTTTGGATATTGATTGCTCTGTTCAGAGACAAGGGAAAACACTCTGTACGAACCTTTGAGCCCTCTATTCTTTAAGGTGATTGTGGCAGTATACCATGGGTTACTTCTTGCTGTGTTTATGCAAAACCTTTTCCATGGAAATATTTTGATCAGTCTACTATGAACCGAACACGATGCTCAACTTCTGCTTGTTTCACCAGAAGGCTTTTTCTTGCCTTTGCATTAACTGGCAGAATAGTGGGGCATGGAGCTTAGTTAGTGGTCTGGGTTGTCAGATGTCATTTTGCAAACACTTTCAATTGCTGTTAAATCTTATTTCTTATATGGTTTAGATATGAAATTTAGGGGTTTTTTCTTGTGAGGTGAAGAATCATTTGACCTTTTCTTTTAATGCTATTATAAGAATCATATGACTCTAATTGCTCATTTCAATGGGATAACTACCACAAGACTTGTGCCAATATGGATTATTTGGCTTCACTCACTCCATTTTTTCTTTCCACTGAATCCAATAAAAGTTGATTATGGTGGTGGTGGTTATGGTTATGGATGGCAGATTGTTGGCTTCATTCACTTCTTTTGTTCTGTTTTTCATGAAATGTTGCGGGTTGGCAGATGCAAGGGATTTGATTTCGTGTTAGCCATCTCTTCTTTGTTTACTCGGAAAGATTCCCTTTATTTGCATCGCAGCATGCACTCATCGTGGTGCGGCATGCATGTAATCTACGGGTCTGTATGGTATTGTTTTTATTTTTGTGTTATGGATGAAAAAAAAAAGTTTTAAAAAAAGTGTTTTATTGTTCAAAATAAGCAATGAAATGTTTGGTTAAAATTATGGTTGAGTTTGAGGTTGAAAAAAACAGTTTTGTGTGTTTGGTTATCAAGTTTTTTATTTTGTTTTTAATTTATGAAATTACAAAACATGCGCACGCGTGTACACACACACACATATATATATATATATATACATATATATATTATTTTTTAAATATTTAATAATTATAATAAAAAATATAATTAATAACTTAACTAAATTAGATACTTGTTTTTATTCTCCCATCAAACTATTTGTAATTTCATCCAAATTAAATCTATACGTGAAAGGTTCTTTGATCCTGAAATAATCGTAAAATATTATTTAAAATAAAATTAAAATTACAAGATAAAAATTATATTGTGATATTTTTTTAATATATTTATTTATTATAATTAATTTTTATATTATTTTAATATTAAAATTATATATATATATATATATATATATATATATATATATATATATATATATAGGGGGCGCATATCCCAGCCCAGCACCTCATATACACATACACCCCCTTGAATATATATATATATTTATTGTGCCCCCTCCCAATTTAGAACATGGAAAACAGTAATTTACTGATATCCATAAACCACGACTGTAACTTTAAAATTAGTAAGTCCAACAATCAAATTTAAAATAATCAATAAGTCCCACAATCAAATTTAAAATAATCAAACATATAATTACAGGTACCAACTTCGTTTTATTAAAAACGCACTACGCCAAAAAAGGATTGATCCCCGTGACGCGAATTGCTTAATGAAATAAATCGACTAGAATTTCACCTCAATAAAATCCCTCTGTGCCACTGTTTCTTTTCTTGAAGAATTCGTACTATTCATTCTTTGTAGCAAATATCCACTAAAAATCGCTCCAAAGTAATGCTATTATCAAAACTTGAGAGCTTTTCAATGGTAACTTCACCTTCCCCAAGTCCTCATTACCACTCCCGTTTTGTTAAACAACGAATCAACGGCGCTGACAGTAGTTTTACTGAGTTTAATGGGCATTCTGTGTTTTTTTCTTCTCAGAAACAATCAGTGTCCTGGACTGGAGATTAAAAATAATCCTGTAAAAGATCACGAGTGTCCTGGAGATTAAAAGAAAATCCTCAGAGACCACGAGTGCACAGTAGTTGCTTGTGAGACATCTTTAACCTTAAAATTGAAGGTATCAGGCTAGTTTAAAAGGGCTTTTCATATTTTACAATATGATTTGTTTTTGTAATATTTAAATGCTTTTTAGGGTTGTTTAATAAATTTTGATATTAAAATATTCATAAACAAAAAATATTATTTATGCAATGCATACTTGTCCTTCACAACTTTCTAACGGTGTATGAGGAGTCGTCTAGCAACCAAAAACAATCAATTGCCTCAAGTGGTTGCATAGATGATATGGTGACATGTGTGTTATATTCACAACATTTCGACAATAATAATTTTTTTCCTTTTCTTTTCTCTCTTCTAGGCTTTAATATACATGTTGTCCCGTCAAATTCAATTGTATCATCCAATCTTTATTTATTTTAAACTTGATGATCAATTTTTTATTGCTATGTGTTTTAATCTTAAGCTTTTGAAGTTTTTTTTTTTTTATTTCTGTACATTTTATTTCATTTAATTTTTGTACCAATTTGATCCTTATTCTTTTTATTGCTATTTTTTTCTTATAATTTTCTTTATTTATTTTATTTTTCAGTTTAATCTCTAATTGTTTTATTTATTTATATTTTTTAGAATATCTAGTTCTTATTATTTTGATTGCTATTTATTTTTATTTTGTTGCATACCACATGCTATCAGTCTAGTTTATCCTCTGCATTAAACCATTAATTGAGGCTGATTGTGTAGAGCTAGATCTTACATATATGGTATGTTGGGAGGCAATTTCAACGTTAATTTATATTTAATTATATGATTATTAAAGTAAATTGTAGTAAGAGTTTGAAATATTCAAATTGTAAAAGACAAAAATGCATTTTATAAGTTGAATATCTCATTTCTTTTCTATGTTTTTTTTTTTTGTTATGGCAAAAAGAAATATTAATAAGTTTGTTTTTTTAATATAAATCTAAGATAACTATAATAAATATTCGCAAGAATCTCAATAATTTAAAATATATGCAAAAACTTATTTCTACACACTACTCATAAAGTGATATTTGGTGGCCGAACAGAATGGAGACCATCTACACCTTGACACGTGCAACACTCACACCGCCATTTGTTTAAATTATATTTAATAAATAACAGATTAAAATCACGCCGCTAAATACCTTTGTAATTTACAATAATATCAAAGTAAAATGATAAAAATATAGTGAGTGAGATTTTTGTTGGTTTTATCTTTAAGGACATTAAAGTAATTATATTGCTCAAAAAAATTAAAAATACAAAAAATATATTTGATTAGAGGCATTGAATTATTTTGTTATAGAATTAAATTGGTGGTTTTATTATATGAAAAAAGATAAATTACAAAGTTAACCTAAAAGACAATTATATTATAGTGAAAAGACAATCTTGCCCCCAATACCTATCTCAATTTTTTTTTTTTTGTAATGATAATCTTGTTATCACAATCACAATGAATAATAATGGAAGTGAGAGAATTGTTATTATTTTTTAATTAATCTAGAGTGGAATACTGCTCGACTTTTAATTTGGTCCAGTTATTGAAAAAGGTTTGACATAGAACTTGAAGAAAAGTCTAATCTATGCGAGCCAAATTACTTCCGTTGCAAACCCTGTGAAGCCACTCATGGAACCGAGGAGACACTGAACTGAGGAGTGGCGTTCTTGCTGCTTCGTTTATATAACCATTTTAAGTATCAACGAATAACGATGAGCTTTTGGTGCCATTGGTGATTGCCCAGTCCCACGGTCGCAGTTCCCAGGAACTTGCATTTAATGAAAACCGGTATAATTTAACTCTTCCAGAATGTTTAAATCAACTACTAATTGAAGACATCAATTTTTAGGGGTAGGTAAATGATGTGTTCTAATTCAAGCCTTTATTACTGAGATGAGAAATCGAAAGGCTTGCCGGTTCCCATTCCAACTTTCCATCTTCCCTTAACACGCTTATAAATCCTCCCAAACGCCGAGCGCAACCATAACTCATGTACTTATCCATTTGCAAGAAAATGGGCGGGAGCAAGCGGGGTTTTATTAAAATTTCAAATGACAAAAAGGGGTTCAATAGCTCAGTCTATGAAGAGGATTCACTACCATTGGTTAGTGCAGAAGAGAATTTACTTGCACTAGTCATTGGAGATGAAGATCAACCTACGCCAATCAATAGCATGCCGATTATGTCATCTTTTAATGATCGTATTCGTCCTATACTCGATGCAGTTGATCAGCTGAGGAACCTCAAGGTGATGAAAGAAGGTATACAACTTCCCACCATTGTCGTTGTCGGTGATCAATCTTCGGGGAAATCTAGTGTTCTTGAATCACTTGCTAGTATTAGTCTTCCTCGTGGGCAAGGCATATGTACTAGGGTACCCCTCATAATGAGGCTGCAGCATAATACGTCTATCATACCAGAGATTTTCTTGGAGTTTAATGGCAAAACAATACAGACAGATGAAGCCAATGTCGCAGATGCCATAAATATTGCCACCGAGGAGATTGCAGGCGGTGGCAAGGGCATATCTAATGCTCCATTAACTCTGGTGGTAAAGAAGAATGGTGTTCCTGACCTAACAATGGTTGATCTTCCTGGAATCACCCGAGTGCCTGTTCATGGACAGCCTGACAATATCTATGAGCAGATTGCTGAAATTGTCATGCATTACATACAACCTGAAGAGAGTATCATACTCAATGTTTTGCCTGCTAGTGTTGATTTCACCACATGTGAATCGATTAGGATGTCACGGCAAGTTGATAAGACTGGGCAGAGGACTCTGGCTGTGGTTACAAAGGCCGATAAAGCACCTGAGGGGCTGCTCGAGAAAGTTACCGCAGATGATGTTAACATAGGACTTGGTTATGTCTGTGTTAGGAATCGTATTGGAGATGAATCTTATGATAATGCGAGGATGGAAGAAGCGAACATGTTTGCAACTCATCCTCTTCTTTCGAGGATTGACAAGTCAATTGTTGGTATTCCTGTCTTGGCTAAAAAATTGATGCAGATTCAAGCCACTATAATGGCTAAATGCTGGCCAGAGATTGTCGGAAAAATTAATGAGAAGTTGAATGACAATGTAGAAGAGCTAAACAGGATGCCGAAGGCTATGTCGTCAGTTGCTGAGTTTCTGACTGCTTTCATGCAGGTTATCGGATCTTGTAAAGAGTCTCTGAGGAAAATCCTTGTTCGAGGTGAATATGATGAATATCCAGATGATCGTAAAATGCATGGTGTTGCTAGAGTGGCTGAAATGTTCAATCAATACTCAGATGATCTCCTCAATTGCCCAGAAAGTGATCATACTAGAAACTTCCTGATGGACGAGATTCGTGTTTTGGACGAAGCAAAAGCGATTGAACTTCCCAATTTCCTTCCCCGTTTTACCTTCCTCTCTTTACTGCAACGAAAAGTTGAAGGGGTATCTCATATACCATTTGGCTTTGTTGAAAAAGTATGGGCTTACTTTGAGAATTTGGTTTTGTCTGTTTCGAAATACCACACTGAAAACTATCCTCAAGTTTTGTTAACCACTAAAAGGGCATGTCAGAATCTTATGGTGAAAATGAGAGAGCAGTCCATTGAGTGGGTGTCTGAGATTGTTCAAATGGAGAAGCTGACAGATTACACTTCTAATCCTGAATACTTGAATGAGTGGAACATGCTTATGTCCCATCGTCAGGCATTCATTGATCATGTTCAGAAAAATGAATCTTCAAAGATGAAGATCGATGGTTTTGGAGAGGTAGATATCGGTAATCTTAAAGAGTATCAGCCTCTTCTATCTTCAGCATTTGACCTGAAAATGAGAATGACGGCCTACTGGAAGATTGTTTTGAGGAGGTTGGTTGATTGCATGGCGCTTCATTTGCAGCTCAGTGTTCGAAATCTAGTGAACAAAGAATTGGAGAAGGAGATTGTTACTGCATTGATGGGTACTAATGGTGGGAAATTAGAGATGATGCTAGAGGAGGCTCCTTCTGTTGCAGCCAAACGCAGGAGGCTTAACGCCAGTATTGAGTTGCTGAGGGAAGCCAGGGATGTCCTGTCCAATATCATGGACACAGTTTCTGCCTAGGTGACTACGCTATTCAGTCAACAGTTGTGGCTCATTTTATTTTTATCATGGTAGTTTTTATTTGCAATCTGTCTTGCGGCCTTCTATGTTTCAATTTAAGTATCGTCTTTTTAATTTTCATCAGCAAATCTGTGTGTTTAGTGCAGCTTGTTCATGAATATAGTACCCTTAAAATTCACATATTCCATACACTATCCGTTTTGCAAGCCAAAAAACAGATGATCTTAGGAGGGGAAAAAACTGAAATCTCAGGTGAACGAATACAAGTAAGGATCAAAGGATAGGGTCTGTATAGCTATTAGAAACCTCCATTCTCAAGGCTTGGTTGAGTTCTTGTTACTGCTGCATAAGGCATTTTACTACTTCCAACCCAGATAGTCTCAAGAACTAAATCTTCATCAGCTTGTCTTTCCATTACCTGGATCTTCTTTGTTTTCAAGAGTTTCAGAGACACCACCCCAAAGTATCCTAAAAAAGCAACTACACTGAATCCAAGCGCGAAACCTATAACCCACAAATACCAAAGACTCTGTTTCCTTCTATCTTTCCCTCTCCTCTCTTGCGGAACCACAATGGAGAAGTGGCCATGATCTTGAGAATGACATTCATTAATCTGGTTGATTTCAGCAAGGTGAAATGCCCCGCTAGCACTAAACGCTACACATTTTGCTCCTGAGGATACCATGCTCTCGGTGATAGTTGAGTTGGGGAAGCGAATTACTATTGCCTTCCCGTTTGTATCAAGGCTAACCTTCCTGATACGTTTGGCTCTTGCATTTGATGCGTTGAAAACCATAAAACCAACAACAGGAGCGATCATTGAGTAACCTGGAACACTGTAGTAGCGAGAAGACCAGTTGCCCAGGTCCTGATAAACTATAGCCAGCCTCCTCACATGTGGCAATGCCATGGTTCTTGATGGAATCTGGAAGTTGCTAAAATTAGCACCGAATTTCCACAATGTCCGGCTTCTGATTCTTACTATAGAAACCTGTAAACCTGATAGATTGGCAGGAAGCAAAGCCTTGTATAAAGCACCAGTGTGAGCCCGGTGTCGAACCAAGGACTTAAAAGCAGATTCCTGAAGAAATGCATCCAAAGTATCAGTACTATAGATGTCTAAGCAGTGCACAGATGGTGAAAAACACAAGCTGAGAAGTAACCAGATGAGATTCAAGCTCATGCTGGATCTTGGTTGTAAACAGCAGTGTCTTTTGAAAATAACGAGAAGACTTTCGGATTAAGACGAGATCATAGGCATGAACAAGGGTCTATACTCTAACATAATTTCCACAAAAACTCTAGGAAACTTGGTTAGTGTTTTCTTGAATCATGATGCTTTTTCAAAGCATGCTAATTGAGGGACCCTGTATTGAGGACTAACAAGTCAATGCTGCTTGACTTCAAGCCATGGTTATCATTTGAGGTTCAAATCTAGAGTGTGTTTTGTACTGCATGGAGAGAGAGAGAGAAAAGGTGGATTTCATCAAAATCTGATTGTGATTAGCTGTGGCAACGTTTTGAGAATAGTTGGACAGCACTTTTCAATCTTATTTTAGAATATTTAGATTAATATTATTTTTTTTTTGTTTGTTTTTTAATGTATTCATGTAAAAAACAATGTATTTTTAAATAAAAAACAACATGAAAAAAGACTTGGTATGGAATATTGAGGATGCCTTATTTGCTCAAATCAATCAGGAATTACAAAAATAATAATAATACTAAGAGCAATAATAATTTTGTTACAATTCCAGACAAATGATTTCGGTGGTGGAAGAAAAAAGTATAAGCCCACAGCACGCGGAGCGCAATATTTGTATTGTTAGCAATAAAAACAAGCGCTGATTGCTCTCCTCCCTGGGGAGCCGGCTTAGCGCGTGGCCTGTAAGGATAAGTGGTAAAATGACTCTTGAAACACCGGTCAAATTCATTTTAATCCCTGATCTTTTTACTTTCTGATTCGGATCCCTCAAGCTTTCAACTCATAACAATTCACCGCTTATGTTAGGTTTCCTCCTAAAAATTAGGGCATGAAAGGCTAAAACAATGATAGCAACCTGCTTGCCCTAACTTTGCACGGGACCTTTTCTTTTAGAGAAAAACTGGAGGCCATGATATAATGGTTAACGAGCCTAGCAGGGCTTGAAATTCTTTTTACTGGTAACATGACTAATGATTCCTCGAATAAGAAATTTCAGTGGACAATACTTTACTCCAGCAGTGGAGAAATGTAGTTGGAGTCTCATGATGGCTCGAGGGGAAGCAGGGTCTCTTTATGTTCTTCTTTTACAGGGCATCACCATAGAAACTCTACTCCGATGCCAAGTGGCTTGAAAAAGCCCTGCGTTTATTTATAGCACTCAGCAACAGCTCCAAAATCATTAGCTCCAATTCTATTTCTGTTTTTACTTTCTGTTATATTTTTATTTCAGTGTCTATTATTATTACTATTATTATAGTAATTAATATATTAGTCTTCTGACTCGTATTATAAGCATAATAAATGCTCTTAAAAGCAGAAATTCTTGGATCGGTGTATAGGGGCTAATTAGTATTTTTATTCTAGTTTTTAAACTATGATCAGGTTGATTATTGATCTAGTTAGAGGTTTTTTAGTAAATATAAAATGTTATTTAAAAAACAAAAATAGCTGGCGCATATAGGACACGTGTCCTTTGAGCTCACATGAAAGGGGCATACGACCATCTAGCATTGGCTTCAGTTCTATGTGTTGTGTTAGGCCAATAGACTTTCAGGTTGACACTGACATTTTCTTTCTTTCTTCTTATTACATTCAATTTTCATGTCTGATTTTTAATTTCATCTTTCCATATTTATTTAATTTAAGACCGAGCTCAGCTGTTTTTTATTTGCTTCATGTAGAATTTTTTATTAATTATAAAAATAACTCAAGTTATCTCAAATATTTTTATTTGTCACTCTTTGCTAAAATTTATTTCTTAAAAAGAAACTTATTTTTAAATCAAATTAATTGATTAAATATAAACATAATAAACTCGTATTATAATATTTTATATGGTTTGTTTTTCAAGTCATTGCTCTAACAATATGTGTAACAAGAGTTTGTCAGCGTTAAAACCATCTCAATGAGTTGTTTCTTGTGGTAAAACAATGTCTACAACGAAGAAAATACAAGTCTCAAACGAGCCTTCTTTTATCCTCTTTAGTAAGATATTGACAATTTATTCCCTTTTTTTCACTCTATTTACTATTATTTTTTCAAAAAATTATAATATTAAATTAACCAAGTCTATTAAATCCAATATCTATACCTCCCATGTTTCAGATTTTTCTTGTTTTTTTTAAAACAATATCATCGTCTAGACTTTCTTTTTAAAGCTGGGAAAAATTTAGATATGCTAAGAAAAAATTGGATCAGCTCGCAGGGACATGCTCTGACCATCTACCTAGCATCATCGAAGCTCCCCCCGTTTTCTTCCCAGTCCTCGCCATTACGTAAATGAGCATGAACAAAAGAAGCAATGCTCAGTCGGTAACTTTCAAGTAATTAGGATATTATTAGACTACTAGCGCGCTATCTATGTAAACATAATTATCGGTAATTATCATCTCTTTTCTCTTCCCGGATTGTTTTTTCTTATCAAAATGCTTTGCCCCAGTGTGATCTATATCTGAATGTACAATTCATGTTGCCAGATCAAAATGCCTTATGGTAAGCTCAGCCCTAAGATGCAGGATGCCATTCATAAAATAATTGCTGTCATCTTGTATGAATGCTTGCCAGTGTACACCAAACAGGTTCCGATACCCAACAGCCTTCCCACCAGTGAAAGTGTAGTTCCCTTTGTACTTGCTGGCATACCCCTCGGTTGACTTTGACCTGGCTGCAAACTCATAATCAACGGCAAAACTCGCTGATCCCTTTTCTTGCATTCCCAGAAAAAGTCCAAAACAGTGATACGTGCCCTGTTGGTCCATGTTGCAGTGGGCAGACAAGAAAAACCCCTGTCCACCAAGGTGAAATGCTTGGGAATACACCCGGCCAGTTGGAAAGAGTAGAGCACACTCCTCCTGCTTCAAGTCCAGGTACACCACACACTGCTGATGAGGAAGTTCAAAATCAACCACCTTGACAGGTCGGTACTTATATGCCCGCTCGATAAAGCGACGATTGACAGCGTTGGGTTCATCTCCAGCAAGAGCATGCTGCCTATGTGGTGTCTCAGCCTTGAAAAACAAGGCCTCAAGCACAGCCTTGGATGCAAATTCAGGGTGAAAGTCATTGCAATTTAAAACCTTCTTCAATTTTCGACAAGTCATATATGGAAAACGGATTAAGTGAACAAGTCGTTCGGCAAGAACTTCTTTCCGCTCCACCAATTTGGGATAATGAGTATGAGCCCACTTGAGCACTAAGTCATAAATAATATCCTCTGAAGCTGCCTGGAGATCATCACTGGATAGCACAGCCTCAATACCAGCCAAAGGCAACTTCAGCACCTCTTCCTGAATCCTAACCAGAAATGAAGCTCAATGGGTCAATAATTCAAGAAATAGATGACAGAAGCCAGATGCATTTTCCACGTTATCCCACCGGAAATTAGTGCTGCAAGCAGCTAACAAAAATAAGCTCAAAATATTCTTTCCACTATAATTAAGCATGGCCGTGGGGATTTCCAAATTGAATATGTGAGTACATTCAACACTGGCATAAAATCATAAAGAAAGATTTCTAACAATAACAGGCAAGTCATCAATTACAATGAAAATCAAGCTGCAAATAAAAGAGGCTTACTTAGATATATCTTTGTATTTCACTGCTAGAAACTTCTTTGCTGAGTCCATCAGGGGCTGAGCTTCTTCAGCCATTAAAATACTCGACGGAAGGTCCAAGTATAGCAAAGCAGATTCACAGGTCATTGGGATGTTGCGCAATAACTTGCTGCAATACCTCATGCATGATGCAACCTTGAATTTGTGAGCAGCCAAGAGCACATCCAGCAAAGCAGTTGCTTGGCTCGCTGATAAGTTATTACTATACATAAAATTGAGGAGGTCCATTAAGGCCTCTTCTTCTGCTCCAGGAGAACAAATAGGGGAAGAAGAAAACAACATCAGGTCAACTTCATCAACTCGAGTTTGAAAAAATGAAAATGATGATGCCCCATAAATGTATATAGGTGAATAACTAACACTGAAAGAACTATATAAAATTATATTTATACAAAAGCGGCCATCAATAGGCACTAGTAACCAGAAACAGTCAATAACCTAATGCTACTGTATTTACCAGCAGCATGTATCTGTATAGTAACGTCTCGCTGTGCTGACTCTTTTATCCCATTTAAAAATAACTGCAAAAAACAACATAACTTTATAATGGCACAAAGTTAAAACACTAAAAGCAGTAAAATAAGGCACAGCCTCTCACCTCGTGAAAAAATAGACTCTTGGCTGCCAATATTGCAGAGCTAATATGCATACTCTTAACTCTTAGAACAGATGAATAATCAATGCTCCAGGATGAGTCGCTGCTTGGACCAGCAATATCGCCTACACAAGTAGATAACCAATCATACAACACAGTATTTTAACATGGCAATGGCTACAATTTACATGCACGTGACCAACAAAAGCAAAGACGATGCAGTAGAATAAAATGAGAAAAATACCACGCTGATGAAAATCCAATTGATCATCTGTAGGAGACCCCTCAACCATGGCTACAGCTTCTAAATCTTGATTTTCATAGGCCACGGTATCCTCTGTGTCGGGAATGTTACAAGTCAGTGCCTGATCCTCCTCACTTTGCCCCACGATTTCCACAGCTAAATGCCACACAATGTAAGCCACACTCAAATCAGCAAAACCAGTATCAACATAGACACTAGTAAAAGTATTTTATTATTACAAACAAAATCAAAGAATCCAAAAGTTCTAAATACTAGAACTTTAAAGTAAAAATAAGAGTTCCATTAGCCAGAAAGTCATTTTTATACATAAAAGACATTAAATCAAAATCCCGTTTAGTGGTCACCATAATGCTTTTTTTGAAAAAAGAATAAATAAAACCAAACTTTTATAAAGAACAAAGCCAAAAGCACTATATTATCCGATGACAGTTAACAATGCTGAAGACTGAAACTTTACGGAAAACCAACAATTCCCATTAACAAGAAAGCCACACTTGATACATAAAACCGCTTTATATTCTAAATTTCCTCACTTCGGCAACGTAATTTTCAAACTGACATTAAAATTTAAAAAAAAAATGACAATTGCAGTGGCAAAAACAATTGAATAAAGCTAACAATTCTCGATTAACAATAATCATTAATTTCTATTCACAAAACACATTATATCAAGCCAAATAACTCCCAACCATCCAAAATCATAAAAAAAAAAATAATAGAAAAGTACCGACCTTTATCTTTCTTAACATCCTCTCTTCTTCTCTTTCTATTACGTGCCCACTCTGTGATGCTAGAGCAACCATCACCGGCTGATTTTACATCAGGCAAATCAGCGACGATCTCAATCTTTAACACCCTATCAGAGAAATTACTATCATTGAAAGCGAAACTGAAATCATGGTCCAACCGTGACTCGACGGGAGAGAAGTCCGGGTCCATGTCAATTCGAGGATCAAAGAGGTCTGCCCCCGGTAATATCAGTAAAAAGAGAGGATCTTTAAGGGCTTTTGATCTGATTTTTAAAGATTTTGAAACCCTGCAAATTGGGGATTTGTTTATTAATTAGTTTGGATTTATTGTTAGTCAAGGTGTGAGAAACGAGGAAGTTAATTTGAGAGAGAAGATGGAAATCCAGTGTGTAGTTACCATAAATAAATTATTAAAAGAGATAATTTTCATTATAAAAAAGTCTTAATGACCAACAAATTAATCTCTTAATTATCATTATTACTATACAGATACTATAAACTCTCTCGGATTCTACTATTTTATCGTCAAGATTTTATTTATTTCAATTGCATTCTTTTTAATCATAAAAAAAAAAAAAAATCAAGTATAATGCTGCGTAGCTGGTTAGAAGTTCGTGTGAAAATTTCTACTTTCGTCCTCCAACTTTGTTTTTAGTTTCTAATAGTTCCTTTAGTTTTTAAAATTTTTATTTTAACCCAAAACTTTATTTTATTAATTTTAACCTTTAAATTTGATGGTGAAGAGATAGGGTAAAGGAAGATAAAGAAAATTGTCAGTTAACTCGATTTCAATAATAAAAAGTTGATATTAGAATTAATGAATTATTGTATGAAAAGATTTACATTAAGTTGTTTGTTGAGAAGATTTTAAAATTCAGGATTATTTTTCAATTTATATTTTGTTTATGATGATATTATGACGTTTTATTTTCCGTACAGAATTATCATATATATATTTTTAATAACCTTTAGGGTTTTTATTTTTTAAAATCCTATTTATTTTATTTTTTACACCTTATTTTATTATATCGAAACAATACTCCCCCAATGCTCGAGGGTATTATTCATATATTTTAAAAAAAATACATGAAGAATAATCATCAAAAAAAAATTTTTATTAAAAACATATTTTATAATTATGATAATTATTTATTTCAAAAAAGAACATTTTGATAAATGAAATACAAAAATAAAAAAGAATAATTAAGCAAAGGGTATACTGTTGAGGCCCATGCCAACCTAGCTATAAGACTTGAGAATCTTGGGCATGTATTTTGTTGAGGCCCATAGAAACCTAGTTACGGGGCCTGCGTGCTTCTTCACTGGGCTATTTGTTGAGAAGGGCAATCAAGCAGCATTTCGAAAGTCTTGGGCCAAACAGAAGTAGCACCCATTTAATTTCCTCATTAAACATGGGTGGTCAGCACAAGCCATGCTCCTGACATCGCCTTATAGAATATTCTGGGCTCGTTCTTTAAGTGAGAAATTCTTGAACCGAATCGAACGTCAACACTTGGGCTTGAATTAGGATGGTAAACCTAACCCCATCGATCAAGCCCCTTCAGATGCTGGAATTTCCAATAATTGAGTCAGTATATAAATGACGAGAATGTAGCTGTAAAGATCATAAATATGGTGGTGGAGAGAATGAAGGAGGAGGAGGAGGCGTGTTTAAAAAACAGGAGAAGAGATCTCTCTCCAAACCCTGCTTGTTTGTAGGTCTCGTCATGTCATGTTCTGTGGAGTGGAGGGTAGAATTATCTTTTATTACATCACCTCCACTCACAGCATACACTAATTAGAGAATAAATATTTTTTGGACAGGCAAATTATCATTAAGCCAACAAATTCCAGCATTAGACAAAAGCAATCTTAGGCTCATGCTAACAATTAATTTTTTTATTATTATTATGGATGTTTAGGTCAACTTGCATGTACTTCGATCAATCTCACAAACTTTAAATTTAATAATTATATAAATTTATAATAACTATTATATTAACAACTATAAAACTCAAGAAATTACAAGGAAAAAAACCCCAAGTCCGGTGAGGCACATCTTTTCCTGTCAGGTGGGGAGAGGTCGATCCACTTGGTTCAAGCTCAAGTATACTCTAACATCGGTGAGGCACTCTCCATTGACGATATTGTTGGTTGGCTGCTCCAACTATACAATAAACTACAGTCCATCTGCATGTCGCTTCACTCTATCGTGGATGAGGTTTGAGATGTTGTTTTGCAGTTTAATCGTTTTAAGATTTCTTAATAATTTTAATATTAAAAATATTATTTTAATATATGATGAAGTAGAAAATATTTTTTAAAATAATATCTATTATACTTCCAGACCTTCAATAAATATATCCCTATTATCTATAGGGAGAAATAAAATAAGGACGCAAGAGGCTATAGTTGACCTAAACCCCCCAGTGTCCTTCCTATCTTTTGAAACTTAACAGCGCCACAACTTTACAAACTATATATATATACGGAATATTATATGTGGATATAATATTTAAAGAGAGCATCTAAAATCTGATAATTACAAATTACAGCTGGCATTGAAAAAGAATTATTCACCCAGTTATAATTGTTTTAACATGACATCATCAGGATAAGAATAAAAAGAAGGATCGATCCTTGACAATGCTCGCGTTAAACTGCAGTCCCAGGTAAAAAAGCTCGAAATTTGACTTACCATAATTCTTAATTGTCATCAAATGATCATGCAGTATCTATTATCTGATCAGTTAATGGCACCTAATTACGATCATGTGCTGATCTTTCCTTTAATAACCTCATCTACTCCTTTCTTGCCCATCACTTTAGTTACTTGCATGTATAGATAGTTCAAAGCTGCAAAGCTAGAAATTCTGCTTCTTTCTGATATATAGTTCTTTAACGTTGAGAAAGCAGCGACTTTTTTTATGAATCTTTTGACTTCTTTATGTTTGGAAACTCTTTTCTATTGCCGACCCCGGCAAGAAGAATTTAAATGATGCCCTAAAACCAAATTTCTTTTAAGCTCACACCTTATAAGCAAGCATCTAATTTAAGTACTGCTGGTTTATTTCATGGATAGAGTATCAGCATAAAAGCTTCCACGTTTGTGCTAGATCACGCTTGTTAAGTCATTTCAATCAAAGTAGCTTTTAATGGCATCCATTAATACTGTTCTTCTTTTCTTTCTCTCTAGAACTTCAGCAATATTCTAGAGAATATATATTAGTTATGGATCGTGAATATGCATTTTGAAGACGAAGAGACATGAGGATGTGTTTTTTTATTTTTGAGAGGAGACATGATGAATATTACTTCTCAAAGAAGAAAAATCTTCTTTTTCAACAGCCAATAATTTGCTTAATAATTCACATTTCCCATCATGCCCTATAAATCAACAACAACACTTAACAAATTCTCCTGCTGTATAAACCAGGATATTTTATCATGATCAAGGAATTATCAGTGTCTTGATACTTACATTTCTCTAATCAAGTTGCTCTGGACATCAATTCAACACAGCAAGAGCAAGCCCAGATTCTTGCCTAAAAAATGCGATGTAAAACTGTAAAAGAAACTGGTAGAAAATTGAAAAGTTTATACTGTGATTATGCGGGGTGGGGGAAAAAACCCTTAAAATGGAGCCTGTAAGTGTAAACTAGAACGAGTGCGGAGAGAAAGGGTTCTAAGAAAACTCCAAGGCATATCCAGGAGAGAATTTATCATCGAAAACATCCAAGGACCATTGCATGTGGGCAGGTATGAATGATTCTGGCTGAAAGCCCGTCGTGACAGGGAGATGGATTTAAAATCATATACTTCCGAAAAAGACAATGGGAAAGAAAAGAGAAAACAAGTTGTTCTACAAGCATAAGGTCATTTCATGGGACAACCCCATTTGCCCAAATAAAACATGAACTGCCCTGTTAGACTTCGTGCTATTATTGCATGGGTACTCAGTTCTCTCAAATGGCTGACGTTGTCTGCAAGACAGTAACTTCGTCTCTTTCCTTGAATTCTAATATTTCTCTCCCCCCCGTCCATGAAGGGAGCTGCCTGTGTCTTGTGTTTGTTTAAATCCCGCTTCCACGATTCCCTATTTGATCCCGAGTTAACCTTTTAGAAAACAACAATCTCCTGAAAGAAAGAGTTCTTTCACGATAAATAATGATTTGCAGCGGCAAACTACAGGATGAGCCGAGTGCATGTGTTTTTGAGAGTTGTGTTTGTGCCGAGGTTAATTAGATAGCCAAGACATTGTTTTTATGGCCATTGATCTAAATTTCTGCATTTAACGATAGATGCATGAATTAATTAGATAGTCCTTATTTTCTCTATTGAAGAAACGAACCAACTTTTACCAATCCAATCAGAAGAAGAAGAAGAAGAAGAAGAAGAAGACAGGAAGATATACAACCACGCAGTACTCACCCATATTTTAGAAATTAACCTGTAATTAATATTATAATTCTAAGATTAAAAACCCACCTAAAAAACCAAAAAATTAATAATTTAAAAAGAATGGAACTGAGTTTTCAATTTTACTCATATTCGAAAGTTTGAAACCCTAAACCCTAAAAAAAGAAGCTTCTCTATCTCTCCAATTATTCAATTTTCCATTAAATCTATAAAATATGTATTTGATTTTTTTATCTTATGTTATGATAACTACTTGTTAAATAGAAAACAAATATATTCAACCGATTAAGCTCAGAGAGAGCACCACGTGCAAGCATTATTATCAATATATAATATTTGAATTATTTTTTCATACCTTTTCATAACAAATTGATACCACGAGTTTATTTTATTATTATAATAGATTTGATCTATGGTATCTCTTTTGTAGGAGCTAATTAGCAATGCATAACTTCATCATGATATTTTCTTATAAAACAAAATTAATAGATTGAGTTAGATTATGACAAATAATATGCATCTAGATGACTTTTATAAATTCTGACCTCCTTTTTTATATAAAAATGAATGTATTTTCGAATTCTTTATTGAAAAAATAAAGAAAGAAATGAGCTGCTGTAGCTGTGAACTCGCTGGATAAGGGTATAAGCTAGACTTGAAGATTGGTAATGAATATCGAGGGCGGGGAATTGATGTTCCAGCAAGTACAAGAAGAAGATCATTGTACTGTACAATGATCTTGGACTGTGCTCACGAGATTGAAGGAATATTGTACAAATTAAAGCATCTGAAGATTCTGAGCCGTGCAGAAATAGAAGTGAAAAGCAGAAAATAAAGAGCAATTAAAATAATGAGCAGGGAAAGAGTTTGGAGCGTCAGTGACAAAAGATCATGATGAATTTGATTTTACTCATTGAAGAAGGGTGAGGGAAATAATGAGAAGACATCGAGTATCTGAGGAGATAGTGAGTGTCGAGCTTTGTCTTCTAAACCAGACAAGCTTTTCTTAATTTTTCTTCTCTTTTCAAGGTCTTGTTTTAGATTCGTGTTTTCTTGCATGGAGTCAAAGAAATACTCAATTATACAAACCAATCCATGTCTCCTGTTCCACATTTACGCCTGCGTTGCATCATCTGAAAACCAGTTCCTTCTGGTTACAGTGATTGTGTTTTCTTTCTCATATTACAAAAAACCCCACATTTCTGAGGTCAATAATTGACTTAACCAGCCTTCCAAATTATTATATTAAAAACATGGTAAAAATAATTATTTTGAAAAACACGAATTAGGCCGCGCAAACAAACACGTTTTCAGAGCATCAATTCAAGTGACAATAGCATTTACATACCTCCAAACATGCTATGCTTTTACCCCCGACAATTTCTTGATCATGATCCTCTCCGATAATTTCTTCCTCTATTTTAATATTGTTTTCTTAATGATATTTGAGAATTCAAAAAATCACATAACATAACTCTCTAGTGACTTGAATATATAACAATGAATTATTGATTCGTGTTTTACCATGACTTTATATGATATAAATCTTCAATCAAATCACGAACAAGTAGCAAAATCTTCTGTAAAAAACTCCACGAGAGTAAAATTCAAGATTCTAACAAGCCTTAATTAGCACTAGGTTCTTTGTGTGGCCATAAATATCATGCGAAGGATATAGCTGCATTTGTTTTATTGTGCTATGAAACACAAACGTTGCTGTCTCCTGTGACATTGTTATAACTAGTGTTGATTGGTTTCATGGAGGTTTGATATACAGAAAGATAGAGCTAAAGAAGGACATCTGGGGGAGAGAGAGAGAGAGAGAAGGGGGTTATCGTTGTTTTGTGACTCTCTTTTTTTCCTGTGCTTTAAATTTAAAATTATCTATAAATATTTTGTAGGAGATTCCATTAGTGGCTGGCAATGTATGTTTTTTTATCCCACTTTTCAGTCATAAATCACCCGTAAAAGTTCTCAGTTGGTGATTCCACAGAAAACAGTAGCGTGTAAAAACAATATTATTCTTGAATATAAAAAAAATAAATATAGAGATTAAGATTTACGCAGTTTATGTTTTACTGTGTTTCCACTCCATTTTCTTCCTGGTGCATGGTATAATAAAATCAATGGTCATCTAAGGGACCAGGTGTGATGAGATAATGTCCGGCTGTTTCTCTGTCCCGCGCTTTCGATGATTGAGCGGATATTACTTTACATTCAAAGGACGACAGCATAGATGCATCTTCATTAATAAAATCTATAAATGTAAACTCATCTTTTCGCATACATTTTATCAATTATGCCCACTGCATATTGTCTTCTTTCTATCTATCTATTAATCAAATTATTTATTATTTTTAAATTTCTTCACCTGGGGTGATGATTTGAAGTCTCCAAATGAGCATCGCAAAAAGAACACGAAACATTCTCGTAAACATTCTTATTTTCTTATAATTAAATTAACTATTGATTTGAATCATGATAAGATCCACAATTACTATGAACTTTTACCTTCTTAATAATTCAACTTTCCCGAAATAAAAATAAAACTTAAATTTTACGAGTTGTCGTTAATCTCCGGCCACCAAACATGACCTAATATTGATCCGATCCTCTCCAGAGATCTTTCTCGCGCCCCAAACACAAGGTAATCTGAACAACAATGCCAGACACCCCCAAAGTGAATACCACTTGATCAAATTTACGAAATAATTTGAGAGTAAATAACAAAGCTGAAAAGATTAGATGGATGGACAGGTGAGAAAAAAAAGTGGTGATTGGACAATGGAAATGAAATGGTGATGAGAAAGAAGAAAAAATGGTGGAGGAGGCCTGGAACAATGGGACGGGGGTACCATGTCGTAGGCAGCCTTTTTGCATTGACAAGACAGTGATTTCAGTAAGTGAATGGGAATCTGATGTGATCTCTTTTGCCACAAAACATATTATTTCCTCCTTGCCATCATCGTCCCACTGGCTCTTTCGTGCACCCCCACCCTTCCCTGTCTCTCGTCCTGCCTGCTCCACCTTCCCTCATAATCTAACATCTTGAATCTCGAAGCTTTTTCGGGATAATTTATATTAATAATAGCCTTCTCTGGCTGGATTATGCATCCACGAACCAGGAACCGTTTATTCTTTTTATACTTTGTAGACAAATGGAGTAAAACTAACTAGTTTTTTGAATTTATACTGCGCTTGAAAAACGTTTTTTTTATTTTTTAAATAGAAAACACGAACAATACATTTTTTCTCTTTTTATATAAATTTTTTTGGCAATGTAAGGTAATAAATTCATTGTTTTTTTATTTAGTTGGTTCCATATATTATTATTTTTTTTATAAATCTAATATAAAGTTTCTGAATTTAACACTGTAACTTTTTCATGATAATTCTTAGTTCGAGTGAAATAAAATTACTATTCTAGAATGAAATTATCATGAATATAAAATATTAAGATAAATTATTTTATTTTTTATTAAAATAATAATTGTAGTATCAATGTATTTCTTTATTTTCGTAAAAAAAAAAATCTTCATTTTCAACAAATGAATATATTTTTTGATTTCTTATTTTAAATTAAAAATATATACAGAATATAAAACTAAAAGAATTATTATCTTCTGTTACCGACACACCCTCAGCTCACCCTCAACTTTGCTAGCAAAATTGTTATAGACAATCAGTTTCGCTGTCTTCGTTTTCTTTGTGATGTTTTTTTGTTCCCGCAATAAATTTGTTTAAAATGTGTTTAGATTGTCATGGTAATTATTATTTTTAAAATATCATATTAAAATTTATTTTTGAGCAATAACTTATTAAAATAATTTAAAAACATTCTTCGACCACGAAAACAAACGTATCCGCTAATCCCGCCTTCCGCGTTTCTATTTCTTTGTCGTGTGGAAGCTGTTCTTTTGATTAGCTCTTGAAATATCTGCATTTAGTTTTCGAGGAAAAATAAGATACTTGACCGCTAAATATGCATAGAACCAGTTCTTTGAAAAATAAATTAAAATCCGGATTTAAAGATTAAGAAATTCAACAGACTACTCCTTCATTAGGGATCGGTGAATTCTTAGGTATTGTTTTTCACTTCATTTAAAAAGCATTTAAAATATATCAAAATAATATATATTTTAAATTTTTTTATATCAATATCAATAAATTATTTTATCTAAAAAATTAAGCTATTAAATAAGATTCATAATATGATTTATATTATTTTTTAATACACAGTTAAATAAAAATCCTTTTAGCTTGAAATTTAAATATAAACTCACGATATCTTGTGTTTGATTTTTATCAAATATAATTATGGTAATAAAATTCAAACTTATAACCGTTGAATCAATAAAGTTATGATACTATATTAATAAATCATCTCCTCTAAAAGCTAAAACTGTTAGTTAAGACCTGTAGTATAATTTATATTATTCTTTATCTATCAACATATGAATATAATCTAAAATACTAAAAAAATATTAATTTAAAATATAATAATATTTTTGAAATATAATATTAAACACCTTATTATTACTAGAAGGTTTATAATACATGGATTACATAATTATTGTGAAATCTCATACATACATATCCAATTATAACAAAAACAATTGGTCAATTTATAATTTTAGATTACAGAAATAAATAATTACCGGGTACTGATAGAGTCTAGCACCGATCAAGGAAGCAAGGGACTTTGGCCCGTATGGTATTGTGATTCAATTTGTTTTTTTGTTGTTTTTTGTTTTTTTTTAAAAAAAAAAACCGGCGGTTTAGTGTTTTTAGATCATTTTGATGTGCTGATGTCAAAAATAATTTCTTTAAAAAAAAAACATTATTTTGATGCATTTCAGGACGAAAAACACTTTAAAAAGCAAAAACAACCACACTCCCAAACACCCCATCTTTATCGTCCTATTTCAAAATTCATAAGCCAATCCATCTGTCACCTCATTAGCAGCCTCGGTTAATATGTCAATGATGGATTTCGGTAGGATCTTAGCTATAAATGGGCATGGAAGCACAGGACTTAAGCATAGATATAAGGGGACCCCCCCCCCCCCCAAACCCCCCCACCCCGGAAGGAAAAAAAAAAAAAACAGAACGTGGTTTCTTTTGTTGTACTTGCTAAAAAAATGATCAATAAAATTCTGATGATCTTTGTTTACTTCAGTATTAATCAGATCGGAAAGATGGTTTTCTTCTTCTGATGAACATAGAAGCTTATCTTAAGATATTACATGACTGTGAGAACTACAACAGCCATCTCTTGCACGTACCTGGAAGCAAAAAACACTTCGGGGGTGTTTGGGAAGCCACCCAAAAGTGTTTTTTAGTGTTTTTGGTCCATTTTTTTTTAAAAAAAAATTTTAAAAACAGGCGGTTAGTGTTTTTAGATCATTTTGATGTGCTGATATCAAAAATGATTTTTAAAAAATAAAAAAAATATCATTTTAATATATTTCGGCACGAAACACACTTTGAAAAGCTACGGCAACAACTCTCCCAAACACCCTCTTCATAGAAAACAATTTTTCCACGAGGAATTGAAATTTTCTACTGTGTGTAAATTGGTGGTCGTATATATGTTTATATAAAGAGAGACCAAGATGAAGAGAAAATAAGGATATATAGAATCCTTAGGTTGTCTGTGTGATATTATTTTTATTTATATAATTGAGGTTTTTAAAAAATAGTTTTATAAAAAGTATTTTTATTGCAGTTCAAATTAAAAAGTGAAATATTTGGTTAAAACTGTGGTTGAGTTTGAGGTTGATAAAAAACAGTTTTGTGTATTTGGTTATCATATTCATGCTTATGCTTTTGCTTTTATTGTCAATCTGTAAAATTATTTTAAAACACACACACACACACACACAAATTGTTTTTAAAATTTTGTAGATTAATAATCATAAAAATAAAATATAATTAATAATTTATGAAGAAAACATATTTTTTTATTATCCCATTAAACTACTTGCAATTTCATAATTAACAGATATTTTTCTTCCATCGGGATTGATTTGTATCTGAATTTTTTTTTTCAAAATATATATTTAAAAAAATGGGGCGGGCCTAGAGCAGCCCGACCGAATTGGGGCAAAGCCCAGCTCTACTGGACACGAGCTGGGTTGAGAGCAAGCCTAACCCACGTCTAGTTTAAAACAGAAGGACGTGAAACAGTGCGCTGTACTGTTCACGTCTTCATCGCGTGAACAATGTAATGGTGGTGTGCACGTGAATTAGTTCGCATGCATAGTAGCGTCTGACTGACCACGACAAGAGTTTCAACGCCCAATGTTGATGAGTAGAGAAGGTCAAGATGGTTCTTCATGTGGCGGCGGCATCGGAGATGGTGGGTGGTAGCAGCGTTGGAAGGTCACACCATTCATGACTGTTTTGGAGAGAGAGAACTTTTGTTAAGCCTATGGTCTTCTTCCTTGTTGGCGTGAGGTTGATCAAAAGCAGTCGCTGTAGTGCCATTGTCTTCTTGGTTGTGTCATCCATGACTTTCTTCATGTGCTGCATTGTCTATGGTCATGGCTTCTCTCTTGTCCATGACTGTCCTTCGTGGGTTCTAAGGGGGTGTTTGAGAGTGTGGTTGCTGTTGCTTTTCAAAGTGCTTTTTGTGCCGAAATGCATCAAAATGATGTTTTTTTATTTTTTAAAAATCATTTTTGACATCAGCACATCAAAATGATCTAAAAACACTAAACCGCCGGTTTTAAAAATGAAAAAAAAATATCGATAAATAGATTGAATCGCAATGCTAAACGGGACCTAAATCGTGACCGGCAAGAAGCAGCTGCTGTAATGGCTTACTGTGTTGCAAATTGATCACATAAAAAGTATGAATCTTCTGCTTAATATAAAATGCAGTTTTGATTAGTGGGATCCATCGCAATTTTTTGCTGTTTATTGCGTTACCAAATGCTATGAATCTACATATCAATTGAAACGTAGGTCAGATCGCTTTTTATAGGCAGTAAAACAAAGGCATTGTAATATATTTTACTAGCGTAACTTATCTGTACTATTTCTTTCTACCTTGTACGCATGTGCCATAAGATATTGATAATATAAGTAACTTATTGTTGTTTTTCTGGTCTACCATACGTATAAATAAAGCAATGGAGCAGACAAATGACAGGACATCCCACAGTAGATATTATATCAATGTAGTGCAAAAAGAGGAGCTACCAAGGACTTGTCAAATTGGGGGTGTACCTCTCCAGCTAAGTGTTTCTCAGCATAAACGAAAAACCCTAGGGAGGTGGACGTTTTATCTGGAATCTCTAGGCTAGGGTTTTAATAATTCTTAATTTTCTCTGAAGCTTTTCATTAAATTAAATACCACTACTGTAAGTCCAACCTTGCAAATGAATCAGCATCCGTGTTAGCATGAAAATATTTGACCATAATCTAGGCCTTTTGCTCTTAAATTTCCACCTTATATACTAGGATTTAAATTTGAAATTTCCTAACAAAAACATCAAATTTAAAACGTTTTCATGATTAAAACATCTGAAAAATGACACATCTAAACCCCTACACCAAAACGCTTATATAAATTCTGTCCTTGAGGGCTAAAAAGCAACCCTAGATTAATAGGGCTTGAATGGAAGTACAGTTCTTTGTTTTACCTGCATTCTGTTAATTTTTAATTAAGTACTAAGTACAGTTCATGATAAACGTTATTTTTTTTTTAAAAAAATACTATGTGATAAAAAGCAATAATAAAAAATTAAGGGCATATGCAAAGCAGTGATGGGCTTTCCATAATGCAAGGGATTGGCAGGAGGGTTCTACACTCATAGCATGGAAAGGAAGAGGAATACGAACAACTCTTTTACTATTAGTATTAATTTCCTTAAACTAATAATTTGTTCTCTGGTTCCTGCCTTCTATTCACCTATATAAAGCCATGCCTCTTCTCATAGATCTATGAGTTGCTTAAATGAGTTATCATATAGCTTGTGAGTAGAAGCTCTCCCTCTTCCTTCCTCTGCATAACACTTTTTGAGAGTTCTTTTTCCCGAGTAGTCGCTTTCTCTACCTCTCTTCTTCCTTCTCACTCACAGTTTTCGTTCCCAGCTCTCTAATTTCTGATCATTTCAACCTGAAACGGTGTTATCCCTTTCATCCTTGGTTGTGACTTTACGATAGTGTGATGAATAGAAGAAGGGGTGCATGCAGTTCTCATAAACCATGAATCTATATCCATGTTAAAGTTGCATAGATCTGCATAAATATTTTCATCTGAGCATTGATGAATCTTACTGTGATTTTCTTATCCAGACACCTGTTTTGTCTACGACCGTGCACTGCATCTACAATTTGTTTGTCACAGCTTTTTTGGCCTAGATGATTATTAATAGTCAAGGGAGCTTTCTTCAGTCCACTCATGGGTGGTTATAGGATTTAATTAGCTGCCGACTCATTCATCCAAATACTGAGTTAAGGTACGAGGAGATTACCCAGTAAATGAGTGAATGATGCGGTAGACAAATTGAATCCTAAACTTCCTGTACTTGGACTGAAGGGAGCTCCCTTTGCTCTTGTACTATGTATCTTGCACCTGTTTTTTGTGTTTAATATATGTATTTTGATGTATGGCTAGCGGCAAATGCTTTGTTTGTTATATATATTATTCCAGACAGCATGAAATCAATTTTTTTCCAAGGTAATGCCATGTAACCTCCACCTGATCCACTTTGTTTGAGTGGTCTTTATCTAGAGTATCTTGACTTACTAGTATGTTTTTCTTGTGTTGCTATCAAGAAATAGATCTGGTTATAAATATCAAAGATACTATGCGTATGTGCATTTAGGGCCTTAATCAAATCCATTATCTCAAATTATTAATAGCTTCAGTAATTAAACAAATCTTCAAATCTGTCACCAATTGCCATGGTTGTGGTGTTGCCGCCGCTGCCGCCTCCGCTGTCACTTTTATTTTAAATATGTAGGACTGTTCAAAAGGTGGATATTAGATATTGCAACCTTAAAGCATGATGACTTTTAATTTAATTGTCTAATTAGCGCGCAGCTTACCATTCATGCTTGCAGGGGAGCTTTGTTAAGAACACTGCCTTTTAGTGATAAGACACAAGGAATTCTAGGGTTTTGATCAAGCTGAGGCTGTTTCTTGTTAAAGGCAACAACGCATGAGGGGCAGAGGATTTTACAAGCTCACGCTCCACGACACTAGCTTCTTGGGTCTTGCTCTTAAACTGCAACAAGTTCCTAGACGGATAATAATGTCCCCCCAGAAGTTGAATTACTGAAATATCCTCAAGTCAATGTTTTTACCAGTGGTTTATGGAATATGCACTTCAATTTCCCAAAAGAGCATAATTTCTATCTTTTTTCTAATTTTAACTTGTTTAATTACGAGTATCATGGTACTTTCCTGCTCAATCGTTGTTCATTTCTCCAGGCAAAGCTTTCATTCTGTACACTGGTCTCTTTTGTCCGGGTTTTGTTTGTAAGACTTATTTTTGCTTCGAGAAAAATATGGCAGGACAACTGAAAATGGTCTGTGGGCGCCTAGGTTGCTTCTAAATGATCTGAGAAAAGGTATCGTTTATTTTCAATCCACCTGATGCCTCTAGGTGGAAGAAACGTCTACTGAATTTGTTCTGAAGCATCATTGAAGCATTTTACTGGGAGAAGAGTAGATGAGAAGAAGCTTTTACTCGTCTCCCCCGACACCTATGTCCTCAATGCTTGCCTCCTGACAACTTTTAATTATAAATATGAATCAACAAAACGTATCTTCCTGATTATGGTGTCGTGTGAAAGCAAAAGGTGTGCATTGACGTTGTGTTTTTTAATTACTGCTACAAGATTCGATTCCGTCGTAAGCAATTCTCAATTGTTTATGGGAGAAAAAAATAAATAGTGGAGAGATGACCACTGCTATAATATTATTCCTCCATCCTCCAGTATTTGAAGTGCAGAAAATGTCACAGCTAAGCTGACTCCTGCTGAAACCCTAAAATGAACTGTCACGCCGAAACAGTTTAGGGCAGCAGAGCCATAGGAAGGAAGACAACATTTATACAGTACAGTGGGTTCTTTGTCATGTATATTTTGCACATGTAATTTAAAGCGGGTCCGTCCCCGTCCCTCCCTAGGGCCGCCATTGAATGACAGGTGCCATGAAAGCTCAGGCTTTCTGTGGTTCTCCTTTCTCCGAACGAGCCCTCTGTAAGTGAAACGATTCCCATCATAAATGTTCATTCTCTTCGATGCCAGCAGCACTGCTCGCTAACTCCTTTTCATTCACAAGCCTTTTCTTGGAGCCTCCTTCGACTTCTCTCAAAATCCAACGGCTGCTTCTAAATTCAATCGTTTTGCACCTTCTTTAACAAACACAAGTGCCGCTGTATTTTTTTGTCGTCTTGTTTTATCAATCTTTTTGTTGCTATGGGAATTTTCCACGTGCTAAGCCCCTAATGGCCCCAAGATCCAATTAGCAATTTCGGGTTCTCAAAGCTATCATTTGATCGCAAGCAGCGTTCTTGTTTTATCTGGTGCCACGTGAATGAGGAATTGATGTTAAATTATGATGCTCAAGGAAAAATATAAAATAATGTTTGATTATTTATTAATTTAAATTTTAATACACGAGATATAACATATTTGGATCATGGCCCCTCCTGTCTTCGTTCACAACCAAAACTCCATTATTCTAAACTGCCGATCACATTAAAATATCGAAACCTATTTTAAAACTCAAATCAAGCTAGAAAATTAAATTCTAGCTCATCAATCTCGAACTATAAAAACATTAAATTCGCTGCCAATTATATATAATATTGATATAAAAAAAACCGTGTCCCGCTGCAATTTTACCTGGTGGCAGTCCTCACTGTTAATGATGGCTTGAATCTTACAAGGGAGATTCCAATCTAATATATATCCTAGGTATATAAAAAAATAGGATTAATAAAAAATAACTAAAAGAGAGGGTTTTATTGTATTCCTATTCATAAAATTCATTAAAATAATTTATTTATTTATTTCAATCTCAATTACATCCTTATTAATTTTATAGTTTTATATTTGTTTTTAATAAGATTATCTTTATTTGAATTGCAAGTTTGATGCATTATTGCTCTGGGTTTTTTATTTTTCATTTTATTTTGAATATTCTCCTCAAAATTATTACTCAAAACATTTAGTTAATTGAAAATCAGGTTTTGTATTTTTTTTTATTTAATTTTTATAAGACTATTATCATCTCATAGCTTGAGTTACAGATTTAGTTGGTTAATTAGGGTTTGACTTGAGTTATTTATTTATTTAATTTTAACTTCAAACATATTATTAATCAAGAATTAAGTTTTGTAATTCATTTAAATCAAGAATAGGTTTGATACGTTAATTCGGGTTTTTTTTCTTCAATTTAATTGTTTTTTTTTCCAGTTAAATTGAATGTGTATCCTTTTCATCCACTGGAATATTTTAATAAATGACAATTTTTTTTAAAAAAAAAGTCGACGAGTTTCTCGTTAAGGGTTGTTGTTTGGTCAATATTTTTGTTGGCAATTCCAATATCAACATATTATTAATGCAAATGATAACATTTTATCTCATTTTTCACCAAGCCAGTTAAATATTAAATTTAGTCACCAATTTTGTTGGGAATTCCCGAACCTTGAATAACGTTTCGATGAAATGGGTGCGAAACGGGCAATGAATTACACCTGTCTATTCACGATTTGGTGGTGCTTTATTATTATTATTTTATTCGGAGCACCTTGCATTTACAATTAGTAAATGATAAATATTTTTAATGACATAAAAATTCAGATAATCTAAATTAACAAATGATATAACTCGATAAGGACCAATTAACCCATCAATTTAAAAACACACTAACTCCTCCAGTTTATTTGATCGTTGCAATCCTTAATAACTTGAGCACAAGTACTAGGTTTAGTTTTCACAAAAAAATAACCAATAACTCTTTTTTTTTTAATCAAGAGAGTGCTTGTATAATAATACACTAAATGATACTGTTTGGTAAGAACAAAAACATCATTAATGTCATCGAAAGTTTAACCTCTTACACAAACCCACAATTAGAAGTTTTTTTACTCTCATTATATTGTTCAATGTTTTAAGATATATCCAATACTGGAAACCATTATAACGCCTAACTTCTCTTTCAGGTCTAACAATACAAAATTCAATCTACTATTACTCCTCCACGATACATGAAATATTTTTTTAAATTTATTTAGGATAATGAATTCTTTCAAAAAAAATCATTTAAATATCTTTATATAGTTATAGTTAATACGTACCCAATACATGTTCATTTATTAACTCAATTAAGATATCATATAACAAGATTAAAATATAATATTCTTCATGCAAGGTAAATTAGTAATCTATAAGTCGAAGAATCAATTGTATAGTAAATGCCCACATGTTAATTATATGTAGTCATTAGACTACCTAATTCTACAAGAACAATTGCTTTATTTTTTTGATATATATATATATCATTCTTTATGATTTTAATGAAAAATTAATAGTAAAGAGAGTATCAACTAGAAATATTTGAAAAATAATATATTTATTATAAATTCATGAATCAAATGTTAAATTTATGAATCTCATATTATATAAATATCAAAGATAAATCAAGTTTGCATTAGCAATAAACATATATTTATATAAATAGAATAATATCTGCTATACTCACAAAATATATGAAACTAAAACCAGGATGGAAAATAAGAGTTCATATCCATCCAGCGTTTGATCATAAAAGAAAACCCATCCAAGTTCTCTAGAAGTTTGATGTATCTTTATTTTCTGGGACCTGGATGCTCCACCGCATTTGGAAAAGTTTCTGGAAATTAATCTCGTAATCACCCCGTCTTATCTAACCTCTAATCTCAAGTTGCGAAACTGAGTTTTCCGAAGGATATTGTAAAATTTGACTGTCCTTCTTGCTCCCGAAGCACACGCAACACCCAGGGCCTACTCCTGAGAAATGAAGACATGATATGATCGATGGAACTTTTCTACACGGGCTAGGCTAGGCTAGGCTAGGCAAACCTTGCGATGTGACAATATCTAGTATTCTTTTACTTTCAATTTTCGACAGGTACCGCGTTAATAAGGCAATTACGTTTATTAAACCAATTAAATATATTTATAAAAACTTGAACACAAAATATTGAATGAGAAATAGGCATGGAGTGCTTATGAAATTGGAGAGCTTAGCCCCTGTTTTTCTACTTTAAAAACCATCTGAACCAAATTAATAAAATGTCACTCGTATTAAAATCAAGAAATCAGATACCGTACCCTATGTTCTTTAAGCTACTAAATTGTCTATCATTGGATATCAACGGTCTTAATGCAGCTTGTGCATTCCTAAAGCTAGAGAAAGGAGATCACAAGAGTAAAAGGCATATAGAGCAATGATTTCCTTTTTTCTACTTTATTTTAAGCTCCCTCCACTCTATTTACATGGGCGGCTAGGATGCAAAATTAATAATAATTAATTGAGTTTAAAAAAATCAATTAACAAAGTACATTGAATTGTGAGAAGATTTAAAATGAAACATGATTAGCTCAGGAATTAATTCCTCCAAGTTCATTGAATCGTAGAGATAATGAACATGAGAAGATTCATTGGAGCATAATTAATTCAAGAAATTAATCGAATTAAAAAAAAATAAAAAGCTTAAAATGATTAAATAAAACATAATCAACTCAAAATTAATGAGAACGACACAATTCATCAGAAATACAAAATCAAACTCGATGCTATTAGTTGTACTTATTTATAATAACATTAGACTCGGTCGGTTTGATTCCTTTCAATTTTTTTAGAGAGATTTTTCTTCAACGTTGCTAGTATTAGTAATAACAACAAGTTTCTCAAAATTAAAGTGCCAAATCAGGATCCAAAACAACTAGGAGAAACCGGCAAGCCCCGCTTCATTTATGAAGACAATGATGCCTCATTCATATTAGCCTTGCTTCTAGGCCGACTTCCAGCCCATCCACACCTGGGACGGGTTACTAACCCAGGTTAATTTATGTAAAAATAAATCCTTTTCATGATTCACTTAAAGATTGAAGGAATAAATCTGTTTTTATTTTGCATGTTGTGAAAGGAAAAAACATATTATCATTGGAAATTATTAAATAAGTAGTAGGTGTATAATATACTAAAATGAAAAAAAAAAGCGTCTAGCATTTCAAACACACCATATATAATGATAAGAAAAATGGGGCGGCTAACGAGTGAAAGATAAATACCTAATTCTAGTCTTCCTATTCTTAGACGCTGAATTCCATATGCACCACACTCACCTTTCCAGTGCGGGAACCGGGAAGTTTGGCCATCAAATGTTGACATGCTTCCCACAAGCCATGATAGTTGATGAGGAGGCTTTATATATATGTCAACAAGCACTGATTTCCAAGGCGAATAGATTGAGTATTACTGGCATGCAGCCAACATGAGGCCATACAGATTGAATACATACATTTAACGCAAGTAACTAAAGGAATTAGTTTAGTAGCAGTTGTAAACAAATAAGGTCAGAATCTTGCCTTGTTTGATAAATCGAATTAGCCAAGAGTTGAGCTCTAAACCCTATCCTGGACGACAAAATAACAGCAGATTATATTAGTCCCTGATGCTGGTTCAGCAAAACGCACTTACTGAATTGAAGATGCTGGCCAACAGCTTAATAACCCTGGAGCGAGTGGAAACTGGAAGGTTTCAGCCCATTATAAAACTTGTAAACTCACTCGAAATTGTAATGCTTCTTAAAAAATATATCTTCCATCTAGCTATAAAATTGTAGAGCACTCGTATACAGACTTGAATTTCAGATTACAATAAGATGAATATAGGACTATGTTTAGAGATAAAGCAGCAACAATGATGATACCCTGGCCAATATTCACAAAGCACAAGTTCCTGATCCTGAAGGTTTAAGCAGCCAAAATTCCCTTATTTCCAACAGGAATTCGTAAACAATTCAACTGAGAGTCTTCACCATAGCCTATGAGGAACCTTTGAAGATTCTTAAACGAGAGCGCGGCCCCTTTGGCCGTGCTTCAAGAAGCTTCGCTTTCAAAGTATTTTCCTTCAAGTTTGGAGGCGGTTTTGTAGAGGACTCAGAAATGTCAATATCTGGGGCAGTAAGTTTTGACACCCACTGTCGAACCGGACTAGCATTCCTCCTTGGTGGGTAACTGCAAGAAGCCTCACCAACATCATTCTCAAGGTGTGGATTAACTGCTTCTGAAGATGAGATATGACTTCTTATCAAGTTATCGATCACATAATTAGATTTTGACCCGTGAATTTCATCAAGCTTGGTCTTTCTGTCAAGATTGCCACCTTCAGTGGCATCACAGTGTTCAGACCTCCTAGAAATACTCACTTCAGCAGGGTTTCCTTCACCTGTTTTTAAACCTTCCAGGTCCATCACTTCGGATTTCTTATTTCCATTACATGACATAGCCTGAGCCATCTGTTCTTCAAATTTAACTTGCAAGTTGGATGGATTTTGGCATCTGGATCTTTCACGAGATGAAAGCTTTTTCTTTGTTCGAGTGGACTTGTCCATTTCATCAGTATGACCAGCAACAGCTTCATCTCCATGTGAGTGAAATTCACCACTGCCATGCTTTTTAAGCTTGAAACAGTGTGAATCACTGCCCGTTGAATCCACTTCATCACCCACTTCTTGTGGAGCACTTACAGTCTCATTCAGAGGGACGGATTCCATTGAATCAAGCCGTTCTCTTGGCAATAAATTATTGCTACCCTTAGAATTACCCATTCGCTTAGTTTTAAGGAATGTCTCTATTTCAAAACCCAATTTGTCCACTACTGAGTTGTTTTCAGAAAAACCGTGCTGTGCTTCTTCTAGCCTCATCTGCAACCGCTCATCAAGCCATGATTCAGATATGTGGAGAATCAAACGATCACCATCAGCCCTTCCAACCCAATCCCTGTCTGATTTTTGATTCCGAATATGCACTTCCTGTTCGTAGTCTTTTATTCCCTTGGCAAACTCATCGCATAGGTCTTCCAACAACTTTCTAGATTTTCTCTCTCTTTCCATCTCTTTCAAAGCATTAGAAAAGGAGGATTTCACTTCAGAAAGCTCCCGGGCTAATTTCCTGTGCAGGCTCTCTGATCGTTTTCTCAACTTCCTCTCATCTTCCAGCTCATCCCTGAGAGACTGGATAGCAGCATGCAAACGTTCCTGCTCCTTGCTCTTCTGAACTAGCTTATCTTCAGCTATTTGCTTCATCAAACCATCTATCTCGTGCCGATCTGCTTGCTGATACCGAAGTAGTTCTTTAATCCTGATACGGGCATGGTCCAGCTCGATCTTCAATGCTTTTATCAATGACACATTAGAAACATGCTGTTCTTCAAGGCTCCATATTCGATTTAATACTTTTAGTAATTCCGTGGATGTTTTGAGACTATAATGTGATTCACCAATCCTTCCTTTAAAATCTAATGAGCTGGAAGGAGTGACTGCTGGGTTATAAGGTGCCACCTGTATGAGAAAGACATGTCAATCTAAGAGGAAGGCATAACGAAGCTATTGTTTCTCCATGGGGAAGCATACTGACAAAAAAGGAAAATTATACACAAGAAGACAAAATGAAAGCTGAAGAAATAGCAGGTGCTACAATCAACAGTATATACTGGTAAACCTGTTTGGAAACAATTTTATGTAGAAAAAGCAACAGACTGTTATAATAGAGGTGGACCACAATAGAAATTGAAATTTTAAAGCTCCGGTAATGTTGCCACCTCCTCCATCTCCCTTCCCAGCCTCTTTCCAGGATATCAAGAAAGACAAAGCAAAAATAAAAGAAATCGAAATTTAAGAAAATGAAACTGGTATGTTATCATTCATACAACTCACCAGATAAAAAACTATCATTGTGAATAATATCACATAAATCAAAGAGAGGGGACAGAATGAAACTATATATGCTCATATGCTCTACTTAATTGATGCAAAGGGGGGCTAAATCTGGGGGCTCAAACAAAAAACTTCATGCAATTTGAGGAATGAGGCCCCGGCAGCTTATGTAGTATATATAATCATGGACTCATGGTTCTATAATTCTACTCAAAACAACTTTTACTGCACTCCTGAATCCAGAAAACCAAAATTTGCTTCATAACAGAATCATAGTTTATATTCTGCTGGCAGTTAGTGAAAATACATCAACTCTCACCTCCATAGAACTGCCATAACTTGCTGGAGATACAGGTTGTAAAGCATGGTTACTTCTTTCAATTGATTGATGATGCTGAATCAGGGATGCAGCAATATGTCTTCTTAAACTGCCTGCACTTTCTGGCTGGTTAAGAAATGACATTAAGATTAGCAGCAGAAAAGAGCACTGCATTGTTACAGATTCAAAATTAGGATCTATTTAATGCACATCAGGCAGGACAGTAGAAAAAATCAATCAACTAGCAAACCTGTTAGTTTGCAAAGATAGTAATTGTTGGCAACTTTAGAGTCGCACTAAATATAGTGCACATTAAGGATTCAAGAAATATTTAGAGCTCTCAAAAAGGCTTTCAAGTTTTTTTTTTTTTAAAAAAAAGAGAATAAATGAAAAAAAAGTATTGAATGACAAAAGTTGGATTGGTAAAGATGAATATACAAATAACAAGAGTGGGATTCTCCACCATGACTTTGCCAATTCATAAATAACCATAATTGACGGTTATTGTGCAGAAAATATAACAATTGGAGAGCACAACAAACTGTCAAAATACTATATGAAACAAAGAGTAGCATTACATCAAAAACAATCGAAGCAATGATAAGAACTTGTCTTAAATAATACATTAGATATCCTCCCCATATAAACCAGTATTCTGTACATAAAAAATGTTGAAGAATTGGAACCAAATTCTTCAGCACTCCTTGGTTCCAAGACTGCACATACTTATCTTCTCCTTTAGCTCTTTAAATCTATCTCTTTGTGGGAGTTGATTGATTGCAATCTAGATCACTTAGCATTTTTTTTAGCCAAATCAGTTGTTTTGCTATTACATATGCAGCTATATATTTTGTCTCTGCTGTAGAATGTGCTACCATTGATTGCTTCTTTGAATGCAAACTGAACACATATTTTTCCAAAGAAAAACAGTACCTTGAGGTGCTCATCATCCCTTCATCACTTCCACCCCGGTCACTATCAGTAAAGCCATCAAGGCTAAAAGGTATGGACTTCTCAAAATGCATGTCAAAACCCTCAATTCCCTTCAAATATCTTAGAACTCTCTTGGTTAGCTTTCCTAATTGACAAGCTTCACAAAACCCTTCAAAGCACTCAACTTTGATTTTCCCTTCTAAAATCTCACTTTAATCTCTTGTGTTTCACACAATCCCTTCAAAGAACAAAATTGCTCTGATACCAATTGTTGGATTGCAGAGATTCCCACTATTTCAATTGAAAAATTAATTCTGCTACAAATTAGTGATAAGTTTTTTTTTTAATGTTTGTCATTTCATTCCAGCATTCAGTGATGTATTTTGATTGTTATTTTCTACTTCTAGTTTAAATCTTATCTATGATAAATTTAGTGTAACAGTTTGTGTTTGATTAGGGTTCTTCTTATAATGCTTTGATTTCTTCTATAAATACAATTAGAGGGATGACAATAATAAAAAAAACACCCTTAGATTTTGCCCATAATCTCTACAATTACTTGTTCTTTATTCTTTAGCCAAGTGCTGGAATTTTTCTTGAAATAGTGGGCATCTCTACAATCCAACAAAAAAGACGCAAACTTTGAATGAGTCAAAAGGCACTATAAATAATTATTTTCATCAATCAAAACAGAAACTAACAATCGATGCATTTTGACAAGAAATTAAAACTAACAGAAGGATCCATAAACTAAACCTTATCAGCCATTCAGTAATAACAGAAAAATTAATTAATTAATCAATAAATAATTTCCCAAAACATAATTTTTCTTCCATTATGAATACAATTAGTGTAACACAAGGCAGAATCAAATATAACACCCCGAAATTCAAAAGCCATTCAGCATCATCAAAAGAATAAAAAATAAGCTGCCGAATATACAAACATAGTATAAGCATATGTATATACCTGATCAGGAGAACTCGAAGAAGGGTCAGCCAAGAAATGAGAGAGGTCAAGTCCCTTTTCCTTGAAAAAATGTTGCCGCTTTTCGTGGCGGCGCAACCTAGAATCATTACCACCTCCACCATTAGTAAGATGCACACCCTTGTGCATTTTAGAGACTCTTGGCGAGTAATGTTGCAATTCCCAGAGAGCAGCAGCAAGCTTCCTAGCAGAAACAACAACAGTGCAATTGCTATTGTTAAAAAGTAAAAGAGGAGGCTCTCCATGCTCCTCTTGATGACTGATGGGGGTAATGTTGTCAATGATGCTAACATGCGCAGGAGGTAAAGGTTTCCAAAGTCTAACTGGAGTGCAAGAAAAAGGGCCCACTCTTTTCCCTACCAAGACACCTCTCTTCAACTTTTCCCTCGATCTTTCCTCCTTTTCTGCTGCCCCTTCACTTTTCCTTTTCGTTCCTTCTTTCCTTTTTTTATTCTCTCTTGGTGGCGTCTTGGTTTTTTAGCTCTCTCTCTCATTCTTTTTTTTATTTATTGGTGATGGGATTTTCTTTAGTGGGCAGTTTACAAGGTTGGATGGAGCGAAAATTTTGTTGTTTTTACGTTGTTGTTTCGGAGTGGCAGTGATTTTTATTTTTTTGTGATCTCCATGGACAAAAAGAGGACATAAAGGGGCATGATCATGGAAAGAGAACGAAGGGGGCAAAGTGGCTGGATTCCCTGTCGATGAGTTTAGAATTTAGATGGGTCACCCGCCAATTTGTGACTGTTGTTCTTAGGGGAGGGGTGGCAATTTTTTTCCTTTATTTCTTGGAATTGAATTTCTTTTTTTTTAAAAAAAAAACACGCATTAAAAAATAACAAAAAAAAAAGGTTATTATTAATGCCTGGCAGTTGTTGCTGTTGGATGCCTTTTGTTTATAAATAGCAGGATTAAGAGCTGTTTTACAGATTTATTTTTTTATTTTTTATTTTAAATTTAATATTTTTAAATTATTTTCACCATATCAAAAATAATTTTTTAAAAATAATATATATATATATATATATATTATTTTAATATATTTTCAAATAAAAAATAATTTCAACTAATTTACAGGATCACCTCTCGCTCCTTGAAATTTATTGTCAAGTTGTACTCGCTCATCTCTTCATTAATTATTATTCAAAAAAACTAAAAAAGCTAAGGAAAATATTGTGGCTAAGGACACAAAAACACTATTATTAGACTGACTGTATTTATTTTTTGTTGTTTTCTAAAAAGAATAATAATGTCCTTGCTAATGGGGTAATTTAAAAAAAAAATAGTATACTAAGGTAATTTCACAACTCTTAAAAATAAAAAATAAAAAAAAATTATCGATAGGGGTTTATTTTCTCTCTCTCTCTTTTTAAACAATATAAAATAATAAAATTACTTTGGAATAAAAAAAATATTAATGAAGCCTAGTTAATACGACGATAACAAAAATCCATGGTGTTTGACAAATTGTCATGGAGCTTTAGCTAGCAGTGGTAGACCTATAATGTCGTGTATAACCCTCCCCATGTTCTAATTATAACGGGTATTTGGTAGTGTGGTTTGAACTGATATGACAAAAAAGTTGATGTTTTGGTGTTTAGTTAAGTATAAAAAACTAAAATTATCGTGTGGGTTCCACGTGAAAAAACATTAAACCAGCGTTTCACAAAAAACAAATATTAGTTGTTTATCTTGCTTTTCACAAACCACACCTCAACCATGTCACACTCAACCTCACCCCAACCTGCCCTCTCAGCCTTCTCCTTAAAATACTAAAGGCGTATTCTTTCTCCTCACCATGTCATACCATACCATACCATACCATACTATCACTTGTGTATAAAAATCATTACTCACAAATTATCTTGCTACAAGTCAGCCTTATTGATTTTCATTTTTATCTCCTCATGTGAATTTTGACCAGTCGAATATTTATAGATTACATTATATTTTAAAATATTTCATATTTAAAATATATTAAAATAATATTTTTAAAGTTTGTTTTTATATTTATATATTAAATTGATTTAAAATTATATAAAAAAATTGAATACAAAAATAAACAGATTTCTCGGTAATTAAAAAAAAACATGCATGTTTATCCATACAAAATATAAGTGAAGATTGTAATTGTATCCATGACACTATATAACTATATTAGAAGAAGATTACAAGATGATATGATTTTTGCCGAATATGATAGCAATCCTAACTTTGTTCCATAAGATATTTTACTAGATGTTGTTCCTCGATCAAATAGTAAGAGATCGCAGAGGTCTTCACGTATGAATTTAGTTCTTAATGGAATTGCAAGTAGTTTGATAGGAGAATAAAAACAAGTATATAATTTACTTGAATTTTTGTTATTATGATTATTAAATCAACAAAATTAAAAAAAAAACAATATATTTATATATGTGTGTATCCTTTAAAGTAATTTTACAAGTTGACATCAATATGAAAAACATGGTAATCAAACACACTAAATTGCCTTTTAATAAACTCAAACTCAACCATAATTTTAACCAACATTTCAATTCCAGTTATGAACCGCGGCTAAAAGTGTTTTTCATGAACTGATTTTTTTAAACCTTAATCACAACAGCAATCACAATACCAAACACACCCTAAGCTTAATCTTCTTTATTTATTTCATCCCATCACTTGTCAAGTAATTCAAAAAAGGGTCTTTCTAAACCACTAGAGTTGCAGCCGTAAAGATTGTCCAGGACCAATTTAGTTAGGGTTCGGGAACTAGGCTTGATAGATGTGGCTGGATAGCAAAAGATTTTTTTTTAAGACCATGTTATATTTAATAGACATTTGGTATTGCTTATACAAATGAGTTTTGAGGAAAAACAGTTTCATTGTCATTTGGTTAATTAACAACCACATGTTTAATTGTTATGGTACCCATCAAAAATAGCTTTTGAACCACAATTTACAAAAAGTAAAAAAAATTCAGCTTTCCCTATTTTTCATTTATCCACCCAGCACCCCACTAACAAAATACAAATCCATTGTTACATTTGAAACATTTATGATACAATAACCCTTAATCAACACTGACAGCTATTGTCTCAACAACACGTTAGAGCTACTGGACAAAGATCTTCATTTACCATAAAAAATCAAACAACGATGCTCATGTTGCCTTTTTTTTTTTTTTTTGTGCGTGTGTGTGTTGTTGCTTCACTTAGATCCATGCTGGAGCTTCATTTCTCCACCAATTGTCCCTCTCGTTGCTCTTTCTTCGTCACTGTTTGCAGTTGCTTCGTCTAGATCCATGTTGAATCTATTTGCAATGCTAGGTAGGCATGATAATAACTCCAAACATACAAATTATTCAAGTCCTTGTACTGATACAAGTAGTTACCAAGCTTTCTAAGCTTCTCTCGAAGGATCTAGATCAAAAAGCATGACATGGGTTCAATACATGTGTCCACTCAACACTCACACACTCATATGGACATTGCAAAGAGAATGAGGGAGAGAGGAATGAGAAGATAAGATTAGGAAAAGTTAATCTTTATATTAGAAATAAAAGATAGATACAAATACAAATGTTTCACGACGATTGTCTTTTTTTCATGTATTCATTTTATTTTATTGGGTACTTGTTGTTGCTAATACGTTAACAAATCATTTATATTTTTATAAAAAAACATAAAAAGATAAATCGTTACTTAAAAACTAATTTTAATCGTTACATATGGTAGATTATTAAATCTATAGTATTTAAAAAATAATATATATGTATGTATGTTTGTACCATTTAAAGTAATTTCACAAGTTGATAGTATTATGAAAAGCATGGTAACTAAACACGCGAAAATATTTTTTATTTAGGGTGTGTTTGGTATTTCTTTTACTTTTGTGGTTGAGGTTTGAAAAAAACAGTTTAAAAAAAAACATTTTTGTTGCGATTCAAATTAAGTTATGAAGTGTTTGGTTAAAACTGTAGTTGAGTTTGAGGTTGAAAAAAAGCAATTTTCAAGTGTTTAGTTACCAAGCTTTTCGTATTGCTTTTAACTTGTGAAATTACTTTAAAGGACATAAGCACACGAGTGCGTGCGCACACACATATATGTATATTTATATTGTATTAATAATCACAATTTCATAATATAAGGAATAATTCAAGTAAAATGGACACTTCCTTTTATTTTCTCATCAAACTATTTGCAATGTCATCACAAACAATATCCATACATAAAGGATTCTGCAATCGTTGACTATTTTTGCGTGCTATAATATCTGGTAAAAATCATCTGGGATATAATTGGGATTACGATTATATTAAAAAACAAAAACATCATCTTGCGATCTCCTTCTAATATAATTATGTAGTGTCATTGATGCAACAACAATCTGAAACTGTATTTTGTATGGATAAGCTGACATGCTCTGTAAAATTAATTATTTATATTTTAAATAATTTTTAGATTTTATATATATATATATAGAGAGAGAGAGAGAGAGAAAAGCAAACACCCCCACCACGGTATAGTAAATTACCATACGGCAATATAGAAACACAAGGAAAACAACAAATTATTGTTTTTCTTGCATTGGAGAAAGAGAGCAATTTTGTTGTGGGACCCATACCAAAAAACTCCGGTTGACAATTAACCAAACACACTCTTCATCTATTTTTCTCAAACCTCCGGTGCGCCCGTAATACCAAACAGATACTTAACCTCATACTTAACCACAATTTTAATTAAGCACTTCAATTTTAATTATGAACTGAAACTAACTTTTTTTTATAGAATTTTTTTTTTAATCTCAACAACAACAACAACAACAACAACAGCAATACTAAACAAACTCTTGACCACCAAGCTCAACCGAATTCTTCTACCCAATCAGGGGGCATCCCGTAAATAACTTCAAAACCAAGGGTATTTCACTGATGTGTCGATTGGATTAAGTTATTATCCTTTTCCTTCTTCGAAAACAAATAGCTGCTCTCTTACCTTTTATTTTATCATTATTCACTTATTTTTGTACAGAGCCACGGCCTCAAATAAGTCAGGACCAGATGGGCCGAGTGCAGGATCTACGCTCTAAGCTCGGCCTAGTCCATTTTCAGCTAGTTGGACTTGGACCAAGTTCCGTTAGGCAATCTTCGAATACAAGGGGGATCCGAAAGATAAACCTTTTCCTATCGAACACGTCCTTACAAGTGGAGTTTGGAGGAATCTTTAAATACAATATAAAAAGAACATCCAGAAGAGTTCCAGTCCTTACAAGTGTCATGTGCAAAGCAATACTTGTGTTTTAAAAACAATGGTTGTGAATTGGTTTTGGCCCATCAAATTAAGTGCACATGGCACTGTATTTTTTTTTAAAAAAAAAAAAGTTTTCAAATTTTTTATTTTATGTGTCCGAGCATTTTGCAAGAAAAGCAGTGGTTGAGCTCTTTCTCTGGCATAATTAATTGATTTTTTTTTTTATTATAATGAAAACAAATTGATGCTCTTCTTATTTCTTAGGAAGTTGTCAGCTAGCTACTTTCGTTTTTAAGGAGAGTCATGTTTCGTAGGAGGATTCGAGTCAATTACTTGTAATTTATGAGTATTCATTAATTATAATGAATATTAATAATTAATTAATGTTCATTAGCCCATGAAAACTCATAAATATGTTATTTCTATTTTTTTTTATCTAGCCCTGGTTAATAATAATAATAGTAATAATAATAAAAAACAAACTTTTATAAATGTGTCTAGATTATATTTTAAAGGATACTGCCTACGCACTAGTTGACTTTTGCCTTTCTTTTATGTTAATACTATTTCTATCATTTTCTTAATATTGTTTTCAAATTTGTTGCCACCACTTGCACAATTAAGTATCCCAAAGCTCGCAAGTGGGGTCTTGATATAGTAGGTTAAAGGAATTATTTTCTTATTCTATACTGGGATTCAAACTCCATTATGTATATTTGTTATTCCCGTCGTGCCTTACATGTTCATTGAGTTTACAGAATATTTAGAAAATCTAAAAATTAGTTGTGGTGCGGATAAGTTGGCTTATACATCTCGATTATATATATAAAAAAAAATCCCAAAACTCTTCATAAAACTTTTCAACTAAGATGCTGCTCTCCCATAATCTTATATAAGAATTTTATAATTATTAATACGATAATCATTAAATATTTATATTATTATTAATTTAAGAATTTATGATACTGGTCAAGGTGTGGTCAAACTCGTCTAGATACTCAAGTTAATAAAAAAAAATCCCAAAACTCTTAACTATCTAATAGATGCCCTAGTATTACAAACTTGAGACTAGGAGGTTTGTTTCTACTGTGGTTTTAGGTTCGAACTATGTGGTTGTTAATATGATAATTACTGAAGATTTATATGATTATTAATTTTAATGCCCATAAAATTAATCAAAATACATATAAACTGGTCTGGATATCCATATAAATAAAAAATAACTCGAAACTATCGAAGACGTGTCTGAAGGCACGCAAATTAATGATGATTAAAAATGATAATGAAATTAGATAAAATAATAATTAAATATTTAAATTTTATCAGGTTTCGAATATTATATATTATCATGCAACTAGTATTGACATACACATAAAAGAAGAGAGCGTGCATAGTGGGTGATGTTACGTTGACTAATAAAGGTTGAAATTGGTGCTGGAGGCTGACGAGGGGAGCGAGAGAAATTTAGAAGAAGCATACAAGTGGCTTCTATCATCAAGAGCAGCTGTTTCAGTCTGATTGGCCTCCTATTTGTTCCTTTCCTTGTCAAAAGGACGTCTACCTTAATTCGTCAGTTGACAAAATATAATATTCTTTAACATTCGATTTGAAAATAACATCTCTTATTTATTTACTAGTAAATGTCTCCGGGACAGTTTTTTTTTTTTCAATATAAAAAATTAAATATATGATATTTTTTTATTATAATATAAATTTAGATAATATAATAAATTTATTAATATAAATTTGTGCAGAATTTTATCGTTTAAATGAGCTATTTTCATCGTTTTACTATGCAACAAATCCAAAAATATTATCCGTATCCCCTGAAAAATTCTAAAATGCTCTCGATCCCGGAGGTTAAAATTTTTTGGACATGAGAGCAAAATTATAATTATACTATTATAATGAATAATTAATTGTGTGCATAATAAAACCAGGACACGATTTATTACTTTATTGTTTAGTTAATTTATTTATTTTTTCTTTTATTCCCTTGATATCGATTGCTATACAGATCATAATAGTCTGTCTTTAGTGTCATGACATCTGACTAAATAAAACCTCGTATATATAGTTACTAGACAGTGCCCCCGTGCTTCGTCGCGGGGCGCACAATATTTTTTCAAATATAAAAAATATTAATTATATATATTTTTAAATTGTATTATAAATTTAGTTAAAATAATAAATGTGCCTAGAAATCTTGTGAAATTCAAGTTTTTTTATCAAATACATGAATTTTAAATCATTATAAATATATCTGTTTAGTAATTTTTAATGAAATAATCTATATTAATTTATGATCGTTATTAAAAAAATAAAAAGACCTGGATATTTGAATTATTATATGCATTGCATTAAGATTAGTTAATTTTATAATTGAATTTAAATAGATACATAGATACAAATAAAAAAATAAATATTCTTCGATAATTAAAAAAAGAAACTAAATGCATTAATAAAAAAAATATGCAAAAATAAATTAATAAATATAAAAAGTTAATGTTCAATTGATAAAAAAAAATTGAACATATAAATTGAAAATTCATCCTCACACAATTATCATTATCATTGTTATAAGAGTTAAAATTATTATCAACATTATTATCAAAATAATAATAAAAAATAAATTGACTTGAAAAATCATTAAAAAAAAATATTTTTATAAGAAAACAATAAAAAATTAATAATTAAAATTATCATTATTATTGCGTAAATGGTAAAATCATAAAAATTATCTAATCCAAAGAGCAAATTAAAATAATAAAAAAAAATAAAGGCAAAAAGTGAGTAATATTTATTATTAACATTATTATCAAGACAATAAAAATTAGTAAGTTATATTGAGAGAAAGAAATATAAACAAAATAGGAAGCACGAAAAAATATGAAGATATTATTATTATTATTATTATTATTATTATTATTAATAATAATAATAATAATAATAATAATAATAATATGAAAGAATAAATAAACAACAAAAGATTAATAAAAACAATCAAATAAAAATAAAAATCATTATCACTATTACTACAAAAAGAATAAATATTATCAAATTATCCTGAGCAAAAAAAACCTAAAAAACATTAACAAAAAAGTAAGCAAGATAAACAATTAAATTAATAATAATAATAATAATAATAATAATAATAATAATAATTAATTATTAATTAAACTATTATTATTATTATTCTAGAAATAAAAAATTCAAAATCAAAGTTAAGAGCACACTTATATATACATGAAAAACAGTAAGGATCATTATAGAAATAATAAGAAATTAAGGGATGAAAAAAAATTAAAAGTATAAAGGCCAAATATTAACTATGTTAGATTTTTTTTTATTATAATATAAATTTGGACAAAATAATAAATTTGTATAGAATTTTTTAATTATAAATTTGTATAAAATAATAAATAGTTTTATCAACAAAAAGATGAATGCATGAATTGAAAATCTATCCTTATGTTATTATCATTATTATTATTATAATAGTTAAAATTATAATCAACATTATTGTCAAAACAATCTCAATAATTAAATGGTCCTGGAAAATCATTAAAAAAAAGCAAAAGATTTCTGTATATAAAAAAAAAAAAACAGAACTATTAAAATCATCATGACCATTGCGTAAACAGTCAAATAATAAAAATCATCCAAAAGTAAAAAAAAAAAAAATCACTAAAATTATCCTCACTATAGCGTAAATAGTAAAATCATAAAAATCATTTAATCCAAAAAACAAATAAAAATAAAGGAAAACAAAAAAAATAAAGGAAAAAAAGAAAACAAAAAAAAAATAAAGGAAAAAAACCAATATTAATTTTAAAATGATTACCAATTTAAATTCAAATATTATGAGTGAACTGGTTAAAAAAAATTCAAAGGAAAAAAAAAACTATAAAAAAACTAAAAGTATAGATGTATAAATATGAATAAAAAATATACATTATCTAAGAATTTATAAAAACAAACTAAATGAATTCATATAAAAAAACTATGTGATAATCAAATAAACAAAATAAATAGTTCTCTCCACAAAAAGATGAATACATAAATTGAAAAATTATCCTTATATTATTATCTTGATCACTACTATAACTGTTAAAATTATTATCAATATTACTGTCAAAACAATCTTAATAATTAAATTGTCCTGAAAAATCATTGAAAAAAGGAAAAGATTTTAGTATAAAAAAGAGAAAACAACAACTACTAAAACCATCATGATTATTGTATAAATAGTCAAATAGTAAAAATTATCCAATCCAAAGAAGAAAAGAAGAAGAAAAAAGAAAATAAACAAAGAGAAAAAAGGAGTAATATTAATAGTAAAATGATTATTATAACAGTTAAAATTATTATTAATATTACTGTCAGAACAATTCAAATAATTAAATTGTTTTGGAAAATCATTACAAAAAATCAAAAGATTTGTATAAAAAATAATTAAAAAATAACAAATGAATTAATATCAAATATCAATAAAAAATATGAATAAAAAATAAATTAATATCAAATAAGAAATAAACATAAAAAAACAAATGAATTAATAAAAAAATTAAAAGAATAAGGACCAAAATAAAAAATAATATATATAAAATTAATACTAATTAAAGGATAAAATTAAAACAAAAAATAATTGGAGGACCAAAAATAAATAATGGTAATTGCTATCATTTTAAAAAAAATCAGAAGAAGAAGGACTGAAATCAAACTTTGTATATATTACTAATATGAATTGGAGGACCAAATTAAAGAAATCCAAACATCTGTACCGGAAAAATTGAAGGAAGAAAAAATAAATCAAAAATCAAAAGTATAAGGACTGAAATAAAAATTTCTTATATAATCAGTTTTAATTGAAGGGCACAATTGAAAATAATAAAACTTTAATTTTAATAAATCATTCATAAAAACGAAATCAAAACTGAAGGGATCAAGATGAACTTATTAACAATATTAGGGGCCGGATCATACTTTGAGGCGGCAGGAGAGAGAAAAGCGACCGCCGGTGAAAAACCGTCCTCCGCAGATAACCGGAACATACATGATGGGAATGCGCCGCGACGGAAGAGAGAGGACCTCCCGGCGCATCTTCTAGAGTGTCGGTAGTTATTTTTTAACGGCGGGACGACTCCGCAGGCGCCACCTAAAAGGCGCGTTGTGGCCGAACGCTGCTGGTGCGTTCCAACGACTTGCCAGCAGATAAACGGAAATAATAATAAAATAATAGGTAATGACTGATTTGCCCCTGGACCCGCCGAGATTTACGAAAAAACCTGTAACAAAAAGACTTCGGTAGCCCTGTGTACTGTGCGCTATTTTATCTTTATCGGGGGCTTTTTCCGTCGATTCACTGTGAAAATAAAATGGAAAAACCGGTTACGCCCCTAGTTGCCGTGCACTATTTTGTCTTTTTCGGAGGGTTTTTTCGTTAATCCACTGTTCAAATCTGGATAAAGGAAAAAAAAAAAGGGTGCACATACGCGTGCGAAGCACAAATACGAAATGTCTACTCCACAGTGATTTTACACACAATGAACAGTAACAAACAGGAAAACAGGCACGCAAATTATTTGTTAGTTAATATATTATTCTCTAAAATATTATTTAAAATAAAATATTTTGATCTCGAAACTTGTAATCTATCTTTATACGTAATCTAATAAATAGTTATTTATTTTGTCTCTAGAACTTTTTATGATATATTAATTCACAGAGATCAAATATTTTAATTCTACTTGTTGGAATATACAGTTGTCCGCTCAAAGGGGGTTTACTTTAATTTTATATCGGTGATAATTAGATGTTGTGGAAATAAATGTCCCTACGAGCTAAAACTAGCATTCTCAACGAGATGTGGGAAGTATTTTAAAAATAGTTGAATTTTTATTTAATTTTGAAAAAATTATATTAAAATATTTTTTAAAAATAAAAAAACACTTAAATAAAAAAGACTTAAAAAAACATAACTCATTAACAATAAGTTAAAATTTGCAGGGAAAATATTTTAGTTCCCCGTACATTGCAATAATTTTTTTTTTTGTGATTACATTTTTCTTTTTTTTTCATTTTTTTCTTTGCTTTTTTTTTTTAATTTTCAGATTATGTGTTTTTTCCTTTTTTTTTTTTGCCTTTTTGTTCTGTTATCATGTTTTTTTTTTCATATTTTCCCATGAAATATTTTTTTTGCTGGTTATACTTTTTTTTCTGACTTATATATATTTATTTTTTATTTATTTTATATAATTAGAGTGTCCGACTAGCTTAAATGCACCATGATTAATCACCGGATTCAATTTTTTTTATAGCTTTTTCCCCTGATTTTTTTTCTTGATTATATATTTTTTTCATTTTTTCCATGGAATTTTTTATGGTTATATATTTTTAATTTTTTTATTTTTCCATTTATATATTTTTAATTTTTTTATTTTTCCATTTATATATATATATATATATATATATATATATATATATATATGATTGAGATGTTTGGGTTAACTTAAATGCACCATGATTAATCCCCGGATCCAGATTTTTTATAGTTTTTTTTTGTTTTTTCCTGATTATATTTTTTTTCCTGATTATTTTTTTTCCATGAATTTTGTTATTTGTTTTTTATGATTGAGGTATCCTGGCTAGTTTAAGTGCACCACTATTAATCCCTGCATCTAATTTTTTTGTTATAACCAAGGTGTCCTGACCAACTTATGTATACCAAGACTAATTCTCTGACCCATTTTTTTTTTTGCTAGAGTACTTTTCTTATACTTTTATTTTTTTCACTTATGTATTTTTTTTATAACTGGGATTTACGAGTCAACTTATATACACTATAACTAATTCCTAGACCGAATTTGTTTTTAAAACAATATGGATTGCTACAATGTTTTCATGTTTTATATATATATATATATATATATATATTCTTCTTCTTCTTTAACTTATATATTTTTTTATAATCATAATCTCTAAGTCAATTTTTTTTTTGCTCATATATTTTTTTTATAACCAGGATCTCCGCGCCACCTTAGATGCACAATAACTAATTTGCGGATCAATTTTTTTTTGACAATCAGGGTGTCCAGGGCACCTTGCGTGTACCATGACTAATCCCCTGATCAATTTATTATTTTTCTAAATTTTTTTCTTATATTTTTTGTCCACTTATATATTTTTTTCCTTATCACCGGACCGATTTTTTTTTGTAACTGGTATATCCAAGTTAGCTTAAACACACCATGACTAATTCCTGGATCAAATTTATTTTTTTAAGCAGTATAGATTATAAATGGTGTGGAGAAAACACTATATCTCCCCACATATAGTATTGTTAATTGCAACGGTGCTTTTCCGCTAAAATATTTTTTTTCCATGTTTTTTGCTTCTTCTTCTTTTTTCATTTTTTTTTCTTATTATGTTTTTCCCCCAAAATATTTTTTTTCCCATTATACTTTTTTATATTCTTTTTTCTTTTTCTACTTATATTTCTTTTTTTTTTGTTTTTTTAACCGTGGTGTCTTAAGCGAACCACGATTAATCGCCATATCCAATTTTTTTTTATAACTAGAGTATTTAGACCAACTTACGTGTACCATGACAATCCATAGACTCAAAGTTTTTTATATACTCATTTTATTATGTAAAATATGTTTAAAATAATGTCATGGTATCATAATTATTTTCAATTTTTTTCATTTCTGTGCATAGTACAATAATTATAATACCCTTAAATAAGATAAAAACCAATAATTGTTCGTGGGGGTGTCCCGATAATTTTATTTTTTTAGTGCACAGTAAAATAACTTTTGTAGCCTCAAATAAAACAAAATGAAAGACTCACCTGCAGTAATGTTTCAAACATTTCACGTTTAACTATACATGTATAGAAAAGAGTTTCACTCTTATTTTACACCAACAAAGTTAAACTTACTATTTTTTTTAATGCGAGTTGCATTTAATACAAATAAAAATAACCATAAAAATTAAAAATCTAAAAAAAAAGCAAAAATATATAAATATAAATAAAAAATTTAAAACTGTCTTATAAAGATAAAAAAATCAAGGGATTGAAACATAACTAAAAAAATAAAAACCAAAAAATAAAAAATAAAATTATTTGTTAAATATAGATAAAAAAATTTAATCACAAGGGCGAAGGCAGATAGACGGCTCGTAAACACCATAAGTGATCGCCTCAGACTTTCTCAAATAAAAACAAAAACAAATCCGTAAAAGAAGTCAACGAAAGGATTTCGCAAGCGATTTTGCACAAGGGCACTAAAGAGACAGGCCCTTTTCTCACTCTTGCCAGATTTTCAACTTCTTGCAGAACTTCAACCGGTAATCTTGCTTCTCTTCCAATGCCTTCCTCTTTCTTTTCATTCCATTTGATGGAGAAATAATAAATACTGTTTTTTTTTTTTTGTACAGTGAGTGGAGCAGTATAAAGATTGTGTGTTCTTTTTTGGCGGGGTGATATGGTTTCGTCAAATGCCACATCAGAACAAGCATGCCATTCTGTAAAGCCTACATCAAATGGGGTATTTCAGGGTGATAATCCTCTTGATTTTGCACTCCCTTTAGCCATCTTGCAGATATGTCTGGTGATTGTGGTAACAAGGGGTCTTGCTTTCCTGTTACGACCATTGAGACAGCCAAGGGTGATCGCAGAGATTATTGTATGTACATTTCTCTTGTATTTTTATTTTATTGAAATCTTATATATGCTGATTTATTTTTGCTTTTGCATTTTCTGCTTCTTGTCCGTGCAAGTTAAGAGTTTTTTTAATCGTCTTTTATCTAGGATGTGATTTTTATTTGTAGTTCTTTTAGAATTCACTAGAATAAGGATTAGAAATTGTATTTGAGAAAGATGATGCTTTATTGGAAATGACCTTGATTCTCTAGGATTTTGTCCTTCCCATACAAAATTATCACCTTGCTCTCTATTTTTGGTCCTGCTGTTTGATTCTCTCCCCTGGGATTAAATCAACAGTCATGTAGCAATGAATTCATCTTTTGTTAATATGGAGTCGAAAGACAACAACTGGATATATTGTGTTGTTCACAGTGAGATTGGCTTTGATTTTGCAAAAGATGATGGTGTTTGTGGCTCAACATCCACCTTTCGGTCTTGATTCTGGGATTTTGATATTTCTGATTTTACTTTGTGGATATGTTTGGATCAAGCCTAAGTTTGATGATCATGGTGCTGCACTTTCTTTTGCTGAACAAATTCAGCAGGTTGCTTGAAAAACATATACATTTTCAGTTTATGTTAGTAAGGTGAATGCTCATGCAATAAAAGATTTCAAGAGGCATAGTGCAATCAATACATATAGTTCATCGAATTGAAATTCTAGCAGCTTAAAAGACCCTCTCTAGTAGAAGCTTTGCTAAGGTTAACCTTGAAAACTTTACTTTGTGGCAGGGAGGAATTTTACTTGGGCCATCTGCTGTGGGTCGAAGCAAGGGATATTTGCACTCTGTATTCCCAACCAGGAGTCTGACGGTGTTAGATACCCTTGCAAACATTGGCCTCATTTTCTTTTTGTTTCTTGCTGGACTAGAGTTAGATCCTAAATCTCTTGCCCAAACTGGAAAAAAGGCACTAGCAATTGCTGTCGCAGGAATTAGCCTCCCTTTTGCAATGGGAATTGGCACGTCATTTATTCTACGGTTAACCATATCTAAAGATGGTAATGGCACTGCATTTCTTGTATTCATGGGGGTTGCACTTTCTATAACTGCCTTCCCTGTCTTGGCACGAATTCTGGCCGAGCTGAAGCTCCTGACAACTGATATTGGCAGAATGGCCATGTCAGCTGCAGCAGTAAATGATGTGGCCGCATGGATTCTTCTTGCTCTTGCCATTTCTCTGTCTGGATCTAATACTTCTCCCATCATTTCATTTTGGGTTTTCTTATCTGGGTGTATGTTTGTCATTTGTTCAATTCTAATTGTGCCCCCAATCTTCAAATGGATGACTAAGCGATGCCATGAAGGTGAGCCAGTTGATGAGATGTATGTATGTGCTGCATTAGCTGCTGTTCTGGCTGCTGGGTTTGTAACTGATGCTATTGGAATTCATGCCATGTTTGGTGCTTTTGTTATTGGAATCCTGGTGCCAAAGGAAGGGCCATTTGCAGGTGCTCTTGTGGAAAAAGTTGAAGATATTGTTTCCGGACTCTTCCTTCCATTGTACTTTGTCTCAAGTGGACTAAAGACCAATGTAGCGACAATTCAAGGGCTCCAATCTTGGGGCCTTCTGGTTTTGGTTATTTTCACAGCATGTTTTGGGAAGATTGTGGGCACTTTTGTGGTGTCCATTTCATGCAAAGTGCCTCTCCGTGAGTCTCTTGCCATGGCATTCCTAATGAACACCAAAGGCCTGGTGGAACTCATTGTTCTCAATATTGGTAAAGATAGAAAGGTAATTAACTACTTTTGTTATTGAAATTGGTTCTGGTTATAGCTGTGTCAAACGACCCAATCAAATGTCACTTACTCGTATGCATTTTCAGGTTTTGAATGATGAGACATTTTCCATTATGGTTTTAATGGCTCTGTTTACAACCTTCATCACTACACCTCTTGTCACAGCTGTTTACAAGCCAGCACGAGGAGTAAAGATGGATGGCTACAAGTGTAGGACAATTGAAAGGAGAAATTCAAATGCTGAACTAAGGATTTTGGCCTGTTTCCATGGCTCGAGAAACATTTCATCAATAATAAATCTTCTTGAAGTGTCACGAGGTGTTGAGAAGGCTGGAGGGCTTTGTGTATATGCATTGCACCTCATGGAGCTTTCTGAGAGGACATCAGCCATATTAATGGTCCACAAAGCAAGGAGAAATGGGTTGCCCTTTTGGAACCGGGGCCAGTGGTCTGGTTCTAACCTTGTTGTCGTGGCATTTGATGCTTTCCAGCAATTGAGCCGTGTTTCTGTCCGGCCGATGACTTCAATCTCTTCACTGGCTGACATGCATGAGGACATTTGCACCACTGCTGAGAGGAAGAGAGCTGCAATGATCATTCTTCCATTCCATAAACAGCAGAGGTTGGATGGCTCACTTGAGACTGCTCGAACTGACTTCCAACTGGTTAACAGGAGAGTTCTTGGGGATGCACCGTGCTCAGTTGGAATTCTAGTTGACCGCGGGCTTGGTGGAACTACTCAGGTATCTGCAAGTAACGTTTCTTATGTTATCACAGTCCTTTTCTTTGGAGGTCATGATGATCGTGAAGCCCTTGCTTATGGAGCTCGAATGGCTGAACACCCTGGTGTCAGTTTAAAGGTTATTCGGTTCTTAGTGAAACCTGAAGCTGGAGGAGAGATATCTGGAACTGATTTGGATGATAGTTCTAGCACCAGATTGGGATCATCGGATGAAGATTTCATCTCAGAGTTTAAGCAGAAAATATCCAAGGATGACACTGTGAAATTTGAAGAGAAATCTGTTGGAAATGCTGCAGAAATTATCGATGCAATCCATGAGGCACACCACTGCAATCTTTTCCTGGTGGGTCGATTGCCAGATGGTGAATTAGCTTCGGCTTTAAGGAGTAGTAGTGACAGTCCAGAACTGGGGCCTGTAGGGGGGCTGTTGGCCTCTTCTGATATCCCAACAGCAGCGTCAGTTTTGGTGGTTCAACAGTACAATAGCCAAGTGTCTTTAGATTCAGCTTTGCAGAACGGGTAAGTTCTGGGAAAAGATACAGAATATAACTGTGTTTTTAGATTTGAGTCCAGTTAATGTCAGTCATAACATAATGGATTGTTACAATTATTTCCCATGTTTTCAATTACTTGTAATTTTATAATTTTATTATCCGAATTTATTTATATTATCATATGTTGGGTAAAACAAAACAGTTGTGATAACCTTGATATACAATTATTTTATTTGTGGATGGACTGGCAGCTCTTGAGAGGACAAAAATACTCTTTGGGAGTGTTTGAGAAAGTAATTGATGTTTAAATTGTTTTTTACTCGTAAATAATATATTTTTATATTTTAAATTATTATTTTTACATCATCACATCACAATAATCTGAAAAAAACTACTAAAAAAAAAATATTACTTCAAATTTTAATAAAAAATAAATTAAACCACACAACCAAACACATTCTCTATCACAAAGCCGACTGGCCATTAACCCTCGATGGCCTCAGGTGTTATTCAGTGGATTCTAGTGGTTAGCTGGATTCTGAAACTGCAGCATTTCCTTAATCATCACGGCAATATATTCAGGGTTAAAATCTTCCCCCTAGTTTTTGGTGGTGCTAGTATCCTACATTTTTATACAGGAGCTGAAAGTCTCGTAAAGATAGGATAAAAGAAAACTCTCCAGCCTAAAAGCTGAAGTTCATCAGCACATTTCATGAAATAGGACTGGAAGTGAGAATTCCGCATACAGATAGTTACTCAAAGGGGAGGGAAAATACAGAAGATCAATTGATTGAATGTTGAAGTGACAAGATTTTGTAGGGTTTTTATTTTTTAAACTTCGAAATCTCCATAGTACAAAGGTGGGTTGGAACATGTCATTTTCAAAGGCCTGATATATAATTTTAGTGAGCTAGACATCGATGAGAGTAAGCAGAATCAATTATTGGTGTCGTATGTATACCCCGGTTTGTGCAGCCTTTTCTTTAAGGCAAATTTTTTAATCAAAATCCTAATAATTTCAGTTCTGTTTTAGGTATTTGCTAGGCACTTGAATTAAAGTTTCCATGGCTGCGCTGCCACTCTTCAGCCCCCCATTTTAAACAGTTAGAGGCAGCAAGTATAGGAGTTGGAATTCCATTAGTTCTAGTGCACCCTAACCAGAACCTGGGGGGACAAACTTGAAGGTAGCGTTTTCTTAACATTTTCTTTTGTTTTAGTGACTAGAACGTTCTCAGGCCAGTTCTTCCCTAGCTATCTGTTAAGCACACTATTCACACAATTGCCGAAAACAAAAGGTCATTATCTGGCTATGTATTTTAAATCCACCAAGTAGGACCAATCCCATCAAAGCTCCAAAAAGTAAACGAATATGCCTACCTAAATTTGACAAAACTCTATCACTAAAACATTACAATATGACACTTTGGCTAGTGAATTTTTGTAGAAAATCTAAAAATCAATTGATAAAAATAGAATCTTATTAACTAGACATGAACAACAAGCCTCTAGTTTTTATTTCACTCTCATTTCTTAACCCCTGTAGGATCCAAGTGGTCCTATACAAGGACAGGAACTATAGACGGAACCATCAAGTACTGCTAGCTTGAGCTCATTCATCTAGTAGTTCTGCTTTTGCATGCTCGGCTTCATCTCTAGATTCTCTAGAAAGAAAATGAGAACTGCAGGCTGCATCGTTCTTTCCCCCCTCTTCTTTCTGTTCCTTTTCTGTATCTTCAGCCTATCCAGGCAGGAAGAAGCAGTACAAACCATGCAAGCAATTCATCCTCTACTTCCATGTCATAATTTACAATGGCCAGAATGCTGCTAAAAGTACAGAAGCAATTGTAGCAGCACCAGAAGGTGCTAACTTAACCATCTTAGCAGGCCACTTCCATTTTGGAAACATTGCAGTTTTTGATGATCCCATTACCCTTGACAACAATCTTTATTCTCCATCATTTGGCAGGGCTCAAGTCAAGTATATCTACGATACCAAAAACACATTCCCTGCTTGGTTAGGCTTTACTTTCGTTCTTAATAGCACAAGACACCAAGGAACCATAAATTTCGTTGGAGCTGACCCAATTATGGTGAATAGAAGAGATACATCTGTACTGGATTTTTTTTCCATGCACAGAGGAATTGCAACCATAATGACTGATGCATTTGAAGGTGATGTGTATTTCAGACCCCATGTCGATGTGAAGTTCTATGAATGCTGGTACAACAGAAGATATAATATTAAGTTATAGAGTTGGTGAGTGAACATTGGTGTATTTGATTTGTATTCTCCACTAGAAATGTTCTTTCAGAAGTGCAGCCAGCTAAGCTTGTTGCTTGCATTTGAAATGTAACCCTTGCTCTATTAATAATTATCCTTTTCTTTTATAGTTCTGAAATTAGAAGTCGGAAGTAAATATTTGGTTCCTTCCTGCAACAAATTAAGTTAGTGGATTTCTTGGAGTATTCCACTAATCTACGGTGGTGCAAAGAGCAGGAAGATTGGTTAGAGTAACTGTCCGAACTACAAAGGTTCCCCAGGCTGTGTAGCCGCTCTGGCATAGGGCCAAGCCAACCGCCCCTTTTACATATAGATTGAGATCAAAATTTTGCAAGACGAAGGGAAAAACTTTAACAACGACTTGTTTCTTATCTTCTCCATCTTGAGCCAAAAACAATACACAAGACATTGAAAACGTTTTCTCGCAGTATCTTTTGATCGCTAACACTCAGTAGGACCAAACACTAGCTAGTTCCAAACACTTCACTATCTACAATAATGTGCGTGCTTCTCTTAAAAACTAATTGACACTCCAAAATCTAAAGGACAGGAGTTGTTGAGGATATACCATCACGTGATGCCGTAAGACAATCATTAAAGATTGGAAACTGCTATATAAACTGAAGATTTTGGTTCGATCTAGCACAAGATTTGAAGATAATCTCAACTGTGACCATGGGAGATCATGTCATGAAATTTTTCGAATTCATGCTCCTCCTCCTTATATATCTCTCTCTCTTTCTTCAGCCAAAAATTCTTTCAAACCAAAAGAACCATGCAAACATATTGTGCTCTATTACCACGATACTCTTTTTAATGGCACTGATGCTGCTAATGCAACATCTGCTGCGGCTACCACTGCTACAAAGCTAGGAAACTTTAAGTTTGGTATGCTTGTTGTTTTTGATGATCCCATGACCGAAAACAACCACCTTCTTTCTCGTCCCGTTGCAAGAGCACAAGGGTTCTATTTCTATGACATGAAGTCCACTTCCACTGCTTGGTTTGCTTACACTTTGATCTTTAACTCCACTGAGCATGAAGGTACTCTAAATATAATGGGTGCCGATTTGATGATGGTGGAGACAAGGGACTTTTCGGTAGTTGGAGGGACAGGAGACTTTTTCATGGCTAGAGGGATTGTCACGATTCATACCGACACTTTCCAGGGTGACTATTATTTTCGCCTCAAGATGGATATCAAATTATATGAGTGTTATTAGGCATCATTGGTCCTTTTCTTTTGCCCTTGTGGTTAGATATGCTAGATTTGATGATTAATTATAATGAGATTTTGTGTAATCTTGTTGCATACATGGAGCTCAATATCTAAGAATGTTTCTGTGCACCTCAATTCTGTATCAGTCTGTGTATTCTCCATGCTTGTGAACTAGTACAAAGTTAGGAAAGGCACAAGTAATTGTGTTTAGCTTATTCCCCGTCTTGATCAATGAAAGATACTGACAGATCATTTGTCTCATTGCACTAGCTATACCCTCGCTGGAAATTAAATAACTCTATCAATCGAGCACAAGGTTGTTAAAATCGCGATTTTGATACGAAACGGAAGGGGTTTCGAAAAATCGAATCGTAAAATCGTAAGATCGTACCCGAATTTGTCCGTACAAAAATCGTAAAATCACAGCTAAAATCGTGTAGGTAGAAAAATCGTAAAATCGTAAGTAAAATATTTCCGAATGCAATACAGCATAATTATGGCCATAAAATTTCATTAGTTAAGGTTCATACATGATTCAAAATAACTTAAAAATATATTACAAAACAACCATGTCCATAGAATTTCATTAGATAAAAACTAACAAATTTAAAATAAATGTTTTGTTAGTGTGCTATAAAAAATAAAAAAAAAATTATTTTAAATCAGGACATGAAAATGATATAAAAATATAAAAAAAATTTAATTTAATTTAAAGTATCTTAATTTAATATAAATTTAATTTAATTCTTACTCTTTTGTATCTTAATAGTAAACTAGTTTATTAACCAAACCGTATCTTAATAGTAAACTAGTTTATTAACCAAACCATAATTGCTGTCACCTAAGCCACTACAATTAAAGCACCACGGAGAGACAAATCAACAAAAAGCCTCATGGTTTAATAAAAAAGAAGAAAGAGATAATGGAAAAAAACAATTATTAAAATCTTTCTTAATAATACCCACACTCGTCCTTTTTTACTTTTTATGGGCAGCCCGAACTCACGATCTTTTGAAAATTTACATTGAGAATTGATCTTCCCTGAACCTGGCTGAAAAATTACAGGCAGTTAGTGAATAGTCGCCGTGCCAAACCAGTACTCTCTACTCTCTCTTTCTTTTGGTGAAGATATTTTTTTTTCTATATCTTCTGGACTCTCTCTTCTGTCTCTATGATCAAGATCCAACAGTCCAAAATGTATTGAGCTCTTGACGCTTGTTTATTCAAGTTTTAGAGCCTAAAATCTCCAGATCTGTTCTCTTTGTGCTTACATCTTCATTCCCGGTAGGCTTCACCTCTCAGATTATCTTCCTTGTGTGCTTGTTTTTTTGCAGTTTTGCTCCTGGGAAATGGCTTTCATTTTGAAATTTTGAAAGATTTGAGAGGATCGTGAAATCGGACCGATCCGGTCTGATTTTACGATTCAACCCGATTTTGACCGAGTTTGACCCAAAACGAGTTTCAACCCCGAGTTAACACGTTTTGATGAGTCAACTCGCAAACTCGTACGAGTTTACGAGTTGACTCGCGAGTTTGACAACACTGATCGAGCATATATACGAACCTTTTTTCTGTTAATGTATACAGCAGCAACTTTGTATTTAGTCATATAGCAATAAACCCTTAAGCAAAGAAGAAACAAAAATATGATCCATCTATTTCAACCTTTTGTCTTTATTTTTTTTCTTTCTTAAATGTGTGAAAGTACCCCATTTCTAGTTTCTTGGTGGAAAGGGGAATCATCTGTACGAGTTGATGCCAAAGTGGTATAAAAAATCAAAGTAGATAAGAGATTCAAGAGTTCATTCCAAGTTGCGAAAAGTGATTTCCTATATAGGGTTTTGTTTCTCAGCTAGGATGGAGGTGAGAATGATGATTATCAAAAATCATGAAATAGTCCTGTTAAAATTTACAGCAAAGGCTGCCTAAATAAGCAATAAGCTAGAGGCACATAACATGCAGTCATTTTGTTAGAGTTCAGCATCAGCTCGACGATTACAGTCCATAGCAGGTTTGCGAGAATTCTGAGAGTGTCAGAATGGGAATTTTAAAGTGGTAAATCAATGTTTATTTTTATTAGAACATAGTTATTTGATTAATGTCTTCAAGTGAGACAGAAGTCTTTGCCTCGTATGATTTGTAAGGATATTTAAAGCCATATTAATTATAAATACGACTTTTTTTTCAGGAAAACTTCTAGAGATTTGTTTGCTGTGCTACGATGTTCTAGGTGTAATTTTTAGAGTCTTTTAAGCAACAATTATACTAGTTCAGGTTGTCAAAATAAGAGCAAACACCAGAGTTATTCAAATTATTGGAGGAAATAAGAAACTTAACAGCAAGTACGAGACTATAAAAAGAAATATAAACTTAGAAGAAACAACCAAATGCACAAAAGAAAAGAAATGTTTTGTAAGGTGATGCAAAGTAAAACATTATCTCTTAGAAGTCTATACTAAATTGTTGAATCGTGGTACACTCTAAGTCAGATTAGTTTTTTTTTTTTTTTTTTAACGTGAAGAAGCATCTAGACATTACTAATATTTTTCTAGTAAAAAAATTATATAGAAATTGATTTGATATGATCTAATAAACTTAATAGATTGAAAAACAATCTAAATAACCAATAAAAATATAGTTTTATTATAAAAAACTCAAGTCAACATATTTTTTAAATAATATTAAAACGATAATATATTGGATTCATCCAGGCCAACCCAAATTATCTTGTTAAATTCTTGAATCAAATCTTGAAAAACTATGATAACCCTCTATAAAATAAATAAATAATATAAAACTCAATTCCTAATGAATCTAGTGTTGAAAAATAAAATCTAAAAAATAACAAAAAAATTTAATATGAATTAACCTTCCAAAATCATGATCGAAGTTGATATTATGATAACTTTATAGAAAGCCAATAAAAAAGATTTGAGTCAATCTATATTAATCTGTCAAACTTACGACTAAGATGAGTTTATGATAATTCCATATAAAATAAATTAAAAATTATGAAACTAATTCTTAATAAATCCATTATTAAAGGTTGAAAATGAAAAAAAAAAAAGAATCAATATTAAAAAAAAATTGAGTTCTTGCCTTTCACTACGCAACAAGCCGAATATTTTTTTTTAACCTTTGAAAAATGTAAAACAAATGAAGATGATGACATACTAGATAATATATTTTTTTAAAAAATAAATCATTGAAAAATAATTTAATTTAATTGAAAAATAGTCCTCAAAAAGAAGATAAATCTAACAAAAGACAACAAATAAAAAGAATGATGATAACCCGAGTAATTTTTAATATCAATGAAAAACTCTATATATGGAAAATCAAATAAATAAATTAAAGAGCCTAATATTCAATCAAATAAAATGTTTGATGTTAAAACTAAAACTAAAAATTTTAAAATATTTTTTTTTGGATAAATATCATAAACATGTGTTAAACTTGCAATCATTGCCAAAGTAGAGGTCATAATTAAAACACACATCATTCATAGAAGGTCTTAACAACCACAAGATAATCCATTTTTCACCCTCTAGCAACTCATCCCGTGTCAATAAGGCTTGAGGAAGGCCATGAGCCCACAACATGCACCGTTAGAAGACGGCAAGGTGGCTCGCTTGTTGGCGTGTTCGTGGAAAGCTCTTTCTAATTTTTTAATCAAATTACTGAATTGCCCTTCAAACCACATGATTATTATATGTATAAAAAGGGTGAAATAACTAGCATGTCTCCAAAACCAAGCCTAAGATTTATTTTTCTTCTTCAAGGATAATACAGTAATCACACCGGACACAGCGATATGAATTGTGGAAAAGGCCTTAACGAAATTATTATTATTATTTTGTCGGCTTTTACGAATAACCAAGTAATTAAACTGTTTAAGAAAAGCTATTGAGCATGAAAATAAAGATTATTATAATCGACAGTTCACAGTCGTGGAATGGGTTCTGATCGTAACGACAACTATAATAATATAACAAAGAGCTCACTTACCTTGACCAAACAGATTGCCCCACTTTCTCTGAGACCCACCATTTAAATAATACAAATCAACACCTACCCCCAACCAATCAACCGCCAGAACTGATAGCAGAGTGACACGTGGGACCCGACAAATCCACTAGTAGATGCTATTTTTAGTTCAAGAACATGCGTCATGTCTTGGACACTGGGCCTACTATACGGGTTGAGTTGGCTCTAACCTTAGAAGCCGTTTATTAATGTCTGAATTAATAATTTTTAGTGGAAACCTCATCTAATGTATTGTCTGATTTCCAGATTTATATTAAGCTTTTCATTATTGGCTCCACATGCTAGACAGACATTTTTAATAAAATTTGCATCATTTTATTTTTAACCGAAGAAAATAATCAATTTCTATTTTAAAAAATCGCGTAGTTGCACGTGGGCATGGAATGGATGGAAGCCACTTGAGACTCTAGGGGATGTGGGTGAAGATATTTTCATGTATAATCGGTGGATATGGTGTTTCCTTTTTTTCTTTTAATCAGCTAATGTAGTATTGTAGTCTACTGTCTGATGGCTAAATAAGTAAAAAGTAGGTGGTGGTGATGACCTATTTCCCAAGTAGACCAAGGGGCTGCCCCATTGGGCAATATATTAAAATAATTTTTTAATATTCATAAATTAAAGTTATGTAAGAAAAAGAAACACGAAAAACTAATTTTTTATATCAGATAGATTTTAAAAAATAATAATTCCCTCATGAACGAAGTCAACATCACGGACTAGAGAAAAACAACACTCCCGCTCCAACCATGGCAGCCAGCTTCTTTTTTTGGCTCTTTATTATGAGTAACGAGGGTCTTTAATTGATTTTCTATCTCAAATTATGATTCTTCCAGTCCTGTTGCTTGATGGCAATCTTATAGTAATAATTTCCCTGGAAAACAGAGCACGTTACTTGAAACAAAATATTGATTACTCTGTACTCACTTATCTCCCCATTGATTATTATCAGTAAATAAATGAATCTGTTTATCAATCCATGGCCTTGATTGCTGATTGCCTCGGGTTTTCTACCACCCAAATGATCTGTCCACTTTAACCTGTTCAAAGGAGAGGGACAAGACGAATAAGTGGGGAATGTCTTTTAGTTGTGCAGAAAGATTCCAAGCCGAGTCCCTCTGATCCTTTTCCTTTTAATTTTCCAAGTCCTTTCAACCTGGGCTGTACCCCTCTTCTTCCGAATTGAGAATTCCAGATTCAACATTATTTATGATTCAACATGGCAATTATATCCTGAGAAAAAAAATCATTCCCTTTAATTTTTTTATGCAGGCTTATTGAATCTGTGCTCTTGCAGACAAATATTTATCAAAGTTGTAGAGTTCTTGGAGTCGGAATGACAGTTTCAAATTACTGTGACATTGCCACTTGTAGTCAACTAACATGGGGAATAACGCTTTACAGCCTGTGGGTGCATTTTGGCAGTATCCACGATAGTATTTTGCAAGGGAGATAGAAGCCGGCAGAGGTGACTTCTTTGAAAAGAAAAATCGATGAAAAGGGTGTGTAGTGGTAGGTAGCCAGATAAGCAGTTCTGCGAAGACAAATCCAATTATGAAACAAATTACAGATCCGCGGACCATTTATTAACAAATTTTGTTGAATTTTTTGCAGCCCTTGTTTTTTAATCGATCAGATTCCACAGTAGATCCAAAAAGAAGTCATTATATAAGGAGAAGTAGAGAGCTACATACTCACAAGTCACAAGTTCTAGCGTTAGCACCAGCGCATACGTCTAAATCTTGTTTTTGCTCCTCCTGCTTCGTTTCTCCAAAGGCTATCTATCACTCGGGGGGGAGAAAATGAGAGCAAGCTGTATTCTTGTCTGTTTCTTTATGTTTCTTGCTGCGTCTTCAGCCCTTCCGGGCAAGAAGAAGCTGTACAAACCGTGCAAGGAATTAGTCCTGTACTTTCATGACATCATTTACAATGGCCAGAATGCTGCCAACGCTACATCAGCAATCGTGGCAGCACCAGAAGGTGCTAACCTAACCATCTTAGCGAGCCAGTTCCATTTTGGAAACATCGCAGTTTTCGACGATCCCATTACCCTCGACAACAATCTTCACTCGCCACCAGTTGGTAGGGCACAAGGCATGTATATTTATGATACCAAAAACACCTTCACTGCTTGGCTAGGGTTTTCTTTTTCCCTTAATTCCACAGACCACCTTGGAACCATAAATTTCATTGGAGCTGACCCAATTATGATAAAGACCAGAGATATATCCGTGGTTGGAGGCACAGGGGACTTTTTTATGCACAGGGGAATTGCTACTATATCCACCGACGCATTTGAAGGCGAAGTGTATTTCAGGCTCCGAGTTGACATCAAATTCTATGAATGTTGGTAAAAAGTATCACACGTGTGAAAACTTGGGTTATGCTTTTGTTGTATGAATAAAACATTATATATAAATATATTGTAGTGATATCCATGCACTATTTCATCTCAATACTTTATAGCTTTGAAACCAGTTGCAGAACTCATGTTCATTTAACATGAACTTAATTCCTTTATCCAAGAAATTGCTTTCTATTACTATCCATTCAATAAGACACTAGTTTCATTATCCAGAGCCAATTTGAATTTCTATTAATTTAACAGGGCATTAATTTTATTAACGTATCCAAACTTAAAACAAGTTGACTTATCACCCGAGATCTAAGAAAATGGTGATATAGGTGTTAAAGATAAGTTTTTCCTTTCCCCCCTCTTTTTTCCATCCCTTTCTTCTCTTTTTATCACAAGAAAACTCTAAACCCTAATTTTGAACTCCATTAACTCCCCTTACAGTTCAGTCTAACCCTTTTTAGTATTTTGATGAGTTTTAGTTTGGATTTTAGTAGTTTTTTCACAAAACATCTCCCTCTCTCCATATGCTTATGATGGACCGTTCAAGAGGAAAAAAGTGGCTTCCTCAACAACCTATCAACCATTTAGTTGGTTGATCACTATTTTTCTCTTCTCCCAATCCTGGATGAATTATTAGACCAACACATAAAGTCTATTATCTAGAGAGAGAGAGAGAGAGAGAGAGAGAGAGATAGTAGACTTTATGTGTTTGCCATTTGTTTTTAGTTAAGTTTATATATACAAGCGATCAACCTAAGAACTTAACTAAGAAAAATGCCTATATTAATTAACTTCTAAATAAACAAAACTTCATTGGAACCTATTACTTAAAACTGTATCACTGGTTTGTGCTATATTGCATTTTGAATTATTTTAGTAATGTAAAAAAATATCTAGATATTGTTGATATATTCTCTAATAAAACATAATCAAACTATACGGGAGTTCATCCAATATGATCTTATCAATTTAATGGTTCAAAGATAACTTCAGTAATTGATAAAAACATGGCTTGATTAAAAAAAATCAAGATTATATTTTTTTTAATATTAAAATGACATCATATTAGATTGACTTTAGATTATCAAAGTCTCATGGATTTGAGGATATCAAGGTCGCCATAAAACGTTTGATTTGAGGCATCCTTCGTTTAGCTATTGAAGCTCTCCAAATCTTGTCCTTATAAAAACTCGAGCTACTTTTCTGATTTAATTCGCGGTTTCTTATTATTTTAGTTCACTTAATGAAAAAAATGAAGTGAGAAATAGACTATATTATAAGTAAATAAATAAATCACGCATACCAGACTTGGTAATATGTAATATATCTATTCAGTCTTTCCTTAAATAGTGTACCAGCTCCACTACTGGATGTGATTTACTATGGTGCTACAGTCTAATATAATGATAGATTAATGATTTTCTTACATTAAAAACTTTTCACCACTTAATTTCAAAGCAAAATTAATCTCCTCACTGTATCAATATATATATTTTCATAAATATTCATCTAACAGTAGGTAAGCGAGTCCCCTACCAATCATGATTTCTATCGTAGGCTTAAAGGCAACACATTAAGAGGAGTTGTTCAAAGAGAATAAAGCAGATTCTTCATCTGGTAGAGTTACCAAACAATGTCTTAAGAGCGAAGCTTCGGTGGATAGCTTTATGCCAAAATCAATGATCAGGCTCTCCTATATAAGGAGACTGAGCATTTAGCACCATCCCATCTGCTTTAAGCACTCCTATTTTCCGTGCATTTAGCAAATGGAAGCTAAGAGACTAGTTTTAGCTCTCTTCCTTCTCTTCTTGCTCTCTAAATCCTCTGCTTTCCCTAGCCGAAAATCTCGAGTTCATAAACCTTGCAAAAGACTAGTCTTCTATTTCCATGACATTATTTACAACGGCAAGAATTCAAAAAATGCAACCGCGACAATTGTGGGGGCACCGGCTTGGGGCAACAGGACCCTATTGGCTAATCAAAACCATTTCGGTGACTTGGTTGTTTTTGATGACCCCATCACCTTAGACAACAATCTGCACTCAGCCCCAGTAGGTCGTGCCCAGGGGATTTATGTATATGACAGGAAAGAAATCTTCACTGCCTGGCTAGGTTTCTCTTTCGTTTTTAACTCTACTGAGCATAAGGGTAGCATAAACTTTGCCGGGGCTGATCCATTGATGAACAAGACTAGGGATGTTTCAGTGATTGGCGGTACTGGAGACTTCTTCATGGCTCGAGGTATAGCCACATTGATGACTGATGCATTCGAGGGCGAAGTTTATTTCAGGCTTCGGGTTGATATTCAGCTGTACGAGTGCTGGTAACAATTTTTGCTTCAAGTGCAACTTCTGATGGCTCTCTTTTCAATCGGTTTTCCAGCCAAAATAAGGTGGTGGTTGTTGCTGTTTTCCTTGGAGTATTGAATCAGGATCATTAAGTGTTTCATAGTTGAAATCAGGTTTTCCAACAAAAGTTGTTGCCTCTTTATGTTTAATTATTGTTACAAGTTTAGTTGGGAGTTTGCCTTTTCAAGTATTATCCATCTAAAAATGAAAAAAAAAAAAAAAAACTTCTTCTTATAACCACCCCTCTACCTTCCTCCACGCGATCGAAGATGGTCCCAGTACAACGGTCCTCCACCCTCGGGAGATAACGCGATATTGTATATTTGGTGGGAGGGAGATTAAAATTATTTTTAATATTAGTATATGAAAATAATTTAAAATTATTAATTTAAAATAAAAAATAAAAATAATTTATTAAGTTTTGGAATTTAATAATTTATGTTTATCTTTATTATGTAGTCTCTCTAAGTATCGTATATTTAGAATTAAGTGTATTTGAATATTAATAAATAATAATTTAAAAGATTAATACTTGTGAGTTGCCATTTTCAAGGGGCATTATCAAGGTTGTCAGTACCATTCCGGTCGCCGTTCTGATTTTTCTATTGGTACGGAACGTTCCGGTTTCGGAGCGTTTCGGCGTGCCATTTCGGGGTTGTACTGTTCATATATATATATATATATATATATATATATATATATAAAATTAAAATATTAATTTAACAAGTATAATTAAAATTCAAGATAAACTAACTTTAAATTATACAATACAAACACAAAATCAAACAAACTTTAGAAACACAACAATAGGTTAATTAAAATAATTTTAATCATAATCTAAAAAAAAAAAAAAGGATTTTAAGGCCGGAACGGAACACCCGGAACGGTACCGAGACGTTCCGGCCGGAATTTGGCCGAAATTTCCGAAACGAGCCGAATTTAAACCGAGATGAAAACGACACCGTTTTATCTCTGTTTTCTTAATAAAACAAAATGTTCCGGCCATTCCGGTCGGAACGAAATGGAATTATTGGGCATTATCATTGCCAAAATTATTGTGAATATGTGCGTGGTTTTTTTCTTTTGTTAGATTGGACCCTTGTAAGATAATAATGACCAGCCCACATAAAGCTGCTGATTCCAAGCTGGCCAACGCAGCCCACATAAAAGCTGCTGATTCCAAGCTGGCCCACGAAGCCCACATAAAAGCTGCTGATTCCAAGCTGGCCCACGCAGCTCACATGTAATTACTGATTCCAGCCATTGATTTTCGTTAATACCTCACACGGGTGTTTGTCTGCGATTATAATACCGGTTGATTTTAATGGTTATTTTTAATTAAAAATATATTATTTTTCATTTTTGATAATTAATTCCTTGAAAGTTTTGGTGCTCCATTTAACAAGATAAATAAACAAAGTTTACAAACGCATCATTTTTTAACGGCCTCAAAAGTTTTGGTTTTGTTATTGTTGTTTCTTTGACTGGCTTTCTGGCTTGTTCATCCAAGCGGAGTGTTTAGGAGGTGCTTTTCTTTGATTTTTTTCTGGTGTCCAGGTTTTGGGTTTTGCGTTTCTATGTGTGTTTGTTAGGTTGGCTTGAGGAGTTTGGTGCTGGCTCGAGGAGTTTGGTGCTGGCTTGGATTCGATTGCTGTTCTTTGATGGGCTGGCTTTGTGCTCTTGGTTCTTCTCTGGAATCGGCGCGCCACGAGATGGTTTTCCTTAGTTTTGTGCTTGTAGTTGTCCAATTTTTCATGGTGGCTGGGTGGTTGCGCAGAGGCTGCTGCTTGGCTGTGACGGGGTTGATAGCCAATTGCCATGATTGTGTATTAAATGCACAGCGGGGTTGTCATTCTACTCCATAAGGAGAGCTGCCTCTCTGTGTCTGGGATTTGACATCCATTTTGGTGGTTGTACTTAAAAGTTAAATCCTTACTCGGTGGTTTTCTTCGCTGTTTCATGTTTCCCGATTTTTATGGAACAAGATTACGCACTAATTTTCAATGCGCTTGATGAGCGATCTTAAAAAAAAATTAAAAAAATATTTTTAATTTAAATTTATTTTTATATTGACAACATTTTTAAAAAATAAAAAATATTATTTTAATATATTATATTTTAAAAAACAACACTTATAAACCATTACTATATTTTTTTTCATGTTGTGGTTTCATTCCTCTTACTTTTATTCAGTAAATATTTAATTTTGAAATCATCACTTGTACTTTTCATTTTTATCCCGTCTTTTAACTTTGTCCTTAATCAATAAATTGCATTCAATTATCTTTAACTTTAACCCGAAAAAGATACAATTGTGAAAAATGAAAACTTTGAGGATCAAATTTCAAAAAACCATAACCATTATGTCCATAATAAAAGACGGTAAATCGTGCTGTGTGTGCATAGTTTTTAGTCCATGTCATTTAGTTTTTTTAACAATTAATATTATTAAGAAATATATATATTCCCTTTAATCGGGCCCACAAAAAAGAGCATAATAATAGTATTAAAATCGGTTAATGTGATGTTTGCAGGTGACTAACTATAGTTATAAAATCCATCGGACTGGACTGGACTGGACGACATCATGACTCTTTAATCTGTACTGGGTTTGTTTTTTAATTGTTTAGAGAATTACCCAATTAATTCTAGATAATTCAAGTCATTTAAGTCAAAACTAGATCAAAACCTTGTGGATAATTTTGCTTCTTTTTTTTTTTAAATAATATATATCTAAAACAATATTATTTTATTAAAATAAGTAATAAACTCAAGTTGATCTAAGAACTGTCATCTCATGGTTAACATGTCAAGCTTCAACCGGTCGTTTTTATACCTATTCCATTAACAATAGCATAATTTGAGTTTTATAGACTTGAAGAACTGACGATACATATATCACCTCACGTAGAAGATTTTGAAAATAAATATATCATTATTAATTTTTGAAAATACTTGGCATATAAAAATTTAAAACATTTTCGGTAAGTCAACACAGATGACAGGCAGATAACGTCAGTGATTAGAATCTTCTAAGCTTGTGTTTCATTCAATCCTCTTGAGTTGTGCACAGTGACCCAAAACATGCAAAGTCTTACAAACACTTACTGAAATAAGACACATAAGAAACTAGTTTCAGAAAATATCAGGTCTACTTTGGGGTTTCAACGCTTGTTGATGCCCTCTCGAGTGTGGTCTGTATAGAATTGCACAAGCAAATCAAATAGCCCAAAATATCAGCAAGTAGTTTTAGTTTTGAATTCTATCTCCAACAGTCTAAAAGCAGAATATGAATCAGTTTCAGTATCCTGCCATTGAAAATCGTCTACTGGGTGAAGAAGTTTTAACAGCAGAGGAGACTATCAATTTTCTTATTATCTTAACATACAGGATTACAAGAGTATATATGGAATAATTAAGATCAAACACCGAAAAGGAGGCTATAATTCTTAACATAAATATTATGAGTGCTTAACTTAATCTAAATACAAATAATTTATATATAGGTTAAACTGAAAGATTTTTCTGTTGAGATTGTGTAATGTACAGTAAAGAGTAGACGAAGAAGAAGCAGAGAGAGAGAAGAAGAGGAGAATTTGTATTTTGTAATTGTTTATTGTTCTCTCACGCATATTGTTGTGTTACAACTACATACTCTATATTTACCCTTAATAAATAAGACTGCATAAATATTATTTAATAAGATTGTCTACCGTTACACAATCAATCTCTATCATGTTATTACAGGCTAACATTATGGGATGTGTACGAGTGAGTTCCTAGATTTAAGCCTTTGTCCTTGTCCACCATCACCAAACTAGACAGCTAATATCACTAATATTGAATACTGATATCGTGTACATCTTCCAATTATACAGGTCTTCCAATAATAGAATAGAATACAATTGCAGGATCTACCAAATCTTCCCATGATGCCAGATAGTCCAATACTGGACCGTGTGCGTTTCAGCCGAAGGGACAATTACCCGGAGGATGATGATGTGGTATTTCTCGTCCTCCAAGAAAAAAAGGAAAGGAAAGGAGGCCATATTGGTAATGTAGAATAAATGATAAAACGCCATGAATAACGAGGTTCCACTGGTATATGATCTGTTAGAGAAAATGAATGATTTTATTCCTGTTATTATTCAATATGCGTGATGCCTTTTCTTCTTGCCAAGCAAAACTGAATTTCGATTGTAGTATATTTGTATACTGTCTGAATTTTCAAGTGCCAGTATACATAGCAAATGGTTCCTCTCTGCTTCGAGACAGCTAAGGATTTCTACTCCCGTGCAGATCTTTAGCTCTTTTCCTTTCAAATGTAAAACCAGGCATCGTCTATGTATTTTCATTTTGGCAGACTGCTGTTTTGGGAGGTTCTTTACTTGGGACATTCTTATCGGAAATGGCAGGTTTGAAATTTCAACTTTCGTTTATAAGCAAAAGATATCCCTTCAAAATATATTTTCCTTGTCTCTGCTACATGAAATTACAGAATGTCCAACTTAGTGCACCCTGATTTTGTCTCTTAAGAAAAGGGCAGTCACACGTATAGGTTTGACTTGTATTGATGTTGGAAAATGATTTGTGTCCACCGGTGATCTTGCGGGGCTTAAAAGGAGATCCCAGTTGATCAACTGTGGGAATGAATCGAGCCACCTAGCATGACACATTGAGGACTGGTCCAGAATCGTCCTTTATTCTGCATATGTTACCATCAAAAATTGTTCGGAACATATTGATGCTACCAGCATCTCTAACTTCCACCATTTAATTCCTGATCAATCATAATTGATATCTGAAACTTTCATTGATAGAAGATATGGAGGTGCAATGAATGTTAGTGGAGCCATTTCCAACTAAACCAGAAGATTTGTATGAATTGTCTAGTCCAAGAATGTAAGGTCTGAAACATCATGGTATTTGTACCTTGAAAATATCCCTCGGTTGGAATAACATGATTAAGCGACCAAAAAAGTTTATCCCATACACTATACTCCAGTTGGAATATTTAACTAGTGGACCTATTTTTCTCTACTCATCTTCATCCTTTGCCATGATTTCTTCAAGGGAACTAGAAGAATACAGTAAGGAATTTTCTCGTTTTCATTTCATGCATAAGGAAACTTGGTCCATCTCAGGCACAGGCCATTGCTTATACTGGAAGGATTCTTTTTCTTGTCTTTGCCTCTACAACACTGGTTGAGATTGTGAGCCTAGGCTTGGAAACTACCCTGAATTTCTTCTAGATATAAAATCCCAGATCATAAATTTCTTGTTAAAATGCAAGTACGAAGAATTTGTAATCAGTGTAATCGGTGTTTATTTTTAATACGAAGTATCCCTTCTGACTATAAGCTAATCTACAAAGGGAAAACCTCGTTATCATCACAGATTTATCACTTCAAGGCTATCCCAAACCAATTCATTTTCTTAATTTCATCCCAAATCCAATGAAAATTAGACAAAGTTGCGTTTCCACGGCAATATACATGCGAAAAGGACTTGATGTTTCCTTGCATGGACGGACAGCGTTGTCTAATTTCGGTTGGAAACAAAATTGATAAATTCGAGAACAATAACGTGTCATGTTACAATAAAAGAAGAGGTTTTTGATCACTTTTATTTTATTTTCTGTTCGCTGACTTTATTTTTCATGCTGGCTACACATTGACAGGTTAAATGCAAGTTCTTAGCTCAAACATGCGTGGAATGTTGCTGTATTTGCTTGGATTCTCTTGCTGCCTGAGAGCTTTGCTATGTAGAAGACATGGCTTGATGGCTAAAAAATCCAAGCAGAGAGGGGGGTGGAAAAATTCTCTTTCTTAACTCTTTTGTTGTCGTGGGGCAACAATTTGTACACATACAAGGGTGGAGAGAAAGAGGTTGGAAAACTTTGGTAGATGTGGCACCTCCACGCCCATCCATGAAAACTTTACAAGAGAACTGAATAGAAAAAAAGTCAAAGACCTAAAAGATGACAAATCCCCCTCCCTGGCCTCCCCTTTTCCTTTTCCATTTTCATCCTCTGCTTCGTACATTTTGCTGATCTGTCCCACTTTCTTTCTTCCTCGATCCCCATGATTATTTAAGTAATATCATTATCAAATACAAAATTCATTGTATTATATACAGTGTGGTGTCAAGCTAATTCCCCACTTCCCCTCTCCGTGTGTGCTTTTCTTTGACTCGGCTTTAAAAAAAAAACTGTTCTCGGTCCATCCTTTGATCGATACTCCCCGTCCCTGGATTTTACATACATCTCATATGATTTCTTGATGGAGATGACAAAGTGTTGTAGATTCCTGAAAATATTTTATCAAATACTCTAGGAATTCCAGGTTTTCGCTGATGCACTCAATATTAATATTAAAATATTCAACTCTTGCAATATCACAGGACTCAGGAATCTAAAAATTCGAAGATTTTTTCTTGCTTGTAGAAAACCCTAAATTTAAATATATAGCAAAGCAAAGCTCCTACAACCATCAAGAGACTGACGATTCTGTGTTTGTAAAATGGGCAGAAAAGTTTAGAGGGCACAAGATCTTGTGGGGTCTTCATGGAGATGCCCGATGGGAGTGACATTAGAAATCTGACACAGACAACCATGCAAATGCAACCAGCCACAATAATTACAGTACGAGACATCAGAGAGACAGTATTATTATATTGAGCTTTTGTTGGTCACATGAAAGTGAGCTTTGCACGTGCAACTTCAGAAACCGAACATTTCAGGGGCATATTCTTCACCGGTAGCTTTGAGAAAAGGGGCATTATCAACCATTCTCCACTATCATTCCCTATTCTGGCAATATTAAAATGACAGCCGGATTGGAAAACGGGAGGGAGGGAGGGAAAGTGAACTTAAAAAAAAAAAAAACACCTTTTTCATAAATACCAAACAACCAAATGAGATAATGCGTCCAATGTAAATTTATTTCTTTATTGCCGGTGTCATGGTATTAAATAATTATATCTACCCTTTATTGAACACTGAATAAATTAGTTTAATTTCGAAGACATAGATGGATTCAAGACTATGGACAGCGTGCTTTTATCTCATACTTCCTGCGATGAATGGCATGGGATAAGATTTCACGAGAGGAATCAAATTCTTTGACTGTTTTTTGTTTTGCTGATATGAAATTTGCCAAATTCCGTTTACATGTATGTATTGAAATCTCTGAGCACCACTGCTTTTTTCTGTACAAGCTTTTCGCTGTTTCTGGGTAATGAGCTACCTTAATTATGATGCACTTGGAAGTTGCGTTGCATGAATCTTGTCTTTCTCAAAAGCCAACCATAGAAAACGATGTAGCCTTTCCAGATATTTTTAGTACAGACCAGTGTTGTGTGTGAACCACATTTTTCAGCAGCAAGCATTGCGCGTGCTTGAGCTGCGTCAACTCTTTTTTTCTCTCTTCAATTTTAGCACGCGCAAAGAGGGACACCAAATATATTTTTCTCTTTTTTTTTTTATTTGAAATCTTTATAAAAAATATATATTTTGATTTAAACTCAAAATTTATTATGTCAATCATAATTTTTTTTTTAACATCATATCATGTTTGTTTCTTGAGGATATGAGCTAAATCAACCAAACCCATAAATCTAACTTCTCACCTTGTGCTTAGGTTTTCAATAAATAAATTCTAGCTTTTGATTTTTAAGAGATATTTGGTACGGTATTTCAAGAGTATTTTTGAAAAACAAATAAAAATAAATTATTTTTTTAATATTTTTATGTGCTGATATTAAAAATAATTTTTTTAAAAATAAAAAATATCATTAAAATACATATCTGGATGAAAAATATTTTAAAAAATAACTACATCAGACTCTCAAAAGTCACTTTAATCATTAAAAAGATCTAGTTTTTATTAAGTTTTTATTAGGCAATAAATTCCTTAAAAAAAAAACAATCTTTAAAATGGATGTCCCTTTTTTACCATGGGCCTAAATTTACAAACAGAAAATGATTAAAAGGAGCCTCTCTACAACGCGCTCCTGATGAGCGTTGTTGACATCAGAAATTGTTTTGGCGGGCGACGTGGTGACAAGCGAAAACCGCTAACCGCGCGGGGCATTGACCCCACGAGGAGACTCGCTTCTCGAAGGGTTCTTTTAGTTTGCGTGTGGGGTCCACACTAAACCCAGACCGAGCACCATGAACGGCTACGAGCCGCTGCCGACTACTCGAACTAACAACCAAACTAAAATAAGTATCCTAACAATACAAATAATTTCAATTAAGTTTCGGATTTTCAAAACTAGGCAATATGATCCTGAAACTAAAGCCTGCCCTCGTGTTTTTCCTTGATTGCCCAGCTATTCTCGTGCTCAATTTTACGCGATAATATTAATCTTCTCACCAATCAATTCCTTGCATATATTTTCTTAAATAATATTTTTTTTTTACTATGCATGGTTTATATGTTTCATTATTAATAACAACAACACTTTTATTTTAGCAACATTTGATTAAAAAAAATAAAATACTAGCATGTGATTTCAATGGAATTTAAATGTATAAAATTGCGCCGATTGGATTTTTTGAATTTTATCATATATGATAAAAAAAATATTAATACTGTTTTTTTAATTATTTTAGCCAGGAAGCTTGTGTGGGCTAAATTGATCAGCTCATGAAAGTTTCAGGAGCGTAGAGAATAAAATGAAAGTTGAAAGACTTGTTTGTAGTTTTCCAGATATATAAAATAAAACGCATGTCTGTTTGACATGCCATTGTGAGAAGCGTGGGGCCTACTTTGGCAGTTCTCGGTATCTTATTGCTACGCGCAACCTAACTTGATTGACCTTAATTACTCTCCCTCTACCGGTTTCGTTTTTTTTGTTTTACTACCTACGTATCATTGCCAGCATGTCGTCTTACATTCGATGGATGCTATTTAATCTCTCTCTCTCTCTCTCTCTCTCTCTCTCTCTCTCTCTCTCTCTCTCTCTCTCTCTTAGAATATTAAAATTATTTAAAAAATATTATTTAATATTTTTTAAAAAAACTGGTCAAATATAATTTAAAATGCATTATAATTATTTTCACCCGGTATCAATATTAAATCCTGCACCCCGAGTAAATAAATAGATGGATTTTTAGGATTTGTTTTATATAATATTGATTTTTTTAATCAAAATATTTAAATAAAAAAATAAAAATAAATTGCTTGTAAAAATCACATAACATCAACAAATGAATACAAAGAAGAGATAAAACCTTACTTTCTTATAAAAATGTAAATGCATCCCATTAATATAAAAAATATTAAATGTGGCAACCAAACAAATCCCATGTGACAAATAAAAGTAATAAATACCATAAAAATGCGGGGGGGAATCTGTCTCCACCGATTGATATTCTTCAAAACTAATTATTAAATTAAACTTTCCATATAACTGATGTAGTTTCTCTTCTTCCCTATTATTTATTTTTTTTTAAAAAAAAGAAAACAAAATATAATAATTAACTGCATCTAGCATTTAATAAAAATAAATTAAAACCCCAAAACGAAATGGAACGTGGGTTGTAATGACTTTAGCACGTGTACCACCACCCCCGACGTCTCCTTCTTTTCTTCTACTTGTCTTTCCCACCTATCCCTCTCTTCATTTTTTCGCGTCTCTCGTCTCTCTATTTCCTCTCACTCTCCGCCTCCTCTTTTTTATCCCTCTCGCCGCTGGAGCTTCTAAAATCCCTAAGCCCCCCCTCATCGTTTGATCCGTCCGCGCAATCTCCACCCTTGATTCTGTTGGTTCCAATCAAATCTCGAGGTACTTATAATTAACTTCTTAATTTCGGATTTTTCTCTCTCGAATCGGAACTATTGTGATTCACGTTCTGTCTGGCTGTTGAGAAACTGAAGGAAAGCATGATAAGTCAGAGGTTTTCTTTGTGTTTCTTAATTAGTTGAGATGAGAAGTTCTAGCTCCAGGTAGTTAAAGAGTTGAGCTTTATCGGTATTGGCTTTGTTTTCATGTTTTTTTAAGCAGCCAAACAGGGTAGAATTTTGATTTCTTTTATCAAGTCCCATGTTTTTTTAGCGTGTTTAGCGAAGCTGCTTAAAACTCGTAATAACTTCTTTTTATTTCTTATTGGTTTGCTCGATTAGCTATAAAGGAAGACTGGAAAACTTTTTGCTGGCTTAAACTTCTAAAGCCCTTTATATGTTTCATTCTTGCTCTCTAGATCTCAATTCGAATATTTGATTTTTGTTCTATTTTCCTAAGTTGATGTGATTATTGTTTTTAATTGAGATTCTGGATAGATAATCAGTGAGTATGCTCCATTTTGAATTACGGCAAGAACAAATGTGTCTGGTTTCGTTTTGTGAATGATGTTTGGATTCTGTTGGTGGATTATATTTGAGCTGATATGCTGTTTCCGTTATAATTGATGTTTGTTTCTCTTCTTACTCTCAAGGATGTTTATTAAATTTTGACTTGCTGTTCAACTTTGTTGCTAATTTTTACTCGTTCATTGTTGATTATTATCGATTTCTGTTCTTTTTTCCTCTTAGATCTGCTGGTGGCACCTGGTGGTTGCGTTTTGTCTCTGCTTTGCTTCTTTTTGAAGATTTTTGCCCCATTAGGGTTAGATGAAATTCATTGCTTTTACTTTGAGTATTATTTATGTATTGACTGAATAATTTACAATAGTTACCGCACTAGAATTGTTTTCTTATCTTATTTCTCTAACCATAAGAGTCCCTGATGGATTCCTAGCCTGATTGATGCAAAGCCTCTTGGTTGACTTTGGGAGTATTTGCATTCGTGAACTCTGATGTTGATTCTTATTAAACTCTTAGTGTGTATTTCATGTTGTCTGCATAAGTACTTCTAGAGCAACTTGTTTTGCTTTAGTTTCTTTCTTTTTTCTTTTCACTTTTGTTTCGTTTTAGTGGGAGTTAATTGTTGCAAGCTTACAAACATTAACTTAATCTCATGAGATGACATTGAATCTGGTTGCATTTACTTTTAGGTAATGATTTGACATATTTTCTCTAACCATAGGACTTCTTGTGAAACAGGATGGTTGACTGCCATACCTTTATAAAGGAATATAGTGTGCCCAGATTCATCCTCTTCAGTTGCAACTAATCATCCTACTTCTGGTTTAAACTGCTTAATAAGAAAATGGACCGTTGTGATACATCTGGATTTGTCAGTGGGGGTGGGATGTACCCTTTCAGAGACATCTAACCCTAGTTCTGTAGCTAATTTTTTCGACGTCTAACCTAGTTTTGTAGTTTATTTTTCTTGACCCCAGAAGTCAGGTGAACTGTTCATTAAGATTGATCTCAGGTTTGGAAATCACTTTTTGTTTAGCCATCACTTCATGGACAACAGGTTCCGGAACCTTGGTTTCACTGCTGATTGCCCTTCAAATGCATCCAAGATTTTGGGCAGTTCAGTTCCCATTGGAGTTGGAGGAGCTGGCACCAGATTCAGTGCAGACACTGTCTTGCGCCTTGATTCCCTAGGATCTTCAGTTCCCTATGGGTCTCCCTCTAAGGGTATTAAGCGGAAGCGGAATTTGATTGATGGATCCATGCGCCAAAATGTTGGTTCTTCACTATCCCTTGGGCTTCGCCGCTCTTCAAGTTCTTCTGACAGTAAGGGGAGTTCAGCAACTGCTTGCACAGCAATGTCTTCTGCCAAAGAAACTGATGAAGAGTCCTCAATGGATCTTGAACTGGATTTCTCTCTCCATCTTGGCAACGAGAAGATGTCGAGCCCGAAGAAGCCTGCTTGTTCAAATCTCAAAGGAATGGAATTGCAGCCCAAGGTTGACTTGGAGTTGAGTCTCTCCACTGGTCCTTCTGAATCTGATATTACTAGCATCCATCTACACTCTAGTTCACTTGAATTTGGCATGGATATGCCTCTGGCAATGGATGGAGCATCAAATGTGGATGAACGATTGACATCATGTAGTTGGAAATCAGGGATTACATTGCTTCCATTGCAGATTTCCCAGAACAAAGAGGCTAGCTTCTTCAACCAGATTCCAAGAAATAGGGATCCTGCTTCCAGTTTTCCAGACCGCTTATCTAATGTGATAATGCCAAAAAGTTCAGTCACTTGCACTTCTGGGATAACACAGCAGCAGCAACCATATCAACGCTGTGCCAGTTCAAAGTTATGTCAGGTTGAAGGATGTGGAAAGGGTGCCAGAGGTGCTTCTGGCCGTTGTATTTCACATGGTGGAGGCCGAAGGTGTCAGAAAGCAGGCTGTCACAAGGGAGCTGAGGGCCGAACAGTGTACTGCAAGGCCCATGGGGGTGGACGCCGTTGTGAATTCCTTGGTTGCACAAAAAGCGCAGAAGGTCGCACAGATTTTTGTATTGCCCATGGTGGTGGCCGGAGATGCAGTCGGGATGGTTGTGCTCGAGCTGCCAGAGGAAAATCTGGTTTGTGCATCCGACATGGTGGGGGTAAGAGATGCCAGAAAGAAAATTGCACAAAGAGTGCAGAAGGTCTATCTGGTCTCTGCATTTCTCATGGAGGTGGTCGTCGATGCCAATTCTTAGGATGCACAAAAGGGGCACAAGGGAGCACCATGTTCTGTAAGGCACATGGTGGGGGGAAACGCTGCACAGCTCCAGGATGCACCAAGGGTGCTGAAGGGAGCACTCCTTTTTGTAAAGGCCATGGAGGAGGAAAAAGGTGTGGCTTCCAAGGTGGTGGGGTTTGTAGTAAGAGTGTACATGGAGGGACCAACTTCTGTGTTGCACATGGAGGTGGAAAGAGGTGCGCTGTACCTGAGTGCACAAAGAGTGCAAGAGGACGTACAGATTTTTGTGTCCGTCATGGCGGTGGAAAGAGGTGCAGGGCCGAAGGATGCGGTAAAAGTGCTCAAGGCAGCACCGATTTCTGCAAGGCACATGGGGGAGGGAAGAGATGCTCTTGGGGTCATCCTGGGTCAGAATATGGTAACCTACCTTCTGGTCCTTGTACCTCATTTGCAAGGGGTAAGACAGGTCTCTGTGCACTTCACAGCAGCCTTGTGCAGGACAAGAGGGTTCATGGTGGTGTCACCTTGGGACCTATGGTCCAGGACCCTAAAACTAGCCAGTCTGAGAAGATGAAAGTTGCCACTGCCAAGGACATTACTGTCGATATTGTGAAGATGGGTACTGGTACAGGGGATTCAACGGCCCAAACTACTTCTGGTTTGAAACATTTTGGAGTCACAAATGCTCATCTCTCTGCCAGGGAAGCAGGCCTCTCATCAAAGCCAGCTTTTGTATCAGAAGGCAGGGTGCATGGAGGCAGTTTGATGGCAATGCTTGCTGGTGGTTCTGGTGTTGGCTCATGCAGCGACCGAATTGTAGCTGGAGATCCATCAGAACCAAGAAAATCATATCTTATGACTCAGAATTGGATGTAGGACTTCTTTCACTTGTGTTTGATTTGTTCATAGCGAGTGGAAGACTTTGAAGGTGGTTGGGTCCTTCAAATTTGTTTGGTCTAGTCTGTTGGTGTGTAGACCTTGTTCTCATTCTTTTGTCAAGATGGAGAGGACATGCATGAACCCTGCACCCTTGTGTGGAAAAACCAAGTAGGTCAGTCAGCATTGAGTCAGGTCTGGTGTTCTTTTATTGTAAATATTTTTCTCGTCAGCAGGTTGTGGTGTACTCAGGTTGTTGCCTGTAATGTCGGTCAGCTGTCAAACATTCTGGTGTTAATAAATCCTTTAAGCAGTATCGTGTTAGTGCTTCCGTGGTTAAGGTTTTGAATTTTATTTCTGGTTAGAGCTGCTTTACAGTTGAACCTGTCTTTCAGAGTGGATACCCTGCTATAATTCAACAGCTGTTAGTGGATGCCCAACAAGCTGCGTTGTATACTTGTTGGATATCCCAATCCTTATATGGGCGAGTTTATTTTATTGGGATGTTACCTGGATACCAAATCCTGCAAGGGTTTGCACGATTCAGGAAATGGTTTCCTTCGAAGTTCGAGTGCAGTACTGATGACAATGACTTGTATCCCGGAAATGATACCAGTATGAGAAGGCCCCAACGAATACTGATTTAGACAATAGGCCTTGATATCTTCGAGAACCACCATACTTGAAAACTCGAGATGCTGTATAATATACTTAGAAAAGATCCATGGACCTCTCAAAGACCTAGCCCGCCCATAGGACTTGCAATGTCTTGCTTGTTTTCAATGACGGGCCTAGCTCTGGTTGCTGGGATCATTCCAAGCTTGTTGGACCTGTAACAACCAACACCTGATCAAGGGACCAACACCTGATCAAGGGAGACTTCAGCCTTTAACCCGTCCTGTCGGAGAAGTAATTTGCTTCTCGTGGTGAGAATGTGAGGAAACTAACTTCATGATGCTAACTCGTGGGCTGCCAGGCCATGATTTTCGAATTGAATTCGTTAGGACTAGATATATTCATATGGGTCTGTTTGGGAGGGCGGTTACGGTAGCTTTTGAAAATATTTTTCGTGCTAAAATATATTAAAATGATGTTTTTTTTTAAATTATTTTTGACATCAACACATTAAAATAATCTAAAACATCAAACTGTTGTTTTTTTTTTAAAAAAAAAAAGAAAGAAAGAAAAATAGCAAAACACCATTTGGGTTCCCACCCTAACGGGCACTAAGGTAAAACAAATTAGAAATGTAACTGTTAAGAGAAATTAGTTTCGAACAAACAGCACGGCAGCAAGGATTTATTGCATCTACTTTTTAAGCCATTGTTAGTGTATGTATCTATGTTACGAATCACATCTAGCCCTTGTTTTATATCATAAAGTTAATAATAGCTTAGTCCCTTTATTTTAATATAATTGATTGATTAATCTTCATTATTTTATAAATTATATTTGCAATCCCTGAGTTTTGAAATGTATATTTATTTATTTATTTTCATTAGAGTAGAAGAAACAGAAGAAAAATGATCAAGATGGGAAGGTTTAACTAGGCAAGAAGGCATTTTGGATAAAAACAAAATACTAAATTGAGGATGGTCAAATATGGTCGAGGAACAAGTTAATTATTTTCTTGTTTGTTTGCTGGAAAATAGTTTTTTTTATGCATAAAAAAAAGTTCAGATTTTTTAAATAATTGAAAGTGAATTATTTTATGATATTCAGTGGTGTCATTGATTTTAATCATTTAAATTTAGAAACATTATGCTACTTATAAAAAATGTTTTTTTGGTTAAAATAAATTTATAATTACATTTCAATTAAAAACATATTTTCTTATAATTTAAATCACTTGAATTTTTTAAAATTACTTGAAAACTAAAACATATGGGGTGAATACTATGAAGTCGGCATTGTTCATCCCTCACAAGACACTATGGATAGCCTTGATCATTTTTTAAAAATCAATTTCGTCCTCAAGATTTTATTTTGTAAGATTTTATCCTAATTAAAAGAAAATTGATTTGGATTTCTTAGGTAATGATGAAATTGAAATAAAAGAGATTGAAATTAAAAAGGTATCAAACATGAATGTCATGCTAGAAGCTTGACTAAAGATACATTTTGGTATTTTAACTTCAGAAATAACATAAGTTATATGATTTTGGTGCCTCAATTTTTTTAAAATCAAGTTTGGTTTTAAATTTAATTTTTTTTAACATGTTGTATAAATAAAGCTTATGAGAGTATATCTTCAATAAGAAGATTCTAAGCATGAAAAATTTGCTTGAAATTATTGCTACCAAATCCCTAATAAATGGAGTTCACAACTATTTATTATGGAAAGGCTTGTATACTTTCAATGACAAGACACCTATCATTATGAAGAAGATAGTGGAGAATTATGTTAAAGCAGAGAAACTAATATAAGTAACGTGTCATTATTATTTTTAAATAGTAGAATCTCTAAAATATCATTAGTCTCCTCCCAAGGAAAACACTCATGATCACTTAATATTTCATGGACTCTTGACCACACATCTCACCACCATATGAATTGATGTGTTGGTCATCATATAAGAAAAATAATTCATGTAATATCCAACTCCAATAAAAAGTCGTTCAAATATACACAATTCTAATAATTTTTATTTTTTCACCATAATCATTGGTATAACAATAAAAGGTGAGAGACAGAAAAAAAAGAAAAAGATTGATCTTTAGATGATATCTTCAATAATATAAAAAAAAGACATGACTTAAACAAATAGGGAAAAGATCTTCATAATGCATTGTTTAAGATAAGATAAATTTTAGAAATTATATTTTCATTGTCTTTTTTCTTAAATAAAAAAATAATAGTGATTTTTCAAGCATCCAAAAAGTGTCTCCATGAAAATCTTTATGTTTCCATTGAAATGTTTCTATGAAATATCCATTACATAATTTCTAATTGTTCTAATTGTACCCCCAATTGGATTTAAATTTGTAATTTTGTGCAATTGTACCCCTGTCCGAATTTCAACATTAGCCTTAACTTTGCGCGCCTTTTCATTTTGATCCCTAGACTTTGATTAATGCAATTTGACCCTCAATTGACTAATGAACTTTCAATTGTCTTCAATTTGGCCTTTAATTTGCGCAATGAGCATGAAAAAATTCAATTGGGTTTGCAAAAATTATGATTTTCTCAATTGAGCCCGAATTAAATTTGAGAATTAAATTTTTTATCAATTAAGCCCTTAATAAAATTAATTTGATCAATTTAAAGTATAATTAAGTCCTTGCATTTAATTAAAATTTTCAATTGGACCCCAAACTAATTCTCAAAGATAACAATACTTAAAATTAGCCCATGATTAAATCAAATTGGCTTATTAAAAATATAATTATGATTCTTGACTTAATTTTTCTTTGAATTTTTATTTTCTCTCTTTTTTGGGCACAACAGAAATACGATTCGGCTAAAAAAATATTCAAAATTTTCACCCCTTTTATTTTATTTTAGTTTTTTTTATTTTATTTTGGGGAGTAACCCAAGAATTAGGTTACAACACTAAGCATGAAAAAATTGCTTGAAATTATCGCTACCAAATCCCTAATAAATGGAGTTCACAACTATTTATTATGGAAAGGCTTGTATATTTTCAATGACAAAACACTTATCATTGTGAAGGTAATGGAGAATTATGTTAAAGTAGAGAAACTAATGTAAGTAATGTCCCACCATCATTTCTAAATAGTAGAATCTCTAAAATATCATTAGTCTCCTACCAAGGAAAACACTCATGATCACTTAATATTTCACGGACTCTTGACCACACATCTCACCACCATATGAATTGATGTGTTGGTCATCATATAAGAAAAATGATTCATGTAATATCCACCTCGAATAAAAAGTGGGTCAAACATACATAATTCTAATAACTTTTATTTTTTCACCATAATAATAATAATAGGTACAACACTAAAAGGTGTGAGACGGTAAAAAAAAATTAAAAAAATTGATCTTTAGATGATATCTTCAATAATTAAAAAAAAAAGACAAAAAATTAAAAAAATTGATCTTTAGATGATATCTTCAATAATTAAAAAAAAAAAGACTTGACTTAAACAAATAGAGAAAAGATCTTCATAATGCATTGTTTAAGATAAGATACATTTTAGAAATTATGTTTTCATTGTCTTTTTTCTTAAATAAAAAAATATTAGTGATTTTTCAAGTATCCAACAAAGTGTCTCCATGAAAATCTCTATGTTTCCAATGAAATATCCATTACAAAGTTTTTTTGTTTCTATTTGAGTTCTTCAAGTCTCCATGATTATTTATCTTCAAAAAAAAGTTCAAGAATATCTTTTTTCAAGTCTTAAAGACCATTTGTCTCCAAAAACGATCGAGTCATTTTTTGCTACCATTTTCATCTAAAAAATTATTCTTAAATTCCTTTATAATTCAACTCGCTTTTTATCACTAGACTATTTCACATAAACAAAAAAAAATCTTTTTTTTATTGCAAAAACTTGGTATAGAATTACATGAAGAAACCTCATACAAGGAAAAAATAATAAAAACGAGAGGTGCTCTAATGAATACTTTTAGTTATGGTAACAATGTTATACAATCCTAACCTAAAAAGATAATAAATGTAGAATAAGTATTGTTTTTCCTTTTAATGGTAATATTTATTTAAAATACTTGGGGGCAAATGATGATGCAAGAATGATAAACTCTTTCTTGAGAAAAAAAAAAACTCCAATTGACCCAAGCTGTTGGACTTCCATTTACTTGAGTTAATAACCAAGTGGTTGGAATCCTTGCAACCAATTAGGCATGGCCTAAATGATTGGAAATTTTATAACCTAAGGACAACCCAAACTAGTATTGCCTCAGTATGAACACTTTACCAACACTCTCTCCAATGTATTTTTCTAGGTCCCAAATGAGTTTCTCGCATAAACTTTTCATGTATGTTCTGCACACATGTTTTTTTTCTATGTTTTATTTTGTACTTTTTATGTAGAGTGGATACCCATTTTCTAGACAATAATCTCATATTGTCATCAATATTGTAGAAATCTGATTTTTTTAGCTGAAATGAGCGAAATAGAATCGGCAGGATTCTATGAGATCCGATAGTATGGTGGAAAGTAATATATATTTACTACCATGCTATCTGTTTTTGTTATTCCACTATATAAAGTTGTGCTGTAGAAAGATGTGGGCTTAATATGGATCAATCTTGAATGTCATCTTCATCTTCATATGTGATAAGGAATCAGATCCTATCCTTTAATTTTAGCTGATTTATTATTATCTTGTAAGATATACGTTATGTTTATTTACTTCCTATTATATAGGATCTGCCAACTGTATATACTATATATATTGACAATCAATCACCTCAAGAGATTATTGAGGGATTACAGCCATTCTTAAACATTATTATGGTATCAGAGCACGTTTAAGTTTAAGTTTTTTTTTTTTCTTCTTCATGGCTGCGTCGTCCTCATCACCTTCTCTTCCGCTGAACACGATGGTGCATATGCTTACCATCAAACTGACCTCCTCAAATTATTTGTTATGGAGAAATCAGTTTATACCACTGTTAACAAGCCATGATCTCCTTGGATTTCTGGATGGTAGTATCTCAGTCCCTTCTCCTAAGATTACTGGTACTGATGGCTCTACCCAGGTGAATCCAGCCTATATTTCTTGGCTGAATACAGATCAGACTTTACTAAGTCTCCTCTATTCTTCCCTCACGGAGGAATCTATGAGTGAGGTACTTGGTCTGAAACATGCTCATGAAGCCTGGACTGCCCTTGAATCCTCCTTCTCTCACAGATCAAAGACACGGGAGCTTCAAATCAAGGACGAACTTCAATTGATGCAACGAGGGTCCAAATCAGTGGCTGAATTTTCTCGCCTCTTCAAAGGACTCTGCGATCAACTGGCAGCCATTGGTCGACCCATCGATGATTTGGACAAAGTGCACTGGTTCTTAAGAGCTTTGGGTCCAGATTTTAAAATCTTCTCCACCACAATGCTTTCCCAGTTTCCATTACCTTCTTTTGCAGATATCATTCCGAAGGCCTTGAGTCATGAAATCTTTGAAAGATCTGTTAATCAACAATCTCATCCCACAGCCTTTTATGCCCAGCGTCAGTTTTCTAATTCCGGCGTCAGAACAACATCCAGATCCTCTTACAGAGGAAAGCCCAGATTGCCATCTGCCTCTGCTTCAAAATCCAATTTTTCTTCAGTTTATTGCCAGCTTTGCGACAAAGAAGGACACTTGGCTAAACGTTGTTGGACATACCTTAATTTAAAGAAAAAGCAATCTGCCAATCTTGCTGAAGCATTCTCTGCTTGTTCTCTCCCGGCCTCCTCTGACTCTGCTTGGTATCCTGATTCTGGCGCCACCTCTCACATGACAAATGATCCCGAGGGGGTTGATACACCTTCACTTTATTCTGGTAATGAAAGGGTGATGGTTGGTAATGGTCAGTCTCTTTCCATCTCTCACACTGGCTCCGTTTCCTCTCTTGTTCCACACAGTCCATTACTTTTATCTAATGTCTTGGTTGTTCCTGGTATTACCAAAAAGCTTATTTCCATCAGTCAACTTACAAAGGAGAATAATTGTAAAGTTATCTTTTTTGACTATGGTTTTATAATACAGGACCGGACCACAGGAGTAGTGCTGGGAGTCGGCAGATGTGAAAATGGCTTGTACGTTCTCCAACAACATCATCATGCCCTTGCTTCCATAATCCTTTCCAATAAAACACGCGTGTCTTCTCATTTGTGGCATGCTCGTCTAGGTCATCCTAGTTTTCGTACTGTGGATTCTCTCATCAAGTCAGGTTTTATTTCCTGCAGTGATAAAATAAATGCTTTGGACTCTAGTTTATGTGTTGGATGTAACCTTCGCAAAAGTCATCGTTTACCCTTTTCACTTAATAATACTCGTTGTGATTTGCCTTTTGATCGTATACACTGTGATTTATGGGGTCCTTCGCCCGTTTGTTCCACCACTGGTTTTCGATATTATGCAGTGTTAATTGATGATTGTACCAGATTTAGTTGGTGTTTTCCACTAAAACATAAATCTGATTTTTTTGATACATTTATCAAATTTCAAAAGTATATTAAGACTCAATTTTCATCTCAAATTAAGTCTTTCCAATGTGATGGTGGAACCGAATTTACCAATAATAAATTTCGCTCTCACTTAACATCTTGTGGTATTGTGTTACGAATTGCCTGTCCTTATACACCCAGTCAAAATGGAATTGCTGAACGTAAACACCGACATGTCACCGAAACGGGCCTCACTCTTATGTTTCATGCATGTGTTCCATTGTCTCTTTGGGTTGAGGCCTTCTCGACAGCCGTTTATCTCATCAACCGACTCCCCTCACAAACTCTTGCTGGCAAAACTCCATACGAGCTCCTGTTTGGTAAATATCCTGACTACACTATGCTTCGCACCTTTGGATGTTTATGCTTTCCTTATTTACGAGATTATGCTCCTAACAAATTGTCTCCCAAATCTAGTCCTTGTGTTTTTCTAGGTTATAGCCCCCTTCACAAGGGTTTTCGCTGTTTTGACCGCAAGACACAACGTCTTTATATCTCACGTCATGTCCAATTTTATGAAACTACATTTCCTTATGCGGGTGATATTGTTCCTCAAACTCATAATTCCACACCATATATCATTTTCTCTGATTTTTTGGACTCCCAGAATACAGTGGCTCCTGTCTCGCCAAATTCTTTATTGTCTTCTCCTATTTCGACTCCTACTTGTTTGCCATGCAGTGATAATCCTGTCGACTTCTGTTCTCAGACGTCTCCTGTTGCTACTAATATACCATGCACTAGTCCGTCCTCTTCATCCATTCCAACTCCTCTCATGACGACTTCTACCAACCTTCACCCAATGGTTACTAGAAGGAAAGCTGGTATATCTAAACCTAAGGCATATCATGCATTAACCATTTCACCATCTTCTCAGTTTTTTCAGGTACTTCTTGCTCTTAATGAGCCTCGGGGCTTCAAATCTGCTATCAAACACCCTACATGGCTTTCGGCTATGGATGCTGAAATACAAGCCTTAAAGACCAATGATACGTGGGACCTTGTCCCGCGTCCTACACATCATAATGTGGTTGGTTGTCGCTGGATCTTTAAAACCAAGCTCCGTTCTGATGGATCCATTGAACGTCATAAGGCCCGTCTTGTGGCTAAAGGCTTTTCCCAAATTCATGGCCTTGATTTTGAAGACACATTCAGTCCTGTGGTGCGCCCTGCTACCGTTCGGATTATTTTATCCCTGGCAGTCTCTTCTGGATGGCCCTTACATCAATTAGATGTTCAAAATGCATTTCTTCATGGTCATCTCTCTGAATTGGTCTATATGGATCAACCACCTGGCTATACAGACCCCCGGTTCCCTAACCATGTATGTCGACTAAAGCGTGCTCTGTATGGCCTCAAACAAGCCCCTCGTGCTTGGTTCCAACGCTTTAGCTCATTTTTACTTCAGCTGGGTTTTCTTCTCAGCAAGGCAGATTCCTCTTTGTTTGTTCATCAATCCACAGCTGGCATCGTTTATCTCTTGCTATATGTAGATGATATGGTTCTTACTGGTAGCAATCCATGCCTGATCAAGACTCTTATCACACAGTTGTCTAGTGAATTTGCCATGAAAGACTTGGGTTCTCTCCATTATTTCCTTGGTGTCGAGGTCCAACATAATTCAGATGGCTTATTTCTTAGCCAAACCAAATATGCTCTTGATCTACTCCAACGTGCTGACATGATTGAGGCCAAACCCATTACCACTCCTTATGTGGTCGGCCAACATCTCTCAACTGAAGGAAAGCTATTTTCAGATCCCACTCTATTTCGGTCTCTTGCAGGTGCTCTACAATACTTGACCATTACTCGCCCTGATCTCTCATTCAGTGTCAATTCCATTTGCCAATATATGCATGCTCCGACTGAAGATCACTTTCGTGCACTCAAACGCATATTGCGTTATGTTAAAGGGACGGTCCATCATGGCCTTCAACTTCATCGAACCCATTCGCGTGACTTGATTGCTTACTCTGATGCTGACTGGGCTGGTTGTCCTGATACCCGTCGATCTACCACGGGTTATCTTATTTTCTTTGGTCCCAATCTTGTCTCCTGGTGCTCCAAGAAACAATCCATTGTTTCCCGCTCCAGTGCTGAAGCAGAATATCGATCCTTAGCTGTAGCCACTGCAGAAGTAGCTTGGATTGTTCAACTGCTTCGTGATCTCCATCCATCCCTGCCTTCACCCCCGAAGATGCTTTGCGACAATAAAAGTGCTATCTTTATGGCAGTCAATCCGGTCACTCGGCCTCGATCCAAGCATATTGCAATTGACTATCATTTTGTTCGTGAACTCATTGCCAATGGTTCTTTAAAGGTCGCTTTTGTTCCCTCCCATCTTCAACTTGCTGATTCATTTACGAAAGGAGTCTCAAAACCCCAGTTCCTCCTTTTTCATCACAAGCTTCACGTGGTTCCTTCTTCCATGCTCAGCTTGACGGGGGGTGATAAGGAATCAGATCCTATCCCTTAATTTTAGCTGATTTATTATTATCTTGTAAGATATACGTTATGTTTATTTACTTCCTATTATATAGGATCTGCCAACTGTATATACTATATATATTGACAATCAATCACCTCAAGAGATTATTGAGGGATTACAGCCATTCTTAAACATTATTAATATGTAGAATATTTAAGGTTCAAATTTGATTTCTTTTCTTCATATGTCTGACTTGTGTCGGTTCCAATTAATCTGGAATAGTTGAAAGGCGCCTCCCGAACGCCTCTTTCGTTTTCTGTTGTAAAACCACAACTAATGCTGCTGCTCATACTTTAGATTCTTATAAGCTGACACAAGATACGAAAAAACTTGAAAACTTTTTTATTATTATTATTGTTCCAGGTGATTACAAGTCACAGCATCTATTAGAGACCATAATATTTTCACTCTCTAATTTATGTATATATTCTTTTTTTGATAGTATAACTTGCACATTAGGAATGTATCAGAATCTTTATATTTTCCAGCTATACACCCTCATGATTGAATTTGGCCATCTTTGAAAGCTCATCGACTACTTCAACCAAGTGATCGAGCCTAGCAACAAACTCAATGAGTAAGGAAGTAAAATTGGCAAGTGACAATGCCGCGGTGCTCTCCAATGCTTTCATTCTTGGCAGAAAGTCCGTACTGGGACCTCCTTCTTCTTCAAAAGCATCCACTTCCCTTGATGGCCATGAATGGAGTCTTCGTGACTGTTTCCTCATCATCTCATGGTAGGACTCTGTCTGTTGTGGAGTCCCTGGAGGCACGTTATGGTTTGTTTGACTCAAGTTCTTTTCTACACTGTTACTGTCAAACTCAGTCAATGGATTCGAGAGGTCGTACTGGGTGGTTGAAAATGTGACGGAGAGCCTGGTAAGTGGTTTGGAAGAGTTGTCAGGAGGATCGAGATTAGATGTCAGGAGATAAGAGTGCATGTCTATGGCTCGTTGCAGGCGCTCCGTTGAGCTATGAACCTTCTTTAGTAGTGAGGTTTTGAGGCTTCTCTTCATGTTACTAATGTCTTTGCCCAGGCTTCTAACGAGCTCTGCAGCATGTGTTGCTGCTTCCTGAATCTCTGAGTAGAACGTGAGCCGGAGGTTGTAAGGTGCCTGCAGATAGAAAATAACATTGAAATTAATAGTGTCTGTTTTTTGAACGCATAGATTGATGCTACATAGTTTCTATTGTAGACCATATTGTTGTGTTAAAAACTGTTCTTTAGCTGTGTGCCTTTACACTTGTATTATCAGTATTTTGGTTACAGGTTTTCCGATTCTGAGATATTTTGGGAGCTCCCGTCTCTTCTTTATGTTCCTTAATTAGTATTCCTATAAATGTGGATTCAACATAGATTATGAAGACATAAGTTCATGCTCACTGTGGATTGAAACTACTATTAATCAAGTCACGGGAATCTTTGTATGATTGTTATCCTGGGAAAAAATCAATTGATATGAGACAAAGAACAAGGAATAAAAGGAAAATTATCATTTGTGTATTATCTCTCAGCGAGTCAATATTCTTATGCCATCCCCTTAATGGAAGCCAATCGAAAGAACAAATACTTCGTATAATTCTTCTTCATGGTTTGGTTCGAGTCCAATTTGCCTTTCCAAGTGTTCTTTTGTCTTAATGAAATCTAGCTAAGGGTAGGCTTTAGGAAGATTCCTTGGCTGTAGGCATATTTGTACACAGCTAGCATCTGATTCTGCTTAAAAATGTGAATATCCCGTCTGATAATTTATGCACACCTTGATAGGCAACATTGGAGTTGCACACTGGATGAACACGCATTATACAAACTGAGAAAAAGTGAAAGGAAAATACCTGAATCTCAGAGTGTAAAACACCATGAAGTGCCATGACCTCATAGGCACAATATCGTAGAACTGCTCCAACTTTAACATACTCCGACCATGGATAGAAAAAGTGTCGAAACCTGCCATGCGGTGGCTCCCATTTCGCCGAGTTAGCCTTCCAAACGAAGCCAGCAAAAACCATGGTCGACGTTAATATTTGCAATTTAAAATAAGCTAACCTAAACAGAAAAGGTGTTAACACATATCTACCAAGGATTCAAGTTTTGCAGAGGAATTTAGGGTACTTTTGCATCTCCTGTAATTTGGCTCATCTGGAAATTCATCCATCACAGTCTTGGAGAACTCTGGATAATCCAGCCCTTCGTCTTCTAAATATTTCTTCACGCATTCTAGCATTCCGGAAAATAGTACTGGCATTAGTTCCTATCTATTATTTGTTCCTCTTGAATCACAAACTTATGAGCTGGTAGTAATTTGATAATATATTCAAACGCTAAAAATGTAAACCTGCCCGATTGTCTTACCTTCGAGAGAGTCGGCTACTGAATTGAAGCTGTTGACAAGTTCCTTATGCAGTTGCTCCCCGGCCCATATAGGAAAAACAAACACATTCACTAGGACCGCTACAAATCCTCCAATGGCAATAGAGTACAGTCGGTCCATTGCAGTTGTTATTGGATTCCCCATCCGATAACCAGATACTATGATCAAGCAGTAGGTAAAGAGTATGACCCTGAACCCATATTCATATGGCACAAGTGATGGCCATAATTTCATGAACGATGTGATAGACCCTGCAAATAATATTGCATATGGAAGTTATTTAGCATATGCTAATTTAATCTCATTCTGCTGCTCCTAATATTTCAAGTATTTAGAAGCTATACCAATCAGAAAGATGCTAATGCCGATTATAATAGGCTCGGCAACCCGGCCCGATTGTATAGCTAACTGGGCAACCGCGATAGCCAATACTCCTGCAAGCAAGCTTCCAAGAGCCCGGTTGAATCCTCGATTAAAAGTTGCACCTTGAGAAAACAACAGCCATAAAGCCTGCAGCTGTTAGGTACGTAACTTTCTTTTTAATTTTTACTCTTTTTTCTTTTTAATCTTTTCAGTATAGCAAGCAAAAAATGGCTTTTCATTTACATGTGAGCATGAAAAAAAACATAAACATGTTTCTGCAGATAATTGTAATCATATACGTACCAACAGTGTATTCGAACATGATAGCCACAGTGAGGATGGACCAGATGATATTGGTGCCGAATATATCATAAGGTGCTCGGAATAGTATAAGCAAGGACACTAAAAGAACAGCTAGGCCAACTTTCAAAGCGAATTTTACCCTGTTGCTATCTTCTTTGGCAAATTCCCATACACTCCAAATACATGCTTTACTGGAGGGAAATGCTCCAATGCTGCCTTCTTTGCTGGTACCCGGCAGCTTGGATCTGGTAGCATCTGGTGGAATGTTGATCGCAAAGCTACCCTTTTTCCCATTCATTCTCCAATCAATTGTAAACTGTTCTAGATCCTTCAGCCTGGTTTGCTTTGGATTTTCTGAATTGTTAACTTGATTCCCTGTTATATTTTCCAGGAAAAAGACTTAAAACTAAGTGAAAAGTTTGAAGTGAAGTAGGGTTCCGATGAGAATGACGTGCTCATAAGAATTGCAGGTGTTGATGTCGCTCGATGTGGGTTGTTCATGAGAAGTAGGGAGCAATTTAAAGAGTTGGGGATGCAAGCTAAGTTGGGGTGCAACTAGGGAAGAAAGTATGTCTAGTCATGATATGATATATAAAGAAAAAGAATAATACAGCAATAATAGAAGAGAAGATGAAAACTTAAGATAAAGATGCTTAACCTCAATAATGCTGCATGGATGGGGAATTAGAATCTAAAAATTGCATGGTCATGCAATTTCAGTCGCCACACACACTTTCTCTCCCATAATATCTCACCGTTGGAGATTTTGATGTGGTGATGGTGACAGAGTAGATCGGTTATGGTGGTCTCAACAGTGACTGTAATATAGAAAAAGACCGGCCAAAGATTTATTATGTTATACAGAGTTAAAAACCATGTCTTCATATATTTGGCATTCATTTTTATACATTTTGCATCATGCCATATAATACTTATAATTATTATTATTTATTTATTTTGTTATCTGTTTTTTTCTTTCATACTAATTTACTTTTTTCAGCATATTTCGAATTTTCTAGCTTTGTACTTGTCTGATAGGAACATGAGCATTTCTTGTAAATCGCTCTTCTCGGTTATCAATCCAGTCCATCAGCCAAAACTAGTAGGATTGTTAAATTCTGAACCTGTCAGATTAATACATGTATAATAATAAGGATGCTTGCAAAACTCAATCTTAACAGCCAGCATCATATTACTTCTGCTTGTGTTTCTGTCATCTGTCTCCTCAAAGACATCCTATAAATGATACACAGAAGATTAGCATGGCTCTGGTGCAACGATGACACACACGGAAATCAGAAAAACATCAGAAAGTTGTAAGAAATAGTATAAAAAAAGGGGGGCACCTGAATTTGTCAGGTGACAATTTCTGGTCATTTGGTTATTAAAACTCTCATCAATTTGTTAGAGGCTCTTTGAAGTTACTATAAAAGCAAGCTTAGAATATTTAGAACAAGCTGCTGGGACTCCTAGTGTGGAGATGCCTTTTCCCCTCTCTTCATGTGGGAATATTTCCTTGACAAAGACAACTAGGCTCCAATATTTGTTTTTGAGGAACAAGTTGTTCAATTTCACTTCCTCTTTCTCACCAGTCTTCTTTAAACATATTATCTTCTTCCATTGCTCTAAAAATAATTCTTAAAGTTTATTACGTCGGGAAATTTGTTGTTTATGATATTATTATTCTTCTATCACCATCCTTTTAGAAGTATTAAAGGTATTTATTTCGGAAATGAAAGACGAATAGATTCTTTGAATTATCATTGCACTGGATTGCTGATGGCTTGCCTAACGATATTCACCCTACATCGCAGTGAGGAATAATTGAAATGGGTAACGAAAGCCTCCGCACTTTTTCTATTTTGTCCCTCTTGACATCCTTGTAAATTTTGCCTGCTGAGCCATTATTGGATTAGCTGAAAACAATTCTAGCTATCAATACTACGCATTGCTATTCTTTAGGAACAATTTGCCCAAGACTTTAACTATGAGAACATGATTTCGAGCTGAGGAATATATTCCGGGGATAAAGCTAAGAAAATTGTTTTGTATTTTTGTCTTGAGAAAATGAATGAGAAGAATCCTGAGAACCGTTTGACCAAGAGTAATGCAGCTTATAAAGAAAATATTTTTCACTCTATGATTATCTAGCTAGCAGAATCCGCCCTCACTCGGTCGTTCACGTCCTGAATAATACATGCTAGCAATTCATGTTCCATCTGATAGGTCTATTACAAAAAATCTTGCGGGATGCGCAGATGCATTTCATCAGCACATAGTGGATGATGCATAGCATTCAGGACAGGGGAAAACGTTGGAAGAATAATCTCGATTATGCCACCATAAGGATATATCGGCTTCTATTGCCTATAACAGATTTAAATTGCATATGGTGAATCCATACATGCAACAGATGATAATAGAGGTCAGATTCATATTTCTTGATTTTCTTCAACAAGCTTCTCAAAAAATGTTATATCCCTGCACAATTTTCAGAATGTTTGCTGTTATTTGGGGTTAATTAATAGTTGATAGAACCTAAAGCTTTAAATGGCTAGCTAATGGTGACTTCACATCTTTTCAGCTAAACCAACTCTCGCTAATATCTTCTTGTTTCATACTCATTACAAATCTGAGTTCACTAATGAAAATCCTTCTCTCACTTTCTCCATCTCCTGGAGTACATTCTCCATTTCGGGAACATGAATGTTCTACATGGAAATCTTGTCAGAATCTGCCTATAAAACACTCTGTCTGCCTCAAGAATTTCCTGCATGCATCTTAGCCTCTCAATTGATCACCATCTCCTACATTGAACATATCTATAATCATCTGTCTCATTCATTTTCTTATATCTTAATCTCTCACTTCATGTCCTAGATACATAATGATGGATCAACATTTTTTTGCATTATAAAAAATGAATTTTAAGCCTATGTATAGGTTTCACAAAACATCATAGCCCAAAACACATGGGTCTAGTTATTTTAAAAGCTCAATACTTTTAAACATGGCTACGCCAAGTGAACATGAAATTAGCGAGCTATTATACCTAATATTTTTGGATCTAACTATGTACCGAGCTAGACCCAGCAGCACCCGGGCAGAGTGTTTTGCATCTTTAATCTGATATATTCATTTGAGGTTGAAAATTATGATCATTGATAATGTAGCAGAATGCTGAATTACAGCAGCAGACATCAAAATATTGCTATACAATATTGACAAGAAGTATATCATGGTTAGGAGTTCAAAAGGATAATTCAACACACATTATTCTGCAGGAATAAAACCAAGATTCCTTTCATATTATTTGCGAATGCTGGATAATAAAAGAATAACACCCCATATATGAAAGTCGCTTCTGCACCCATCACGCCTTCTGCAATTAATGCGCCATGCATTAGTTTTATTTCTTTCCTGGCTTCTTTACTTTCGACCTCTTGATAGAAATCCGAAAATTTTCTGGTACTAACTGGTGTGTGGGTGGTCATGTTGTGCAAGAACCTAACTCTCTCTCTCTCTCTCTCTCTCTCTCTCTATATATATATATATATATATATATATATATATATATATATATATATATATATATAACCAACAAATTATACATGGAATTGGATGCCTAAGTGATTGAAAGCAAGCTAGCAGGAAACCAATACTATTCCATGCTCCCAAGAAATTACAGGGACCTGTGGAGATGCAAATGGACCACCTCCTTGAATTCTCTTCACCACAAACATAAAGGAGGATATTAGAACATGTGAATTTATTCATGTGATTCTATGACATCTGTCTGGTTTCGATTGGGCTATCAACTGTCTACCATTCATTTCAAACTCCTTTGCAAATGGAGAACCGGAAAAGGAAAGAATAGGTCCGATCTTTAGCTGTTACATAGTGATGTGTGTGCACGCGCGCACTTGCTAATTTTTAAATGCAGTGACCATGAAGGAATGAATGAGTTTCTGGGCAAGAATCAAATTATAAAGATGTGAAAATTAGAAACCAAGGACGTGAATTTCTGAGGAACTACGGACTGAGTATTCCAAAGCCATGCCTTGAATTGTTGCTATAAACTCATGGGACAAAGTATTATATATTTAACCTCTTATGAAAATCTCAAGAAGCGTTTGTAGTCCAACGGTTAGGATAATTGCCTTCCAAGCAATAGACCCGGGTTCGACTCCCGGCAGACGCAACTAACTCTCCTGTTATTTAACCAACCCGTTAGTAGTCTGTTTTGTAGTATTGTTATTACTAAATATACTAACACTGCAAAAGATAAACAATTGATCACTCAAGATTAAGATTAACAAAAGAAATAAATAAAGTTGTTGGTTTTCACCTCATATAATCACTAAAAAGATTAGTTTTGGTTTCAGTGAGAAAAATTTAATAATGATTGTTTTAAACTTTGATGTTGTTTAAAACTAAAATGAAATCAAATAAATTTTGATTTTGTGTTTTTATATAATTTTACATGAGATAAATATAATTTTATTAGTTTTTAGATTTCTGGTTCGATTCTCTATATTAAATATATGTTAACTCGTAAAATTATATGATTTTACAAGTTAAGTTGTGATTTTGATAGTTATTGTAGTTGTTTTTAATTTTAATATTGTGTAGAAAAATAAAAATAAAATACACCAAGTTTGATTTTTTGTTTTTAGATATTTTTTATATTAATAAATTGGGTTTTTTTTAATTAAATAAGGGTATTTATAAGGTGATTTTAGAAGAAAAAAAATGATCAATAGATATTTATAGGCAAGTTGAAACTTTTTTTGTTTTGTTTTTTTCTTAAATATTCAAAAAAAAATTCCATGTTGCCTACTTGTTGACGAAATGGTTATGTGATCCAGATACAATGTTTTATGTGCGAAAAAACAAAAACTTTTGGTCCGCTCACAAATAATCTAGTTTTATTTATTTTAAGTAATTAAAATCGAGATTAACTAATTTAGGCCATGAATTTAATTAAGTGAATTAAATAATCATGTTTTGGGATTCACAATGTGAATCATGATTGTTTTCAGATTTAAGTTTTCAACTGGATGGCCAGCTGAATACGCATACAAAATTACCATAGCCTGTCACGCCATAAACCACCCCGAGCAAGCCCATTCCAGTAATTTAATACCTCCCCCACACACTAAACAAGACAGGACCCCTCTCAAATCGCTCCGTCTTAACTCCTTCTTTCTCGCATTGACCTTAGTTGACCTAAATACCCCTCCCCAAAATGGGAAATTGCAACAGCCTCCCCTCCTCCTCCTCCTCCGCCACCAACAACCGCCGCAACCCTCCACCTTCTAATGGTGGCATCAAAGTCCTTCCTCCAACTGCCTCTCCACCACCGCGATCTAAATTCCTCCACCACTCCTCGGACAAAGTCGGCAGAGTCCTCGGGCGGCCGATGGAAGATGTTAGACATACGTACACATTTGGTCGCGAGCTAGGTCGCGGACAATTTGGAGTCACCTACTTAGTGACTCACATGGAGACTAAACAGCACTTCGCTTGCAAGTCAATTGCTAAACGGAAGCTCATCAATCGTGATGACATTGAAGATGTTCGCCGTGAAGTACAGATCATGCATCACCTTACTGGTCACAGGTCTACAATACAGTTTCGTTAATTAATTGATTAGCTAAAAATGCAGATTTAAGCTTGATTAATTTTAATTGCAGAATGAGTTTTCTATTTGCCTTTTCGATTGATTAATTGAAGTTGAAAATTCAAAATCTAATCTGTTTAGTTATTATCTTGTTGATTAAATTGACGAAGTGTAAGCAATTTAGTTCTTCTTGTTAGTTAAAAATGCAAATTTGAGCTCTTTTAGGTGCCTTTGGTTGATGAAAAGAAATGCAGATTTTTTACCTTGTAAGGATTCTGATTAATTTTAAAAATAAAAATGCAAAAATTGCGATCCTAGTTGTTGGTTAATTAATAATGCGGAATCTGAGCGTTTAAGGGATTTGGTCATTGGAGATTTTCAAAATTTGAGATCCTTAGGTTATTTGTTTAATTAGCAATGTGAATTTGAGCGCATTATTCTTTTGGTGAATTAAAACTGTAAATTTGAACATCACCTTTTGGTTTAAGTTCTGATTGGTTTGAACTCTTAAAAGTCTTTTAGTTTCTTTAAGTAAGAATACGATAAGATGGGTGGGAGGGAGGGAATTCACAAGGATAGGCATTTTTAAGTTTTTGGATTGATTAGGGATAATAAGTGAAGATGGAAAGTAAGCTTTTTGGTTCTTTGATTAGTTAAAAATGCAAAATTTAGCTTTATAGGTCTTTGGTTAATTCAAGCTCTTTAGTTCATTTGGCTATTTAAAAACAAAAAACTGAGCTCGTTAGTTGTTTTGGTTAATTAAAAAAATGCAGCATTCGTGCTTTTAGTTATTTTGGTTAATTAGAACTCCAAATTTGATCCTTAGATCTTTTGATTAATTAAAACAGAAAAATTAACTCTTCAGTTAATCAAATATACAACTCTGACCTGTTTAAATTTTATTGACTAATTAGAAATGTAAACTTGAAATTTTTTAGTTTCCTTGAATCAGGAATGTAGTGGAATTGAAGGGAGCTTACGAGGATCGGAATGCGGTGAATTTAATAATGGAGTTGTGTGAAGGAGGGGAGTTGTTTGATCGGATAATAACAAAAGGGCATTATTCAGAGAGAGCCGCAGCCAATTTGTGTAGGCAAATTGTAACTGTTGTGCATAATTGTCATACAATGGGAGTGATTCATAGGGATTTGAAGCCCGAGAATTTCCTCTTTTTGAGTACTCATGAGGATTCCCCTTTGAAGGCTACTGATTTTGGGCTCTCTGTGTTTTTTAAGCCAGGTGGTTGTTTTATGGTTAATTGAAGCCAGTATAATTATAATGCCTTGAAGTCATGGATTATTAAATATATTTAATTGTTGCACTGTAAAATTCTATGTTATCGCTCTGTAATGTAACTAATTGTTTCGTTTTACAAATGACAAGGTATATTATTGCCGCAGGCTTATTGGTAATAACTTTTAACTCCACAGTGTGCGTGTGTTTGCAGGAGATGTGTTTAAAGACCTTGTTGGAAGTGCTTATTATGTAGCTCCAGAAGTATTGCGACGGAATTATGGAGCTGAGGTCGACATTTGGAGTGCTGGGGTTATATTGTATATTCTTCTCAGTGGTGTTCCACCATTTTGGGGAGGTGTGGCTTTTGAACTAAATTGAGATTAAAAAATCTGGATACATTGTTGATGCCGGTATCATTGTTTTGATATATGCTATACATTTGCAACATTTCTGAAGAATATATTTGGCAGAACTTGATTTTTTCTGGTTGTAAATTAAGTTTGTATGAATAAATATGACAGTAGCTAAGATTTCTACTCCATTTTTGGATTGCATGATGACCAAACTAATTGATAATGTACAACACGTAGAAGTGGTGGGTGGTTGTGCCTCTCACCTTTTACTTTGATTCATATACAGAGACTGAACAGACCATCTTTGATTCTATTCTCCGGGGACATATCGATTTCTCCTCTAGTCCATGGCCTTCCATATCTAATAGTGCCAAAGATCTTGTGAAACAAATGCTAAGAGCTGATCCAAAGGAACGACTTTCAGCAGTTGAAGTTCTAAGTAAGTTTTACTCGAGCAAATTCTTTTTGGAGATAAAAAGTGGTTTGAAGGTTTTAATTATTATCTTCTAAAGTTCCATGTTTGATTTATTCTTCCCTATGTTATTTTATTCCCTGTTTCATATGCCCTCCTTGCAAAAGAAAAAAAGTAAGAAAGAAAGGAGAAAGATCCAACTGTTCTCACACCCCAAAGTTTGTGCCATGGTTCATGATTTGGAGTTATGATTGCACTAGGTTTCATATGCTTGTTTTCATTGTCATTGGTTAGAACCTGGCATCTTTGCTTGTTGTTGCTTGATCCAAGTGACCAAGCCCATCCCCCCTATAAAAATAAGATTGGCTAATTATAAACAAAATGTTTGCACTTGATAGCTTGATGCATTGAGAACTGCTTATATTACCTTTGCTATACCCCCTTCCCACAATTCGCTCTTTGAATACATGCTGTCCATAGTTTTGCTTCAAGTTCTTTTGCCTTGTAAATGGAGGAGGCTTGATTAAACTAAAATTGCCATGCAATGCAGATCATCCATGGATGCGAGAAGATGGTGCCTCTGATAAGCCTCTTGATATTGCTGTTTTAACTAGAATGAAACAATTCAGGGCGATGAACAAACTGAAAAAAATAGCACTGAAGGTGAGAAACTCTCTTTTTGGGTGAAATTTATAGTCATATATTTTAATGGACGATGATTCAAAATTGGAAAGCTCGAGCTGGGTATGTTGTTTTTCTAAATGCAAATAAATCCAAAGGATAAAGCAGGAAAGAAAATGTTTGTCATTCTTATTGTAGAAACAAATGTCTCTTGTTTCTTCAGGTAATTGCCGAAAACCTTTCCGAGGAAGAAATTATGGGCTTAAAGGAAATGTTCAAATCTATGGACACGGACAACAATGGAACAATCACTTTTGAAGAGTTGAAAGCTGGTCTTCCAAAACTGGGTACTAAGCTTTCTGAGTCCGAAGTGATGCAGTTAATGGAAGCGGTAACACTATGCTCTTTTTTGTTCCTTATGTCTGCCTGAGCTTAATGGTGCCTTCGGGTTCTTTTTTATTGATTCAAGCACATAGAGCAATTGAGGGTAAACCTGTCGGAGCATTTACCTCAATCGTATCTAGTTTAAGCAGTCTGACTCTTCACAACTGGAGCTCTAGTTTCTGATCAGGATAAAAGAAGAAAGCCACTACATGGACATTCATCACATGGACTCCTATAAATTACGAAAATAGAAACTTTTCTTTCATCTTATAGCTTTAAAATGTAATTACAATGCTCAAGAATTAAGGAATAGCTCAATTCAACAGCATAGAAATGTTACATTTTTCTAAGGCAGTTCTGTATGGTTACCTCAGGTATGTTGAATGCATATTTGTTTCTACTTGATGATCTGTTCTGTGGTTCAGATGAGATTGATGAGCTGCTTTTTTCAGGCTGATGTCGATGGAAATGGAACAATTGATTACATTGAGTTTATAACAGCTACCATGCACATGAATAGAATGGAAAGAGAGGACCATTTATTCAAGGCCTTTGAATATTTTGACAAGGACAAGAGCGGGTATTTACTTCTCTATCACTTTGTACTTCTGTGGATTTCTTTTCCTTGTGCTTGTATGTGAACATTGATTTATCTTGTTTTTATATATAGGTACATCACAGTGGAAGAGTTGGAGCAAGCCCTTAAAATATATAATATGGGTGATGCAAAAACAATAAAAGAGATCATTGCAGAAGTTGACACAGACCATGTGCGTTTCTTGCTTAATCTATGTTTTCTGCTGATTTTGCTTTTTTGAGGTCAGGGAATAGAAAAACAGTTTCGTTTACCGAAACTTGTCTGTGGAACAAATATCGAGAAGTGATTTGAGTGCATAGATGTTTCATGCCCTAGAAACTTATGTTTCTAAAACTGTCAGTTTAAATTTGCGAGGAACGGGGACCTCTTTCACCAAAATACTCGCAAGAAGCTTAGGGGGATCATTTATTTCTTAAAAGAAGTCTCATCGCCCCTGATAATGTTAATATGTTATGTTAATACTGTGGAGAATACAACCATGTTTCGAAATTGCCTCTTTGAAATCATGAATAATTTTTTTCTCAAATCTCTTTGCAGGATGGAAGGATTAACTACGAGGAGTTTGTAGCCATGATGAGAAAAGGAAATCCTGAGTTGGGCCCAAACAGACGGCGCAAATGAGCTTGGTGCATTTTTATTTATCCTGGCATCAATTTGAGTAACCACTACTTACCTAATTTATCATTGCTGTTGTATCATGAATAAGATAGATGTCTGACCTCAGTTTGGCCACCTCACAACAAACACTCCTCTTTGGAATCTGTTATTATCTGCCATGCCTCTGCACAGAGAAATTGACCGGTTTTGCCAGATTTTTTATCATTTTTGTACTTGAGATTTATGAAATACTTGTTTACTGGTTAGGGTGTATTGTACAATCTGTTGATTCTGTCCTTGTGCACCTACCTGTATGCCCCGCATTATATTTTCAACTATAAATATATATAGTTTTTCAGTCTTCCTAGAACCGACACTGCCTGCTCATTCCTCCTATCATATAAGAAGGATTGGAAAATGATGGTGCCTTTTCTTTTGCTGACAATTGATGCCATGTTCCTTCCATCGTTTTTCAATTGCTCGCTCAAACCTCAGCAGTCATTATAACAGCCTTGTCACCATGTAGAGGGAAAGCAAATAAGCTCCACTGATGGGGGATTAAATTACGTCAGATTCGATTTTTTGTTGGGAGCATGATTTCAGGGTTGCTAACACTCGTTAAAACTAGAGAAACATAGGAAACTGGCTGAATTCCGCTTGGAGGCAATAGCGAGACATTCTGAAAATGTGCAGTTGGATGGTCATTTCAGGTGAAAAATTCAGCTTGGATACAGTCCTAGTTAGGCACTCAATCCTGACGGCATGCACATCAGCACAAAACCGTTGAGAAAAGGCAAATAAAGAATACAGATTAAAAGGAGTTCTTATAAGGTGAATTGCTTAGCAATCGGTTAGCATCAAGTTCGACACACTTGCCACCATCGCGATCGCAAAAAAAATTGCTCAGAAACCCTAAAGCATAACACTGCCGAAGCTTACGACGCTTAAATAGGCAAAAACACGACGATTCCATATCCATATCCTCTCAGGTTCTAGTTATGATCTAATATCCAAAATTTGTGAACCTGAAGCTTTAGTTATGATGTATAAAATTCATCAAAAGACTAAACAATAGAGATTGCCATAAACACCTATCTTTTAATATTTTAATAACCATGATAAAATAAAATAGCAATTTAAATATCACGCGAAACAAACTTTTTTTATAGTGCATTTCAATATAAACCTATCATAATATTTTCTTGTTATGAACTCAAACAAAATACTAAGCATATAATATGTTAGACTTAAACTAAAATTATATTAGTTACTTGTTTAACCACTTAAAATCTAATTAGGTTGGATATTTATTTAGTTTTGAAAGATTAATCCTTTATTATCAAGTCCTTATTGTTAATTTCTTGGTGTAAATAAAATGTTGTTAATAAACCTCCCAAAATTCCAATAAAAACTTATTTTAATTTGTTGTATTTCTAAACAAGATACATGAACTCAAAAATAAAATATATGGCTTAAAAATATATTTTTTATTTTAAATTAATTATTTTTTATTTTTTTGAATTGTTTTATTGTGTTAAAATAAAAAATAAAATAAAATAAAAAATTATCTTAATATATTTTTGAATAAAAAGTTATTTTAGAATACAACCACGAACATACCAATAAAAAGTTATTTTTCTTCAAGTCAACAATACATTTAACAAACATATAGAAATAGACATAAAAGATGTGTCTCTCCTGTAGTCATACTGACTTTGCCGCACCCGAATCTATTGGACGCTAATCCCCCGTTACCAAACAGCCACCATTCAGAAAATTAAATCACAACCACATTTTAAATTCCTTATCCACAATCACAGACCGCCTTCCGTCAACTACCAAACACACACCCTTTCCCTCAAAGAAAGCCAACATTCAATGAATTAGGGTTTTCGTTTTTCAATCTCCCCTAAACTGTGTATATGAATTCAAGCAATTAATCAGTAAAACTCCACATGCTAATAATTAGGGTTTTTAATACTTCCCGATGTTGAGCTTATCTCAACAACCCATTTCTGCTCCTTCAGTACCTAACCTTAGGGGTTTTAATCGACCTCGAAATCACTCTCTTTTTGCGGGGAATAATCGGATCCTTGACTCCAATTCGAAACTTCCAAAGCTTGTAAGTCCCATTTTTTTCTCCAATTTTTCAATTTAGTTATAGCTGTTTAGTATGGGATTGGTGGATAGGTCTTGTTTGGTTGCTGTGAGAATGCAAAGGAAAGAGAGGAACTTGAAAGTTGGAATCTTTTTATTGATTTAGGAGCTGGAGGTACCTAAAAAACACTAACTTGAGCTAATAAAAGGCTATTTCTTTAGCAAAATTGAGGTTTTTAAGAAAAATGAAAAATGTACCAGATGGGGAGTTTCTTTTTTAATCAATGAAATAATGTTTAGTTTATCGTTTTTCTTTTGTGGATTATGTTGCAGAAATGGAGAGTTTCATTCTTTAGAAATGAGGAGATTTCTCAGGTAAATCATGGGTCTGATAGTGTTGAACGCTACGTGCCTGAGGAGGTGAAGCCTGAAGTAGATAACTCTACGAATGTTAAAGGAGATTGGATATCAAGTCTTCGAGAGGTATTTTTTTTCTCATTTTTATTGATTTTATGGTACTTTTAATTGTTTTTATAGTTGTCATTTCAATCTTATATTCGTGTTTCTGTTTATATGGAATTACTAAGTTTGGGACAGCGGAGCTGAGTAGTGGGGGAAAATCTAGACGATGTAGTTTTATAGTTGTGGCTTGGGTGAATATTAGTTGTGGACTCATGTAGTGCACGCCTTTCCTGCTATTTAAATGCAGTAGTGGTTGATTTCCACTCAGGTATTATAATAACTAAGTGGGGTTCAGATCACTGAAGATCCCGTGTTCGCATTTCAGCAAGTTAAATGCCTTGGTAATTGATGAGTCTGTGAGTTAATTAAATTACTAACAGATTCTTCATTTTGATAATCAGGACTTGCACTGACCTCAGTTTTTATATCAATTGGGTGGATTTGACCATTATGATTGTTGGCTCACTTGAAATCATGAGGGATGGGATTGATATTTGATCAAAAAGTATATTTTGAACAGATTATATTATACCAAAGGCTGCAATCTTTTTTCATGCAAAATTGACGGAAAGGCTGCAATCTTTTTCATGCTCCATTATGATTTTTGGCTCACTTGAAAGAAAGAAAGGCTGTCTCTTTAAAAATAATTAAACGGAGCATCATGTTTCTGTTTTATTTCTGAAAGTTGCAACAATGTTAATACTACTCTTGTTAGGATATAATTTTGGCTATCAAGATAAACATGCATGTATCCGGTAAAATATTATTTGGAAATCTCATTATTTAATTTGTAAATTTTTCAGGCTGCTCATGTGGTGTTGAGGGCATTTGGGAGCCGGTGGACTGTACCATGGACAGCAGAGACCATAGTTCAGGTAAGCCTTTTCTACTTGATTACTCTTTGATGGACATCTGGGAAATAGCAACTTGATAGTCAGCTTTTGTAGCTGTCAATAAATTACGAGTTATTAGTTGCTAAAGAAATGAAAATTTACACAAGAACCATATTTTTTTGCTGGTTGATTCTGATGTCTTTTGCTGGCTTTGTCATGGAATTTTTTCTTCAATTTTGTACCACCAGGTGCAACACTCGAACTTTTGTGCATTGCTTGCTTCCTGATCATGGCTCTCTGGAATCTCCTTTTGTGTTTTTGCGGTGATTGTTGTTTATATCTCACATTGTCAACAAATAGCTAAATTCTTGTTTAGATTGGAAATGAATGGACAATACATTTATGCGTTGCAGTAATGCCAATATGCCATGAAATGGTCAACTACCATGCAAATTTTCTTTGCAAGTTGAAATTGAAACCTTAAGGACGTAGTTGGGAATGAAATAATTGAATTGGAGTCATTGGGATTTTCTTTAGTATGATACCAAAAGGACCACCTTGTTATGAACTTGTGAAATATATTTTTAATAGTAACCCTTTCATCTAAGTTAAATTGTAGATACTAGTTAATATTGAAAATGGGGACAGTAACTTAGCAATATTTGGCGATGCAGGTGATGCTTCTCTGGGTTGTTTCATTCTGGTTCATAGGGTCCTGGGTGATTCCTTTTGCCGCGCACATTGCAGGTTTTAACAAGGAATCTCTAACATTTAGAGGTCAAGCTTTGTTCAGCCTTGTGACTGATGTGACTGAAGGCCTTGCTGGAATTGCAATCCTTCATCGTTGCCTGTCTCGATTCCGTCCCCTTTCATCTGATTGGTTTAGGTTCAGGTTGAAAGGGAACTGGGTGTTTGACGTTGCTCTTGGATGCCTCATGTTTCCACTAGTTAACCGGCTTTCACAGTTTAACCTTAGCCTGTTGCCTATTTTGCCTTCTACACCTGTCACCCTCTCTAGTGTTGAGCAGTCAATTGCAGCACGGGATCCAGTGGCGATGGCACTGTATGCTATAGTAGTTTCAGTGTGTGCTCCTGTATGGGAGGAAATAGTCTTCCGGGGTTTCCTTCTCCCATCCTTGACCAGGTACATGCCAGTCTGGTGTGCAATATTGGTGAGTTCACTTGCCTTTGCGCTAGCACATTTTAATGTACAGAGAATGCTACCGCTTATTTTTCTTGGAGTGGTGATGGGTGTTATATTTGCAAGGTCACGGAATTTATTGCCATCTATGCTTCTTCATAGCCTCTGGAATGGTTTTGTATTCTTGGATTTAATGAAATAGCTCCTTAGCTTTGTACCTCACGTATAGATCATTTATCGGTTGGTCACCCGTCAAAGAAACATAGATGCAGGCTGGTGTTGTGGAGCCATCTGCTCCTCAAGGGAAACTGAGCATAGGGTTTATGAGAAGACTGCAGCTTTGGCAATGTTGATCAACCAATGTCTTCTTCTATATAGTTCCACCAACAGAATGCAAGTTAGTATTAATTGACAGAGATTCATAGGCCCCTTCTATTATGTCTTCACTTGTAGAATTAGTCCATTACATCTTCCAGTCAGGCCTGTAATTATACTAGGGACAATAAGGGAGAAAGGGTAATCCTTTTCTTCCCGGCAGTATCTTTCTTGTTAGCGCTGTAAAATACTGTCAATAAATGGGATCCTCTCTTTTTTGTTCTTTTTTCTCCTTTTATTTCATTGTTGCTATTAATTTTTTTTGGTTATTCATTGACATGGTAGAAATTTATGGCCAATTTTTTATACTCTATAATCTATACATGTCAAATAAAAAAAAGTAATTGCCAATTTGAATTAGAGAAAATAACTATTACAATAAGAATTCGAGACCATAACAATGAAATGAAGTGGCTGCATTTAAAGCAGTAAACTGGAAACGAAAAAAAAAAAGGACTGGAAATGCCAGAAGTGGGATTCGAAGCCACTAATTATTAATGTACTGTATAATTTAAAAATTACACTGTACCATCTTTGTTCATTTATTATAAATAAGTTGTGAAAGCTTGAATTTGCATCCATAACTCCACTGTAACATCTTTGTTTAGAACGGAAATTGAACCGCACAAAATGCTTTAGTTGAGTTGGATCAAATCACATATCTGCATACAAGACCAAAGTCACTCTTCAAGTTTCAATGAAACATGAATTGAAGCTTAAGAAAGTTAGCCTATGCAGAATACAATTAATATATGGTTTGTTTCTTGAAAAAGCAATGGCAAGCAAATATTCAATGAATGACATAAGGGTGGGATTCGAAGCCACTAATTATTAATGTACTGTATAATTTAAAAATTACACTGTACCATCTTTGTTCATTTATTATAAATAAGTTGTGAAAGCTTGAATTTGCATCCATAACTCCACTGTAACATCTTTGTTTAGAACGGAAATTGAACCGCACAAAATGCTTTAGTTGAGTTGGATCAAATCACATATCTGCATACAAGACCAAAGTCACTCTTCAAGTTTCAATGAAACATGAATTGAAGCTTAAGAAAGTTAGCCTATGCAGAATACAATTAATATATGGTTTGTTTCTTGAAAAAGCAATGGCAAGCAAATATTCAATGAATGACATAAGGGTCAGTATTCTACGGGGTGTTTGGGAGTGTGGTTCCTGTTTATTTTCAAAATGCTTTTCGTGTCGAAATACATCAAAATAATATTTTTTTTATTTTTTTTAAATTATTTTTGACATCAGCATATCAAAATGATCTAAAAACACTAACCGCCGGTTTTTAAAATGACAAAAAAAAAAAACATCGAAAAACAACAAAAAAACAGGTTGACAAGCAAGATCTTACTGCAGAAAAATAAAAAAGAGCCGTTGAGAAAACTAAATGCAGTGATCCAAATTAAACTACAATCTGGTGGGAGATTTCTAAGAATCTTTATATTTCCACGGGTAGCTTTTTGAATGGATATAAAAAGCTTTTGTCGCCACCACATTCCCATTTGGGCAACTTGTTGCTGTTCCTGACCTTCCTGTAAGTGTCCCAAGATAAATGTCCATTATTGTGTTTGATCATTCAACCCATCAAATTATTATTCTTCTTGTTATTAGTGCGTAGGGATCCCAGCTTGAATAACGCTTGTGAGAGGTTTTGTCCATTATTGTGTACTTGTGCAGATGAGATTATTACATACTATGTTAAAAAATAAAATAAGAAGTTGGTGTAGGGCGATGGCTAATAGCAATGGACAGTTCTTATGAAAATGAAATGGCTGAAAGGAGTGAGTTTACGGGTTCTAATAATTGTTTTTTAGGGTTCTAATAATTGTTTTTTAAGATTATATATATATATATATATATATATATATATATATATATATATTAAAATGATATTTTTATTTTATTTTAAAAAATTATTTTTAGTATTTATAATTAAAATGATATAAAAAATAAAAATATATCAAAATGATTTTCAGAAGCACGTCATTGATACTACACAACCCCTTCATTAGATGAACGCAAATTTTGCTAATATGATGATGGATTTTTTATATTGTATTTTAAAAATATTTAAAAAAAAATAAAAAAATTAAATTTTCCTGGTATTTTAAATTATTTTTATATATCATGTCAATAATAAATTTTAAAAATATTATTTCAATATATTTTAAAATAAAAATATTTAAAAAAACAATATTTATTCTTTTATGCTCTATATGGACGCAGTAGCTTTGGCCTATAATAACATTGCACGCGCAATCTTTCTAGGATCTTAGGGGGCCGCCTAGGTGCCCTTCAAAATAACGCATTCCTCTGAACAACTTGTTGCGTGCACGTGGCACATCTTCTATCAACAGCTCCACACCTTATTTAACTCGTTCTTCATGGCGAGTCGTGCGTGGGTAGCAGACAACTTGGTGTGTTTTTATATATAATTTTTTCATAGATATCAGTGAAAAACAATTATACATATATATAATTAAATGAATTAAAAATTATATATTTTAATAAAAAAAACATTAACTATAAATTAGCACGAGTCTCTAATTAGGTTGTGTTTACCAAAATAAAAATTTTATTTAATCAATCAATAATAAAAATAGACACACAAGAAATTGATTGAATAAAATAAATAAATAAATAAAATATTTATAAGGTTATACACATTAAAAATATATCTACAAAATATATTTTTTCTATTGATACAAGTCATAAAAAAAAATATAGATGAATTAGAATCATCTCTTCAAAAGCCAAATGTATAAAAAATAACTAAAAGATAATTGTTATTTGAAATATGCTCAATAAATAAAATAAAAGGGGTAATGAATATTGATTTAAATTTTAAATAAAAACTATTTAAAAAAACATATAAAAGAACTATAAAAAAAACTGTATTGATGGGCCTTGCAAATCAAACCAATACACTTAACTCATTTAATAAGAGTGAGTGCATACTTTCATTTTGTCCATATCTTGACCATTGTGATGGTCATAAAATTAGAATTAAATATGTTTTACAAAAAATATTTTTGAACTTATTGTTGAGCAAAAACACATATAAAACATCTTAATCACCTTGATAAATTCATTCATAATCTGAAAATAAATTAAATTATTAAACGTTACCTAGAGGTTTACGTGGCCAAATGATTGAGTCTTTTTCATACAAGTTAACCCAATAAGATTAAATAATATTTGAGGTTTTAATATCTCACTTTGAAAAGTTAAGAAACAATTCATGTAAATAAAAACTATTTATGTTATAAATAATGAAGTTTAAACGATAATTTCAAAAGGTTTTTTATTCCACATCGAGAATATATTATATTCTCCTTTTAAGTTGAAGTATCTACACCAAAAAAAATTATTGTTCCACGTTAAAAAACACATAACTCTTTTACTGTGAACATAAAATATACATACATTAATAAGCTTCCAATCCTATATTGAAAAAAAAAAATTATAGTGTTTATATAGTGAATTTTGATATGTACTAATAACAAACAAGAAAAGGATGGTAAGCTCATTCATACAAGGTTAAGCTTGGCTAGAGAAAAATATATGATTATCCCTTATCCCCGGACAGGAGGCAATGCCTAAGCTTTTTAGATCCTTTTTCCTTGGCAATAATTTGTCTTGTGCTCTTAAATTGAAATAAAAAAACTTGAGATTTTGATTATTGGCTTAAATAGGTTTATAATATGAATGGAAAATAAAATATCAACAACAAATTAAAAAAAAAAACCCGCAACAAATCAATGAAAAAGATGAGTGTTTGACATTATTATAGAAATATATGTTTACAATATTCCTAAAATATCTCAATGATTTTATTTGATAACAAAAAAGAACTAGGTAAATACTTAAAAAAACAAAATACAAATATAAATTTCAATTTCAAACAAACCTAACTATGAGGGTTGAAAATATTTAAAAAAAAATGACCTAAAAATAGCTAAAACCAACCCGATCTAATTTTTAAAACTTGTGACATGGTTCGTGAGGTTGAATTACATTATAAAAGAGACCTAGATGATGATGATGATGATGATAATGTTAAAGTCTACCAAGATTATTAAGGAAGAAATTGAGGAGAAAAAACAAAATCTACAAAACAAAAAAGGGACAAAAGAGAATATATATATATATATATATATATATATATATATATATATATATATATATATATATATATATATATGAAAAGAGAGGTAACCGAATTAACCACAAAAAAGAAAAATCAAATCATGAGAGATGAAAATAAAAAAATAATTAAAAAAGGATAAGGAAAAAAAAAGGATGAAGACTTTATAAAAATAAGATGTCAGAAGATGAAATTAAAAAAAGGATTAATTTAATAAATAAAAAAATCAATACCAAATACATCGCAATATAAAAAAATGAGAATCTAATTTGATTTAATAAACAAATAGCTAAATGTTATTGTTTATTTTGCAATGCCTAGCATGTTTTTTAGAAGAAAAAAAACATGTGGTTGAAGCTTAACCACCCATTTTCTGATGGCAAGCACCTCACCACCATGGTGGAGGCGGCAAGTTGTGTCCACTGCCGCCCTGAAATGTTAATGTATATAGATTTTGAAATTGTTGTTGGTGTTATATTGACGATGCACACAGAATTAAAAAGGTTAAGAGCATAGTCCATAGGCATCGGTGCGGAGTTATGGACAGACCTGCAATATGGGGTCCGAACATAAGAATTTTTCACGCTTCTTCCATGACTCATGATTTCATTTTGTAAAATAGACTCCAGCTAGTATTCCTTGTCTTCATTCCACGTGCAATACAGTTGTCATCACTCTGCTTTGCATAATATATTTTTATATTAATTCTAAATATATACTTTTAATTTTAATTAAAAAATAAATTAACTTAAAAGTGCACTATCCAAATTTCAAATATAAATATTAAAGTGGAAGTTAAACCAATATGACTCAATTAACTCAATAATAACTTGAACAATTAACAAAAATATAGTTTGATTTTTTTAAAAATTTAAGATGATATTATTTTTAAAAAATATATTAAGATGAAAACTTATCATATCAATACAAGTTAACCTTTTAAATTGTTAATCTTTCAAGTTTACTATTCAGATTATAAAATCATTATAATATTAAATAAAATAAACTTTGAAAGTTAATTCTCAGTAAATTTATTATAAAATGATAAAATTAAAAAAATAAAAATTATGTAACAAGTGGAGATTTAAATAAAATAAAATTTAATCTAATATGTTTTTTTTTTTTAAAAAAAAGAAAGAAAATAGAATCGACAAGATAATTGGATACGGGGATTTCATTGAATTCGAGAATAAAGCTTCTTTTTAAATAATAAAAAAAAAAAACTGTCAAACCGAAACAGAAGTCAGCCAAACAGCGACACGTGCTAAACTTTATATAAACACTCAGCACTCCACCTACAATCATCTCCTCTTTAAAAACTCAAACCTCATCCCCTGAGAAAGCGGGAACTCGCTCACAACCGCCTTGCTCTCACAACAGCCGCCGCACCATTCCCGTACTCTCATAAACTTCTTAAAGCAAGCTTTGCGTGTCGTGAGATCCGCTCCTTTCGTTCCCCAGTTTTTGGAGCAATAAAAGCAGAAATATTTTTAGAAGAAAACAGAGTAGCGGTTAAGAAGAGTCGCTTAAATCGGTTAGTGTCTTAAATATCAAAAAAAGGAAAAGCTTCACTCAGATACATCCATTACCGTTTATTCTCTGTGTGATTCTAAATTATCCGCTGCTCTTTTTTAAACTTTCTCCAGAATAATCTTTCCCCTCATTTATTGGATAGTGACAACTTTTTTTTATCTATTCTGGTTATTAGTTATGGAGCAGAAGCATATAGTGTTATCGGCGTTGAGTGTAGGAGTGGGGGTGGGAATAGGATTGGCGTCGGGGAAAACAGTGAGTAAATGGAGAGGAGAAGCATCCGACGGTATAAATTCGGAGATGATGTCGCAAGAATTGCTTAGGCAAGTTATTGATGGAAGAGATAGCGGCGTCACCTTTGATCAATTCCCTTACTATCTCAGGTCTCTCTTTCTCTCTGAATTTCTTTTTTCCAAATATCAATATTTTGTGATTGCACTCGCAAATATATACGCATGGTACAACCGAACTGCTGAAGATTTTACTAATCATCATCACTTTCTGATGACTCTTATATATATTGATGCTCTTTTTTTTTAACATAATGCTCTATTTATAATGTTATATCAAGTTTGTTTAGAAAGTTTCATTTATCTATGGAAATATGGGTCTTTTCACTATATATATATATATAATATAGTCTGGACGTAGAGAATTTGAACTTGTACCATTAGCGAAGCAATGCTTGATCAACAATAATTTTTTGAGTTCTGATAATCAAAACTCAGCGTAAATTTGCTGTTTATGTTGTTATTTACATAATTTTATTTATTTATGGAGAGCTTTTTTTTGGGGCGGGGGTAATTTAGAGAGTTAATGATGGCTAAAGAAATTAAAAGTAATACTGTGTGGCAGATAGTTCTTTTAAGTGTGTTGTGCACAACGAGGCCTCCTTCAGAATGAAAGTGCGTGAAATAATTTAGTGTTTGTCATGATTTTCATGCCCTGCTTATGTTACTATTTTTATCATTTAAATGATTAATGCTAATTTATAGAAAACCTCGGAGATCAGGAACATTTTTCTGTAAAATTAACATTAATCTTGTTTTAATTCATCGCTCAATGTGATTCTGACAATCACATGCATTTTTTACGTGTTTCTTTTGTACAGTGTTTTTAAATTTTAGCTTTTTTTATTTTATTTTACAGTATCTTTTCAGTTTCCCAGATTTAAATTGCATTTCTACAGGCTGCTATTTAATTACTAATTACATTTTAGGTAGTTGATTGATGTGCTGGGAATTGATTCTGGTTCTTTTTTATCTTACAATTTTCTTTGGCTTGATTTTCAATCTGCCTGTGCTTTTACGGGTTCATACTAAAAGTACAATTTTTGGTGTTATGGTGTAATAATAAAAATTTAAAAATACACAACTTTAAACTTCTGCAGCTAGGAAGGATTACTACCTAAGGTTATTCTAATCCATGCTAGTTGTAGTCGTTTTATGATTATTTTTTAAAAAACCTAATCTCTAAACTCTCTAATCCTGAATCGGAACTGGTGATATTAGATGTAGAATGAAGACCTTCTCAAGCATAGACAGGACTAAAATAGACAAACAACATGGCAATGTTTTTTTCTAAAAAATAAATTCTTATGCTCTTCCTGAATGTGCTTTGTGAGTAATCTCTTTTTTTACTGAAACTCGCTTGCAATGCTCAGTAATACTCTGGTATCTGACATCTTTTCTGATGACACAGTGAGCAGACCCGGGTATTACTAACAAGTGCTGCCTATTTCCACTTGAAGCATGCTGAAGTTTCCAAGTACACAAGGAACCTTTCACCGGCAAGTCGGGCCATTTTGCTTTCAGGACCTGCAGGTTGGTTATAAGAAGTGTTTATATTATGCTTGGTCTAAAATAAACACGCTCGTATGCCCACGGTAACGTATGGGATCACATTATAATTGCAAATTCTTTTTTTAATTCTTGAAGAGCCTTATCAACAAATGCTTGCCAAGGCTTTGGCACATTACTTTGAAGCCAAATTGCTGCTATTAGATGCAACCGATTTTTCTCTTAAGGTGAGTTTATGCTGTTGCAGTCTGGTGGTTCTTTTTCTTCTTTTTTATTTTTTTTCTCTTCTCTTTCTTTTATTTATTTATTCTGAGTGTACTAACATCCGAAACGTTTGTTCTGCACAGATACAGAGCAAATACGGTGTAAACAAAGAATTTGTAAGCTTCCCTTGGTTCCTAACCATCCTCTAGTTTGGCATATGGATTTAGGTCCATATTACGTTTTGACTTTCTATTTTCTAAATGTGAGGTTTTGACTTTTTATTTCTAAATGTGCTATCTTTATTGCAGATGTTCAAAAGATCCAATTCAGAGACAACACTAGAGCGACTGTCTGGTTTCTTTGGATCATTTTCGATTCTTTCACAAAAGGAGGAGCCCAAGAGTATGTTTGGGAATTTCTTTGTTGTTGTGGAAATGAAATATGACTAGGATAGGAATTACAGAATGTGTCATTGCTCCTAATGAACCACAGTTAGGGAAAGTGGGTGATAGTCCATTCTTCGTTCTGTCAAAATTCTTTTAGGATATCATTTGTGAAATCCATCTGATTATTTCTAGGATGCTGGAGTCTGCTAAGAGCAATATAAAGATACCTTCATGCATGATTGTTCATGTTATTAGACACTATTAGAATGTTTTTTCATTGTTAACCCAATTTCTATATGGTTTATATGTTTGAACTTCTTCTGAAGCTCTGACCAAGTCGATGTCTTGCAGACACACTGCGTAGGCAGTCTAGTGGTGTGGATATTCCATCAAGGTAGTGTAGGGTAGATTTCTTGATTGATCTTGTGGAACATGCAGCCTATTCTATTAAGCTGGTTTTGAATTTTTCCCTTATGTGATGTGTGGCCTTGTCCCTGTTAGTTCAGGGAGCTAGACAGTTCTTATAATCCTCGTAAGCTGAGAAGAAATTCCTCTGCTGCAGCTAATCTAAGCAACGAAATTACACAGAGTACTCCTGCAAATACAGGTGTTTCCTTCAGATTATGATATTATCAACTATTTTTCTTATTATAATGAGTGTATTGACCTCTAAAGGGTGCAGTATGCAAAAAAGTTTTTCATCTAAGAGTTTATTATCTTATGTGTGGCTATCTGCTACCATATGGTGTAAATGTAGAATGAGATTCAGGGAATTGTTGCTGCCAAAACTTGGGTTTGTTTATGGGTGCCATGCCACAGATGCGTTTTGTTCTGATATACAGTTGACGACTTTGCATTTCAATTTAAGCATAGTGGACTGTATGTTCATTTCTTTCTTCTGTTTTTTAGTAATCAAATATAGTTAAAAAGTAGTGTAGTCTAGATGCTAATATACCATTTCTTTCACACGCTTACATGTCATGAATATGGAGGTGATGTGCTACCAGGAGCTGTTGGGAATATTTTTTATGCAGGATTACATATACTTACACTTTTACAGCATCTTTATAAATTAATTGCGCTGCAACCAATATTTCTGCTTCTTATAATTCTTCACATTTTTCTTAAAGCTCCATTGAAGCGTACAAGCAGTTGGTCTTTTGATGAGAGGCTTCTAATACAATCTCTTTACAAGGTATTGGCATTTTGGATTATCGGTATTTCACAGCAATATTGTGCCTATATGAATTTTATGCCAATATTGGAGATTAGTTTGTCATATGACACTGCTCACTCCAACTAGAACTTTACGGGCCTTTCAATTTTTGCCACACGTGCAGGTTCTGGTTCATGTGTCTAAAACTAGTCCCATTGTGCTGTACCTGAGAGATGTAGAGAAGATCTTATTCAGATCAAAGAGGACGTACAATTTGTTTCTGAAGATGTTCAATAAACTGTCTGGATCGGTACTGATCCTTGGTTCACGAGTTTTAGATCCGAGTAATGACTCCAGAGAGGTGGATGTGGGGCTTACTGCTCTTTTCCCATACAACATTGAAATCAAGCCTCCTGAAGATGAAACTCATCTTGTCAGCTGGAAAAACCAGCTGGAGGAGGATATGAAGATGATCCAAGTTCGCGATAATAGAAATCACATCATAGAAGTACTTTCAGCCAATGATCTGGATTGTGACGATCTGGATTCAGTCTGTGTGGCAGACACAATGGCTCTCAGTAATTACATAGAAGAGATTGTGGTGTCTGCAATTTCTTACCATTTAATGAACAACAAGTCTCCTGAATACAGAAATGGAAAACTTGTTGTGTCATCCAAAAGGTAAGCTATATAATTATACTAGTGTTCTTGCATTTGAAGTGTTGTTCATATATTCACTGTGTTAGCTATGAAACAGTTTATCGCATGGATTAAGTATATTCCAGGAGAGCAAGTCCATGGGCAAAGATTCATTGAAAGTGGAAGCTCAGGCAGAAACATCCAAGGTTCTATACACTTATCTGTGATTCAACATGAATTTTACTAAAAAATATAGTACCAATGCTTGCTCTGCTTCTTGTGGATAATTATAGGAAGCAGGAGGGAATGGGACTGTTGCTGTGAAACCAGAAACAAAAGCTGAGGGTGTAAATCCAGAAAATAAAAGTTTAGAAGAGAAAAAGGCTTCAGGGATTAGGGCAGTTGGTGAAAATTCCTTACCAGCATCAAAAGCTCCTGTATGCTTCCATTTGTGACTGTGTAGTATCACCTATCTGATGTCTGTGCATCTGCAATCATATGAACATTGATTTCTACAATTTTGGATTCAGTACAAACCCTAAAAAATTTATGTGGTTTAACCCCCTTGGTTTCAGGATGGACTTCTTCACTCTGTTTTATATCTTCCGCTCTGCCATTCTCCCTTTTCTGACTACTCAAATATCAATCTGATTTCAGGAGGTTCCTCCTGACAATGAATTTGAAAAACGCATAAGGCCAGATGTCATACCTCCGAATGAGATTAATGTAACGTTTGCTGACATTGGTGCCTTGGAAGAGACCAAAGAATCGCTTCAGGAACTAGTGATGCTTCCTCTCCGAAGACCAGATCTCTTTAAAGGAGGACTGCTAAAGCCTTGCAGGGGAATTTTGCTGTTTGGCCCTCCTGGAACTGGGAAGACAATGCTTGCGAAAGCTATTGCTAAAGAAGCTGGAGCCAGCTTCATCAATGTATCTATGTCAACCATCACTTCCAAATGGTTTGGAGAAGATGAGAAGAATGTCCGGGCTTTGTTCACACTGGCAGCAAAGGTTTCCCCAACTATTATATTTGTAGATGAGGTCGATAGCATGCTTGGGCAGCGAAGTAGAGCTGGGGAGCATGAAGCGATGAGGAAGATAAAGAATGAGTTCATGACTCATTGGGATGGGCTTTTGACAAATCAGGGTGAGCGCATACTTGTGCTCGCCGCAACCAACAGACCATTTGACCTTGATGAAGCGATTATTAGGCGTTTTGAGCGGAGGTGATTATCCTTATTTATAGTTTATATCCCTGTCATTCCTTGCGCCTTTAGTGATCCAATCTTCATTTGTTTGTATTTGCACTTTTTCCTTGTTTTACCTTAGAGAATCTGCAAATGGAGTACTATTGTTCTTGCTCTCATATCATAGTAATAAGATTTTATAAAACAGACCTCTATGATGCAAATGTCACAACACAGCTTAATAACTATCTGTGCTGACTGTGTAAAGTGTTCGCATAATATGCAGAATTATGTTGGGACTTCCTTCTGCGGAGCACAGGGAAAGGATTTTGAAAACTCTGTTGGGAAAAGAGAAGATGGAAGGACTAGATTTTAAGGAGCTTGCTACTATGACAGAAGGATATTCAGGAAGTGATCTTAAGGTGTGTATTGCTTACAGTCTTTTTGGTATCGGATGCATCGTTGGGTCTTTATTGAGTCCTTATTGACTGTGATATGTCTGTTTGAAACAGAACTTGTGCACTACAGCTGCCTATCGTCCTGTCAGGGAGTTGATACAACAAGAAAGATTAAAGGATTTGGCAAGTGTTTTTCTTCCGCTTCTAAAATTTTTCTAATGAGTCTTGAAATGAAAATTTTCTGACCATCCATACTTTTATTTGCAGGTGAAAAAACAAAGAGCTGAAACAGCACGAGAATTAGGAGACGCTACTGATACAGAAGTCGAAAAAGAGAGAGTCATCAGCCTTAGACCACTAAATATGGAAGACTTTAAGCTTGCAAAGAATCAGGTAAAAACGCTTTCGTTCTGTATCTCGAGCACGCAGAAAGAAACAGCACAAGAATGATTCTGGGTTGAAAGTAAGGGAAAGAGAGAGAGAGAGAGGGAGAGAGAGAAGCTATAATCTTGTACAAGCAGCTTAAATGATATACGTTGCATGATGGATCAAGTTAATAGAAACATTTTTTTCCCCTCATCCTATGCTTTTAAGGGGTAGTTTGACAATGTTTCACTTCATTGCTTACTGCTTTGACAATGTTCCGTTTTTAAAATACCTTATTGAAGTACATTCATTCATGAATCTCTCTTGGTGATGCAGGTTGCCGCTAGCTTTGCTGCAGAAGGAGCTTCAATGAACGAGTTGCTGCAGTGGAATGAATTGTATGGGGAAGGAGGTTCAAGGAAAAAACAGCAGTTGACCTACTTCTTATGAGATGAAACTAGAACCCACAACCCTGGAGAGCTGGACTGCTAAAGCTTCTTCTTTGCCCTCAGGGTTCTCTTCTAAGCCCTCAACGAAATTCAACAGATGAACAGGGATAGGTTGAGGAAATGCAAAAAGAAAATGATGGCGAGAAACTTTCAACTTTCTGGTTAACCTGACCATCATGTAATGTGGTTTTACCTACATATATGTATAATAATGCTTAACAGGCCCTAGGAATAAGAGCTTCAACTTGACACTTGACTGGGTCGTTTTCGGTCATGCTGCCCGATGAAAATGAAACAGTTGTCATGTTGATGGAATTCTCATCTCATGGTGTTTCTAGGTAGTGCTCTTAAGTTCATCTTAGCTCATTGAATATTGGCATAAACCAGCTTCTGCTCGTCAATTGTCTGGCTACTTGCTCCACGTTATAACCTGAGAATCCTCGCTGTCCTGACGAGGTAGCCTATTTCTCATCTGTTCATAGCTTTTTGTGAAGTCGAGTTTTACTTTTAGCAGGCTGTGCTTGCTGCTGCTGTTTTTTTCTTCTTCTTTTTTTTCCTCCAGTTTTTTACCAAAGAGCGGGAGGTGCTCTGTGAAATGATTCTTTTCATCAGCTGCATCCATCTCCCCTTAAGCTCCTTGGAAGGATTCTTTTCATCAACTGTATCCATCATCTCTCTACCTTGATGCAATTGAACTCGTATGGCCATAGCTTTTTGCTTAATAGCTTAAATCTGCCTCTTATAATCCTGTAACGCTGACGGTCATCCATATCCAAATCAATACAAATTTACTTCTCACAGCCTTTTCTTATAAGGTGTTTGGTATCGTGGTGCAACCGGAAATTATAAAAAAAAAAATCATTAATTTATTGTTTGGTTAAATATCAAAATAGCTGAACAATATATGGGACCCACCAATAAAATCTTTCGAACCAGCATTTCGTGAAAAGCAGGTATTTACCTGTTTTTCATCAACATATACAGTTATTCCCACCACAGATATTACCATTGGAATTTTAATTCCAAATCAAACCTTTGTCCCTTAACATCACAGTCTCGCCTTCAAGCTCAACATCGGATTCAATTATGTCATCCACCTCCTCTTCGACTTAGGGTTCTCCTTGTAACTCTTCCTACTCTTCCATTTCCTCGTCACTCTCCTCGACTACATAACTCTTCTATGTCCAATTCAAACAAATTTCAGTCAAAAAGCATTGAAATAATTAAGTGCAGCAACAACAAAAAAGCACCGATTTGGAGTTGTCGTGCTTGTAAGCAAAGGCAGGGAGCTTAACACCAAGACTAAAACAAAACGTTTCGAGAGGAGGGTAGAAAAACGACGAGATATGTAGAAAAGTGAAATGATTAAATATTATAGTGAGAGTAGATCTTATAACACCTGTCGAGGTAGTCGTGGAAGAAGGAGAGAGAAGGATTCGTGAGTATGGAAGGATTGGATCTTCTAGTTTTGTTGCGTCTATCATTTTGATCCAAAAGTGGGCGTTGAGGGTTTTAGATTTGAGATTTCTATTCTCTCGAGTGGACTTGAAGGGATGAGAGCAAGCAGAGTTATATAGTCGGCTTGATTTGGATAGAGTTGGGGATCATTTGGGGGGTGGGGGCAGTGGGCCTGATGTCTCTTTGAGATATTATTAGCGTTTGCTTGCAAATTACTACTTCGGTCCACCCACACATATTATTAGCCTGAAGTTGTGATTTAGTGATAATTTAAGTAAATTAATATTTTTTATAAAACATGTTAGCTTATTCATATAAAATACAAGTTAAGATTATTATTGCATCGATGTATAGTATAATTATATTAGAAGATGATCTCAAAATGATACTATTTTTGTTAAATATGATCGTAATCCCAAATACATCCCATAAGATTTTTTATTAGATATTGTAGCTTGCACAAAAAATCAGGGATTGCAGAGGTTTTTATGTGTGGATCTTGTTTGTGATGACATTACAAGTAATTTGCTCGAAGAATAAAAAGAAATCTTTAATTTACTTGAATTATTAATTATATTATGTTATTATAATTATTAAATCTATAATATTTAAAAAAATAATATATGTATATGTGTCCTTTAAAATAATTTCTCAGGTTAACAGCAATATAAAAAACATAATAATCAAACGCATAATTAGATCAGAGGAGTAAATCCACTTCACACTCAAACCAAGGCAATAATAACAAACAAGTTTGGATTTTTTCTTTCTATGGTTTTTTTTTTTTTTTTTGAGAATTACACTTTATATTCTTATTTTTAACAACTTAAAATTAAAATAAAATAACAATAATTTTACTCTTATATATAATAAAATAAAACCATATAAAATACATGTGTTTGTAAGATTTCTTCCCTCCTACTCACAAACACAAATCCAATTTTAAGAATCAAACAACACGGCGATAAACGTGTGCCTAGCAGGATACTTCTTGGCGCTCGCTGCACGGTGGTTTGGTTTGGTGCTGACGGTGGCCTTGCTTCTTTAGCCATTGTTGCTCGTTCCGCCGATGCTATCCGGCCATCTCCACTATCATGCATGTTGAGTAACTACTGTATCCCTGCAAGTCTCGCATGCATTCCATTTCTTTTGTTCTGAAATCTCTCTTCTTGGAATATGCGCATTTTGAATTTTGCCCACGAAGCAAATGATCGATCATCCCTTGTCAACTTTCAGGGGGGGGAATGTATAAGCAAATACTTGTGAAATCATGTTGTAATCTAATAATGGAAGTAAGCTTGCGAATCTCAAATGGGTTTTGATTTTCTTTCTTTTCTTACCAAAGCTTTTAAAATATAAATGTGTTAGGGAATGATAGTTTAGTTTACCAAAGCTTTGCACACGCTGAAGGCCTTCCAAATTTCAATTGTGGACGAGCAAATTCGACCCTCCTGATCCTTTCACCCGATATAATGACCAAATTATTTGTAATAGCAGGTCTCAACTTTCAAGCCTCGGCTTTCTAAGCTAAAAAGAATTATTTCTTTCCCCTCAAAACACCCATCCCAGGACCCTGCCAGACAAATTTACGAGGGCATAAAAGAGTTCACAGGCGGTCACATTCTTAGGAGGCGAGGCCAGAGTTGGGCTAACCTGGCCAGATGAAGATTCTTAATCCAGCTGTCACCTCCAGAGAGCACAGTTGTGCCATGCAAAGCACCTCAGGACTTAGATGGTCAGAGTAATGGGTTAATTTTTTCAATTCACACACGTATATGAGATTAAAATAACTAGCATCAATAAAATTAAAAGCAATTGCAAAGCTCAAGCCTAGGGCCTGTTTAGGAAGCAGTGTTTTTCAAAAAAACATTCGTTTTAAATGAAGTGTTTTTAGTGTTTTTAAAATATTTTGAAATGTTGATATCAAAAGCATTTTTTTTTAAATAAAAAAATATTATATTAATGTATTTCTAAGTTAAAAGATAATTTAAAAAATAATTGCAACTACTTTTTTTTATGCGAGGAAACTTTACTTCTCGGAAAGTGTATTTTATGTACCTAGGTAAACGAGTAAAACTCTAATTGTCATAGGCTCTTACAAGAAGCCCGGTTATCCCAAGCTCTTACAAGGGATGCACGTCCTGACTCGAACTCAAAATCTATCGTGCAAATCGCAAGCTTTTTATCATCACGTCAAGCTCTTGAAGACAAAAGATAGAGATATAAAAATACACGGCTATGGAAAAAAAAACATGATAAAAAAAAATTCAAAAGAAATATTCAACAAAATATCTGAATCAAACTAGGTTAACTTAATTAACCAACTACTACCTACAATATTAGATTGAAAAAAAATTAAAAATGTCTAAATACTCTTGTCATATGATGAAAAAAATCAATCTCTTACAAAGAAATATCCAAAAAAATATTTGAATCAAATCATATTAACTTAATTAACCAACTATCTACGATATTAAAAGATAGATTAAAAAAAATGAATGAAAAAAATGTTTTTTTTAAAAGAAAAACCTAGTTGATTGGACTATCTGCACTAAGATAACCTCACGTTAAAAAAAATCACAAAGCTCATGAGTCAATCATTTAATGTCAAATAATGAATTTGAATAAAAAGCCAATTTCATGAGAGAGAAAATATGAAGAAGAAAAAATCAAGTCAATCCGAGTTAACTCTACTAACTTGTTATCGAAATATAAAATCAGGATAACCCAATAAAAAATAAAACAAAAAGAAGAGTGCAAATCCTAATAAACTAATGTTGAATGATGAATTGTAGCTAATAATTCAAAGTCGAGTAATGAAAATGGATAAAAAAACCAATTAAAAAAAAACAAAGAAAAAAAATCAAATCAACTCGATTAACTTGTTATCCAGAAAATGAGATCGGAATAACAAAATAAAATGAAACAAATAAAGAAGCTCAAGCCTCGGTATCCAATGTTAATGATGAATTTTGAAAATAAATTAATAAATGACTTTAAAAAACAAAATTAAATTAAATATGAGCTATCATACCAAAATTACCCTATAAGAAGGCATTCACAAAAACAAATCACAAGGTCAAATTTCCATTCATTACAAAAATTAAAACAAAACAAATAGCAATGTAAAGATCAAATGAAATAAAATAATCCGGGGCAAATTTAAAAAATAATAACAATAAAAAAATATAGACAAAATTGGATAAAAAATAAATGAAATAAAATGTTGATAGACAAATTGAAAAAAAAAATAGCAATTAAATAATAAAGATCAAAATTGATATAAAAAAAAAAGATAATGGTTTAAATTGAAAAAAAAAATCAAGAAAAATATTTTAAAAAAAATTAAAATAATAATAAATAAATTGAATAAATAAAATAAAATGTGTGGAAATAAGATTGAAAATAAAATAAACAGGCTAACTATAGAAAGCAAAAATTGATAAAGCACAAACTAAAAGACAATCAGTTTTTGAAAAGGTTAGCACAAATTTACAGGTCCGAAAAAGAAAAGGGAGGGAAAAAACCCATCAAAACTCAAACCTCATCTTCATAACGTGCACAGGCCTCCTCTCCAACACGAAGAGAATGATCTTCCAAACACCATCACGGATGATGAATTTTGGTAATCAAACATCCCTGCATGCGCCATCACGGTTGGCTGATTTTGATCATCACACATCACCGAGGCATCACGTGTGTTGCATGCATTAGCAATTGTTTTAATATTATTCAACTTTGTATAATTACCAATCAGCCCTTGAGAGAACTTTAACAAAGAAATCCCAACGAAGAAACTAAAGCACCCTTAAAATCAAGCTTGGATTTTTCATTTTGAAGGCAAATGACTTCAGAGTTCAACAAAACGAAGACAGATAGACCTCTTTATGCAAGTTTAATGTTTTTTTACTTTAAAAAATGTAAACCTGAACAAAAGCATGCGTATTTCTTTCTTTCAAAGACAGTAAAATCATTTCACTGTTTCTTAAAAAAGTGCACTAATTTGTTTCTAGTCCTCAATGAAACTCCTGGGAAAAACAACTTCACGCCAAATGCAATGCAAGCTTTGTTATTATTATTTTTTTTTTTTTTTTGATGAAGACGAAAGCATTGGAGCAGTATAGTCCTTCTACAATCATGGTTAAACACACTAGTGGCTTTCAGGTTTTTTTTTAAAATTTTCCACCTCTTTGCGGAAATACAATTCATGTAAAGCATAAAAAACCAAGACCAATTTTCGAAAAATGAAGAATAAAAACCCAATAGACAAGCATCTGCTAACAACAGTCACAAGACCACTCACAGAAGATAAGACACATTGAAATGCTGCCCATATATGTAGCAAAAACAACTATACGAGTCCCATATTCATCCATATTTGAACCCAGTGACCTATTTGGAGGAGGTGATAAAAAAAAAGGACGAGGATTCTAAGCAATACTGGGTAAAGTTTTACTTGACAAAAAAATAAAAACAGAGCTAGCAAATTTGTCAGAACTTGTCGCCCACACGAAACCCTCTAAACCTTTTTCTTATCCTTCAATGGCCCCCTAGGAATCTTACTTAGAACCTTTGCATTGAATACTGCGTATTGCTTCTTGATCTCAATCATTGCCTTCTCTGCAAATGCATCTACCTTATCGTCATACTTCTCATAGATGACAGGTACAGTGTGGAGCAATACAAAAGCTGTTTGGAAAACAAAGAAAAACCACATCATGAGCTTGTAGCGTAAACATCCATAAAAACATCTAAATAGTGATAGCAAGTTCGTTACCAAAGTAGAACAAGGTCAAAAAGTTGCACCAGCTCCCAACAATGGACAGCACCCATAAGCCAGCAATAACCTGATTAAAAGGAATGATGGTTAACAAATTGCTCCTGCAACTTTAAGCCATGTAACATCAGAGGAGAAAGTATCAGATACACAGTGATGCAGTGCCACATATCTTCAACAGTCATGCCACAACATAATATCGCGCAGGATCACTATCATCTTTTCCATATATACATAACAAGTGTCATAATTTGCACCGAAGTCATTATTATGCCCATGAGATCACTAAGAGAGCCTCCTAACTCCTGGGAAAAACATCTAAAATAGAAGCATTTTGGGTAGATGGCACATGCAATTCAAAAAAGATCATACACGATTCCGCAACACCCTTGCATTGAAACAACAATACAGATACAAGTTATGATAAAGCATTGTTGAAGCACAATACACATACATGTTATGATATTGCATTGTTGGATCAATTTAATCAACTTACAGAGAGGAACTTCTTCAGATCCCTCCCTGATGCAATATCCCGCAGGACAGCAAAACCCCGATTGATCTCAAACCTAAGTGCAGCTGCAGTCTGCAGAAATGGTTCCTCTGGGATACGAACTTCTGGAATGCATGGCGGGGACCCAAAGAGAAAAAAGCCATCAGAAACATAAAACTTGCAAAGATGAAAAATGTAAATGTCAGGACTGAAAACTTACTTGTTGATGAAGGTGGAGAAATTAGACCACAAGAACAATAATGCAAGAGCAAGGATCAAACAATGGCAAACCAAAGTGAGAAGGTTGTATTCAAGCAATTCAAACAGAACCCATAAAGCAGTTGCACCTCCAAGCACTCCTGCTGATATCTTCTTGTTCCTCCATAGGAAAACATCAGCAGCTGTTTCACAATTACCAATCGCACATATCAGACACAGAGAAAGATACTCCAGGTTTCCCCTCCAGAGGAATGGGTAATTCATTTAAGGAAAGTAATCTATTTTGTCAGTATAGCTGGACACTAGATCCCGATTCAAATGCAACACTTGATTCATTACCTATTAAATGAATTTAAAGAGCTATAAGATAAGTAGTCATTCTGAAGTGTTTATACATTTGAGAAGTTCTTCTAGCCATAACTTCTTTAAGCCCACAAAGGAAATCTAAATTAACCCTTCTAATATAACTATTCAGCTTATTTTTTCTTTGAAAAAAACGACAAGGCAGGTCAGATTTCACATCAAGCTATAAAGTTAGCTTTTTAAGATCCAATCACATCGACACTTTTAACCACCAGCAGATCCATTGAAACATACAGAGCCAGATCTAGATTTTGAAAACAAGAACTAACATAAAAGGAAATCACAATTTAATATCAATAAAAAAAAGCCAATTTTAGATCATGTTTAGTTTCTAATGAATCAAACACTATAAAAGACTCAAAAAAAAGTTATTAACCTCTTAATCAATTACACCACACAACAAACACACTCTTAAACACACTAAACAGCAAAACAAATCATAAGAAAATGGAAAAACAATAAGTCACGCTGAAAACACCACAAAAAGCACAAATTTTAGGTTCCTGTTCGGTTGCTAACAAATCAACTATACAATCACACTCACAAAATATCAAAAGTTTTGAAAACAAAAATTGTTATCACAGCAAAATCACACTAAACAGCGGGAAAAAATCAGTAAAAAAAATAATAACACGGTTATTTTCCTACACTATCACCAAGAGGGTTGTAAGCAAGCATCACAAAAAAAACAAATCATTAAACTTATGAAACAAGGAAACATACGTTTGCCGCCACCGAAAACCTCGTGCACAGGCTTTTCACGGCCAAAAAGGCGATAAATCTTAAATTGGAGGGAATCGGAATTAGGTTTCGGTTTCTCGTGATTAGAGTCAGAATCCGATGACGAATCATGGCCTTGGATCTTCTCAGATATCTTGTCCATCATCGATTCCCCCACCGAGTCCTCCTTATCATGCTCTGCCATCTTTCAAACCCCGGCCAAAACCCTAATATGCTACGGTTTCGAAGCACAAAACGAAGCTTCTTGGCGTTTGGAGTGGCTTTCGTAACATTAGGAGTCGAGCAAGTGTTTGTTTATGTAGTGATTTTTTTTAGATTTAACATGAGCCATTGGATGTTCATGATTGATCGTGCCCGTTGATAGGTTCGGAGGGATGGATGGACAGGTGGAAAGAGATAAATGAATGAGTACGTTTTTTATAGAGTCGAGGACTGCCGACCGTTAGATTTGACGGTAAGGAAACGTTAAGAGGGGATGGTTTCAAAAATGGTTGTTTTATAAAGTGTATTTTTATTTTAAAAAGATTATTTTGATATTAATATATAAAATAATATAAAAACATAAAAAAAAAATATAAAAAAAACTTTTAAATATAAAAGTAAACAACTTCTACTAATGGACAAGATGGTGGTTGGTTTGAAACTGAGAGTGCGGCAAGTGTTGCTAGAGTGTACTGGGGACATCATTTGAGTCCTTGTTTGTTGACACGTAGAGGGACCGCGAAATATCCACGGTAAATTTAATTTCTTAATATATTATTATTATTATTATATCCCTAGAATAGAACATAACTAGTTAATTATTCGCACTGCAATGCGGTTCGAATAAATAATTTTTATAATTATTGAAATTAAAATATAATATTTATATTTATAAAATTTAATATAATAAAATAGATCAGCATATCATATTATAACAACAATAATATCGAAGTATTAACATCTAAAATTATTGTTATTATAACTGCTAAAACAATAAAAATTATTAAATTATATTGAGAAAAAAACATAAAAAATTAAAAAAATGAGAAAGTAAGAACAAAATATAAAATATAAAATTATTATTATTATTATTATTATTATTATTATTACGTTAATAATAAAAAAAATCAAATACCAACAAAACCTAAAAACTTTAACAAAAAAACCAAACAAAAAAATAAAATAAATGATAAAATAAAAATAAAAATTATTAGTTGAAAAAAATTATTTGACTTGAAAATAAAATAAAAACTAATAAAAAAAACTAAAAGAAATAACAAAGAGGAAAAAAAAAAGATATCAATTTTCAAATTATCATAAACACAAACTAAAATTTGAGAACTGGTTTTTTCAAAAAAAATACTACCTCAATAAAAGAGATAATAAAAATTATTCGATTATCCCGTGAAAAAAAAAACTCAACAACATTAACAAAAGAGTAAGCACAAAAAAAAAAAAAGCTTAAAATTGTTGTTGTTGCATTAATAATAGAAAAGAAAAATCAAAGACTAAAACAATCCTAAAAACTTCAACAGAATAGCAAATAAAATAAAATAAATAAATGATAAAAAAAAATATTAGCTGAAAAAAATTATATGACTTGAAAATTAAAAAATTATTCGCACTACGTTGCGGGCTAAGCAAATAATTTTTATAATTATTGGGATTTAAAAAATAATAGGATTTGTTGGTTTGAAAATAAAATATAATATCCATATATGCAAAGGTTAATGCAACAAAACAGATCAATAAACCCTATTATAACAACAACAACAACATCGAAGTCCTAACATCTAAAACTATCATTACTATTACTGTCAAAACAATAAAAATTATCAAACTATCAAAGAGAAAAAACTCAAAAACATTAATAGAAGAGTGAGCAAGAAAAGAAAACTAGATTTATTACTATCATTATTATTGTTATTATTATTACCACCACCATCACCACTGTGTTAACAATAAAAAAACAAAAATAAATAAAAGACTGGAAAAATTTTAAAAGCTTTAACAAAAGATCGATAAAATAAATGATAAAATAAAAATGCAAATTATCAAGTGAAAAAAATGTATTCAATTTGAAAATAAAAAAAATAAAGGGATTAGAATAAAAAATTAAAAGTATTAAGGGTAAAAATAAAAATCAAGTATATTATCAATTTAAATCAAATGATAAAATTAAAAAAATCAAAACTTTTGTACCTAACATATTGAGGTATTTGAACCCAATATGAAAGTTAAAAGATGGAGTATCAAATTGAAATCTAGATATATAATTAATTTCAATCGAATGACTCAATTGAAATAAATCAAAACCTATTTAAAAGAAATCAGGACCCCATGAAAAATTTAAAGCAAAGGAACCAAAGTGAATAAAACAGAAAATGGGGGGCTTCTCCTATATTTTTACGTGCAGGAGAGAGAACACAGGAAAACAAAGTTCATACCGCCACTGCAACGATTCTAGCTACCATTATTCGAAACACACTACACCATGAGAAAGAGTACACAGCAGCGCGTCATAGGAGACCCTAAAAGCGTATTTTTTTGTGATAGAAGACGTCGCACACGCCACCCAAAAAAGACATGAGGCTAAACCTCATTTACCACGTGTGGCCCACGCGCGCGCCAATTTCTGAAGATAATAAAAAAAATTGTGGTTAATTACCGAAAATACTTGATACATTAGTATTTAGTCATTTTCAAAAATTGAAAATAGCCGAGGTACCCCTCCCCTAACATAGATGTGTTTTGTCTTTTATGGGGGCATAATAGTATTTAGCCATTTTAAAAAAGTGTGTAATTTCCGTGAAGACCCCTGGTGTTAAATCCGTTTTTTTATCTTTTTTGAGAGCTGAAATCGTTAATTTACTATGCGAATAATGATAAAAAATCAATGAACCGGTAAACCAACTTAATTGACCTGAAAACTGAACCAGCCCGAAAATACACTATCATAATCCACAGTGTTTTCACTCACAAGCTATAGTGAAACACTTAACTTTTAGTTTATTTTACAACGTGCCAAAAAGAAATGACTCGCTTTTTTATTTTTTTATTTAGTTTTAATCTTTTTATTTTTTTCTACAATATTTTTTATATATATATATTATTGGTTTTGACTTGTAATTTTTATTGTTATTTATCTTTATATTAAATATAATCTAAGTTAAAAAAACAAGATAATTTTGTGTTTGAATGCAAATATAGAAAAATAGAGAAATATAAATAAAAAAAACATATAAACTTAGATTATGTTAAAAACCCAGGCCATTGATATGCCTGATGTTGAAGACCAAATCCAAGACACGGTAGCTAAATACTAAGTTAACAAGGATACGATGAAAAGAAGCAAATTTGACTATACAGATTAATAAATTGTATTATATATAAATATAAACTCAAATTTGTGGTGGTTTTTTTAAATGATTTTTATTTAAGAATATATTATAAATATTTTTTATATTTTTTAAAAAAATATTTTTGACATCTATGCATAAAAATATCTAAATAAAATTAATTTAAAATAATAAATAAATAAAATTGCACAGTCATATCCTCTTCGTCTTGAAGAAGTTTATTCTCCTCTAATGTCAAATAAATCTCGCTTTAACCATCACAATTAAGCCACGCCAATTATTAATACTCGTGTTCGAGCATGATAATTATAGCGGGAATTATTATTTTTGTCACGGGCAATTTAATTATCTTTTTATTGTCTATCAGGTATGTGAAAGCCTGGACACTTATAAAAAATACTTTCAATATTTCCCACCAAGATAACTCCAATATCCTCTGGACCTATAAAAATCATGTCCACATCAAGTCAAAACTAATTTGAGATTGATTGACATACGAGACACGCGTCACTTAATAAATGCTGTCCACCTTTATAATTGATTTTTATTTTTATTTAATTTATTTTTAAATACAGCTATTCTACTATTATCTAGTTTGGTTTTTTTAATATATATATATATATATATATATATATATATATATATATATATATTAATTTTTACCCTAAAATATTTCCCACAGTAGAGATCGAGTTTTACTTCTTTTCTTTTTCTTTTATTTTATATGAAATTATTATATCTTATTTGATGTATTGAAAACTGATTTTTGATTTTTTATGAGATTATTTTAATTTATATTTATGATTGAAAAGTTTATTGGTTAATATGATTTAACTGAATTTTTATTTTATTTTATAATTTAATTTTACACTCCAAAAGGCTCAAGGTTCATTATTGTTATTTTATTATAATTACTGATCAGCAATTCAATTGATGTTGGTGAAGGAATCATGGGTTATAACAGCTGAGATTAATTGTGTGACTGATTAGTTGATTAATTATGAACTAATTAGAAATTTATTGTACAGAGAATTTAATGTGTTAGAGAAACCATCTTAGAGGCTTTATCCTCTATTGTATTATAATCTGATTAAATCTATTATTTCTCGATTAATTTAGAAAAACATATTCTCTCCTATTTTTATTTTTTTTAAAAAAAGGAACAAATGACTTGGTTTTTTTTTTAAAAAAAAATCTTATATGGAGGAAAAATTAATGAATCGGTTTGTGACCCAGTTTGTAACAGAGTTTGCGAGAGAGTGGGAGTCAAAAATGTAGTTAATTTACTATTTGTCATTTTTGTTTTTTCTAACAAGGCCCGGACCTGCCGTGAGAGAGGTGGCATCGCACAGCTGTTCTGGTTCGGTTGTCGCTACCACTTCAATCCTATCAGCTTATGACAGAGAGAAAACTCCAATTTTATGTGTTATAACCGCGTGTCCTGTTTAAGGCACGTCGGCAAGCTCAAATCGAAAAACATTTAAACCTAGACACTGGATCCAAAAACCCAAACCATAGCACCCAGAATCGTTGTCTTAATGTCATAGCATCTAAACTGAAGAGTTGGATAAAACTTTTCATTTTCTTTCCTAAGGCATTTCAGCAAACAAACACAAAATTATTCACAAGAAAAAAAAGAATATAAAATTAAGGAAAACGTTACAAAGAACCCAGAAGAAACAATATGCATTCGTCACTGATTCGGTAGGCTGAATTTAAGAAGAAGAAAAAGAAAGAAAGAGATGGTCAGGTCTCACTTTACCTTATTCTTGCCATGAAACAGAAGGCAATGCAGAAGAACCGAGAATTTCTTCTTTGAAGCTTGCCCTAACATTGAAACCTTTGAGAAATTTTTCATGCCCTTTCAGCTTCATAAACCGACCGGACTTTAATGTTTCGTTGACTCTAGAAATTTTATTGTGGATTTTATTTTTTTGTTTGGCAGTCTTGCCCCTGTTCGATCATTGTAAGTTCGAGATACAAAGCCCGCGACTTCTCAAAACGGTTGGGGCATTTTCGATATTTGATTCGATGTCGTCGGCTTGTTGGACAGCTGGCTCTCGAGGCTAAAGCTAAAGTGCTAAACTGAACATTTGGAACGAATATGCCATGCGTTAGGTACCAATATAGATCCGGTGTCGAGAACTAAGTTACGACGACGTTTCTGTAGATTTTTGCGAACCTATCATCCCTCGTTTTACCAGATTTTATAGCAATAACTATAACTATAATAATAATAATAATTTACTTAAGGAAAAAAAAACCGCGCCACGCAACGCTCGCTAACTATCAGCAACTAATTTCATGTTTTACATACTGTTTCAAAAGTATTTTTTAAAAAATATTTTCTATTTTAAATTATTTTTTTAAAATATTTATACATCATTTTCATATACTTATATTAAAAATAAATTTAAAAAACTAATAAAAATATTCTTTTAATAAAAATAACATTAATCACAGACTCAACCCGCAATAAATCAATGGAAAGCGACCACAACACGCGACCCATCGAGTGAGGAGAGCCTTGTGATCCAATAACCACAGACTCAAGGCTGAGGTTGTGACAACTTCTGGGGACTTGTTGGGATAAAAGTATCTTCTACATGCCAGTTGACGCGGCACTATTATTTTGGATTTAAATTCAAGGAAAGGTGGGGGAAAATGAGAAAAGACTTTCAGCTGGCAGTTCAAGATCTTACAACAACTGGATTCGTGGAGTCAGTTATCGAACTGTTTTGTTTCCTTCTTCTGATCTTGATTTGTATTGCAGAAGATTGCTGCAACAAAGAAATTTCCTTCAAATCTAATTTACAAATAATTTAGCATGTATTTAATCAATATTACGCTAATTGTGTGAAAAATCATAAATATTATAAAGGCCCTGGCTTTTTCTACACGTGCTTTTTATAAAATAAGATTCCCCGAAGGATGACATGAAAAATATATCGTGCAACCATATACCCATAGTACTATTTGTTATAATAGTATAGTTATAAATTTATCCCTGAAAAAAAAACTAGATTTGGAGGCAATGTTATTTTTTTCTATGACACGTGTCTTCTCTTTTTTTAAGTGAAATTATTACTTTAGTCTAAATAGTAACAAAATATAAGGTTAACTCGAGGGTGTTTTTAGTCCTTTTCTTTTCCCTTCAAATTTGTGATTACTTTGAATAAAAGAACAATTTAACTCTTGCCGTGAAAGATTTTTTTGGTCATTTTTCATCATTTTCATTGTAAAATTGAATATTGTTTAGGGTTATTTTTGAGATTGACATGTATTAAATATTATTTTTTTAAAATATCGATGCTAGCAATTTAGGCATCAATGTGTGGATGGGACATGTGCCATTTAAGCAGGGTTAAAAATGTCTTTTGAGTAGCATTGATGACCATTTTTTTTCTTTTTTTTATTCTCCCTTTCCTCTTTAAATTTTGTGTCACACCCTACAGCATTTTAGATTGCCCTCTTTAATTTATTTTTCATTTATATTTAACAATATTCAACTGACGATTAAATTGAAATATAAAAAATATGGATGTTCATGTAAATATCAGATTTAGAAACACCACCCGCACAATCAAATCTAGCAACTTTGTTTCTTAGAGTTAATGTTGTATTCGACGAATTTATAGTAAAAAAATCATTCAATTTAGTTAAAATATGTCAAAACATATATATAAAAAAACACAATAAAAACTAATAAAAACCCAACATTGAAGGTTGAGATTGATAGAAAGAAAAAGGAAAAGGAAAAGGAAAAAAAGCAAATGCAAAACAGAGGCCAAGACACAAGGATGTCCTGGGTGGCTCAACATGCCCAGGTTAGCTATTTTTTATGTGTTTTAAAGAGATAGATGACTTCTTGTTAATCTTTAGTTTTTTGAAAAAGAAAACATAAGCAGGTGACATGTCTCGCTTGTTTCTCTCTCCATTGCAACTAAAAAATTAATATTGTTTTTTTTTACATAAAAATAAAAATTTCAATAATTTGTTTGCCGAAAACACATATAAAACACTATATATACTTGGGTACAACCATATATGACAAAATAAAAGGCTTAAAAACATTTTGAACAAAACAATTATTTTTTGAAATTCAAGGGACCAAATAATATATAACTTTGAAAGTATAAGGACCAGATTAAACTTCTCATGCTATCTTCGATATTTTTTCACTTCAATTTGTTTGTTTTTCAATCTTATCATTGCTCAACAATTTGAAGCGATTGAGCTTCAATTTGACCTTCAAATGATGCAAATGGAAAAAAAGAGAGAAATTCGAGTACCAAAAAACTAATAGAAAAAAGTAGACAGTGAGTCCACAGTGCAAGGGCATGATCATTGTGTGTTTTGTTGCAATGATTTTGCTACCATGTATTATTTATATCTCTTTCATTATAATCTAGCAAATTGAAAAGTAGGAGGACCAAGTGACTTTTTTGTGTTATTTTATAAACCACCACCCGTTTTTTTTTTTTTTTTTTTGTATTTTTCTTCCAGGTCATGTTTTTTTCATTGCTTTACAATCTTGCAGTAATTGGACTTCAATCTAGCTTAAAAAACTGTAATTGGTAAAAAATAAAACTTGAGGACTAGAATGAAAAAAAAAAGAAAAAATTTGGAACAACGAGTCCGAGATATGAGAGTGTGAACAATATTTTTGACTGCCATGACATTTTGAGTTTCTTGTGGTAGTTAACATTATACTAAAAAGAACGACCAAATCACTTCATCCACACTTATAAAAATGCAGTTTATTATATTTTTTATTTCACATTTTAATGATCCAATATTTTTTTTACTCTTTTTTTTTTATTATTTCACCACTTGATATTGAGTTGTTTTTGACAATTATGCTTTTACAGTGTTTTTTTTTTTTTTGGTCATATATCAATATCAATCTTGTAGATTTATTTATTTTCTTAGTTTTAAACTTTAACATTAAATTTGTTAGAAGTTGAGCTTTTATATATATATATATATATTGGTCATATATCAATATCAATCTTGTAGATTTATTTATTTTCTTAGTTTTAAACTTTAACATTAAATTTGTTAGAAGTTGAGCTTTTTATATATATATATATGATTTGTATGAATCTTTTTTATTTTTATCATCTAGGTCATAATTTCAATGGATCAAGTGAGTTGACTTGACATTTTTTTATCTCCTTTTCTAATTGGGTTGTTTTTTGATTTTATTATTAAACATTAGGTTAAGCAAACTAGCTTCATATTTTTTTTAAAATATTTCATGGGATTATCTTGATCTTATTATATGGATCACAAGTTTAGTATTTGGACTTGAGTTATTTTTATTGATTTCTCAAGTTATTTTTTAATTGGATATTTTTTAAATCGAGCTTCATGTATTTTTTATAAGATTATTTTGATCTTTTATCTCGATTTACTAGTATAGTAGGTTGACATGATTTATTTTTTTAACTAAATATTATTTTTTTAATTTCATCCTTAAATAATTTTTTTTAATATTATTTCAGTTTCATTATTCATTATCGTATTGTTTGAGAATTATATATATATATATATATATATATATATATATATATATATATATATATATATATAAAGTTATTTTGGTGTCATGAATTTGATAGTTTCCCTTAACTCTAGCCTTTGGCGTTAAATTTATTGAAAATAAAATTTCATGATTTATTAATTAATTTTTATAAAATTATCATAATCCTATAATCTAGATCACAAGCTTAATATGTTAGCCCAATTTGACCCAAGTTTTTTTTTATTTTTTTTCTTAATTGATTTTTGTTTGTTTCAACATCCAACAATAGATTAGTTGGAAAATGAGTTTCATATATTTTTATTTTATTTAATACGAGGTTAGCCAAATTCATAATGCATGCCTAATATGCTAATTTAAACTGATTCAAATAATCATCCTCCTGTTTAATATATTTTATTATTTAACTTTATCTTTCCATACGAAGTTGATTAAGAATTGATTTTTATAAATTGTTTTCAATGAAATTATCACAATTTCATAATCCATGTTGTAGTTTTGATATATTAATATAATTTGATCTAATATATCACCTTATTAATCTTTTAAAAAATATCTCTCTCTCTATCTATGTATATCACATTTTAAATTTATAATTTCTTTTATAAACATATCAACAATTTTTAAATACTTTATTAACTTTTTTTTTCTTATAACATCCACGACACCGTCAATTATCGAAGTTATAATCAAAAGAGAGAATGTAGTATTACATGTGTGATGTGATCTTCGCACTAAAGATAAAAAAAAAAAAATACAAATTAGGTTCTCATTCAATATGCGGCCGTTTCGTACCCCTACCCATTTTACCCAAACTCAGAACCGGACCGTCCACATTCCTCCCATTGAACCCACACCGCCGCCACCCTCCTCTGAAAAAGCCTTCTCTTTTCCAAAACCCCCAAAACCTCCGTTAAAACCCTACCTCACTCTCTCACCATGTATAGATTCCAACGTCTAAAACTCACCACCAAAACCCTCCACCGCCACCACAACCACTGCTTCTCCTCTCAAGCTGCCGCTATTGTAATCGAAACACCACCCTCACTCGAAACCACCCTACTCGACGGTTTACCAAAACCTGGTCCATTAGACACAATATCTGCAATCCCACGCTCGGATTCAGGCAAAAATGTATCAGCTAAAGAGCGAAAAGCGGGGAGAGTACCAAGTATCGTTTTTGAACAAGAAGATGGACAACATGGCGGTAATAAAAGGCTGATTTCAGTGAAAAAAAATCGAATTAGGAACTTGGTCAATGAGCTTGGTAGACCTTTCTTTTTGTCCAGGCTTTTTGAGCTTGATGTTAGGCCTCAATTCGAGTCCGATGAGGTTCTAGAAAAAGTTCGAGTCTTGCCGAGATCGGTATTTTGAGATCCCTTTATTTTTGCGGGCGTTGCTATTTTTGTTTTAAATTAAGAAAATTTGAAATTTGGCTTTTTTAAGAGGAAGTGCTACAATGTAGTGAAGAGCTTCAGTGAGAGCGTTGAAAAAGTCTAGTCTTTGCATATATTGTTATGTTTAATCAATGCTGGATCTTTGTGTTAATTTTGTTTAGAATGTAAAGAAATTGAAAATTTTGTTTTTGTGAATTAACAAAAGTGGAGAAATTTTGTGTTAGGTTGCATAGAAATTTAATGTTGGTGCTATTTGTGTTCAGAATATAAAGAAATTGAAACTTTTTTTTTTTGTGAATTAATAAAGGTGGAGAAATTTTGCGTTAGGTTGCATAGAGATTCAGTGTAACGAATGAGCTTTAGTTAATTGGGGTAGTAAGAGGATTAGAGGATGAATATCTGATTAGGAATTGTTGGTGTTAATTTTATCTCTCTTGTTTGTTCTTGAGAGAGGTTACACAGTTTTTTATCTGGAGCTGATGTTTTGCTGAACTGTGGTAGGTACATTTGCATGCCGGAACAGATGAGCCGCTTAATGTGACCTTTATAAGGGCACCTTCTCATGCTTTGCTGAAGGTCGATATCCCACTTGTTTTCAGAGGAGAAGACATATCTCCTGGACTTAGGAAAGGTTAACCATTTGTTCATTTTGCAGTATAATGTTTTGTTTGTCAATTATCATCCATTCTCTAGATGGTTTTTCATAATAACCACAATGCACATCTTTGTTGGGTTTTATTTGTAAAAATCTGGGCTTGTTTATTGTGCACATGAATGTCAACTGTCTTGGTTTCACGAATGCATTTTGTTTCTGTATCTTGTTCTTTGTATAGTTAAAAATGTTTAACAGTTTTTTGCATGTCTTAATAGGTTTAATTATTTAAGAGCATCAAACTCCCTGTTTGATCATGTTCTTTTTCTGACATATACGTGAAATGTTTTTGGCCCCCCCTCCCCCCAAAAAAGACTCGCTATGATGCATGATGAACAATAATCAACTTAGGAATCCTGAGACCGAATGAATTTGCTAGGGTTGTAGATTTCTGCAATGCTATCTAGCAAAAGTTAAAACAGTAGTAAATTTTGTACAATATTTTTTGTAGACCTATCTGCTTCTCATATTTAGGGATGAACTAAATTTGAATCCAGTTCTTTTGTCAAAGTAACTTCCAACTATTCAGCATCAGATTGCTCGAGGATGAGTCCTGCCTCTCTTTGTGAATTTGGCACCTGCAAGTGCCAGTTACATGCAAGACAAGTAACTTAAAGATCAATGCATGTATACCTGTCTCTCTGTGAATTTGGTACTTGCAGCATGCGCCTAAACTTGTTATTCATACCTATCAAGCACATGGATGAGATAACCATTGTTCAAGTTGATAAAATTTGCAACCATGCTCTTAATTGATGCAAAATTAATAAGATATTCTAAGATCGAAGTGCTTGTCTTACAGATTTCCATGTAGCTGTTGTCCTCTTCTGTATTGACATCTTCTATTACTTCTAGGGGCTGCTGTTTCCCAGCTATACATCTAGCAGTCTTAAGTGTCATTGATTGGTTGACAGCCATAGTTATATGAACGCAGTGCTTTCCCGAGTTTCAATCACGAGGAAAAAGGAGGAAAAAAAAGATGTCTCTTGACCATAAACGAGGACACTCATTTAATAGTCATTATCACGAAGAGTGTCGCACATGCATTACGTGAGAACCTTTTCATAGGACTAAGCTACCTGGTTATAAATTGCCTTCTTGTTTCTTACCCTAGGAATTGGGGATGACAATGTGTAAGAAATATAGATATTTATACCATATCCATCGGGTTTTGAGTATCAATATGAGTATTTATAATCCGAGTATCATTTATTATTCAACATATATATATATATCTTAGGTGTCTGGATTGAGTTTAGGTCAAGTTTGACAATATCTATGTCCTATCGATTAGGTAAGGGGTAGCTGTCAAAAAAAACTCATCAATTTGGGTTGGTTTGGATTGGCATGTATTGAGTTTTGATGAAATTGCCATCTCTAGTAGGGATGTTTATAAAGTAGTAGTCTCCAGTGAAAATTCTCCCTCCACTGCTGCATAATTTATAATTAGAAGCATTCCCTCATTTTTCACGTTGAATTTGTTTTGTGCACAGAAACATTGATTTTCATTTGTCTTCCAAATTAATTTAAATGTTGTTGATTGATCGAGCTATGTGGCAGGTGCTTATTTAAATACTATTAAGAGGACTGTGAGGTTTATTTGCCCCGCCGATATAATTCCTCCATTTATTGATGTGGATCTCAGTGAATTGGACGTGGGCCAAAAGTTGCTCATGGGAGACCTCAAGGTACATCCAGCTTTGAAGCTTGTTCAGTCAAAAGAGCTACCTGTAGTTAAGATTGCCGGAAGCAGGGTTTCTGAAAAGAAATCTAAATAATCACCGTGAGACTGTGAGAGCAACCACCTGTTGTTTGCAAGTTTATCACTGTGCAAAATGGAGCATTGACGAGCAGGATTCTCACAGCACGTTAGAATTTTAATCTGGGAGTCGCCACAATTTTTTCCCTTTCATTTCTTTTTCGGATTTTCCTTCTTTCCTTGTTGGATGTCAGAGTAGGGGCTTTTGGGGGGGTTTAGTGGATGCCATTTTGTGACTTGCTTGTCAATGATCCTTGATGTGGTTCCTTATTGACCACAGGGATTCTCCAATTTCTTCTTCTTCTTCTTCTTCTTAATAATATTTCTTTTCCCGCTTGGTTGTTTTTACGAATACTAAAGAGTTCTCATCTTCAATGATCTTCCTTTCAAGTTCCTAGAACAAGGAAATTAAAGAAAAAAAGACAGAAACTTAGTTTGAATTGTAATCTTGCATGCGTGGTGTGCAACTGGTTCGGCAAACATCTCCTGTAAAGTTTGAATTTCCTATTTCCTTTTATGCCAGTTGAAGACATCACATGAATTAGAATCTCTTCTTCTATGGGTGATTTCTAAAGTTTTGCTGTTTTCTAAGGCTTAGTGTTGAAGATGAAAACTATGATAAATTGGCAAAACCGACATTATAAGCCAATTTAGTTTCAAGGTTCACCATCTTATCAATGAAGATGCAAGGCAAAACGCTTATTGATGAAACAGAAGGGGAAGAGTGAAGCTAGTCTCTGTCCTTGGCCTTCCCAGGTTGGACCACTGCTCGCTTGGTGTCTTGACAAACAATCCCAAATTATTGCAGCTCAAATTGTTAGAAACAAATATAATTGTATTCCAGTTACATAGGCAACATTCATGTTCACTCGTGCTCAATGTGCCAAGCCCACTTCAGCACAAACATATGAACCTAATTTATAAAGTGGTTTGTCATTGTATTTTAAAAATATATATATTTTTATTTTTATTGTTTACTCTAAATTAATTTTTTTGATGTTTTTAGATCATTTTGATGTATTAATATTAAATATAATTTTTAAAAAATAAAAAAATATCATTTTAATATATTTTTAAATAAAAAATATTTTCAAAATCAAACCTATAAAAACTTTTAGGCCAAAGCAGGAATAGCCAATTACAGTCATTCTCTGTTATGCACGACTAATCTCCAAGCCTTCGAAACTGTTGCTGATGTGCTTGGGTCACATGGCTTAGGGGGTGTTTGAGAGTGTGGTTGCTGTTGCTTTTCAAAGTGTTTTTTGTGTCGAAATGCATTAAAATGATGTTTTTTTATTTTTTAAAAATCATTTTTGACATCAGCACATCAAAATGATATAAAAACACTAAACCGCCGGTTTTAAAAATGAAAAAAAACAAACATCGAAAAGCAACAATAAACAGATTAAATCGCAATGCCAAACGGGGCCTTAGTGTCGTGCTTGATAACCATTTCGATAGGCCATCAAAATACAGTCAATAACACATGTTCAAGCACAAAAATCTGAAACTCGGGGAAACCTTCCCTCGTAAAAGAACCTGGTTGCATCAATGTTGGTTCTACCAACTCAATTAAGCGACTTAACAATAAATCAGCTTTCTTTCCTTTTCTTTTTGCTTTTAAGATTAAATATTTAATTTTACTATGCTAAAAATAGTGAAGGGGGCAATATAATCTTGATTAACTTTGCAATGATAAAATGATCTCGTGGAAAATATCCGTTTGCCTTTCAAAATAATTCATTTTGTTTTTGTTATAGAAAATAAATGTATTTTTTTTTGGAATATAGATGTTCAATCTAAATTATATATATCTCAATTAATTTTATAATCATGAAATTAATGATCAGTTAAAATTCTAATGACTTTGACTGATATGAAACTCAAATCAATAATTCGTAGAGAACAAAACCGGCCCTAAATCAGTTGAGCCTAATCACTCATGTTACACTTACAATGAATTTATGTCAACAGTGTTTCCACAACTTCTCTGATTTTTATTAAATTTTTAATATTAAGAGATTAGCTGATGATAATCTAAGAAGTGATTCCTCATTTGTCGTTTTATTGATTCTCCAAATTTCAATGTCAGTGCATTAACTTCGTATTTTATTTTTACTGGTTCAAATCATGTGATGCAAGAAGACATACTAGATTATTATTTTTTTATTTCAAATTATTTTAGGCCGTGGGAATTAGTTTGCGCAACGAGCTACGTGGTCACATCAAACTGTATATGATTGGTATTGGTCCATTGAAGCAGCAGCACAAAATGTTCATCATAAGAATCCAGATGCCCTGGTGATTGCTTCAGGAATAAGTTATGCCTCAGATCTTATAAGCTTTTTGTAAAACAAGTCCTCAGGATCCATCTTAGGTGTTCATGGCACGTTTCTATGCAGTTAATGGTGGACCTGCTACTGAATGGATGGTGAAGAAGGCTTGTGCCGATAAACTCACTGAGAGACTTGGACCGGGGATCATGGGCTTTGCAACAAGGCTATTATTTTAGAGAGAACCAACATGATTTGCAGGATACTCTTGGCCTGGTTAGAGTTAGAGATAGGCATAATAATTTAATCTAAATAGTTATTAATTTAATGGATAAGTATTATGCATAATAGATAGAGTATAAATATAGTATAAATTCAACTTGAAATCCCCCGAAATATATAGTTATATTATATAAATATATTTGTAAAATATTTAGATTTTTTTAATACTATGTGTGCTTGTTAATTTTTTTATTAAATAATAATAGATAATAAATAGTTATTGGATACCCGAAATGAGATGGATAGTTTATAAATAATATCTAATTTTTTTACCTGCTAAATAATAAATATGGAATAATTATCAGTAAATTTGACATGCGGGTTTTATTATAACCATAAAAGAGGCTGTGCTGTGAACCAAAATCTAAGTTATGGTCAAACATTTTATTGCATTCTCCTCAAGAATATTAATTAATATAATGATTGTGTTTCTGCCATGGATGATTTTTATATAAATCAAGATGCATTTTCCTTTTCATCATAAGATATATAAAGATTACACCTAGGAGTAGCCTTTTGGGGTCCAAGCCAAAGAGACGTTGATGAAAGACAGAGAAACGGGCATTGAAATAGCATTGCAAATATGTTGAAGAATATTTCCTAGATTTGATCTAAAATTAATTAATACGTCGATCAGGACATTATAACAAATTACAAATTCATGCGGATCCAATTACATTATAAAAAATTACAAATGCACTTCACTTCGCTGCCCAAGATGACAGAGAATTGTCGTGCCTGGACATGGAATCTTCCGAGAGTGTTATAGTGACGAGGAAGTGCATCTGTGCTGGAGACTGTGGAAGGATGATCCGACAAGCTTACACATGGTTCAAGCTTGTATAGAAAAATGTGTGAGGTAGTGTTTGTTTTTCAGGTAGTATCCTTAAATTAATATTAGGTATTCTAGGCGAGTGTCGATGAGTTTTCAACGCTGCATGCTTATAATTTAGGTCTTGTTAAGAATCCAATTTGTCATGCAAGAAAATTGTATTATCATGCACCGAATTACTACTTGTAAAACGAACTTAATTCAACCTAACTAATTTTTTCAATCCCCAGATTAGCCAGTTACCTAATTCCTATCCAAAATCCTCACAGAATTTAATTGAAACAGCATTCTCGCAATCTTTTTTTATCTCCCATCTCTTGCTTTTCGCTCTTTTTTACTGGTACGAAAAGTCCTGCACTTAAAATGGAAAAAAAGTAGATAAAATTTATCCATATAAGAAACTCATGTGTGTTTGCAGGCTGGCATATACCTCTGCGGCTACATGTAATTAAGGAACCGTGTGCTTTTAAGACTTTCTGATTGTTTGGTGGATGCCTATCTTTAATCTATAGGCTGAGGACGAGTTCGAAATTGAAATATATCCAGATCAGAACCGCATTTAACTCTGAACCTACAAATGTATGTACTTATCTCTCGGCTAGTATATAAATGTGTCAGGTGATACGAAAAATAACACGGGTTCTCTCAGGTAGTTGAATTTTGGAGGGTTTTAGAGATGAAGATGCTAGGCAGAAATTTTCAAGCCATTCTCTTGTTTAGTTTTATTCTTTATGCAATCCCAGGTTATTCTCTTCCATTGAAAACCCAGGGTAGATGGCTTGTTGATGAAAGAACAGGAGAAAGGGTGAAGCTACACTGTGCTAATTGGCCTGCTCACATTTTTCCAATGTTGGCAGAAGGTCTTGATAAGCAACCCTTGCCATTCATTGCGTCTGAACTTGTAAAGAACAATTACAATTGCGTTCGTTTCACATTTTCTATTCACATGTTCACTAGATATGCAAATCTTACGATCGAGGAATCCTTTGACCGTCTAAACCTGACGAAAGCGAAAGCTGGGGTAATCAAGAACAACCCTTTTGTGCTAAAAATGACTGTCCCTCAAGCCTATGAAGCTGTTGTTGATGTTCTCGGGTCTTTTGGTTTGATGGTTGATGCTGATAACCATATGAGCGATCCCATTTGGTGCTGCAGCAACGATGATGAAAATGGTTTCCCAAACGATCCCCGCTTTGATCCTGACGAGTGGATAGAAGGCCTCGGATTGGTAGCCCAGCGTTTTAAGGGAAAAACTCAGGTATTCCAATTGAACCTTCCCTTAAATCACCTTTTTATTACTGTTAATATTATTCCTTCCTCATATCTTTTTGAAGCCGATGACGAAACGTTTCTCTGTATTATGTTCTGCCCAAGTCTTCCTTTTTATTCTTTGGATACAGTATTTGGATCTTCTGGCTCTAATATAATCATCATGGTCCCACCCCTATTTCTTCTTTACTTTTTTCATCTCTTGCTCGTAAGAGATTTGCGTTGCAGATTTAACACTCTAAATTATAGATTAATTATTATCCTATGATTCACATTATTTATATAGAGATAGTCTATGCATATAGAAAAACAAGCATAGTCTTCTATCATTAATTGTTCGGAAAGAAAAGGTGGTTTGAGTTGCACCTATTATTATTATTATAAAAAGATCTTTTTGGTTTGATAATGCCATCAAAATTTAGGTTATTGTTAATAATTAACCAATGGATCATGTTATTGTAGGTCATTAGCATTGGATTGCGCAATGAACCCCGCGGGAAGAATCAAAATGCAACTCTCTGGTTCAATCATTACATCATGAAAGCAGGAGCACAGGTTCACCAGGCCAATCCAGATGTGCTCATCGTTGCTTCAGGCTTAAATTTTGCCACGGACTTGACCTACTTCAAGGATCATTCCTTGATATCTAATTTTGATAACAAGTTGATTTTTGAGGGACACTCGTACTCATGGGGCGGTGAAGGAAATCCTTGGGTGGATGGATCAGTGAATAAAGCTTGTGCAGATAAAATCGGATCACTAAACAACAATCTTGGCTTTGTTACTGATGGTGATAATGCAGTTCCTTTATTTTTCAGTGAATTTGGTGTTGACAGGAAACAAATGCCCGCTAATGATGATAGATTCTTGAGTTGTTTTTCTACTTGGGCTGCTGAGAAAGACTTGGATTGGGGCTTGTGGGCATTTCAAGGAAGTTATTATTTTAGACAAAACGTCACTAACATGGAGGAATATTTTGGAGTCCTGGAAATCGATTGGAATCGTGTAAAGAATCCAAAAGTTGAAAGGAGGATGGGGCTTCTTAAGCAAAAACTTCAAGGTATGTCTACTCTTGATTCATCACACATTCTTTCCTTTTCTGTGTCATTTGCCACTCATTTTTTTCTTTTGTGAAAAAAAAAAAAACAAATCCTTTCATGCAGCTCCAGAATCAAAGGCTCCTCTGAGCTACATCATGTACCATCCACAGAGTGGTGCTTGTGTAGGTAAAGGGATGAATGGACAGATTCGAGCAGGCAATTGCAAGGGCTCGGCCAGGTGGACTCACAACGGAGTTGAAGGTCCCCTTGAGCTGAAGGGAACTGGGCTGTGCCTCGAAGCAACTGGTGATGGACTGCCACCTGTCCTAACCTCTGACTGTTCACAAACCACCTGGGAACCAATCTCTGCCAGTAAACTTCACCTAGCTTCCAAAGATCGCAATGGAGAATATCAATGCTTGCATTTGGAGCCTCCATTCGCTGGAAATATCGTAACCAAGAAGTGCATCTGCGTCGGAGATGATCCTACATGCAAGGATAATCCAACAAGCCAATGGTTCAAGCTTGTGGGAACAAATATTGAGAGCTAGATTTGGTCTTCTATTTCTTTATCTATCATCCGTTTCCATTGGTTCTTTCTTTAGTTTATTGACGTTTTCCTCCTCCTGTATTTCCACGAACCATTATTCATTTTAGATAATTTGCTGTTGTTTTGGTGATTTTTTTTACTGTCTAAAAATTAGTCTCCCCCGCCCCCTTTCAATCAAACTCCTAGAAGTAGCTAGGAAAATAATTTTTGAATCAAACTCCTAGGGCTGGGAGTAGCTATAATGTTTAGCAGTTACAAGAACCTGGCTTCTGACTTCAAAAATGAATTATTTTAAAATACAAGTGGCCAGGCTCCACGTCATAGATTAAAAGCAACTAGTAAAATTTACGAGTGTTATTGAAACTCTATTTCAAAAGTATTTTTTTTAAATAAATTATTTATTTATTTATAACTTAGTGGAAAAGGAAACTTTTAATAAATAAATTATTTAAGCATTGAGCTTCTTTTGACTGATGAGATTAATTAAATGAGAATCTAAAAATATTAAACCTAATCTTAGCTCTATAAGTTTTCAGAGAAAAAGCAACTACCAATAAAAGTTTCTTTCCAGAGATGAAATTAAATAAATGTGAATCTGAAAACAGGGAAGCGTTTTGCCTCTGCTGACTATTTTTTATTTTTATAAAAAATAAGATTATCTAATTAAATACGTATTCGAAAATGTACACCATGATTTTTTATTTAATAAAACTAGCTTTATTATTTAATCAAATCAAATTCTTTTTGTTAACATGGACCAGTTTATGAGTACCTCAATTAATCTTACGACTCCTGAAATTAATGACCATGTAAATCTATAATAGCTATTATATTAATAACCATAGGATTCAAATCTAGAACGCAGAAAATCAAATCTTTTAATTTCAAATTTTATCACAAATCACCTACTAGATAGCTAATGAAATGAATTTGTGAAGCAAGAACTATGTTTTAATTAGTCGATGAATTTTAGTGATTTGATTACTTTATCGCTGTTCATTTTACTCGGACATTGAATGAATGTGAGTACATTAGTTAATCTTGTTAAATAAAACATCTTCGTATTTTGTTTTTAGCAATGTTTTGATATTTTTTATATCAATAAAAAACTGGGCCGGCCATCACGGGGCATGACCCCTGGTTAGCAGGATCTATGGGATGAAATTGACACTTAGATTTTGTTAGTGGACCCACAAAGGCCTCCAACTTACAAAGGTCACTAATGTGTGAGGTTGGTTGGGGATAAGTGATGGCACTTTGAAGGGAGTCGAGGCCCGTTTTTAAGGATTTGGAAGGCTGTTTGTACTTTCACTTTTCTGGGGCCCATCAAGATAATATCAGACGGTTGCTATCGAGTTTAACTGTTGATTTGAGAGAGAAGGCCTTTCTTTTCTATTTGTGGCCCATCAGATAGTGATTCTTTATCCGTTGATTTTCTAGCACGAAATATCAGTCACGGTGTTTGTCTCTAAGAATGTGGAGGATGGGACCTTTTTGTGCTGTGTTTTGCTGTGACATCTCTAATAGAAGAGGAACTCGTTATGTCACCCGCGGTTGTTATTTTTATTTTCATAATAATAATAATTATTATTATATATACAAGTTTTTTAAATATATTTTGTACAGTTTTTTTAACCAAAATCAAATGTAAATTAAAAGGCTTATGCTTGTAATCAAATAAGCAGGAAATTGTATGTGCTGATAAATAAATAAAAAAATCAATAATAGAACATAAAACTTAAGAAATCAAGAGATAAACGTGGATGCAAATATTTAATCTCACAAGGCATGATATTTATCAGGTTATGCTTACTCAATTATATTTTTTTATAGTATTTTTTATTTAACTAATTGATAATAAAAATAAACAAACATATTAAATTGATTGAAACAATATAAAGGGAAAAAAATATATATTATGCAATAATACACATATTAGAAATATCATCTAAAAATAATTATTTTTTATTTTAAAAATAAAATTCATTGATACAAAAGAGGAAAAAAAATATAGACGAATCAAAAATTAAATTATATTCAGAGCAATATTTTGAACTTGATATTTTTTAACACGATGAAATTAAAAAATAAATAAATAAAAAGAAACACATAATTGATAAATGGCACAGAAGAAGAAGCTGACATATGCAGTGCCCGATGCCACTGAGTGTTTGAAAAATGGCGAGATGAACAATAAAGCACAGTTTTTTTTAGTTTAGGGTGCAGTGCAAGGACATCGCGTTTTTTAATTCAACATGGTTACGTGTCCCGTACTTGCACGAGTGGCTCGTGAGTTTAACCTGGCAGCTTTGCAAACTAGTATCGTAGCTGGCACCCAGTCCTATTCGCAGATTAAAAAAAAAAGTCAGTAGCTTGGGTTAACCTAGTAGTCGCAGGGCCTAGACCCTGGCTCGAAGGTAGACTGCTCAGTCAAACTTGCTTTCCTTTGTGTTTTCTTTTTCACGAGCAACGTTTTTAACCTTTCACTTCTCTCCCCTATCCCTGGATATATTATATATTCCACAATGGGCTGTTGGGTTCGTGGATTTTATTATTTTTTAAAATGTTTTTTATTTAAAATATATTATTTTTATTTTTAAAAATAATTTTCACGTCAGAATATTAAAAAGCCATGAGTAACAGGGCGGAAGAGGGAAGGAAAAGAAAGAGAAAGATTGTCGAGGATACAGTTCAAGGCCTCTGCATTCAATGAAAGACTTGCAGGTTCCACCAATTTTCTCTCGAAACCTGGTTGGAGCTTTTACTAAATACGCATAACCTGGCCATCCCACTGCATCAACTGATCAATTACTTAATTACAAAACTGGTCAGTTAACGATGAAGAACCACTCTTATCGATGTTGCAACCAGTAGAGAAAATCAATTCTTATTAGTTATTGTGGTAAAAGTGAATGGAATTCTTGGAATTCCTGAACCCACCTAGCATTCATCGCAATTTTAGAGGTCGAAGGTTGTCATTTGTAATAATATAAAAACAACTGGAAAAATGGGGCGATTAACATGAAAATTAAGAGCAAATGGTGAGTCAATACAGCATTTTTCATATATAAAATAACATAATTTTAAAAATCACCATTCAAAACCATGGCATTTGAAAAATATTGATATATAATTTACGTCACAGCATCAATTTCATTCTAGTGTAATCGTGGAAGTAGTACTCGAAGCTGAGCCATTACCTTCACTGGAGACTGCAGACATAGAGCTACTTCGGCGAGCTCATCAATTTCTCTTCGTGAGCAAGAATCAGAAGTGGTGGACTGAGGTGGTTGATCCATCGAAGCTACATTCTGGAGCCTCCACGGTAGATGATGAACTGGATCACAAAGTCTAGTTAGGTGGGTTAGTATTGAATATCTATCTAGCTCTCTATAATGAAGGATGTTTATGTAAACATTCAAGAGTTTGTTCTGCTAGAAAAATTTCTTGATGCAGGAAGCAACAAGGTAGATCAGACCTACTCTCTTCGGCAAGAATCAGACAGGAGCAATAGTGACGGTGATGCAGACGATGGCAACCCTGTTCTAAATGCAATGGACGATGACCTCGTATATCACAATTATGGGAAACTATCCCCATATCTGGATATGGATCTGCTGGGGATCGTGCAAAGATGCTTCTATCAGCCCAAGTAGTTGACAAAACTGAATAACCAAGTAACATTTCCAATGCACTTTGAAAAAAAAAAAAAAAAGTATTTTTAGATAATTTTCGTGTCAAAAATAATTTTTAAAAATTAAAAAAATATTATTTTAATATATTTTAGAAAAAATAATTTTTTCAAAAACAATATCAAACATAATTTTAAACGTGCAATTTATTTGCTATTTAAAAAATTGCTATTTAAAAAAATGATTGTTTTTATTTTAAATGAAATGTATTTAAAATAATAATATTAGATTATTTTGATATAATTTTTTATAAATCAAAAAATAGTTTTTTTTTTTTTTCCTGAAAAACAAGAGTAATACCAACCAGACGACATACGTGTAAAAAACTTGAATAAATGGCAAGGGTCACCCTCATGCAAGCATCTACACACACAGCAACGTGTAGAAAGACAGCAGATCTGAGTTCACCAATCAGATTACCTTGTCAGTTACGAAACATAAAGTAATGGTAAGGAGTGACTGAAGTAATTGGAACGCTTTTTTACATCCGGTCAAATCTGATATAAAATATAGCTAATATATAGTTACACCCAACTTTACCCTGTATTTATATAATATATGATGTGATTTGATATGTAATATAAATAATTTTTTTAATTTTAGAAATTAAATAATTATTTTCTTATAATTAATTAATTAATTATACATAAAAACTCCATGAAGCTGTTCAATTAATTTGAATGAAAAATTACATTTTAAACTCTAAAATATATTGGTTTGAAGAGTTGTGTTTGTCTAAAAACTCTATAAATACACAGGCAATTCTTAATAAGCTTGACAATTTGATGTATCTAGAGATATATTACTTTAACTATCAAGCAAGTATAATAAAAACAATTAATACCTTGAAAATAGCATCTCAAAACAGGCTTGCTATGTCCTCGTATTACAAGATCTTGTCTCAGGTGTAGGTTTAACCCAACATGCAAAATTACTATATTGACCGCAATGTGAAAACTAGATGGACTCACCACAGGGAAGAGCACTGCTTGCAGCCATTTATTACACAGTATCCGTATGGTCTCCACAGCTGTAACTCCATCTCAAAATTTCGATTTTTTTTTTAAAAATAACTTAATTTTATAAAAAAAGTTAGGAGAATGATATTTATTTTTAAAAATACTTGGAAAATAATAAAATTCAAACCTAATAGTAATTGTTTAGTCATGTAAATAATAGACCTAGATTTAACATATTGCGGGTTGAAAATGAAGCCTCAATATGAGAATTATTATTATCTTTAAAATATGTGAAATTAATTGATGCACTGCACATCCACGTTCTAAAACATAAAAAATGCTCCGGTGATCTCTCTCTCTCTCATTTTTCTTTCTCGTATCAGTTTGTCTCTCTTCGTTTTATTTTGACCGTAGAATTTTTAATCTGGTATTTTGACCAGTTGTTTTTTAGAAATAATTTACATGGGAATATTTTATTTATTTAGACTAAATAATGTGTCATTTTCCATTTATTTTTCCAATCCAAAAACTTATATATAAAAAGACCCCTACATTTCTGAACAACCCTATATCCCACCCTCTGGAATTTCTGACTCTCAGACTGGTTTCACATGACTAACCTGCAACACCCTAACAAGCCAGGACAAAATAAAAGCTAATCTCTCTTTCCCTCTCTCTTTCTGTCATGGTAAAAAAGCTTACTCTCTCTGTCACTCTGCCACCCGTTTCCAGGCACCGTTTTGCAACTCCCATTCACCTAAGCTGACCCCCGCATTCACTCGCTCGCTCAAAAAGATTCCTTCCTTTTACCCTCATTTCCACTTTCTCCCTCTTATTAAACAACCACCGACTCGGTCATTTATTCCCCTTTCAGTATTCTGGCTCTCCCCACAATGGAAGCTTTTAGCTTGCTCAAGTACTGGAGAGGTGGTGGTACTGCTATTGGTGGTGGTGGTGGGTGCGGTGGAGGAGATGGTAATTGTAACGTACGCGCCACCAAACCTGTCACTGCTGGGTCTCCAAACAGAGCGGAAACTGATGATGAGAATGATAACGATGATGGGCCTTTTTTTGATTTGGAGTTTGCAGTTCCTGATGAAGAAGAGGAAGGAGGAGACGGCATAAAAAACAACGAAGGAAGCAATGGGGCTGACGCTGAGGAGGAGAACGATGCTGCCGGGACCTCTGATGAGGTTGAGGATGATGACATGGACGAAGAGAGGGGGATTGATTTCACTCTCTCTTCTGCTTCTAGCAACGACAGGAGTGATCTAAACCTTGCTCTTTCTCCTTCTGATGATTTGTTTTTCAAAGGAAGGCTTGTGCCAATTGAAGCATCTTCGCTTGAGCCAAATTCAAAATCCTCTCAGTTCTCCGTGTCTATTCTAAAATCTGCTGTAAAATTTCGCGTGTTCATGTTGGGGTTAAAGAAGAAACAAAACACTGCAACAACAACAAATGAAAAGGCAGAAGCTAATGTGGTGCCTTCATTAGCTTCTTCTACTCCCAAACTGCAACGGGAGAAAAATGAGGAAAATGGCAAGCAAAGTAAGCTATTTACTGTGAAATTTAAGGTTGAGGAAGTTCCTGTGATGTCTTTGTTTACTAGAGATAATAGCAAAAGTGTCAAGTCATCGCAGAAGCCGAATTCTACAGAAGAATCAACTACTTCAGCTGCTGGTGTTGCTTCCTCAGATGAGAAGCAGAAATTTTCAAAAGATGTAATGCAGAAGTACCTCCAGAAAGTTAAGCCTCTTTATATCCGTGTTTCTAAACGGTATGGAGAGAAACTGAAATTGTCTGGTCAGTTAAGTTTAGGCTCTGGGCTAAAAACATCGGCTGCTCCGCCACCATCCACGGTGACCCAGAAAACTACAACGGCTGATAAAGTTGAGAAGGAGAAGGAAAGCGTGGAAGTTCCGGCAGTGGCTAAGGGTCAAAAACAGGGGAATTTGCCTTCTGGGTTGAGGGATGTGTGCAAGCATTTAGGGAAGAGAAGATCAGCTTCGTCGGCGGCGGCGGAAGCGGCTCCTCCGGGTCCTGTTTTGTCAAACAGGAGAGATGATTCGCTGTTGCAGCAACATGATGGGATCCAGAGTGCTATCCTTCATTGCAAGAGATCATTCAATGCTTCTAGAGGTAAAACAGTCATTGATTTAACTAATCACTCTTAATTACTTAAACCAAATACCATGGTCTTCCAGTTAACCAATTCTGTTTTATGCTCCTGTTTTGCTGGTTTTGCAGATTCTGATTCTTCTGTTTTATCAAGGTCAGTGAGTGATCCTTCACATGAGAAATCAATAGAAATTATGTCGAGTCGTCAGATCATGAAGGGAAAGGTTCTTCTGTGGACCCAAAAAAGCCCGGAAAATGAGATTTGATTGAGCAGGAGATGGATATGATCTTCTGAGGATTCTGAAATGAGCAGCAGGGCTTGGAAAACCACTAGTACACGCTCTCTGTATTTTTTTTTCCTTTGTAAATATGCCTTATTTTAGATGAATTCTTGGTTCATATTGGTCGAATCACGTTTTTAATTTTTTTAGTTTTTAATTATTATTTTTTTAAAATTATATTGCTTTTAAAAGTAAAAAAAAAAAAAATTGTACTGCATTTTCTAATTTCCTAATGGACACTATTAATTATTAAGCTTATGGATACGGGATAATAGTTTATTAATACTCGCTAATTAATTCTACTCTGTAAAAAGGGCTACCAGGCTTGTTTGGTAATAATTAGCAAAAACATGTTCGATTGTAGTTTCAGCATTGTTAAAAACATAGAAAAGAAGACGATGTTTCTTGAGTTCCAATGTGGAAACTGCATCAAGAAACGAGCTGTCGATCTTTGGAAAACAAAAACAGAATTAGCAGCTGCGTTGCATGTTTGCCATGTCCCCATGGCAAATTTCTTTCGAATTAAGGCGATTTTTTGGGTCAGATTATGATGAAGAAACAGAAAAGGAGTGATATGTGTAATGATCCATGAAAACGAGGGGTGTTTTTGGATTTATGTGAAGTGTCCTCGATCCTGAAGTCAGGATATAATAGGTGTCTTTAGTGGTCAGCGAAGTGGGGAAAGTGGAAACCTGAACAGGAAAAAGATTTTCTTTTCTAAAAGCATGAAGAGAGCAGAGAGACATCGAAAGAGTAAAGATGCCATCTTTCTGCCCGCTAAGCCAAATTAAACTAATCCCTTTTGCCCACTTTCTCTCGGGTTTATCCCCCAGACTCTCTTTTTATGGTCTAATCATGGTCTTCGAATTAAGGAAGGTTGGCGATGATGTTGATGCAACCCCGTTGTATCTGTGTTGTGAAATAACGTCGGAGATTAAATCTGCCAGGCCTGGGTCCAACAAAACGACTGCAGCAGCTACTGCTGCTGCATTTCCTACTCTGCTGTGGATTGTGATAAGATTTCTGTGCGCACTTTTTCATGATGCGACTTCCATATTATGTTATTTTTTTTAAATAATTTTATTTAGAGATATATTAAAATACTAGAACTTTAAAAAGAAGCAAAGACTGACTTGGACATCGTATATTCCTTCTCCACACAGCTTTGAGGTCACCTGTTTTTGCGTTGGTTAGTGATTGCTGCCTCATTAAGCATTAATTTGGAAGTTTGGAGAGATTAATCATATCCTTGTGATCTAGGATCACTGTTTTGTACCATTGCTGGACGAGGCGAGCTTTCCCACACCCACCAAACTTGTTGCTGTGTCTACCCAGGAGTACTAACCTATGATCCACCAACTAAAACTTCTTGCTTAATCAAGTTGGATATGTCTTGGACGGGGAATTAAAAAAAAATATCATTTTTCTCTTTATGAAGACACTGTTTTGAATGGATAAAATCATTTTGATGGCCTCTCTAGGAAAATGGCTTGCCATTAACCATACTAAGAAGTAAGAAATTAGACTAATGGGTTCTGGGGCAGTAATGATAGAGGGATTTGGGTCTTGGTGATTAAAACTATCATGTTTACATGTCCAAGGCATCCTTTCGAGGGAGGCCCATGTTAACCTCAAATAACATCTGTGGAAAAGTAACTTGCATCTTTACATGTCCAAGGCATTCTTTAAAAATATGCCCAAACAATTTAAAATAATTAAATTACCCTGAAGAATAATAAAAAAATATTTTGAAAAAAAAAGAAGCTAATAAACAATCACTAAAATTATTATTATTATTATTGTGCAAATAATAAAAACATAAAATCAATGGTTAAGAATTTTAAAAGATAAAATAATGAAATATACAACACACCTAGCTCTAGAATTTTAAAATAGATTATGAACAGTATTTTATTATATTTATGATTTTTTTAACTTTCAGTCACACATAAAATATTGACATACTGTTTTGAATTTAAAAACAATACTAAAAAATTCCCTGCTAAATTAATTATCACATATAACTCTCGATTTATTTTATCAAACACATATTAATATTTTGTTTTAAAATATAAATATATTTAAATAAAAAATAATTCAAAATCCTCTCACAACTTAGGGTATGCCGGCATGCAATCAACCAACGAAATAAAAACAAAGAGAGAAAGGAAGAAACTTTTCCTCTATTTTTACTCCACCGAATGCCGAGTAGTCGACTATTCTTTAGTTCGGTTTCACGTTTTCACACCTCTTAGGGTTTGGTATGAAAAGAGGAGTGCTGAAATGCTCGAAGACAAACACAATTGGATTACGAAAGCGGGTGGAGGGTTCATATTAATACAAACTCGTTCTGCGTTTACAGCCACTTTTTTCTAATGGTTTATTTCTGATTTTATTTGCAAATTATAGAACCAAATATATTCTATTTCCAGCAATGACAAGAAAATAAAATCTATCAAATCACAATTACAATTTTGCAACATCCCAACAGGTCGTGTAATAGAATTTCTCACGAAAGTAACTTGGCAGCTACTAATTCAGACGTAAAATGTCGGTATCTTGGCTACATACCATATATGTTGACTTGATGATTACTAAACCGTTGGCCTCATTGATCAACTGACCAGCAAGGGGCCTCCGAAAGAAATTCTGATGGTCACTTGGGAGCTTTCTTTTGGCTGTTTTCTCCGAGCACGAAATTTCCTCCAAGAACTTTCTTCAATGAGTTCATTTTCAAGACTTATGATAACAGATACTATTTAAATGCATTTATGTTTACATAAACTGCAGGATTTTTTTGTGTTCTTTGCAATGGAAAATCTGGGAATTAAAAATGTTCCTCTTCTCCCCGACTTTACCATTCCCACCACTCCAAAAATCATGTTCTAAGCAAAACGAATACTCATCGGATTATGGCAAAGAATCGTCCTCTTTTCCGAGATGTACTGCCTGTGATTAAGTTTAGATTTGATTGAACCAATTTTATTTGGAGCAAACCCTGCTTTCCAAGTACAAATTCATACAATATAGTGAAACATGAAAGCTACAACAAGAAAGATTATAGCAGTAAAACGTGAAAGCTACAGTATAGTGTGTTTACTACAGCCCTTAGATGCTAAGATGTGGCTTGCAATGCCCTCCTTGAATCGCCTGGCTTGCAAAATTATAGGTCATGGTGCAGTTAACTCTTACCACAACGTGTTTCTTAATAATTTGGAGTATCCTCACCTTGCCACCAATTACTGTATAGCTGCTCACATTCAATTTCCCTACCGAAACTATGTCACTCATCAAGCCTGGAACGGCCAATAATTTGCTCGGAATTAAATCTACCGTGACATTCATATGCAGCGTCCGTCTCGCCTTGGCCTTGCCTGGCGGAGTATTAGCCTCACCGACCACCATGCCACCGCAGTAAACAGTTGTTGTACCATTGTTGAATTTGAATGTGGCTGCATTAGGGTTTTTCACGGAGACATCAGCTACAAGTGTAACGTTCACACCAGCCCGAAGAGTCCCGTTAGCAAACTCTAGCCGTCGCACCGATACGTTGTTCATCCTGATCACAGGATCCTGAACTTGAAAAACTGTGAGGACTAAAACTACAATAGTGGTGGCAAGAATCAATAAAATGGCAGCGATGCAGCCACAGCACTTTATGCAACTTCGTCGGTGAGTTTTCGATGGCACAGGCATGTTTTCTTCTTCATCGCTGCGGATGTGGAATGCTGCCGGGGCTAAGGGCTTGGCCTGTTCTCTCTCCGCCATGACTCAACTCAAGAAGGGAATGAGTCAATTTTATTTTATCTTATCTTATAGCAATTTGCTGAATTTTGTCCACATTGTTTGACATGTAAATGAAGCAAATCGTCAAACCTTTTATAGTTGGTCCCAACGCGTTTGCTGGGGCTATACGTCTTGACTCATGACTTTTAACAATAAATTTTAATACAGTCTAAATAATCCGAGAAATTAAGGGTTGGTATAGCTAGATGCCAGTGTCCCATCGCAAGGTACGTGTAGATTTTCAAGTTGTGTTTGCCGAGAGGCCATGACTGGCCTCCCGTCTAAGAAAAAAATATAAATCATGGTAGTATGTGTGTGTATATATTAAAAAAAATCAAGTTAGTATGGGAATTATGTTTTTGAGAAAATCAAGGGCAAATTTCAATTTATCCCTTGAAGTTTATATATTTTCTCAATTTCATCTAAAACCTTCTATTTGTTCCAATTACATCCCCCCATCCTATAAGTTTTTCAAATATCTCAATATCATCTAAAAAGTAAAGAAAAAAAATATTTTTTTATTAAAACAAATATGATTAAACTTGAGAGGGGTAGTTTCTCAATAAACTTTCAAATTCTACCAGCTTCAATTTTCACTTATCAGCATCATATTTCCCTTTATCAATAATATAGTTAAATAAAAATTCAAATTAATTAAACTCTTTTTGAAGTTTTTTGCAAAGCCTTCCCAGTTTTTATTCCTCTCTACTATCATGCCCCCTTCTTCCTTTATATTGTCATCAAATAGCACCTTTGATATATGCAAATCAACATGCTCTAGGTGATGCCAAAATTACCTTATACTCAAGCTACAATTTCATTTACATGGGATTTCATGCATTCATTTATTTATTTCAAATCCTTGTTCAAGATTATATTGAAATTTGAATTAAAAGTGTAGATATGGTGATGCAAGTCAAAGAGTGTACAAGTGGCAATGAAAGTAATGGTTTATAATTTTTATTAGAAATAACATTTCTATGTTATATATTTTTAGCATGATTTTCCTTTTCAAATTAATTTTTCATGGAAGCCAAGTCTACTGCACAAAAAACGCTTAAATTTGTAGCCCAGCTGGCTAGATATTGAGATGAAAAAGTTGCCAGCCAGGCCTTGCACACCAGGCCTTGGGATTAGAATATCATTGTTCCTCTTACATTTTTGTAAGCTTTTTAATACATCTTCCAAGCCCAAGCAAAGGAGTTGGGCATTTTGGTTTTATTCTGTCTCCCAGGCAAGGTCCAAGTGTTTGTTACTGTTTTTTTTTTTTTTTAATTTTTTTTATTTACTATTTTAAATTTAATTTTTTAGTATTTTTAAATTATTCTCAGCTTAGTAATGTCAAAAATATTTTTTTTTTTAAAAAAAAACAATATTTAATATGAACAAAATTATTTTAAAAAAATCTTCAATTACACTTCTAAACTGTTATGAAATCTTGCTTACTAGACAGCCAAGCTATGGAAACACGTGGAAGATAAAATTGTTGCTCTCAGAGTCTGCATCGATTGGGAAAATATTTCTCTGGCTTGTTGTTTCATCTTTCGTTGTATTAGATAATCTCTATGGAATTCTTTATGGAAGCGTGGCGAAACTCATCAAGCTGTTGGGGAAATGAAATAGGATCGAGGGCAACCACGAAAGAAATAGAAAAACACGTCTGGTTCATCAAAAAGCATGGGAGAATCACAATGGTTTTCAGGGGCATCAGAATATGGATTTCATTATCTGCAGGAAACCCAGATGCAATTCATTGTTCAGAAAAATTAAAAACAAAAGAACACGTCAAAAACAAGATACTTTCATTCCTTGTCATGGATTTCATTGGTTAATCTCACAACAATTCGGAGACAAACCGCGTATCATTTCCAATAGCCACTGCAAAACCCTGAGGTACATGTCTTTCATACAATAGGAGGGTTAGTTCGGCTGTTAGCATCATCAGTAATGCTTATCTTCCTGTACAAGTCCCTCTCGGTGCCTTATAATTGAATTCTCACGAAGGCTTTTTAAAATTCACGGTCCCGTGTTTCATTCACATCCATAACCAATGAACACCTTTTCGAGTTAAGCAAGTTATCTTTATTCATCGTAGAGCTGCCAATGCGGCCCACGGAGAAACTTGGATGCATTGAGAGATATTTTATTAGAAACAAGTTGGAGGGCATGCATGCTCACGAAACAACCTGGAACTAGCTATTCGCTATGGGAACTAGCACAGCTAGAAGCTCTATGTTAAGCTTATAGGAAAGCTGGATGAAAAAATCAATTCATAGCACATAGGCTGGATTGGAAAGCTGCATGCTGTGAGTTAAAAGCGATTGCAATTTGTTTCAGGCATCATAATGTAAAAAAGACGTAATTTATTTATTATTAAAATTGAGAGACTCTGTTAATCATTCAGGGGGGCTGTGGCTATCTGGTGACCTTTTGATTTCTACTTCAGCTCTGTATTTGAGAGTATAAAACTCGCTCACATATAGGAGCTTGAATGAATGAAATACGGCGAGCAAGGAAATTGAAGATTTAGTTAGTTCCTTTTAAACTCACCAAAATAACAGAATTGATTTACTAAAAATGTATACACAAGCACAGGCATGCATTCCCGAAACCTTTTTACAGACAGCAAAATAATCATTCAGCACTCTCACAATATTCACACGCACAGTTATACATGTAGCTAGATACACTCTATATCTTGGATTGAACGGCTAGTCAAATTAAGATTCAATCCACAATTCATTACTGCAGTCCTGTTCTTCACCATTCCAAACAAACGAACGTTTCCTTTCAACTTGGCACAGCTTTTCAGCTTCAACTTCCCAGAATTAAAATCACCACTCAGGTTCTTAGCTTCGGACAGACTATCTGATGACCTGATTTTCACAGCAATATTCACCCTCCTTGTTTTTCTAGCTCCAACCCGCCCGCTCCCCAGTTTTGCTTCACCAACTACCATGCCCTGGCACAGAACACTAGAGCTAGAATTGTCAAATTTGAAGCGAACAAAATTTGAGTTCTTGATACTTACCACTGCTGCTAGTGTCATGTTGAATGAAGGGAATGGATTGTTGCCGTAAATTAGATATTCGACGGCAACCGAGGTTAATTTAACATGCGGAGTTCTTGGCGCCACAATTATTGCAAAAACTAAGGTGAATGCACTCAGGAGGACAATTAAAGCAAGAGAATAAAAAAAACATTTGCCACTTCTTTTTTGCCGTAAGGCTTTGGGTTGTAACGACTCTTCGTTGCTTCTCTGATAAAATTTAGTTGGTGCTAATGGAACTATCTGATTGCTGTCGGACATTTTGCTCGAGCTCGAGCTTGTAATTGTAGAGGGCTAGTTTTTCTTCAATATTTTGAGAGACCGTGTTTCTTGTTTCATGCTCTTCAATATGATAATCTTATATGCAAGTATCACTGTTTATATAGTAACCGTTTTTTTTTTTTGAATAGTAGCAGCATGAGTTTTTTAGTAACCTTTACAGTCCTTTGGTTTAGTGTTCTGGAACAGAAGTCACAAGAACAATGGATACATAAACATGTTTTTGATGAAGAAATAAAGATAGAAATATAAAAATAAATTTGTGTTTGTAGTTTTGGAGTGATTTTTTATTCTTCCAAAATTAGAGCCATACAGAAGATATGTTAACGAAGACAATATTTATTAGTTTTTTTATTTTAAAAAATATCCTTATTATAATCATAATTATAAAATCTAATTCTAGGGTCGATCCAAGACAAAGCTCGGGTCACTGGTCTAGGCATGGGTCATGAGTTAGGCTGACCCGAGTCATTATAAGAATAAAAGTATTTATTATCATATTTTCAAATCTCAATTTAAGGGTTGATATGGGGTAAGGCCTGGGTCATTAGTAAGGCCGACCACTAACCCAAGTTAACATAAAAATAAAAATAATTATTATCATAACTTTAAAACTCAACTCTATATTTGATCTAAGATAAGCCATCAGTCACGTGTTAGGGGGATCATCAGAGCTGACCAGGGTCAATGCAAGGATAAAATATATTATTATCGTAGTTTTAAAATAAAAATCAGGGGTCAACCGTAGCAACACCAAAGTCATGGGTCGGGATAGTCAACACAGATTAATCTGAATCAATGCATAGATTAAAATAATTATTATTATAATTTTAAAACTTGATTCGAGAATTGAATTGAGACAAGATAGATGACATTGGTCTAGAAGGTCGACTAGGACAACTTAAGATGTTTTTTTTTTTTACAAAAATTATAATAATAGGTTTTTGATTCATATTTTAATCCAAGTCGACTTGAATTTTTGACAAAGCAAGGTCAAGTTAATCATTCCTTCTTTTTTTTAACTCAAACCTAGTTGAACCCTGTATTAACTCGTCAAGTTATCCCTCAATTTATAACTAAAACCATTATATTATTATTAATTTTAATACCAAGAAAATTAAAGAAAAAAAATAAAATACTTATTTAGTTAAAAATTGAGCCCTTATGTTTTTTTTATTTGCTTTCTAAATAATTAGTCGCTATTTATTTTTAATAAATATTAGGCTATTTCTGGTATTTTTGTTTGTCATTCTTTGTTACAATTGATTTTTTTTACATTTTTTTTAATTGAAATGAATTCAATTTAAAGATTAAATATATGTATTATAGACCCTTTTCTTTTATTCTCCTCATGAGTATGGTATTGGCAGCCTTTATTATATTTAATTATGATTTTTATTTTATTTTATTTACTTTTGTTGAAGTTATTAAAACATAATTTTTATATATATATATATATATATATATTATTAAATTAATAGAGTTTATTGAATTCAGTTAAATAAATAAAACGAGTCTTGGATTCTTATTGTTTTTTTTTAAAGTTGATATATATTTTTTTTTTACATCAGAAAAGCAAGTAAATCAAATTACTAAAGCAATTAGTGAAATACTTTATTCGAATACTATGAAAGGGTTACAATACAAACTCTATTCCTAACAGACGGGACCCCGTTTACTTTTCTAATGGTAGCCTTAATGTTCAATACAGACTAGTAGAGCATTATTCCTCTCTTGAACATCTATATTGACCAAGATATATATGGAGAAAAATAAATACACTGAATATCATTTACATATGATCTACGTACTATAATCAATTCAATTTCACATGGTTGACTCCCCCCGGAAGCATTGACTTTCCAGAAGGATTCTCTGAACCCTCACCTTCCTTCAGAGTCCATAAACTTACCTCAGGACTCTACCTTTCAAAACTGTCCACCTTTGAATGTCTAACAATCATGCATGGCAAACTTGTCATTAACAGATTATGTCAACCTCTCCATTCTTGCTCCAGCGATGCCGCTTTTACTTCCACTGTCGACATGTCAACTCTGAACTGGATGAGGTTTATCACTGAAACCACTAGCCAGAAAAACTTTTCTGGCTATGCTTGGTGTGCTAGACATAGCCACATAATACGTCTATATACTTTTTTCGACCCCTTTTTCCTTTTCTGCCCAAGACTGTACAGTGCTTATTTGGCTTATTATAAATTATTTTGCAGTTGGGGAAGGCGTTAGAGAAGAGTTTTAAGGGGAAAAAAGGAGTAAATAATATATATACACACACCATCCCTTGTTCACTTAGAAATGCTCCTTATGGAAATCAAACTTTGTGGAACCTTTTTGATTGAAATCATAGCAAAGCTTGCCAAGTTCTTTAGCCAAGACAGGTGCTCCGCAGTAAAACACTCCTGCTCCAAAACCATAGTGATATGATTAGAACAGAAGAATAGGCTTTCTTCGTTACAAAAAAAACTTGTTAGCTAGAAGGTATACTCACCTATCCTTGCATTACAGTGCTTGGAACATAATTTAGAAAGAACCTTCTTCCAATCAGGCCTTGCAAAATGCGTTCGCACCTAATTATAAAAACGAGGAATTGTGAGTAGACCTGCATGGTCTAATATTTCAGTGCACTGTTGTCATTTGTCTGCACAGAATGTAACTAATGTGTAATTGAAGGTGTCAGAAAAATTGAAAAAGCCCTGCTGATATAACAATCGAGCAGCAAAATGAACATGCAATGAGCCTAAACAAAATAATTAGTAATTACCCTGGTGCCAGAGACAATGTCAACACCATTTTTCGCATGGTTTAAGGCTTGGACCATGGTAATGAGGGTTGATCGAGCATCGCCTTCCTCGTACACACTAGTCAAGTAATTATGCATCTCAATCACACCCTGGAATAGTCCAACGACAGTCAACAATCAAGGAAACCAAGCAGATTTTTTTTCTGCAATCTGCATAATTACAAGCTAAGCTGACTTAATTACCCTTTGATCAATCTCTGCAACTTCATTCATGACTCCTTTGAACCAGTCAAAAGAACCCTGCTCCCTTGTTACCCAATAGAAATAAGCGTTGGTGGTCCTTACATCCTTCTTCCGTTTTGGCGAAACTTTGTTAGAGGTTGGGGTATCATTACTTCCATTGGTCAGGTCTGATGTCCTGCTGATATCCGAGATCGAATCCTGATAACGAGAATCAGACTTATGATTGTGCATTTAGAAGACTACCATGGATCAAGTCTGGAAATCTGCTATAGTTTGCAATACATAATCATATGTATACATTGCAGATTGGAAAGGTGGAAGTTAGGTTTATGGTCACTTACTGCTTGCTCCTCCATTTTGACTATGTTATTAAGTAGATCTTTTAGAATGCTGATGAAAGGTGTTGCTCCAATTCCCAGACCAACAAGCAACAACACGTCATATTTACGGTAATCTTGTGCAGGTGCACCATAAGGCCCATCTATCAAAAGCTTTGGCAAGCTGTCATTAGACAAGAATGTTACATAAATAATTTATCACAAAATGCTGTCCAAAGGAAAAAGAAACAGAGTGGGAAAAGAAAATGGAAACAAAGACATATTCTATACCTTTTTGTTGTTGTTTCATCAGCCCTGAGAAGTCCACTCATACCGGCTTCAGGACGTTCACAGGCTTCAGAGAACACTCTTCGTAGTTCTTGAGTCCAATCACCTAGTTGCCGAATGTGAACACTGAGGTAGTCATCACCAGGAGCGGAGGTAATTGAAAACGGATGCCTGAGCGGAAAAATAAAAAAATGCCGATTGTAAGTTTTGGTGAAAATCAGGTATTAGAGAAAAGAAACCAACTGGCACTGTTGGTATCAACCGGTCATCAATTACAAAAGAAAGAAATCAAATATTGATTCCTATCAAAGCTTTTACTAGCTTTCATCAGAAAATAAAAATAATCACTCCAAAATAATGACATATATCCATAAAGAGAATAGGCACAAAATGAGCAAAGTTTCTTGCTAGTAGTTAGCCTAGATGTATTTTACAAGCACCTCTCTCTGGTAGACTAGAGCTGAAAGTGTTTTAAACTACCAAAAATGCCATTTTCATGTGAGTTAAGAAATTGATAGTGATTTACCACTCGAATGGAGAAACAGCAGGGCACTGGAAAAACATGTATTGTCCACTCTTGTACCGGAATTGGGGAGGCTTAGACATATGCAATGTGAGAACATTTCCAGGATAAATTGCAACCTGAAAGAAAAATAAAATTAAGGCAAAAATCTAGTACAGTAGGTTTTAAAAATTTACAGAAGTATTGTGCCAGTTTATAGGGCTCTTTCAAGATGATAGCATGTGGACATCAAAAATAATATTGAACTGAAATGACAAAGGTGATTGGGATGTTATACCTTGAGAAGTCTGACAGTATACAAGCCAGAACGAAAAAACCTTAGCGCCCTTTCTCCGGAATACAATAAAATTGGTACAGAAAGATACATCCATGTCTGCAAGCAAGCATTCGCCGTCATTTTACAATCTCAAACACAGAAAAGCTTTCACTTGCATTAGAATTAGTAAACAAAATATCTCTGATTCTTACCGTCTTTTTGTACCATTTACGAACCAGATACAGGAACACGCCATGAATGATGAGCAGGATGTAGACAATGACAAACAAGTGGTGTGAATACCAGAACGCATTGAATCCAGTAAGCCTGTCAAATGGTTTTGGAAACTTAATGAGGCTCCTCCTGAACCATCTTGTTGCAAGTGTAAATGCAATGGCCATGCTGATCAACATTAAAACCCCAGTCACACCTTCAGGCCCGCTAGCCAGTTTTGCATAGGAAGGTTTGCTTACACCAAAGTCATTACTCAGGTATTCTCTATAGTGATCATCAGATGAATTTATAAGCCTTGGAAAATCACAGGCTAGATGGTTTCCAGCATGGAGAATCACACCAATTACAATTGCTGCTGCTATGGTCTGCACCATTTAAGAAATATTAAATCAACGTAATTTACCATAAGTAATTAAATAAATTATACATAAAATAACATTTTGTGATGTAATGGTGTCAGTTTATACACCATCAAAGTTGATCAAAGCTCGATTGAATTTTTCATCATCTTTTATCAGTGGTAAAAAATAGTATTTGGGTCTTAGCTAGCATAAGGAGAACTTTTTTAAATGATGAGAATTTAGATAAACAGAAAATTAAAGTTGTTCATGTATTTATTCGCTAATATTTAGTAGAAGCCCTAGGAAAAGACAAGAGCTCACGAAGATCAAGTCCCCACAATAGGAATAATCCTTTATATTTGATCCATCTCCCTTAAGTTTAACAAAAAGAAAATCGAGAACAAATTGTAAGTCATTTTGAAGAAGTGTCCTCGTTGCCAAACACGAATTTAAGAACATTTTTTATTACGGGAAAGCACGAGCCATTACAACATAAGTATTTTATAAAGCTGGTTGGTGTATGCATGAAAATAAATAAATTCAAAAAAAGATAATAACGTTTAAAAACGAATAAAATAGATATGTATTTATGAAAAATAAAATAATTTATTTTTAAATTAAAAGTAGTTAATTGTTTGGGAAATAATTTAAATTAAAATAAAATAATAATGAAGAAAACAAAAATAATAATTTAATTCATATAATTAATAAAAATATATTCATTAATGAATAAAAAATTGATTAAAAATACTAATAAATAAAATAACTTTTTAAAAAAATAATGAAATTATTTATTTCTATTGAAAAAATCACAAGATATTAAAAGTAATTGTTTTATTTATAAAAGATGAGAACTAAATAAATAATACAAAAATATATATTTTTAATATAAATTAATCATATGGCTTGAGCACAATTGAAAAAAAAAGTAATATTTTTGTATTTATACAAATGAAAAGGTAAAAGGTTATTATCATTTTTATAATATGTTATTTTTTAACGTCTCATACTCATGAAAATAAAAAACAAAACAGTTGTGCACTCCAATTCAAAGCACCTTCTTAAGAGACATGACAGTTACTTGTTTAGTTTTGTCATGTCCGGTCCAGTCCATCCCCACCCCTTCTTTTTTGTCTAATACATCGAAGGAAACGAAAAGACCTTTGCCAACACAAAAAGAAAAAGAAAAAATCTTTGTTTATAATAATAATAATAATATTTTACGGCCAACATTACTTGATAATAATAATAAAAAAAGGAGTATGATAAGTTGTCAACTATTGCTGCTGTGTTTATTTTTGTGGTGAGGTTGAAGTCTGTGCAAAAAGTCACATGAAAGTTAGAAAAAATAGATTTTTGAAGTTGAGTTCTATGCATAATTAGATTCTATCTGCCCTCAATCTCGATCACAAAAATAAAGACATTTCGAAGTATAGCAGCTGATAAACATCTCTCGGGATCAATATTTTTGGTACTGGCATATTTTCATGGCTAAGATCAACCAATATATTGACTTTCTAGAAAAAGTCTTCTATATGGGACCCTGAAAGGATGTAAACGTATTAAATAAGCAATACAGACAGGATGAGGAGGGGGTTGGTAAGCTTGTGCATACCTTGTGAAAGTTGATATTGTCGTCAAAAGGCACCAAGTGACCCAACCTGGTGGACCTGAGCCAGGTGATTGTATTTTTACACACAGGCAAGAGAATTAGAGCCATATTGAACTTCAATGTCTCTGCTGCACCTTTAGCTGTTAGGAGACAGTAACCCATGACCTGGAAAGCATTCTTTTGCTTGTATTGAAAGAATTTCCATGCGAATAATCCTACCATTATCATAACCCATAATGTCAAAACCCATATTCTTCTCCAATTCTCCTGAAAAAAGTAGACGCATTGCTTGCTCACTCTCCTTATCGGGCTTCTCGTTCTTAGCCCTTGTAGATTTTGGCTCAAGGCTTGGCTTGTGTAGCTGAGAGCCTGGCTGTAGTTCAGATACGTGTCTTTCTGCAGAAGAAGTGTCTCTAGCTGCCATAGCTATATATCATTTACAGCAACAAAAAAAGAAGTCAGCAGCGGAACTGTATATAAGACGGAAAAGACAAATCTTGATCATGTCAACTTATTACACCACCATTGATGCCGAATGTAGCACGCGTAATGCTTTATGTATGAGTGAAAGGCTAGGAGGCATTATTTGAGAGAAATACCATTAGCCCACATGGGTATCCAGCTTTTTGTTTTTCAGGTTCAAACGGTGGCAGGAATAATAGTTCAAATTATCAATTTTAAAATTATATATAAAAAAAAGACTACAGGTCATCAAGGCACTTCCGATTCACTTGTTTATTTAGCTGTACGCCGACCTTCATCCTTTCTCTTCTCACTTGGATTGTAAATGAGTTGTTTATATTTAAAATTAATGTATTTGTAATTTTTTTTTTCAGAATCTCGGTCCTCTGACATGAGAAACAAATCATCCTGCCATCTTAGTCAGTCTCTAGGATCTATATAAAATTTGGAGTGATAAAGGTTCGTGCTTTCAGAGATCTACAAAAGGTTCGTTCCATTTTGACAGCAAGAAATGACAATACGTAAATCTTTGAGTTAGTTCATGACAATGACAATTGAGTTAGATGATGACAATTCACATTCAATTTTTTGTTGAATTTATCATTGCTTGGTGGACAACTTTCCTCTCTATTTCTTTTCCTTTAATGCTAGTATTGGTCGTCAAAACATTTGAGCCCCTAAGAAAATCCATGCGTCTACTCTCTTTTTTGTTCTAACCTAACTGAATTGACATTTTCTTACAATATCAGTTAATCTTAGATTTTTTCATAGCTTTCTCATCGAAAGTCTTCTATGCTATATACAATAGACGTGCATATTAAAGTAGATAAGATTGTGAACCGTCCAGCTACGAGAGAGGGAGCTGTTCAACTGCCACAAATATTCTTCAACATAAATAAGTTTGCTTAATCAGAGTAGTTATGCCACTTGTAAGAGAAAAAGATTGCTATTTTTCTCTTCTTCTTTCGTTCTTTCTTCGTGTGCGGTTCAACAACATCGAGACCCAGTAAGATTTGGTAAATTAAGTTTGCCAGGCTCTGTCGCCTAAGCCTAACAATGGACTTTCCTATAAAAATTGCAACTGTCGTGCCTTTTTTTAATATTTTTTCCCTTATTAAAAATGTTAATTATCATAACCCGAACAAGACAACGGATCAAATTTGACTCTGATTAAACATATTTAGTTAAATAATGCTTGGAGCCCGATTTGAAAATAATGAAGATAATTAATACTATTGGCCCACCTATAGTATTTCAAGGGATTTACCGAGCATGCATGAGAGTGAGAGAGAAATTAAAGAGGACCCACACCTCGATGTAGCCAAATCTCTCCGGGTCCAACTCTTCCATGATCAGAGCTGCGTATTCCTCTGATTGTTCTTTTAATCTTGATAACTTATTTGCAGAAGCACTTAGCATGATAATCTACCAATTCATGTAAAGAAATTATAAAATTAACGAATATATAATATTGAAAACAACAGAATTCACAGTCACTAATTTGGGTTTTTCATGCAAATTAAAGATTTACAGGGAGATGGTCCATAAAGCCCCCACCAACCCCACTGAGAAAATCATATTAAACATTATTTTAGATGCATATATACAAGGAGGTAATTTTGGAAAATTCAACCCGAAACTCTTCAAAGAGAGACCCACCTCATTAAACCGTTGAATAATGATCTTCAATATTTTATCAAACTAATCATATACAGATAAGATGCTTGAGAACATGGGAATCGCGTCAGAGACCATGAAAGAAAAATTGAATCATGTGTATTCTATTGGATTAGTTAGACTTGGAATTTTCATAAATTTAGGGTCACCGAATCCTCTCCTACTTCAGCGATTATTTTTAATTAAAAAAAAATGATACCCTGTTTATTAATATAGCCTGCTATCTTATATTATAGCTATAGAGTATAGGCAAAACTCATGATTTATACAAGGGGTCATGCATTTTGGATTTAATATTTCTACCATATATTGGAAGGTCGGTTTCTTACTTTATTTATACAATAATTTGACAGACTGTTTGGCTAATTCATGCACGTTACTTTAAAACGAAGCACGTAATCAATGTAAGTAGCTTAAATTAATTGGAATCGAGAGAGAGACGTGATTGTGATAGAATATAATATACATTTGCAGTAGTACCTCTTTTACTTCTACTTCAGTGATTCTACCGTCTTCGTTCTTGTCCACCCTGTCAACAAATCAGCAGCAGCAGAAAAAAGGGTTATATAAAATAGTTTAAACTCTAACCTACTTTAAATCGCATATATTTATCACCTGGTTTATTCATTAATTTAAGATTACGTGGTGGTGAGGAGAGGGCAGAAAATAATCACTTTTTCAATAATTGGGGCTCGGGGGAAAAGACAGTTTTACCTCCCTGCTCTCTCTCTCTCTCTCTGTTTTTTTTAATCGTTTCCAGTACAAAGTTTGGAAAAGAGACGCAGGGTTCCTATCCTATGGACCGAAGCTATGTCGGTTCCATACCTCGATGTCCTTGCTTGCATGATCTCAGATAAGACTATAAGAGTGAGATATTTAACGTCCGCTATTTGTTTATTTGGTTTTTCTTTTTTTTTAAAAAAAAAAAGAGAAAAGAGAAAAGGCGAATTAATTAAAGAGTAAAATAAGTCATTAATTAAGTTTAATTATATTATATACTAGTCCATAAAAAAGCGTACATATCGAAGAAGATCTGGAGTCGAGAATCAAAGCTCTGATCGGTAATTTGTGACCAAAATTCGTAAAGCTCATCTCTACAAATCTTATCCGCTTTCAATCTTCTTCTCCTTCCCAGTGCATCAAAAAGCTCCAAAGCAAATTCCTTCGAATCTATCATTCCTTTTCAAAACACAAAACAACATTTATACCAAAAATTAATCTCATACGAACACGACAACTAAATCTTCGATACTTTTGTCCGTAAATAGACATTGAAATTCAAGTAAGATAAGAAAAGAAAAGAAAATCCATGATTAATAATTTAGACCCGGTTCATGCTTTGAAAGCTAGCTAGCTGCGTTCGTCAAAACCAAAAGAAAGAAAATACCAAGTCAAGAGAGAATCAAACCTATGCATTGTGCGAAGTCGGCCCGGTAAAGATAACCATCTTTAGCAAGTTTTTCAAAATTGCTTTGAACTTCACTCCATGCATCAACGCCATTAGATTTGTTACTGTTCTTACTTATAAATCTCAATCCACGCAAGGCTTTGTGAGCACCACACCGAGTCCGGTCCAGCTGCGCTTGCTGCTTTCTCAAAGCACGGGCCGCTAAAGCTGACTCAAAACCACCACCACCACCACCACTATTTCTCGAGGCTGATAAAGCCCGAGCTGCATGTCCATGACTCCAAGAAAACCTCCTTATTAACTCAGTTTTCAACTCATGCGAGAATTGCCTAGCTTTCGCTACAGCTTCAGCTTTTAACTCCTGAGAAAATTGCAATAACTTTCTCGACGAGCTACGCCTGATCGTCGGCGATCTTGACACCGGAGTTAAGTCTCCGGCAGACACAGAACCACCAGTAATGAAAGAAACATCATCGATGTTGATAACCGTTGATGTCGCTGGCTCAACACTACGAAGCACAATCGTGTCATCACCTTGTAAATCAAGTGTTACCTCAACAAACTCCTCCCCGGAATCAGTTCCCGGTGACGTTCCGGTGCTCACCGTTGCATTTCCGGGAAGTGTGTCTGAGGCCCATCTCCGCTCATGTTTTGGCAATGAAGCTCTCATTGATTTGGCGAAGTTGATTTTAGGTGAGTGACGAAGTGATAAAGAAGCGGAGGAGGAGAGGAAATGTTAGCGTTAGTAGTCGTCGTCAAAGAACGCGTTGGGAATCTAATGGAAAAGGCTTAAATACGCGGGGTGCTGTGTTTGCACCTGGTCTTTTAGAGATAGAAACAAAAACAAAAATCTCTCTCTCTCGATCGAGAGAGAGAGAATCTGGAGAACAAAAAGGCAAGAAAAAGACAAGCTCCAATAATTTTATGGGTGAAGACTGGGCTGAAATGCAGGGGGACCAAGAGAGAGGATTTCTATACAGAAACGGGATTGTATTTTGAGTGCTCTGTGACCACTTTACCTGGGAATCGTTTCTCTCTTTTATGCACGAGCTCGCTGGTAATAGCAGCCCTGTAATTGATAATAATTATTATTTTTATTTAAAAATATACTACTATTTATTTTTTTAAAATATCAATACATTCAAATAATATAAAATTACTAAAATAGATTAATTAAATAACAAAAATAAACAGGCCCGAGAGAATTAGAAATATAGAGGCCCTAGAAAGGAGAGAGAGAGAGAGAGAATAATATATATTTATATGCTGTGGAGTAGGTGCGCATTTTAGGTTTTTTATTTTTATTTTTTGCATTGTTTCACAGTCAACTCCATATAACGTAATAACAAGGGGATAGATTTAATGAATATGCAAGTTTGCCTCTTCTTAAATATTCTAGTTTTATTGAGAAATTATTATTTAAAATGATTTATTTTTTTGAATATGTCAAATCAATATAAAGAACACATATTGAGTGTTATTTGGAGGGGGGCAAACCTGATTTTATTGAGAAAATAGTATTTAAAACAATTTATTCATCGAGCATGTCAAATTGATAAAAAAAAAATATGACTTTAATTTGAAAATATTTTTAACGTCAGATCCAAAACCCTTACCTCTTAAATATAAGAATTTTGTTTCTTAAACTGGTGTTCAACAGAGAATGACTTTCTTACAAAGAGGTTGTTTTTCCAAACTTCCGACAACGCTTTTGGTTAAAATCAAATAGTCCTGCTAAATGCCTTCTCGAAATACACATAAAAGATTTGAATTTCGGGGACATTTTATAAAATACTTCAAAATCGGAATTTCGGTTTTCTTTTATCGGTGAACTGGATATTAGAAAAAAATAATTCAAAGTCGGATTTTATGGGCTTCAACTAGGCCCAAATCAACTGATCAGATGTTGTCAGGCTCAGCAATGTATTTGGTTGAGACTCCTCTTCGAAGACAGAAAATAATTGAAAAGATAAACTTGGAGGATTAGAGCATGGAGAGAATTTAATTATTCAATTTTTTTAATCTCAATTTGTTGGTGACAGTATTTATTTGATTTGAAAGTTAATTGTGCTTAATTCAAGTGAAATAGGATGGAAAAGTCCACTTAACTGAACAGTGAAGTGAAGGAAAGTTATTGAAACTGTCAAGCACGTGTTTCACGGCATGGACCGACCAGCTTAAGCTTCAGCATAATCGGCAAATTCGACAACCATGTGCTGCCCTATAACCCCTTTTCTTTCAGGTTTACTGACCTACGATTATCTCTTAATTAATTTAGCATGAGTTATTGTTAGAATTTTGTTTGGAATAAATATGTTTAAGGAGTCTATTTAGGGTAAATTTAAAAGTGACATCCACCTGCTTTTAGGCTAATATTTTGTTAAAATTATTTTAAAAAACTCTTACTTTGCATGTTTTATAAACTCAAAAATTAGTTTTAGAAAAAAATATTTATTAAACGGAGTAGAGTCCATGTCCTAAATCATGGGTTTGACAAATTAACCTTTAAAATTAAATTGTTCTAATGTATTATTATCTTATTATGAAAGAATACCTCTAACATGATTTATTTACAAACCTAGGCTAGTTCGAGAGTTAGGCTGGTAGATTTTAAGGTTGATTTACTAGGTAAATTTAATAACATAGATTAAAAATATTATCATGTCATGGAGACTTTTTTTTATGGTTTATGGTCTTAACCTGGATCACATGTCAATTATCTAGTTACCTATTAAAGGATAAATTTAAGACTTCAATCATTTTCCTTTGCAAATCTGGTTGCCATGAGGATAGAGATTGCTTGTCAGCCACCTTTCAAACGAAAAGGAATACGAATCGAAGATGCACAAGCTAAACTAGCAGTACTTTTATCATCAGAACAGGAATAAAAAAATAATAATAATTAAAATATAGATAATATCAACACTTATAGCGGGTTATATGATAATAGATAGCAATGATCATCATCTAGATTTTGTAATATTCTCAACATATATATATATTATGTGACAGACAAATCGACAACGAAGAGATTTACTGCGTTCTCTCTTGTATCTACATAATTTAATTAGCACAAGAATTAATTAATTGTTAATTAAATCTTGTGCTTGGATATCGATTCACAGCAATAAAAGCAGTTAATGCAAATAAACTACTTTTATTACTAAAAGAAATGAAGGCACAGGAAACAAAAATGGAAAGCATGATGGATTTGTAAGCTAAGAGTATTAAAATTCAACCGGCGTGTATCTCATGAGGGTCAAATCAGAGACTGTTTGATGTAGGCAAGTTACGAAGAATCTCTGGTGATTTAATTTCCGCTTGTTTTCTTGACATTAGAAAATAATAAATAAATAAATAAATAAATAATAATAATAATACTCCCAATCCAACCAAATCAAGCTAACTTGTACCGTAAGATATCTCTCGCATCTATTACTCCCGCACAAGTAAAATATGCCCATTGTCAACCACCAACCTCCATTTATAAAACTCCACCCTATCCGCAGCTGTTCTACACAAAATGAACCCAGCAAAAAAAGGCACCTTTCACGCCAAATGCTAATAAAAAACAATTGCTAATCTGACCAAATTGTTGGTTAGATGATGCAACGTTGTTAAAAATACTTTTTAAAAAATAAAAAAATATTATTTTAATATATTTATAAATAAAAAATATTTTAAAAACATTTATAACATTTATTGTGTTATTTTTTTTTATCTCCAAAATATCACTGGAGTTTGATATTTTCTGTGTCTTGTTTTTTTATTAAAAAAATATTATATTTTTTGTTTGTTAAGGACAGGAGTTAACCTATATAATCATTTTTAAAATAACATTTATTTCTAGAAGACAGTTATATTCCTCCATTGATCTCAGAGTAGAGCAGAGTTTTATAAACGCATAACCTTTGATTAAAATAAAGAGAGAAAAGAAAAGAAGCTTGATTGGGCTATGGCTCAAGAACCAAGTGTAGAGTTTGGTCGAGAAAAGTCAACCGAGTATTTTATCATTATCATGAGTAGCTTTTAATTAGCTGAATGAATAACGCCATTGATAGCAACCCTATTTGAAATAGAAGGTTCTTCTACGTTGATCTTTCATTGTCCATACAAATTTTGCTGCATATGATCGGGAGACTGTCCACACTGACTCATAAGCTACGAGGAGTTCACCCACCAGAAGAAAATAATAAGAAATCTCCCCACCCAACAATTTTACGACGCGTAGCGGCCTGAATAGGCACCGAACAGGATCCACGAAGTGTGTTTGTGGTCGCTTAACTCTCTTGACTCGAAGCAAGCGTGAGGTGGTGAGTAGAACATTCCAGACTCATGCCATGGGATGCAGTACTGAGTACCGAATTTCTTAAGTACAAGAGGTTGCACTTCTCGATTGTACTTCGAATTACATCATCCCTAAGCTAAGCCATCGATAGAATAAATAAATTACCTTGGACTTTTTTTATTTGTACCATGTTGTCACGAAATTAAAAATCTAAACAAGTTATGCAAAGTCTTGGACAAAGGGAAATGTGATGCAATGATCGAGTAGTCAATGTGGTTCAGATTTCCTGTGGAAAATAACTGTCTCTTTGCACGAGAAAAATGGGGTGCAGGGTCTGTAGAAGACGAGTTGAACTCACAAACTCAATGACATGGTTATGCTACAAATAAACATATATATATATATATATATATATATACACACATATATAACGTTATTATATGAAAATAATCTAAAATTATTTAAACAATAAAAATAATAAATTTTAACTAATTTATATTTGGGCTGCGATACCAAATAAAATATTAATTATATCAAGCTGGAATATCATAGTATTTATGTTTTGTTTCTTGACAAAACTCAAAAACAAGTATTTTTTTTTTTGTTATCAAATAAAACTATAGAATTTAAGAAATCCTTGTACCCTCTTTTATTTTTCACTGCTATTTCTTTTTCTTTTTCATTTAGGTCCCGAGATATCTTTGTTTTATTTCCAAATTCTGGAGGGAGAAGCTTGACGTGAAGAGGTGGGCTTCTAGAAGATTGTAACGTGTAAAGCCGACTGGCAGTAGCATGGCCATGGGCCCACGAGGAAAGTTTGTTGCCCAACAACTCCTGTACAAGGATTGGTGCAATTTGGCCTCTTCTGTTTTGATGTTCACCAGTTGCTTTCTCCCCAACCCGTTACCATTACTTCTACTACCACTTAATTTACAAGGAAAAAAGAAAAGGCCATCTGAACTATAACAGCAATTATACAATAATATATTTAATTCTGATACTTAATATATGAAGGGATTAAAGGATAAAATGCAAGTAAATCATTGAAAGCATCCAGGAGAAATTGAACATATGAAGGGCATTTTGAAATTATAGAAAATATCCCTCGTGACCTAAGCAAGTAGAATAATAATTCTACAGTGAAGAAACAAAAAAGTCTTCTTTTGTGCCCTCTCGGTGCAGATTCATGATATCTACCTTGATATTTGGTTTGATATTATCTGTTTTCGGTAGTACGTTAATTTCCTCATCATTATTTTGAATTCATTTTTCTATGGTAGATATATTTTATTCTGTGAATCACTCGCCTGGAACATGCATGATCTAAAGATTCAAAGCTGATACATCAAAAATTTGACAATATATATATATATATATAGCAAAGACTGTATCATGATCATATAAATACAGAAGTAGGTAGATTCCAGCAAAGATCAATCTTTGTGCTCTGAAATGATAATGCATGGTACTTGTTTTGATGATTAAAAATTACGCAGTATCTTGATCAAAATGACCTAGCCAGTCAAGTTTTCGATTGAATAAAAAAAATATTGCAAGAGTGTGGATCTACCTGTGATTACTTAATTCTTAATTATTCTTTGATTCTAAGATGGAACTGTCATCACTATCGACAGCTAAATTATCTTATAGTGGTGGCAAATTATAGACTTTTCTGCTCCTAAGAAAATTATACTAAACCTGCAGCTAAACTATTACACCTTCGGTTATTTTAATATTGAATAAGCCATGTTTTAACCCGTATACGTTCGATAATGTTCTCCTGTGTCTCTTGTATTTTAGTTTTTGTGATGCTAATCCTATGGCTTCAATATGGCCTCGAACCTTCGAGAAACTAACAATTCTTGAAAAACCCAGAAAACATTTCATATGGTGTGGGGTTGGCATTAGTTTGCATTAACTATTTAATCTGTGAGAGATTTATACTGTAGGAACTGGAGCCGAACATTGTCGGATCTGCAGGGACGAAAATATAGATTATCTTATGCTTTAGTGGCTGGTTGAAAGAATTTAGAAAATGAGGACCCTAGTTGATCGGTGAATACTGTGGAGAAGAGTGAAACCAAAGACCACTTTTTGCACACCCCGCTCAATGAAGAATCAAGATTCATGGAATTCGTGACTGGTCCAAGTCATTCAGTAGTTGTTTTTTCTTATAGGGAGAAGGTAGAATTAGCTGCGAGCCTGTAGTTGAACCCAGAAGTGGTCTTCTTGACTACGTTTACCTGGTCAACCATTCCAAGTGTCAGGCAACTAGTCTCCACTCCTAGCATCTGTACAATTATAGATGGAGCAATATCCAGACAATTAAGTATTAAATTAATGTTAATATTGGGTTACGATTCTGGATTTGTATACGACAGCTGATAGCCAGAAGGAACTTCGTTACTGTGGTAGCTCAATCATCGCTTATTGAAAGGGAGTTGAGTTCAGAGCGTTTTTTATCCAATTCACATCGAGACTTGTGATGATCGAGTTGAGGTTGGATTAATTTTGTTTTAATATTTTTATCCCAAAAAATTATAAGTTGAAAGCATTAATTAGTTTTGCAGATGAAGGAGCTTGGGAGGCGGATGGGTGCAGGCCAAGGGTGAAAAAAAACCTATCTTTGATGATGACAAATCCAAAGGATGAGCAGAGAGGGCATATCATCCTTCGAGAACGTGGAATTCCCCCCTTTTAAGCATTTGATATACTATTTGAAGGGGAAAAATCAATTGATCCATGAAATTAATGATTGGTGGATTCCTTTTCCCGATAAATATTCGTAATATTTTAATCTTTCCAATAATATGGAAGGGTTTTCTCCATGTGAAAACATACAAATTTCTTCTCTCTCTTTTTTTCTCATAAAATAGTTTGACCCCTATAAATAAAAGCTTTATTTCCTTTAACTTTATAAAATTTTGTTGACATGTTTTTAGAGTGTGTCTCCACTTTTCTTAAGCCAAAATATTCACTCTTGTGTTCTTGTTAAGGTTGTCAAAATCATTTTTTTGACATAGCATAAAAAACATAATGAAAACTAAGATCGTAAAATCATAAATAAATATTTTTAACTAATTATATATTGATATTTTCATCTTATAAATTAAATTATATTAAAATTTGATAAAGAGAGATAACAATATTATAATCGATTACTAAAATCTATAAAAAAATATCTCCTTGTAGTTAAAATCTCAAATTTTCATAATTTTTTGGAATATCTCAGTCATGATTTCAAACACATCATTTTCTTTTGTATGAATGAATTACTGAACTTACAATATATATTTTGGAAATATTGAGATATCAATTTTTCCTCCCAACTAGAATAGCAACAAAATTTCACCTATAACTCTGAATATATCCAAAATAATACATTAAGGTCTACTTTGACAAATTTAATAGGATTTGTCTAGTAATTTTGACTCTTTGAAATGATATATTTATAAACATTGTTTGATTTGAAAATTTACAGCAATATATTTTTATGTGATTAGTATTGCCCTATAAATTTTCAGCTGGATTCAATATATATTTTCAAAAGATATGATCAATCTGGCAAAACTATTCAACCAATATTTTAAGGTCAAATTCAGTTTTAACTTAGTTCATATAAAAACTTTAGTAAACTTATAAAATCATAATGGTTTTAACAATTTTACATGATTTAAGTCTGATTTTGCATGTAAATACATGTTAAATCATAAAATTGTATGATTTTATGAGTTAACTTGCAATTTTGATAACAATGCTCTCTACTATGTTAAGAAATCATCTTTTCTAAAAGCTTAACCTATTAGGTGAGGTCCCAAAATATTATTATATTATTCTCTAACATCCTCGTCAAGTGAAAGTTTCTTGGGCTTGAAACTTACACATATTCACACTATCTTGTATTTAGTTTTTATCAAATAGAATGAGGGTAATGAAATTCGAACTCATGACCATTGGGTCAAGAAAGCTCTAATATCATGTTAAGAAACTATCTCATCTAAAAGCTTAAACTATTAGATGAATGCCCCATGATATGATCTATATAATTCTTTAATGTACCATATGCCTACATGTTTTGGTCACCTTTGGTCATCTTTGGTTTCCTATGTGTTCTTTGGCATTGGTGCCTGTTTCATTAGGCCCTAGTTTCTATGTCATTTTTGTTTATTAATCTTTGTTGTGTAAAAAATAAAATTAACCTTAGATTTTACTTTGATCGTCTTATTTATATAAAAATCAGATCAAATAAAAGAAAATTGTACTTTTTGATAAACAAATTAGCAGAGTAACCTAAAACTTTTTCCAGAATAACATCAAGTAAAAAAAATGACGAGGTAGAATATTTTTACCTAGTTGGGTTTAGAAACATGATATTTACTAAAAACCCTTGTTTACGAGCATGATAAGATAATTATTCCATTTCAAAGGATTGATAATTAAGTATGTCATGCTTTAAAAAATAATAACTTAACATGTCTTAAAAGCATGAGATGTCATGAAATTTAAATCTTTTCCTAGATCAAAAAACACAAACAGACACACTGCTCTCTCTAAAAATTGATGTACACAACCCTCCTCTCTCTTAACAAATCCACCAATCACTTCTTGTTTCTCCTTTAAACTCATTTTAGTCTTCAAGCATTCTAATATGTTTTTCTATTCAAAACCTACTTTATATTTAAACATACTACAAGCAATGTAAATACACTACATTATTATTAAATAGATGGATTTTATATTTAATTACTGTTTGATTTAGTTGAAATAAGATTATTGTTAGAGTTTGTTGAATTAATGATAAATTATCTATAAATACCATACATTAGAATTGATTTGATATAATTAAACATGAAAATAACATCATTTAATTAAGAATTAATTATTTCAATGAATTATTTGTTGCGTTGAATTTCATATAAGTTGTCAAATTAGAAATTTCATGTGGATTGGTTGTAATCAACTAATTGAACCCTGATTAAGTCTATGATTTGAGTCAATAAAGTTGATTAGTTAACTTTAATCAATTAGAAATTAAGTTTTGTTATTTATTTTGGTTGCACAGATAACGCAATTTATTCAAATTAAATGCAAGCATAAAATTTTAAATGTATAATTTATATTTTCTTATGTCAAAAAACACATGAAATTTTATTGACCAAGCAGTAGGTCACATGACTATTATTTAATATTTTAACCACCTCTATGTTGAAATGAACAGAAATGAAAAGGAAATTCTTCATGAAATGGACCTACAGATGGAGCGCAGACTGAAAATGATAGATCCCTCTACACACTTAAATAGGGCAAACAAAGGAAGTTGAAAATCCCTTCGGGCCCAAGCCCAGTGGATGGCCCGCATTTACTTGGTAGGAAGCTGCTTTCCTTATACGAGCCGAAGCTTTTTTAGCCTTTGTTCTGCAACGAGCTCGGTAGAGAAAATTCAATTCGGAAGAAAGCTTAGCTGCTAGTCCATGTTTATAGAGGAGGGCCCACAGTCTTCAGCCCAAAAGATTTATATTCCTCTTCTTCTTTTTTTACCATTAGATTGTTCTTCCTAATTTATTTTAAGGCAAACTTTTCAAAATGATCTTATATATTATATAATTTATCAATTATATCCTTAAAAAAATCCAATCACTTAACTCCTTAGAACGTTCTTATTTTATAATATACCTTCTTGTCATATTTAATTTGGTTAGAGTTGAATGCAATATATTTAGTATGGTTAATTTTTATTTAAATTAACCATATAATTATTTCTTTAAGTCAATAAATACAGAAAACATATTAGTGTTGAGACTTGAGTGTAAGTAAGCTCAATAGAGGGTGTTTGGGAGAGTTGTTGCTGTAGTTTTTCAAAGTGTGTTTCGTGCCGAAATATATTAAAATGATGTTTTTTTATTTTTTAAAAATCATTTTTGATATCAGCACATCAAAATGATCTAAAAACACTAACCGTCTGTTTTTAAAATTCAAGAAAAAAAAAAGACCAAAAACACCTAAAAACGCTTTTGAGTGGCTTCCCTAACACCCCCTATGAATATCATCGCAACGTACATAACAGAGTGACTTCATTTTCCACGCAGGTACTTGTTATATATATAAATTTATGAGGTATCTAGTTTAATATTTAAATTAATTTGTTTAAAAATCATGATTAGAGAATAATATATTGATATATTTTTTAACAGTTTAAATTTTATTAAATCTGTGTGTGAGCTTTAAAAATCTTGATTTTTTTTATAATGTTTTTTTTTCTTTGTTAATTTTAAAAATAATTACTAAAAATAACAAACACACACTGCATCTATTTCAATGTCGAACCTTCATTGCAAGGAAACCCCACGATAGCAACGCGCCATACACGCGCAGGACTCCTCTCTAACGAGCAAAAATCACAAGACAGACGAGACACTCACTCAAACACTCTACAGGGAGCTTATATAAATGTCACTTCAAGGTTCAAAAGCGAAGACTACTGCCACTATATTGAAGATGATATTTTTCTTAAAATCTTTGTCAAGATCAGTCCATGATCAAGAACATCATTACGAGCCAGTTGCTGAGACCGAGGAGGTTGAGAGCAAGATTAGCAATGATGGCAAGTGCACTTTATTAACAGTGTGGAGAAAGTCACTTTTAATTAGTTGCAATGGGTTTACAGTTATCAATTCTTGTGGAGATTTAGTTTATCGCGTTGATAATTACATTGATCGTCCCGAGGAACTCATTCTTATGGATGGCTCCGGAAAATCAATCCTCACAATGCGTCGACGTAAGGTAATTCACCCTTTTATTTTCTCATTTTATTCGTTTTTGAGTTCTCTGGTTAATAAAAGGCAGAACTTGAACCTGAGACCTTGTAAAGAAGAATCAAATTAAGAATTTAAGATATATCGGTCTTGTCTTAAAACCTGGTTGTTACTGTTGCTGTTTTATTATTATTAATGCAGAAGCTTGGGGTACGAATTGATAGCTGGCTTGTCTATGAAGGTGAAATAGGGAACCATTGTGCAAAAACCAAATTACCTGAGAAGCCAATTTGGCGTGTCAGGAAGAATACCAATCACAATGCGCTTGCTTATATTTTTCGAGGATCCTCAGATAAAAGACCTTCGTTTGTGGTCGAAGGTTCTTATACGCATAGATCATGCAAAGTGTTAGATGGATCAAGAAAGGTTTTGGCAGAGATCAAGAGGAAAGAAGCTATAGTTGGAGGCGTTTCTTATGGGGTAGAGGTTTTTCTTTTGAATGTAGAGCCAGGATTTGATCCTGGATTTGCCATGGGTTTAGTTCTCATATTGGATCAAATATTTTCCTAAAAAGATTTTTTTTTTGGGTGGCGGATAGGAATTAGTCTCTGTGATGAGAATGCAAGATATGCATGTCCACAAGTTTTGGCACAGTATTAGGGGAATAGACGTGCCAAGGAGCACTTGTCGGTTTTAAAAAGAAAATGTGAATGAGTGGTGAATATTATTGAGGTGACAATCAATCTTGGACCCAAAGATTAAGAAGAAGAAAACAGTTTATTCCCATTCGTCTTCTGATCTGATGAAAGGAATTGCCCTCTCCCTCTCTCCCCCTCGCTCTGTTTCATTGATGTAATGTAAAGTTGAAAAAAGAAAATGAGATGGGGATGTGGCAGTTAAAGTGTTTATTCTAAATTCCCGGAGATGTTCTTTTGAAAGAATGGTTCTCTTCTTCTTTTACAGTCAAAAAAGAACAAGAAGAAAAAGATTCGGTCCACAGCCTTTTCAAAGCTGCAAGTAATACCAGCAATCTTAAGCTTTTCCTTTTGGGATACAAGTGCAAGTAATTGCAGCAATCTTAAGCCTTTTATTTTGGGATAAAAAATTCAAGTCCACAAATTACAAGACTCGATAAGAAGTGCACAGATTAATCTCTCCAGTTTCCAAAGCTTCTGGGGGCGTAAAGAATGGAGAGGTGCGGGTATTGATCCCCATACATCTCGCATGCTAAGCGAGCGCTCTGCTATCTGAGCCACGTCGCCATGATCTGAGAGTGATATGAATATATTGAAAGACGACATCTAGCCTGTAACGATCGTGTATCATGTGTGTGCTGAATTTGAATCTAAATCTGTATGAACTTTAGAATATTAACCAGATCTCACCTAGAACATCCACAAGCTTCTTTGCATTATAGCTCGCTGGCAACTCTTTTTGTTTAAAATTACAAGTGGTTTTCCAAATATTCAACTTCAACTGATCAGCTTCTCATAAGAACTTCAACTGAACAAAAAGGAAAAGGAGCTGAAATCCCTATTGCCTCATTGAAATGCTTTACACAAGGCAAAGAATTACCTGCTGTAAAGTACAACTACTGTCCTTAATGGTACAACATTGTTGTTCATCCCTCGAGATGAACCCTAACAACATATCCCGTCCACCTACAGTCTAAACCCATACAACAATCCCACAATATGTACACCTTCCCCCACAGTTCAGCTGGCCCAACAGCGGTGTTGATGAATTACAAGAATTGATTAGAATGAACAGGCATCTGAATCTTAAATACCAGTCCTGCCTAACATTCTCTATTTTGATCCACCTGCATCTATTTACGAACCTTTTGCTGATCATTGTATGTCCTGTGCAGAGCTTTTGCAGGTGGAGGCATCATACACGCTTGCTTTAAGATGTAAGCAGCAGAATGTCTATTTTCTGCAATTGAGTCTCCACTTAATTTATTGGGAGATGATCTACTAGATTTTGGAGTAGACCAATTTATTGCCCCTTTCCTAAGACCGTTGATATGACCACGATCCTTTTTGTCCCCAATTGTTGAGAGTTTAGGCCTCTTTGATGGCGTTATCTGGTCCACACCACTTCTTAACATAATGTCATACCCCATTGACAAAGTTGATGCTGCAGATAAATCTTCACGTTTCTCGTTGGATCTTGTCCTGCGAGCTTTCATAGCTTTTTGTGAGAGCTTCTTAGGCCAACCTGACATTTCATCTTGGTTTTGCTTCGCCACGTGAGTGGCAATGTCATACAAAGTTTGAGCGGCCTCCAACAGTATTGGACAACGTTTGACTGTATGACAGAAAAAGAAAAACACGCATAAAAAAACACACATTAAAATGAAATGATTATCTAGTCAAACCAAGGTCTTTAGTGCCAAGCATGGGTGCAGCCAGGCCATTGAGCTCATAAATTAGTTACTCGACATCACACAGTTGCAAAATGGCAGCTCAGTGTTTCAAATCAAATGAAAACAGAGTTATCCAGTATCTTCATATTGTACCTTTTCCTTGAGACTTTAGGCCACCTTCAGATTCTGCAGTTGGAAGACAAATGACCCTATTAATGATTTCAAAGATCTGCAAATCTTAGTTAAATAATGGCCTGAAAAGACCATCTCAAAAAACTAGCCCTTCAAGAAACTGTACCTGACAGAACATGGGATGTTATCGAAGCAAGTGATGACGACAAGCTCCACCCACAGCAAGGTTTCAATGAATCAACATTGTTTCCTACAACAACCAACTTTGGTCCTTGTGAAGGAACTAAGGTCTCATCATAAGCAAGAGACTCCAAGTTCATAAAGCAACCAGAGGCAGACCCAGGAGAATTGAAACTGTCTCGTATTCTTACCCATCTACCTTGGCATGTACTCCTACTTGGCAAACACTTCACTGAATCAGAATTAGTTCTGGAGTGTCCAGTGAAAGTGTGTGACCAGGGAAAAGCTGGCAAGCTAGCTCGGCGAGATGTTGGCTTTCCTGGACGTGGATCAGGGACATGCTTTGATGATGAAGCATGCTTGGTAGCATCCAGAAGCAAAGACTCCAGATCCTTGGGTGGAGGAAGTACCAAACGTTCCAAAGTATCTTTAGGTTGGTCAAACGAAAAATCAAGCAAATTAGCAGGAGTTTCAGGCCGGTTGTGAGAATCCTGTATCTACAAAGGGTAAATAACACTTGCATGTAAGATGACAGCATACCAAGACATTTCTTTCATTTGAGCCTAAGACTTAAAAAAAATCACACAGAATGGCATACAGGTTATCCCAATTTCAGTCAGCTCTACAAACTGATTTCCAATGGATATCGTTAGGAGTAAAACAACACTCAAGGTGACTTGAGTTTGAAATTTAATAATAAGATTTTAGAAAGAAAATGTGAGTAGTTATATGTGTGTTAGTGCACTAAAGATAGGCACAGAAAGAGAGTATACAGTGGCTTATCAAGTGGCCCATTAGACTCTCATCTAAGCCATGCTTGTCTACCTTCTCTTGCATCCAATAACTTCAGTGAACTAACCTTGTTAGACGAAGACGACATATTAGTTGCTGAAGAGTCTCCATTTTCCACAATAGAAACAGAGTTAGAAGGGCATGTGGGCATTTTCTCGCTGGAAAAGACATCCGTCTCGGCAAAATTCAGGAATTGAGCAGGCCTGGGGAACTGAAGAACTGAGCAGGCTTTTCTAACAGAATGCAGAAAACTTTCAGTCGTATTTGCAGCTTTCTTCCCCTTGTCTTTGCCTAAGCTAGGACAGTCATAAGTGCCATTGAGAAGATCATTCAATGATATATCATCTACAAGCTTTGTGATGTCATGAACATCTGCCTTCAAACCACTTAGTCCTGAGATTAATATCCAGATATAAACATGAGTTTCATGCAACCCTACCTAGAGAGAAGATGCACCATAGAAACAGGAGAGAAAAAAAACGTATTGCAGAGAGTGAAGATAAGAGGCATAATCTTCAAAGCGCAAAAAAGAAAATGAAGCCAAATCTGTGAAATTATGAATCACATGTTTAATCTCGTAGATTGATGGCAACCAAAAATCAAATGTCCATTCATCATCAGAACAGAACAGCACACAACTTCAGTGAACCAGACTAGAAGCAGGGAATTGGGGCAATTTCAAACTAGCAAAGAAAGAGGCAATAGACTCAATTTGTGCCTTCAACAGCAAGCTGATGCTCCCAGCTCCCTCGCCCCAAATTGATGGGTTTCTTTAAAAAATTTGATGAGTAAATCTCAAGCAAACCTCATTAATTTGAATTTTATATCATGCATAAAAAATATCACCATTACACTAATTGCATAAATATTAGAAGGTTGATTTGGAAAGCATCTCTATTGTATGAAAACTAAATTTGTACGCATGGAAGTGATATAGAATAAGATGGGGAACAATTACAAAATTTACACATATTATCAATGGAAACTGATCAAAAAACAAAAGCAATTATTCATGTGACTGTATCGTACCAAAAAAGCTGTTCCCACCAGCAACTGAACCGAAGCTCGAAAAACTTGCCTTCACAGAGAAGGAATCATATTTAGTCTTCACAGTAACCTTAGAGTGTCTTCTTTCACCTCGCTTGCTGCCAAAGCTGTTCTTTTGTTTTGCTGATTGAGATTTTTCTAAAATGTGCATTAGATAAATAAACCACACGGCAGTATATGGATTGAGCTGGCCAACAGTTTTTATATTAATATGTCCTATTGCATATTCTTATACACACAGTACTAAATTGCATATAATAGAAGAATATATGATAGGTTATTGTTAATTGCTACAATTGAATTTCAGTGATGACAGCAATTGTGAGAGATATGGAAAGATTAAATCTATCCATGATCATTTTAAGAATTCATCCTGGCAGAATTCAGCTTTTGACTTAACTACCACATGAATTAGAAAAGAAAAGACAGTGAAAGAATATTGATTTAGAGAAGTGGAAGAGAAAAGGTATGCTGCAGTTCCAAGAATGCTTTCTCTGTGTGTATGTTTTGCAAGCAATACAAAGAGGAAATAAATGCACACTTATAGGTATCCTGCTAGGTATTCACCATAGCTTGCAGACACAGGCAACTATCATATTAAGTGAAGAGCTGCCTTATTGCGTGAACATAGAATTAAACATGTATGTACAATAAAACATTATAATTGTTAATAAAATGACAACAACTAAGAAAATCATTTTATTGAGCTTCCTCCAGTGGCATCCTAAGTAGACAGAAAAATACTGTAGCAACTGGTTATTTTATACCAGGGAAAAGGGTTTACCATGAGAGTCATTCTTGGTTGGATTGGAACCTAGCTTATCAGAGAGTTCCTTTGAGTTGTCAACTCCAGCTGGGCCGGTAGAATCTTCCGATGGAGATAACCGTGGCCTCTTAGAACAACCACTGCTACTTCTTGGCACTTTCCCTCCTCTTCTTTGTACTTGCCCTTCTTCAGGCCTAGGAATCCATGAAGGCCCATTTGAGCCAGCACAATGGAGTTGTTCAGAAATGTCTCTAATAGGTATGCTAGGCATCTGAATTACTTGCTCACAGTGTTCCACAGGTAAAATCCTCTCCCATGAAGTTGACTCAAGAGTGGTCATTGGGCTCGTTTCATCTGTCAAACAATGGTTAAAAGAACATTGCACCACCATGAAAGACCACACCCCAGCACACGCAAGCAGCCACAATTGATAAATACATCAAAATCTTAATCAATACAGAGCATTAATATCAGCAAAACAAAATATCCAAAAATGGCTATACCTTTAATTACCACTCCCCATGACCACTTCTATAACTATTCACAGTTCTAGAAGCTTCTAAGGACTATTCACATCTGCCAAGGATGTTGAACTGATAGATAACAGCAATACATCCACATGATAACCAAGCTTACATTAATTTAATTTGAAATACAAGAATTTAACCTAAAACACACTAAATGATGCATTTAAAAGCTATTTAACAATACAAAACTGAAAGTCAAGCTCGAGCACCCAAAATAGCAGCCTCTCCCACCTCACACTCGTTCTTCTAACATTCATCTTCTACAATCCACAAGTCTAACACATGCTTAACTAGATCCAGACCTGTTTCCACAATAAATCTTTAAGTGGTTTCTCCCCTTCAATCCCTCACGAATAAAATAAGCATCAATTCCCTGACAAGAAATCGCATCTACAACTAGAAATGATTACACAGTTGAATATAACAAGAACAAAATTTAAATTCAAAAACATTGAATTCAAGTAAGTATAGGACAAACAACACAAACTCTTGTGTAAGCTCAAAAAATCATAGAAAAAAGGCAAAAGACCAACCTTTTTGAGCAAACAAAGAGCTGCACTGCTGAATCGAAGCAGCATCAGCTACTCTAGGGCTAACTAAAATCGACTCCTCAACCTCAACAATTTCTTTGACAGCAACCGTTGAAACCCTAATACTATTACTGTAAATATTACTACTGCTATTATCTCTACTAAACACCTCATCAGATCCCATAACAAAATTCTTCTTTTTCTTCTTCGCCGCCGCAACAACAACATCCACCGGATAATTCACCTCCACCGACGCATCCATCACCGCCGTATAATTAAAAATAAACTAGCGAAAGCGGTGTCGTGTTGAGGAGTTGATGACTTGAATTGAGGAATTGAAGGGTAGATGAAGGGAAAGGAGGTGTTTGGATAGGGAAGGCATGGTTACGGCTGAGGGAAAGAGGCAGGAGTTTGTTTGGGTACGGGGGCTATTATTAGGGCAAGAAATTTGGGCGAGAATGAGAAGTATTTATAGTTTTCGGGATTTGGTGAGGTGAGTTATTTTGAAATGGTCCCCGTCGATTTGGGTATATTCCGGTACGGTAATTATAGCGTTGGCCAGCTCCTGAGTTTATTGAGGGTAGTTTAGTCTCTGTGTTTTTTTCACCTGGATTTGATAAGCAAGAACGGTGGAATTTTTGAGGTTGTGACCAATGGAAAGTTGTGAAATCTGATAGACTTACCATATTATCCTCCAACGCTCATTTACGGAAACGCGAAATGAGTTAATTTCAAATTAACGCCCATAACCAATGCGCATTTATTTATAATTTATTACACGAGATAAGGGTACACCGTTCATGATATTCCTCCTTATTTGTGTATTTTCTTTTATTTCCCTGTTCTGCGAGCAGGATTCACTTGAGCGAGTAGAAGTCTTCAAAAAAAAGCTGAAAAATCGTTGACTCTTTTTTTGTATTAACAGGGACTAAAATAAAACAAAATTTAGAGTTGAGGAACAAGTTCATTTTTAACCCATGACGATAGCATCAGCCTAATCCATGACGTCTGGGTTTGATGAGCGGGCATAATCGAGTCTCGTACTTCATGACGTGGATTTATCCTATCGGATTTCATAAGAAAAAAATTTGAAATTTTTTATTTTAAAATCTCTTGATATTTTAAAATTATTTCACGATATCAAAAATATTTAAAAAAATAAAAAATATATTATTTTAATATATTTTTAAAAAATTATTTTCAAAAATAATTTTAATCACACTTTAAAACCATTACTAAAATTAGACATGAAATATCTGTAATTATGTATAAAAACACGAATTCCATGGAAACATTTGATTCGATAAAAATACATTTATAATTTAGTATATCCGTCGACTAACTCCATCATTCTACTTTTTTAATTTTTTCCTTTTCATCTCCTATATTTTAGCCCTTTGTTGGTGAAAACAAATCGGATAGGTAAAGATATGGACCGAGTTTCGACTGGCAACATGGATTCACTTTCATTTTCTTAGGTTATTTGTTATTTGTTTTTCTTTTTAATTTCACTCTTTAATATTTAATTATTGAAAATTCATTTTCATGGTTTTTTATTATAAAATATTATCTTAACTTTATGTTCATGATCGCAAGGTTAACTTGTTTGACTAAGATATATATTTTTTTAATTTTTTAATTCAATACTGAATTATTTAATATCTTAACTTTTAAAAAATACATTTTATCGTGGGTTTTTAAGAGGTTCACAAATTTTTTTATTAGTTAATGTAGTTGATGACCATTAAAAAGCATTAATAGTTACGAAAGAAACATGCATATGAAATTTGAAAATGGATAAAAATATCAATAAATTTTACATAAAAATATCAATAAATTTTACATAAAAATATCAATACTGTTCTGCCACACGTTTTCAGAAAAGACAAAAAAGAAGGCCACCGACTCAATTACTTGGAAACAAAGACATTAATTGAAATATTGAATATGATGGAGGAAAGGAAACTACTGGGTGCCATGGAGGAAACTACATTTGTAACCTTCTCCCGCTCTTGAGCACATCATATCTGCGGTCCACGGCTAAAGGAAGAATCGAGGGCGGCTCTCTTCGGCCTCAGATTCCACGTCTTCGGTGTCGACCCCTCCACATCTTCCACTGAAGTCGAATTCTTCTCCAGAGTCTGAGCATCATCAGATTTTTGATTCGATAACGTCTCAACCTTTACCCCGCCGTCTTCGTCCGAGTCAGCAGCAGCGACCCGATGAGGAGATTTGCTGGGTTCATTGACATTTAAGGACTTGTAGAGGAAAGTTATAGTGGCTGGTGTGGTTTGACAGTGGTAGAAGAAGCCATAACAATATTGTTTGTGTTTGGGTGGTTGAAGTATGGAGCGAAACACCATTGAAGAGAAAGAATCCGATTTTTTTACCTCGGTATTCAAATCGGCAGCTTGATTGAGTTTTTTCTATTTGGGAAGACGGTTTCTTTCTTTGTACCTATAGAAGGAGATCTCTATATTTGTGTGTGATGATAATATAAATTATTATTTAATTTTTTAGATTAGATGATTTTTTAATATAATATTAAAATTTTAACCCGATCATGAATTTGAATTTTATTGTTCTCATTCTATTCGATAAAAATAAGGTACAAAAAAATATAAGTTTATAAAAATTTTAAATCTAAAAAAATTTTAATTTGAGGATATGTGTTAAAAAATAATAGAAATTATATTATAAAATTTCACTCCGTTTAAATTTATAAATAAAATGATTATTTAAATTAGTTAGACATATTTTCGGTTTCTTGCATGAAAGCCGAACAGAACCCATACCGGTAAAAAAACCAGTTTCAGTTAGGTTTCAGTTTTTTTTATTGTTTTTATAGATAAAAATTAAACAAAAAAATATCACCTGCTGTCTACTGAACACAAACCCGGCTACACGCGCCCACGATCATTACACGTGATTTATTACGAGCTTGATTAATTTTTACTGTGAATAGAAAAATAAAATAAAAACTGAAAAATTCCAATTATATTTGAAAATAAAAAAGTTACCACTTAATATATAATAATATAAAAAAGAAGAAGGAATTTCTCTCTCTAAATTCGTCCGGTTATGATTTCATTTTAAATCTCATTTTTATCTACTTAAAGTTGTCGGTATGATAATTGAAACCCTCTCATGTTAAACTTTTTCTTAAATCTAAATCATTAAATTTCACTCGAATGGGAATGATTCAATGCATGATAAAACGACAGCACCCAACTCAATTAAATTCAAAATTAATAGCGATAGTTAGAACATAATTAGTTGGTATTTTTTTTTTTTTGAAAACATGAGAGAATTCAATTATCTAATTGATAAAAATTACAGAAAAAACAACAACAACTTGATTTCATGCTTGTTTGACAATATAATATATATTTTTTAAAAAAATATTTTTCATTTAGAAATATATTACAATTATTTTTTATATTAGTACATGAAAATGATCTAAAAATATCAAAAATATATTAAACATGCTTGCAAAGTCTTCCGCCTTATTTGAGAGTGTAGTTAAAGTTATTTTCAAAATATTTTTCATTCAGAAATATATTAAAATAATATTTTTTTATTTTTTAAATTATTTTTTAAATAATCATATTGAAATAATTTAAAAATACTAAAAAAATTAACTTAAAATAAAAAAAAATAATTTAAAAAAAAATACTTCGATAAACAAATTCCATGTAAGTAAAATTGATTATATGATTAAAAAAAGAAAAGAAAAACAACTAGAATTCGTCCACGTCTCCAATTTCTGTCAAAATCAAATTTGGCTGGCAGTCAAACTTTGATTGAGATTTCAGCGAATCAACGTTTGCCATGCATCTTTATGTGGATAATAATTTTGACTTTAATATAATTGAATGATGGTTTACTTCCATCACAAATTCAAAATCTCGAGAGCTGTATATTTGTTAGACTATAAAAGAATAAATGTATATTCTAGATTACTGTAAATATTCTAGAATACTGTAGAATGTATTATAGTTATAAAATAGAATATAATAGATGGTGTATGAGCTGTATATATAGTGACTGTGCTACACACAGTATTAGTATGTAAAACAGAATAGCAATACTGTTACAGTGAATTCAAAATATTGTTTTCCCTCTCTTTTCTCTTGTCTCTCTCCTCCTGTCTAAACATTTTCCTTTCATCTTCAAGTTCTTCAATCATCTACAGTTTCCCTCAAGATTAACATGGTACCGGAGCCTTATTGACCCAGCAGTCATGAGTTCAAATCTCACCACCCTCATTCTATTTGATAAAAATCAAGCACAAGGTAATGTGGGTCTGTGCAAGTTTCAAGCCCAAAGAGCTTTCACTTGAGGGGGTGTGTTAAAGAATAATATAAATCATATTCTGGGACCTCACTTACAAGCTTAAGTTTTTAGGTGAGTTGGTTCCTTAACATGTTATCAGAGCAAAAACAATCCTCACACAGATCAAATAAGTGATCCAACCTTATGCTTTCACAATCTTCATCTTCTACACCTCTAAAAAAAAAAATCTTTCTCAGCCACTAAATTTCTTCGTCAGCTGCAACTAAAGCTATCCTTTTGGGTAAATCAATTAAGACATTGATACATAAAAAAGAGTGATTGAAGCATCTTACTCTCTGTTTCTCACTTCATATTTCTTCTCAATTCTCCAAAAATTTTCTCACAATGGTAACTGCTGCCCAACTCCAAATTCTTCAATCCCCTATCACCAATCTTATCTCAACTATCTCCACTTCTGTCAATGTTAAATTAGATGATTCTAATTACCTGAATTGGCACTTTCAAATCCAATTGTTACTGGAGAGCAACGACATCTTTGGTTTTGTTGATGGCTCACACCCGTGCCCTCCCTCTTCCATAACTGATGAAAGTGGTACACATGTTCCTCAATCCTCCTCTTCTGTTGTCAATTGTGATGATATTGTAGTGTGGAAAATGCATGATAGAGCTGTAATGCAATTGCTTACTGCCACATTATCTACAATAGCTATGTCTTGTGCTATTGGTAGTAAGAGTTCTAGGGATTTGTGGATTCGTTTGAAGGAACAATTTTCTACTGTTTCAAAGACAAGTATTTTTCAGATGAAGTCTAATTTGCAGAATATACGAAAAGGAACTGATAATACAGGCCATTATCTCCTTAAAATCAAAGAAGTCAGGGATTATTTATTTGTTGCTGGGGTTTATTTTGCAGACGAGGATATTGTAATTTTGGCATTAAATGGACTTTCATCTTAGTATAACATATTTAAATGTGTAGTTCGGGGTAGAAAGAGTGTTATTTCCTTGAAGGAGTTTCGGTCTCAGCTGTTGGCTGAGGAAATAATTGTTGAAAATGTTATCCCTACTAGTTCTCCATATATGGCTGCTATGAACATCATGTCTAAACCATCTATGTCACCTGTGTCCTCGATGTCATCTCCACAATTCTTTAAACCCTCTCGTAATCACCAAAGTTATACCTCATATGGCAATGGTTGTTATAGACAGATGAATAGGAACAGAGGCAGGGGTCGTTCTGCTCAAAGACATAAGAATTTTATGCCCAGAACCTCAAGCTATGTTAAAACACATCCTTCATTAACATTTAAACCGGGTGTTCTTGGTTCATACTCTCCTCCATTCACATATACACCTTTGTCAGGTGTTATTATTTGTCAGTTGTGTAACAATGAAGGCCACTCTGCTCCTATGTGTGGGTTTCGTGGATTTGAAAAGTTCACTTGTCATATTTGTGGGAAACCTAATCACACAACCTGGTATTGCTACTACAATGAGCAGGGCCCCAATTTTATAGGCAATTCAAGTGAGTCTCATGCTTCTCCTCCTATTCAGCCTCATGCCATGCACACGGCCAGTCAGTCCCCTCAGTCATCCTCTACCCAGCCTCAGATGTGGATAACAGACTCGGGTGCTACCAATCACATGACTGCTGATCTTTCCAATTTATCTTTAAGCATTGCATGTCCCATGAATAACACTGTGCAGACAGCAAATGATGAAGGTTTGTTGGTGTCCTATATTGGTTCCACCATTGTTCCTACTCAATCAAAACCTATAAAATTGAACTCAGTCTTATGTGTTCCTAAATTTACTCAGAATTTGCTGTCAGTTCATCACATCTGTTTGGACAACAACTGTTATTTAATATTCGATGCCTTTTGTTTTTGGATTCAGGACAAAGTCACGGGGAGGATAATGTACAAAGGAGCATGCCGTAATGGACTATATCCCCTTTCCTTTGTGTCTCCATCAGCTCAACCCTCCTCCAGATTTCTCTTTCAAGCTTACATTGGTCAGTTAGTGTTATCTTCTACTTGGCATCGTAGATTAGGCCATCCCATAAATATAATTGTCAGTTTGATGTTAAAGAAAACAAATATTCAATGTTCCTTAGATTCAGCTGCTGATGTATGTGTCAGTGGTCTTAAAGGCAAATTCACTAAGCTTCTATTTCAACCTAGTGCTCATTTGTCTATAACACCCTTTCAAATAATACATAGTGATCTTTGGGGGCCTTCCCCTAGTATTTCCATTAATGGTTATAAGTGCTATGTTATCTTTATTGATGAGTTTTCTCGGTACAATTGGTTATATCCCCTTATAAATAAGAGTGATCTCTATTCTGTTTTATCTTCTTTTATAATCATATTGAGACTCAATTTTCACAGTCCATTTGTGTTTTGCAAAGTGATGGGGGGGAGTATGTCAACAAATATTTAACACAGTTTCTTGCAATAAAAGGGATAGCACATCACAAATCTTGTCCATATACTCCAGAACAAAATGGGTTGGCCGAACAAAAACATAGACATCTTGTTGAAACTACTATTACTCTACTGCAACATGCTAGTTTGTCATCTTCTTTTTGGACATATGGTGTATATAGTGCTTCTTTCTTAATAAATAAAATGCCTTCTGCAGTATTAAGTTTCAAATCACCCTTTGAACTGTTATTTGGGAAAATACCTTCTGTTGACCACTTACGTATATTTGGTTGTGCATGTTTTCCATTGTTAAAGCCTTATATTCACAATAAACTACAGCCAAAGACTACTATGTGTGTCTTTCTTGGGTATGCCTCCCAATATAAGGGTTACCTTTGTTACAATGTCTCTAGCAAACGTATATATGTCTTTCGGCATGTTGTGTTTATTGAATCTGTGTTCCTTTACAAAGAATTACTCACTAAATATGCATCTCTGCCTCAACACTCCAATCCTTGCTCTGTTTCTAGTCTGCCAGTCTCTATTACAACTAGTAATGTAGTTTCCATGCCTTCCACTACTATTTCATCTTTTCCCCTCATATTGCCTCATCTTCATCATCCTCAATGTCCATATTGCCTGCTCCTTTGTCTCTTACTTCTGTACCTGTGGCTCCTGCTTCAAATGTTGAAGGTATGAATATTGAATCCTCATCAGGACAATTCTTTCACCCTGAAAATTTGTCAGTAGTTATTCACATTCCTGCCATGAACTCATATGCTATGCAGACTCGCAGCAAGAGTGGCATTAGCAAGAAGAAAATTTGTTTTAATATCCTCAAGCCATCTAATGAGATTGATTCTTCTTTGATTGAACCTGTCAGTCACAAATCTGCTGTGAAAATTCCAGTGTGGTTAAAGGCTATGGAAGAAGAGATTGGTGCCCTTTATGCTTAGCATACATGGACTTTGGTCCCTCTACCTTCTCACAGGAATTTAGTAGGATGCAAATAGATATTTAAACTGAAAAGACATGCCGATGGTTCTATTGCTCGCCATAAAGCAAGGCTGGTTGGTCAGGGCTTCAGTCAGGAACCTGGTCTGGATTATAGGGAAACTTTCAGCCCTGTTGTAAAGCCAACAACTGTTAGGCTTGTTCTTGCATTTGCTGCTCATCATAATTGGGTGATTCGGCAATTGGATGTTAAGAATGCCTTCCTTCATGACATTCTTAATGAAGAGGTATATATGGTTCAGCCTCCTGAATTTATAGATCCTCTTCATTCCCAGTTGGTTTGCCAACTTCATAAAACCTTGTACGGGCTTAAACAGGCCCCAAGGGCATGGAATGACAGGTTCACCACTTTCTTACCATCTCTCGATTTTACATTTACATATGCTGACTCATCTTATTTATTAAGAATCTTGGTGCTGGGATCATAATTCTGCTAGTTTATGTTGATGACATTGTCATCACTGGCACTAATATGACTGAGATAAACATAATTATTGCTTCTCATACTGCTAAGTTTGAAAAGAAAGACTTGGAGAATTTGCATTATTTTTTGGGACTTCAGATCTCTCATCTGCAACATGGTCTGTTTCTATCACAGTCTAAATACATTCATGCCTTATTATGCAAGACTGAGATGCAGAATGCCAAGGCTTGTAGCACTCCTTGCCTTCCATATCAAAGGTTATCTAAAGACGATGGTGTTCCATTTGATACTCCTACCCTATATCGTAGCATTGTTGAGGCACTGCAGTATTTGACTTTCACACGCCCTGATATAGCTTTTGCCGTCCATCAAGTCTGTCAGTTCATGCAACTTCCAATGGTCAGTCATTTTATTGCAGTTAAAAGGATTCTTCGCTATCTAAAGGGGACTGCCACTTATGGTTTGAGTTATCATCGTGATTCATTGGATCTTAAAGCCTTCAGTGACACAGATTAGGCAGGGCATCTAAATGATCGACGCAGCACCACTGGATTAGTTGTGTTTCTTGGTTCTAATCCCATCTCATGGTCTTCTAAGAAACAACAAACTGTCTCCAGATCATCTACTGAAGCTGAATACAGGGCATTGGCTTCCACAACAGCTGAAATCAATTGGCTTAAACAATTGTTGACATTCATGTGTGTTCCAGTTTCTCATTCTCCTGTAATTTTCTGTGATAATAAGTCTGCCATTGCTTTGTCACTTAATCCAGTTCAGCACCAGAGGACCAAGCATATAGAGATTGATGTGCACTTTGTTCGCGAAAGGATTGCTAACAATCAGTTATGTGTATAATTTGTCTCCTCCATAGAACAATTTGTAGATATTTTGACAAAGGGTCTTAGTGCACCATTGTTTCAAAGCCACTGCTGCAATCTCATGCTCTGCTCATCCAATCATGAGATTGAGGGGGGATGTTAGACTATAAAAGAATAAATGTATATTCTAGATTACTGTAAATATTATAGAATACTGTAGAATGTATTATAGTTATAAAATAGAATATAATAGATGGTGTATGAGTTGTATATATAGTGACTGTGCTATACACAGTATTAGTATGTAAAACAGAATAGCAATACTGTTACAATGAATTCAAAATATTGTTTTCCCTCTCTTTTCTCTCGTCTCTCTCCTCTGTCTAAACACTTTCCTTTCATCTTCAAGTTCTTCAATCATCTACAATTTCCCTTAAGATTAACAATATTAAGATATTATATATTTTATTTTTTAAAATTTATTTTCAATATTAAAATATCAAAACGACTCAATAAAATCTTTTTTAAAATATTTTTACACTTAAAAACATACCTGTGCCTGTTTCACGAGGTTGGACGTGATTGAATTATTAAACATTAAAACCCGGCTAGTTTTCAACTTTTCTAAGGCTCCCTTTCTCTCGTTTTCCTTCACACGCGTCCTCGCCCGCCATGATAAATATTTTTTGGTTTAGAGCTTTGTTTTTTATTTTTAAATATATTAAAATAGTTATTTTTAATATTTTATTTTTAAAAATACCTTTTTAACGGAAAAACAAATTAACCATTAACTCCGTTTGTCAACGCCAAGCGAGAGAATAGCCGCCACTAACCTTACTCGCCAGAATCTCACATATCCAGCCGTTAGTTTTAACGCCGCAATCTCTTTTGTCACTTTAAGGAAAGCAAAGTAATCTTTATCGCGAGAGAGTTGTTTTAGTTGCTGCTTTTGCTAGGGTTTGTTGTAATGGACGGGAGTTTACTTGACGACATAATACGGCGGTTAGTGGGAACGAAGAATGGGAGGACGACGAAGCAGGTTCATTTAACTGAGGCGGAAATCAAGCAGCTTTGTCTGGCTTCTAAGGAGGTTTTTCTTAGCCAGCCAAATCTCCTCGAGCTTGAAGCTCCTATTAAGATTTGCGGTAAAGAAATGGAAAACCTGCTCTTCTTTCTCCTCCCCCAGTTTTTCATTTTTTTTGGCTTTATATATTGTGAATTTCAACTTGTTTATGTGAAATTTGAGAAGTAGTCTTAGGGTTCATTAGTGGACAAATAGAGTGGGATTATCAAGCCGGTAAGAAAATAGCGGCGAAAGCGAGCAGGTGCATAATTATTTGTTTTCTTCTTTTTCTCCTTATGGATGATAAAAGGAAAAGAAGGGACGTGAACTTCGATTCTTTTTCCGTAGTAGTTTGTGGAGAGACGAGTTAAGAATGTGAGACGGGATCAGTCAATGGGAAATGTTCTAAACATCATTGAATATACTATGCTGTAGTTTTGAGATGACTACCGGCTTTGTGTTTGTTTATAAGCTGGCTACTTGGATGACAAATGGCAAATGAGTTACTTGATTGTGTAAGAGGTAGTTTGTATTAATTGAATGCAAATTGCGTCATGGAGTCATTAGAGTGTGGTAGTTAGGATAGTAACCGTGTGAATGATTGTTTTTTGTAGAACTCTTAATGTGATTGGTATCCATGTATCAACGCTAGTAGAAGGTGGTTTTTAATTTATGATGATGCTAAAACTACTGGAATTGAATGAATGACTTAGTCAGGGGGTGTCCCTATCGTTGTGTTTATGATGTGAGATATATCTTATCTAATTTGTTTAGTTGTCATGTTCCTCGTTTCTGTTATGGTTGGCTAGAAGGGAAACAAATATAAATAAATAATTAGACAATTGCTGCAGCCTTAGGCAGGGTTTGTTCCATGTAGATATTCTGTGGCTGTTTTTTGATGGTTTGTCTGGGTTACGTTATGGGCAGTCATTGAGGAATTTTGGCAGCTTGGCCTTTGTTTGTTTCCCTACTCTTTGCTCTCTCTGCCTAGGAATTTTTTGGGATACTGTGACACATTGCTGATTATGCAGGCTTCAAGTAAGTGTTTGGGATTTGAATTGAGTTAATAACACTTCTTTTAGGAAGGGATAGTGTTGGTCTTACATTTAGTTGATGGTAACTGCAAGGAGTTGCATACTTGTTAGCATTGATTAGTATCATATAAAACACATATCTTTGCCTTTTTTTCTAGGTCTACGATGACTGTATAGCCATGACAATGCATGCGTGCTTTGAGCAGGAGCCTTGTCTGTTCTGGGGCTGTGGGAGGTGGTGATAGCCTTGTCCTCGGAAAGGAATACTTTTTTTCTTGTCTAATGCAGTTAAGGTGAAATAAATGCAATTTATTGCATCAAATTGTCTGAGCAAAGCTCAAGAATCATCTTTAACTAGTTCTTATATCACCTACAGCTCATATTAAGTTTGACATTGTTGTTACATTAAAATCTTGCTGCTTTAGCTTTTGAGCTTGCCCCTTCCCCAGGTCAAAAGTCCTCAAGAAACCTGGAATGCTCATGATCCCCCTTTTGCCATTGCGGTACAAGCTCTTAGCTTTGCTGGAAGTCTTAAATGAGAGGCGTAATACAACTTGACTCTACAGATTTTCGTGGCTCAAAAATCTCACATATATGATTTCTAATTACAAGATATTTACAAATCTTCTAAGAAACCTGAAATTACTCGCAACCCCCTTTTTGCTACCATGATACAAGTTCTTAGCCTTACAAGAAGATGCAGATGAGAGCTGTAATTTGGGTTGATTTTTCTGATTTATGTGGTTCAGAAACCTCCATATACATGATTTCTAATTACGAGAGATTTACAAAACTTTTATCGAAACTCTTAAAGTTTTCTTTAGATGAATAGAATGGAGAATAATTTGATTTCAGTGATACTTGTCAAGCAAGATGAATTTTTCCTTTCCCAGCTTGAATCTTGCTTAAGGTTAGCTAATCAACTGTTTTTCATCTTGAAAGGATAATTTCATTAATGATGTGGGGAATTAATAGTGCATGCAGGTCTTGATCAGCATTCAACAATGAATCTTGTCTCCTGTAATGACAATTGATATATTTTATCATATAAGAAGCTATTGTGTGGTAGGGAGGTAGAGTTCATGGTTTCATCACCCTGTCTCCAATGCCTAATGGCATAAATGAACTTTGGAAGGAACTTTTTTATTGTGCCTTATTTGTCAGTATTAGTATTATTGGTTTTGTTGCCAATTTTTACTGTATTGGTGATGGTGTAATAGACTAGAGAGATTTAGAAAGTTATGTTTCATACCTAACTTGGAAATAGAATATCATCTCCAATGACTTGTTTCATTTCTTGATCTGTCACATAGAAGGAATCTAAGACTGCAGATAATTTTTATAGGCTTTCTATACATTAACAACCGGTATGGCAGGTGATGTTCACGGTCAGTTCTCGGATCTTCTACGATTGTTTGAGTATGGTGGTTACCCACCTGAGGCAAATTATTTGTTTCTGGGGGACTATGTTGATCGTGGCAAACAGAGCGTAGAGACAATATGCCTTCTCCTTGCATACAAGATCAAATACAAGGAGAACTTCTTCCTTCTTAGGGGAAACCATGAATGTGCTTCCATCAACCGTATATATGGGTTTTATGATGAGTGCAAGAGGAGGTTTAACGTTCGTGTCTGGAAGACATTCACTGATTGCTTTAATTGTCTGCCTGTGGCTGCTCTTATAGATGAAAAGATCCTTTGCATGCATGGTGGGTTGTCTCCTGAGTTGAAGGACTTGGATCAGATCAGGAATATTGCTCGCCCTGTTGATGTGCCAGACCATGGTCTTTTATGTGACCTATTATGGGCTGATCCAGATAAGGATATGGAAGGCTGGGGAGAGAATGACAGGGGTGTGTCATACACATTTGGGGCTGACAAGGTTGTTGAATTTCTTCGGAAACAAGACCTTGATCTCGTTTGCCGAGCTCATCAGGTAGTCTTAGTTAAACTAGCCCTTATACTTTAGCATTGGTGCATTTGTGCTGAAAGCCTGAAACTTTCTTGACCCAACTCTGGTTCCTGTCACTTCTCTGTGGACTATCTCCAAAAATACCTTTATCATTCACTGTTTTAGTGAAAGCTGCAGACATGTGAATGGCTTTCTAGATTTCTATCACCAGAATTTTGCATGTCAAACCTCCAGGTGAACTTGTGAAGTAAAATAGATGGGATTGATCACATCATTATCAGTTGTGTGTTTATGCCATTGCACACATTTATGCATGTTCAAGGTATGCCCTATTGATTCACTTAGTAATGTTTGTGTTTCATTCCTGTTTCTCCTTGTGCCTTTGATTTCTACCTGTATGAAAGGGCATTGGCGATTCAGGGCATACATTTTACTGTTCACATGCAAAAAGATTTTATACCTGTAGAGTTTGCTAGCTTAATGGTTTCCTTTTTTTTTTTTTTTTTTTTCCTTGCTTGTTTCATGTATATGGACCTGATAAATTTTTTTGGGTCTTCATTATCTGGCCTGCTAGTTCACTCTATGAGTGTCTTTGTATATCTTATTTGTTATGAGCCATGCATGGAAATCCTTGCGTCAGCATCATGAAGTGCTTAATTAATGTCTATGTGGTTTGTGGGAATGAGTGTGATCAATAGGTTGTTGAAGATGGTTATGAGTTTTTTGCAAAGAGACAGCTGGTCACAATATTCTCTGCACCAAATTACTGTGGCGAGTTCGATAATGCTGGTGCCATGATGAGTGTCGATGAAACTTTGACTTGTTCCTTTCAAATCCTTAGAGCCTCTGAGAAAAAAGGGAAAGTCGGATTTGGCAACATATTGAGACCAGGAACTCCACCTCATAAGGTATGTGAATTTTGTCACTTCCCATAAACTGGCCTTGTGTTACTATTCTGACTTTTTTTTTCCTAGAACAATTACTGTTCTGACTAATGACCAAGACTTGACAAGATTGAATCCTGGTCAGTCTATTTAAACCATGTGCTTGTCACAGACTGATTTTTTGAAAATCATTTTCAAACCTCCCCCTCTCCTTGCCCAACAAAAATTGAAAAACTATAGAGAGGCTGCGTGGTTATCAAAAGATCTTAAATGCAAAATAGGATATCTTATTAGGAATTCATCATTACAGATTTCAACATGAGAATTGTATATCTGAAGGGGTTGTTTGACTCTGGAATTTTATTCCAGTGAGAATTGATATAAATCATTCTTCTGCAACAGTTAAGTTGGATACAATTTCCATGGTTCTATACCAACCAATTATTTTGCTTTTCTTGTTAAACCAAAATTGTAACCATGTTTTAGCATCATATGTCTATCTTTGTGCTGTGTGCTGATTAGTCCACAATTTTTGTTTGCACTGCATATTCTACTGAGCAATGCAAGACATTGTGAAATTATTAGTCTGAAGCCTTACTTTGTGAACTTTAGATTCTCATGAAGCTTATTGAGTTTTAACACCCCTCATTTCTCTAGGGGAAGAGTTGATTGATTGCACAGCATTAAAAAATCTTAAGTGGAATATAGCAAATGGAGTTGGTTTGCCCTGTCTTGTGCAAGTCATTCTGGCCGGAATCACCTTCTTTATGGTTAGGCATAATCACAGTAACTTTTGCACCCGCCTTTGGCACATAAGATAAAATGTGAAGGCATAAAGTTCCTGCACCTTCTGAAAGGAACCCTAGTTGCATGTGCAAGATGAATGCGGAGACATTATGCTATTGAACCTTGTTAAAGGAGCTGATGCACCTGTTCTCCGTGAAATAAAATTATGTTTTAATTGATGTAAAATGGAACTTTCGACTTGTGACAATACTTCCTTTCCAGTTGCTTACAATTCAGGCAAAACACTTTAATCTGTAAGGCAGTGTCATTTATGCTATTTACCATTTTATGATGGATTGCATTCTTGAGTTGTGACTCCCCTATTCAATGCTTGAGATTTGGAGCAGGGTCACGAACCTCAAATATCGTGTTTTTATTTTGGGATAGAATTATTGGGTCTCTTAAAGTTGGAATTTGTGTTTGAACTGCGTCCACAGATCCCCCCCTCCCCCCCACCCCCCCACACAGAGAGTTCCCTTGGTAATTCATTTTTCCTGTTCAAATTCATGAATATTCGGTTCGTGCTTTTCACGTTAAACGAGTTTTTGGACCTCAACTTTAAATTCATCCATCTGATTTAAACATGTTTTTAATATAACTCATGACTTATATTTTCAAAAAAACACCCATGTTGACTTGAATAAAAAAATTACTTTTCAATACAAGTCAAATTAAAACAATAAAGATCAAAATTAATATTACTACAAACTGACAGGACATTTAATTTATAACCTAAAATCAAGAGAAAGGGAAGTTGGAGGAGAAGAAAAGTTAATTGAGTCCAAATCGTTGCTTCACCATGTACACACGCTTGACCAATGTGAAGAGGATGTCGGGGAGCTTCCAATACTATTGCAGAAGGCAAATTTTAGCCACCATAGAAAGCTTTCCGTGTCGCCCAAAGAGAGTAGATGTCTCTCACTAACACACGGTGTCAAACATTTTTTATTTTAAATAATATCTTGTACTTGTCAAAATATTAAATTATTACTTAGTCACTTAACAGAAACAATTCTGTAAATGGCTGGTATTAAAAGAGTTCATTTTCAGAATCTAATCTGGGAAGAATCTTGCCGGACTTCGTATCTTCCTGGAAGAATCCAAGTTCAAAATGATTTTTTTTTTTGGGAATGGAGTTGAAGATCCATTCTTGAGGTTCAAATTATTTATTCTCTAATGTGCTGATTACCATTTGCACTATTTAATTCTGTTATACCAAGTGCAGTTGCAGAAATATGCTCTGATGCTTGCAAGGATCACCGGAGAATAAGAACATAACAGATACAAATGAAAAGAATGTAGCTCGTGCGTGTATAATTTGCTTATCCTTCTCTTATGCTTAATTTTTTTTCATGAGATCATAAATTTCTTGATATGGATGCTCGATTTGATTTTGGAATAGAAGTTACTTGCATAACATTCCTACGCAGACAAAAAACAGAACAAGTGATCATCTACGGAGGAAGGCTACGCCTGTGGACAGCACCCGGAGATTCTGCAATCTGATGCAATACTAGTTCAGGGGAAAAGCCTTCATAGAATGTGCAGACAAGGAACAAGAAACAGAAGACCACTCTGCACACATACTCAAATTTGAAGATTTTGTATGAAATAAATTGTAGTTAAAACAAGTTCCTTAGAGATGCTTACACGCGCACACACGAGGATTTTAAAAGGCTGCGGTATTTACCTATCTATAGACAAAAATATATGAATTACAGGGCACAGTTATCATTTCTATTTTTCAGGACATACCTAGAACAACTTTCTCATTTTCTCAATCAACTTAGTGACCTAGTTTCCAGCGAGTGTTGAGCAATTTCTCCTCATGTTCCCATAATCTTAATGGCTTGTAGAACAATCTCAGCTATGCTCCACTTTCTGCAGCCTATCTTTCATGTCTGAATGCCCATAATTATGTTGTAACAGTAACCTATAATTTCCATATTTATGCTATTGTCAATTTTCGCTATGTTTGCTGCCAGGTTAAAAGGCCCATGGTCTAAGCCTTACAATCCATGTCAAGTGCTCGAATGAATCATTACAGGTTGCCTGCCAATTTCTATTACATATGCAAGGCTACTATTATCCATCACCACTGAATTCTAGGTAGTGTGCATTCATGGGCTTGTCCTCGTGCCTAATCCTCTAACACAAAACTTCTTTCCAATTTATCAAGATATAAAATTTATAATTGATGAAAGTTAAAGAAAAAATCCGTTTTATTAGTTCAACTCTAAATGGAGATTTTTTTTTTGTATTAATTATAAAGTTGTCCCTTGAACTAATAAATCCCCTCGCTCGCTCTTCTTTGTGGGCAAAAAAATCTTTTTGAAAACTTTATAAAAATGTTTAGACTATGAAGATTTTTTTGAAGGTATTATTAAATCCAATTAAGTGATTTGATTTTAAAACCTACTAACTTGACTCCATACTTAACTCGAGTTTTCAATTAAACCATGCAGAAACTGATATGAAGTGAATCAATTAATTTAATGAGTAAATTTTTTTTTTTTTATGATTTGTAAAAACATGATATAACTTTAAAATAAACTTTAAGATGATAATTTTTAAAATATTGAGATGATACATAATGGATTGATCTTGGTCATCCTACATCCTAGATCATGCACTTCATTTAGTTTAATAACTTTGTAGTTTTTAAAAATTATATTTATTTATTTTTATGATGAAAATATAAGCTTTCAAAATCAAGCATCAACCTTAAAAAATATATTCATTTGAGATCGTGATAACCCTATAAAAAATAGATAAAAATAGACCATGAATTTTATTTCTCAATCAATTTTATAATGAAGAATGGTGAAATAAAAAAAATTAAAGAACCAAAAACTAAAATAATATCAGGTTTGATGGGTAAACCCATTAAACCCGTGAATTAGGTAATCAGGGTCAACACGTCAAACCCACAAATTAGTTAATGAGCTCCATTGAGATTAATAACTCTATTTGTTTCTTCTAAACCGTTGTTTATTTAACTATATAATAACAAAAATAGACGATTGCAAAATGAAGTGTCAAACAATATAAAGCGAAATGAAAAAAGTTATAAAACTCAATTTTTATTTTTTCCATCAAATGATGAAATAAAAAAATTAATTTAAGAAAAGAAAAGGAAAAGTGAAACTCACCATACTCGCCATCAGGCTCATGAACTTTCTAAAATATAATTTTTTTTTCAATTTTTTCTAATCATATGATAAAAGAAGAACAAATAATCATATAATCAAGTTCAATTAGAAAAAAGTATAGGAATTCTACACACTGCAATTGATTGAATTTCTAACTCAAATTGTATTGACATCAGTTCTGAGTTATGTACAAGTACAGGAGGATTTAGTTTGGTAATTATATAAATGCAGAGGCTAAATCATCTAATCCTACTGTTACAGTGAATCTAATTCTGCCGTTACAATACAGCTGTAGAAATCTCTTCTCTTATGGAATGTTATGCACTGATTTGCTTTGATTGAGGGATTTCCAGATTATCCCTTATACGCCCCCTCAAGATTGAGCTTCCATCGGAAAGACCAATCTTGGCGCGAAGCAATTCGGTGCGTTGCCTTGACAGAGGCTTTGTTAACAGGTCAGCTAGTTGATCTTGAGTGTGAACATGGTGAACATGCAGGCTGCCTTTTTGCACTAAGTCGCGTACAAAGTGGAGATCAATCTGGATATGTTTCATCCGAGAGTGATTTACTGGATTGAAGCTAAGATGCGTAGCCCCAAGGTTGTCACAGAGCAGCTGAGGAGTAGTGGAAGCTGAGATACCCAGTTCTTTGAGGAGAGTGGAGAGCCACATCGTTTCAGAAGCGGCGTTGGCTAGAGCTCGGTATTCAGCCTCCGTGGTGGATCTTGCAACAACCCTCTGTTTTTTTGAACTCCAGGAGATCGGGTTGGGACCCAGGAAGCTTATATAAGCACTGGTTGACGTGCGATCATCCATATTGCCAGCCCAGTCAGCATCAGAACATGTGCGCAGAGTTGGAGAGCCACTTCTGCGAATCTGAAGTCCATGGAAGATTGTCTGTTTTAAGTAGCGCAGCAGACATTTTGTTGATGCCCAATGAGTCTCGGTTGGCTTATGCATAAACTGGGATAGTTTATTTACTGCAAAGGAAATATCGGGGCGAGTCAAGGACAGATACTGAAGACTTCCGATAATGCGACGATATTTTGAACTGTCTACAGCAGCGGTTCCATCAAACAGCTGGAGAGTCTGGGAAGTGGAAAGGGGTGTTGAGACATCCTTGGCTCCACTCATACTTGTGGTGGCTAAAAGCTCACGGACATACTTATGCTGGGAGAGGAATAAGCCTGTCGCATTTGGTATGGCTTCAATGCCAAGGAAGAAATTGAGAGTCCCCATGTCTTTCAAAGAGAACAAGGCACCTAATTGAGCAATGAACCTGTCCACAAGAGCATAATTATTTCCAGTTATAACAAGGTCATCAACATAAACTAAACAGTAGCACAAGTTAGAATCTTGTCTGTGAATGAAGAGGGAGGAGTCTGCTAAGGATCCATGAAAACCGAGCTGCAAGATAGCTTTCTTTAGAGTAGTGTACCAAGCCCGTGGGGCTTGTTTAAGACCATAAATCGCCTTGTTTAACCTGCAAACATGATTAGGTCTGGACAAATCTTTGAACCCGGGAGGCTGAACCATAAACACATGTTCAGTTAAATGGCCATTGAGAAATGCATTATTTATATCTAGTTGCCTCAGTGGCCACCCCCGCATTACAGCAATTGATAATACAGCTCTAATGGTGGCTGGTTTAATCACAGGGCTGAACGTTTCTTGGTAATCTATACCCGGTCTTTGATTAAACCCTTTTGCTACTAATCTAGCTTTGAACTTATCAATGGACCCATCAGCATGCCTTTTAACCCGAAATACCCACTTACAACCTACAGGCTTGCAATCGGAGGGGGGTATTACAAGGTCCCAAGTCCCGTGTTTCATAAGGGCAGTGAGCTCGGAGGACATGGCCTCACGCCAGTGTGGTTGGGTGACAGCTTGACTGACACTCGTTGGTTCAATTGTCGGGGGAAGAGGGTGTTTGGACACAGTGTTCAGACTTTTGGGTTTGAAGATTTGGTTCATGGAACGGGTTGTCATGGAATGGGTTCTGTGGGTTGTGCGATGGGGCTAAGAAGGCTGTGTAATGGGAGTTTCAGGGCTGAAAGATAGTGGGTCTGAGAGTGTGTTTAGGGATGAACCTGGGGATGGTGAAACGGGACTGTGGGTGATGTGTTGAAGATTATGGGATGATGAATTGTGGTCCATGACAGGTGCACAGTTATGAATTAAAGAGAAAGAGGGGGTGGAATTACCTGAGGAGTCAGCAACAATGGCATGTGCGCCTTCCGGTGGTGCTGCTGAAGCATGTGGATCGGAGACTGGCGACGGAGACACAAGAGCTTGATGGGTGCCAAGAGCGGTGGGGTGAGTGAAAGAGATGGAAGATGGATTTTGGGCAGAGACAGTACGGGTGGATGTTTTAGTGGGGGTTATATTTTCATCAAATAAAACGTGTCTAGATATAAAGAACTTGTTTGTTTGTTGATCATAACACTGGTATGCGTTTTGAGTTGAAGAGTAACCTAGAAAAAGACAAGCTTTAGATTTGGGTTGCATTTTATTTGTGTTATAGGGCCGGGTGAGGGGGTAGCAAAGACATCCAAATTTTTTTAATTTTAGATAATTAGGTTTTTCACCAAAAAGAGCCTCAAAAGAGGATAGACCTTGAAGAATAGGAGTGGGTTGTCTGTTGATAAGATAAGCAGCAGTTTTAAAAGCATATGGCCAATAAGAGAAATCAAGGTTAGCATCATGAATAAGTGTAAGACCTGTTTCCACAAGATGACGGTGACGACGCTCGGAAACACCATTTTGTTGTGGTGTATGGGGAGCGGTTGTATAATGAGAAATACCGTGAGTTAAAAGAAAAGATTTTAAAGCAATAAATTCCCCACCATTATCTGAATATGAAGATTTTATTGTTTTTTGAAATCGATTTTCGACAAACTTTTTGAAATGGGGAAAAATTTGAGAGGCACTGGATTTTGCGGCCATTGGATAAAACCAAATGTATTTCGTGTAATAGTCAACTAAAATGAGGTAATATTTTGACCCATCAATTCCAGTATAACTTGCAGGTCCCCACACATCAGTATAAACTAGGTCAAGTGGAGCATGGCTTTTAAGACTATTATCACGAAAAGGTTGACGATGTGCTTTATTGATGGAACAAGAATAACATAGAGAAGACAATTTTTCTTTTGAGGAAACAGGAAGAGAAAATTTTTTGACAAGATGATTGACGAGTGGAAGAGAGGGATGCCCAAGGCGCTTGTGCCAGCCGTCAATAGTAGTCCGTTCATGCACATGAGCAACCTTTGGTGGGGCCATCATTGATGCCGGGAAGACGTAGATGCCATTGTTACATGCTCCTTTTAGTAACGTCGCTCTCGTGATCTTGTCCTTCACAAGAAAATAAAATGGGTGAAGTTCAACAAAGATATGATTTTGTTTCGTGAAGTGATGAACAGAAATAAGATTTTTGCAAAGGTTCGGAACATAAAGAGTGTCACGCAAAGTAAAGGTGCGTTGAGGGGAGCGTAAGGACAATGAACCAATATGTGAAACTTCCAAACCTGAACCATCACCAAGAATAACTTTGTCAGTTCCATCATACTCCGAGTGAATAGATAAATTGTTCAAATCACCGGTGATACTGTGAGATGCGGCGGAGTCTAGTAACCAATTTTTATCTGATCCATGAGATCTGGCAGTACAGTTTATGGAGGCATGTTGGGACTAGACTTGGGGATAGGCTTTGGCAATATGGCCCATCTGATCACACAGCTGACATTTGGGCTGTGGGCGCCTGTTGAAATGATTGGGCCGGCCTGTGTTGTTATGAAATCTACGTCCATCACGCTGGGCCCCGTTGTAGTGTCCATCACGATGGGCTCCATTGAAGAGGCCATCACGCTGGACTCAGTTGAAATGCCTGTTTGGGCCTTGAGACCCACGGGAATAATCATTCCTCTTATTCCAACCCGGACTCCCACTAGAGGAAAAGTGTTTCGTCTTTGTGTAGTTAGCAGAGGCAACAATATTGTGAGTTGCAGTGTCCAATCGACGCAGATAGGCGTCATGGCCGACCAGCAGGTCGTGTAATTCTTCAAAGGCCAGTGAAGATTCTCGAGCTCGTATGGGAGCAGCTATCTCTCGAAAATCTGAACCTAAACCATTCAACACATACAAGGTTAGGTCATCATCCGAAATTGGATGGTCAATAATGGCTATTTCATCAGCCAAGGCCTTCACGGCATGGAGATACTCCGTAATTGATCTGGGTCCCCTTTGAATTAAGGTAATTTCTTCTTTCAGTTGCATGGCACGAGTTCTGGATCGGCTAGCATACAAGTTTTTAAGCTTCTTCCATGCTTCTTGTGATGTTTGGGCTGTGGCAATGAGGAGAGTAATTGAGGGAGATGTGGAGGCTAAGATAGCACTCAGGATAAGCTTATCCTGTCGAACCCAGTGAATTCTGCATAATTCATCAGCAGTTATGCTGACAGAGGAGGGGCACCGAAGGGTACCGTCGACATAGTTGAACAAATCATACCCAATAAGGAGTGCCTCAAATTGAGCACGCCATTGAGGAAAGGTGGAGGGAGTTAGTTTTTCATTGATTTGAGCAGTGATGTTGAAGGCAATAAGAGTTTTGGTTGTTGCGGAAGAAGGTTGGGTATTGGGATTAAGGATTGGATTCTGATCTGTGGATGGGTTTTGATCTGTAGAGGATGACATGGTGAGGACTTGGATCGTTAGCTCGTTGGAGATTGATGGCTCTGATACCATATAGGAATTCTACACACTGCAATTGATTGAATTTCTAACTCAAATTGTATTGACATCAGTTCTGAATTATATACAAGTACAGGAGGATTTAGTTTGGTAATTATATAAATGCAGAGGCTAAATCATCTAATCCTACCGTTACAGTGAATCTAATTCTGCCGTTACAATACAGCTGTAGAAATCTCTTCTCTTATGGAATGTTATGCACTGATTTGCTTTGATTGAGGGATTTCCAGATTATCCCTTATAAAAAGATACCCTGCTAACCCCCAAATCAAGCTAAAATTATTTTTTTATTTAACTAAATCTGCTTTGAAAACAAATCATATTGATATGTTGAAGTACTTTTTTAATACTAATCATATGATACGATTTATTTCTTGATACCACAATAACTATATAAAAAATAAATTAAAATAAATGATCAACTTTAAATCCCAATAAACATATAATATGAAAACTAAATTAAAAAAACAACAAAAAAGCAAAAAGAATATTATGGATGATTTAAGTGATAATGGGCGTGGGGTAACAATGTTTCCCCCATACTTTTTAGCTTTATACTTAACATGGACTACTGTTTTTGTTCTGCTCAAGGGACGTCAAGGCGTAACCAAAAAGAGAATTTTTTTTCTTCCTTTTCACAACATGAAATACATGTAAAATACATGGCATATGAGAATGAAGTAGCTGATGACGTTTAAGTAGGGGGTGCTAGTATCTAACTATCATGATTGTATAGTTTCTGTGACTTTGTGTAAACCTCTCACGCCACCCATCTCTTCACAAAGACTTTGTGTAAAGCTCTCACGCCATCTCCATACCGCTTCGTCATTCTCATTTAAACCCACACCGTTTTGACAATTACGTAACAAAATAACTTACACGAACATTCAGTTACCGTGGAGCATATTTCTAGTAAAATTGGTCTATAAATACCACTGAGAGATCTAAATTAGACACACGGGGGGTGGGGTTATAGAGTTGAAAGAAATTATGGGGCATAGTGGAGTTGTCTGGGGAGTTGTATTGTTGTTTTGTGTCTCGGGTAGCCTTGCCATGGAAAGTGAAGAGCCATGCTCCAGAGCTACTAACTATAGTGATGCCCTTGGCAAAGCAATCTTATTTTTTGAAGGGCAACGTTCTGGGAAGTTGCCTTTCGACCAGCGAGTAAAATGGAGGGGAGACTCGGCTCTCTCCGATGGCCAGCCTGAAAAGGTATGGTAAACAAAACCACCATTATTTTGGAGGGACTAAAATCTGCTCTCTCTGAAATTAAACTTGGATTGTTTTTATGTCAATTCCTGGTCACCAAACTAGGAGTATTTAACAGCCTAACTAACAAGCAAGAACATAAGAGAATTATGAACAACTTTATTAAGTCACTCAGAAAGAGCAAAGCTAGTACTAGAGGTGTAATTTGATGGTATATGTGGTATGTTTTGGCAGGTTAATTTAACAGGAGGCTACTATGATGCTGGGGATAATGTTAAATTTGGATGGCCAATGGCATTTACTGTTACTTTATTGAGCTGGGCAGGAATTGAGTACCGGAAAGATATATCTTCTGTCAACCAGCTTGGTCATCTCCACACTGCAATCCGTTGGGGCACTGATTTCATTTTGGAATGTCATCCTTCATCCACAACATATTACACCCAGGTCGTCTCTCTTTTCCATATGATTTGTGGGGGCTTATTGGTAGCAACAGAGTTATATCTGAAAGTCTTGAAGTATTTTTATATTTTATTATTATTATCATTACTTCATTTTTCTGATACTATCGTAGGTTGGGGATGGAAATGCTGATCATCAGTGCTGGGAACGTCCTGAAGATATGGACACTCCTCGAGCACTATACAAGATAACTCCAAATTCTCCAGGAACTGAGGCTGCAGCCGAGGCATCAGCCGCTCTTTCGGCTGCTTCAATTGTTTTCAAGGCTGTTGACTCCAATTATTCCACGAGGCTATTACAAAAATCACAATCAGTAAGGCTAAAAATCTTAAGCGCTGCAAATTAAGCGATGATGAAAAACTCTTTGGCTGACTCATTAAGGATGTTATGCAGTTGTTTGATCTGGCAGACAAGTTTCGATCATCTTTTAAAGATTCTTGCCCTTTCTACTGCTCATACTCAGGCTATCAGGTAAAGATAAAAGTTGCCTGAAGAAACTGACCTAAGATTAGTAATACTTACGTCTTGTTATGAAAATCACTATTTCTGAATTCTGTGAAGGATGAATTGCTGTGGGCTGCAACTTGGCTATACAAGGCAAGTGGAGATAACAAGTACTTGAGCTACATCTCGAGCAATAAAGGATGGAGTCAGGCAGTGTCAGAATTCAGTTGGGACAACAAATTTGCCGGAGCTCAGACATTACTTGCAAAGGTATTGCCATGAGAAAACTAAAAACTTTACTACTCATTCTTTGAGAACCTGAAAAATGCTGAACTTTTTTCCAGGAATTCTATGGTGGGAAGAGGGATTTGGACAAGTTCAAGAGTGATGCGGAGTCATTTGCATGTGCATTGATGCCAGGGAGCAGTTTTGTACAGATTAGAACAACTCCTGGTAAGCAAAACAAAAGGGATGATTAAGGCCACTACAGTAGCCAATTCGAACAGAACAAATTTATGACAGTATCATTAATAGATGGGATTTTATGTTCATTTGAAGGTGGGCTTCTGTATACTAGAGATAGTTCTAATTTGCAGTATGTCACAAGCTCTTCCATGCTGCTATTTATCTACTCCAATACCTTGACAGCAGCTAATGTTAGTGGAGTCCAGTGTGGCTCTGCACATTTCTCTGCACCGCAGATTAAAGCCTTTGCAAAATCACAGGTAGATTCCACACTCTTGCAATGAATCACCAAAAAGAAAAAACAATTCCTTAACCATGTGAATTCATTAATGTGTTTCTTTAGGTGGACTATATACTTGGGAGGAACCCCATGAAGATGTCATATATGGTGGGGTTTGGCAGAAAATATCCAACTCAAATACACCATAGGGGCGCATCCATCCCCTCAGTCCAAGCTCACCCATCAAAGGTTGGCTGCAATGATGGCTTCTCTATCTATTACTTTTCTAGCCAACCAAATCCAAACACACATGTAGGTGCCATTGTCGGAGGCCCAGATTCAAATGACATGTACAGAGATTTAAGATCAGACTACTCTCACGCTGAACCTACAACTTACATGAACGCAGCTTTCGTGGGCTCAGTGGCTGCTTTAGTAGCTGGAAGCAAAGCGGGCTGCCCGTCACAACTGTGGCAGATGACTGGAATCAAGAAGGTGGCTGATTACATGTAGCTTCTTCGGTGATCTGAATGAAATTAGTATTTAGTACTGTTAATTTTCTCTTATGGAAAATTATAATCTTTGTTGCTGACATGAATTTGTATTAAGCCATAAAATAATATGGAACAGCTGAACAACTTATATATTGACTTAAGGTCTACTGAATTTCAAACTGTGGCAAACCTCTTGTTTTCTTCATTATTTTCTCTTCATTTTTTAGTAGTTTTTCCTTTGGACTTTTATTTTCATTTCTCATTTAATTACAAAAAAGATAATCAGATTTCACACAGCTAATTTTTAATCTCCTTCCAGTTTTTTTCCCAGTTAAAAACAACATTTAGATTTTTTTTGAATAGCTAAGGGGCAGTATCCCAAAAAGGACAACACCTAGCTCCATCCCTGGCAATAGCTAAGGGGCTCTAATCAAGCAACATCAGCCTCCATTCGTTAAACCAAAAAATCAAATCCACTCAAGTCTTAGTTGACGATCCCAAACCTCTCATAAATAGAACAGTAGCACTCTAGAAGAAATAATACCGTCGGTGCAAATTATTTATAGAATAAGAATACGAATAAGAATAATAAGAACGCTCAAATAAGAATACGAATAATAAGAATAAGAATAACAAGACTAATAATCACTCTACAAAGTGACAGGACATTTGGCATGAAACTCTGACAAGTATTCAAGAATACAATTAACCTGAAAGTTTATGCCAATCAATCAACCATCTGCTGCAGTGCAACAGCAATTTGGAGCAAATACAATGCGAGCTCCAGCTTATTCCATACTCCACTAATCCCCCGAATTTAAATGGAGGTGTACGTACATGATGTTGTCTCATTTGTCTTTTAGGTCCATAACTGTCAACATCAAACTGCTACAAGGAAAAAGAAGCGTTCACAGTTCATATGGAAAGGTAGAGTGCTGCGTAATTCATGGAGCGTAGCTTCCTTACCTTCTCAGCTACATGAAGATAAATGGCTAATTACCAAAAAACAAAACAAAAAACTATATCTAAACATGCAACAGCGTATTTTGAACCATGCAGAGAATTAATGAATTTCCATTGAATTCTCACCATATACAAAGTTTTAAGAGGTGTCCTTCACCCGCCACTCAATTCCAGCGAGCATAAAACCAAGTTTTTCAAAACAGTGTCTATAACTAATATGCGCAGCTTTTCTAAGCCAAGGAATTGTCTATTTTTGGACTTTTATGTCAACTTCAGTCTCTTATGCAATGTAGGTTAAGTAAAATGTGATAAAACAATGGGGAAGATTAGCAGAATTTCAAACTTTCTCAGCCGATGCTCCCAAAATGAGAAATATAGAACAAGTTGTTGATGTTCCAAAATCCGTAGTGTGTTTTTTAGCTGTTGGATTATAGGTTAATCACATGTTATAGCAAGTTAATTTATTATTTATGAAACTTGTAACTTGTTGTTAAGATTTTTAGTTTTGATATGGTAAATATTTTAAAATTAATAATGTATTTTTATTAAGAATAGAGATCGTGAATCTCTTACATGTATGATTCTCTCGGTATTTATATTCCTAAAACCATGTAAAAAAAGATATATTTTTAAGGGTTCAGAGGTCTTTCTACCCTTGTGCCATTCATTAGCAATAAATACCTCAAGCTTTATCGTTAATTTGAGATGAAATATCCCTAACATTAATATTAATAGGGAATGAAAAAAGATTGTTTTTAATATTAATATTTTTATGTTAAAAATGAAAAACAACCAAGTGTAAGCCTCAGGGAGTTAGCCTAGTGATAAAAAGTTTTAGGCTTAAGAGGTATGCTCTTTTTAAGTTCATGATTTGAATCTCATTGAATACATTCATTGGAGTCATGCTCTCTCGTGTAAAAAATAGTAACTTACCATGTTCTTGTGTGAGAAATTCCGTGAGATTTAGTTGAAGTGCATGAGTTGGATTGAATATCTCGATTATAAAAAACCAGGTGTAGCTTTATGGACCGACATAAGGTCTATAATGATTTTAAAACATTTAGCCTTTTGTGTTTGGAACACTACCAAGCTCATAATCAATGGGTATGGCAGCAAGTGAAATCCATGTCCACTTGAGTTTCACACATAACTGATTTCAAGGATGTTAGGTGTAGCAAAACACTAGATCATTTATGCCCTATTAGACTTGAAAAGCAACTAGGTCTAAGGAATTTGAGTTTGGTATATCACCAACTCAATATTCACTTAGGATTGATATAGTGTCAAGCTTAAGGACGATGTATCTGATTAAAGTTGTCAATTTTATTTAATTTCGTCTGAAATGATTGGTACATCTTATTCTAATTCAAAAAATAGAATAAAGTGAAACAAATTTTATCTAGCTTAAAATCTCAGTCAATTTCAGAAATTCCTTTTGAAAAATTTTAGTTTTGTTCTATCCATTATATAATAACCAAATAGTATTTTTTTATAAATAATATATAGCTTTATAGTATCAATCATATATGTTAATCTGACCATTAGATTAAAATAAAATTTTATGAGGAGTCTCTCTTATATATATATATATATGTATGTATGTATGTATGTATGTATGTATATATATAAATTTCAAAGCAATCAGAGAATATAACAGTCGTGCGCAATTGATGATGATATTTTTATAATATTATCTATTCTCATAATTTTGTTTAGAAAAATCTAATATTTTGTCCTTTTTTAGTTTATATTAGATTTTTCTCAATTTCAATATTCAACAATGAGTTTATTGTAAATTAAAATTTATAATTTTTTTATTTAAGATTATCACGGTCTTATAATTCAAGTCATGTATTTGAAAAGTTAACATAAACTAACTCCAATCGATCCAATACATCGTCATTTTAATAATTTTTTTTACAATGTTAACTTAATTTTTTTAATCAAACTATATTCTTATCAATTTTCTATATTATCTTTAAACTTATCAAGTCGATCGAGTTATATCGGTTCAACTCCTGTTTTTCTATTGAATTCTATTAAATTTGAAATTTGAAGTGTACAATTTCAAATAATTTTATCTTTGAATTTGAACTAAAATTTTATTTATTAAATTAATATATTTAATTATATATAAATAGTATAACTTCAAAACAAAATATTAGAATGCTTTGAAATCAAAACATTTTATTTCAATTTAAAAAATAAATTTAACTAAAATAGAATTGATAAACTTGATTCAAACAGCTTATTAGACCTATGTTTTGTTGTACTTGACATATTGCCGAGGTGAAAAATATTGATTACAGTAACTTGCTAAACTTATGTCCAGTTAATGCCTGCTTGTCACTGTGATCAAACTAGTGTTTTGATAAAAAAATTATTTTAAATGAAATATTTTTAGTATTTTTTAGATCATTTTAATGTGTTAATGTCAAAAATAATTTTTAAAAAATAAAAAAAATATCATTTTAATATATTTCTAAATAAAAAATACTTTAAAAAATAACCATAACCACACTTCTAAACACCTTCTTAGACTTGACTGACAACCAATACTGGGTACACTGTATTTGACGGCTCGTCAACCCATGCCGAGTTAGATAGGTACACTGTATTTGACAGCTCGTTAACCCATTCCCAGTTAGATACATGTCATTTGTACCCGTTAAAGTCACTAACCCAGCACAAGCTAACCGATCAAAAACTAGTCCCGGCGGATAGGAAAGGGCCTTCAAGCAGCGTGTACCATACTGTGCAGCCAGGAGCCAACCATTAATGAAACTTCTTGATAATTAAGATCACGCTGTACCATTCATGTACTTGGAAGGTTCTAAATTGGACGTGAAATTCAAAGAAATGTCAAGATCGAATTAAAAAAGAGAGGTCTATTTATAATGAAGCGCAAAATGGTTGACATCAGGAAAAATGGAAGATTCAAACCACCTGATCCACTGAAATGTTCTTTGTAGCGTCCTTGTCATCTCCAAAAGAAAAGAAAGAAACTTGTCCTTTCTTCACAGCCTAAGTGCTTCAAAATGGACTCCATATAACTGCATGCTTATCGACTTCCTCAGCCTCCCTTTTAATGGCAAATGCGAACCATCCATGAATATGCAAAGCACAGTCCTGAACATAAAATGGGAATCGGTAGAGGTCAGTGAGAGGTCCATTACAGCATATAAATAACATTCCTCTATCCTGGTAGAGTCGTGAGGCGTCGTTTTCCTCTTCAAAAGAGAGAGCGAAAACTCTGGATAGGCACTCTGTTTTTTATAGGACAGACGGCCCAGCCAATCCTATTCTCAACGAGGCTATAAGAACCTCCTGCTGGGTTGGTCCATTTGCATCGTAGTGACGTCCAACTCTGTTTTTAATTCCTCTTTTTATTCATATACCAGTCTTTAATTTTTAAAAACGATAAAAAATATTTTTATATTTTTAAAAAAGGACACTCTTCACATTAAGAGATTTAATCTGGAAAATTAATTAAAAAATAATAATAATCCCACTTGTAAACTTCATCTGACAGGGTCAGCAGTCAAGACATGAAAAATAGTCATTTCATAATTGCCTGGTAAAAGGGGATTGTGAATGAGATTAAACATGGTGTTGGGTCCATAAATAATTGATTAAGCCTATTCAACTCAAATTAAATATAGCCAATTAATTTATTTTAATTTCCTTCACAGCTGGATAGATGATGACGGTAAGTGAATTGGCGTCCCACTTGCATTAGAAAATTCTCAACAAATCCAAGTTGCTCGTAACAAAATAAATTGTTGAAAATAGGAGATGCAATGACCTCAGACCTTCCCTCTCCTTGTAAAACAAACTTAAGAGAAGAAGATTAAGAAATTTGAGTGAATTGAGATTATTTTTTATTTATAAATATATTAAAATAATATTATTATTTTATTTTTTAAAAATTATTTTTGGTATCAACATATAAAATGATCTAAAAACATTATTTTTTAATTTAAAATAAAATAAAATAAATAATTTTTTTAAAAAATATTTTAAAAATACAGTGTGAAACACCTAAAATGAGAAACGATTGATCGATAATTGGTGAACAAGCACTGTACCCAATAGAAAAATGCATTTGGTTGTAAAAAAAATAAATAATATTTTCTTCCTTATTTTAAGTATACTTCTTGGATGCATCATTTTTGTTTTTTTTTAAAAAAAGAGATATAAGAGATAAAAAAAAAGCAACAAAATCATATTTGACTTCCCCCCACAAATATCTCTTTAAACATTTCATAATTTACTCTTTTTTGTACTAATTTTAAACGATATAAATTAATTTTTATAATTACTGTATTAAGAAGGTGGTTATATCAAAAGTTTGGTTTTCTGTTATCTCATCAAATTAATAATATATAAAAAATAAATTGCTAAAACTAATAAGTTATTTTATATAATTCAACGGCTTACACCAAATTAAAAAATGAATGATTTAGAATAATTTTTTTCATTGAATAAAATTAATTTATCAAAGATTGGTTTTTATTAAAAAGCATAAAAAAATTATTTATCAAAGAGTGATTGTTTTTAACATTAAAAACATAAAGTGAATACCATTATTGAAAAATTAATATGATATTTATAATATAGAGAAATGAAAATTGGTCATGTTCTCAAACAAATAATAATTTAATGATAAAAGGTGAGGATTGAATTATGACTAAAAATATGTATTTGTAATGAAATTATTTTTCTTTTGTCTTCTAACTATGTTTAAACTTAAACTGTGTTGGTGCAAATATTTGATTTGGAAGATGATTGGTTTATTTATTTATTTATTTTATTAATAATATATTTGAAAAAATAATGGTTGGGTAAATCATAATTTAATTATATTATTTTCTTATTAATAAATTATCTTTTTGTAATGTTGACTACAAATATTGTTTTAACATAATTTTAATGAGTAGATGAATTATTATTTTAAGGTAGTGATAATAATAATAATAATAATAATAATAATAAAAATTTTTATTTTAAACGAAATTGAATAAAATTAAAATAAACTAAAAGAGGTTAGTAATCAACTATAGACTGAGGCCCCGTTTGTTTGCTGGAAAGTGGTTTCTTTTTGGAAAGTGAATTCCGGGGAAAATGAATTCCTGGAAAGTGAATTCCTAGAAAGTGAATTCCGATGTTTGACAGTGTTATGGAAAATAACTGGAAAACAATTTCCAGTGTTTGTTTATGTTATGAAAAATGATCTGGAAAATAATTTATTAATAAATTAATTTTTTTCAAGTTTATTAAAATAATGAGGAACAAATCTTACAAATTAAAAAGTTGAATGAGAATGAAATTGAAAAAAAATATAATTTCATAAATTATCTCAAATAAAATAAATAATAATCAAAATAATAGAGATCAAATCTAAATTTTTTTTTAAAATAAAATAAAAGGTGAATAAATTAAAATAATAATAATTAACATTTCATAAATTATTTCAAATAAAATAAGTAACAATAAAAAAAATGAGGACCAAATTTGATAGATAAAAAAATTTCAATAAAAAATGATAAGAAAAAAGCAAATAGCAATTATAAAAATAAGAACCAAAATTAATATAAAAATTAAATTTTAAGAGATGGAATTGAAAAATAAATATTCAAAACAAATTATATATAGCAATCAAAAGTTTGAGGATCAAATTTGATATAATCAGCAAATAATGACATTTCTAAATTTTTCACAACTTCCGGAAAGTGTTTTCCGGCCAAATATTCCAGAAAACACTTTCCTGAAAACCAAGCCAAATTCTTCTTTGACTGGAAAGTGTTTTCCGTTGACCGGAAAGTGTTTTCCGTTGACCAACTTTCCAGAAGACAAACAAACACAGGAAAGTTTGGAAAAATGGTTTCCCGGAAAGTGAATTCCGGGAAACAAACGGGGCCTGAGAGACAATTCACTGTATATTACAATTATGTTTTATTTTTTATTTTATCATTCTAATTCTTCTTTTTTTTTTTTAGTCTCAGCTCTTTGATATTTTGTTCATTAGGTTTGGGGTTAGTGATTTATTATTGTTTTTCTTTTATGTGGTTAGTGTGATCTTGAATAAAAATCTTGATGTTGGGTTTTTTCTTGATTTAAACAAAAAAAAAAAAAGATTTTAATTTTTTTTATTTGCAAGAGATTTAAAATTAGTGGACCAAAACCGAAATAAGGAATGAAAGGCAAGCCTTCTGGTTTTCTTCCTAAAAAAAAAAAAAATATAGTGTCAACTTTGGTCCTCTTTATTTATTTATTATTGCTTCCAGGCATTGATTTTATTTTCTTCTCAAATTGATCCATGGATGTTGTTTGGGAATTAGGATCCATAAGATGTTTTGATCTACTTTTTATATTGTTATCTCAATTACAAAAACTTGTCTCATTATTTTTTTCATACTCAATTCAACAAATATTACTCAATTTTATTGCTCGAAAAGGATTAAAAAAAAGATGACCAAAATTATATTAGTGAAATATTTCAAGGTGTTTTTTTTAAAAAAAAATATTCCATATAAACCTTATATACCACAACCAAACAAAATTTCTTCTCAATCTTTGTTTGTATCTTCATTTTATGCGACAACATAGGAGCCAAAATCTGCTTAATCTCATCATATACAACTTTGTACCTTGCTGTGATATCTTGAAATCTTATGTTTTAAGACAGAAAATGCAAAGGCTGAATTTGCAACAAAAACAAAAATGGAAATTAAAAGAAACTGGAGCTCTAACAGTCCTGTTAAATATAAGCTCATTTCTGTAGCTTCTCATTGAGTCAAGTATTAAATGATCAACAGGGAACTGCATCTGCAGACTATTGATCCAAAAGAAACCCTTCCAAATCCTCTAAAGTTGAAAATAAATCATCGCCGAATACTAAATCTGGCATGACAATTTCTTTGCTTTCATTTCCTTCCAAAACCTGCCCTTGATCTAATAATTCCTCTTTTTTTATACTCACATTTTGCACAAATTCATCTTTAATGGAACTCATTGAAGGGGTAGGTGGAGGGAGAAGCCCATCAAAATCCGGCGAACGTTGGTCTTTGATTGTAGGCATGCTGGGCTCAATATTGGGAGTGGTTTCTTTAGGCACCGTACTAGGCTTAATTCGGGTGCTGCCAGCGAGTGAGCTTCTTCGAGTAGGGTGGGCATGGCTGTGCTCAGCTGTGTAGGTTATGATGAATATCGATGGATCTGTACTGCTTCTTTCCACTTGTTTTCTTGCCAAACATCCTTTCAGACTGCTACATCGATAGTAACTCCTGTTTGTTGTTCACCAAGCAAATAAAGGACCATCAAATAAATGCAAAGGAAACCTTCAACAAACTTGGTGCATGAATCATTATCTGTACCATTTCCAGGCTACCCCAAGTTGTAGCTTGTATGAAAATGATAGGATTTGTTGGATTGTATAATCTTGCTTGGCCGCGCACAAACAGAAAACTCGGAAAGAAAAGCAAATTGAGGTTTCTTTACCTTGGATATGGGGATCCCTTGATGGGTTTCTGCCCATACTTGCGCCAAGCCCACTTGTCAGAAAACAGGCCATCTTCTTTCACATGTTGAACCACTCTCTTTTGCTGATTCTTCCTGCTGTATCATCGATTTTTCAGTAATATGAATATCGTTCGAGGACATATCTAAAATGAAAGAATTGAATTCTGAATACATTAAAGAAGAAAAAATCATAAATTTACAGACCTCCCTTTTGATTTGGCTACACTAGTGGCATCAATAGTACTATTTGGACAGGTAGCAGATTCAGAAAGAGGTTTCTTTTTCTGCACCTTTCGTCCCTCTTTTACTTCTTTCCGAACAGACATGGATGTGGTGCTGGTACAGGTACTAAGGAGCTTGTCCTGTGAGGAATTAAGGGTTTGGTGCAACACAGGGTAGAAGGGCCTGTAAAGGCCATCTAGTTCATCAAAATCAGTCGGGGTTTCATAAGTTTTTTGGAAATCTAAAAACTCATCCTGATCAAAACTCAGAGGAGCAAATAAAGAAGGTGAGCTGTTCATGATGTTGGCAAACTCTTGATAATTAGCACTGCATCCTGACCTTACCACAGCTTGCAGATCCCAGCTTTCCTCCATGCAAACAGATTCACTCGACATTTATCAGCTAAAACAGAAAGGAGAGAGAGAAAGAGGAGCAGATTTCGTGGTTGAAATAGATATAAAATTTGAGAGATGAAAATATGTGAAAGGATAGATTCCAGGCAGGCTGTCTATATAAATTAATGGAGAATAGCTGCTGCTACTTTGAAAGTCTTATGCTTCTCCATTTAGCTAGACTTGCTGCTGCTGCTGTTGCATTTCCATTGAGTTGACTTTTTTAGAAAGTCAAAGACGTAAACAATATAATATGGACCAATAATTTGGATATTTTACATTCCCATCGGATAAACCCAACTTGCTTAGACTCATTCGTCGTAGTATAGCGATTTCTTTTCTTTAAATTATTGGGAACTTGTAAAAGAAAGGATCTACAAAAGATAAAAAAAAAACAATTTAATAAAATAATTATATATATATATATATTTTTTTTCTACTATGCTATGCATGTCTATTATTATTTGTTGTTGCTAGAGAGAGATTCATAAATGATAAACCTAGCTAGAGTCACGATCATTTGCCAGTGCTGGTGATCAGCCCTAAATGGCATATCGGTCCCTTCCTCCCTGCACGCCAAAGGACCTCTATTACGGGCTACCTCTCATAAGAACTATATTTGCACACGCTCGCAAATTCTCCTAAATCGGTCAGTAATTCTTTTTATTAATCAGGAGCTTCATGAGGACGAATCTATCTTGAACTATTTATTAGGATTTAAAAATTAAAAATTCTAATTCAAAAATCATGTCAAATGGACTCATAGTTTCGCATACTAATCCTATGTCCATGCCATGGAACCTTTTCTTCTTTTTCATCTTTTTTTTTTTTTTATGGAATCTTGTTTTAAATTTATTTCATAATTTATATTATCTGTAAATTTCATAATATGATATATCTGATGCATGTGCCCATAATCAATGCCCATTATGGCCGCTAGAAAACGAGTAAAAACTTGCTAGTTCTCACTAGCCAAGTCACTTGCAAGCAAGCTCCTCCTCCAAATTAAGCACCCAGTTTCATCAAATATATTTTTTTCCCGAGAAACAAAGTCCAATCGGTGGTCAAAGAAAGAGAAAAAAAAAAAAAAAAGTCGGCGGTAGGCGCCAGCAAGCAAGTTGCAGCACAAATTTTGGCACCTAGGTACTTTCTCCTTCCTACCCAATGCGAAGCAATGTGGCCATGGAAAAGCAAGCAAGGCATGATCATTGAATACATTACGTGGATTTTAGGGAAACTAAAAAAAAAAAAATATCATCTCCACGCGCAAGAATATGCTTCCTGTCCCCGTTCATCATTTGTCTTTTGTTTATGGGTGAACTAGCAACTCGCCCTCCACCTATTAGATAAGTTTCGATCAGGTCCCTGATCTCCTACTACCTTCACTAATGTTACCTTATGGAATCTGGAATGAAGTTATCAAAACTGGATGTGTCAATCTCCTCTCCATCAATTAGACTTCGATTTCCCCCATCAGATCACACACGTATTCAACTTAGCCAAGGTTACTCTCCACCGATTTATTTGATCACGGATTTTTTAATCTGAACACCATATATTAAGAAATATTATTAATGGATGCAAATATGATAGAACATATATACAGGTAAGTTTCTTAGTTAATTATTGTAATAGCAAAGTTACATTATAAAGACAACAAAGTTGGTGTTAAGATTGGCCATTAGAAAAGAAGAACACTAGAAAGTAGGAATTTAATATGGGAAATTAACATCCTGTTGATGGAAGGACGAGATTGGGGCAACTTTCATTGATTTAGGGTAATATTGGTGAAATAAATAGGAGAGGGACGTTAATGTACTGTTAACCTTTATTTATTTATTCCGTGCCCCCTAGCTTCCTTTGCCTATAAAGAATAGACCATAGACTCTGGTGTGAGAGGCAACTAGTATTAACATAATCGTACAACGTTACAAGCTTCAAATTCAAGATTTTTTTGTTTATTTTATAAATTTTTATAATTATAAAAAATTTATATAATTATTAATTTTAAAATTTATAAAATTAATGAAGATTTGTATAAATTAACTCGAATAGTTGTGTTAATAATAATAAAATAAAATAAATGATTGAAAGGTATTGGTTGTGAACTGGGCGCTGCACCACGCGGATTGGTGATGACTTTGAAGCTGGTAAATAACTGGACTTTTCTTTTTTTTATGGAATTGAAAATGATCAAAAGAGGAGAGCGGGATGGAATTCGATGGCTCATGGTTAGGTCTGCATTCAAACATTAACGCTGGGAAGGAACTTTTGTGTGTGGTGTGTTCTTTGAAAATGAACCAAAGACCTCACTTCTCATTGGCTGTAATTTTCTCCATTCTTTGGAGTTCAAGAGTTTTCGTGCCAGGATTGAAATGGCATGCTCCTCAAGGAATCTTTCTAAACACCAAGTCATTCACACGTAACATTGGCTACAAAACTTGTATAATTATATATGGAATGTATATGTGCCCATTAAAAAGAGGGAGAAAAATATCTCTGGATGGCTTTTAAGAAATATAATTAATATTTTGCCAACTCTTTCGCATAATTTTCTTTTATTTTTTACTTTTTTTTAGCAAGATTTTTCATTTTTTAGTTATAAACTGATTGATAAAATCGCTGAAATTGGCGACGTGATTCGAGTAAATGGTATAGCTCTTTCATCATTAAGGCTAATCGCCGGAATTAATCGTGCCAATCATTACCACACCCCCGAGTGAACAATGAATTCAAATTCAACGGCACAAAAAATTCACAGGCCGAAGTTTTCGAATCAAATGGTAGTTAGGCAAGACTTGTACGGAATAAATATAAAACTCATGATTCATCACCGACATTTGACCAAAGACCACATAACTATGAGCTACCTTCATGCCTGTATATATTGGCTCTTTTGGTCATTTACTTTTCTTTTTCTTTTTTTATCATTTTCAGTAATTGGGAAATAAATTATGTGAAGGAAAATAATAATAAACAACGAATTCTGTTTAAAAAAAATTAAAAAGTGGACGTGGCTCTCTGAGTTGACTGTGCAAAAAGCTCTCTCTGAATTAAAAGTGATTCTGCATTGAAGCATCATTTTAATCTTAATTTATTTTGGAGCGAAGTTTCCTTTACAATAAATTATACATCACCCTAATTTTGCTTATTGTTTTATTTTGGATTATAAACAATGTAATCCACAATAAAATAATTATTTTTTTTATAAAAAAAAACACAGTTAAAGAGTAAAGCAGTATTTTAATATTTTGTTGCCTCGCACTGAAATCTTTTGGGAAAAAACAACACGCTATTTTCTAATGGGTGTTTTTGAATTTTATATTTTTTTTAAAGTGTAATTACCATATAGTCCCTTGAGTTATTGTTTTTGCTAGAGAATAAAGGGTATTTTTAAAAAAAATTAACATTGTTTTTTTTCAAAATTATTGCATGGGATCACAAAAATTATGCTCTATATCCACCCACAAGTAAGAGGTGTCAACAACTTTCTAAAAACATCGCAACGCCTCTTAGTGATTGTTTATTGCCTTCCAGGATAGTATTAGAAGTCCTATGCTATCCTCTACTCAAAAGATTGGAGCGTGTTATCCTTCGAGTCATGGCAGGGTTTTAACTATAAATTTAAACCTCCTCCTCTTTTCTCTTTCCTTCATCTCTAAATGAGTGCTAGCAAGTAATCTGTAATCTCATAATTGTATCGGATCTTTTTTTTTTAATTTTATCACTATTAATTGATTTTTTTAGTTTTTCAACAAATTTGATCCTTAATTTTTTTAAAAAAAAAATTGGTTTTTTTATTTAATCCAGTCATTTGATTATAATTTTTATTGTTGAATTTTATCATCGCTCTTATGATCAGGACTTCTTTTATCTTGAATTCTCTTTTGATAAATTGTTTTTTTTTTCACTTCATCCCTTCTTGTTTAATTTAATTAGTTTTCATGTTATGTTTAATGCTTATTTTCTTTATCATGCTTTAAAAAACAGGTTGAGACTTGACCCCTGTTAAGTATCAGGTCCAGGTTTGGGTTGGATGAACAAGGTTATTGGAGTCAATTGGATTTTTTTTATTGTACATGAATTAAAATGATATTATCTTGATAGAAAAATTGTAAAAAACAAATTAAGTCTTATTTAACTTTGGTTTTTTTAATTATTTCATCATTTTTATATTAGGCTATTGGGTCTTGTGCTTTCTATATTTTTCTTTTCCTTTTTTATGAGGTTATTTTGGATTATAAGTTAGTCATGTTGGCCTGAGTTTGTTCAAGTTATCATAGTTTTGATATCTTTTTCAAATAAAAAAAATTGATTTACTCGTAGTGTAACACGTGCAAAATAATCTAGTACTCTATACTAGAAATGATTTGTGTTTTACAATATATTCATTCTTTTTATAGTCTTTTTTTTCTAATCCCTAAATTTGAATGGTTATACACTTCATTCAATGAATATTGTTTTTCAATTTTTCTTACGTGTTTAAAATAATGTTTTAATGATTTATACCTTATCTAGGGTTGTGGTGTTACCCATTTGTCATAAAAAAATTGATTTTTATTCTTTATTTTCTATATTTTAGATTATTTTTATGTGATAATATTAAAAATAATTTAATAATAATAATAATAATAATAATAATCTCGATGAATTTGTAAGATAATACACTTTAAAAAATAACTACTACCACTCTTACAGACACTCCTTTCATGTGTTAGATTTTTTCCCTTCACTTTGCATGCCCTTGCATATCCAATGCATCATAAATATTTTAACATTTAATTACATATTGATTCTATAAAATATAGTTTTGGTTATTGTTAAAAACAAAATTGAAAAATCGAGCTCAAAACTAACATTTAAATAAAAGCATCACCTTTTTCTCAAATGGCATCAACAAAATATAATTTAGCACCTTAAGTTTCAATATTTGTATTTATTTGGTATCTATTCTTTTATGTTATCGCTATTTTTTTTCCCAAAAACTTGTTTATTTTACATTATAATCCTTTTATTTTAGGAGAATAACGAGAAAATAGATAAATAGAAAAAACAATTCTCCAATGGCCAAATTCTAGTCATTAATAACTTTTTTTTTGTGTGTATATAAAATCATCTTTAAAATATAAACTCAATGGGAATGTGTTTGTACCTTTGATGATGGTGAAAACAATAAATCAAAGCTCGAAAAAGCTGTCAAATTGATTTGATTTTGAGTTTCTAGTTGAATTAAAATCTCTTTAGTGGATAAAAACGAGGTTTTTGAGTTCTACAAATGCCAAGTGTTTGAGTAATTTTTTTCAAAAATAAAAAATATTCCTATTGTGTCTCCTAGAAAATAAAAAAAGATTTTAACCATGAATCCAAAAGCATATTAAATAATATTTTTATCTATTATTAAGTAAAAAACATATTATATCTATCATAATCAACCCAGGCTGACATGATAAACTTGCAGGGATGATCTTGAAAAAAAAATCTAAATCTCTTATTAATTTAATGTTAAATAATAAAATTTAAAAACAAAAACTATTTTTTAAGAAAATCATATAAACCTGAGTTAACATACAAAATATATTTCCAGTCATGACTTTTATATGTTTTTTAGGCAATATTACGACTCAAAACAACTATAACAAAATAGAATTCGTTGACATTAGATTTAACTATTTTGGTTGTCAAAATAGGTGTTAATAATGATCTTTTTTTTTATATCAAAATTCATTGAACCTTTCATTTTCCTTAATTTTTTTTAAAATGATAAAAACAAAGTTTGGGATGAAAATTAAATCTTTAACAACTAAAATGATCTATCATGTACTAACCAAAAAACTAAGGGACTAAAATAGACCTTTTGTATCAAATTTGGTTTTGCATATATATTCTCCTCTCTTTGTTTACTTTGGTTTTCTATCTTTTAATTCAATCATTTTTTCTTTAAAGAAAAAAAAAGAGCATGAATTTAGGCTGAAAAGAGTTAAATTATGGAAAAAATAATTGAGGATAAAATTAAAATTTTTAAAAAATTATTGCCCCAATCTATAATGATTCGTAAGAGATTTGCACAATTTTAAGTTTACAACAACAGCACCTCATGGCCTAGTGTTTTTAGAAGAAAAAACATATATAAATATTGTGATGACAAAAAATTATTCCATGCAGGAAAGTATTGGGCGCTGTTTTTTTTTTTTTTTAAAAGAAAAAACTCATCTGAGCTCTGAAGTCCAAACACGTGATTCTTAAGAAGTTGTTTGACGCCGCGTTTCACCCGCCGCGACGCAACTTTTGATTAATGTTTTTTTGCATTTTAAATAAAATTTTTTTAGTGTTTTCAGATTATTTTGATATGTTGATGCCAAAAATAATTTTTAAAAAATAAAAAAAACATTATTTTAATACATTTCAACACGAAAAACACTTTCAAAAGCTACCCTCCCAAACACCCTCTAAGTTGGATCATCCTTTTTGAGTTGATGTGCTCTAGACTTGATTCTTAAGCTTTTTTTAATTTGTTTTTAAAAATATTTTCTTTTATATATATTAAAATAAAAATATTTTTAAATAATTAAATAAATTATATTTAAAATAAAATAAATTACTCTATAAATCATAAATAATATTTAAGTTTTTTTTTATTGTAACATTGCTTTATAATTATATATGAAACTAACATGTACAGGTTTTTTAAAAAACTAGGCATAAATATTTATTGAAAAAAAACATATATTTTAATTTTTGTTTTCAAATGTTTTCATTTTTTCTATACAATCATAAAAAAATAAATGAAATGCTTTTTTTTTTAATTACTATACAAATTAAAAAAATATTTTTATTGAATAACCATATTTCCGATAGAGAAACATGTTATCATAAAAGTAAAAAAGTAAAAAAAAAAAAATTCTTACTAAGGAATTAAATTTCTTCCACTTAATTTAATGATTTTTTTTATATAAATATTTATCTTAACTGTTGAAATCTCATATTAGAATAGTCATTTTGTTAACAAAAGAATTATTATTCCGTTAAAATAAAAAAAAATGAAAGAAGAAATATTTTTTGGAATATAAATTATAATATTTATAAAAATATTAATTAATTTTCCATAAGTTCATAGATAGTTTTGAAAAGAGCTAGCGTCATTAATTATGGATTTTTTGTTCAATTTGCAGCCGTGCTTTCTACGAATTTAGGAAGACCGACAATAAATAAATAAAACGGGGGCTGAAATTCAAAAAGAAAGCCCATTAACTGACTACATCAAGCCCGTATTAATATATAGTGGGCTGGAAGCTTCTTAAATTCAAATCACAAATGGCGCGCGTTCACATGCTATACACTTTCTTGCCCCTTCATGTTTTTTTATTTTTTATATCAAACTCTCTTATTCGAATTCAGGGTACAAAAGGAAGATCCCTGCAAATTGTCACCGATGAAGTTCTTCACCGATCGAGAAATATGTTACGCTGACATCCTCCCTCCTTCAGAGGTAATAATCATCATCAACATCATCATCGACCCCCGATCAATACTACCACCACCACCACCACTAATAATAATAAACAGTGATTCATTCTACTCCTTTTGGTTTGGATGGATAAGGTTCGAGCGAGAATCGAAGTAGCGGTGCTCAATTTTCTCAAGATCTTGACTTGTGCTGATCCGGCAATATCAGACCTCCTTCTGGTATGATAATTAATTAAGCTAATATTGTTCGAATCGGGTTAAATAATTGAAAATCCCTGGGTTCAGATAAATTGATTTTATTTGAGATGGATGTGAAAGATAAATAGAAAATCGAGTAATAGGCGAGTAAGTCGAGGACTATTGACGGATGATGATACGTGGATTTTCCTCTCTCGTTCATTCTGTAAAAGGACTTTAATGAGAGCTAATGCAGCTAAAGCATTTATTAGAGGTAACTAAATCAAAATTACTTCAGCTAGTTTCATTCTTTCTTTTTAAATAAAATCTCTCTCTGTTTGGGTTGATAATTCAGTGTGGAAGGTGATGGAAATGTGCTTTAAGATTTTGTTACAAGAAAAGCGGGTAACGCAGCGTGAGCTGTTTTATAAGTTGCTTTGTGTTTCGCCGGATTGTTTCTCGTCTCAATTGCAGGTTAACCGGACGATCCAAGGTCTGTTTAATTTATTTATTTTCTTGCGTATTGGTTTTTGCTCAATTGAGAGAATGGTGTCAAATTTGTGTGTTACAGATGTTGTAAGTTTGCTTCGGTGCAGTCGTTTTAGTCTTGGAATCATGGCATCCAGTAGAGGAATTGTTGCTGGCCGTTTGTTGGTGCAGGCAAATAATTGAATTGTTTAATTCTGTTTTGTTTTGTAGATTATGAAGCAAATGTCTATAGGTCTCTTCATGTTCTTTGGTTTCTTGGTTTTATGTGATAGGAGCCAGACAAAGAGATGGTGGACTGTTCTGAATGTGGATCTTCTGGGTATGCAATTTCTGGGGACTTGAATTTATTGGACAGATTGGTTATGAAGACAGATGCCCGGTACATTATTATTGTGGAGAAGGTATGTATTTATTTTGATTTATCAAGTTTCTTCCGGGTTTCCAGTTTCCAGGCAATAAGTGACAGCCGTAGATTTGTGCAGCATGCGATATTCCAGCGACTGGCTGAGGATCGCGTATTCAATCATATTCCAGTCATTCTCATCACAGCCAGAGGATACCCAGATATAGCCACAAGGTAAAATCGATGCTCTTTTGTTTTTATCTTGTTTGCTTTAATTCTTATCATAGTGTTAAAAGCCATATAGGTTTCTTCTTCATCGAATGAGCCGGACTTTTCCTGAGTTGCCAATTATGGCACTGGTTGACTGGTATGGATGACCTTAAACACTTGTAACTCTTAACGGGCGTACTTCTGCCTTCTGTTTTTAGCTCTTATACATTATTCCTGGATTCATCTTTACAAGGAATCCGGCTGGATTAGCTATACTATGCACCTTCAAGTTTGGAAGCATAGGAATGGGTCTCGAGGCTTACAGATATGGTAAGTTTTTGCGTTGTCTATTACGCCCCCTTGTCTCGTAATGACAACAAATGCTACTTGGGGATCTTCCTCTCTGAAGCATGCAATGTGAAGTGGCTGGGACTGCGAGGCGATGATCTTCAGCTAATACCTGAAGAATCTTTGGTCTCACTGAAGCCAAGAGATTTGCAGATTGCTAAAAGTTTGATGTCCTCGGAAACTTTGCAGGTATGCTCCTCTTTCAATTTCTCAAGAGCCTAGCTCTAGTGAGGAGGTGCCCCACGCTCTCTCTTCCTACAGATTAATTAAAGAAAATAAAAAAGAAACAGTAGAACAACAAAACTGCACCTTTACCAAATCGATTACACTTGACAGGAGAAACATAGAGAAGAACTGGCATTGATGGTTCAGAGTGGCAAAAGAGCAGAAATCGAAGCTTTATACTTCCATGGATACGATTATCTGGGGAAGTACATAGCTAAGAAAATCGTGCAAGCAAACTACATTTAACAGTAGCATAATCACAAGCCAACAAATACAGAGCTCCATGTAGCAGTTATTTGCCATTTAAGAGCAAGAGATTCCTCGCTCAGAGTCATGATCCAAACTCTTTTGCCAAGAGCTAAACCAGCAGTATATCGTTTACACACTTAATTACCTTGTAAATTGTAATCAGGCAAGGCAACAAACTTATACATGAACCAAGCATAGGGGCCTGAATACACAAGAACGGTCAAAAGATAATGACAGAGTACTTCAAAACAATTTATATGACCCTTTAATAACAAAATTGTTTTAAGAAGTTACTCTTTGTGATGCTAACTCTCATCCAAAAATTGACACTATTAATGAATTTTACACTCAACGAGTGGATAAAAATATAGCATGAATCCAGCAATACATGGGTGTAAATCAGATTCTAAACCAGTCCTGGCCGCCATATACAGACCTACAGACATCAATTCCTAACAGAACATTTCAGCTTCTCCTGGATCTTAAACTCACTATCTCTCTATTAACGGAAAACTTCTAATTGCTTTCCAGCTGCAGCCACCAAAAAGAAAATGTCAGATCAAAGTTGTACAGGCAAAGTTAAGGCGGAAAATATAGTGGGAAAGGAGAGAAAAAACTGTAGTATCTTTCCGATAATTATTAAAAAATGGTTGGCTGGAAATTGCTGAATGGCAGCTATGTTGGATAAGCTTCAAACATTACGTAAAGCCCAAGATATCCTAAATAAGAGTGGTTAGGATAAGATAGGCTTAATGTAATCCTAATAGAATTAGGAGTTATCTAGTTCCAATAAGAAATAGGAAAAGCTATGCTAGTAAGATATAAATATCATTGTTGAGTTGTAACAATGATCACAACGAAAGCTTGTGGTGTTTAGTTTTGAGTTATTTTCTAAACATAATAAGAGAGCTATTCTTATACACAAGCTAAGGGTCTTTATTTCAAAGTAACAAGAAGCTAGATATGTCCATGCCTTTTGCTTCAAGTAAGCAACATCATAGTAGCAGGTGACTGTTCTTCAACCAGACTTTTCTGCTTTTTAAGCACTCCCTTGGTACCTGAAATAATTGAATCATTGGAGACAAATATCATTTGCTTCGAATAGCCAGCAATGCCAGGTGCCGCACCTGGCGTACAATAAACCTGGTCACTTTGCTTCCACATGCCCAAAAAGAACACAAAAGATACAAGAAGCAAATAAAGTTGAAACGGAAGAAGCCGATCCAGCCCTTTATATGCACGAAGTTGTGTTCTTAAATGAAGAAAAAGTCATGCCAAAGAAGTACGAAACAAACGAAGGAGAAGGAGTTTGGTATCTTGATAATGGAGCAAGTAACCACATGACCGGCAACAAGACATATTTCCTGGAACTCAACGAGAACATAAAGGGCAAGGTGAAATTCGGAGATGGATCTTGCGTTGAAATAGGAGGGAAAGGTTCAATCCTTTTTCAAAGCAAAACGGAGGAACAAAAACGTGTTGCTGATATCTACTACATTCCTGTACTTAAAAGCAATATTCTAAGCCTAGGACAAGCTACGGAAGCCGGGTGTGATGTAAGGATGAGACAAAACTACTTGACACTCCATGATCCAAGTGGAAGACTCTTGGTAAAGGTCATACGTTCAGCCAATAGACTCTACAAAATAAGTCTAAAAATAGGAAAACCGGTCTGCTTACACACGAGGATAGAAGACGATACTTGGAGGTGGCACGCAAGGTTAGGACATATAAGCTTTAAAACAATCAAAGCTATGTCCCAACAAAAGATGGTTCATGGCTTGCCGGAAATCAGAGAAGAAAAAAGATTGTGTGAGTCATGTTTAGTTGGGAAACAAGCTCGTCAATTTTTTCCAAAGACATCTATGTTTCGAGCCTCTAAACCCCTAGAACTCCTACACGCAGACTTATGTGGTCCCATAACACCACCAACCATTGCTCATAACAAATATATATTTGTTATCATAGATGATTTTTCAAGATACATGTGGTCGATCTTGATAAAAGAAAAGGGTGAAGCGTTTGGTAGATTCAAGGCGTTTAAGAGTCTAGTAGAGAAAGATTTTGGGAAAACAATCATAACTCTTAGAACGGATAGAGGAGGTGAGTTCACTTCAAGGGAGTTCCATGAATTTTGTGAGATAAACGGGATCAAGAGGCATCTCACGGCACCCTACACACCGCAACAAAACGGTGTAGTAGAAAGAAGGAATAGAACGTTGATGGAGATGACAAGGAGCATTCTCAAGGCAATGAAGGTACCAAACTATCTATGGGGGGAAGCAGTACGCCACTCTACATATGTAATCAATAGGGTACCAACAAGAGCCCTAGAAAACATGACTCCTTACGAATGCTTGCGAGAGAAGAAACCGAACCTAGGACATTTAAAGGTTTTCGGTTGTGTAGCATACTCAAAAATTGAAACTACAAACCTCAAGAAACTGGACGACAGATCAAAATCACTAGTGCACCTTGGGATTGAGCCGGGATCCAAAGCCTATAGACTTTATAACCCAACGACACGAAAAATAGTTGTGAGCCGTGATGTGGTATTCGATGAGAAGACAAGATGGAGCTGGAATGAATCAAGAGACGAACCAAGAAGGGATCCAGGAATGTTTTACATGAGATGGGGTGAAGTTGTAGATGCAGGGCAAGGACCTGCAGTATTCACAAATGATCAACACCAAGATCATGACAAAACCAGAAGCAATGAGTTCAATGATCTTGAGCACCATAATCATGAACATGAAGACAACAACAACATGGATGAAGACTCTCATAACAATCACAATAATGTGCACCACCAACAAGCAGAGCAACCGCTAAGAAAATCGACTCGTCAAGTAAGTCAACCACGTTACCTTGATGATTATGTTCTTCAAGCCTCTGTAGAATGTGAAAGACTTCTACTTTCGATGAATGATGAGCCAAGTCATTATAAAGAAGCAAAGGGTTCGGCAAAATGGAGACAAGCATGTAAAGAAGAGATCGATTCTATCAACAAAAACAAGACATGGTCTCTAATTGATAAACCGAGTTAGACAAAAGTTATTGGTCTCAAGTGGATCTTCAAAATCAAGAAAAATACGGATGGGACTATCAACAAGTACAAGGCGAGGCTCGTGGCTAAGGGATATGTCCAAGAATCCAGCATAGATTTCGATGAAGTTTTTGCACCGGTTGCTCGTATTGAAACTATTCGATTGTTGATTGCATTGGCGGCATCACATGGCTGGGAAATTCATCACTTAGATGTGAAAACGACATTCTTACATGGAGAATTAAAAGAAGATGTTTATGTTGAGCAACCTGAAGGCTTTGAGGTAAAAGGTGAAGAGCACAAGGTGTACAAACTATCGAAAGCATTGTACGGCTTGAGACAAGCTCCTCGAGCTTGGAACACAAAATTAGATCAAATCTTGAAGGGGATGAGATTCAAAAGGTGCTCAAAAGAAACTTCCGTGTATCGCAAGGAAGAGGAAAGATCTCTTCTCATTGTTGCTATTTACGTAGATGACTTGTTTGTGACCGGCAACACTCTCAAAGTCATAAGTGAATTCAAGGCTGGGATGTCAACAAAGTTTGAGATGTCGGATCTTGGAAGGCTCACTTATTATCTCGGTATTGAAGTACAACAAATTGAAGATGGAATCGAAATTAAACAAGAAGGTTATGCGCGAAGGATCTTGAGAGAAGCTGGCTTAGAAACTTGCAATCCGACTCAAGTACCTATGGAGTTTGGACTGAAAGTGTCAAAGGCACAAGAAGAAGCAGAGATAGATCCTACATGTTATAGAAGGAACGTAGGGTGCTTACGGTATTTATTACACACACGACCCGATTTGGCATTTTCTGTTGGAGTTGCTAGCAGGTATATGCAAAACCCTCGTAAGTCACATGGGGAAATAATGAAGCACATACTACGGTATCTAAAGGGAACGGTGGCATTTGGCTTGAAGTTTAAACGTGAGAGATCAAAGAAAATCATTGGGTTTAGTGATAGCAGTCACAATATTGATCAAGATGATGGAAGAAGCACTACGGGTCATATATTCTACTTTGGATCCTCACCAATTACTTGGTGCTCACAAAAACAGAATACGGTTGCTCTCTCATCATGTGAGGCTGAGTTCATGGCAGCAACGGAAGCAGCCAGACAAGCCATTTGGCTTCAAGACTTGTTAAGCGAGATCACCGGATGGAAGACCGAGCAAATCATCATCAAGATTGATAACAAATCAGCAATAGCACTCACCAAGAACCCCGTATTTCATGGTAAAAGCAAACACATTCATAAACGCTACCATTTTATACGAGAATGCATTGAGATGGAACTTGTTGATGTGGAACACGTACCGGGAATTGAACAAAAGGCGGACATCTTAACTAAAGCATTGGCGAAGATCAAATTTGCAGAAATGAGAAGCTTGTTAGGAGTTCAAGACATGACCGAAGCCAAATTGAAGCTTAAGAGGGAGAATGTTGGATAAGCTTCAAACATTACGTAAAGCCCAAGATATCCTAAATAAGAGTGGTTAGGATAAGATAGGCTTAATGTAATCCTAATAGAATTAGGAGTTATCTAGTTCCAATAAGAAATAGGAAAAGCTATGCTAGTAAGATATAAATATCATTGTTGAGTTGTAACAATGATCACAACGAAAGCTTGTGGTGTTTAGTTTTGAGTTATTTTCTAAATATAATAAGAGAGCTATTCTTATACACAAGCTAAGGGTCTTTATTTCAAAGTAACAAGAAGCTAGATATGTCCATGCCTTTTGCTTCAAGTAAGCAACATCATAGTAGCAGGTGACTGTTCTTCAACCAGACTTTTCTGCTTTTTAAGCACTCCCTTGGTACCTGAAATAATTGAATCATTGGAGACAAATATCATTTGCTTCGAATAGCCAGCAATGCCAGGTGCCGCACCTGGCGTACAAGCCTTTTCATCTTCAATTTTTGTTCACTAATTTCCACCATTTCTGGAGTATCCTCGCGTTTACTGAGGAACATAAATCAACAGAATCCCTGTCAACAATTTTCTCTTCAACATTTTCTATTTCCAGAATGTCATCACTTTTTTGTTTCGCTGAGGAATAAATCAGCAGAATTTTCATCACCAGCATCAGAATCACCATCAGATCCAGAATCCTCATCATCAATGTTATCAAAGGTGGTCTTCTTCCCCTGAAAGTGAACGCCAGCTATTTTCTTTAGCCGATCCTTAATGCCCAATCCTTGCTTCCCAGATGTGGCTTTATCCTAAAAGCAGGAAAAAATGCATATCAATGACTCCACCCTTCACAACACTGCCTAACACTACTAACACAGCATTTGTAAGAAAATCAATATTTTTCAAAGCATAATCAGTCATATTTCTGTACCATTTTCCTCCTGTTGCACCAACAAATTTCTTTGATATATATAAGTGGAATAGGTACGAGACTGGAAAGCCAGACATTCCATGTTTGCAATCCCAAACTCAAAGGAATTACAAAATTCAAAGAAAACCATAGACCAGAGAGGGTAAAAAAGGAGTTGTATCTAGAGAAATTTTTCTGAAAAAGGACCTATACTTTGGACAAGTTTGCAAATATTCTTTTGACCTTCTACAAAGAATAGCCCTTCCATTACAACTGTTAGCACCAGCAGTTCTGGTGGATTTCTTTTTAGCACATAGCCCTTCCGGAGATGACCAAAATATATCCTGCCATAATGAGCTAAAGGTTATTCTAAGCAAACAATCTTCTCCAATTTAGCAGTTGAAAGGAAACTAGCACAAGACATAGCTTTTCATAAAGATCACATCTACTCATGGAACACAATTTGCACATTTATGTGGAGAAAGCTGTGCCAGAGATGACCAAATAAGGTTATGAGCTAAAGTGCAAAACTTCGACGCTAACACCAGCCAATAGTGTTAAACGATAACTTTGTTGCACAGTAACTACTCTTTTGGATAAGATCTACCAACAGGTAATCACCAGATGTTTCCCAAACTTTAAGACACGTGATTCAAATTGTCAACATCAATACCTTGACAAGCATACAGACAAGAAAATCAAGCTGATTTGACTCCTCAGTATAAAATCACCCTTCGAATTTGGCTTCTAAAAAACCCAGGGCACAAAAAGCCAGCACAAATATTCAAGGAACATAAATTAGCAAAAAGTGCGTCAAGCAAAAATCCAAACAAATCACTCTTAAACTAACCAAACAAATCATCACGTGCCTACATCACTAAAAGAACAAACATCACATATAAGATCATGCAAAAAGGAAATTAGCATAACACAGACCAACCTAAGGAAAAGTATAATTGAAATAATCAAACCAAATAATAATAATAAAAAAACATACTGGAAAACCAAGCTCTTGACCAAAACAAGAACAACCATTAGTGGAATACTAACCTAGTATTTGAGAGAGAGCACATGAAAAAAAAAACTTGCTCATTGTATCTAAAAAACATGACTGCAGGTGGTGATCTCTATAAACAATACAGCATAGAACAAAGTTAGACTTCGCATGAATTAAAGATCGTCAAGCAATGCAAGTTCATAGATTGGCTACAAAGAACATGAACTTGCCTACAAACTCTACCACGTGCATAAATTCATAGATTCTCTCATCAGGTCACATAACCTTGTTTTTTTAGGGAAGAAAAAAAATTGTGTTAAGGTGCAAGACAAAGGGAAAGAACCTCTTTGAGAAGGCAAAACGTCAAAAAGAGAGGCTATTGAGAATATATTAGGATATGTCATCGGAGCAACCGGCCTACCAAGACTTGCAAAAAGGCACGCACATGCATTGAACAATAAACAAAAACATGAATAAGACCATTTATTATACAACTGAGACCTAAAAGTTAGAAGACTAACATAAGGCCCTAGGAGGAACATGATTCTTCCTTGCCCAATCGAGCAACCAAAATCAGTTGGACATCACACACTCATTGCAACCCAAAAACAGCACCAAGAAACAAAGAGCACAATCTACAATATAATTTAACAAAATTCAAAGAATATCATAAAACTATAAAATACACTCATGTCGCTCGTAAACATCATTGTATAACACACATGTGAATAGTGCACACACCAAACAAAATAAAACATAACACAATCTAAGCAATCATGATCAAATTCATTAAAAAAAATACAGACGACAAACAAAACAACTATAATAATAATGGATTTTTATGGGGAAAGGCAAGCTTTTAATACAGAAAATAGTAAGACTACCAAGACTTTCATCCAAAAACTACCCATAATAAAAGATACCAAATTAACCCAGAATATAATATAATTGGAATCACAAGAAATAGTAGTCTTGCAAAGCACATAAACACAATTAAAAAAAAAAAAGCATATTATAAAAGGATAAAGAAAAAAACTCAATAAACCACACAACAACGAACACAAAATCAAGTAGAATAAATCACAATCACACCAGTAGAACAATCACAAACCAAAACTTGATAAAATTTGGATTTTTTATTGAAAAAAATGGTTAACAAACTCTTTTTGATAAAAATCTTGGTTTCTTTTTTCATTATTTGAGGTTAGAAGCTATGAATCTCACCTTCAAACCATAAAAACAATAATACGAAAGAAAAGGAGGGTGAGATCATGGTTATTTGGATATTTATTGAAGGTGGAACATAATATTTTACGTGATTTATCAAATCATCTATATCCACGAAGAAACCAATATTACTTGTAGATAGAAAGCATAATTACACAACGATGAAGGAGGAGTAAGAATAACACCCTCCACTCTACTCATATTCTTAATTGACTTGTCTTATAATTTTCTTTTATAGTAGTATTGTAGTTGCATCCACACCTTTTTCCCTTAATGTAGCTTGCACACTCTCATTTTCTTCTCTTCTTGCTTTCACCTTTACCTTTATTTTGTTTTGCTAAATTTATAGACTAAGATGGCTAACATTTTTGCTTATTCTAACACCTTTAGTTGTAATTTTCTTAAACTTTAACCTTGCAACAAATTTGGACCAAAATAGTGGTTATCATCTATCTTCAACATGGATTATGTTAACCTCTTCAAGGCTATTTTACATAGGTTGTCATTTCATTCTAGATAAAAACATTCCAATAATCACCCTTTTGTTGTTCATATAGTGTAATTATCCTTTTTATTGTTTCAATATATTATTCTATATTATAGTTCTTCCAAACTTATTATTTTAAGAGTGTCTTAGTTAAATGTTCAGGTATTTGTCAAATCATTTAATCACCAAAGCATATATTTGCTCATATCAAATTATCACCATAATCAGATGACCTATTATGTCATATCTAAAAGGTATTTACGTTTGTCTATGACATACTTCTCACTCCCTAATAGATCCTCTTGAAAATGCTCGACTTGGAATGATCAATAAAGCTTTTTATTAAGGCTTAAATCATCTTTTTTAATGAAAATATTTATTTTCAAGTGTAACAATAAGTAATTAAGTGTTATAACTTGATCACGAGCTTATCATTTTTTATGAACATCATCCTAACACCATGGCTAAACATGTCATTGACCTTTTAGAGGTGTCAAATAAGCTAATCACCCTTTGGAAGCTTAAGAAAAAATTGAATTGGTTTTTTGGCATGTTTAGGCTAAGATCAGAAGAGTTAGTGGTGTCTATAAAGCTTAAAAAAAATATTTTGTCTCATTTGATCTAGCAACAAAAAAGTCTCAATCAATATATAATATGGACTTAATGTGTCTAACCCCATTACAACCTGATTTGGGTAAGATTTCCTTACATTACAAAGATTAAAAATAGGAAATTATTCTTCTTTTATACAAAGTAAATTTAAATAGATCAAATACTTAATGGGAAAAGACTCTTAATATTCAAAAGAATAAGTTTTGTAATCCACTAAGAAAACTAAAAAAACAAAAGGGCATCAAATTTATTCTTAAGTCCGGAATGCTTATCTAATGATTCTTCTAATTTAGGAAAGAAACTAATAAAATCAATAACTAAGGTAGAAAAAAATCGTTATTTTTATTTAATTAAAGAAAAGAAACTAAGCTCCACGAAGAAAATTTAAAGGCAACAAAAAAACCTTATAAGTTAAAATTGATTCTCCTAGATTATTTGAAATTCCTAAAATCAAACATTGATAACCACTGTATTAGTTATTTTAGTTGTAACATAAAATACAAGGTAGTATGTATTTCGTCTCATAACATAGACCTTATATTTTTTTTTTTTACTATGGTGTCCTTATCCTTTTTTACTTAACAATTATATCACTTTCTTCCTCTAATATGTCTTTAAGTGTCTCTAACACTTTATTTCACCATATGTATCACGAGAAAAATTACTATCATTGATCATATAAAAAGAGAATCACAATATATTCTTTGCAATTCTCTATCTTGGTTTTATATTCAAGGTTTTTATACCTTTTATCATATTATTTACATACACGCACTCAAAGTGCTCATAAATCTATTCAAACTTTTAAATTAAAGTATCTTTACCTTTCATTATAAGCGATCACACCCTCTCAATTAGATGAATATGTAATATATCATTTTTTTTTAATTCTCTGGATGCTTTGAAAATGTTTTTGCTATTATCTTTAATAATAGTGTAAGAGACTTCTTGCTGATGTTTTTATTATACAACCCTTGACTTAGTCTCTATTATAAGCTTCACTTCATCTTGTATTATTTTATTATTACTGGTATTCTTACATATTTTATCAATATTTTAGTGCAATATCTATTTTCCAAGTTTTCCCCTATTGCTCACTTGTATTTGATAACAGTTTATCCTCTCACAATACCTCTTTAAATCAAAATAAGATGATTTTTTTCTTTATTATATTGTATTTCCCCTTCTCTACCGGGGACTTTCTTAATTATATCTTTAAAAAATTACAATCATCGAATTTAGCATTTTTTAAGAAACTAACTCCTTCATATCCTTGAATATATGAAACTTAAATTGTTTTTTTTTTTTTTTTATCAATTTACTTTACTACCATAATTTTATTATAGATTGTTACATATACCAAAATAATATCATATGGATAATCTTTTCATTAAACAAGTTTCTATAATTACCTAAGGAGTCACATCAATCACATTTAAAACCCAATCTTCAAGATATAATCTCTTAGGTCATATCTATCCACCATATTGTTTTCTTTTATATTACATGTTAGTTATGTTATTATTATCTTTGACAGTTTTACCATTATATAATAATGAAATTTTCTTTGAGGTCATATTATAAGTAATATGTACATCTAGATTATCCATCTATTGATTTTTTATATATTCACTAAGACTACTAGTACTTTAGATTTGTCAAAAATGGTCTTACAACAATCATCACTCTATATTATGGTTTTTCACATTTCACATAATCGGGTGACTAAAGTAACTCATTATATATTCCCTCTATACAACTTAAATCACCATTGCAATCAAACATATGTATTGGCTAACATATGTAACTTTTTTTTAACATTACCACTCCACCACCAATATAACCTACATATACTCCTTTTACTTTACTTGGGAATCTATCCTATAACCAAATTTTTTAGTCTAAATATCATTAATTGGATATTTCTATTGCATCTAGAATGATCAAATTACTTGGAACCAAGTTTAAAATCATCACGATCATATTTCAAACGATTTAAATTTGACCAGGTATATTATGGCTTTTAATTGAAATATAACGACAACCTTATAAATAATCCAAAAAAATTTGTAGAATATTTTCTTTCATGGATGTAAATTTATACGTGTGAAAATGAAAAAAATAATTAAATTGCACTATGTTAAGGTGTATTTTACCCAAACCAATATTGGTTCAAAGATGAAAAAAAAAAACAATAATAAGGTTATTCTTAAATATTCTTACATATCGAAACTGAATCTAGTTAGTTTCAACTTAGATACGTGTTACGCATCAGAAATGTAATGCTTTCACCTTTCGACCAAACGAAGGAGGATAGGAGTGATTGATTCACCGCATGAGTTGGTGTGCGTGGGGAAAAAATAAGTCTTAACTTAGAGAGCCCATTAGCCACTTCTCTCTCTATTTTTGGACTTATAAAGAATAGGAAAATTGCAATGCCTACCTGCAGAGTTGGTTCTAGAATAAGACCATAGTTTTCTCTCTTAAGCTCTCTCTAGATTCCGGTTGCCACAAATCTCGCACACTAATGGGGTCTTTGCTTGGTGACTGGCCTTCATATGACCCGCATAACTTTAGCCAACTTCGACCTTCTGATCCTTCTAATCCTTCTGTAAGTATATTATATTTATTCGTATTACTAATTATCGATTAACTAAACATAGATTTTATATATTTCGTGCTTAACTTTCACGATCATCAAGTAAATTTCTAATCTATTCAATGATTTGTGAAGTTTAGACATAATATACTGTCTGGGATTTATTTTTCTTTGTACTGTGTGATTATACTTTTGCAAGAACCGGTTCCAAGTAGGTGAAGATAAGGTTTATGTCTCTGTTATGAGTTCAGTGGGTGAAAAAAGATTATATCTCGATGAAAATTATATTCCCACTTTTGACTGGATTTCTGGGTGTACCCAGATACATTAATGGGGTGTGTGATTAGGAGTTTTTAAGGATTTCGATGAGAAAGTCATTGAATTGCTTGGATTCTAATGCTAGTGGTTTGCAGTAAGTTCAGGTCTCTGGAGTTGTGAGTAGAATCCATCTGTTTGGACGCATGTATGTCTAGATTTATGTTGTAGATGGTAAGGAAAAAAACTTAGCAGTCAGTTTAAAGAAATGTAGCATCATAATTCTGTTTCTTCGTGTTTTAGCTTAGTTTTCCATATAAATTGTGGGGCATGTTGTTTGTGGGATGATAAGCTGGGAAAGAATCCTGTGTAATAATGCTAATGAAGCTGTGCTTTAAATGGATCTTCACATGTCGAAGTTTGTGCAATTACTGGCTGTGAGATGAAATGCCATAAAAGGATTTACATCGCTTGCCATGTTTCATTTAGATTCAAGATTACCTGAACTGGGTTGTACTTGGTGTGTCATGAACGAGTCTAATGCCAAATTGAATATTAATGGACAGCATCTGTGTCATAGCATTATAATGTGAGTTTCTGGAAATGATTTTCAAATCATATGTGGCTTTAGATGTTATTTTGCATGTTGGTTTTGAAAATCAAGCAAGTGATAAAATATACTCCTGAAGTCCTGAAGTGGAGCAGCATCTCTATGCTTACCTGGATAACTTTATCTATCTATTAAAAATTAGACAAATGCAAGGTTTCTTAGAGTTCTTTAATTTCTATGACATATTTAATCATCATAAAAAATGAGTGTACATTGCCTCAATATTTCTTATAGCAAAGCCATGATAGCTTACATGTCATGTTTTACTAGATTTTTTAAAACACACGCACGCACGCACGCACATATTTTGAACTGTCTTGCACAATATATTTCAATTTAGTTGAGATAGCTCATGGTCTTATGTAGGCTAGAAGGCCAGAATCTTGATTGAGTTGTCAAGAGAAATTGTTGTCTTAAATTTCTCTTGACCAGTAATTGATGGTGTTAGAATCACCAAGAAATATTGAAGAAACCATAAAATCAGGAAAGATAAATTAACTTTGTTCTGAGCAGTCTATGCAAGAACATTGACTGCATTATCAAAATCTAATATTAAGGTTGAACATGCTGAAACTTAATAATCCATAGCTTTAGCTGAAGAAGAAAAGAGGTGATCAAATTAAACAGAAGAATCTCAAAACGCTCTTTCTTTGTATATCCCAGTCAGCCAGATTACATATCCTCTTTCTTTGAGATAATTTAAAAAACCTTCCCTTTCTAAATGTGGATCATCTTATATGTCAGTCACTTTTCTGAAACATGAAAGGGTTTGTTTGGTAGCTTCTTTGGCCAAGGTTAAAAATTGTTTTGTCGCCAAAATAGGGAGAGGATGCCATGGGAGATTTCTTAGAATAAACATTAGAGTCTAGCATAGTAAAGCTGGCCTAGAATAGAAAAAATTAGGAATACAATAGCACTGCCAACTGGCAACAATAATGCAAAACATACCGGAAATTTTGATTCCATAATGTGTACTTCTTGTGCATGTGTCTGTTTATGGTTAATATCTTGTTCAGTAATTTACAGCTGATACTTATGCCAAATTGTTTGATGATTATATACAATTGTATAACTATACTATCTATCAACGATTACTTATCTGGGGTTGGCATGGACTCTGCATAGAAATTTGGAAATTTCTGAATCCTGGGACATGTTCGGATATCAAATAGCACTTAACTAAGACAATTCATTCTTTTAGACATCCATAACCTTAAATAGGTTTATTTCAATTTCATGCTACAATCTCTTGATTTAAATGCTATATGATTTATCATGTATGTATTCTGGTATGCATATGAATCTTAAATAGTCTGAGACTTTTAAGTAAAAAACCTAGTTTACCAATCTAAAGCACAACCGTTTTAGGGGGGGGGTGGGGGGGGGGGGGGATTTCACGTCAACAATAATATTACAAGTCTGAGAAAGGATAATCTCTTCCCGTTATCATAGCTAATTACTTTTTCTTTCTTTTTTGTAATAGAAAATGTCTCCTGCCACCTATCATCCTACTCATAGCAGGACTCTTCCCCCTCCTGATCAAGGTAAGGAACAGAACTTTCTATCTGCATGTAGTTTCATCTCCCTGGAAATTTCCTTTGGGTGAAGATAGTGGCATATTTTGTTTTTGAAGACATGGGATGACCTTTTAATATGGCTGCCAAATTTTACATCATTATCCGGACATGTTACTCAAAGGTACATGTTACTGTAGTGTCTCTCTTGTTATGAATGTAAATGTTTGTTGAGCTTAGATGCTAGTGTTTTGATCTTTGATATATCTTCTGATTCCTTGATCTATCTTCCGATTCCTGTTCATCAAGATGTTAATATTTTGTGGCTCCATGAATAAAGATTCTTGAAAGGCAGATTGAATCCAACAATCGTGCATGAGCAAAACTGACAGATTCTTGTAAAGGCTTGGGTCACCCCTTCAAAGTCCATGGCATGCATAAAGTTGGGAGAAATCAATAAGACATTCTGGCCTAAGAAAAACTGGTGCATCCCCATTATAACATCCTAATAAAACAACAAGGAGCTTTAGTTTACTTTGGATGTGAGTGACAAAGCATCTGCCTAAAGTCAGGGTGGTGTTCTGCAATCGACGTTGAATTTTTAACATGTTTCAATGCTGGTTGGAGCAGTTTCACTATCTCTAATCTGCATGCCTCTTGCTCCATGAGTTGGTCTTTTCCATGATTAACACCTGGGATGGCGTAGAATTTCCGTAGGCCTTCTTTAGTATCATCATGGATATTGCATGGGCATTCTGAAAAGCTTGGGATAATATGCAATTCATTATCACATGCTTATGCAAGTTTGGTCGGCTGAATTTCCTGCATTTTTCATTGTAATTCAGTTTTTTGTTCTTCATTTTATCCAAAGATGAATTCATAATCTGCAGCTAATCTGGCTTAAACTCCTTTGACAGTGATAACCACTGAAGCAAAAAATATTCTGCTGCGAAATTTCTATGAGCGAGCTGAAGAGAAGGTTGGTAAATTAAAATGTTTTCACATATTTGATCTTTCCCTTTTATTTGTGCACCTATTGAACGTATAGCTTTTAGCTTGTCACTCCCATTCTTGATGCAGTTGATACAAAAGAGAGCTGCCTCTGAACATCTAATGCCAGAGCATGGATGCAAGCAGGCTAGGGTTTCGACCTCATAATAAGCTGTCATATGTTACTTAATAGTGTGGCATGTCGGCTTTCATTGTAAATACAAACCACATCACTGCCCAGTGTGCCAATTGGTTGACTGAGTAGGGCTTTGCTTATTGCTCTAAACTGTTGAGCAATGCAAGTAGAGTTGTGTGTACAAACAACAGATTCACTGGGTCATCATATGACCACCGAGTGAGATCATTAGTTATGCTTTTCCTTTTATTTTGATTATTTTTTTGACCATGTGGATAGACTTTGATATTGATTCCAATCCATATTAAACTCACTAGTGGAATTAATGCATTTGAATTTGCTACATAAGCCCTTGCCATGCTCGATTTCACTTGAACATGCGTTGACCTAACATTTCATTATGGCGGTGCTATTTTCACTTGCCCCAGTGGCGGTGTTTCTGCCTTCCAAGTATTTCTAGCTTGTAACTTGATGCTCAATGAATGGTTGCCTAGCTTGCCAAATTTGAATCCCTAGGGTCCTATTGTATTAAGGCTTTATAGCCAATGACAACACTAATAACTTCAGAAGATGCAGAATCCTCTCATATATCCTGGTAAATTTTGATTTATTTTCTTAGCATTTAGTGAGCTGGACAATCTTGCTGGCATCATTTACCACACATCTTGCCTAAATGGCATTATTTTACTGACATCCAATCTGAGGCAGACAGTCAAGCCTATACTTGATGGTAATGACCTTGTAATTTGCAACCATTATGTCATTCATTTATCCTTATAAGCGTAAAATCAAGCTTGCCTTGGTGAAATTTAAATAGGCATTACTTAAGGACAGGTTTTCGTCATTTTGTCATATATTTTCACTAAAGATAATGGCTTTCTTCACATAAAATAAAACCCTTTAAGCCTCATCTTTTTCTCTCTTTTTTTTTTTGTTTAAAAAAAAGAAAAACCCTTACTCATATAAAAGACTAAACCAATTACTTAATAGATCCATCTCATCAAAATAACATAAAAAACAGAAAGCATGGCTAATTAGCAGGTATAAGCTGGAAAAGAAACACAAGCAACATGCAAGAAAACAATGGGATTTCACCCCTAAATCACCATACAATGAGCATGTCATGAGGGTAAATGGGTTTCACAAGCTATACCTTTGGTTGTCGTGATGATTTTGTTGTTCTTGGCCTCGCCCAAGATACCGAGTACCCTTTTTTTTTTTTTTTTTATCCTCCTCTCTTGAACAAAAATGACTTTATGGAAATCTAAGCCGGATGTCTCCTCTTTGAGGATGTCTAGATTTTTCTTGATGTGCAAAGTTGAAACTAGAGAGGAGCAAAATACACTTAGTGTTTGGAAGGGACTTGTTGCTTATAAGGAAGTAAACATGGCTCTCTGTCTAATGGATGTGATTTTAAGTTCCAATATATGTGTTTAGTGTGTATGCGAGGTTTGTCAAGCGGGTTTTTGTAGTATTTTTCTAATTGTTAATGTCAAACATGAAATTTATTCATATAAGATGTGACTATTATATCTTGACAAATTATCGTTGTCATTTTTCAAAATCTTGTTAGAATTCATGATAATATGTATGGTTGAGATTTTTTTGTTGAGCATTTTCAAGAGAAATGTAAACTTTCAACAAGTAAAATACTATACAAGGATAATACATCATGTATCGCTCATATAAAGCCTGTTTGGCATAACTATTGTTGTTGTGGTTGAGGTTGAAAAAAAGCAATTTCATGAAAAACACTTTTAGCTGCGATTCTTAATTGAAATTTATGTGTTTGGTTAAAATTGTGGTTAAGGTTGAGTTTAATAAAAAAATAATTTTGTGTGTTTAGTTACCGTGTTTTTCATATTGCTTTCAACTTGTGCAATTAATTAAAAAAAAACACACACATATATAACTATTTTGTTGGAATAGTTTCATATATTTATTAATAATTATAATAATAAAATATTTGAAATAATTGAAGTAAATTAAACACTTGCTTTTATTCTTTTATCAAAGTACTTGCAATTCCATCACAAACTAAATCCATACGTGAACGTGTCTGCGATCCTTGACTATTTGATCGAGAAACAGCGTCTGTTAAAATATCTTCAGAATAAAATTAGAAGTGCTTGAGAGACTGTACCGTTTTCATTACAACAACTACAAGGGCCCTCCCCCCCCTCTCTCTCTCTCTCTCTCTCTCTCTCTCATCGTTGTCAAAATCAAACAAATCCAAGAACATTGTTGCACTTTTCTCAAACTCCACTTCCGTGTCTCTCTAGTCACCTTTCACTCTCTAACAAGAGCAAACTTAAAAAAGCAGACCATACTTTAATATGCTTTCAGACAACACACGAGAAACATTTTTTTTCTTCCTTTTTCCTTTTAATTGCATTGCAGTTCATCTCCTTGCTTATTTATTTAAGAAATCTTCTTTCAAAGGTATGTCATTTTCTACTACTGTGTGGGTGTGTTTTCTTCTTTTGTGTTGTGGAGCTGGGGGGACTCATTTGTAGTCTATTTGTCTCTGTGACGGGGTTTTTAGTTGGCTTTGGATCTTATTTAAAGACTAGATTTTACTTTTCTAGTGTTTTTGTTGAGTTTTGTGTGTTAAAGTTTCATTCTTGTAGATCCAATTGGTTTTAGGTTTGACGTGTGACTTATTTGAAAAGAGATTGTCATGTTTGCGTTGTTTTGTAATAGAAATATTTCTTCTTGTATCGCTCACTCTTCCCAATGATTTTTTATTATGAGTTCTTTGCTTGTTGAGGTGAGAAATATGTGTTGGCCGTAATTGCAAAAGCATCTCTCTGCAGCTCAACCATTATTATTATATGCCCCCCAATTAAAATACATCTCCTATTTGGTAAGTGTTATATTTGGCTCCGCGGTTCAACGCAATCACAGGTTGAACTGCAGAGCCAAACACCATCATAATATAAATGGAGGTTATGCTAAATTAAGGTGATAGAACATGTATATATTACTTGAAAATTTTTTCATACATAAACTACAAAAAAAATAATCCATGTTCATCCAATACATCTAAATGAGAATCTAACATATTTGCTCATAAAAACATTGTTGTCTATATGTTTTACAAAAATCATACACTAGTTTAACATGTATTTGGTTCAGAATTATTAGTTGATATACCCACATGAAGGGAAGATAAATACGGATAGTGCTTTGTTTTACTTCGCCTAGACTTTGTCCTATTGTATTAGCAAAGTTTTTAATGAAACAATTTTAAAAAGTATAATAAAATCATTTAATTCTTTTTTTCTTCAATAATATATTTATCCCGTGGGCTTTTTTCTGGTGAGGTTTTAATGAGACATCTAAACATCTAAGTCCTATTAATTTATTATTAAATGGGTATTCCTCTCTCTTTACTTAATTGTTCTTGTTTTACTCGATTTATTTATCTATCATAAATAAATTTATTATTTATGAATAGAGGTTATTTCAAAGTCACGGTAAAATCTCTTAACTTGTCCTTATGTATTGTTTTGTTTCTTTATTTGTTGATATAGTGTTTGTTTTTGCGGTTAAATTGTTTTTAGAAAAAAATATTTTATATATATTTAAATAATTTTGATATATTAATATAAAATAAAAATATATTATTTAATGCATAATACATTTAAAAAAACAATTTAAAAATACACCAAAAACTTCCTCAATCGTCTCAACGATGTTTTCTCCTTTCCCCATATTTCATGAGCTTGTACCACCGGCTTACCAAGCATTTTACCTGCCAGGTCCTACTACCAAACCATAGACGCCCACCACTTCAACACCGCAAAAACAGTCTTTCCTGCGCAGAAAGCAGGCACGCACCATAAGAAGGGAACCGAATTTCCTCTGTAAATTGAAAACAAAGAGAACTCAAAAGGTCCGATGGCCACGGCCACTAACATGTACACTTCATGTTCTCCAATAACAACCAAAACCCACAGTAACAAAAGAACCATCTTTAGGCATGTCAAGTTCGCTGTACCAATTCAGAAAAGAACCAAACTTTCGATATCAGCTGCGGGTACTACTGCTATACAAGTAGATGGACCTACAGCTTCTAGCAAAGCATCAAAGACTTTGCCTTTCAGAGTGGGCCATGGGTTTGATCTCCATAGGTTAGAACCTACCCTTTGATTATTGGTGGGATTGATGTGCCACATGATAGAGGATGTGAAGCTCACTCAGATGGTAACATTTTGATTGATTCGTGATTATTTTTCCCAATTCCATATCAATTGAATGTTACAATTCAAAGTTTAGAGTTTTGGAACTTGAAAGAGATTCGGGCTTCGATCATTTTTTTGGTGTTAGTTTTTTATGTGAACTAACTGAGATAAGATTCTGTTTAATTAGGTCATATTTTTGGTGTTAGTTTTTAATGCGAACTAACTGAGATAAGATTTTGTTTAATTAGTTCTATTGAATTTTCTGCAGGGGATGTGTTACTGCATTGTGTTGTGGATGCAGTGTTGGGTGCTCTGGGGCTCCCTGATATCGGGCAGATATTCCCTGATTCTGATCCCAAGTCGAAAGGAGCACCTTCATCTGTTTTTATCAAAGAAGCTGTGAGTTTTTTTTTTTTCCTTTCATATACGAGCATTAGACAAGTTCATTATGGGTTCTTAGTTGTCTTAAATTGGGTTGTGTTTTGTCTTAGTGTTTGACTTTATTGTCATTATTCTCAGTATAGATTCAGCTGTGTTCGCACATTTAGGGGTAGCAAATCACTCACACGCTTAGATGTGCTAGTCGAGACGCTATGAGGAATTTGTTTGGCTTTGAACACGCTGAATAAATCATATTTGCTAAAGTTAAAGTTAAGGGGTAAGAGGGATTCTATTGTTGTGGAAGAAACAAAGAATAACTACACTTTCGTAGGCAACAGTAGATGATTTTTTAGAGTTGGGTTGTAGTTACACTCTGAATTAACCAACCTGATTACTATCTAACTTCTTTTTTAAATCAATTTGTTTACATGAATTGGCGTTAGGTAGTATAAGATCTGCAATGAAACAATTCTGATAGTGCTCTAAAATCTCTATACTTCTGGATTGATGCCAATGAAACGAAACCCTTGCCTGGAACAACTGTACTTGTTTCTAGTTTGACTGGGGAGTGTAGGAGAGGGCAGGCAAGGATTTGTCATAGGAAATTTCCTTTGCTTTGACATATGTATCCTGAAAAAAATAACAGTCATACTATATATAATGTATACATCCCTAAAGAAGCGGGTGGGGCCTTTAGTACTGTGCAAAAGTTTGATACTTGATATTAATCCACATTTATTCAGAGAGAAAGAAAGATTCTGAGACTATTAGAGTGCCATTAAAACTTAGTGCAGTGCTCATGGCACCACCATGTAGTAGCCTGTCACTGAAAAAATCTCATTATAAATGTTTGCGATCTGCTTTGGCTGGGCCTTCGTGTATCAATACCATGTAATTTTGTAATTGGTAGAAAACAGCAGAGAAGCTTCACCTGATCAGTCTTAATATCACTTTTTGAAGGTTTTACTTGTACCGTTCCTGCAAAAAAAAAAAAATGTTTCCAGCATGTGTTCTTTTAACTCATCTATTTATGCGATGCATCTGCCCCTTGTGTTTTCATGCCAGTCCTTCCTACCGTAAAAGATGTCTAATGTCTTGGTGATATGTGTTCTTTAGGACTTACAGAAACAGATTTGCAAGTTTCAGACAGTTTTGGCAGAGAAAAGAAGAGAATGTCAATGTTGTTTTTCTGTTATAGTGACAGGAGTTGATCGTTTTCGTCTTTGTTACATTTTTTTTACTGTAATTTAGCTGCTTTACCTTACCTGTACAGCTACTTTTATTGCCAAAACTAGATAAAACTAAAACAGTTTCACTGTCCTTTTGCTGCAATGTTCCTCATCCCCGGCAATCTCTATGCCGGGGAGCTATCCTGAGCTTATTCATTCCTCCACTCCCTATTCCATCTATCACTTCCCCATTTGCATCTGTGACAATTTTATGTAGCATTAAGAGGTTTTGAAGCAAGCCTTTGAAGATCAAACATCTTAAATTTTCTCTCCCATCTTATTCATAAACATGTACTCCTGTCATAAACATCTTAAATAATGGGGTGGGCTGTTCTTGACGTGAGTGGTGTACTGGCATTGACCTTTAGATGTGAGACTACGAGTACTGACATCAAGGAACAGGTAGCTCATCTTATTATATGCATGTCTGGATAACAACCTGGTATGATGATTTATCCTGGAAAATATCCTTTGTTATAATCCCTGTACACGTGTTTCAGACATTCACTGTCATTATTAGGAATCAACTACATGTTTATTCCAGTTTGTTAATCGAAGTGTGCTTTACATTTACATCTGAATAAAGTTTCATTTACTTTTCTGAAACCTGGGATGTTATAATGTTAGGTACTCTAAGCAGTTCAGTTGATCAGCCATACCCAAGCTTTTCCTAGCTTTCAATTCAGGTGAGACTTGTGCACGAGGCAGGTTACGAGATTGGAAACTTGGATGCTACCTTGATCCTTCAAAGGCCGAAGCTCAGCCCACACAAGAAGGCTATCAGGGCCAATTTGTCGGAGCTTCTAGGAGCAGATCCCTCTGTTGTAAATCTGAAAGCGAAATCATGGAAATGTCGATAGCCTTGGTGAAAATAGAAGTATCGCAGCTCACAGTGGTTCTTCTCATTAAGAAACGAAGTGAAGGCCTTAAAATATATACTGTTCCAAGGATGGCAACTGTGACATTGTTATATACTGTTACAAAAATAAACTTGTTAGCTCTCTCAACTGATTCCGTCTGTCTCTCGTATAAATATTTCCCTTTGGATGCCAAGTTTATCGATCAGCTGGTTTTTATGCTAGATGTTGACCCAGTGGTCGGGTCAGGGCTCCCCACCCCGGAATTCTTCGGATTCGGCTTCTCATTATCATGTAACCCGCTTGGATTCGAGTCTCGACGAGAGAGGACCGAAAATTTTCTCTTTCTAATACAGTTTAATACAAGCAAATGCCTCGATGTCAATTGAAAATGGAAATCCAGTTTGGAAGTCCCAGAAAATGAAAGCAAGGGTTTTGATTTCTTACAGGGAAGAAAAGAAAATTATTTTTATTTTTTAAAAAATTATTTTTTTATATTTTAATATATTGATGTTATAAATATTTTTTAAAAAATAAAATTATATATTATTTTTAAATAAAAATCATTTTAAAAAGTAACTTAAAAAAACTTCCAAAGAAGCTTTTAATCTCATAGATTATTTTAAATTCAATAGGCAGAGCTAAGGAGAAAAAATAATAGTGATTATATTATACTAGTTAGATATAGTAGATCATTAGTTCATAGTGCGGGCACAATATAATTTAAAGTAATTTATATATTTTACTAATTTAAAAATAAAATATAATATTTATACATGCAAAGTTTGATATGATATAGCACATCAATACACACTACCGCAACAACAATATCATAGCTTTAACATTAAAGAGATGAAAATAGGTAATTGCCTCTAAAGTTTTCCAGCACAAAAATGTGTGAAAATATAGTTTTTTTTCCCCGATATTTACATCAACTTTCATGATGTTGTCAGTTTGCACTACGTTGCAGGTCAAACAAATAATTTTTATAACTGTTGAGATTAAAATAAAATATTTATACATGTAAAGTTTGATATAATGAAACAGATCAACATACATTATTTTAACAACAGTAATATCATAGTCTTAACATTTAAAATTATCATTACTATCACTGCCAAAATAATAAAAATTATTAAATTACCCCAAGAAAAAAATACTAAAGAAATAACAAAAAAATAAATAAGAACAAAAACTAAAATTATTATTATTATTATTATTGCGCTAGTAATAAAAAAAATAAATCAAAGTCTAGAAAAGGCATAAAAACTTTAATAAAAGAGAAAATAAAAAAAATATAATAGATGATAAAACAAAAATAAAAGTTATTAGCTGAAAAAAATCATTTAACTTGAAAATTAAAAAAATTATTTGCCCTACGTTGTGGGCTGAGTAAATAATTTTTATAGGATTTGTTGGATCAAAATTAAAATATAATATTTATATATGTAAACTTTAATATAATAAAATAGATCAACACACCCTATTATAACAATAACAACATCAAAGTCTTAACATCTAAAATTATCATTGTTATTACTATCAAAACAATAAAAATTATTAAATTATCCCAAGAAAAAAAAAACATTAACAAAAGAGTTAGCAAGAAAAAAAATTAAATTATTATTATTATTATTATTATTATTATTATTATTATTGTGTTAATAATGAAAGAAACAAAAATAAAAGACTAAAAAAATCTTAAAAACTTTAACAAAATATCAAACAAAAAGATAAAATAAAAATAAAAATTATCATTGTTATTATTGTCAAAACAATAAAAATTATCAAATTATCCTGAGAAAAAACCTAAAAAACATTAACAAAAGAGTAAATAAAAAAAAATTAAATTATTATTGTTGTTGTTGTTGTGTTAATAATAAAAGAAACAAGAATAAATGAAAAACTAAAAAAATCCTAAAAACTTTAACAAAAGATCAAACAAAAAAATAAAATAAAAATTATTAGGTGAAAAAAATTCAAGAGCAAATGGAGAAAAAAAAAACAGAGATATCAATTTTCAAATGATTATATACACAAAATAAAATTTAAAAGTTGTATTTTTTTTTAAAAGAATATCACCTTAACAAATAAGAAAATATTAAAAATTAAAAATCAAAACTAAGGGCACACTTATATAAAAATGAACAAAAATAGAGACTATTCTAGAAATATAAAAAAAAAATATAGGGATTAAAATAAAAAAAAATTAAAAGTATAAGAACCGAAATGAAAATCAAATATATTATCAATTTTAATCAAATGAAAAAATTAAAAAAATCACAACTTCTGTACCAAATATATTAAGATAGTTAAACCCAATCTGAAAATTAAAAGAATGAGCACCGAAGTGAAACCTAAATATATAATTAATTTCAATCGAATGACACAATTGAATAAAATCAAAACTTATATAACAGAAATCAGGATTATACACAAAATTAAAACTAAAGAGACTAAAGTAAACATTTCATAAACCGGGGGACTCTCCTGCACTTTAGCGTGCAGGAGAGAGAAAACAGAAATCAACCCCTTGACCACCCATTGTTGCTCCTACGACCATGATATGTAAGCACGCGCCACACCAGGAGAAAGATTACACGGCGACGCATTGTAAGAGACGTTGGGAGAGCATTTGACACCGTCGAAGTATGCCTCACGCGCCTTTAGAAGAGGGCATTAGGTGGAAAACTGCCAAGCGCGTGTGGCGCATGCACTCCCAAATTTTGGCAATAAATAATAAAAAACTATGGTCAATTAACGGAACACCTTTGCATATAATTCTTCAGTTTTTCTTATTAGGGGATATAGTAGTATTTAACTTAATTTTGAAAAATAGAAATTCCTGAGGTACCCCTCCCATACCATGTATTTTTTTTTTGTCTTGTATAGGGACAGAATAGTATTTAGCAATTTTTTAAAATTGTGAAATACTGATGAAGGCCCTCTCGGAAAAAATGATTTTTTTGTCTTTTTAGGGCTAAAACATTAATGTACTGTGCAAATAAAAAAAAATCAATAAACTAGTAAACCAATCGAATGACCCGAAAACCAAACCGACCAAAAAATATATTATTATAATCCATAATATTTTCACTCACATGCTACAATGAATTCGAATTCACGATCTCTTTTAGTTTATTTTATAATGTAATAAAGTATAACAATTTAATAACGTGTATAAAAAAGTAATACAAGGTAGCTAGTAAGGTCAGGCACCGGGTTAAGAGTTAGGGTGGGTGCGGGTACAGATGACCGCCCATCCCATGTTGGGTTGGTGTAAGAACCAGGTTTTTCCGTTGAGTTGGGACGGGCCTGTGTTTCCAGTGCTATACGTTCCATGCCACTACTTCTTGCTGTGGTATGCATGACATCTACAGGCCTTCCACATTCACCACATTTAACAAGTGGGCGGTCAGGATTTAACATGAAGCTGCCATCGCAAGAGTCAACATGACAAATCGCCAAGTTTGAATTCAATGGGTAACAAGCTTCTAGGGTCGCAAGGAGGAGCAAACATCATGTTTTTCAGCTCTACATGTCTTCTTACTACTTTGAATGTATATAAAATTTTCGAGCTCGTCATCGTTGCAATGTCGTGTCGTTTTTTCCACGGCAAAATCGTGGATGATCCCAATCAAATACACAGAACTTTCAAAAACCTAATTTGTATGTTTGAACAAACCTCTGCCAAATTTAAAAATGGATGAATTTTGCTGTTCAAGTTATGCCAAGAACTCTAATATGATAGCGATAGACTAATCTAATTTCCAACAGAGACTTCAGTGGCATATTCAAGATTGCCGGTAAGACTTCCAAATGTTATTGCTTGTTGTGGATAAGAAATGTAGAAATTCCAACCGGCCACGTGTCGATTTTCCATTCTATGACCTTTGACAGCAACAAAGTAAAATTCAACTCCGAGACCAGCCTTCTGTTCCGAATGGTCGTGTTTTTGGAAGGCTTCAAACAATTCCTATAGTTGGACCACCAAAAACTTGCTCGGAGACCCATATCATGTTATTAGCCACCGCGCATAAACATTCTTTAAATTATTTTCCAGAATTTAGAGATGAAAAGTATTCTGGATTGTGAGTGGTACTAGCATTGCCAAACTACCTTACTTGGTGTGTGATGACCTAAAATCAAGTGTGGATTAACCATAGGATCAGATAGTTTAGATGTGTCAATCTTAGCTTGTCTGAAAAATCTCTGTAAACAAGCATCTGAATTTTATTTTATTTTATTTTACTGGTTCCGTCTTAGGGCAAGAAAAGATTATTCTCTTTAGATAGTTAGAACAATAGACTCATTTTAGCGTTGTACTTGTAGACTCAGAAACTGTTTTGTTGCGCTGCAAACCTCTCCTCTAAACTTGCAATATGATGCTTACGTTAAAGCCTATTTAGTTTGTTAATTATTATTAATTTAGTTTTTAATATAATTATTTTATGTATAAAGTTAGATTCGATGAATTCATGCAAATTCAAATATCATTTACCTAGGGCATGCACCTGGGCTTTTTTTGGAGCTTTTTTTAGTCTTTATTTAGATGCAACATAAATTTATTAAAAAAACATTTTCCCTTAAAACAATGCAGCTTAGCCATTTGTTATCATTTATTTTTTTTATTTAACTTTAAATAAAAAAATGCAATTTAATTGGGTTTTTTATCAATTGGCTTAAGAAAATTACGCCTGATTCGAATCATATTTTGGCTTGAATTCTAAATTTTATTTGTTCATTAAAGTTGACTACATCAATATTTATATTTTTTAAATTTTATACTAAACTGTTTTACAACTGATTTAATCTTATTTATGATTAATTAAAATCTAATGAAGGGCCAACCGGATGGGAAGAGAGTGAGAGAATTAATTAATTAATTCACTCGGGTTAACTCATTTTACTTCATTATTATTATATTCATTACAATTTATCATTGTCTTTTAGTTTCACTAAATTGGTTTTTTTTTTCTTTCTAGTCTTTTGATAAATGTTTATTTTCATATCCAAGTTTAAATTACAAGAATAGAATGATGAAGATGTTTCTTTTTAAAGTCATATCATCAGAAAAGTGAGATAAACAATTTTCTGCCTACCCATTGAGCCGAACCTAATTTATTTTAATTTACTAACGTTTATAGTAATCAATTAACTTATTTTAATATTGTAGGACTTTTAATTATTATTTCAAACATTTCACTGTATTTAATAATGTAATTATATATTTTTTTAAGAAGTCGTGTATATTTAAGAGTGCAGTTAATACTGTTTTTTAAAATATTTTTTGATCAGATATGTATCAAAATAATATTTTTTATTTTTTAAAAAATTATTTTTAATATTAGCACATGAAAATAATCTAAAAATAAAATAAAAACACCAACTACATTTAAAATAAAATTATTACAATCTAAAATAATTCAAAAACATAAAAAATGAAATTTGATTTAAAATAAAAATTAAAAAAAGAAAGCCGTCGACATGCAGTGAAACGCGGTTCTAAATTATAGTGCCAGCTAATAAATTCGAAGGGGGAGAAAAAAAAACCGTTCTTTATGTCAAGATTTTGGGGCTGCCTGTGTGATATGAGACCACGCCAGCACTAGAATTTATGGTGTGACTCTTGAGCTTTTATAAAATGGGGCCACTAGTTTGAATCAATGTGAGGAGATGTGGACCCACTTGACCACAGAAGTCGCGAGTAAGGACACCGATCGAAATCACTTTCAGCAGAGTAGGTGGTGTCAGATGTCTAGTCTACAGTCTTCATCTACAATAATACTCTTCTTCCTCTTGCTTCTATTTTTTGAAAAAATAAAATGTTTTTGGTTTAAATAAATAAATTGCATGATTACAAGAAGCCACGAGTGTTATGGAGAACAGTCAGTCTGGTCCCTGCTTGAAATTAACTGCGCATTTCATCTTACAATGAGTCTAAAACCCAGCAAATTAACAAGTTTTCAGTGTCAGAAGTTGAGTTCTTCTGCCTTGAGAGCCCCTCTGGAGGATGCTGGGGTCAATATTTACGGATCGGATGACTTGTTCGAGACCCCGACACCCTTATCCTTCGAGTATTGATGGTGCTCGATAGTCATAAACCATCAACCGAAGTCGGAGAGGTGATCATAACCCACCAATTACGCGGATGTGGTAGCTGCTTCAAATTACAATTGGAGAGGGTGATACTTTACCAACTTTAACACGGTCAGGCCAGTCCAACCCGAAGCCCCGTCCCATCCTGAATCAACTTGGAGATATTCGAAAACAAATAAAACACGTTAGATGTTTTTAGCCCATTTTGCTTTTAGTTTAGATTTTTAATTTTTATTGTTATTTATATTTATATTTATATTGAATGCAACTTGTATTAAAAAATTTAGTAAATTTAGATTTGATGGTGTAAAACAAGAATGAAACTCTTTCTTCTGTATGTATAGTTAAACGTGAAATGTTTGAAACACTATCGCAAATAACTCTTCCGTTTTGTCTTGCTTGAGACTATAAAAGTTATTTTAATGTGCACTAAAAAAGTAAAATTATTGGGACACCTCCACTGGCAATTTTTGATTTTTATCTTATTTGAGGGTATTATTATTATTGTACTATGCACCAAAAAAAAAATGAAAATACCTTTGATACCATGATATTATTTTAAACACGTTTTATATAATAGAAGTCTTACAACGCCGCACGCGCCATCCAAAATGTTCATGAGCTTTGAAATTGATGTCGCGCCCGAAGACGCGCCCACAACACCACAATAAAAAATATAACTAAAAATTAGTAAATTATCAATACACCTCTATAGTCAACTCTTGGATTTTATCTTATAGGGGGTATATACATACTTATACAACTTGTGGTGCGCATCAGCTGACCCGGACACCTCAATTATAAAAAAAAGATCTAAGAATTAGTCATGGTGCGCTTAAGCTAACCTAGAGATCCCAATTATAAAAACCTATATGAGTGGAAAAAAAACAAAAGCAATATAAGCATGAAAGCACTATAGCAGTCCATATTATTTTTTTAAAAAACCAATCCGGGAATTAGTTGTGGTTCGCTTAAGTTGGATCGTAGACCCCGATCATAAAAAAAAAATATACAAGTGAATAAAAAAAATATAAGAAAAAAATTGGTCCGATATTTAATCGTGGTGCGCTCAAGCTACCCTAGACACCTCAGTTATCAAAAAACAAAATTGCTCCGAGGAGTGGTAGTAGTGCGCTTAAGCTAACCCGGGAAACCTAGTTATAAAAAAAAAATATGTAAGTTAAAAAAAAAAATGTAAGTTAGTTGAGAGACCATGGTTATAAAAAATATATAAGTAAAAGAAAACAAAAAAAATATATAAGCATGAAAGCACCATAGCAATCCTTATTGTTTTTTTTTTTAAATTGGCTCAGGAATTAGTTATGATGTATTTAAGTTGACTCGGAGACCCCGATTATAAAAAAACAATATATAAGTGAACAAAATGAAAGTATAAGAAAAAAAATATACCAGCTGGAAAGCATTTCAGAAAAAAAAATGGGTCCGGGTGTCAGGATTGCCTGGACACCCTGGTTATCAAAAGAAATTGGATTTGAGAATTAATTGTGGTATGCTTAAACTAGCTCGGACACTCTGATTATAAAAAAAATATATAAAAAAAACTATAACAGGTAAAAACAATGTTTTGGAGAAAAAAATATAATAAGAAAAAAAATGAAAGAAAAAAATAATAAGGAAAAAAAAATGTGCTGGGAATTACAGTGCTTTCCCCACACTATTTACAATCTATGATGTTTTAAAAAAAATGATCCGAGAAGTAGTCGTGGTATGCTTAAGCTGACATGGAGATCCCAGCTATTAAAAAATAAAATTTGGTCCCGGGATAAGAAAAAAAATGTTTAAGTGAACAAAGAAAAGTATAAGAAAAAAATTAAAAAAAACATTAAATTGGCCTTGGAATTAGCTGTGGTGCACACAAACTGCCATGAACACCTTTGTTATTAAAAAAAAATTGTCTGGGGATTAGTCGTGATGCGTTTAAGATGACCCAGAGATCCTAGTTATGAAAAAATATACAAGTAAAACCATGGTTATAAAAAAATGTATAAGTTAAAGAAAATAAAAAAGAATATATAAGCATAAAAGAACTGTAGCAATCCCTATTGTTTTAAAAACAAATTCGGTCCGAGAATTAGTCGTGGTGTACTTAAGTTGACCCATAGACCCTAGTTATAAAAAATACATATAAGTGAACAAAATAAAAGTATAAGAAAAAAATATATTAGTGGGAAAACACTTTAGCAAAAAAAAAAAAGGTCCAAGGATTAGTCGTAGTACGCATAAGCTAGTTTGGACAGCTTGGTTATAAAAAAAATTGGATCCGGGGATTAATTGTGGTGCGCTTAAGCTAGTCCGGACACCCCGATCATAAAAAACAAAAATATATATATAAGTGGAAAAAAAATTAAAAAAATTTAACCAGCAAAAAAAATATTTAAAAACAAAAAAAACATAGAAAAATTAGATCCGATGGATAATCGTGATGTGCTTAAGCTAATCCAAACACCCCGATTATAAAAAAACATATATATATATATATATATATATATATATATGGGGAAAAAAGTATAACCAACAAAAAAAATTCATGGAAAAAAAAACTAGAAAAAAAAGTAAGAAATGAAAAAGGAAGAAAATAAATAATTAGAAAGAAATAAGGTAATCATGAAAAAAAGAAAAGAGAGAGAGAGCAAGAGACGAAAAAAAAAAAAAAGGAAAAGCACACTTGCAATCTGTAGTGCTATGTGTGGGGAGCTACAATGCTTTCCTTATATGGTTTAGTGTATTGTTAATAAACACAAATTATTATAGATTGCAATAGTAAAATTATCATTTTCTCTCTCAGTCTTGAAATTTTAACTCTTGGAACCAGGGGTATTTTAGACATTTTCAAGGGACATGTGTTGTATTTTCAAATTGTTTGAGATTTTCTGGTATTTTCCATTTAAAATTGCTCAATGAAACTATTATTTTTCCCTTATAAGTTGATAAAAAGACACATAATAGTTGGGGTATATTCATTTTTTCACATATTCATGCATAATAAAACTACACAAATGATATTTTCATCCCTTAGAAAGGACGGGAACGAAGGTCTAGAGCTGAGGGCATTGTGATACTTTCATCCTTGTTTTTTTGTGGTTATCATTGAATCTATTGGTGTATAAGTAATTTGCTATTTTTATTATTTATTTTAAAAAACACGGCAAGTGCTTCGTATGGACACGCTACCCGTGTTTCATGCACACACCCCTTCAGGGGGTGTGTGCTGCGACTTTTAGCGATGGAAACTACCCATCCATCATGTCACCTGGTGTGCTGCCATGTCTCCTATCTCCCGGTGTGACGTGTGTTGGTGTTCGGTGAATTGCCAGCGGACAGGTTTTAGTTTTTTTTTCTCTTATCTCTCTCCAGTCGTCAGAAATTACATGTAAGTCCTTCATGTTTGTGATTGTATTTTGGTCCATATTCTTTTGATTTCGGTTTTAATCCTGATTTTTTCAAAGGAAATTTTATTTTTTTCTCAATTGTTTCCTTTAATTGAAACTGATTATATGTGCTGATCTTCATTTCAATCTTTATTTTTTTAATTTTTGGTTTGTTTTTAGATCTTTTAATTTTTTTGGTATGTAGTCTTTTTTTAGTTTTGTATTCCAATTGAAATTGATCATATATATTACTTTTTATTTCAGTCCTTATTCTTTTAATTTTTTTAACAAAATTCATTGCAATTTTTTGTGGTTTTATGTATCATTTAAAGATTAAGTTAGTAGCTTATTATGGTAAGTTATATTAAATAAGCATTGAATTATAATAACATAAATGTTGGTTCTTAATTCATATATGATAACTGTTAGAAAAAATAGCAAGATAATCGAGGATCCTTCATGCCACCTTCTCCAGCTTGATCACTTCAATTTCTAAGAAAACAGGAGGAAAAAACACCAGGCATCTCCGACACCACTATAAAGACGCAAGACGTATCGTATAACATCATCTGTGAGAAGAAACAACAAACTCTCAGCCTTGCATAAATCTTGTCTCTATTTGTCTATCAATCCTTAACATACTTCTACTTATTAGCGCAAGCAATTACGACTGCATCAAAAGTCAAAATCTGTGTAAATATTTCCTCTCTCAAAAAACATCCTGTACTGTATCTTTTGGTTACAAATCTCTGTGGATAAATTTGAAGAAACGTTCACGCACAAAAAAATGGTTTTCAAGTTGAATAGCCACTTGTTGTCTAGGATAGCAAGCGGCAATGGACATGGTGAAGATTCCCCATATTTCGATGGCTGGAAAGCCTATGAAACCGATCCCCATCATCCCACGGAGAATCCAGATGGGGTTATCCAGATGGGTCTTGCAGAGAATCAGGTAATTAGCTAGCCAGGTTGATGATATTGTTGCTGGTTCTAGAATTTCTAAGAAAAAGTTCAATATTTGAGCAGAATATAGTCACTAATTTTCTTCTTGGTCAAATGCAGCTGTGCTTTGATTTGATTCAAGACTGGCTCATGAAGAATCCAAAAGCCTCCATTTGCACTCCTGAAGGATTAAATGAGTTCAGAGAGATAGCTATCTTTCAAGACTATCATGGCTTGCCAAAATTTAGAAATGTAAGGAGATATATGTTAATTAAGAAAAATCCGCTTTCCTCATATTTAAGTATATATGCTTAGTGACTGATTAATTATGATCATTATGGCATAGGCTGTAGCGAATTTCATGGAAAAAGTGAGAGGAAATAGAGTTACATATGATCCTGACCGCATTGTTATGAGTGGAGGAGCTACCGGAGCTCATGAAACAATTGCGTTTTGCTTGGCGAATCCCGGCGAGGCATTTTTGGTGCCTACTCCTTATTATCCAGGGTAATTCAGCATTTCCTTTCCTTTATATTTCCCATCTTCTTTATGCTGATTTTGTCGTAAATTTCCAAATAAAGTTAGATTAGTTGAATTGTTATATTCATAATTAAGCTTAACTTTGACATTCTGCCCATCCATGTGGTGAGCCTCGACCTTCGTTTCCCTAAATGACCAAGAAGGAGAGTCAGTAAGAAGGTGGGTGGGTGGGAGGAATCAATTACAATTATTTAATTAAAATGAAAAGACTAATCTACAGTTTGTCAAACATACCACTAAAGGCATATAACCGATAATAATTTATAATGTCAGCATCTTATGCTATTAATGAAATGAAATGAAATTTCACAATCTATAGTTTTCTGACCTAGCTATATTATTGCTATGGTGGGGACATGAACATATACAAGTTGGGGGTCCATAAAAGTCATCAAGCATACTTTAGATTCTTATCTATAGCCAAGACTAATTAATATTGGAATGTCTAAGATGAAAAATGCCAAACTTGGTGGAGTAGTGTGAGGCCAATCTTCCTTAGTGGTCTACTCTAGAGTTTTTTTGCCTGCTGATATAGATCAGAAATATGACTCTTCTTTTTAACTTTTGTGGAGGATAATTCTCTCATTACTGTAACCGGATATGATGGCGGTGATACGCTAATAATCAAATGAAGCATGTACTTTTTCCTAATTTCTATTGCTGTCATACTGCAAAATGCTTTGGTTAAACTTATTTGAGTTAAATTAGAACATCTTAGCTAAAAGAAATTAACATGAAATGATAAGTGGGAAAAAAAGATAGATTAATATTAATAAAAAAAAAACTATGTGCTTCATTGCAGATTTGATCGAGACTTGAGATGGAGAACAGGAGTTAAACTCATTCCAGTTGACTCTGATAGCTCTAACAACTTCAAGGTCACAAGAGAAGCCCTCGAAAATGCCTATGAGATGGCACAATTAGACAACATAAAAGTAAAGGGCTTGCTCATAACAAACCCATCAAATCCTTTGGGTACCATCCTAGACAAGGAAACTCTACGAAGCATTGTGAGGTTCATCAATGAAAAGAACATCCATTTAGTCTGTGATGAGATTTATGCAGCCACAGTTTTCAGCCAGCCTGATTTCATCAGCGTAACGGAGATACTACAGGAAGATATCGAATGTAATCTCGATCTTGTACACATTGTTTACAGTCTCTCAAAAGACATGGGCTTCCCTGGCCTTAGGATTGGCATTATCTATTCCTACAACGATGCAGTGGTGAGTTGCGCCCGCAAGATGTCAAGCTTCGGATTAGTATCCACACAAACTCAGTACCTGATAGCAACAATGCTATCGGATAATGATTTTGTGGAGAAGTTCATCAGGGAAAGCAAAAGGAGATTAGCCGCAAGGTATAGGGCCTTCACTCATGGACTTGATCAAGCAGGCATTAAATGTTTGAAGACAAGTAACGCCGGCCTGTTTTTGTGGATGGATTTGAGTGGACTCCTCAAAGAGCAGACAGTTGAGGCTGAAATGGAGCTATGGCGAGTTATAATCCATGAAGTCAAGCTCAATGTTTCGCCGGGCTGTTCTTTTCATTGCTTGAGTCCAGGGTGGTTTAGGGTCTGTTTTGCCAACATGGATGACCAGACCATGCACGTTGCTTTGTCAAGAATTAAAACATTTATCAATAAAGAGGCGGACACCAAGAAGCCTAAGAAGACCTTACGCTGGCAAGGCAGCCTTAAACTGCTCAACCCTCCTCGAATATACGATGATTTCATCAATTCTCCACACTCTCCTTTACCTCAATCACCCCTTGTTCGAGCAAGGAATTAGATTGACTCAGAAGAAGATTTTTTTGTTTAATTCTTTCCTAGCTCAGTATAGATTTTCAACTAAGCCTTTGCCCCCTCTTTTTTTTTTTGAATTAAAAATCAAGTATATGCTCCCTACACATCAGCATAGGGTGAATTAAAGGTTTGGAGGCACACCAGTGTGTTTTTTAGGGAGCATGTATTAAATTTTATTCAATTTATTTCTTTGTTGGCTGAAACTTCACTAGAAAATTATGAAGGCATTTTTCTATGCTGGGTTAAACTCTCAGGTCAATCAGAGCTCGGAAACACCATGCGACATTGATTGTAAGAGAATGTATCAATTTTATTATTTATTTTCTTAGCTTATTTTGGTTATCTAAAGTTAAAGTTGGCAAAACGATTAGAAAACTTTGTTCATTATATTATTTAAACTAGAAAATTTATCTATCTTAAATTAATTTTATTTTATATTTTAGATTTGATATTGTTACTATTTTATTCATGCATCAGATTAATTAACACATGGCTTTCGGATTAGTAGTTTTAGCTTCTTAATACAGGTTTTGAGTAAATTCTGGCAGTTTTATTTTATTTTTGCCGTAAAATTCAAGTCAAGGTAGGAAGAGGGTGCCACGTGAGCCATTCACTATAAATCACACAAGAATGGGCCTAAGCCACGCCCAGCTCAATTTCTGATCCAGCTAATCGAGTCAGTCCTCTACTGTAGAAGGTATCCTGCAAAATCTCCACCAAAAATCTCTTGTTAACATTTAGATTTTGCATGTGAATTTTGTAATCTTTGTGTTTGACTGAAAATAAAAAATCCTATTAATATATTATTATTATTTATATATTAATAAGCCCAGAATCACAAGCATGTTATATTAATTATATTCATCATTTTACCAGTATTTTTAAAAACAATTGTTTAGTTTGCCAAAGCGTATTTTAATTTAACAACGACCCAAAAATGAAGGGCTTAGAGCACACCTGGGTCTATAAGACACCACTGGTCCAGGCCACAAGACTGAGCCCATCACTAGGTGTGTGTTTTGGCATGTATTGGGCTTTACCACATGATATGGGCCTCTTTTTTAAAATTTCAGACTTCATGAACACAATGCTTAAAATTTCTATTCCTGTACAATTTTATACCTTCAATGTTTAAAATAAGTAATATTATTTCTTATTTGTTCCGTACTGTGTGGAAGTATATTGCATATAATTTTTTAAAATATTTTTTATTAGAAATATATTAAAATAGTATTTTTTAATTTTAAAAATTATTTTTAATATTTATACATCAAAATAATCTAATAATTTAAAAAAAAAACACATTTAGAAAAACAATACCAATCAAATTCTTTTTTTGTTATATATATATATATAGAACATCAAACCTTTTACTTAATCAAACCCGTCATCATAAACTGTACAAAACAGGCAACCTTTGTTCTGGGTTCTTCGATGTGCTTCTAATTTTTGTTTTTTCCCCCCTCTCAAGACTCTCACCACCATGTAGTTTCCTTAACATATCGCACAAGCATTTGGATTCTCCTCAACGCTGGCCACATGGTAACCATACTGAGGTGGGTAGGGATTGTAGTTGTCGTAGTGAAGTGTCATGAACTCAGTCATCTGCTGTTCATTTGGGTTCTTTTTCGCACCTTCATTCTTCCCTTCACCTTTTTTGACTTCCTCTTTAGCCGGTCCAACAGCCAAAATCTCTGCGTGACAAGTCTTTCTTAACTTGCTGACCACATCAACAAGATCGATATCTCCAATAACTGTCATCTTCTTCCCCTTCATGTCCACGGAAATGGAATCAACTCCTGCTTAATAAAACAGAAGCAAAATTTAGATCCGAACGAGCGGGAAACAAAGAGATTTACTCAGTAACTAGAAACACAAGGTCACGGACCTGATAAGCCAGAAACAGCTTTCATGGCCTTTTGTTTCCCCTTGTCGTCATGGAGGTCCAATTTCAACACCGCTTTCTGCAATAGAAACAAAAATTAGTAACTTACAAAACCCATACTTCAAATACAGACAAGGACTCGTTGAAAGAAGGAAATTTTTCTATAAAGGACTGAAAGGGAACACAGGCCATGTAATAAGATCCAAACTGGTTGTCTTTAAAAGAAATAACTAGGAAGTGACACAGAGCCGAGACATCAAGAACATCCAATGAGATGTCTGATTTCCTAAACTACACATTCAGTCAAGAGGCAATGAGAGAAAAACACCGGTGCTTCTATGTCAACAAGATAAAAAGGGTTGAATTCACGAGAAATCGAAGTCTTAAAACCCTTTAGAAAGAAACCAAAATTGAATCGAATTGAACCAAAACAAAATTCACGTTTTTGCTAGGGAGGTTAGAAAAGATGGAGACAGGACAGAGGAAAACCCACCTTCATTTTCACTCGGGATTCAAAGCTGAGACCTGCACTTGAATGTTCAGGAAACAGAGGGAGTGGAAAAGATGTTTGTTAAAGGATGAGGAAATATCTGAATATATACGTGTGTGTGGAGCTACGAAGTGTGCACAAGAAGGAAAATGAATGGAGCTTCTAATTCCGTGCCGAACAAGGGTCTTAGGGCCACAGGTAGACACCTTTTAGCCACATGTGCTAACAAATTGTGCAGGACGAGTCGAGCAAAAATACTAAGCTTGCCCTTATTATTTTGTATTTTAATTTAAATATTTTTAGTAATTTTAGATTTTTTATATTAAAAATAAAAAAATATTATTTTAATATATTTTTAAATAAAAAATAAGTTTAAAAATAATTTTTTATTTTCTTGCTTTACAGGCTTAAATGCATCGGAGCCATCCTTTATAAGCCCAAGGACGCCATAACTTTGCTACTGTGGGCCTCTTTTGTTTTAATTTATTTTTTATTTTTTTATGTTATATCATAAATAAAATTCAATTCAAATAAACAATTACAATTAAGGGTGGAGCCAGGGGGCTAGTGGGGTCTCTGTGTGATGTGAAATTAGGGGGCTGCATGCCTAATTAATTTTTGGGTGATAAAACTTCATCCTGTTCACAAAAAGTCACTCGTTTGCTTGTCCCTTGTTGGTTCTGTAGAAAATAAAACGGAAAAAAAAAGATTTTATATTCAAACCTTTTCTCGTATGAATATTTGCTCACTGGCAAAACCTTTTCTCGTCGGTTTCAATTTCATTGGAACTTAAGTTATTCATGGCTTGAATATTCATTGGAAGTGATGCATTTTATTTTTCTTGCTATTTATTTGCGAGTAAAGCAAACATTTATGGTTAAAGGATTCAATTGCTGGAAGAAAGTAAATAATAAGGAACAATGTGTTTTTTTGACTCGTACTGGAGAACGTTCAAATTCTACTCATAAAAATGCTCAATTTTCAATATAATGTGAGATTGGTGATGAAAGTTTTTGTTTAATTGTTGATGAAGGTAGAGATGAATCCAAAATAAAAACAAATGGCCCTTATTGTTAGGTTTGATGTTAGAAGTGGATTTATAATAGCTTTTTTTTTTTTTTTTTTTTTTATGTAATGCATGTCAAAGATACAACTATTTTAATTTTGTATGAAAATATTTTCTCTATTTTATATCATCAAAATCATAACCTTGATATTTAAAATATTAAAGGTTAATGGTACGGAGGAGCTAGTGATATTAGTAGAATGGTTTGCAAGCTTTATTCATTAAAAGATTGTCCTTGTACATATCATGTACATTGCTTAGCCCATCAATTAAAATTGGCTCTTATTGTTGCATAAGTATTTAGTTTTCACACTTTCTTTTAGAATTTAATTTATATTTTCAACATTGTGAGTGCTTTTTGCAAGCACAATGATAAATTACAGGCTTTTCAATCAACTTTATTTGAACATTTATTTATTATTGGTGAGATTGAAATAGGTAAAGAAGTTGATCAAGTAGTTGGTTTACAACGACCTAGAGATATGAGATGGAGTTCACACTTCAAATAAATTTGTAGTTTGATAAATATATACAAGGTAACTTGCTTGATTCTTGAGAACATTGCTTCAAATGGATCTATTTATTCTCAACGTGTTGATGCAATATTTGAGTTAAGTTGTTGGTGCCATTTGATTTTGTAATTATTTCACATATAATGAAAATCTTCTTTGTGGGAATTACTAATGTGATTCACCTAGCCTTGCAACAAAAATCTCAAGAAAATTTAGATGCTATGTATTTGGTGTATGACACAAAGACTTTGCTTCAGAAGTTAAGAAATGATGGTTTGTAAAACTCTTTTAGAAGAATTTATATTATTTTGTGAGCATCAATTCATTAAAGTTCCATATATCTTCTAATATAAAACAATTTTGTTATCAGGAAAATTCAATAATAGTTGAATATCATTATCGAGTTCATATTTTTTATAGCTATCATTAATCAACAATCACAAGAGCTAGATAATAGATTAGTGATGACTGAGCATTTTTAAATCCTGAAAACACCTACAAATTATTTTGTGTTTTGTGTGTGTGGGTGTGTTTGTCTCTCTCTCTCTCTCTCTCTCTCTATATATATATATATATATATATATATGAAGCTAGTATATTCGAAAGTAATTTTTTGGATATATATATATATATATATATATATATATATATATATATATATATATATATATCCAAAAAATTACTTTCGAATATACTAGCTTCGGGAATAAAGTCTATCTAGTAACAAATTGATTCTTTATACTTTTAATGGATAATTGGGAAATACATTTAAGTTTGTTAATTTGTAATAAGTTGATTTTTCCAAGACAATTAAAGGCTGTCATATATACATGTTAAATTATGAAATTTACGAGAATATCCAAATTTACGGTTTGTCTTGAAATGGAACCCTTAAATTGACTGATTCTTTATCATGGAAATACTGACATGTCTCCAATATTGAAGATGGTGACTCTAAATAACGACTACATTTCTTCTTCTTTTTTAGGTTAAACGACTTGCATTTTTTTATGAAGGGGTGGCAAGAAACCCTAGCCAATCCCTTTATTACCATTTGGATTTTGGACATATGATGTTGACTTCTTTACTTGGGCACGGTGCTAGAATATCCTGTCGAGCAGCTTTCCTTCCAATGTTTGAGCGTATTATGTGACAATACTTTTTTGGTTGAACCAGAATCACAAGGTTATTCGAAACGAGTAATGCAAATCCGCCAGTTTAAGTTGATGATTTAAAATAATAATCTGCTTACATTTTAAGCCGATTTGGTAAAACGTTATCATGCAGGGAAAATGACTCGACTTTATTTATATTGATTGATTGATTGCGAGGTCGCAATTATCTCTTCCAAATGTCCCAAGATATTTTTCAATGAATGGCATGACATACCTAGAAACAATGCCAAGGACAGCCCTTAGATAACCCAAGGTCGATAATCACTAAAAATAATTAAAAATTCAAGCCAGTGGTTGGACACAAATCACCAACACCAAGCCTTAAGCCACTCCTATGCAATGCTAGTGGTTGCATGCAAAACACCAAAATTTAAGATTACTTCAAAAATTTATTTCAACTAATAAAGAGAAGAAGCCTGTGACTTGGAAAATTTGCTCAACTGTACAACGATGCTTTGTGATATAACCATTATTCCGGGAAAAAAAAAAAAAAAGATAAAAGCGACTGCAACTGAAGGTCAGAGATGAAGATTATTGAAAAGTTCCCTCGAGGAAGAAGTTTCATGGATGGCTTACTTGAAGAGTCAGCAGTGTAATTTCTCAACTAAACGGCAACCTGGAGGGATGTCCGAGCAATTTCTAGTGCCTCTTCAACTGAAGATGCTGACTGAAGCTTGGATTTATCAACAAATGGCTGGCTCTTTGCAAGTTCAGGGAGCAGTTGAAATTCCTGAAACATTACATGCAGAACAAGATTACAGTTTGACAAGCAGGACCTGTTAATGTATGTCATTCGTAAGGGTGGCGGGTACGGGTGGAAGTGTGTTGTTCTGCGTAAAATGTAAAATGAAAAATAACTGGCTGCTGATTGCTTACCAACAACCAGGTTTATGTTCGGTGTGACTTTTGCAAATGGATTTAAGTTTTTTTTTTTAAATTTCTGACTCAAATAAAAGTTACAAGTATGTTTGGTTAGAAATAACTTTCACCTAAAACAATAACTTGTTATAAAATTAACTCAAAATCTTGATTTAATCAAAAAGTTGATTTTTTTTTTTTTTAATTTTAACTTGTGAATTTTAACCTATACCACATTACCGGTTTACAGAAGTTGATTCGAGTCATTTTAGCTTATTTTTCTCACAAGTTATTTATGAAAAACAACTTGAATTTTGACTCAAAAGTCAAAAGTTTTAACTCAAAACGGACACTAAATAGGTTTAAATCATACCTCAGGGCTTCCACTTTCAAGGAGAACTCCTTTCAGCTTGCCTGTGGGAGAGCAAGAATTAATTAAATCATCTCTCAACAAGCATTCAAGAACAGGTGAGAGAGAGCATATATGTAGACAATAGGCAGCAAAAACAAACTGAATTACCAGAATCTATCCAGAAGGTGGCAATTTTAGGATCGAAATTTCCTACTTGAATTGTCTCTCCAACTGCCAATAAGAGAAAACACGAACCAAGATGTAAGGCAATATAATTAAAAATACACCATAATGTGACAAAAAGATAAGAGCACGACATGTTTGTACCATTGTCTCCAAAGAACTGCCACCATATCTTTCTTGGGCTCCCTTCATACTCAAAAACCCTCGAATAAAAAAATGGGAGATAATCATATCTGGATGCAATGCAGAAACACAATCATTAAAAAGGGCATTCAACAAGGAATGAAAGCACTTTAAGCACATTTCAAGCCCCAGAACTGTGAATTAAAAGAACCAAACTTACGAGCTAGTATGAGCAGTGAGTAGTGATTTAACACAATGCTGAGCTGATCGCCGAGCATGGTCTACATGTTCGACTCGTGCCATGCGGTTATACATCTGTTCAGGGTCATGCATATTTTCAGACTATATAAAAAAAGACTATGAAAAATTTATGAAAAGTATACCTTTAATGGGAATGCTGCTACATCTCCAATTGCAAAAATCCCTGGTATACCTGTCCTGAACTGACCATCAACCTGAGATTCAAAAGTTCCATGTGCATGGATAATAGATGTGAATAAGAAATATCATGATTCTCAGAATTGTAATGGCAATCAAAACATGATTATGCTCATGGGATAATGCCATCATGACAGAATCCCGGAGTATTACACAGATTGGGTAAATCAAACCAATTTCATGCAGAAACAATAACATAAACATGTTCAGATGTTGCAGTGGCTAGTGTATGGGCTGGAAATTTCATTAAAGACAACAAAACAAAGTTGAACCGTGCTCACCTGTATCCCGCCAACACTGTTATTCAACCCCAGCCTTTCAAAGGGACTGACAGCTGGCTTTGCCCCAATACCAATTATTACCTGCAAAATGAAAAGGAAAAAGACATTTATTATATGCTTCCAATTCTTTCTTTTGGTTGGGACGAGGAGGGGTCATGCGCCCTCCATCTTGTCTCTATCCTGGACACATCTTGCTTCATTTTTTATATGCATGTGGATGAATATTATGCCAAAAAAGTGTGAAAGGAATTTAAAGCATAAAACCATCGAATATGTAGCTGAAAACTTGCCGTGTCTGCTTCTATAGTAGACCCATTTTCAAGTTTAATGGAAGCTACATGCCCATCAGAACCGGCTTCTAAGTTCTTGATAGAGGCTCCCTGGTCAACAACATGAGAAAATCAGCATTCCTGCGGTAAGGTTATGATAAGATCATAACCTATGCATATATCTATTTAAAAAAAATTGAGAGAGAGAGAGAGGGTACCTTTATGAACTTAACACCATTTTCTTGATAGAATTCTTCGTATTTTTGAGCAAGTGAAGGAGTGAAAAGCCTTTGCAAAAGATGATTCTCTGGGAATATGATCTTCATCAAAGAACCAAAAAGAAGTTAGATTAAAGTTTACCCAGCCAGATTATCCATGAAAGGGGACTACAAGCAACAGCCATTATTACATGGATACATTGCACAATGGAGACCTAGCAACCCGAAGTAAATATTCCAGGGGTGAGCACAGGTATCTTGTCTTCTACTATTATCTAAAAGGTGATGTTAAAATCAGGAGTAATTTAAATGATCAATGTGATGCACCCATTTTCCAGATGCCAATCAGGCATGGAACATAATTCTGTTCTGTACATTTTTGAAACATTGTTCGGAATGCAACAAATGCAGGAGATAACTTCCAATGGCACAAGAAGTATCAGATGAGAAAAGAACTGCATCAAGTGGTGTTGTACAAAAACAATAAAATGGGAACAATGGCATGTTGAATTTGGATAATCAGATGTCTGAGGATAAATTTGGTTCAAGATGCTAGGATGGGGATGGTTAAAAAAGGAAGCAGCATTAACCAATATTAAAAAAAAGAAAAAAAAGGAGTTAAAACTCATTATAGATGACCAAACTTTTGAAATATTAGTGTATCACAGCCATAAATGAATCCAAATACAATAGAAGCTCTATGCAACATGAGTACATACTGTAGTGTCAAGTTTCCAACCAACAGCAGCGGCAGCTACTTCCATGCCAATATATCCACCACCAACAACAACCAACTTATGTGCCTTCTCCTGAACAAATGGAAAGTTTGTTACAAGGGAAATAGCAGAAGAATGTCACTATTAAGCAATCTTTGAAACAGATATGCAGTTCATAAGATGTAGATTATGAGCTTTGAACATTCAAGCAGAGTTAGCATTGGAGGCGTAAAGCTTAAAAAATTATCACATTATGTCATTGAAAGGGGAAGAGAAAAAAATTCAACTCAACTCAATTAAGCCCCCTTCCCAAAAAAAGACAGTCATTAGAAAGCACGAGCACATTTCTTTTCTGATAACTCAACAAACCATTTGTATCTGTGAGATTTGCAAAACTGATTCAAACTCCTAAACCAAGACATGGTACTAGATACTGAAAATCCCTTGCTAGCTTCATTTGAAATAAAATGCAATGATTTTCAGCCTGTCCAACTGAGAATGAAGACCTTTTTGAAAGGAAGCTAAAGCTCAATCAAGTGGAGACTAAACACTCAATCTTTAGTACAATACAGTGAGGACCAGAACAGGGAGATGAGATTTCAGGAATCCTCATACGATAGTACATTGCCAGGGTCTGGAATTTTCATAATCTAAAAAGCAAAGCAACAATTGAACAGAAATTGAGAACGTAAATTGTCAATGATATAACACAAGCATAATAAAAGCAAAATTACCAAAGATGATATTAATGAGTCAGCATCTGCCACATCCCTTATATAATGAACACCAGGTAAATTTCCTCCAATCTTCTCTGGAAATCTATTGCCCATGCAAAATGGATAGGTTAACTTCAATATTTCATAGAAGACAGAACTGGTAACTAGATCGATTATCAAACAATTGAGAGTACCTGGTGGCAGTACATCCTGTAGCAACTATAAGAGTTCCATACTTGAGCAGCTTGCCTGAAATCGTTGTTGCTGTTTGTTTTTCAATATCAATGCTTGTCACTGGATCTTCATATAACATCTAACAAGAAAAAATAAAAGGGGTTATAAATGTCAAATTGCGAACACTGGAATTATATATATATAAGCATGTGAAAAGTTTGTGATTTGCTTGCCAATCAATTCACTATATTCTAGAACAAAAGGAAGGAAGGGAAATTTTTTTTTACCTCAATTCCTTTCTCTTTATACCAATCTGGAGTTTGCCTTTCCCCACCAGATCCAACACAAGTATGGAAACCCTAAACCATGATATAAACCAGAATATTGTATCGGTGTTTAATATTAACACTAAATTAACACTTAGTAAAGCACTTTTAACAAATATATATGTAAAGACTGCATCAAATAATGTAAGCTAATAAAAACAGTCCACAAAAATGCCTAAATTAGGAGGAATTGTACAGAAAGAAATTGAGTGACAAGTACTTACAGGCAATCGCGCTGGCTTCTTATCAAGTGGAAACAAATATCCTTTAGTCAAAGCTGGTCTTTCATATGGCGCATATGCCTACAACAACACACCAAAGAAGAACAAACACAATGAAATGATAAAATTCACACAAGCTTTTTTTCACTTTCAAGTTAGTTAAATTAAACAAAGGAGAACCTCTTTGGTAACAATACAAAGCCTCCCATCAGCCATTCCATGCTCCACAAAACTCCTCGCCGCATATCCCGCTGCATTTCCACCACCAACAATCACATACTCACGATTTTCATTAGCGAAGGAGGAGGAGGAGGAAGCAGCAACGACGTGGTTTCGGAGGAAAGTTTTGAATCCGATTGAAGAAGAAGAAGACTGGAGAGTTCGATGAAGAGAAGGGGATGACTGTGGACACCAGAGAGACAAGCCGTGCTTAAACGACATCGGATTGGAGGATATACTGCTGCTGACCGCCATTATTAATCTACGTACTGGGAGCGAGTAAATTCAACAAAATAAAAAAATTCAGGTCAAGTAGATGAAAAGGCAAGAGGAAAATTTAGCTGGCTGGCTGGCTAGAGAGAGTTTTCACCTTGAGACATTGGAGATGCTGTGATCGCACTAATTTATACCAGTAGTGTATCAATAAAAATCATAAAACTATTAAGATTTAAGAGAAGACTGGTCTGTGCTGTGCTGTTTGGCTCTAGCAAAGGGGCAAGGGTCATCACTCCAAGATGATACGAGGGTGGGCTAAGAGTATTATTATTCTATTAAATTTTGTTTTATGCAAGGTAGAGTGAGGGGGTGGAGTCACTGACGCGGTCATTGCGGAATGGTTCGTTTACTGTGTCTGGGTGTCATATTTTTTTCTGGCCATGCTCGTCAGTCGTGTCGACTCCTCCAGGTAGTATTTCGTAGAAGAACAGGGTATTGTTAAGGCAGGCCCATTTGGATGGTTTATAGAATAAATCCTGGGCTAAAATTTATTTGGGCTTCTTGCAAATTGTGTTTTGCACTTTTAAAATGGGGCTAAGAGCAGTCTCGTGTGTCTCATCTAAGCTATTCGTGGCCCAGGTTGTATTCTCATCTGTTATGTGGAGAGGTCCCCATCTTCTTAAGACAGCAAAATGATGAGTTGCGAAAAAAAACCGACCAACAAAAGGGCGCGGTCTAGATGCAAAATATTTTTCAACAAAAGCAAGAGAGATATAAATGAAGGCAGAAGAAACAGCAATGTTGGCTTATTAGTTATTGTCAGATTAATTGAGAGTATATTAATTTTTTTCTACTTTCTTACCACTAAATTACTCTTAAATAACATTTGAGCAAACGGTGTCCAAGATGGTTTTAATATTTTTCACTTCCAGACGCTGAATGATTAAATTAACCTTGCAAGTAAAATTTCTTTAATTAATGTTCAAGTTTTTTTTTTATTTTCATCTTGGTTTTATTTCTAAATCTCTGGATTAAATCCAAGCACCTCTTTAATTTATAATTCTTTCATATCTAGTCCACATTCTTTTTATTATTATTTATTTTATTTGAAATAATTTATAAATTAGATTCTTTGTTTTTCAATTTCATTGCTCTTTTAATTTTTTTCATATGTTAATTTTTTTTAAAATAATATTTTTTGTTTTATCTTTTAATATCAAATAAGTTAATAATTGGCTTCTTAATTGAGTTTAAGTCTAGGATTTCACGGATTACAAGTCTTCAAAATTAGATCAAATTTAAAAGATTTGTGTAAGGTTGTTTTTTTTTAAAAAAAAAATCTCAAATATTTTTCAATTTAATCCTTTGACATTTGTTTTTTTAGTTTTATCTTTTAATATTTATTTAATTGGAGTTTTGGCTCCTTTTATTTTATTTTTATTTGCTTTCTATGAGATTTTTCACTGATTTAAAAAATAATTCAAGGTATCTCAAGTCTTTTTATTTTTCATCCTTTTTATTTTTAATTGTATTATTAATTAATCAAGTCTTAGATTTTCCCCCCTTTTCTTTAAAAACATTGGTATTAACCGAATCTCAATACACAAATACTGATGCCTATTTATTTGATAAAAACTGGAAAAATATATTAAAAGAAGAAGAAGAAGAAGAAGCCAAAGGAACCAGCAAAGGGCAGTGTTCGGACAGGGACAGATTCGTTTATGGCAACGCCAAGACACGCTACCTTTTTCTCTCTCCAAACACACAAGGGCAGGTATATATTTATTATTCACATGAGAAATGTAGGTCGTTGGATGCTTTTATTTCAGTGAGATTAGAAGCTTACCTGAAAAAAACTTTTGTTTTTCTTTTTGCTTTTCCTTCTATTCGTTGAAAATATTAATTAAGTAGTGGTGTATAGAAAAGCCATGCAATTGTCTTAAACGACACATGTCAGCAAATGCATCATGTGAGAATTCCTGGAAAGTGTATTTTTGCTTCATGGAATAGATTCTTAGGCAGAACTGGCCCTATTTCTAAAACTGATGGTAACCAAAGGGATGTCGTGAGGATGTGGAAACGTTTGGGCATATTCTGATTCCCGAAATTGACGAGGAGTTACTGTAACTCTTTTAACTTGCCACTGTTTTTTTCTTCAAATGTGGAAATACAAGATTAAAAGATGGATGGACTGGAAGAATCTTTTCTAAAGATAGAATGACTTTTTGGGTTCTTCGTCATGAATGCTGACAATGCTTGTATGACTTTCTTCCTCCATTGTAGCCTCGATAAGGAGCACAATGATGTATAGAGAGCTTTTTTAATCAATTTCGGTAACAGCTCAGGCCTTGCATTTGCAAAAACCAGAATCTACTGCTTATGCACACATGAGACTTTTTTTAATTGGAAGGCGATCATGATCCAGTTTGCAGGGGGATGGCCAAATAGAAAATGTTTGAGACATGGCTGAAAAAGGATGAGAGAAACGGAGGAGCGTGTGGGAGAGAGAAAAAATGGTAACAGTGAATGGCTCACATGAATTTCAACCATCCTGTCATATTGACAAGTCAAACAATCGGGAAGCAGGGTGAAATCCTACAATGGCTAAGCTTTTTGTGAGTTGGTTTTCTCATGTGCTGATGGTGGCTAGCTTGTCATGCACAGAGTGGACTAGTTTTAGTTGTAGGCCTGGCGCTTGAATCTGTCTTGTGCATTTTCTCTCTCTATACAAAAGGATCAATCTAATCAAGTTGTCAAGGATGACAGAGAGAGAGAGAGATTCCAAACGAGAAGGAGAAGGTGGAAGACATGATATCAGTTCCGTTCACATTTGTCTCTTTTATGAGTTTCACTGATAAAGTATTCACCTACCCCTTTTCCTTTCAAAAGCTTTGGCAACGAGGGCAAGATAAATCAAACAAAGAAATTGAGATGATCATGAAGTGATTCTTTTCTTCTCTGGCACGTCTTCCATGTTGAGGAGCAAAGCAGATCAGAAATGGAGAGCATACAACAGTGTAGATCAAATAGCAAAACCTCAGCCATGGAATTTACTGCGTTTTAGAGCAATGCTAATCCCCTTATTGAGGAGATTTACACCGCGAAAGGAGATTGCAGCAACATCATTCCATAAAACAACAAAACCCAGCTAAATTCGACCTGTTAAAAAATCAATATTCCAGTGCTGTAATTTGCCTGCCCTGATAAGAAAACCGGAGGATCAATTCATCCATTTCCAAAATCGAAAGAACTGCCAACGCAACTCGTCTATGAAATACAAAATCAAACCTTAATTAGTGCTATACATTTCTTTCAAACAAAACAACCTGTACTCAACAAAATAACAAATAAAGCCAAGAATAAAAAAACACAAGACATTTCACATTTAGAAATGCATGCTAGACCTCTATACTTGGGGCGTTGAAGCCGTATAATCTCCAGGAAAGAGAAGGAGAAGGAGAAGGAAACCCTGTATGAATATCCACTTTGAGGTTCAACACATGTCCATGTTCATCTACCCATGAACAAGTTGAACCTGGAATCATAAAAATACCTAAAATTTTCAAACTTTCAAGACCCTATTTTGCGTTAAGTTCAGACGCACATTATATTATAGGTTGAGAAGCTTTCCCATTATCCAACAGATCAAGAATCTCTGTCCTGCTCCTTACAATCCTATGAAACAATTCTCTAATCTGCTGCTGTAAAGGCATCAACCCTTCCTCCATTCTCTGGCAAATCTCCGCCAGCTCCGCCACCTGCGCAGCCACTTCCTCCAATTTCTCAGCCTCCGCAGGAAATTGGAATCCATCGGCAAATTCAATCAAACTCTGCCCCAACTTCTCCATCCTTTGCATCTCCTCTAGCAATCCAGCTGACCCTTTTTTCTCTTTCCTTTTCCATTCTTCTCCAATCTTCTCCTGCATCCCAATTATGCTATGTGCCCACCCAAATTGTTTTGGAATCTGAAAATGTGTTGGCAAACCACTCCTTTCTTGACATGGAATTGCAGCTACAAGAGCCCACATCACAAAAACCATAACACTACTCATTATATAAACAGGCTGAGCCAGTCCCGTTGATTCCCCACCTCTTGGTACCGCCAAATTAGAACACATAGACTGAATTTGTTTTGCAGCAGACCAGTTTTTAGCCACAACCATTGATGAAGATCTAAAAGAACCGTGAGTAGCTCGGTCCTTGTGATTACCCCCACTGTTACTTCCTCTCCTTCCAAAAGACCAAGTTCTCTCTGCATACCTTGAATGATTATTCTCTTTATCATCAGTTGTCAAAGCAGACATCAAAGCGCCGAGAGCCTTTCTAGCTCGCTTAACTTGACCATCACCAATCGGTTTCAGCTCTAAAGCAGAAACAACAATCTCAGCCAATTTTTGATATTGACGGATAGAATCAACCCCACCAGAAACGGCATTACAAATATCAAGAACTTTCACAGTACGTTCCATAAAATCAATAAGTAAACGATCCAATGGTGGTTTAGGTATTTGAGAAGGGTCACGGCCCATAATCAAAAGAGCTTTGAATTCTGCCTCGCAGCACAGCAAAACATCAACTAGTTTTCTTAGCCAAGAAATTGAGAGAAATGTCTCACCGGAGAAAGGAGAATCGTCAGGAAGCGATAGTAAATCAGCAAAACGATCACCTGTATGTCTTTGAAAAAGCTCCAGGTCTTCTAGTTCTTGTTCATGGTTACCATCCATGGCAATCACTTGGCTTCTTCGAATGCTGATTCTGCCAAGAAATGATTGCTGGTGTTCTGTAACAGGCATCTTTAATGTTTTATTACGATGATTTGAAAAACAAAACAAAACACAAGACAAGTGATGATGTTTTTGTTCTTGTTTTTATGGTTTTCTGATTTGAACTGGAGATTGGTGGTAAGGGGTAGTGCTTGTGCTTGTGTTTCTTGTGGTGGGAGGGGAAAATGGTGGAAGAGAGGAACAGGTCAAAGAAGCAAGAGGCTTTTTTTTGTAAGACAGCGCAGCAGTAGTTATATACGAGGGAGTGGATGGTTTTACGGCTTCTGTCTTGGACCAGACCGTTTCTTCTTCTTCTTCTTCTTACGGAGGCTGACTCGGTTGGAGCTTTCCAAGGAATTGTTTTTTTCGCCTGCGTTGCCCACAATTGTTGGCTGAGCTCCTATAAAATGGTAACGTTTTAAAGTGGGAATAATTGGTATATAAGGAAAGGGAAATGAATGGCTATGTGAGTTGAATTTGTACTGGTTATTTTTTGAGAAATTTAATTTAAAATTTGAGGTGCTCGAGTAAATTAATAAAAATAATTAATAATTGAATAACTCAAGAGGGTATTTTACGCACTCCTTTCTTATTAAATATTTCTGAATTTGAATTATTGTCGCTTTTTTACCATTGGCAAGCATAATAAAAGCAAGGATATTTTTTATTTTATTTTTATAAAAGTCGCTTTATTTATAACATGGAAAAATGCCTTAAACTTTGTAGAATGCCGATATATTTTGCACATCAAATAATTAAACTAGCAAGTATTTATCTCTCTCTCTGGTATATCATTTATACTGCACCGACTCTGTTTCTTTTTACGGCGTTGTTGTCAGCATTCCCCTAGAGGGAACCACGAGCAGATAATTAACAGGTCTTTTATGGAGAGAAAAGGAAAGGTTGACGGAATGTATGCCGTCGCCATTTTCATATCATATTATTCCAAGCCACTGCAGATCAGAACCCATTTTGCTGTTGTCATCGATCATAAATAATTGTATAAATCTTCCGTGATACAATAAATTGATACTGGCAATGGATTAACATCCGAGGGAGAAGGAGAATATCACCCCATCTTTTTATGAATTTAGTGACTTTTTTTTAAAGAAAATAGGATAATATTATAGAGATATTGTGAAAATAAATATGTAGTGGATAATGGAGATTATGAGCCTTCTTGGTTGAATGATTCATGGTCTATTTATAGTACACTAGTACATTTACAGCAAAGTTGTTAATTTTGTTCTGTTCCGGCTGGAATGACCGGAACGTTCTGTTTCATTAAGAAAACTGACACAAAACGACGTCGTTTTCGTCTCGGTTTACATTCCGGTCCATTCTGGAAATTCCGGCCAAATTCCTGCCGGAACGTCTCGGTACTGTTCCGAGTGTTCCGTTCCGGCCTCAAAATCTTTTTTTTTTTAGATTATGATTAAAATTATTTTGATTAACCTATTGTTGTGTTTATGAAGTTTGTTTGATTTTGTGTTTGTATTGTATAATTTAAAGTTAGTTTATCTTGAATTTTAATTATACTTGTTAAATTAATATTTTAATTATATATATATATGAACAGTACAATCCCGAAACGGCACGCTGAAACTCTCCAAAACAGGAACGTTCCATACCAATAAAAAAACCGGAACGGTGACCGGAACAATATTGACAACCTTGGTTTACAGAGATAAGGGGTTAAAATATAATACTGTCTCGTATTATTAAAAATATTAAATATCTATTTACAGAAAATCGTGGCGTAGATATTTTGAGCCTGAGAGACTGGAGTCTGTGTACATCTAAACTTTGGGGCAAAGAATGATTTATCCTGAAAATAATAAAATCATTACAACCGCGGATAAATATATGAAAAACAAGAGGTAGAAGTAAGAGGCGTCCTCTGACCGGGTCATAGACTCTTTCTCTCTTGACTCCCTACTACGCGACCACACGATCAACTTTGCTCATCGAGCGTTTTTACTTGTTAGTCACTGCTGACCGTCCACCTCATCACTCAGCCCACCAGCTAATCTGATAACGTGTTTTGACGATGATATATCTTTTATTTTTTATATATAAATGGTGATGATGTTAATCGAAGTGCATCAAGTTGCATCTGGTTTTGATTTGATTATTGTTTTTATGGTCCAGTCACGTCGTCATCACGGTGTTGCATACAGGCCATGTATGTTGACCCTAGCTTGCGAAAAATGCAAGACTTTTCTTTCTTATTGCTAGGGTTTTTTTAAAAAGAAAAATATATTTAAATTAATATATTTTTAAGTTATTTTATTATAGCAAGGTTAAAAATAAATTTTAAAAAGTAAAAAATAATTATTTCAATATTCCAGGTATCTGCACCTTTGTATATGTCTCTAACTTGTGAATTGTTTTCCTCAATATCACACAGATTGAAATCAATGAGGAAGCAGAACGTTTGATGGCAAACAAGGATCTCTATGATGCAGTTGTGAAACTAAGAGTTGATCAGGTTTTTGTTTTCGGTGTCATAGCAATTCTTGATCATGTCCATGGATGGAAAATCAACACGGTGTCCACACAGAGCTATACTTTTTACCGCATTTTTTTTATATAAAAAAGTCAAATTAATGGCTTTTGTCTCCTGGAAGCGAACTCTGACAGGTCGTCCAATCTTCTTTGTTCTAGTTTTGTTTTTTGTTTAAATGGATAAGTTGGTTCGCTTTGTACGTCTTTCACTGCATAACTGCCGTCGTTATGAAAAGCTCTGATGATTTCTCCATGAATATGGTTGCTATTATGCCTAATACACTTATTAATTAACTGCCTATAGCAATATACACAAAAAAAATTATATTGTTTTTTTATGTTTTATATCTACTTAATTTATCATCTTTGATTAGAACATGTAATAGATTAAAACTTAGTAATCTATGATATCTTAATGATATCAAATATAAGAAGCACTTACGCAATGAGTTTTTCAACAAATTATATAGAATTATTATAGGAGCCACTTCAATATACATATCATCTAATAAATATTTATATGTTAATTATAGTTCTTCTACATCCTATGAAAATAACTGTTTATCTATATATATATACACACACACATATATATACGCCAATATTAAAATTTTTAATTAATATCCGGTCCTGACAAAATATTAACTGAGAATATTTGAAAATAATATTTTATTGTAATAAAAATTCTATAATTAACAAAACTTTATAATTTTTATTGTAAGCTTTTTTTTTCTTTCAAAAAAAAAAAATTTATTCTAGATTTATCATTAAATATTATATTCATTAATAGCAATCACTTCTAGCCTATCGTTTAATGAAATTAACTTTAAAATCCCCATCAAGACAGAATATCTACCAAAAAAAATAATCGACGTTATTCTAACCTGAGACCATGCTCGGCCTGGATAAAAATGAAGGCCTGAGGTTGGTGGTGCTAGACAGCGACACACTTGGCAACTGCTTGTAGATTTATGGAAATTGGCCGGTTGGTGGTGCTAGACAGCGACAAGCTTGGCAACTGCTTGTAGATTTATGGAAATTGGCCGGCCTAGGCTTCGATCGTTACAGGCACAACAATGGAAACCCTACGATAAAAGAATGCAAGATGGATTGATCGTGCAATCACAATCTACTAATCTCTTTGGCAAATCTCCCTCCCACTCCCTCGCTCACCAGCATTACATTACCATAATTAGCGTAAATTGTGGCAATAAACTAGACAAAACAATAAAAAATAAAGTGACCAAAGAAGAGGAACGGTGTCTTTCTCGTAATTCCCCTTTTTTTTCTAGGAGATGATGCGTGTACGGACAAATCAAGCCGACAATGGGATGAAGTCTAGAGTTTGAAAAGCGCTTTAGGTATCGGGGAACCAATGGTTTTTTTTGGAGCAAGTTTACTATTATCTTTTTGTTTTTCAGAGATGCTTTACCAATTAAAGAAAATATTCACTGGTCTTAGATGGGCCAATTGCAGGGAAATTCCTCCGATTCGGGAAAATAAACGACGCTGCTTTAGGTTGGAAAATGTGTTGGATTGGCCCAGCTACAGAGAGTGGGCACCCTATGAGATATTCATCTCACAATGGGCTATATTGTGGGCCTTCAGGCAGAGTTTCACTTTCATAAACCGGGGGTTTCATTGTCTAGCCCAGCTCAAATAGAGACCATGACGTGGATATCTTTGTCTTTGTCACTGCAAAATTCACAATCAATAACATGTTGGAAAGAATGGATATGATTTACATGCAGCTATATAGAACCAATTAACAAGCCAAGGCCGATAGATTCGCTGTTCTCGGAAAACGGCAGTATACATGGACCTACTCTGATGATGCTACGGTTCCTTTCCAATCACTTTCGGAAGCACCAAAACATGGATTGAAAAACATACTCGACCCATAAATATGCCCACAACAATGCAAAGAGCCCAGAACATACTACTCAGAATCCTGTCGAATGAGATGGTTTTGTTCTCTCTCCAGTACTGTTTATATTTGTTGTTTCCGGTCTTATTTGCAGCCGAGTTTGTTAAACTTGGAAGCAAGTTATAAAATATTGATGTCGGAGAAAGGAAATCAGATCTAAGATATGACGTAAAGTATATCAATTGGCCACCTTTAGCCTTGTTATTTAATCTGTGACGCCATTTTTACAATTTCTAGCAAGCAAATGGTGGGGGCAGGAGCGAGGGATGCGAAGTCGGAGTCCCATAGGAGGATGAACGGAAGGGAAAAGATGAGCACCATATGAAAAGAAAGGGGTCCGTATAAAGATTCATGGTGGGGCATGAGTGGAGAATTACCACAAATTAAATAGATGATTATATTAAGATAGAACAGAAACCATGGGAACACATTAAAGCAAAGAGCTCAAGGTAGAGTCTTTCCATCCATGATTAATAACTTAACCAACCACGATTTTAAAGGCCAAGTCTCAAAGTATTTCTTGCTAACGGGCACTTAAATTCTAAACTGGTAGGCCCTGTGCCACTCCATTGCTCCTCCTTAAAGCTAAGTATAATCATTCCCCCCTTTTCAATATCGCTCTGAAGAGTCTCTCTTTTAAAAATGATTTCTACATTACTTTGAAAGTTTTAGCTTGCGATCCATCCAAGCAAAAGTCACTCTCTTATTTTCACATCAAATATGGTGGATGAGTTGCATCAATCAACAGAATACTACCCTCGCTTTCAATCTCTGCGAAATCTCTCTCTCTCTCTCTCTCTCTCTCTCTCTCTCTATATATATATATATATATATATATATAGTTGATCCATCTACGTATAGCAACGTTTAAAACACCATACCAAACTATACAAAGATACCTACCAATTTATGTTTGTAACTAACATGTGAACTTGGATGTGTCACTCGATAAAGACCTTGTTTATCTAATACGGGTGTATTGGAATAAAATATAGAGTATTTCAACGGTATTATGGCATGTACGCATGGACAATACCGTACGTGTTCAGTAGCAATCCGAGACTCTCTCTATCTATCTCTCCCTCCCTCCCTCCCTCCCTCCCTCTCTCCCTCTCACCCACACAATAATGTAATCTCGGACAAAAATGGTGGATTTAAGAGGAACAAACGGCTTTCACATGTTTTCGGGCCTTCAATTTCCTCGGCCGTGAATTCAATGATTTACCGTATCAATCACAAATTTTATTTTTAATATTTTAATTTTGAATTCGACATTAATATTAACAAGGTGTAGCATGATGCTTCAGAAATTATATTGTTGAAATAAAAAATTAAGTGATATTCATTTGATATGGAGTTTGGTGAATTACAAAAGTAAGAAGCATGCGTGTGAGATATTATGGCACATTTTTTCCGTGAGAAAATTTTAAAGAGCTTGGATCAAAACAGTTTTAATTAATTTATTTGTGTAATAAAAAAACCATCTTACGATGGAGTCAATCTTAGCTTATGAATTGTAACTCAACTGATATCAGTACCCTTTCTTCCTTCAAAAGCTTTCTAATTTATATATATATATATATATATATATATATATATATATATATATATATATATATATATATATATATATATATATATATATATAACCATTTCTAGATGGTAATTGGCCTAGTCATAAACCATATCCATACACTACTGCCCATTTCTTTCTTCACAGATCGAAATTTCGTCCCTATCTCAACGGAAAGAATTACACAAAACTTGTATATGGACGATGAGCAGATTCAGTATACAAATTTAGTTAATTTCTAGTATAAAAGAAGAAAACACATTTAACTGAGAGTTGAAAAGTTATTACACGTGTTTAAATGAAAAGAATACACTGTTTTGATATTTGTACTCAGTAACTCTTCAAATTGAGAATTGGGAAAATTCTTGGATCTAAAAATTCAAATCTCAACAATTCCTTCCAAAAAAAAACAAAAAAACATCCCATTAACCTATATAACCTATTTTTCAACAAAAAAAATAAAATTTTAATTGGAATGAAAGCTCAAAATCCAACCAAATTAAAAAATAATAATTTAGTTCTAATATTTTGAAACTCAATGTCAGACATGGAATTCTCTCTCCTCTCTCTAGACCTAGGGACAAAAGCACAAAACAAATGAAGTATGAGACCTAAACAAAAATCCAAGAAGGGACCAAGGTTTAAAAAAGAAAAACTAAGGAGTTAAAGTGTATATGTACATATATTTTGAATATTAACATGAAAGAAGCTTTAATTTTATCAATGTCAACTTTAATTCCTGTTTTTTTTTTTATATATAATTTTGTTATTTACAATAATTTTGAAACTTTCCAAGTTAAGATCAACACACAGCATTCAATCTCGAGAGATAACCATACAATACTCAGGGAAAGAGATTACACGAAATCCAAAGATAATAATAATATAAAAAAAACTCAGAGATTGATTTCAGGGATTAAATTGAATATAAATTAAGTCCAAGGACCAAAATGGATCGAAAGCAAAATCCTAGGAATTGAGAACGATTTCATGGACGATGAACAATGCTAAGAACAATGAATTATGACAGGGTGAATAGCAGGAGAAACTACAGGTTTTGTCTTAGTTTTTTTTATGAATTAATTTATACGATTCAAATTCAAATTAAAAAAAAAAAAGAATCATGATTACATTACAAGAAATGTAGAATCTATTCACGAGCTCAGGTCTTATCAAGAAGTTGCTGTAATTAACCAACAGCCAATTAGATTGAGTGATGTTAACCATATATATTACGTATAGACGTTGTTCCCACACAATTAGCATAGAATTTTCTTGTTAATTAAGCGAGAGGACAAAACTTAGTCAAACTGATTTAAGTGTATTAATTAGACCAACTGCATTACGATAAAATCACAAGTCCTTCTCGATGTTCTTATATTTATTTTTATTAAAAAAAAAAAATTGCAAGCATGAGCTGGAACTCATATTAATGCTATTTTCGTAGGAATATGATATCAATTCATGTGTTACGTGATGAGACCGTCACCAATATTTATCAAAATGATTGAGGGATATTAGAGGTCTTTTCTAGAATAGTTAATATGAATAAATTATAAGTAAGTGTTAAGGGAAATCAAGATTAAGTGATCTGATCATTTTCATGAGGTCTCTAGATGTCCCCTAACTAATCAAGAACAGGCCTCTCTAGTTATAATCATTCCTTCTGTTAATAATAATAATAAAATACATGAAGAATAACTTATTTTAATTACTTCAATGATATAATATTTAAATTTTTGGTAAAAAGCTATAATATTTGCAAAAGCAATTAATATATTACATGGGATATATGCCGATTGGAGCACCTTTGATTAATTAATTATATATACACACGTGTGTACACACACACATGTATGTATCTATATATACGTCTTCTTAATTATAAAATCTAATACTAGGCGTATGTTTATACACTATAGAAAGACTGGGATTACTGAATATTAATTACATATATTTATAACCATCATATTCCTAAAAAAGAAAAAAAACAAGAAATTTACAGTAGCCACTTAACGCTGGAATAAGGTTCCCCAAAGGTTAACGCCTCTCCTTACTCCCCTAATGCGTCACACTATGATTGGGATTTACATGATGGGACCATGGCAAGGGAACATTAAAAAACTTTCCTTGAGAAAGAAAGAAAAAAAAGAAATAGCAAGGTCTGGGAAACAACCGGCAATGTCTTTAGGGTACGTGAATTTTGGTTACGTAATACAACTCTAAACTATACGTAGAAAATAGTAAAACACGGACACAAAACCGTGCGAGAATAAGAGCTGATGGAATGTCGTTTTAGGGTTAGATGAATATCTGGGTCCCTTTGCATGGACCCCCATCTTGTTTCGATCCATGTCGGCTCATCCTTTACCTGAGTTACTTTTAAATGGGGAGAGAGGGATCAATCGTTCTTGCCTAGCACCTCCCCCCACCACGAAAAAAAAAAAAAAAAAAACAGCTAAAGAAACTAACCAAATTAAGTACTCAAAGACACACTAGAGGAAGAAGAGATCAATATCATAAATATGGGTCACCATTCTTGCTGCAACCAACAAAAGGTTAAGAGAGGGCTGTGGTCACCTGAAGAAGATGAAAAGCTCGTCAGATATATCACAACACATGGCTATGGATGTTGGAGTGAGGTTCCTGAGAAAGCTGGTACTTGTCTCTCTGGCTAGCTCTCTCTCTTTTAAGACTTTGTTTCTTGTTATTTATTTATTTCCCCCGGTAATTACGCTTTGTGCTTGTTCAATACAAGTATGTTAACTATATTCTCTTCTTTGATTTTGCTTAACATTTCAGGGCTTCAAAGATGCGGCAAGAGTTGTCGTTTGAGATGGATTAATTACTTGAGGCCTGATATAAGAAGAGGGAGGTTTACACCAGAGGAGGAGAAGCTGATAATTAGCCTTCATGGTGTTGTTGGAAACAGGTTTTGCTATGAACTTTATGCATTTGGCATTTGCAGCTAGCTACAAATTTTGATACATAGAGATTAATAATAGCCTTTGAAGTGGACTCCATAGAGTTCAATAATTAAGTCTTGCAATGAAGCGACTTCTTATTTGATACAATTTTTCAAAAACAAAATATGATAAGTACTCTTAAAATAATCTTGAGAATTCATTTCTCCTCTTGTTTTTGGTGTTTATGGGAGGAGTCTATTCTTTATTGATTCTTTAATGAAAACTTGAAAATTAAGCACCCATAATTAATTAACGTTTTAAATCGTTCTTTAAGCGCCCATCAACTGCATTATGGGAGACGTTGAGAAAGCAATTTCAGAGGTTGTAATGTACGTTTTCAGTTGAAATTAATACCCGCCTACGCTATGCATAGCACTAACTCGACACCATTGCTTTAATCCCCCCTTCTGTTTCTGTAAGATAATTAATTAAATAATGCTAATTTTAGTTCAAATACTTGATTCCCTAAACTGACCAGAAAATTTAACTAAATGAATCGCTTCGTATATTGTTTTGTAATTTATGTTTAATCTATAGTTTTTTGATAGATTTTATAATATGCACAGTTGCTTGATTGTAGATGGGCTCATATAGCAAGTCACTTGCCTGGAAGAACAGACAATGAGATAAAGAACTATTGGAACTCTTGGATTAAGAAGAAGATACGAAAGCCTTCAACATCTCCAGCCATAACCAATGCAACTGCTGGTACCGATCATTCAAATATACATTATGCTCCAAACCAACTAGATTTAGGGCATCAAGATTTGACAACAAGGACACAAATTCAAGAAACCCTATTTTCATCTTCTGCTCCCTTATTTATGTTTGACACGAGTACCTCGCTTGATGGAATAGCGGATTGTAGTGTGCGTGGTGAGGTTTTTCCTGATTCGGTAAGCTTGAACACAGAAACTTGGAATTCAAACCAGCACCATCAAGTTCAAGCAGTACTGCCCCCCCAAGCAACTTTTAGCATTGGAATGGATACAAATTACTTGCCACCATTGATTGACAACATGATGCCTATGGAAATGCAATCCTGTAGCATGAACGAGGAAGGGGAGATATCATTGGATTGCTTACAAAGGCAAGAGTTGAATATTGAGTGGGTTGAATCACAGCAATGCTCAAACTTTCTTTTTTGGGATAACGTTGAAGAATCGGTACTTGGTGGAGCAGAAATTGCACCAAATTCATCTAGTATGGGAGCTGCTACATTCTCTTCTTTCCCTTCAACTCTATAAGATATTTATGATGGTGAAAACACCCCCCATCTCTCTTCTCTCTTGATCTTTCTATAGAGCTTTCAGAATGATTCAGGCTTTTGAAGACAGTTTTCTTTTTTTCTTTTTATACATTTTTTTCCTTTCATTTCTACCCCCTTTTAGCTTGCAGAGGTGAGTTTGTGAAAATGTGAGGAAATGAAAGCATATAACTGCGTAAGAATTCTTGCAATCTTGTTTCGATTTGGGAACAGATCAGAGGAAAGAATAAAGGGAAATGCAACGAACCCCAGCAGAGTTTGATCGTGATGGTGATGTTAATGAGTGATTTTTTTCTCTCTCCACTTTTCCTGATTTTTGAATAATATTTCTGATGGATTTCCATGTACATTACTCATGACAAGCTAATACATTGAGAAAAATAAATAAAGAGAGAGCTTGACTACGTGGGGTTTTATTTATATTCGGGTGATTTGGTCAAATTAATCTTGGTCAGACTTAGTAGATTTACATTCAAGGATTCCTTTTTTTTTCTTCATGAAGATATCGTTTTATTTTTTTAATGTTTTTATATAAAATAATATTATTTTATTAAAAAATAAAACGAAGTGAAATCACAGATCAAATAACTTTAATCATATAGCATAGATTATCACTTTCTATTGTGAATTGTAGCACAAAGTTTATTATATCTTTCACCGAATCTGTTTAGTGGTACTCTGCCAGGTATCAGATTATATATATATTGTTAATAAGTCTCTTGGAAATGTTGGCCAATGTAAATATAATTAGTGCATGCATGTGAGGGCTTACCCATAAAAATGTCCACCATTTTAACAAAAAAAAGCTTAAGATTATTGAGTTATGAATTTAGCTTATATATGACGGGTACCTCAATTTTCTCACTCGTTTTCAATATGGAGTTCCATGTTCACCAAACAAATCTCCTCTTCGTGTGTTCGATCACAACTCCCTTTCTAGTAGATGGATTTAAGAATTTGAGTGTGATAATCATCATCCGATCGAGTACTGCAATGCCATCAAGCACTCGCGACTCTTGTAGAAGCCTGCTCATCCAGGAGCCCACGCATACCCTCTACTCCCAACCCAGAAGCCATGCATGATGAATTTTCTATCCTGCAGTACTTTATCAAGGCGTCCAACTATCTCTTCTCTTAACTTTTATGATCACGAGACAATAACCATGAAAATCAATCCACGTTAATGGACTTGAATTCAGAAACTCATACCATTCTGTTATATCCATCCATCTTAAATATAAATTCAATTTGAGATAATCAATAACAATTATTGACAGTAGATTAGTGATATTAATACATAATTACAGGAAAACTTTTAACTAAATCGATTATACGTATACGCTTGCTTGATCAGACATCTTTCAAAACATAATTACAGGAACATATATATATATATATATTGATGACGCCGTCCTATCAGTTTTCTTTCAGAAAAGATAACTTTCATAACCATGGTTATCCTGAAATACTCCTCGATCGTGTTGAAGGACAAACATTAATCACCATGCATCCTTCAAATTTTGCAGTCCTGCAATATATATGCCAGTGATTCCATGTCATGTTTTCTGTTGCATGGCTCATTTACAAGGTATGAGGTCATATATAACTCTCAATCTTAAGAGAAGTTTGCTTTCAATGTCTTTTCATCATCATTTCTCCCATATTCAGTGTTTAATCAGTACTGTGTCATAACTGCAACATCCGATAACAGTTGTCATAATAATTATAGAACAACAATGCAGCAACAGCATTGATAATAATACCCAGGCTACTTAATAATTGTACGAAGTAAGTGATTTTTCAGACTTATTTATGCAACTAACCACCATCGTTTCTTAAAACCGCTTTTTTTTCTTAGTTTTTTTATCAAAGCAACAAAGTTACTCCATGTCAAGTTAAATGGCCACTTATTTAGGAACACGAGCTCATTTTATCAGCTCAAGCAATTAAATGGCCACCTTTTTTTTTTTTAATTATTATCATCATCAAATTTTCATTACTCTCCATTTTCTCTTTCTTTAGAGAGTTCGAGTTGATTTTCTAAGCTAGTTTTTCATTTGAAAGGCACATAAAAGAGTCTCGACTTGTGTCTTTGTTATGCTGGGACCTTTGCCCCTTCTTGAAGCAATTAAATTAAATGATATTTGATATAGGTCGCATGCAAATTGAATAATAACAATAAATCAATACACATGGCTATAATGAAATCATGTATGCTGAAATTAACGAATTTTATTTCACGATGATGCTCTTGCACTAAAATTAACCTGCTATATCTCGCTCTTAAGGAATTTGTTATGATTAAATGCTTCTGAATTCGATTATTTTGGCAAACATTAATTTTTCATTTGCAATTCCCTTTTATTTTTTTAGATTATCCCCCTCAATTAGGCCGGCTTGCTTGTTTACAGAATGGATCAGTTTACCGAGGCGAAGATGTCGCAATTATTAAGAAAATGGATTGATGTATAGATAAATAAAATTGTGTTAAGACAAGGAAATTGAGAAGACATCCTGACCTAAGGCAGGAAATCACTAGTTCCCTCGGTCTCATCATAGATGTCCCCTTTTGAAGTATACTATATTTTGCCTAGCTTGTTACTTTTCTCCATTTTATATTATTTAAGAATTTAACAAAATCTATGAAAAACATTAGCTTTAAAATTTAAATTAAGTGTATTTATTTGATGATACAAGTATTCTTATTTTAGCTCCTGAGGTAGTCATGATAAGTTTTTCCTTTTTAAATGATTTTAAAAAACGCTCTAGATAGGTAAAAAAATAATGTTCAAATTCAATCTGGTTTCTAGAGCATGTTAATATTAGAGGAGTGAATTATAATTTTCACGCCAACTTTTCTATGTTGGTCATCCTTTTAATTTTATCTCTAGCCAACAAATACAAAACCAATTGGCTATTACCTTTACGACTGAAGGACTCAATTGATGGAAACCAAAGTTAATGTCGGTTCACTCAAGATGATGTCTGCATTGTTTATGAATTAATGGACACTGTTCTTCCTCAGACTATTCGCCAGGTTTGGCACTGAATGATGATCGGTGCTGTAAGGTTTGGCACCAAGAACAATGTTTTGGCTTTATATCTTGCAACTGTTTTAGTGTGAAACTCGATAGCTTATCTAAGTTCTTGCTTGTTGTTTTATTAGACTTTCTGATCACATAGTTCATAGTGTGAAGTTTTTAGTCTTTCTTTTGATAAAGATCACAGCAGCAAGAGTACCATAATAATGATTAAAACTTGGGGATGCTATCCTCAACTTATTGCAGTATCAACTGCTTGGCTTTGTGCAAATAAATTCAACGAGAACATCTTAAACCAGTGGTAATCTTTATAAATTAGGTTTCCACTCTCCTTTCTGGTGCTTTTTTGCACAAAGATAAATGAATGCTTGCGTGGACTAAGCAAATGTATGTTAACGAGTTTCTTCTGATTCTGCCATGTTGCTTAGTGTACGGAAGGATAAATAGCTACTGGGCTTGAAAAAAATCGTTACATACTCTTTAGTCTAGAGTAATTAATAAGAATTCCAGCTTACATGGATGCTGTAGGCAAATATAGAGTACTTTTGATTTCTGAAGTTCAGAGAAAATAAAGCACCGTCTTCATCTAAAGTCTTTCACTGTGACAATGATGAAATTTGAAGTCATTTGTCAAGATGTTGAATTTGTGTACTGTAACATTACCTGTGTCAAAAACTGGAAAAAAATAATTTATCGTATTGAATTTTAGGGTCTACATGCCATGACTTGCTCAAATAACATTGACTTTGACATTGCATGTGGGATTTCATAGATTCCCAATGAAACCTTTTGCAGTACTTCTTGTATCAGCTTTTATGAGGATTGAAATATGAAAGCTCTGCCAATGTTCTGCATCGTGATCTTAAGCCCAAAAATTTGCTTCTAAATTCTAATTGTGACCTTCAAATTGGGTTGGCAAGGACAGCATCAGAAGCAGATTTCATGACTGAGTATGTGGTCACTCGTTGGTACAGAGCACCGGAGTTGCTACTCGGCTGTTCAGAGTACACGGCTGCAATTGATATTTGGTCTGTTGGTTGCATACTTGGTGAGATTATGGCTAGAGAACCTTTATTTCCAGGGAAAGCTCATGTTCATCAGCTAAGGCTTATCACAGAGGTATGCCTTTTAGGCCTCGCGTGTAGTTATTTTGGCCGCGACATCGTGTAGACCATTTCATGCACCCATATAGGTTCCATGGTTCAGCTGTACTAGAGTGAAGACCAATCTGGTTTAATTCCCCTCCACCCCTGCCACCTCCCCCCTCCTCTGTATTTCTCTTTTCTTAGAATCCTACTTTGATTATAGCTTGATATAATGGTTCCACTCTTTTGTTAGATTTATTAGTAATGGATGTGTCGATTTAGATATGAAAAACGAACACCAGCATTCTCTGTCCTTGGTGGCTTGCCTACTGTCATGAGTCCCAGGACGCTTTGATCTCATTGTCTGGAAAGAAAAACAGATGATTGGTTTTTAACATGTTGTTAAAGCCATCATGCGAAGCACCAAACTCTGTAGTACTAAATTCTTATTCCAGAAAAAATAGAATTGTGAAAAGAAAATTTGGTTATTTATTTAGTGTCCCTACTAACATCATCAATTCGTTCCTTTTATTTTTGTTTGAAGTTAATAGGCTCCCCCGACAGCGCTACCCTTTGCTTTATGCTAAGTAAAAATGCCCGAAGATATGTTAGACAGCTTCCGCAATACAAAAGGCAAAATTTCTCAGCTAGATTTCCCAATACGTCTCCAGGAGCTGTTGATATACTGGATAAAATGCTTGTATTTGATCCCAACAATCGCATCACTGGTATGAATTAAGAGTTCAAATTTTACTTCAACATTTTTCTATCAGTGGCTTGTAGCTCAAGTCCTTATTGTTTTTTCCTTGCATTCTAAGATAGTTACGCTTCTCCATGGTTTGCAGTTGACGAGACCCCTTGTCGCCAATATTTGTCATCTCTCTATAATATCAATGATGAGCCTGTCTGTCCCAGGCCTTTTCATTTTGATTTTGAGCACCCATCATGTACTGAAGAGTAGAAAGAGCTCATCTGGAGGGAATCGGTGAAGTGCAATTCAGATCCATCCTGTTAGGAGAAAAGGAATATGTTGCAGAAAGATGTTGGGAAATGAAATTTCTTCTTCTTCGAAATGTCATCCATCATCATTTCCTGGAGAATACGAACACGACATTCATAGAACCTGCAAGCTGAAGTCATGTAATTGATTAATGATCAAGAAGTTGAGCATAACCTCTGAGAAATTCGGTTGCTTATATGAAATTTCAACGCCCAAAGTGCATTGCATTGTAAAAAGAAGAGTTGATATTCGTTAGTACTAGAATTTGGGAATTTGATCTAAGAGAAAACAAAATAGCATATATGCTGTATTGATCATGATGGATCAAATATCTATTTTTTCTCCTCAACGAGCCTCGAATAAAATTGAGATATTAATAAAAAGTTTTTGTTTTGCATTTTAGTTTTTGTTGTGTTTTGTAAACCATGGCCCATGCAGATGTTTTCGGGTTTCTTGGTGAAATTGGGTGTTGAAAACTTTCTGCAGAGCTACTACTTGGTGTCAAATACTTGAAGCTTTTAGATGCTGGAACTTCTATTAGGATCGGTACTCTGTTCTTTTCCTGTGAATGATCTCAACAGACCTGATAAAGGAAAATAAAACATAGCGGGCAGCAATTTTTATGCTATTACTATACTTAATCCATGGAATTCTCCTATTGGGTGCTTGGAATACTGTTTTTGTTCCTTTCACTATTAGGTAGATTTACTTGTGTAGCCTGGAAGTTTCCAAGGATCTTTCATTAAAATCATCTCATACCCAGATTCTTGATTGATATATAAATCACACTATATTACCATTGGAACAAACAGAGTACATGTTCCAATTTACAGAGACTTTTCATGTCACCAACGCTTCCTAAAGAAATAGCACGTCTGAACCCCCATATTCTCAACTGGCAGGCTATCTTCTGGAAAATTGCATTCTTCAATCTTACCTTGTCCCTGGTCCGGTAACAGATCACAAGGTTTTGGATTCACTTCACTTGTAATCCCTGCAACATCAGTGCAGTTCCACTGAAGTTTCTTTGAATTTTGTGCGAGTCCAATGGTCACATTAGATATGCAGATTCCAGTAAAGGGATCGCCAGCAATGCCCTCTAATTTAGCAGCCATCGTCACATTTTCGGCAACCACGTCTCGGTAATTAATATTCTGAATCACAGGAATTGCATTAGGGTCATAGTTGTTGTCAGGATGAGAACCATAATTTCCTGTCATCCAAAATACCCATTTCATTGTTTTCAATGTCATCCCTCTTACATATACGTCCTTAACGTAACCTCCTCTTCCTACTGCAGTTTTGATCCTAACACCTGATTCTGAATCAATAGCTGTGATGTCTTCTGCCCTGACATCCTCAATCCCACCAGACATCTCACTCCCCAGTGCAATCACTGCACTGGTGGGTGAAATGCATGTCAGCCTTCTGATCACAAGCTGCTTCGTGGGCATCCCGAAAGAAATACCATACTCATCCCAGCCACTCTTAACAGCCACACAATCATCTCCGGAGACAATGTAACAGTCCTGAATTCTGGTATTTGTGCAAGAATCTGAAGAGTTACAGAACGAATAGTTCATCAGATTCATGTTCAAAACTTTTCAGAATATGCCAGTCCTGACAATTTTTTCTGCTTCGTAAAACAGTGCCAGAATGGAAAAACTATTTATAGCCTATAGAAGAAAATTCAATTTCTCCATGATTACCTGGATTGATCCCATCAGTATTTGGAGACTTCACTGGTGCAAGGATTGTCAAGCCTTGAACCACAACATTGCTGCATTCCATTTTAATTTATCAACGCACATTCATCCAACAAAATATTCAAGGACATTTATCAACTCTAAAGGAGCAAAGAGCAATTGATGCAACAACTAGGGACAAGAAGGAATACCTGCAATAAACAGGATGGACATTCCATGATGGGGAATTGATCAATGTAAGATTGGATATTTGAATGTCAGTAGAGAACATGATTTCTATCAGGTAAGGCCTGGTGTAATCAAGCTTTCCGGCACGAAACTTTGTCCACCAGAGTTCACCCTGGCCATCAATAGTGCCATTGGCACCTGAAAATCGAATGTGTTCATAGTGAAAAGGTGATTTTTTTTAAAAAAAAAAGAGAAAAAATTACTAATATTATACCTGTTATTACAACATCTGTGAGGTTGTTTCCAAAAATGAGACTGCTATACCTGGCACCATCTGCATCTCTTCCTCTACCATAGGACGGTAGGGGCTCTATCAGTGGATATTCACTTTCATTCTGATAAAATGCCCCGAATTCAGGAAATATGAAAAACATAATTCATTATTACTGTATTAAAATCAACCTATCATTGTTGTATAAACATGCAGGCAATGGCATTGACATCAGAAGAGCTTTGCAAGCTCACTTTAAAACTGGAAATAGGATAAAGGTCGTTTGTGTCTGCTCTCGGTGTTTGATTTATGCCCCCCTCTCCAACGATCATGTTTCATTATTTGCTCACTTAGACGCATGTCGTGGATCCAAATCATAACTGTTAAGCTTGTGAAGCGGAACATTTTCGATTTGGAACTATTCAATTTAGGCCCACAATAAGTTTCTACTGGTGGTTGCCAGGAAATTGGTCCCACTTATCACAGGTGAGCTAATTTCAACCAAAGTTGTGGTGTTGAAACTCAAGAACAAAGACTGTTGTGCAGACCCACATTTTTTCTTCTCATGAAAATAACATCATGATGGAAAACGAATTAGTAATTAAAAAAACGCTAACAAGAGAAAAGAAAAAAGATGCTATCGATGTGTCTTGTAAGAAATTATTTCCCTCATCGTAAGAGTCTTATGGGCCATCGAAGGAAACAAGAGAGCAGCTTCGTGTTCTTTTAAGAAACCTATAAAGGCTTATTTTGATTTAATCAACAAGTGGAAAGCAGAAAGTACAATTTATATAAAGAAGTCATTGAAAAGCTTGATAGATTCTAACCTGAGAACCAAGAAGAACAGCATCTTTGTCAAGATAAAGAGTGAAATAACTAGTAAGATTGAAACTTCCAGTCAGCCATCTTCCTGGAGGAACATAGAGTAAGGATCCACCTTTTGATGAGAACTGGCTCAAATGATCGACTGCAGCTTGAAAAGCTTTCGTGTTTTCAGTTGTTCCATCTCCAACACCTCCAAAATCTGATACTGAAGCACTATGAGCCCTGCAATTTGAAGCTCCATACTCAAAATAATCCCACTTCACAGATTTTCTGCTCTCGACACCAATTGTATAAAACAGTACCAAAACACCAAGTACTCCTCTGACATCAATCACCTGTTCATTTCATTCAAGAACATGAAAGCCTGGTCAGAAAAATCATGCATGAAAATGGTTTCCCCCCCTTCCTCTTTCATTACAAGCACAGCGAAGAATATACAAATTACATCTTAGAACATAATCATAAGAAAGGCGTGGCCTTGAAAGTTGAGAACCTGCTTTAAAATGCGACGATGCTTAAATTCATTATTTACGTGACATTCAAAATGGTATACCTTAGATCTTCTTGCACTTGTCCACAACTCCATTGGTGTTGAAAACAAGTAGGTTCTTTGGTTTATCACTGCAGATGAAGATGGGCTATGTCTCTATGTATATATATTCAATGTGACTTGTGGTTTGTGTCCGTAAACAGTTAGTTTTCTGTTGTCTAATGGAGGAGAGAAGGTGGATCAAATAAAGAAAATTACAATTTTAGCCTATGTCAGAATGTTTAAAGTTCCCAGCATCATTTTCTACCTGTACAGGAGGAGGAGAAAACTATACTTCTAAGAAAGAAAAATGTCAATTTCGTTGAACTTGGAAGCACATGTAACCATGGGAAGGAAGGCAGGTCCGCCTTTAAACATGGACGTAATGTGGTCTTAATCTAAGTAATAGGAGCCTAGCGGTAAGTATTGACCATTTGATCTTTATCAGGGCAAAGACGTCGAGGGTGGGCTATGAGCCACCATTAAGACATTTGTGCGTTGATTTAGGTGGTAAGCAAAATATTCCTTTTATTTGGTAACCCAAGTCTCAGTTTCATAATTTTGTTGAGCTTAATTGACGGAAATGTCTCTCTCTTTAAGACTTTTTTGAGTTTAATATAATCTCCTTATAATATTCATGGAGTTTTAAGAGTTGAATGTAGTCAAGATCAACAGAAAGTTGGGGGTGTGGAGAAGAATCAGGATGCTAAAAGATAGACACCATGCGTTCACTATAGAAAGCACATCCACTATACCATCATATGCCTTCCACCTATGGAACCCTTCCACTCTCTCTTTAGTCCTCTATCTCGGCCAGTCAAACTCCAAATTGATTTGAACCTAAGTGGAGAAATGTACCTAACTGCGTTTTCTGCATATGGGTGCACATGGCTCAAACGACTGAAATTTTTCCCAAATCTATTTATGGTGCCCGCATCTAAGCAAGCATGAACAGCATAGAGCGAGGACCACTGATGCAGAGCCCAAAATGATGTCAACTTTTTTTAATAATAGAACCTTATTTTTTGAAAAATACACTGTGGATGAAGATAATTAAGAAAAAATTTTATTGTTATATATTTTTATAAAAAATACATATTTTTACTTAAACTCGAGATTTATTATGTAGATTACAAGTCTAAAAGGTGTATATTTTAATTTAAACTTAAAATATACTATACAGATCATAATTTTTTTATCATCACGCTGATATCAACTGATCAAAGGTGATCTCAAGAACTTAGAAAAGACATCCTTGGTTTGCCCCACACATATCTTTTGCCATTGGCAGAACTTGGATGCCACAGCCAGCCCGTGACAGTGTTTGTCATTACCTTTCACGGGCAAATGTTGAGCACTAGTGGAGGAAAACCCCACCTTGTATCACCAATTAATATTTGTTTATTGACCATAAAAATGGATACATCGCGTCTTCAAAACTACCACACCAAGTGATGAACAGCATAAATGTTTCTTTCTTTTCAATGGGCATATACTACAAGCAAATGATTCCCTTGTGGGGGTGGCAATGGCAGTGCATAATAGAATGTAACTTTTATGTGCACCCAAAGAAGCTTTTCAAAACAGCCCTTTCCGTTAACCACCAGACAAAATCACAGTTAAATCTGTTTCGAGTATTTTTGGACAGCGGCATTGAAATTGCGGTTCGTATTTGAGTGTGGAAGCAGGTTCGGTTTCTAATTCACTGCCTTACACGGAATATATAAAAATTAAACGGGAAAAAGAACACCCTTTGACCAAAAATTAAAGGAAAAGTGATGAACTAATTTCCCATCCCAAGCATACACTAGATTGTTGTCGTAGCTACATGTATTAGAAAAGAAAATGGTTGCCTGTTAGCAATAGCATTAAATAAAAATATATATTATTCTGAGATGAAGCTGTTGGTTGATTTCAGATTTTGGGATGGTTTTTTGAGACCATGTAAGAATTTATGAAGTTGCCTATGATTTTTTTATGTGTTTTAGGTAAAAACATAGATATAAATCTTGGTTATTAGGTCCCTCTCTCTCTTTAAAGAAGACATATGTGAGACCATACAGTGATTAAAAAATAAATTAACATAAAAGTCCAACACCGGAAAATACCCAACTTCTCTTTTGAATTATTTCTCTGCGAGTCTTCTCCGCATTTGCTTTACCGAATACCTAATTTGCAGACCTAGAGCTAGAGGCCTAGTCAACACAATCAAATTTCGTGGGACCTGGGTTTCGTCTCTTTCTTGTTTTTCAAGGTATTGATATATACTTTCATCTTCTTCTTCTTTTTCCTAGCGTTCAATTTCCCAAATTACCATTGCTGAAGCAGATGGATAATTGGATTGGGTGCTTTAAAGTGTGGGTTCTTTGACATATTTAGTGTCTAGGTTTTCTCTAATTTCTTGTCCAATTTTATTTTTTTATATATGGTTTTTGATAATATTTTGTTTAAAAAAGTATTTGGAAAAATCATCAATGGGTTGTGTTCTTAAATTGATGTTGTCAAGTGCAAAGAATGTGCTATGGTCATCGAGTTTCTTTCAATCATGTAAACTTTGTGAGTACTATAAATCGATGGCATTTCATCGAATGGATGGTGTGCAAAATTCACTATAAAAGTAGCATGGTCATGATCATCACAATTTATACCTCACATCAAGTAAAACCATTCCTAAATTAATTCTAAAATTTGATGTTTGTATCGATATATGCTCCCAGATAAAACATAGGGGAAAAACAAAGAATACTAAAAAATTTTCAATGTGCAATTCTATCAAATATCATCCGGAGGAGAGAAGTGGTGCTCAATTCTATCAAAATCCCCTCTCTGTCCCATCATCCCTCCTGTGGCAACAATAAGAACAAAACCCATTAATGATCATTGCAAAATTAGGAAAGAAAATTAAAAAAAACAAACCAATGATAATTGCTTGAAAATATAACAGAAAATCCCATTCCTGAGAAATATTCTCAATTATAATGGAAAAAAAAATAACACCCATCAATCTTTTTGTCTCTTCAATGATCTCGTTTGTTGAAAAGTACAAGTGTTGCAAGAACTAAATGCATTATTTAAGTTATTTTTGTTGCTTTCTTTGTATAGACACTGCATGTAATGCACAACAATCAATTCATCTAAAAGATATTGCTAAGAGGCGCTCATTTAATTTTATATTTGAATTTTATAGTTGTTAATATAATAATAATTAAAAATTTACATGATCATTAATTTTAAAATTTGTAAAATTAATCGATGTGCATGTAAAAATGACTAAACACCCACGTTAATAAAAAAAAATCACTAAACCTATCAAATCATCAAACTGAAGGCAAAATAACTATTTGAATGATCATTGCTGTTAAACCAATAAGTTTTGAACCAAAAAGAAAATATTAGTTTTTATCATGCAGAAATTGATTATTATTTTTCAACAAAAAGTTGAATTGAAAGTTGGATTAGATGGAGTCCCTTTCCATACAACATTTTCGTCCTCTCATTTCTCTTGTTTTTTTCATCAATTATTTTGGTGATTTATTCTCTTTCTTTTTTCTTATAGCAATCTACGATCTGAAAGGATAAAAAAAGTGGCAAAGAAATAGCCACTTCCATTAAAAAAATAAATGCATTTGAAGTTTATCTAAAAGGTCCTGGAATTAGGACAACAAAGAAAGTAAAAACAAACCCACAAGTCAAAAGGAGAGGAAAATAAAGCTGCAATAAAAAATTACAAAAATATAATTATGATGCCCACCTAAATTCCAAATCACCATATCTCCAAGATCCAACACATAATTTGCAAATTGTCGTATATACAAACCCAAAATCCCACATAATTTCTGTTTTTCTATTTCTACAATGAAATTGTTTTTTTTAGTATATGTACTATATAATTGTCTATTGTTTTTAGTAGGAAAAAAATCTAAATTATATAGGAATTGATTTGATATGATCTAATCAACTTGGTAAATTTGGAGGACTGAGAAAAATATAATTTAACTACAAAAATCAAAATAATCTATTTTTTAAAGTATTGAAACGACTACATATTATATTGACTCAGATCAACTCGAGTTAATATATTGAATATGTTACCTAGATTAAGAGACCTTGATAACCCTAAAAAAACAAATAAAGAATTTATTAAACTCAATTCTTAATCAGCTCAATTTTAACCCAAAAAACTCTACTAATAAAGTAATTGAGTCGACACATGTTAACATTTCAAAACTATATCATGAGATCGATATAACCTTATAAAAGTAACTTGAAACAACTATAAAGCTCAATTCACAATCAATTCAATATTAAATGATGAAATTAAAAAGAAAACTCAAAGAAAACAAATAAATGAGACCAAGATAAGAACACAAACTAAAAGTAGATTAGAAAGCCTAATTTTCAATCAATTCAATATTAAACGATGATATCGAGAGAGAGAAATCAACTAAAAAGAGAAGGGACAAGTCAATCGGTTTAACTTGCAACTTAGATTATAAAACCGTGATAACTTTATAGAAAAAAATATTATAAAACTCAATTCTCAATCCGTGAAATTTTGAAGAGTTTATAGAAAATAAAACAAAATAAAAATAATATTAAGACAAGGACTTGAGTCAACCAAGAATAACATGTCAAGCCCAGGTAAGGAGACAAGGATAATTTCATTGAAAGAAAAAAAAAATTATAACATGTAATTCTAATTAAACTCAATATCAAAAGATGAAGTTAAACAAAATTTAATGGCCTCGAAAAAACAAAATCAACCCAAAACAAAAATTTACTCAAACTCCTAATTGTTTTTTTTACAAATTGTAAAGATAAAAAATACCTAATAAAAATAAAACTATTGAATATATATATTGATCATTGTGATGGTCTAAATTATTGTTGATGATATTTTTGTTTCTCTACCGTCAAAATCCATCAACCTCTTCCTCTTGTCTTTAAAACCAAAAACTAACAATAACAAAACTAAATTTTTGGATCAAAATTGTGTTGAAAAGAATACTGAGATACCAAATATGTATAATTTTTAAAGTATGATGAGTAAATTAATTTTTTTGTGTAAACTTTAAAATAATAACGCATTTGTGGTGCTTTAATTTTCTACTTAGATACTCTGTTTTTCAACATATTTCTAGTCAACAAATTTAATTTAATTGCTTTTGAATTTTATTAAAAAAAAAAAACGAAATCGCTCCAAAAAAAAAGTGAGAAAAAGAAGAAAAAAGTGAAATATGATATAATGTACAGTATGAACTCAACGGTGCTCGTCCCTTGCATTTTAGTTTTTTACTTGATATTTAAAATCCAATTAGAAGAGAAGTTATTTGACGGTAAGAAAGCTAGTAGTAGACTACTTGAAAGAAAGAGAAAAGGAGGTAACCAAATTCAGGTCCTTTATTTGAATATCTGGTCCGATCCAGACCATGTCTTTTCTGAGGAGGAAGGAGAAGGGAAAAAACCCCACAGGGAATAAAATTCTTGTGAAGCAGAAATCAAGTTTGCACGGTCCTCTACTCTCGATGCTGCCACCTAGCTAGCTCATGGAGTGTACTTCTTCTTCTTTTTCTTACTTTGTCCTTACCACCGCTTACCTTCCTGCATACATCTAGACCACAAAAACTTGTTGTCTTTTCATTTTTCAGGAAAACAAAACTTGCTGTCTTTTCATTTTTCAGGAAAACAAAATATTGCATTGTTCCTTATTGGATCGAGAAATTAAGCACACCCATGAATGCATGCAGACGCCCGTGAGTCTGCTTGTTTGTCTTACTTTGAATTGGATTCCTTGTTGGGTGATTAATGAATAATCCAAGTCGTCTGTACAGTTCAAAGAAGCATGATCAGAGCTGATACATGCTTCCAACTCTAGCTAAAGCAGCATAGAAAGCTGTGAAACTTTATGGGAAGTCAAGCCCTTTCCGGCAAGTGAGCACTTTCCTTTTGTTTTTGTACTCCTTGCCATTCGATTAAGGTTTCATAGTTTCTAATCAAGATATCACATCATATATTAATATCTAAACAAGTAATGATCTTGCTAGCTATTCCAATGTCTGATCACTAGCTTCGCCTGGAAAAGCGGGAACAAGGCACGCACAGGGGAGGATATTTTCTTAGCTATATCGTATCATCGAGCAGCGAAGCTGGGAATCGAAGCCCTACGTGCCTTTCGTTAACCTAATAAATGACGTTTGGGGAAGCTTTGTTTTTTTTTTTTTTTGAAAAGTCAAAGAGTAATAGCTTGTAAAAACAACACTTGAAAGAGTGTACGATACTAGTTTTTAAAGTATTACCAAACACTTTCAATTATCAGTTACATCCATGATTAAAGTGGTGATTCTCAAGACAAGATGATCATGTATAATTGGAGACAATTCAACTATATATATTCTAAAAAAAACAGGTATTATTTTCACTAATGAATGCTGCTAGGTGCATTCTAGAAACAAATCAGCTTTGAGAGGATTGCTTGATGGTTAAGGAAGTTGGCTCTAACTAAATATTATTCTTAATCCTAGTTCCGGCACATGGTCTATATACATCTTTTGATCATAGCAATCTCTTAATAAACAAAAACTAGTTCGAGAGTACAAGCTAGCAGTAAATCCCATTAAAAAAAAAGAGCACAGGAAAACAAGTCTTTGATGATCATTAAGAAACTATATTGAAAATTAAGGCATGAAAGAGCTGGTTCTTGGAGGTTTTATATATTTTGTGATTTATTTCTTCTCCCAATTAAAAAGGCATCAATAAAATCAAACGAGCACTTACTGTGTTAACATAATCTTACTAAAGTGAAACTAGGAATTAATCTAGCTGGTAGTTTTTCAACATTAATCCAACAGTACTCTATTGCAGACTCAAAATTCCAGTCAAAAACCTTAATCCGTATTGCTCTGTGAGTGAAAGTTCTCCGGTGAGAAACAATTTTATGCTGCATGCATGTGTAGGCCACAATCTGTATACTATAATAAGTTCAAGGATATTAATATGCTTACTTTTTTGAACGAATACTCTAATACTATATAGAGTACTAATAGCTTTTCTTTAAGAAGTTTAAACTGCAGTGATCACTTTCATGAAAACTCGCAGCACCAGTACTAGTGCTTCTATTATCTTACTGCCGAAAGATGCATGAGAGTCAGTATTCCAACTTGATATATCTTGATTTGTGTATTACTGCAATAAAACTGGTTTTTATCACAAATTTGGCCGCCCCCTCTATAAGTTTCTAGTTTTACTTTCCGACAAAAGTATGGGAAACAACAATTAATGTATATAATTAAGACCATCGACAAAGCTTTTATTAATATTGTACTGAACATGTTGGACTATACCATAAAATTTTCATTTCCAGGGATATTACTTGCTCATTTGGCTTTCCATAGATGCATGCCGAGTCTTTAAATATTAGTTCGAACTAATTCATCCAATTTTATGATTGTTTTGTGGAGAACTATCCTGGTCAATGAAGTTGGAGAACAGAAACCGGGAAAATTTAAAAATCAAACATCTTCTCCATATAAAGATTGCTACTAATTTTTAATATTGATTGTGGAAAATATAAGAACCTCAAATATTCCAAATAAAGCTGCATCGTCTTTTTCAGTGACATAGAAGTGACAGAAAGCAAACTCCAGTACTTTATTTATTTATTTATTTTAGTTTTCTGCACAACAAAATGGAAAGTGTAGAAGAGATAAATACTTATAATTATTAGAAACATCACAGATATTTAATCTCATGAAAGAATGCTGGAATAAAAAGAGGACTAGGATTCTGCAGTCGTGCAAAGTGGTTGAGAGAGTGTACAATGAAGAAATTAATTAATGTACAAATAACCACAGTATTTTTATGTTTTTTTAGAATAAGATAATTAAACCTAGCTAATTAGTAATTGTAACTTGACTGGAAATCTCAAGCTTAGTTACGAGTTAATGCAATATTGTAATATGAGAAGAAATTGAGGTTTCAACTCCTTCTTTCACTTGTATATATTTCATTATGTTCCACCGGAGATATCATGAGGAAAAAGTGCTTGTTCATATTAGTAAATAGCAAATACCACTGCCGGGGGGAAAACTTCCTCAACTATTTTGAGAATTACATGCAGTTATGAACATTTTTCTTCCATAGAAGGAAAGCAAGGAATGTAGTAATGCATCATGCCAAGGCCCATGGAAGAAATCTTTAGAGATCACTGAAATCACAAATCTTTAGCTGACAATTAATGGAGGAAGGATAAGAAAAGGTCAAGATGTTACAAAGCTCAGCAGCAAATGGTTTAGACCACAACGTGACATGCTAAAATGAGAAGGGTCCCTTTTTTGGTTTCCTATTTTGGCCATGAAAAATGAACCTCAAAACTCATCATTGAACAACAAAATCAAACGAGGACACATATAGTAATAGGAATCGTGATTCACTTAGTTTACATGATAAACCATACAAATTACGTGATTTATAATACATAAACTGACTAGTTTTCAGTCACATCTCCATGAAAATCACACACCATATGCTAGCACAACACTCTTCGAATTAAACATCATCAGGAACTTAATCCCTTATTTTACATGGTATTTAATTTGAAATCCACACAATATTTCTCACATTCCCTTTAGTAAAGGTAGACAAAGTTTGGAGAAAGAAGCATCACTTATCTCCAAACAGGTACCCGAGAGATGAATCCCCTCCTGGCACTGACTTGACTTTTGTAGATGGACGATCCTGAAAAAATCATCAAGGAGGTGAATTATCATACATGTGTGGCAGATAAAAATCTTAGCGTATATATGTATTTCCCTACTTGAGGATGACAACTCACAGTAATAAAGTTTCCCGTGTTCTGGCCTTGAGCTCTGTGATAATTGTTGGAGACCTGTTTCTTCTCAGCCGAACCACTATCCGGTGGGTTCTCCGTGGTAATGTCAACCCCATATGGTGGTAGGTTAACCGGGCGCAAAGGCGGCGGTGCATTTGGTTGCTCATCAGAACCAAAAAGGTATCCCAAAGAGCTCTGCCCGCCGCCGTAGCTCCCACCTCTACTCATGGCTGCTTATACAATTGATGATCAAGATCTGCAAATGACTCAATTACAAAGAAAGGAAAGAAGAGAAGAGAAGAGAAGAGAACCCTAATACACACAGACACCAAGTTAGTGTTCGTATATATGTAGCTGGAGATGTGTTTACCTAACAACAAAGGTATGCTGCTGCCATGTGTGTTTGGATGTTGATCAAGATACATACATCATGACTGCTTAGTCATCAATGTTCATTATACCACACCAAGACCGAATTAGCCATGAGCGTGTCCTTTTCTTTCTTTTCTGAGCGTGTCCTTTTTTTCTTTTTTTGAGCGTGCCCTTTCTCAGAAAGAGGGCATACGATTCTTTTGTAGCCTCGATCTTCACTTGTAATTTAGAAATGCTCAAGAAAAACTTATAATTAAGCAATACCTATATGTGCAGCATTTCATTCGCTACGTACGTTCTTGATATAGTTTAGTGTTTTGTTTTTCAACTACAAGTGGAGGCTGTATTTATAGCAGCTGTTCAATGATACTCTCCTAAGAATCCTCGTGCCAAATTAAGGAACTTTATTCGAGGTGTGTTCCACGGTAGTGATCGGTATATCATAATTGTTGTTCTCATTCAAAAATATATTAATATTAATTAGTTTTTTAATATATATATATATATAAATAATTATTTTTTACAAAATATAGTTAGACCGCGGAAACGACTATATATATACTTTTAGAGTTTATAACTGTTTATTATAGATGTATGTAACTTATTTATGGTTGCTGCATTGATAATATTTCGTTGCAAAAATACCTGGTTGCAATAATATGTAAAAAAATAGAAAAAATTTAAAATCAAATGTCTCAACTTTTGGTTTAAAACTCGTTTGTTTTATTCTTCAAACATAATTAATTATAAGAAAAAAAATTATTTATTTTTTTAAATAAATTTTGTGTGTTTTCATATTATTTTCTTATATTAACATAAAAAATAAAAAATAAATATTATTTTAATGTATTTTTAATTAAAAAACAATTTGAAAACACAATTACTATCACAATACCATACAAAACATGCTATTAAGAGTTTCCCCTGGAGTCAAATACCAAAAATAATTGTTTAGAGGTGATCAATCATATATCTACAAGCAATGAATTCCATTAATATTAAGAAACAGTAACTAGAATGATGCTCCACCTGGTTATCCAACTTCAATTTTGCTTTAGTGATAGAGCTGCTAATTAAAAATTTACCTTACAATTTTTAAGAAATAAATAAAAATATCAAATCAATTAGCTCTAGGGATGGAAAATACACTTTTTTTCCCTTCGTAATTCAATATATATTTTTGAGCAAATTAACCTGCGATTATTATTATTATTATTATGGTGTGGTATATTTTGTTATTACCAGACATTCTTAAAGGCTAAACCTATTCATGAAATTCTTAGTGTCAACAATCCTGTCTAAACTTGTAGTTAAAAAGAGACATGCTTTCTTCTGATTCAAACTCGCAACTTCGTTATCCCTGCTAACTAAGAGCTAACTAAGAGCCAACCAAAGTGCACGGTAAGAATTATTTTTAAAATGTTTTTAGTTTAAACAAAATTAAAATATTTTCTTTTTGTGCCAACACATAAATGATTCAAAAATACTGGGAAAAAAAAGTATTTAAAAGCTTAAAATTTTCTTTTGCCAATTCAACCTCACAATTATACCAAAGTAGACGGGAAAGGATGGTTAATCTGGTGGGCTCAATCTGCTAAGTAGAACAATGTCAACCATAATTTGAGATTAGCGGCATAACCTGTCTCTAAGTAATATCATTAGTCACAGGGATTGTGTCTTGAGAAATACTTAGCAACGGGCCCATTTTGGTGGAATTTTGTGGCATCTAAGCAAAACTCATCGGTCATAAACTCGCATCTGATCAAGCAATTGAGTTTGTCGTAAAAAAGGGCAATGATACCCACTGTGATGGGTACAAGAAATATATATTTCCCTGCGAGTTACTGTGACCTATGTTTTAAGTGTCATCAATTTCGACAGGTTAAGGTGGCTTGGGCCTAACCTCGCCTTAATTTATGAGCTAAAGAGTGGTTTAAGGTTAAATCAAGATAATGGGTGACTTTAACAGGAAAATATAATGAGAAATGCTAGCTTTTGGTTGGACCCATCAAGGACTTGCACTGCTCGATAATAATAAAGTGTGAAAAGATGGGAGTAAACTGGATTGAATTCAGATGGACATCGTTCGGTTGGAAGGGAGCCTGTAGGGCAAGGGAATCTATTGAATACATGGTTCTATTTTTGATTGAAAATATATATGGATAATATTTCAAAACAATTTAAAAACACAAAAGAAAAAGGAAAAACACAATGCAACCACAATTTAAAACTAATATATATATATTAAAAACTTGAAGCATGTGCATAATAAAATTGACCATGGTTTTGATTCGTCAAAAAATATTTATATTATTATAATGCTAATTTTTAATTCAATATCAATTTAGGAATCTAAACTAGAGAGACCGACTAAGCACCTGATCCAATTTTATAAGGAGCTAGCAAACTGCAATATTTTTATATATATTAGAAAATAAATAATTTTAATTTTATTGATTCAAAATAATTTGTTAGTATAATAACCCCTCTTTCTCTTGTCAATATTTAATACCTATAAAAAAAAAATGTTGCTCTATATATTTCATTTAGTAAAATAAAATCACCACTAGCATCAAAACAATTTGAATGTTTTAAAATATGATATAAATCTTTAATTAACCTTGAGTAGGAAAAACTTTTTCCTATGAAATTGTAATGAGTAACACATAAGAAAGGTTGTAACCACTTAATATTGATATTAATTCCAAATCAATATCATTACTCATCAACACAAAATGACTATTAAAGGCATGTCAACACCAATTATGTTGGTATCATTGACTTACAAGCCTTAGATAGTTAATCTTTTGTTATTGTTTTATCAACACTAATGTATCCTAACAGTATCATTAGTTTTCATAATCTAGAATGACTAATAATATTCATATTAATGATAATATTCATATGATTGTATTGATATCATTAACCCTTGTTATAACAAATTATTTTTCCTTTTCACTGCATAGCAATTATGTTAGAGAATGATATAAATTATATTTTGGGATCTTACCTAGGAGATTAAACTTTTAGGTGAGATGGTTCTTTAACATGGTATCAGAGTTTTGTTGACCCAACGGTCACGAGTTCGAATCTCACTGTTTTCATTCTATTTGATAAAAATCAAGTACAAGGTAAAGTAAGTTTGTGCAAGTTTGAAGCCCAAAAATCTTTTACTTGAGAGGATGTGTTAGAAAATAATATAAATCATATTTTAGAACCTCACTTAAGAGTTTAAGTTTTTAGATGAGATGAATCCTTAACAAATTACTAATTATCTCAACCAAAGAGCTTATTGCAAGATCTAAATCAATTTTAAGATTGAAATCCTCCATAACTTGGCCACGCATTAGTAAATTAATGGCCTATAAAGATTTAGTATTTCTCATATAGTTCTCATGGTCAATAGATTATTCTTATCGCTTATGGATATGAAATCAAAACTAATATCATGAAAATACCTCAATAGTTTGCAATGCAAAGGAGATGACATTTTTTTAAGCTCCCGCAATACAAGCTCTTAAGAAGTGAGGTCCCCTCTCAAATTCTTCTCTTATATTCTGATATAACACCCTGATATTTACAAATTCACATATTTTTGTAAATGATTTCCATAAATGTATTGTGCTTTCTTGCTTGTAATTTAAATCCATTTATATTTATATTTATTTACACTAACACTAAATGTCCAATTGATATAACTCTTCATCGATGATCTTCAAGGCCCAAATGGCATGACTTTTCATCATTGATTTTTTTAATATAATAGTTAAAATCAATTCTAAGTTAATAATTTCAAACAATTCTTGCCCCCCCGCATCACATCAAGCTTCTGCCAAGATAGGAAATCCATCCCCTCTTTCCTTCACACATCACATGCATTAATACACCTATTTAACATCACCAAAATTAAATAAAATAATAAATCATTTATTTTTCTTCTAGGTTGAACCTATCACTAAAAGGAGTATAGGTTTTTCTTTAATTCATATGCAAATTAACAAATACATTATTATTCTCTTCAATTCTTTCATTTTGCACCCGAACTAACATGATTCTACTCATATTTCATAACCATCAAATCAACAAACTCATCCCCTTGATTTAGGCTGAATTTACTCCTTAATTATAAACATGGTTTTCACTTTTATCTTTTGCAGTTCAACATTATATCCTATCATTTCATATTTATACCGACAAAATTAATTTCACTCGGTTTACATAACATTTACTTCAAACAAATCCAATTTCCCTTTTCTACACCTATGTTGAATTTTCCACTGATTTTGAAGGTGGGAATTCATTTCAAATTCATTTTTCAATTGTTTTTCATACCCATAAACACCATTCTAATATAAAACATCAATCTAAAAAACCTGCATGATAATTCAAATCTACAAAATACTAACATATTTATTATTTCTCCCTACACAAAATCATTTTTATTAATCACCTCGGAGCAGTTTTTTTACCTTGAAAACAAAAGAAATTAAGGAGAAAATGAAAAAAAAAAAAAAAAAAAAAAAGCTTCTATTCAAGTCTCCTCCTTCCCGACATCATAATTCAAAAATATCTATTACCAATCATATTTAAAACAATTAATGATGACCAATTAATATTATTAAAATATATATTAATTAATTAAAACAGCTATGATAATAGATAATGGTTATTATTATTGGTATATTTTAAATTAAATTTGTAACCATTTGTACCTCATAGAAACAGAAGAAATGTCATCAAAGTGTCACTTCATGACTAGCTTAGCTAGGTGGCATTCCTTTTTCATTCCAAAACGCATGACCAGCAACAGAAACCTAAAAATTTGCATTTCTCTGTGTCACTACATAAATATGATACTACATAGTTTTAAAGTCTACCAAAGCCTCTCTTTCACTTTAATATTCTGCATACAGATCACTACACTCAAGTCTCAAGCTAAGAATCCATGGCATGCACTGCTACAATATCAATGACTCCAAGTTCTGTAACCCACCGTTTTCGCCAAAGTTTTCTCTTAGCACATAAACCCAGTTCATTAATAATATAAGCTTATTTCAAGCCAAAGGGTTTTGAATATTGGAGAAAAAACAAGAATTTAAATACATGTTTGGTGGTGGAGAAGAGAGCAGAGGATTCTACTGAGGTCAAAGATGACGACGAAGTGCCACCTCTAGATGATGTCAATGCGGTTTCACGTGTGGAGGAGAGATTAGCAACAAAAAAACCAGAGAGATATACTTACCTTGTTTCTGCAATCTTGTCTAGTGTTGGTATCACTTCAGTGGTTGCCATGGCTGTGCATTACAGATTTTTATGGCAAATGGAGGTACGATGATAAAATAGAGTTACTTATTTCTAATATTTGAGTGATTTGATAACTTTCAAAGTAATCTAGGTTTGATTTTGTGTTAATTAATAGAGATTAATTTTTCATTGCTTTCTAAATAGGGTGGAGAGTTTCCATTGCTGGAAATGTTCGGTACATTTGCTCTGTCCGTGGGAGCTGTGGTAACTAGAAATGTTTTTATTTCACTGTTTCTATAGAGAAGCTTTACTTGTCTATTAGTACAAGGCAAGCAACTAAAAAATATTGCTGGTTCGAAGGAGAATCCTTTTGAATCTTTGAATCTGTAGAATTTCCATTTCTTCGAAAGATGAAATGATTCGATTTCGTAAACATTAGTGGCTCCGGCTTTCCAGCTAATTACATCATAAAATCAGTGGAAATTTAGCCTGGTGGCACTCTGAATTCATTAACGTTGAGTTTAGGTTCTACTTCTACTTGAAGAAAAATTTAAGAAAAAGAAATGTGATGAGGCCTTCTTGTTATCCTCGAGTTCACAGGTTGGAATGGAGTTTTTGGGCGAGGTGGGCTCACAGGACATTGTGGCATGCTTCACTATGGCAGATGCACGAGGTTAGGAGTTTTGAATACAAGAAAGAAGAAATGTGTTCGATGAAAATTAACCTTGATAATGGTTGCAGTCTCATCATACACCAGGGAACGTTCCCTTTGAACTCAATGACGTTTTTGCCATCATAAATGCCGTCCCAGCAATTGCACTCTTTTCCTACGGTTTCTTCAACAAAGGCCTTCTTCCTGGACTCTGTTTCGGTGCGGTGAGTGAGCCCATTTTCTCTTCTCTGCTTACGAAAGTCGGTTCTCTGAATTTCTTTAATTTACGCCAAGCCTTTTCTTGTCTTTGGCTTTATAAGGTGGTGGTGGTGGTGGTGGTCACCTTTTCTTCTCTCTGACACGTTTTTGTGATAGTTTTAAACTTTTTTGTTTTTTTACTTTTATTTTTCACAGGATCTTGGAATTACAGTGTTTGGGATGGCCTACATGTTTGTACATGACGGTCTTGTACACCAAAGATTTCCAGTAGGGCCCGTTGCAAACGTTCCTTACCTGAGAAGAGTGGCTGCAGCTCACCAGGTAAGATAAAACTGTTTTCATTTTAAAAGTTATGTAATTGTTTTTTCAACCGAATATATTTTGAAAACCAACCACATCGAGATATTCTAGTTATATCTGCACTATCATGCGCATACTATATCATTTTCTTGTCTATTTTACAAGAGAATATTGATTGGATGACGATGATGCTTTGTTTTTGTGACAGCCTCATCACGCAGACAAATTTGATGGGGTTCCTTATGGGCTGTTTTTGGGACCTAATGTGAGCTCTCGTGTCCTCTTCTTGGTTTGATTCCTTCTTTTTTTCGATAAATTAATTTACAAGTCGTTGCCGGAGAATTTAATTTGCATCTTGGTGCAGGAACTAGAAGAGGTGGGAGGCTTAGACGAGTTGGTTAAGGAGGTTCAAAGAAGGATTAAAAGCATCTAGATAGAAATAGTTTTCTTTAATTAACTGCTCATTTACGTTAGAGGCAAAGACCAAAGTCAGAAACTAGAGAATATTGTAGTTAAAATCTTGAAACATTTCCCATTAAAAAAATATATATATATATATATATATATATATATATATATATATATATATATATATATATATATATATATATATATTTTTTTTTAATGGGAAATGTTTCAAGATTTTAACTACAATATTCTCTAGTTTCTGACTTTGGTCTTTGCCTCCTTTAACGTAAATGAGCAGTTAATCCTCATTTATATAATATCAATCCTCATTTATATATAATATCAATCGTTGCCTGTGGGGTTGGATTTCACACCATAAAAAATCAATCCTCGAGTTATGTCGTTATCAAAAAAAAAAAAATCAATGGCGCCTTTAAGGGTTGGGGTTGGCAAAGGCCTTTTTATCAAGCTCGATTCAAAACCACTTTAGAAAGTGTCTTGCAAAGAACAAGATTATTGGCCTCCAGGATCAAAATTTCTGTGACAACTATCAAGGCATTTTACCATTAGACAAATACATTAAAAAAAAAAAATGCAACCAACTGGAATGCTATACAGAACACTAACTCTGATCTAATTACAGCATATTACAAAGGATGGAAGATCAAAATTGTACATGAACCTTCCTCTATTTATACCATGGTTTCATGTTTAACTCACAATCGATCCTTTATAAATTATATTTCCTGACTTAACTTTTGTTGCTCAAGGTTCTCGATCAAGGCTTTCTTTTCATCATCTGGAAGAGAGTTGAACATGAATACAGATTTATCCCCAATGTCATCCTTGAAATTAAATAGCAAATCGTCAGAAAAATCTATGGATATCCACTGTGTTCCAATAATTTCAATTAACCACGGACATTATTATTAATTATTGACCAATAACATACCTTGATGGGCTGAGTGAATTTCCTTCCGGCAAATATCACAAAGAGGGTCATCCATGAAGCTAAAAGAGTAAGTTTGACTCCATCATCCATTAAACCAGTCTGCATTATAACAGATGACAGCCATCAAAATCTAGATAAAAATAGAATACAAAAACCCAGGAATAGAAGTGTGCCACACAAGCACGCAACAAAATACAGAAGCATGCAAGAGGTTTTCACAACAGCCTCTACCATCAATTCCATGGACACCTCAGAACATACTTCCTCAAGGTTCAATATTCAGATAATCATGAAGGCAAGCAAACATCCTCTGCCCCAACCCAAGCCCCAGCAAATTCTAGCCCAAAAATTGACATAAAAAAAGGAAGAAAAACTAGAATAAACTTTCCTATCAAGCAATTTCTAATATCTTGCAAGGGTTGAAAAGAGGAAAAACAAGGAGTGATCAGAAGAAAAATCTCCAGCATCTCAGGCAATTTCTAACATCTTGCAAGTGTTGTAAAGAGAAAAAACGAGTAATAAGAAAATTGCAGACAAGATGACTACAAGAATAACCTCAACTTATACTAAAAAAACAAACATCACTCTACAGCATGGAATACATTTCCATTTGACCATAGTGAGGAGAATATAATGATCGCAAGCTGAAAGTTTCCAAACGCATACCAGGTGTCCAAGAAGAACTGTGGGTATAATGAATGTAAGAATACCAGCTTCCAGCTTTCCATAGCAGAGGCCTGTAATACAAAATCATGAAACTTAGTATACATAGCATTTGGAACTAGGTATGTAACATGGCATCATGAGCTATAAAAATAAACACACAGTAATCACAAACTACAGACTCATACTAAGAGGCATAAGGCAGCTTCAAATCCTGATAAAATCAAAACAAAAGGATGAAAATATCACATCTGAGGCAATTTCATATCACACTGAGGGGCTGAACACATTGTGTTCTTTTTGCGCTCCTCTCTTTGTTCTTGTCCCAGCCCCCTGATCTCATAAGAACTTTGACAAAAATAATTGGAAATGGCAAATTAAAATGTCCATTCCCATTCAACGGTTTGACAGGTGAAATAACAATTTTCTAGACTTGTTTTCACTGTATCGTTATTAAGGAATATTTGAATAGAATACAATATATTATGCAAAATGGGGGCATTGTGGTTAAGTACATTCCTTCATAAGGATTTATCCCTGTTATAATCCAGCTAACCATAACTTAAAATCTCCATGAGGTTCAAATTTGAATTCACTCATGAAGCTTCAAAATCCGGTTGATGAGAAGTTTGGCTCTATCCTGAACTTAAAATTTTAAATTCACCATGTGAGTCCCATTTGACCATGGTATTTACAAAATTGAAAGGTGAATACCCTGAAATAATTCAGCATTCAATTGTTAAGTGATCACCCAAACTAGCAGAGTATGCACAGAATATAACAACCATATTACCTTCTTTAAAGACAAGTCCAGTAAGTGCTGCAAAGAGTGGACCAACAAACCAGACAGCTATTGGGTTATCAACAACATATTGTATCAAGTTTTCACCAGCTGGCTGAGCAAGGTTCGTGCATGTCACTAAAGATCCAATAACACCCAGTGCCCAAAAAGCTTGAAGAGTGCGCTTAATTTCAGTTACATAGATATGAATAAGAAACAAAGATAGACCGAGACCCCCAGCTCCAAGAGTGTATAATAAATCAAGATTTTGTTTGATTATTTCACTCAACTGAGAGTCGCTAGGTAAAAAAGCATATGATGCAGCGAACACGAATGATGAAGCAGCAGTAACTAACCCAGATCTGTATAAAATCACCTGTTACAACACGCGCATTACTGTCAATAAAGACCTAACTATGAAAAGTATTATTTAAATTTAGTTGGTTATGTCTAGAGGCAATAATTCAAACCACAAAGCTGTTACCACTGCATTCAAGATTGACAAATTAAAATGAAACAGCTTGTTTTTCTTGCAATTTATAAAGTTCCATAATTTTGATGTAACAGCATCTTGATTCAACAAAAACAAGACTATAAAATAACAATGACGTTAGCAAATGATTAATTAAACAGAGCCACGGCATTGGTTCTTAAGGAAACTCAAGGCAATTAAAAAATGGTCAAATGCAGTGTGCTGTTCTTGAACAGAGAAAAAATCTAACATGAAACACGCCCTAACTCCAAAACCACACCAAAATGTGTGAAAATGATAGGTTTTGTTGAAATCTTATGCCCCATCTAAAATTGCCTATGAGGAAATGAACCTTGCTACTCCATTCTGTTTTTCCAAACCACTTGGCCCAGACTGAATAGTCGAAATCACTAAATTGTATCCTCCCTTCCAACTTAAAGCAGCCCTCATTAGACTCGTTCCATAGTGGGAATAGGTAAAAATCATGAATGCACACCTCTACGAACCAGGTTTCATTTTGTCATTTATGTGATGCAGTAGTAGTCCTTTACTATTCCATTAAACCATTAAATTTTCAATTTTAGGAAAGAACACAACTTTCAAATCAAATAAAAAATTACCTCTCGGACGTCCGATGATTCAACGGTCCAGGGACCATAAACACCGTTATATACCGGCTGAGAGCTGTCCCCAAAAGCCCCACACTTGATCCGCCCATTTCTGGACCTAAACCATGATGCTTTATTTGAGAATTTCACAGGAGGAGCATGGGTAAATTTTGTAGGGGGGGTGATTAAGCAAGTGGATAACACGCGAGACGCCATGACTAGAAACTGACCAACAAGAAGATGGGCGGTGGTGAAGAGAGGAGAAAGGGAGAGAGCGCTTGAGATGGTTAGGGAGCTGCTGCTGTGGTTTTCTATAGAGAGAAGGATGTCAGCTGGTGGTTTGAACTGTGAAAGATAGTGGGGCTGTTGGAGTCAGCCGAGAAAGAGAGAGAGAGAATCCGGTGGCCGGGAGTAGAGAAAAGAGAACTGATGGGTGGCTGTCTGAGAAGAATGGGTGGGGAGGGTATTTTTATTTTCTTGACAAGAGACAGTGAGAGAGCAATGGAAATGAAATGTGTGGGCTACAAAGGTCTCATTTTCTTTCATTTCTAACTCAGCCACATTCTAATTTGGTCCATTCCTTCTTCTTTTTTGCGTGTCTTGAACTTTATTATTAGTTATGTAAGATAAATGCTCTGAAAATTAAAGTATAAATATTTAAAAAAAATAAGAAAAAAAAATGTGAATTCTTTATCTAGGTGATTCAGAGTGTAATATAGCCTTTGAATTTTGTTACGTTGCTTGAATGGAGGGGTTGGGATATTGTTTCTTATAATAAAATTAATTGATGATAAATTACCCTTGCACAATATTAATGAGGGATATCCCGTATATAATATTTATGTTGATAAAAAAAATTAGTAGGTCTTAAGAGATTTTTACACATCAAGAAATGTAGGAAGATGATCATTCTTAAATTTTAAGATTTTATGCTAAAAGACATGAAAATAAAAACAAATCCTTATTACCTTGCATGGGGCTTAAAAAATTATCAACTTCATATGTATTTGGACCTAGAATGATTCTAAACTGAGGGGTCATAAGTGTAACAACTTATCATATTTATATGTATTTGGGCTCAACTACATGTTGAATCCAAGAATATTAGGTTTGGTATCTCGCTAGACTCATATGCACTTAAGCTTAACATGCAATCTAACTCAAAAGTATTAAGTCTAGCATCTCACCAAACACAAACACATAACAAAATCTAAAGGTGTTAGGTCTTGTATCTCGCTAGACTCGTATACACTTGAGCTTAACATGTAAACTAAATCTAAAAGTGTTGGGTCTAACATCATGCTAGACTCACATGCGCTTAGGTTTAACTTGTGGTCAAAATTAAATGTGTTGGGTATAGCATCTCGCAATACTCACATGCACTTCCACGTTTTACGGAGTTGAACCCAAGTGTTTGGGGTCTAACATATCATCAAATACATATATATTTGGGTCCAACATATAGTGGAATCCAATGGATTTAGGTTTAGTATCTCGCTAAGACCACATGTACTTGGTCCTAATATGTAATTGATCTCAATGGTGTTAGGTTTGGTATCTCACTAGACTTACCAGGCTCAATGTATAGTTAAACTCAGAGTATTAGGTCTAATATCTCGTCAAATTTATATGCACTTGGGCTTAATGCCTAATTGAACTCAAAGATACCATGTTTGCATTTCATAAAACTTACATGTATTTGAGTTTAGCGTGTAACTAAATCTAAAGACATTAGGTCTGATATATTTTCAGACTTACATGCACTTGAGTTCAACGCATAGGAAAACCCAAAGGTATAGGGTTTGGTATCTTGCCAAATCCACATGTACTTGAGTTCAGCACATAGTTAAATTTAAAGAGATTGAATCTGACATCTCATTAGGCCCACATGCACTTAGGCCCAATACATAATTAAACTTGGAAGTGTTAGGATTGGCATCTAATTATACCCACATATACTTAGGTTAATCATGTAACTAAACCTAAAAATATTGGTTTTGACATTTCATCTCCCTACTTGAATTCAGGCTGAATTCATAACTGAATCTAAGAATATTGAATTTGACATCTCTATATACTCAAGATGATCACATAGTTAAACTTACAAATATTCTTAAAAATAAGCTAAACTCGTGTCATGTGAACTTGACATGTCAAATCGAGTTATGTTGGGTTATTACATGCGGCCGTTTTAATATTGGATTTTATATATACTCTCTCTGATCCATTACATATAATTAAAGATTTTTATTACTGATAATCGCATGCCCATAAAACCAGGTACTGTGGTCACTTCAACTCCAAAGAAACGAGGGAGGGAGCAATGCTTCTGTCAAAGAAAGGCTAGTTCCAAATGAAAAGACAGATCCTATTGTTCCTTCAGCAGACCTCCCCCGTTACAACCTGTTGTTGGACTTGCTCTTTCGTTGATCGAGATGCGGTCGAGCCATGATGGCGATGATGACTGACTGTTGATGCATAACTACTACTCTCTGCTGCTCGTGTTCATGTACACAAGGCTTTAGTGAGTGCAGCCTATCCAAAATACTTCTTTAGAAAATGGAGAATTGTGTTCAGTGCAAAAGCAAATAATCTTGCAATGAGATTCCAGGCTCTGATGTAGCCTGCCAGAAGTGGGTTGACAAAAGGTGCCAAAAGTCTGCTGTAAATTTTTAAGCAGAAACGCGTGATGACATGAGGACTCTTTAGTAACCCTGCAGGAAAAAACAGCATAAAAGTCATCTTGCTATGAGTTCGATGCCGGTGCCCGTATTGCAAATGAAAGTTAACGTACATTCTGCAGCTTTTGGGAAATCATCAAATATTGCAGTCACATTCCTTAACAGGGTCTGTATTTGTCGGTTGAACAGAGAGCACGCCCATAAGAAAGCAAAGTTGTTAAAATCAGGTAATAGAATTCGTTAGAAAGACTTTTCTTTGACCAACAAGATTTAAGGAGTGCTAGAATAAAGTTGATTTGATCAATTACCAGAACTATGGCTCCTGGTTTGATGGGTGATTCTATCACAACCAGAGCTTTCCTGTAACAAAGCGTGTTAGTGAGAAAATCGTTTCTTATGAAAGTTGGAGTTCAGAAATGTTTGTTGAGTTGGTTATACTTAATAACAAGTCTGTCCTCCTTTTGAGAACATTCGTAGAAGCTGCTTCCTTTGGTGAAGGGTATCTGTATCGTTTTCCATTCTGCACAGAGAATTCTCATGAATTTGTTAGACTGTTGCGAAACAAATACATCTTAATGCTAGACAATGGATGATGATTATACCCATGTGCCAATTCACTCCTGCTGTAAATCCATCATCTTCACATACATGTTCAAGGATGACCTTCACATTCTGGCCCATGCCTGCTGTAAGCTGTCCAAAGAAATGCATAACCTCCTGCAGCGATGCATAACAGGCTCTCTTATGCGCTATAGCTCTCTTAAAGGAAGAATCGAGCAATATGTTTGTCAGATATAAAACAGGTCTAACGAAGAATAAGAAGGTACCTTTTTCCCTTGTATTGGTTGAGGGAAGGAGCAGTCCTCAAAGATACAGTCATCCGAAATATAGCCATCTAGTTCCTTCAAATTCTTCTCATTGATGCATGTATAGAATTGCTTGATCATAACTGATGGAGAAGGACCCAATTTCAAGTCGAAATCATCTGCCGCTGACACGACCAAATTTACCCATCTTTTGTTGAATGATTTGTTACTTGCCGGTTTTCTTAAACATGTCATCTTCATCTTGTTCTGCAATGATTGAGATGGGCGCCCTTTGAAGGGTGAGAAGCCAAAAGTGAGTCCAGCCACTCCTTTGGGGCAGATGACCTGCTGCGGGAGTTGGCCATAGAAATTGACCGTAGCTGCCATTGGTAACTCGCATAAGAAAATGGTGATATTGAAATGTACATATGGGAAGGGCTATAAGGATGAATCAAGTATTAGAGAATCGAGCAAAGAATAAAGTGGCATGTTCTTTTGCCTTGACAGGAAATCAAAGAATGTTCTCCACGTGCTAGGCATGACAACGCAAGTTTGAGCCGACGAAGCTCTTAACCTGTAAAGTTTGTGAAGAATCTCCGGGACTAATTTCATCTTAGTCACTTTATGAATGCTTCATTTTGAATTTTAGAAGAAAAATTCCCGACAGTGCAAATATATTTATGGAGATATAGAGGTACACAAGAAGCTGAAAACTCTGAAATTTTCACTTTCATATTTCACCATGATTACACTCTAGAGTCCAGACGTGTTCATAACACAATCAACGAACAAATAAGACGTCTAGACTCTAAAGGCATCAAATGGAATAGCTAACAGCATGAAGTACCCTTGCGAGTCTGAAGGTTCTGAATTGTAATCTGATTAGAATGGAAGCGAAGTGGTTTATGAGAAGGGAAATGACTTGTTTTGTGGGTTTTTTTTTTATTATCAAGTCCCTGGGTTTACCTAGAAAAATAAGATGTTCCAAAGTTCCTTGTGCAAGGCCAACAAAGGATTGTTCGGTGGTTAAGGTCAGATTACACGTCTGGTTCAAACCTTTCCATGATCATAGTTTGTGGTTGGCACTAAAAACCTTCATTTCGATTCCTATACCCTGTGGAGCCTCGTTTGTTCACGCCATGACACCTCCAGCTTTAAATTTGCTCTAGTCACGTATTTGGTCCCTTAGGGCAACTGCAGCGAGAAGGCATAAATAAAATATTACTTGTTTGGCTCTTTTATTTATCTTTTTGAACTGAAATGGAGGTGTCATTTGCAGAGCCAAAAATTATACCTCCTTCCTGAGCTGTTATAAATAGCAGCTCAAGAGAGAAAGCTAAAACCTTGGGCCACGTGTGTGTGTGTGTGTGTATATATATATATATATATATATATATATATATATATATATAAAAAAAAAATAATGTAATTATATCAAAAATATTTATTTTTGTTTTTATTTAAAAATACCTCAACAAGAGTAAACAATTATATATAAAATTAATATTTATATTGTTGGAGGATTTTTTTAAAAATAATTATTTAATTATATAATCTATTTTTATTAATTGTATAATTAATTGCATAATTAAACTACATATAAAATAATTATACTATATTTAAAATAATATAAAAAAAATGGCTCTCCAAAATAGCTTTTACCATTAAAGCACACATCAATAAAAAAACCATATATATACTATTCAAAGAGCCATTTTAAAGATTTAATTTTTTAAAATGATTCTTACCATTAAAGTTGCTCGAATTTCCTATGCATAAAACATTTACGTTAAGCAGATTATATGATTTGGAAAATAGATGGCAAATTAGCATTAAACATTGGGGGCTATACCAACGATAGAATTAGAAACAAAAATATGCTTTGCAGCGAGAATCGGAGGTTAGGAGGCAAGCCAGCGAAATTGTTGTCTTGCACGAGGGTGTAGGTTGAGATTCTGAAGATCATTAGGCAATTAATAATTGATTAAACAATTAATGGTCTGGTGTTTCTGGGTGACAATTATGCTCGCGTTTTTCTTCTCTCCCCTGTTATCTTCCCGTGCTCTCTGTTTTTTTATGTAAAAAATGGGAGACAGTGTCTGCGTTTTCCTGATGGGCGACTTTTTGGCAGACAGATTTAGAGCATGGCCAATAGAAAATGACGATTTTTCTTAGGTTGCCTACCCATGCAACCCAGTCAAACAGAAGATTGTCCAGTAGCTTCATTACATGATAATGAAAGCGGCTGCTATATGTTCCAAAGATTAAAGAATCCTAGTTGATATGATTTTGTCCACACTGACAAACTGCACATGGTAACCTTGTTTCTACAGCTGAACATAAGGTTAAAATAATCCAAAATGGGAAACAGGCTTAACATACCAAAATAGGTCTCTCTCTTTTCTTAATTTATTTTTGTTTTTATCTAATATAAGTTTTCCTGTGTAAATTTCTTCACCAACTGAAGGCTCAAAATCAATAGAGGATTGTCATATACTGGCAGAGTGGAAGAATTGCCAGCGATAGTCATCGAACATGATAGTCATAATTGTGGTGCTCTCTCTTGTACATGAATGTGTGATTCAGCATCAATTACACGTAAATTTGCAATAGAAGATGGTGGACAGACCTGCATCGGTGATACAAGTTTCGAATTCTCAAAGGTTGTTTCCCTGTAAACATGAGCAATACAGGTTTTGCTTCCCAAGGCTTGTTCAAATTGCTTCTAGTTAAACAAATAAATATATCTGACAAACAAAACTTAGAAAACAACCCAACAACATGTATGTTGTCCCCATCCACCAAAAAGTCTAGAAGCCTGCCCGAGATCCAGCAAAAAGCTCCTAGATAGCTCTGGAAGCCGCACGTGTTCCTAGGCAGATATGCTCTGAGCTATCACCATGTATATTAAACAATGGATCATTTGTTCAGTCATTCAGTCACCAAACCATACTGTGAAAATCATTACCTCCAAAGTTCAGCTACAAGGAATCTTGTACAGCCTGACAAATTGGCTGGCATGCCTCCCAACCCCTCACCATTATCAACACTCAACAGCCACTGTCTCACTCTCCTAATTAATAACATCCAGGACCTGGTATTGCAATGAGTTGTTGCTACACTATATAAACCTCTCAAGTCCAGACCAAAGCAACTCAATCAAATATTCACAATTATCAAGCCGAGCTTCTTCAAAGAGAAATACTCAGCACATACCTCGATATACACAATGAATAAGGTCTGTGATGTTACTGCCGCTGCACTTGGCAAGATTTCCAGGGTCACTAGGCCACTTCCAAAGAGAGGGCAGATAAAGTCAAGGATAGCAGCAAATGCTTTCCACTCTATTGTTTCCGTGCTATCCAAATCCTCTTCACATCAACATCATTCCCAGAGAAAAAGCTACCCGAGGAAGGCATAAAAAGCTGGATGCTGTAAGTAATATTAGACATTGTATGATCGCCACAATTATCAAATCAAGCCCCTTCATCTTTTTTCTCTTCCATCCAAATTCCAGTTGAATTATTCAATTTTAGTGAGATATCATTTGGTTCCCAAAACAGAAGGCTAATAATATTAAATATATATATATATATATATATATATATATATAGCATGCGAAAGAAAATAGGCACCCACAAGATTAGCACAAAAATCAACGGAACTAACATTGAAACCTCTTGATATGCTCCTTCCTAACAAATTATGTTGCCATAGTTATCATTAGCGGTAAGCACCCATTAACAAGCAAAGCCATTTGCAAGCACCAACTTGATAATATTTTAACTTATAACTGTATCACATGATTTCATACAGAAAGCAATCTTAAATTATCATCTTCACAGCATGAAAAATTTAACTGGAATTATTAGTTGCGTGGATTTTCTTTCCTTCATAATCTGCTCAGCCTGCTGTGTAAGATAGTAACATGTTTACAGAAAAGGCACCACCTACCAATACCAAGTGGCTCAATAGCCTCAATACCCGTACAAAAATTTCATTTGTGAACGATGCTTTTATTGAAAAATTTATACTTTTGTTTACTTCCAAGTTCTAATGCCTGTGATTTCACATTGGAAAAATTATATAAAAGACAGCCTCCAGACTAGGCAAATGAGAGCATGAAGTTTTAAGACTTATGGTTTGACAGCATCAAACTTCAATCCAGAATGATACTATGAGAAATCAGATATAAAGAAAACATGCAATAGCATGGAAATGGGTTGGTAAAGCGTAGTGAAAGCAAAAGTCCCGGGGATTCACAAATTAATTGTAACAGAAAAGAATTTTGTTGTATTAACCAGTCCTAATCCATTTTCAAGTACAACTAAATATCATAATGCAGTCCAACAATAAATATCCAATAGTCCTCAAACGCAAGTGTTCACAATGCTGACGACCATTACAGGCTCAAACATGGACCATTATTGTTCAAGTTCTCAAGTTGATCTAACAGAATCTTGTACAGCAACCGAATGAGTTGCTGGCATGCCTCGTAACTCCCATTGACTTGATGAGCCTGTCCACATTTCCTCCCTAGACCAGATATCCCACCTAAAGACCCCCACATCCCACCCACCTCACCCACAGAAACATTGAACTAATTCCTGACTTCTTAGAACATGCTATAGAATATGCATGGAAGAATTTCTGCACTACAATAACAAATGATCATGTAATGATACATGTTTTGCTAGACACCTCACCAAGAATGCACTTCAACGGTAAACCATATTTGAGAAATATTGAAAATGTTGGGATATTCTCATTGATATGAAATATTTATAATCACCGACATTTTATATCTTCTATCTTATTTTCAGTTTTCCTGCCACCGGGAAGAATTTTTATTTGGACAGATCAAAATTTATTATTGGATACAGTCCAAAAAAGCCAATCTCTACCCTGCTATTTATGGCAACAGCATGATATGCCACGGCAGCTACCATCTCCAATGCATACACTCTAGGCTCTTAGAGAGTTTGTTTCCAAAGGAAATTCGGATGATAGATTTATACTAATTGATGATAAAAGAACTTTTCATCAACATAATCTACCCTTTTATTTGCATAGCATTTCATTCTAACAGAATAATGAACATATTCTTCAAGGTGTCTGAAATACATCTGATTTTTAATAACATAGAGCATATACAAAACAATGTGATAGCAGGATAAACACTAAAATTAGGAGAAGGATGGTGCCAGGAACACTAAATCTCGAATTTTAAGGGACCACTAGAATATAATGGAAGGCAATTCTTTCAAACACTTGACATAGGTTTTGAGTACATATTTTAAATTCTCGGAAAGACTATCAGCAAGGTCCTTTCACAGAAATAACCTCGCTAACATTTGCTAACTCAGCTTATCTAGAAGAAGATCAGAATCAATGAATTTTTAAGCAAATAAAGTGTCCATCAACATGAAAACAATGAAGAGACATCAACTTGAATTAGTACGCAGGTAAAACAAAGCAGAAGAATCAAGAATTATATGAAAACGTTTCCAAGTGTCTGACTAGATAAATTTACCCTCTACATCAAATAACAGGAATATCAGCAATACCATGGTAAACTAACCTCCACGATACCATCATACCAGGATAAAGGGATCTGAGCCAAATATCAATGTCCTGTCCTGATTTCATTTTTGATGACCTGCATAATGCACCTTGGTCTAATTAATACTGAGGGCATCATTAAATCTCCCATGCTGTAACTTTAACATACACCTCACAGAAACCGTGACCGCTCATTCATTGATCAGTATGACAACTTACTGAATGTATTCTGGAAGAGTTGATACGAAGGATAGGATGGTTTTCAGTGTTTTGAGTGTGTTTTTAATCATTGAATACTCATTTCAAATACAGATGGATTGAGAAAATATTCAGTAGATGCTATAACTGAGGACTCAAGAATTGATAAAAGTATTTAATAGCTCACTTAAGAAATGTAAAAAACAAGGGGTCTTTGTTGTCTCTCATGGAAATCAAGAGAATTTTCTATGCCTCAAGGTCCATTGATCAATAGAGAAGCACCATCTTGTTCCGGTTCCAGGGACACTATCACTTGTTTATACAGCCTTATTAACTCCTCGTATATTTCTTTACTTTGAGGATGTGAGGTATCATTAACAAAAAAGGTATGACTTTTTCTACCTACTTGAATCCAACTAGAACCAGGTTCCTTGCGGAGAGTTTTTTCTTTCATTTCTTTTCGTAATCTTCTAACAGCATTCCACATACCAGCAGAAGCATAAAGATTTGATAGAAGAATATAAGCAGATTCATTTTCAGGATGAATTTCAAGAAGCTTGCTTGCTGCAACTCTTCCCAGCTCAACATGTCCATGGATGTTGCAGGCAGATAGAAGAATTTGCCATATATGAACATCAGGTTGAATAGGCATATGATCTATGGTTTTCTTTGCATCTTCCAGGAGCCCAACTCGACCAAGCATATCAATCATGCAGGCATAATGTTCTAAGTGTGGGGTTATTCCATGAAGTTCAAACATAGAGTCTAAGTAGTGACACGCTTCTTTCACGAGCCCTCTATGGCAGCACGAAATAAGAACACCAAGATAAGTTATCTCATCAGGTTCTATTCCAAATTGAGACATCTTGTCAAAGAGATCAAAAACTTCTTGATAGCATCCATGATGGGCGTAGCCCATCATCATGGCATTCCAAGCAGCCAAACTGTTCATAGATGAACTCCTGAATGCTTTTTCTGCTTGTCCTATGCTTCCGCACTTGCAATAAGTGTCGATGACAGAACTTTCAACAAAGCTATCCTGATCGAATCCAGTTTTTAATACTAGGGAATGAACTGCTCTTCCCAGTTGCATATCTGTTATACCACTACAAGCTTTAAGGATAATGCTTAAAGTTCTACTGTCCACTTTACTGTATGAGCGCCACATGGTTTGATACAATGCCAAAGCATCAGTATAATATCCAGCATGGACAAAAGTAGTTATCATTGTATTCAGATGAACCAAGTTCACCTTATCAATCTCAGAAAACACCCTTTTGGATTCATCCATGCTGTTGCATCTCCCATATGCTGTTATCAAGCAACAAATCATAGAAACATCAAACATGAATCCACATTTAACAACAAGTGCATGGATTTGTATCACCTGCTCTGTATAGTTCGAATTGGACACAGCTTCAAGAATGCTAGCCATTGTATGTATAGTAGGCTGCAATGACAACTCACGCATCTGATAGAACACCTCTAGAGCCTGATTAACAAATCCATTCTCAGAACATGCAGAGATTAGTGAATTCCAAGAAACAGAATCTCGAATGATCATGTTATAAAAAACACTCCAAGCATCGCGAATTTGCCAACACTTTCCATACATGGACACCAATGCATTGCCAACAGACACCACCTGGAAATAACCTTTCTTATGACAAAATGCTTGAATCTGCTTCCCTGCATTCAAAAACTCCACTCCTCCAATCATTGACAAAACATTAATTAAAGTATACTCATTCACATCCAAACCTAAGGAAAGTAAAATTCTAAACAACTCCACAGCTTCGTGACCATCAGAAGCAGTTCCTATCCTCTCAGTCCAAGACACAACATCCGGTTTAGCAATTTCATCAAACACCTTGATAGCACTAACCTCTCTTCCACACCTAGCGTACATACTCATAACAGCATTGCTAAAATGCATTGAAGAACCGCGTAAAAATCCCATCTTTACACCAAAACCATGAATTTGCTCCCCCTCTCTTACATCAAACAACGCCCCGACCACACCAGTTAAGCTAAATGCATTTAACTCTAAACCTAACCCTCTCATTTCAACAAAAACCTGTTTTCCCTTCTCAAACTCCTCATTCCACACATACCCCTTAACCATAACAGAAAAAACCACATTATCCAAATCCAGACACTCCTTAAAACACCTCTCAGCTGACCCCAAATCTCCGTTCTTTGCATAATTGTCAATCAGCCCGCTAATCACAAAGCTTTTAGACCCAAACCCAAGTTTTAAACAAACCCCCTGAGAAACCCAATTCTCTCTCAAACTCACACATCCTTTAATTAAAGAACTCAAAGTAAACACATCAGGCAGCAGACCCACATGCCTTAACTCATTGAAAAGCCCCAGGACAGTCCTAGAATCATTAGCCCTTGCAAACCCAGAAATGATAGCATTGTAAGTGATGATATCGGGGTTTTGTGTGTCTAAGAAGAAAGAAAGACAGCGAGAGAGATTGTTGTTGCTGTTGTTGTTGTCGTCAAGTTTGGAGAAGTGAGAAATGAGAATTGTGGATAAGTAAGGTTCAAGAAAGTGGCCTGTTTTTATGAAGAGGGAGTAGGTTTGGTCGGTGAGGAGAGGAGATGACAAATTGAGTGAGGATTTGATAGCTTGAGGGTAATCCTTTTGGTAGATTAGGGTTTTAAATTGAGAGGAGGGAGCTTGTGCTAGGGCTCTTAGCTTCTTCATGCATGCATGGTGGTGATGATTAGAGAGGTTTTGGTTTACTTGTGAGAGGTTTTTCAAGGGTTTAAGCAACTAACAGGTGGTTATAATGACGTGCTAAAGGCGGGAAATGAAAAGGAAGGTTGAGTGGAGAAATGAGCCGGGTCCGTCCACTTCATGTAAAACCCGTTGTTGGTTTCAACTTCATGAAAAACGGTTTTTTTTGTAATGCTAATTTCAAACTGTAATTGTACTTACTAGTCGTGTTATCTCTTTGCCTGCATTAAATAATAATATAAAATGAAAAAATAATATTTAAATTACCATAAACATTTCAGTAACGTGTTAAACGTCATTTACTAATTTAAACTTGAAAACTCTCTATTTAAATTTTTATTTTACTTGAATTTTAAATTAAATTATGCAGGGTTAAAGCAACATAAATTTATTGAAAGGATTGATTCAAATAAAATAACCCACAGTAATCTTAGTTAACACATCAAACCCTGACTCGGTTTACTAACTTTAATAAGTTATTTTTTGTAATGAATAAAAAAAATTATAATTAATTCAATATTAAAATAAAAAAATCAATATTAAAAGATAGCTTTGCAAAAAATAAAAACAATAGACAAAAAAATAAACCCAAATTGCTTATAGTTCAGTGTTAATTTATTGTTTTTATATTTTATTCAATTTTAAAAGTAAGAATCAGGATTAAAAGTGATAGATAAGGATAATTCTACAACAAAGAAGAGGAGAAAACCCATATAAAACATCCGCTTTGAGCTATAAAGTTTGATGGCATGAATGAATGAGAAAACCAATGGCATGGAATATGAGTGTGTGTGTGTTGTTAGACCTAGTTTTCAACGGTTAAATAAAGTTTTGACCAAGGAATACATAGTATAGAAAAGTAAATGTTGTGTTTAGATTAATGAGATATATTTATAAATAAAAAATATAATTTAAAAGGTATTTATTCTGTGGCGGAAAGATTGTTCCAATCCACCGCACATATATATAGATACGCATCTTCCATCGAATCCTAGGAGTGAACCGTCAAATGACCGACCTCCACGCCACGCCTTAAAAATTGTTTGTGTTTATTCCGACAGTTTTATTATAATTGTGCGTCTACAGTTTACATGGTGTTAGATTTAGTTTTCGTTTCTGTTTTTTAAATATATTTAGTTAAAAGATATATTAAGTTAATTTTTTTATTATAATTTTAATATGCTATATAAAAACAAATTAAAAAAAATATTCTTCCTCCCAAACCCCGCACACAGTCTCTCTCACTCGACTGCCCCTCCAGAAGCTCACCGACACGGTCTGCAGAAACAGCACGCCACTCGATTTAATTTTTCCAGGAGTTCTAGAAAAAATGAACGGCTCAATTTAGTTGAAGTTATCGAGATAATGAGATATCAGAAGAGTCAACAAGATCTAGAGAGTTTAGGCTCTGTGAACGCGGTCCCTACTTCTTTCTATCACTGTCAACGTGGCAAGTTTTCTTCTCTTTTGTGGGTTCCAGCTTACCAACCAGCTTCTCCCGATCAAATGAGTGGCGCGGCTCACGGCTGTGAAAACATCTTATTCATTTTATAAATCTCGTTACTTTTTCTTTTCTTTTTTTTAAGTCTGGACTGGTTTTTTTTTTATTTTATTAATGAATTATTTATTTTAAATTTTAAATTTATAAATGAGGCTATAGAATATAATTTATAATATACTCTAAGCATATTTTATCAATAAATCAAAATATATTTTTTAAAATATTAAAAATATAAACAATTTATGGGTTGTGCTGTTAAACTTGTTTGAATTTAGTTTTTATCTAAATCGGCTAAAGCTAGCCTAGATTTAATTAATTTATTTCATAAATTTAAATATGATTTTGGTGAATGATAAAAATATAGTCTATATTTTAGAAAAGTTTTAAATTGATAATTTTCTTAAAAATAATTATTGAGACAATGACAATTTAGTTTTCATTGAATTTAATAACTTTTCTAAAAATTATTATTTAATTGTATGGTAAAAATATATAATTGTCAAATTAAGCACTAGCATAAAAATAAAAATAAAATACATGCGTGTCCTGTTTGTTTATGATTTTTGCAGTCTAGTCCTTTGTCTTTTTTATTTTGTTCGTTCTGATGTATTTTATATAAAAATAATTTGTTTCAACTTGTTTTTTTATTAAAATTAATTTTTCATGTTATTTTTCATCACAACTCTTATTCCTTTAATTTTTAATTGATATTAAGTCTTTGAATATTTTTGGCCTTGAAGTTTTGATATCAAGTATCCTTGAATTTGTGGTATAACAGAGTTGTTTTAATTTGATCCTCAAATTGAAATTGATTAATTTTTTTATTTCGATCTTTTTGAGACAGTCTCTATTTTTTTGCTCATGTTTATATATCTATATTTTTATTTTAAGTTTTTAATATTTATCACTTTTATTTTGTTAGGATTTTATTCTTATTCGACTCTCATAAGATGTTAATTTACAATGATGATCAATTTAAAAATAATATTTTTTTTATATTTATTCTTTTTTCTAGTTTTTTGTTATTTTTATTTGCTTTTAAAATCAAATGATTTTTTTAAGCTAATAGTATTTATTTTGGGTTTGTCATTGTTTTTATTTTACTTTGTTCTTTTGTTAAAGTTTTTAGTTTTTTTTATTCTTCGAGATAATATTATGATTCTCATTATCTACACAATGATGATGATGATGATGATGATGATGATTTTTTGATTTTTTTATATTTTTCATGGCAATTTAATAATTGTTATTGTTTAAAAATTATTAACAACGATAATATTAGTTGTTATAATCATGATAATTATAGTGGTGCTACTAATAATAATGACAATAACAATAATAATTTATTATAATAATTATAGTGTTTATGGTATTGCTAATTATGACTAAGATGATGATAATGACAATAACTTATAAAATAGTATTAAAAATATCAATAATAACAAAAATAATTATTGTACATATATTCACAATGATAATAATTATAATTTTGATTTTTTCCTTTGATTATTTTCATTCATTTTTCAAATCAAAATATTTTTTTATACTCGTAATGTTTATTTTGGTTTTCTCATTTTTTACACAATATTAATAATAAAAAAATATTTGCTTTCTTTGAAGAGGTTTTTGGGTTTTTTATTTTATTTTTTGAGATTATTTAATAATTTTCTCTGTGTAGGCAAAATAGTGACAATAATTCTAGTTGTTATAATTATTGTGATAATAATGGTGTTACTAGTGATAATGATGATAACTACAACAACTTATTGTAGTATGTGTAGTATTTAAAGCATTAATAATTATGGTCACGATGACAATAACAAGTATAACTCATGAAATGGTATTGAAAATATAATAATAACAAAAGCAACTATATCAATAATGATGATAATACCGATGATAATTTTAGTGATACTAATAACAATAACGGCGTTAGTAATCATAATAATGGCTGCTCACGATGAAAATAGTGGTTGCAAAAAAAAATATAATTATTATCTTATCAAATATGCTGTCATAGTCTCTTTATTATGATTATACGCGTGTCGTCTCATGGTGGGCAGAAAACATGATGCTAATAGATTGTTTTTTTTTTTTCTTTTCTCTTCTAAATTGAAAATGCATACAAGTCCTGTGTTGTTTATCACTTGTGTATTCCAATCCCAGTCTTTTGTGTGTTTTTTTTCCATCATAATTTCTTTCATTAAAGTTTTGATCTGTTTTGATCTTAACAAATATAATTATGATGACAATTATAATGATACTGATAACAACAATGATGTTAGTGATCATAATAGTTAGTATGATACGATGTTAAAAACAATAATGATGGTGTTAATAACAACCAGAACATTAAATATCTACAATAATGATAGTAGTGATTGTTAAAATATTTGTAACAATTCAACAATCATACATATAACAACAAGAATAATAATTAAATAATTTATTATTTAATGTTATATTTGGTAATAATTAAATTTTATCGCTTTTCTAAGTTGTTTCAAATATACTATCCCATATCAACGGTTTGAAAGTGTTTTTTTTACTCAATGCTATCTTTGAAATTTTTTCTCATGTTTGAAAAATTATATTACTTAACATTAGTTTTTTTTTTTAATATCATGTAATTTTCATTGAAATCTATTGAACAAATAAATTTATATTGATTGAAATTTTATAAATTTTATTAGAAACTTGTATTTAGATTTATTATTTAGCTAAAATTTATAGTATTGTGAAAAGAATCTTATATTTTCAATATTTTCAAAAATACAATTATGACCGTAGTGAAACAATACACAACTAACTCGTAAGAATTATATTGTTGAACCCTCATGAATTCCAACACGAAATCATTAACGAAAAAACAAAATCATTCAACACCCAAGTACCTGTAATTAAATGATTACATGCCATATAAAACATAGCAAAACAAAAACTCATCGAATTCGACACAGAAATACTTCAAAACTGTTTAACTGTATTGTCTGTTTAAGAAAATAAAGCATTGCATTTACCTCGCATTAAGAAACTCGAGATTATAACTATATTGCGTGCGCATCTACTTATAATTGATTTTTATTTAAAATGTAAATCAAAAACTTTATGCAAATATATAATTAAATAAATCGAGAATCATGAGTGTTATTAAATAAAAATAACATTGATGACAAAAAGAGATAAAATAAAAAAAATTGAGAGATATATATAAATTAAGATATTTGACATCACAGCACAGGTATCTAACATGTTCTTTTAAAATATCTTGTTTACTAAAATTAGAGTTTTATTTAATTAAATGATAATAAAAACACACACACATAGATAAAATAACAAAGATTAATATATTATATAATTTTACACATGTTGGTGATATAATTAAAAAATAAATATTTTTATTTATACCAGACAAAAATCTAAAAGAATTAGAGCAGCTTCTTCAAAAACTAAATGTATACAAAAGAAGTAAGAAATAACTGTTATTAAAGGAGAACTTATTTCAACTCTAAACACCAAGAAAACACTACAAACACATTAATAAATCAATAAATAATATAAAATATCATCTGAAAACCCAAAACTATAAGGCCCTGTTTGTTTGCTGGAAAATAGTTTTCTTTTGAAAAGTGAATTCCGGAAAAAATAAATTCCTGGAAAGTGAATTCCTAGAAAGTGAATTCCGATATTTGGCAGTATTATGGAAAATAAACTGGAAAACACTTTCCAGTGTTTGTTTATGTTATGGAAAATGATATGGAAAATAATTTATTAATAAATTAATTTTTTTTTCAAGTTTATTAAAATAATGAGGAACAAATCTTACAAATTAAAAAGTTGAATGAGAATGAAATTGAAAAAAAAATATAATTTCATAAATTATCTCAAATAAAATAAATAATAATCAAAATAATAGAGATCAAATCTATTTTTTTTTTAAATAAAAGGTGAATAAATTAAAATAATAATAATTAACATTTCATAAATTATTTCAAATAAAATAAGTAACAATAAAAAAAATGAGGACCAAATTTGATAGATAAAAAATTTCAATAAAAAAATGATAAGAAAAAAACAAATAGCAATTATAAAAATAAGAATCAAAATTATTATAAAAATTAAATTTTAAGAGATGGAATTGAAAAATAAATATTCAAAACAAATTATATATAGCAATCAAAAGTTTGATGATCAAATTTGATATAATCAGCAAATAATGACATTTCTAAATTTTTCACAACTTCCGGAAAGTGTTTTCCGCCCAAATTTTCCGGAAAATACTTTCCTGAAAACCAAGCCAAATTCTTCTTTGACCGGAAAGTGTTTTCCGTTGACTGGAAAGTATTTTTCCGTTGACCAACTTTTCAAAAGACAAACAAACACAGGAAAGTTTGGAAAGTGATTTCCCGGAAAGTGAATTCCAGGAAACAAACGGGGCCTAAATCTTTTTGAGCTCAAATCTATGTTCTAAGCACTTTTAATATAAAATAACATTTAGGTTGAACTTACCTTGTAAATAAAATTATTTAACATAAAAATCAATTGTTCCGGTGGCTAAAATTTGTGCCGATATATTTTTATACCTCTACTACTGAAATCCAATGATGCTTTCCTTTTTTCTATCATACCATAAACTAAAAGAATAATAAAAATATTTTTTATAACAAAATTAAATTGAAAAATATTGAAGGCTTGAATAGGTATAATATGTGAATTTCAAGGACTAAAATAAAATTTTACATGTGAATTTTGAAACCATCTCCTATTTGTGATGCCTTTTCCACTTTGCTCTCTTATTTTTTATTTTTGACTTTAGTCAACAAATTTGATGAAATTGTTCTTTAATTTGGCTCCAAAAGAATGCAATCATGAAAAAAAAATATTTGAAGGACTATTTTTTTTTTTAAAAAGTTATATACAATGAATACACATTAAAACATGAGAGATTGAATAGTGCATCTATATTGTAAAAAACTCGCAACTTTTATTATTTTCTATAATTATATGTGTTTAGTAACAAAGTAAAAGATATTTTTCATTTTTTTTATTGAAAATACATCAATTATTTTAAATTTAATATTAACACATAAAAAAATATTAAAAGAACTATAAAAAAATTATTAATATAATATTTTTTTGAAATAAAATATATTTAAAACAAGAAAGTTACAACATTCCCAGTACTTTAAGTGTATGTTTTGTATTCTAAAATGTTTTATAAAAAAAAATACTATTATCTGAAAAATATATTAAAATATTTATTAATATTAAAATTATATATAAAAAATCATTTATAATTTTCTATTTTACAAATAAACAGAAGCTATAAAGTATTATTATATATAATATTTTTTTTTCAGGTAGCATATCACGGGAGTAAAACAAAGGCTATAAAGTATTATTATATATAATATTTCTCAGCGTAGCATTGTACCGAGGAGAGTGGGAACATCTGGCAGCTCTGCATGTTCCCTCGAGCCTCATCTCATCTTTATAGTTTATCCTGCCTCTTTGCTGCTGCAATTCAGTTCCCTCATCTCTCACATCCCAAGTTTCCCCCCTCATTTTCTTTCGTCTACTGCGCTCGGTCTCTCTTTCTGGGTTGTCACATTGGTTTTCTCATTCATTCAAGTCCCTCAATTTCTCATCACACTAAATTCAAGCTCCATTTTATCTTTCCATGTACCTGTATCTCCGAAATCTAGCAAAAGAAACTCGCCTAGATTCTCCTAAAATTTAACATTTTTCAAGAACTTTCTCTTTTGCTTGCCAACTATAAAAAGCCCACAACCTCCGACCAAAAATAATTCAAGTGTTCTTGCAAAGTGAGAGACCAGAGAAAGGAGGAGAAAACAAGACAAGACAAGGAACATGAAAGTGAATACCCAGAAAGACCCAGAGAAAATAATCTGGGATCAAATGAGAAGTCCATCTTCCAACCTAATTTCTGGGTCACAAACCAGAACTTTACCAAAACTCATGGTATGGCTAATCCTCTTTGTTTCAGTCACTTATGTTGTCTACACTCTCAAGCTTGTTTCAACTTCTCGTGCCTGCAATAATGAACCTTTCTCGACAAATCGTCATCTTTCTTCAGCTCCCAACAACAATTCTTTACCTTTGATTCGAAATCATACATCTTTGGCCAATCCCAGAAGAGAAAATCAAGAACCCCGTCTAGAAACCGGGTTTCAACACATAGTTTTTGGTATAGCAGCCTCTGCAAAGCTATGGGAACAACGACAAAATTACATCAAGATTTGGTATAAACCTCAAGAAATGAGAGGCATTGTTTGGTTAGATGATAAAGTGAAGAATCAAGAAAGAGAAGACCGTAACTTGCCACCAATAAAAATTTCAAGTGACACATCGAGATTTTCTTACACAAACAAACAAGGTCACAGGTCTGCAATCAGGATCTCTCGGATCGTGTCCGAAACATTGCGTCTCGGGCTAAAAAATGTGCGGTGGTTTGTAATGGGAGATGATGACACTTTTTTTATAGCGGAGAACCTCGTGAGAATCTTGAGAAAATATGATCATAATCAGTATTATTACATTGGGAGCTTATCAGAATCTCATTTGCAAAACATTTTTTTCTCTTATGGAATGGCTTATGGTGGTGGTGGTTTTGCTATTAGTTATACATTAGCAAAAGCTCTTGTTAAGATGCAAGATAGATGTATACAGAGATATCCAGGGCTTTATGGATCTGATGATAGAATGCAGGCTTGTATGGCTGAACTCGGTGTCCCACTCACTAAAGAAGTTGGCTTTCACCAGGTAATTAAATTTCTAGCTCCCTTTCACATGTTAAGTGATGCTTTTTGTGCATTTTGCTCTTTTTGGTGTTTAATGGGGGTTTTGATTTCTCTGCTTTGATGGGGTTTTACCAAATTGGGTTTGTTGAGCTTACCATACCATCCCAGTGGTTGATTCATGCCTTCGCTTAAGAACTCTGGATTCTTATGTTTTTGGAGTTATTGCCGATATTTCGGTCGAATCGGCTGCTTGATGTTGCGGGCCATAGAGCTAAAAAAGACGCTTAATGTTATTTGTCGTTTAACGACTGCGTCCTGTGCTTTTATTTTTTCAAGGTTTAGGGCAATTTACTTTTCAGAGTAGATAATTAGCATTGAATTGTGATATTCTAATCGCAAAACATCTGTGCGTGTCCGTAAACTCTCGAGGTTCCAACCCTATTTTGAGTTGGTATGGGACCCACCTAGACCTGGACCTGGTGTTTTTTCCCGCACCATGCCCTAGACTTAGACCTGGTCTTGTCCCTCACCATTCCAATGTCACTACTTGGAAGCGGGCGAGATAGCTTGTTTAAACTTTAAAATGTATAAAGTTAAAAAAATATTTTTTTGCAAACCTCTGTTTGGATCAAACGCCTCAAACGGGGGCTTACAGATTACAATGCATTTCCAAGAAGTGCATATTATACTCATTTAACCAAGGAAGTGGACAGAAGATTCCGCTATTGCAATGTAGAAGGCTTAGATAAGGAGTCTGGAGAAACTTATCTTAAAATAGTGCGTACATTTTTGTTAATTGTTAAAGGAAGCACATTATTGGCGCAGTAAGTTCGGGGGCTATGTTCTCTGAGGAGTCTGGAGAAACTCATCTTTGGTGTTGTTGGCGCTCATTTCTTGTAATGGACAATGGGCAGTTTGCTTAGATGTTTAGCAATTTAAGTAAAGTTAATAAAGGTTAATTGGCCACATCGAGGATCACTTTTGAACTGCTTTTAGGCTTTCCTTGCAGGTCAATCATGGGACATGTTCTGGGAATCGCGTGCATATGGTGCACTCTGTAATTTTAAAGGGTTTCTTGGACGTAAGGCACTGTCCATAATGAGATATAAATTTCATTATTTGAATCAGGAAATCAATAATAGCTGCGTGATTTGTAGGGTTCTTGTATCATGTTTTGTGAATGACTGTTAAGATCTAAGTTAAAATTCCTTCCTAAAGATCCAATAAAAGAAGGACGACTTTCCCACTGTGGCATTATATAACCTACTGACGTTTTTATGAAATTTTTAGTTTTTGAAGTGTGTTTTCTGTAATGGGGATAGTTACTGATTCTAGCTGTTTGTTTTGCCTCTCAGTATGATGTGTATGGAAACCTGTTTGGACTCCTTGCGTCACACCCTGTTACACCCTTGGTCTCATTGCATCATCTTGATGTTGTTGAACCCATTTTCCCAAATGCGACTCGAGTCCAAGCCCTACAGTGGCTAAAGGTGCCAATGAAGCTTGACTCTGCAGGGCTAATGCAGCAATCCATTTGCTATGATAAATCCAAGAGGTGGACGATTTCAGTTTCATGGGGTTTTGCTGTTCAGATTTTCAGAGGAGTCTTCTCTCCCCGTGAGATAGAAATGCCTTCAAGAACATTCTTGAATTGGTACAGGAAAGCAGATTACACCGCGTATGCATTCAACACTCGTCCAGTTAGCCGAAACCCGTGCCAAAAGCCCTTTGTGTTTTACTTGTCGAAGGCCAAATTTGATTCTTCGCTTAATACAACAGTGAGTGAGTATGCGAGGCATCACGTCCCGCATCCTGCATGCAAGTGGAAGATGGCTGATCCCGACAAGATTGAGACAATTGTGGTTCATAAGAAACCTGATCCTCGTCTATGGGACAGAGTAAGTAGCTCTCTTGTTTTTTAAGTTTGTCACTATCATCATTAAACTTTTTATTTGCCAAATTCTGCTTTATAAACCAGACCGAGTAATACGGGGTTCTTTGGCTTTGTTTGTGCATGTAATTTGCAGTCTCCAAGAAGAAACTGCTGCCGGGTAATGAGCTCAAAGAAGAAAGGAAGTGTCATGGTCAATGTAGGTGTATGTAGGGATGGTGAGATCAGTGAAGTATAGGTTTAAGTGGAAAGATTTAGTATAGTTGTTGTGTCTCTCCTTTCCCTTTCAAATTCTTGGTTCTTCAATTTATTTCTTAATTTACCAATTTTGCAAGTGTAACTGTATTCAAGTTCAGACTTTACAGAAGAATAATTAGAAAAGAAATATGTTAATGTATAAAATATCATGGTGTACACTTCTTATACATGTGCTTGATGTGTAGTATTCAATTAATTAAAATATTTTTCTAGCTTATGAAGGAGAATTGAGACTCCATGTATTTATTAGAAAATAATATAAATTATATTTTTAGATCTCACTTGATAATTTAAGTTTTTAAGTGAGATGATTTTTTAACATGATATTAAAATCTTATTGATTCAATGATTACGAGTTCAAATCTCATTATTTTTATTTTATTTGATAAAAATCAAGCACAAGATAACGTGGATATATGCAAGTTTCAAGCCCAAAAATCTTTAACTTAAAGTGATATGTTAAAGAATAATATAAATTATATTTTGTAATTTTATATAATAACATAAATTTTTAAATGAGATAGTTTCCTAACATGATATATGGTTTATTAACATGGCATCAAAGCCTTGTTGACGTAGTAGTTACGAGTTTAAATTTTATCATCCCATTATATTTGATAAAAAAAAATCAAATACAAGATAATATGAGCCTGTATAAGTTTCAAATTCAAAGGATTTTCACTCGAAGAGATTTGTTAGAAAATAATATAAATTATATTATAAAATCTTATCTAATAATTTAAAATTTTAACATTTAACTTTAACAGTGTTGACCGGTGCTGCCCCTGTTGCTCTCTAATCATGTAAATGATGGTTGCTTGTATTTACAGTAATTTTGCTTAATTTAGACGCAGCATGGCATAATAATAAGCAGATGGGCGAAAGAGAGTTTCATGACATAATGTTGACCTTGGGATCATATTGTTAAGTAGAAAATGAATGACCGTTGGCCACCAATAATGGCAGCACTGACCTTTTGTGTTCTCTGTCCATGCTAGTAATCAATTTTTAATGCATGCACTGTACATCTCATTTTCATCAGATGGAAACCACCATTTCTACCGCCACACTTTAACTCCAATATCAAGCGCCGACGATACATTTGTATACTGATGCACGCAGTTTATCTGCTATATATTATTTTTTAACATCTTTGTAACTTATATACACACACACAGTTCTATACTGCTTTATATTTAGTTTTTATTAATAAAAATAAGAGTTATAAGATTCAATTTTGTAATTACTATATCATTAAAATCATAATAATCATCTCATTTAAATATTTAAATTATTAGATAAAATTTTGTTATATAATTTATATTATCCTGTAATAATTGTTGAATGGGTTGCTAAAAGCTGCTTGTTTAGTTAATCTTTTAAATCTACTATTTGGGCTATTTGGGCTATAAAATTATGATAATTTGATGGGAATTAATTTGAATTAAATAGTTAATTTTAATTTTTAATTAGCTTAATATTGAAAAATAAAATAAAAAATAATGAAAAAATTACTGGTGTCAATAAGCCAAACTCATAATCTAAATCATAAAATCAAAATAACTTTGTAAAAAAAAAAAATGAATCTAGTCCAAGTTAACTTGTTAAATTCATTACACTGATTAGGAGACAAATAATTAAAGTCAATCGATGTTAACAAGTCAAACACTATTCTCTGGTCATAAGTTGTGATAATCAAATAACAAACAAAGCAAAACAAATCATAAAATATAATTATCAATTAAATACAATATCACTTGATAAAATCAAGAAAAAATAAATTAAAAAACCCCGTGTTAATTAGCTTAACTTGTCAAACTCACAACCTGAGTCGTGCAAATGATACAACCTAATAAAAAATAAATATAACGTTGAAAGAATCATAACTCAGGTCATGAGACAGAAATAACTTCTTATAAAAAAAATTAAATATAACTTGATTTAACTAAGCTTAAAATATTCAAACATGACATCTTGATCATGAGATCAAGATATCATCGCAAAAAAAAATCAAAATATATTACTCAATTACCAACCAACCATATTAAAACATATTTTTTAAAAAAAAAAACTCAATAATTTAAAATTTTAAAAAATATAATGTTATGAAATTTGGTAAATACTATAATCTAGGTCGTGAATAATCTTTTTTGATAATGATCAATTAAAACATATATTAAAATGATATTATTTTTATTGTTTTATAAAAACCAAACCACGTCCTGTGAATGTGGATCAAGTCACGGATGCATCTGCCAATTTGTTTAGAAATGCCAAATTAAAACATCAGAATATAGCTTACGGGGCATACAGGTGGCTTTTTTTCCTGCTGGTCTGGTTTCATGCATCTCGTCGAGGCATGCACCCCAGATTTAACGAGTACTGGGCCACGGAGGTGAAAACTATAGCCATCAGAACCAATAACATGTGCTTGAAATTCAGTAGCCTAAAAACACAGAAGGCAGAACATGGAAAAAAACACAGCAGTCGTGGCAGGGACAAGAGAAACAAAACGAGTGGAGAACAAACAGGTGGTTGTTGAGTGATAAAAACTTGTAATTATAGAATTTATTTCCTTTATAGTTTTAGGTTGGAGTAACTCTGTGGTTATTATTAGAAATTTATATAGTTATTAAATTTAGAATTCATGAGATTAATGAAGATAAACATGTACATCCATGTTAATTAAAAAACCAGTGGAGAGCAATATTAAAACGTCCTCTACCAGCTAAAATTTATCTGGGGGCATTAAACCATAGAGGTTGACAACCAGACGTCCTCTACCGCCTTGTATTTCTTTCTCGATTATCTGATATATCTCTGGTCTTTAGCCAAAAAAACAAAAGAAGAAGAAGAAGCTGTGGAAGAACAGTATTAAAACCGAAATGCCTGGGAATATTTCCACGACTCACGAGTTATGAGTATGGGTAATCTAACAAAACGAAATGAATTAGAGTCAACAGGCAACGACTAGCTTAGGAATATCATATAAACCCAGAGAGAGAGAGAGAGAGTAGCATGCTCTCTTGAGTCTAAAAAAAGTGTCGGTGCAAGAGTTTTGCAAAATTTAGTGCCGACATTGCTATCTCTTTAAATTCATGACAATATAGCAGTGATCCTACCAGCTGCTACCTCCAAATCCAATTCCCTTTCAACACCGCAGCTTCTCGAGGTAGGCCAGATCTAATAAAGGAGAAGGGAAAGTTTTATCTCGTTTCTCTAGGTACTGAGTGGTCGGCCATGCTTCCATCACCATCATCAATTATTGTACCGGCCCATTTGTGTTCAGTCATTTCCCGTTGCGACACTATCACAGTACTAAAAAACAAATAAAATAAATTGATGTTTTGTTGTCTATTTAAAAATATATAAATTAAAAGGGAATTATCATTTTAATTCTCTGGTCAGAAAAATAATTAATCCACAAAACCGGTTTGACATTTACAAGTTGGTATTTTCAAATTGTTTAGGATTTTCTGATATTTTTCATAAATTGCATAATAAAACTATTATTTTACTTTTGGGAATTGACAAAAAGATAAGGAATAGTGGGGTATTTTTATTTTTTCACATAAATTATACATGGTAAAATTACTAAAATACCTATTAAAAAAGACAAAAACAAAGACTTGGAGCTTGGATCGTGGAACTTTCATCTATTTTTTTTCAGTAGTTATCACTAGATCCAAGATATATAGGTAATTCAATATTTTTCAAAAATATTGTAGGAGCATTGTAAGGACGCTCCGACAATATGTCACGCTCACGTGTTTTTCAGGCAACTCATGTATTGTCGTCTTGCTGTGAAACTGTTCAGTCGTTATTTTCAAGAAACCATCTCGTTTAAAAACTTAAGCTTATAAGTGAGACTCTGAGATATGATTTATATTATTTTTTAATGCATCCCTCAAATGAAAACCTTTTGGGCTTGAAACTTACAGTCTCATAAGTAAAAACCTTTTGGCTTGAAACTTAGACACGGACTATAATATCTTATTCTTGAAGAATGACAAGGTTCAAACTTGTGATCATCGGATCAACAAGTATTTGATACTATGCCATAACTATTTTTATAAGCTCTTTTTTGGTGGGATATCATTCATAATGTAGTGATAATGAGTCTCCAACATGCTTTTATTAATTTTTATTTCAGGTATGATATTGACCATTTATTTTTTAACGTTAATTATTGTTATGTTATACCTTTATTAATTGTTCGATGCTTTCTTCTTCTTTTTTTTTAAAAAATATAATTGAATTGATCAGTTTTATTAAATTTATTCAAGTTAATGAGCTTAATTTTAGATTTCTCTTGCATTTTTAAGCCAGCAAAAATAAAACAAGGCACATCATATAACACGGGACTTATCTAGTAATTTACTATACATGTAGTGTTCGTTGAAGAGTGGTGTAATTATTTTTATTTCCTGTGGAGTTGATTTTCAAAGCTGGTTTCTAAAAAGCAAGATAAACTACAAATTCTTCGATGATTCTGATTTAATCAATTAAATATTTTCGTGAAATTCAACGAGGATATACCAAATCTTAAAGTGTGGTTCGCGCTAATTGAATCACAGATCTTGAAGTGTTGTGGGCTAATTTAGTAAATACCATCTTTTTATCCAGGTTACAATAAGATTTTAAGCTTAATTATAACATAAGAGAGGAGAGTATATGTTTTATGGTCGTGTGGTTTTAGTTTTTTAATTGAAAAATAAAAATATATTCTTTATGATAAATACAATAAATTAAAATTACAAATTGAAATTTAGTTGCCATATTCTTATTACAAATAAAAATATAGCTACAATTAGCTCAAGGAAACAAGAGGAGAGGCTGCCGGCGACAGACCTCAGGTGGTTCTCTGCATATTCAGTAAATTAATCAAGCAGGGGCTCGTCACTGTCGTCGTTTTCAAGCTGTGTAAATAGTCTCGGGGAACAAAACATGGCATGCCAACAAATACATTATTAAAAACAATAAAATAATATTCTGCAACTCCATTAAAGGGCATTTTGCATGCACGAGTTCGCTATCATCATCTTGGATTCTAGAAAGAGGACACCAACTTCTGGGCTCATCCCTGCAAACAGAATCCATCTTCTTGATCATTTTACTGTTTTTCTTGAAAATAATGGAGGACCGCTCTGCTACTGAACAGACCCCAAACTATTTAACAAGTTCAGTGGAGACCTGTACTTAATGAGTTAAATATTTATTGCCGGCTACAGAGTTAAGGGTTAGCCTGAACGGTCCGCCAGGTACGGTCAACCCCTCGAAAACCCAGTAAATTCACCAAAAGCTAGCCTCTATTTGTTTCCCCACTTTTTGTCGAACTAGACAAAAGCTTTTCATTTCAAGACAGAAAAAATATAGACGTTCGATTGTGGACCAGCAAAAATTCGTCCGTACCTGGTTACCTCCACAGGTTGATGACACTGGGGCCTGGGTGACGCTCCTTGAAAACAGCAGGCATTGGACTCGTCTGTTCGTAAGCAGGGCTACCAAGCTGGTGGCATCATTCATTCATTCATTTTTTTTCTTCATAAAATTCGTTTTTGAAGACTATACGAAAACGAAAATCAGTGTATGATTAAATTACACGTCTTTTATATATAAAAAATAATAAATCAATAAAAATGATTTTTAAAATAAATTTGAAATTTTTTTATTTTAAAATAATTGTTTTTGATGCTTTTATATTATTTTAATATGATGGTTTCAAAAATAATTTTTAAAAATAAAAAAAAAGCATTCATTAAACTCTTCTCAGCCATGATTTTTGAGATTATAATAGTAATTTTTTTAAAAAAATATTTTTTAATTTAAAAATAGAATACAATAATATATATCCTGTTTTTTTTTTTTTTTTTTTTTTTATATCAACTCATTAAAATATAAAAAAATAATATGAAACATGAAAAATTTAAAGATTCTCAAAAGTATTTTTTGACTGCAAAAAACAAGCAAACTCTACGAAGCCATTTGAAATAGCGTTCCAAATGAAGTTTCATGAAAAAAATGATTTTTTCTTTCTGAAAACTATAATATTTTTTTATGTATTTAGATCATTATGTAGTGATATGAAAATAATTAAAAAAATATTATTTTAATATATTTAAAAGAAAAAAACACTTAAAAAAACCCACCATGGGGCTAAAACATTATGCATCTAAAAGTACCTTTTATTTTATTTTCAAAGATGGCCGAGAGTAGACTGCGATGCTTAGGTGTTGTCTACGAGCACAAACAAGGCCCATGATATTGTGTAATCCAACCAGACTTGGACTGGGCTCATCCAGAGCTCCGATTGAAATATAAGAGAAGTTTGGTCCAAATCTGCAGGTAGTGGTGAGACTGCATATCCTACTTATGGACCCATTGATTTCTAGTAGTGGATTTGGGAGGCCCAATCGGAACTCAGGGGGTTGATTTCTAGTCTGTAATGCTCTCCTTCGGAAAGGAAGAAGATAGCCGGCCGTAGCTAAGTCGTGATATATTTTTTTTATTCAAAAAACACATTGTAAATGCTTTATTTACATAATGAAGCTTCAGGTGGGAATTTCAAGAATTTTATATTGTGTAATGGGTGATTAAGATAGATAAAAGACAAAAAAAAAAAAAAAACTGATGCTAAATTAAAAGACCCTATAAATATTCAATTTCACGTGCAGAGTTCAAGGTTTTAGTTTTAATTTTTTGATTTATCATTAATTAAAAATCGATAAAATAAACCTTTAGGTGGGAATTTTAAGAAATTTAAAGAGATCGGTGAATTTATGTTATGATTTAATAATCTATCTATCTATCTATCCATATATATAGAGAGTTTTAATTGGAACAATTATAAATATAATCATTATTTTATATATCTACATCAAGTGAAGTATATTGAATTGGATAGGTGTTAAGACAAACAACAAAACTATAGAAGACAAGTTTAATTTTGTTTGGCTACAAATTTTTTGCTAAATTCAAGATAAAATTTGCATTTGGACCCTCAAATTTGTGTATAAATTTAATAAAAGATCATTTTTTTAATCCAGGAGTCGAGAAATAATTATAATACTAATTATTATTATTATTATTATTATTATTATTATTGCTTTAACAATACCTTATCTTAAACACATAAAAATTTAAATAATTTAGTTGTATTAATAATTTTTACATCTCAAATATCTAGAAAACTAGAATTCGTTACTTTATTTGAGAAATGGAGGGGTTCTATAAGACGCTATGAGCTCGAATGTGAGCAAAACGCAGAGCATTAGGGATATACACAATTGTTGGAGTAGAGTCAGTCAATAATACATCCTAGTCTTTAGGAGATTAGCTTTGAATCATTCCTGTTTAGTTATCCACGTTTGTAGGAGTCTAAAACGTGGGTTGCATATTTTTCTACTTTCTGTTGTAATCAGCTGAATATATATCAGCGCCATTTCATTGAATAAAGTAAGCAATTATTCTGCATTTACGTGAAAATAAAGGTTTCTGATTTAACAATTGGTATCAGAGCTTTTATCATCAACACACGAAGTTGCAGTATTATTGTGCGAGAGAGTGCAGTGAGGGACCAAAGTGTGCAGAGAGTGAGAGTGAGATTGTAATATTAGTGAAGAGTGAGATTACAATAGTTAAAAAAAAAGAGGAAAGTGAGAGTGCAGTGCCGAGAGAGATCAAGAGCGTGTGTTTACAAAATCACATCAAAAGAGTGCAGAAGAGTGAGTTTCTAGATTAACCAGAGTGTAATCAACCCAAAAGTGAGAAACATCTCAAAAAGTGAGTGCAGAGGTCGATTACCCAGAGGTCGATTACAGTCAGCCATGGCGTCCGAAGGAAATTTTATTCAACCATCCATTCCTAGGTTTGATGGTCATTATGATCATTGGGCCATGTTAATGGAAAATCTACTACGATCCAAGGAGTATTGGAGCTTAATCGAGACAGGAATCCCTTCAATTGCAGCTGGCACTGAATTGACGGAGACGCAACAGAAGCTTGTAGAAGAGATGAGGTTGAAAGACTTGAAAGTGAAAAATTACCTCTTTCAAGCCATTGATCGCACCATTATGGAGACAATCTTGAACAGAGAAACTGCAAAGGGAATATGGGAGTCCATGCAGCAAAAGTATAAAGGATCTACCAAGGTGAAAAGGGCTCAATTACAAGCTTTGCGGAGGGAATTTGAGCTGCTCGGTATGAAAGCAGGAGAGAGCGTTGATGACTATTTTTGCCGAACTCTTACTATTTCCAACAAGATGAAAGCTCAAGGTGAATGCATGGAACAAACTGTGATTATTGAGAAGATTCTGAGGTCCATGACAGCAAGATTTAATTACGTTGTATGCTCCATTGAAGAATCAAATAATCTGGCTGTCATGACTATTGATGAGCTTCAGAGTAGCTTGCTTGTACACGAGCAAAGGATGAAGGAACACAAAGAAGAGGAGCAAGTTTTCAAAGTCACTGGTGGTGATGATCGTTTTGTGAGCAGAAACACTAATGGAGATGCGGGGTATGTGAACAGAATCAGGGGTCGTGGTGGATTCAGAGGCAGAGGTAGAGGTCGGGGAAGACAACCTCTCAACAAAGCCCTTATTGAGTGTTTCCGCTATCATAAACTAGGACATTTTGCTTATGAATATCCTAGTTGGGAAAAAACAGCCAATTATGTCGAAATTGCAGAAGAAAAAGACATGTTGCTGCTGTCATACATCGAATGGGATGAGACCACCGAATGGGATGCGACCAAGGATGCTGCAGAATACATGACAGTTGATTATGACATGCTGCTCATGTCATACGAAGAACTGAATGAGTCAACCAAAAAAGAGGTATGGTTCTTGGACTCAGGTTGTAGCAGTCATATGAGTGGGAACAAAATGTGGTTTACACAGTTAGATGAAGGATTTAGACATTCAGTCAAATTAGGGAATAATTCGAAAATGGCAATGATGGGAAAGGGCTGTGTTAAGTTGAATATAGCTGGGGTGATGCAAAAGATTGACAATGTCTATTTTATTCCTGAGCTAAAAACAAATTTGTTAAGTATGGGACAATTACAAGAAAAGGGCCTAGCTATACTTATTCAAAACAATGTATGTAAGCTGTTTCATCCAATCAGAGGTCTAATTATAGAGACAATCATGACCTCGAACAGAATGTTTACAATTACTGCTGAAATACCTCTCACAGAACCAGTTGTCTTCTTTGGTAGCAATGAGGAAGAAAGAGCAAAATTGTGGCATAATAGGTTTGCACATCTTAATTTCAAGGGATTAAGAATATTGCATTCCAAGAAAATGGTTGAAGGGCTGCCATTACTTGCAGCCCCAAGGAGAGTATGCGTTGATTGCTTAATTGGCAAACAACACAGGAGCAAAATTTCAAAGAAAAGTCACTGGAGAGCAATTAGCAAATTGCAACTTGTGCATTCGGATTTATGTGGACCTGTGAGTCCAGAATCCAACAGTGGAAAAAGATACCTTATTACTTTCATTGATGATTATAGTAGAAAGTGTCGGGTTTACTTTATTTCAGAAAAATCAGAAGCTTTTGATATGTTCAAAAAATTCAAAGTTTTAGCTGAAAAAGAGGCTGGCTCGTCAGTGGGATGTTTGCGAACTGACCGAGGTGGGGAATTTAATTCCAAAAGCTTCAATGAGTATTGTCTTCTGAATGAAATAAAAAGACAATTAACTGCGGCCTACACTCCTCAGCAAAACGGTGTTGCTGAAAGGAAAAATCAGACTATCATGAATCTCATCAGAAGTATGTTGTCCGAGAAACATATTCCTAGAGAGTTCTGGCCAGAAGCCGTAAACTGGTGTGTTCATGTGCTAAACAGGAGTCCCACCATGGCAGTCAAAGATCTCACACCTGAAGAAGCATGGAGTTGTGTTAAACCTTCGGTAGCATATTTTCGGGTATTTGGGTGCATTGGTCATGTTCACATTCCAAATGTGACAAGAACAAAATTAGACTCCAGGAGCTCAAAGTGTGTATTGTTGGGAGTCAGTGAAGAAACAAAAGGCTACCGAATGTATAATCCAATCACAAAGAAGATTGTGATCAGTCGTGATGTGTTTTTTGAAGAAAATGAGGCCTGGAACTGGACAGAAGGTGGCTGTAATGAGGTGCTAAAATGGGGAAATAATGGGGTGTATGAGGCAAATGTTTTTGACAGTGAAACTGAGGAGCATGAATTAGAGCAGCATGATGAAAGTGATGAATTAGAGTAGCATGATGAGAGTGACGAACATGAAGAAGGAGATGGAGAATTTGATGGGCCAAGATTTCAGCTTCATGAAAGGCCGAGAGATCAACTTGCAGTAGGTGATTCTCCAGCTCATGGGCCGAGAGATCAGTCTGGAAGGAGACCAAAAGCTCAGCCTAGAGCAGGGGAATGTGATGGGCCGAGAGCCAAATCTGGAGATAGAGCTGGTTCTGGAGATAGGCCGAAAGCAGGAGCTGAAAATTCAACACCATCTGGAAGATCACGTCCAATTGAAGAACAAGATCTTGATAATGATCAACAAACTAATCAACTTGCAACTGCAAATCAATCTGGAGTCAGAAACCGAAGAACACCATTATGGATGCAGGACTATGTCACGGATTTGTCTGACGAAGAAGAACTTCAAAATATGGTATTTTATACCACTGCTACAGATCCATGCACATATGAAGAAGCCTCACGAAACCAGAAGTGGAGAGCAGCTATGGACATTGAAATTGCAACCATTGAAAGAAACAGAACATGGGAGTTAACTGTTCTTCCAAAACATGCAAGGAAGATTGGTGTAAAATGGATCTACAAGACAAAGCTTGATGAGAAAGGGGAGGTTGACAAGTACAAAGCTAGGCTTGTTGCAAAGGGATATGCACAATAACTTGGGATTGACTACACTGAAGTATTTGCACCGGTTGCAAGATGGGACACAATCCGAATGGTTCTAGCCATGGCAGCACAAAGAAAAGAAATTGGATGGTGTATCAACTTGACGTAAAAAGTGCATTCCTCTATGGAGATTTAAATGAAGATGTGTATGTGGAGCAGCCCCTCGGCTATGAGAAGAAGGGAGAGGAATACAAAGTCTTTAAATTAAAGAAAGCTTTGTACAGATTGAAGCAGGCACCGCGAGCATGGTTTAGTAGGATTGAGACATATTTTTTGAGGGAAGGATTTGTTCAATGTCCAAGTGAGCATACCTTATTTGTCAAAACTCAACAAGGCTGTCAAGGGGAGGTCAAAATTATGGTGGTGAGTCTCTATGTGGATGACTTGGTGTTTACTGGAAGTGATGAAGACATGTTTGCAGATTTTAAAGCTTCAATGAAACAAGAATTTGCCATGACTGATTTAGGCAAAATGAAATTCTTTCTTGGAGTGGAAATTGTGCAGAATGATAAAGGCATCTTCTTGAGTCAAAAGAAATATGCTATGGAAATATTGGAGAGGTTTGGGCTGCAACATGCAAATTCCGTGAGAAATCCAATGGTACCAGGCATTAAACCAATGAAGAATGAAGATGAACAACAAGTGCAGACAACTCAATACAAACAAATAGTAGGTAGCCTTATGTACCTATCAGTTACGAGACCCGATCTTATGTTTGTGGTAAGCTTGGTGAGCAGGTATATGGAAAGGCCAACAAACATACATATGCAGGCCATAAAAAGAATCCTGAGATATGTGAAGGGAACCGTGGGTGTGGGAATTTGCTACAACAGGGGAGCTAATAAAGCTGAAATGGGAACTGCTGCCAGTGATGAAATGTTAATGGCATTTGCTGATAGTGACTACGCTGGAGATCAAGATGATCGCAGGAGCACCTCTGAATATGTTTTTATGCTTAGTGGGGGAGCAGTAGCTTGGAGCTCAAAGAAACAACCTGTGGTGTCTCTTTCAACAACCGAGGCAGAATTTATATCAGCAGCCCATTGTGCTTGTCAGGCCGTGTGGATGAGAAGAGTGCTTGAACAATTAAATTGCAAACAGAGTTTATCTACTGTTATATATTGTGATAACATGTCTACAATCAAGTTAGCTAAAACCCAGTTATGCATGGCAGGAGTAAGCACATAGACGTCAAGTTTCACTTTCTGCGTGAATTATGTAAAGAAGGCATAATTGAGTTGAAATACTGCAATACACAAGATGAAGTGGCTGATATCATGACGAAGGCATTAAAGTTGGACACATTTGAGAAGCTGCGAAACTTATTGGGTGTATGCGAAGTGTCTACTGCTACTGTAAGACTACATGTTGAAGACATTGCAGTTTAAGGGAGGGATTGTTGGAGTAGAGTCAGTCCATAATACATCCTAGTTTTTAGGAGATTAGCTTTGAATCATTCCTGTTTAGTTAACCACGTTTGTAGGAGTCTAAAACGTGGGTTGCATATTTTTCTACTTTCTGTTGTAATCAGCTGGATATATATCAGCACCATTTCATTGAATAAAGTAAGCAATTATTCTGCATTTACGTGAAAATAAAGGTTTCTGATTTAACAACAATCGGAGGTATATTTTTGGGAGGGAGAGTTTTAAGTTTCATATATAAAAAAATTCCCTTATCAGCATAAGAGAATAAATTCTATTTTTACTTGAATGAAGGAAATTCCTCTCTTTATGCTCCCCTTAGTTTCTAGAAACTCTCCCAAAAAGAAAATGCAGATCAAGTCAAGAAAACATAATTATGCTAACTTGGGTCGCTCCCACACGCGCGCGCGCACATTTTGAAGATTGATTTCCACAAAGTATTTTTGTTATTTGGAAAATGCATTCATTAGAAACGCAAATTGTTCTTGATGGAGCATCGTCTTCACCCATCTTGCCTAATCTTGTTGCTGACTGCACGTTTAGTTATGTTCATGTCGTATGATCACTACCAAGAGATACAAGTTAAAACCATTTCTGATGCTAAAATTATTTACCAACGTTGATCTACAAATTGAAGACTCAAGAAGGGCTACTTGTTTTCCCGTGGAAAACAAAGTTATTGTGCTGAATACCCCCAACAAGTAGACATCTTAAATCATGGGGAGTAATTTCAAGGCCAGAAAAACAGTAAAATCTGGAAGAGCTGCATCGATATTCAACTTGAAGAAGCATATAATCCTAGAAAAACTTAAAGCAATAACGCCGTGTTGAAAAGGCAGGCAAAAGAAGAAGAAGGCACCTTTCCATCAGCAAAAGCAGCAGCATAAACCATGCCAAAGTTGAAAAATCATAAAGCAAGCAACTCGTATGAGCATGAAAGGTGCTGTTCATGAAGATGAATCAGGGACCACCTTTTGTAGCCATTGTCTTAATCTCCAGAACTAAGGCCCAACCAAATTGTGTTGCTAACTTAATTTGTCTTCACGGAAAATAAAAAAAATCTAGCTAAAATGAACCATTTTAAAAAATAAAAAATAATAAATTTAAACCACCGACTTAAACAAGAGCCACAAGTGATTCAATCACGGGGTCATATACCTGCAACGTGATATTATGTTTTTGAAAAACAGATTCTAACCAGAAGAGGCAAGAGACATCTTTATTAACTTTCACCATTCACTTGCAATAATTTCAAATTAGCCCATGTAGAAAATAAACAAGCTCTTAATTTCCAATGGAATAATAATAAAAATAAAAATAGTGAATAAAAATAAAAATAAAATAAAGATGCAAAACTATTCTAAGCTATGGAATTAATGCCCGTCGATCCATAGTTTTTTTTTTTTTAACGAAACTAGTGTAGCATTATGTATATAAATATGTATGGAGTATTTATCTATACCTATACTACTTATCAACTATCACCATCCTTTGACATGAATTCCTGCTACGCTCCCCACCGAATGACCGATGCATCAAGCTTTTGTTTTATTTTTTTATCCAGCCAAATCATGCAGCAGCTGAGCTCCCATCAAATTCCTGTAAGGCAAATTCTGTCCTTCACCATCTAGAAGTGAGTATTGAACTTGTTGGCAATCTTCAATATGGTCTCTAGGGTAAAATAGAGAACTTTGAGAGGCATGAGAGAATGCTAAGCTCACTCCGCCACTCCCCCCATGCTGTTGCAACCCTAATGTCAATGATACTCCACCGCCATTGAAGTTCTGGTTATCAACACTATCATTAGCATAAGAAGCCCCTGCCGCTGTATGATGATTGTAAGATGAAAAGTCCAATTCCATAGCACCAAAGTTTCCAAAATTCTGTTGTTGGTGCTGCATGTGGTGGCTCTGAAATGTTTTGGTGCTATTGTTGGTGTCATTTTTATCTGGGTTAGAGATAATGGAAGAGAGGCATTCAGAGTCGATTCGAATGAGTTGGTCCGGTGTCGGTTTTTGATCTGTTGAAGAAGGGTTTTGATTAGGCCGACGATTAATATTCTCATCAAGACCAGTGACCCCATCCGAGGAGGCCATGCTGTTGTCTTGCTCCTTTGTTTCTTCTAAGTACATCTCTTCCACCATAGGTTTCCATAGCCTCACTCTTGCATTGATAAACCAATTGGATACCTATTGAAAGACATGTAAAAACAAGAGGCATCATATAAATTAATGCTTATATAATATTAATCACATTTTGTAGTCATTCGATTAGAACTTTGGATCCTAAGAAGACATACATGCTCCATTGATAATATAAATTAATTCTTGGAAGATTAAAATAATCTATAGAGAGATGTAGACGTGCCTGGCTTCTTGAGAGACCAGTTTGTCGGGCTAAGATATGTTTATCAACGTCACTTGGGTACCTGAAAAAGGGTTTGCCATTAGAAGCAGGAGGGTTAGTGTTTGATGCGAGGCTGGAACTACGTATGCATATTAGTTAACTCCTCTTGCGTGTGCTAGTGAGGGATATGGGTCCTAGGCAATAGAATCAAATCCACACAAAAATGAAAAACATGCACATAGAATGGGAACTAAATGATTGAAATAATATGACAAAAGGGAAACAAAGAATCTTAATGGAAGTGGGTAGAAACTAACAAGGTAATTGCTTTTGTTTTTTCAAGCAAAATGATTGAGACCCTTCTAAAGACTTAACATATGAAAGCTGTTCACTTAGCATGTGTTGTATTTATGCTTTTGTTTGGAGAATACTTTGATTCTTTCATTAAATCTACTTTGTAGTGCAGTTATATAAAGACTAAATTTTGTGGAAGCCCAGAGAGAGATTGAGAGATATATTACGGGTGAAGAAAATGCTCAAACAACCAAGCTCGAAGAACCGACACGGATCTTTCAGGCAGGCCTCTTTGAGGTCTCCATGGGTGACTCTCCATCATGCTCATTTGTTGAAATGCCCTTTGTTGCCTTAAGGCTTGATCAAGAATCTTTAGCCTTGGAGTTTCACCTCTTGTGGTACCAGGTGCAACTGGATCTTTCTCTCCCGTAGCTTTCTTTGTTGCATGGATTTGAGCCACAATTCCATCTCTTAAACATCTGAAGTGCCTTGACATGGCCTTCGATGCTAATGATGAATAGACTGAGGCTGCTCCAGTACCTGCCACAGCTTCAAAGGATGATACCACAGCTTTCATTTGATCACGGTAGTGCCTGTATCTTCTATCCACCTAGAAACAAGAAAAGAAAAAAAGGATACAGATAGGTGTGAAAAGGAGTTGAAGTTTCTTAGCCATTGAAAACATGAGTTACGGAAGGGTTAAGACATCCAAAAGGAGAGTAGTTAATAAGATGAAAAGAAAAATAAATGAAGGAATAGAGGTTTCTAAAAGTAAACGAAAGGCTTGAACTGTCATGATGTGGGAATTAAAGAAGAGGCCCCAGGTCGCTAATTAAATTAATTCCAGAACCGATCGAGTTTATAACCACAGCAAATCAACTACAAGGGTAATAGTCTCAGTCTTTCTTAACAGCAATTAAGGTCCGAGATATATGTTCGTGTTTGAAAAAAATAACGAAAAAGATGGGCCCTTTATGGACTTTGAAACAAGGAGTTCGTGAAACACAAATACCTCTTCCAGCATTGAAAGCAGCTTTGTCTTTCTCTTCTGCAATTCGATGAATTCAAGAGACTGGAGAGGCTGCTTTCTTGAAGAACTTCCGTTTTGATCATCATCCCACTGTTTGGGCTTGTGGAACTTTTGCTTTAGTTCATCATCTTGCTTTGTCCCAAGACTACAGAACTCGTTCAAAAGGTCCTGTGCAGGACCCATAAACTTTGAGTTCCTAAGCTGAAACTGTCCTTGATGATGTAAATTTGCAGCTTGCATCATATTTGCTGGAGATTTCCCAAAGGACCTCATATCTTCTTGTGGATTATCTTGATTCTGATTAGTAGGTGTGTGCCTTAGTTCGAAAGGCTGTAACCCAATAGTAGACGGATTGCTTGAGCACAGAGACAGTGAAAGACCTTGACTTGGCCTCTCATTTCCTTCGCATGGAAACACACACCTCAAAGAAGAATCATCAACAAGCAACCTGTTTTCTTGCCAAGGAGCTGAGTGATCAGGTCCAGCCATTAGATTCTCATTACTTGAATCAGAAATCCCAGTTGAGAAATCAGGTTTAGTGAACTCATGTTGATAAAAAACACCATTTGTTGAGTCATTGATCGACTTTGAAGAAGAAGGACCACCAGGGTTGATGTTGTTTGGTGGTTTGCTAAAGAATCCTTTCCACATAGAAGAGTTACTGTCACTTTTTTGCTGTTGAAGGTTCTTTGAAAACCCTATCACCTCCATGCCTGTAGTCAAGCTGAACATCTCTGGATTGGATTCAAAGCCGTGGATCTGATTCACAAGATGGGTCTGGATTGTTGGGTTACTAGATGAAACATCTGTATAGCAAAAACTTCCTGGTGATACCATGCTTCTTGACTTATTTTCACACAGTTCTCTAGCCATGTAACACCAAGAAATATCTCTTCCTTATGTTGTTCTTGCTTCTCTACCGTTTCTTTAAGCTGATGTTGACTCTGCAACAACAATTTCATGATCAAGATTCACTCTAATAAAAGAGCTCACATAATTCACACCATTAAAGCTCTGTTACAAATATCATAAAGCAAGAATCAAATCAATGAAATTACCACTTTTGATATTCAACTAAATAAAAAGAAAACGAAAGAAAACAAGCAAAGAAAGAAGACTAACTTTATGCTGCTAATTAAAGGGTAGACTTTACCTCGTTCAAGGAAGAAAGAGTAGAGCTGGTTAGTAGAAGAGGCTTGGTGGAGAAGAAGAAGAAGGTGCTATGGAGGGAGCCAAAAGAGTGGTAAAGAGCCCCCTTTTTTTCAGTCTGCTTCTCTTAATAAACCAACATGGCATGCCATGAAATGAAAAGCAATCCTAGGAAGAAGAAGAAAAAGGATCAATGATATCTTTTGTGAACTGGAAGATCAGATAGAAGTGATGATGACCCTCTAGCCATGCTCATCATTTGATATATGCCCCTCTCTCTCTCTCTCTCTCGCTATAAATACATCCAAAATAGACTTCCCATAGTAAGAAAGCCATATAATCTCCTCAATTATTTCACACCGGCCAAATAAAATATGACCGTCACCAAGAAAAAAAACACATCCTTGAATCATTATTTTAAATTGATTTAAGTAATAATTTGATATATATATTTAAATATTTAAGTAATATATATATATATATATATATATATATATATATGAAAGTATAACGACACAGAAACCAGGAGCAACAGAAAGTAATAATCGTCCTTTGCAAGGTACAATTAGATACAAGCCGCCACATGACTTGCTGTTTTGCTTACTTTAATTACCGATCCTCTATTATATGCCAGCTGCCCATAATCCTAGACATATAATTCTTTTGGAATGGCTTTAGATTTAAACTGTCAAGTATATATGTTATTTTACGAGGTAAGATTAAATCTTTTTTTAATGTAAAAAAATTATATTCAAATACCGATAAATTACCTTATTAAAAAAATTAAATTATATAGGGGTTAATTCGATATAATAAGATTGATTTTGCAGATTCAAAAATAATTTGAATGACTGTAAAAATATAATTTAACTTAATTTAAAAAAAATATATATATATTCTAGTTGACTTAATAGTGAAAAATAAAAGTAAAAAAAAAAAAAATCTTAGTCAACTTTGCAAACCCCTTAAACATTATTATTAGTTCATGAGACCGTAAAAATATAATAGAAATTAAATAAAATAAATCATGGAGCCTTATTTCCAATTCATCCGATATCAAAAGTCAAAAAAGAAAAAAGTAGTCTTGTTGATCTATTTAATTGTTATTTGTATTATAAGAATAAGATAATCTAATAAAAATAAATATAATATTAAAGAAAAATCATTGAAAAAATATAATTTTATTGTTTCAGTAATTTTCACTACTTGTTTTAGTAAATTGTGAATAATTCCAAAAGAGTTAATTATTGAATTTCATGAAATGGTTGCATGACCTTCAAAAGAATAAAATTGAAGGCAATAAATAGAAGCATGTCCCAGCCATGCCTAGATGTTATTGATAGCTGGTTAAGTTATTACTAGATCCAACTAGAAATATCCCTAGATGAGTAAAAACAGTATTGCAACCCCATAAAAAAACTAAGAAATTAAAAATCTTAAATTTCATATTATATATATTACTATACAAGATATCCCTGTGGTTGTGTCGAGTCCCGAGAAATCATTCCTCAGCAGGAGTTATGTCCAGGCCTTTTCAGATGGGTTTCAGTGAGACATGTGTCTTCTCTTGTTGGTGGGGCTGTAATAAAATGGGTTCCTTTCCACCATGGCCGAGAGAAAAGAGAAGAGTTTCAAGGGAGAGAGAGTGGAAGAGATACGGTGGAGGAGAGGGTTGTGGTGCAAAAAATGCTTCCCAGAATAAGGGAGTGTGGTTAGAGGGAAGGAGACGATGTGGTCCAGATGTTTCCCCATTTTTTAATCCATCTAATTAATTGCTCTATTAAAGTATTCCACCCATCTCTCCTCTATTTGCATGGGGGACCGGCATCTTCTCTTTCTATTCATCCCCATCAAACCCTTGGGCACCCATGCATTGCCACTTCCCACTCCATTTTACACCACATACTACCAGCACACACACGTATATACACGTGTGTGTCATGTATGTTTACAAGATTATTTAGATTTAGTTTGTGATAATTATACATACATACATACATACATACATACATTCTAGGTTGAAGTGTTGCTCTATTTGTTTTTAGCAAAGCAAGAAAAATGTGATTCTTTATTTGAAATAATTAAATTTACTTCTTGTATCAGTCATTTATTTTAGAGTATGTTGATTCATAAAAAAAAAAAAACAAATAATACATGCATTGTTATCGTATCAACTTAAATTCCGACTATAAATCTAAAAATCAGTCTTAATATTAATAACATTGTCCTCAATCGATATATTATGATGATAAAAAATTTGTAATTTTCACAGCAGGTCTCGAAATTCAAATCAAAATATGTATTTTTTATAAAAATTTAAAACAATCAAAGTTTTATTCGTTCATCTAAACAGATAATATTTTTTTGTTTTAATTTAAAAAAAAAGAGAGAGAAACAAAGCTGTTAGTGAACTTATAAACTGTAACAATTCCTGTCAAAATTATTTTAGCAGGTGAATCCCTGTTTGAGAAATTAAGAATTCACCCTCTTTTTTTTCGTTTCTGACAATCACAGCCATCCTTTTACAAGTTCTTGTCAATGCAAGAAAAAATGTGCTAGGCTCGTTCCTATACGTGGTTACATTTCAAGTCATTTTCTTTGAAAATGAAGTATTCTAGGTAAAACGTTTTTCCAATACGTACACTCATACAAGCACACACTCTACAAACGCCTGAGGTGAGAGTTGTCAAAGACACTCTCACAAGCTTTAATTTTTGTCCATTAAAAGCAGGTGGTCCTCTGTCCCAAGCTTTCTCCGCCGCTTGCCAATTTTCTCTCCTCCACTCCCTCTCTCTTCTTAACCCTACGACACTAAACTACACATCGTGCTTACATCAACAATTACGCGCGCTCTCGGCTTGTACTTTTTATTCTTTCCATCTTGCTTAAGCTGCACCATGGCGCATCTTATCCATCAGCAGTCGTTCAGGGTATGGAGTCACTTCACGTAACTTTCATTGGATCTTACATGTTAATGGGGTTGTTTTAACCGAGCCTTAAAAGAAAAAATGTGCATATTTTGTTTGTGATTTTTGAGGTAAATTATCACCCACAAAATTCGGGGGATTAAAAGGAACTGTGAAACTCTCTGTCTTGTCACTGTCTCCCTAGGTGCAGTATGTGTTTTTGAGATATTTTGGGAAATTGTGACTGTAGGGTTTTACAAGGGGCTATTAAGCCTATTATCCTTCTGGAGCCTAATAGAGCGGTCCATCATCTTTTTTTTTATTTACTGGGACTGACCTAAGCTAGTAACAGTACTATATGGTAGCATTCAGTATAGATCATAGGTAGTGCAGCTTTATTGGATGGTGATCATCAACAGGTTGGATCCAAGATGGTGATTGGGAGTTTGGGAAAAATATATAAAACCCTAAAATCAAAATTTTCTTTTGGCGGTAGCTGGTTTGGAGCGGTGATTATGGTTCTGGCAGGGGATAGTTGTTGTAGATCCATAGAAGAAGGTGTATCTTTTGACAGTACGGTGTCAGAAAGGGACATTGGGATAGGGTTAAATCGGTGATGGATTAATTTTGTAATTTGCAAGAGGTGTTTGGAGTTTTTTTTTTTTATTATTTGAAAAAAATAAAATAAGTTAAAAAATATTTTTTAATAAAATAATACAGTTTATATATGAAATCACAACTATGAATTTATATTTTAAATATTTGGAGAGAGAAAATTAAAAAAAAATACATTCAAGATATATCAAAAACTTTTAGAATAACACTAGTGTTATAATTGAAATAATATCAAAAAAATAAATTTATTAGCACAAAAAATATTATTAATAATGATCAAAGTAAGCTTTAAGAGTTGTTCAAATGTGTTGAGGTTCATTCGCTTTTGAATAGCTCAATAATATACTTTAGCTATATAGTTGATGATTATTATTTTTTTGTTATTGAACTTTTCATCTATAGTAAAGTTATCTTCACATACGCGTTGATGTGTCTCTAAGATTTTTTTAATTGAAAATATTGATAAAATAATGTAATTAAAAAATAGTAAAATAACATAATTTATACATGTGATTGTAAAAACACATCTTACCCCGCTTTATCGGACAATGACAAAGTTGGAGAAACAAAGCTAATAAAGCAATGTAAAGATAAATATATGTACTATCTTTAATATATATAAATTTAAATCTTTAAATTGAGAAATTAAATATCAAGTGTTGGAAGAAGGATTACTTGGGAAAATGTACTAGAAACTAGTGTTTGTGTGATCATAATAAAACTGTTAAGGAAATATCTCATATAAAAAATTAATTTATTAAGTGAGGTTGTAGAATATTATTTATATTATTTTTTAGTATATATTTTTACGTGAAAGTGTTTTGGGTTTGAAACTTACACGGATCTACACTATTTTATGCTTGATTTTTATTAAATAGAATAAGAATGATGAGATTCGAACTCGTGATCGTTGGGTCAAAAAGATTCTGATAACATATTAAAAAAATATTCTACCTAAAAACTTAAACTATTAGATGAGATCTCGTAATATGATTTATATTATTCTACGTACCAAGTTAATGCTGTTATCCATAAATAGATTAGTCATAAAGTGGATGTTCTTTCTTTGATCGGACCGATAACACGAATAATGTTTCGATAATATTGTGTGATCATCAAATTAGAAGAAAAGGAAGAAGAAATATTGTTCAGCAGCAAGAAGGTGGTAGAGCTTTTCTATCCAGGGCTTGCAAAAAGAAAATATAGGATTGTCTTTTTCGTGTAATGATTGATAGTTTTGACATCATTTCGATGGTAGAACTTTAATAAGTAATTAATTTATTGTCATTTTTGCTTTAAGAAGCTGATATGTTCAATCACACACACACACACACTTGATGGGGAAACTACTACAAGTCTCAAGGTCCTAAAGCTGAGGCTTATCATAAGAAAGAACAGAAGGAGATATTTGCATGCCCACTTTAATGTTTGTTTACTGTGTGTGTATATATGCTTTATAAGACTATACATATGTTAGGATTGTTTTCACGAAATGAGGAATATCAGAATAAGACCATACCTTATATGGCTCAACATTGAAACTACGTGCTGTATATGTCAGTCCATCATATATAATATAATGTCAGTCGATCCATCGTAGTATATAGTATAAGAGGAAAACCTAACATTTGTTTTCCTACGCATTTTCTCAAGAGACAGTCGTTTATACAGCACAAACCAGGTGAATATCATTCGTTTGATTCACATAAACGAAGTCGCTGGAAAGTTTTTCCTATGAGAAGATCAGTGAATGGTCCGTGTTAAAAATTCGATGTTACCATAGGTGACATTGTATATATTAGTTTCTTTTACGTTCCCATTTTTGTGGGGGAGATTGCAATTTGTCACTGGCTAATTAAGGTGCTTAATGACACAGCATTAAAGTGGCCCACATATAGAATTTCAGGCAAGGGGGCCATCATGCATGTCTCTCTCTCTCCCTCCTGTAGTTATGTAGTCTAAAATCCAAATAAAGATGGAATTAAAGAGGGTTCCTTTTGTTTTGCATAGCCGTTGGAAACCAACATCAATATCTTAACCCTATTTTTTTGTTGCTGAACGAAGTGTCAAGATCTAAATGATGCTTTCTCACTTCTCAGTCGTAACCAATTGGGTTGTAAGGATGTCAGCCATCAAACTAGGTAATGGTCTTGATCAATTTTGTTAGGCTTCAAGATGCAGATCCAGATGGAGGCGGAGGGCCAGTTAATAACAGACATAAAGAAACTCACTCTTCTTCAAAAATGCTGAGTGAAAGTGAAAGTGAAGGAATGGATTTAATTATATATATATTCCGAACCTTAAAACGGCTTAAATTGTTGACGGTTTTAGCTACCAAATGAATTGACCCCCACAATGCATACCCCCGTTGATATGGATGTTTAACCCCCCCGCCAGTCTCAGTTGAATGTGCCTGGTTTCGAGTCGTTCTCAAAGCGAGGTAAATGACAGCCTTAAAACCTAGACCACAGTGTCTCTGGAGCACGAAATTTCTTGAATTCATTTATTCAAAAGCACGCGAGGATTTTTGAAAAATGATCCCTGACCAACTACATTTGAATGGTCCTTAAAACTAGTATATTGCTGAAGAGAATTGGACATAATTAAAATCTTTCGAAGCAAATTGACCACCCACGCTCTAAGATCACTCAACCCTATTTTACCGCCCGATAAATTTGATCACATTTTTTGGGAAGTTTGTGTGTGTGTGTGTGTGTGTATTCTTCTGAAGTACTTGATCAACACATATCTTGCAGCCAATATTGATAGTTCATGTTTGATCATACTCTTAGGTCCCTGCAACTAATATCCTTGTCATTTTGAAACTCGAAGCCCATTTTTCTTAACTGGATCGCACTTTCTATCAATGAAATTAACTTCCCAATTATCAATCAGAAAACCTATCAAGAGGACCTACAAAATATAGATCTAGAATTTAGAGCTGTGTTGCTGGTCACAGTATATAAATGATAGGGAAACATAAAAATATAGCAGAGGAAATGTCATAGTAAGTACATGTGAAAAGCTGGCCGGTGTTTCTGTCAAAGCAAAACGTGAATTCTAACAGGAAGCTAGTGTTCAGTGATCTTTAATGGTGGTGATCGCAAAATATGCAGAGACTTTTCTGTGCAATAATTAGTTTGTCCTTGCCTTGCGTGCCCAGAAAACAGTGGAAACACGGCTAATAAATCACCTATCGGCTAGCGTCCACCTATGTGTAGGTGGTGTTCCTCGGCAACAAGGCAATCGTGCGATCAAATTTTGTGGTCCATTTTATAATCTATAAATTCAGTGTTTCCTCTTTTTGTTTGTTCTGATGGCGTTGTATACTATGCTTTGCTCAACTTGGGAAGGCACTGTAGTTAATATGCTCCTTCCCCCCCCTCTTTTTTTCTCTTCTCATTATCTATAAAATTATATTAGATAATGCTTTGGTCTCTGATTATCCATATATAATCAACCATTTAATAATTTAAATATTATTGGTTTAACATATTATTAAAATACTGTTTATGCATTGCCATTGCCATGGTCATTATTATTATATTTATAGTCTCATTTATGCGTTATCCCATTCATTTTTTTTCAACTTGGTATTAATTTTAATTTTTTAAAATTTATTTATTGAGATAAATTTTAAAAAATTATATCCTAAAACTAGTATTAACAAATTATAGAAATATATAACATAATCTATATTCTTGATGCATATTCAAAAATTTTAAACCTGGATTTTATATTAAAAGAAACACTAAAGTATACCATTTGATTTCATAACTCTTTTTAAGAAATGATGTAATTGATAAATAACAAATGTACAGATACAACATGATTTAATCTTTATATTATTATAGATTCTTGAACAATTTAGGTGATTTCGAGGTGCATTGACATAATATTAGATATATTTTTATTTTTATTTCTTAAAAAAATATTGAATATACATGAGTTTTCAATTAATTATATTACAATAATCAATATTCAATGTATGCTAAGAAATTATAATTCATAGTTTTAGTTAAAAAAAAAAAACCATTATATTACCTTCAATATATTTGGTATCATTGGTCCAGGTGTTCTCTTTTTTAGATGTATCATTTACATCGTTATTTATTTCGATTAATCTTCCCTAATTAGATCATGAAACGATGACATTCAAATGGTAATAATTCTTTGATGTGAGTTTAAATCGCACATGCATATCGACAACAATTTAGATTGAATACATCAAATATTCATATTTTGATATTCTTTTGTTGCTTTATTATTATTATTATTATTATTATTAATGGTGCGAGTTCTTTCAAGTCCATTTCAATAAACTCTGCATATATTCAATGGGATCAATAGATTATAATATTATCTAATTGGGGTGTATAGATAAGATGTTTATATACTATGAAATGAGTTTGAGGAAACAGTTAAAACTCTTTCGTAGTTTGTTAAATTTAAATCGCTGCAATTAATCATTTGATTTCGTCCTAAAACTAACTTACCTCCATGCTTTAAACGAAACACGTAGCTAGGATTTGAACCCTTCCTCTTACCACCAATCTAAACACATGTTGATTAAAATCAAATTACTTGTTTTTATCACGAGATATTCATATAATTCCAGAGTACAGCCAGGAAACCTGCTGGGGTTGACAGGATGTCGATCCAGGAACAGGCACCCAGGCATGAACGGAAATCCTTGCTATTGATTTTCACGAATGTGGATTATGAACATAATCTATGACGCTCTCCATATAATCAATTCAATATCAAAGGGCACCAACAAGGCACGCGTTTGTACTCATTCACAGAGTCAGACAAGAAAACAAACGACAAATTTGTTGATCACGTAAATCTTCCTCTCATGCTGACACAATTGAGCATGAACATCTCAGCCCATGATCGATAACTCGACGGCTTAAACATTTACATCATGCACACGATATAATTAAAGCCTTTTAGGCGCTTGTACCTGTTCGTTTGGTTCAATATTTAGGTACAGGTCCATACACATTTATAATGATAAGAATAAGCATAAATGCTATTAAAAGCTGATGTAGATGACATTGAATATTTATGCCTCACATTTTTATTATGTTTGTATTTCATTAATTATTTTTCAAGTGTAATTTAATTTTAAATATTCATATTCAATTTACGGGATTTTCATTCTAGATATTCATTTATATAAACATACACGCTCGCACCACATAAAATAATATATATTCTTCTTGGTTGGTACGTTTTATTTACCTTAATCTTATCTTAAGCACATCCATTGAAATCAATCTTACATAAGTTTATATATATATATATATATATATATATATATATGTATATATATATATATCATTAGATCTACTTTTAATAGACCTTGGCTTATATAAAGGTCTTATATATATATATATATATATATATAAGACCTTTATATAAGCCAAGGTCTATTAAAAGTAGATCTAATGATTTACAAAAGGGAACTTTGGATTGTCATTTTCATGTGCTTTCTAACGCTCCACGTTTCACTTAATGCTAGCTTTATGCAACCTTAACTTTCACTTACTCTAGCTAGAGCACAAGTTTACACTTTGATTCTGATCAGGACTGTATTAAATGCTGATTATTTTACATCTGTACTACTTGCTGCTTAGATCTCGGCTCGTAAATCATTTAATTTTGCTTAAGTAAGTAAATTTCTGGTGCATTCGAGGTTTCGTTGTCGTCGATGTTGCATGGATTTTTCCACATACAAATATATATATATATATATATATATATATATATATATATATATATATATAAAAACTAATGTAAGATGGATGTGCTTAAGATAAGATTAAAGTGTGTGTGTGTGTGTGTCTATATATATATATATGGCTCATGAATATCATCGTAAGAGGGTCCATGGATCTTAGCCATTATGTCAATACTGACAATACCGTCACCAACACAACTTCCTTTGAATTTTCTATTTTTCGATTATCTCTCATTATATTTATTTGTTTTCTAGCATTTAGTGCGAGTCCTCATATGTCAAGATCATGGAATTTAAGGCCATATCAAGTTGGTGAGATTTTTATTTTTAATTTTTAATATGGGGTTTAATTCAGAGTATCTGGGCATAGAAGAATATTGTAGTAATTCATGCATAATACGAATGGTTGGGTACTCTGCTCTAAATTATTCGTAAGTTAAGAGTAAGTGTAGATATCTCTATGGTGAGATATGGTGAATTCAACCAAAAACCAAATTTTTGAGTATTATAGAATTTTTATAGTTAGTAAAACTAGGTTTTCTTAGCGAGGGGACCACATCAACATCAGATTAGATCCATCTCTAATTTGGAGTGTTACATATTAATTTAAGAGAATATCTTAACCAACCAGAGTGACTTGATCATCCTTCTAGAGTTTCATATTAGATGAGATGGAACAAACTTAATCTTAGTAACTCTCTTTTTGTGAGAGAAAAAGGTTCTCTCGGATTTTTATATAATAAAAAAAAGAATACAACTCTTTTTGTGTTTTTGGGATTTTATCGGCACGAAATTAAATACTTAGAATGAATGAAAGAACTATAGAAAATCAACTAGAACTAGAAGTGCAGTTATTCTGGGCAGATTCGAGGTAGCCCGGGCCTCCTTGGACAAGTGATTTGCTTTAAAGCAATTTCAATTTTTTTTTTCCCCCTCGAGTCTGTTCCTCCTTGTGTTTTTATACCCTTTTCTGTTGGTGGTATTTTGTAGAAGTGAATGAATTTTGGAGTAATCGAGTGTGGTTATATTAGATGTTACGATGAATAAGGAGTATTTTTGGATGCAGTAATAATAAAAAAAAAACTATCATTATAGGTGATACTGTTAGAATGTTTTATAAGTAAGTACTCGACACCTTATAATATTTTTTTTATATATATGATTTTTCGTTAATTTCATGTGTAAATTTGTTGATACGTGAAAAATATGGATATCGATATTGTTAATAAACATTATGTACGTACGTACGTACAAGGGCTTAGATATGCATTATAGATTATACAATTTATGGAGATACAAAAATATCCTTGCATCGGTTATTGTCTTGTGATTACGTGGGAGAAAAAAGAAGAAGAAGAAGAAGAGACTCCCCATATTACGAGTGATTAAATGGATGAACATGTCATAAAAAGAGAAATTGTCTGCCACTGTTTTAATCACTTTGCTATATTAAATACAGTGGGCTAATATGAAAACATAGTGCATGGCCACAGAAGGTGGCGTTCAACATCTCTTTGGTTTGAGGGTAGATCCCAGCATTCAGCTAAGAAATTAAAATAAACATGGTAGAAATTTCAAGATCATATCTCTTCGGTGCTCAAATTCAAGCTCACAATTTTGAAAATGGTTCCCAAATCTGAAAAGGCATGATAGAATATGTGGATTCATTCGTGAAATTGATGGGCCTTTTCAGAACTTACACTTCAACTATAATCAATTGGATTTCATGGGCTATGATTTCAGGGCCCAAGTTGTAAGAAGAGTTGGCAGAGGAAACCTCCCATGTAATGGAACAGCCATTCCACAAGTGAAAACTAATAATATTCCAAGTTGTAATGTGGAGTTTTTTTGTGCTCTCAGCATACCTGGCACTGTTCCCCATGCTCACTCCTAGGGAGAGGAAGAGAACGACACCGTTACACAGCTTTCCATCCTTCTGAAATTTGCTGAAACTGTTTCCTAGAACAACTTTGCATTGATTTTATGTAGATTGCCTTGTTGAACTTCGACTGTTGAATACAAAATCACATAAAAAAATTGCAAGGTAAAATCCGAAACGGAAAACTAAATACACACGCTAATTAACCCAAGCTCCGAGTTATGAAAGTTAATATTGTTCATTTGTATTTTTTATTTCTTTTAATAGTGAATAATTTCTTAAGACTTTTTTCTTAATTCATCCTTTAGGATTGGATTTAACAAGTATAGGGCTTTATAATTATTATTATTTTCCATGGATTTATCCTGATTTTATAACTAACAATTTAGTTGTGTTTGCTTATGTCCGCTTAAGTAGTTTCATACCCCAGTTACCTACAAACATATGGACCCAACACTTTAAACATAAACAATACAACATTAATAAAATGCTAGAAATTATACAAAACAAGTTAAGATTCATTTGATGTTCGAAAATAAACTTTGATAGATGTTCAAGTCGACTGGAAGCTGCTGGAACTGGGACTAGGCAATGGTGGCGCTCACATATTCCACAATGGAGTTTTCGGTTGCATGCGGTATGTGCAGCACGTGTGTCCCATGTACCGACACTAAACTTGCAAAAATGGGTGCAAAATTACTTCATTCTCTTATGCTGTGCTGGTGGATTATGTTTTTTCGTGGTTTTGAGGGCTGAACCTTGGCTTAATATTACTTGATCTTTGTTGTGTTTTCAAGCGTGATTTTTGTCGGATTTTTTAAATGAAGAGGAGGTGGGGTTCGTGGTTTGGACTTGTCAATAGCTATGAGAGCTGTTCAAGTTCGATGGGAAGTGGCTTGAATGTCGAGTCGAGATTTTTGTAACTAGATTGGTCAGAAGAAATAGAGATGGATCGCTGGGGGAGATAAGCGTGGGATGTTTCTGGACAGTTCAAGCTTTATGTAAAGTGAACATGGTGCTCGAGGACAAAGAGAGGTGTACTGGGTTGTCTATGGCTTTTGAAATTGTTAGAGAATGGGGAGACCATGGAAGGTGGCAGTTTACAGTTGTGTGTGTGTGGAAAAAAGAGTTTCTTTGTTTTTTTTTCTGGTTTTATCTCTCTCTCGGTTTTTCTTTTTCTTTTTCTCTGCTCTTTCTACTCTCTAATTGGAAAGGTGATTTAGAATGAGGGGGGGGGGGGGGGGATTGGGGTGATTGTATATATATATATATATATATAGTTGGTTCAATTTTGATTGATTTTTTAAAACAGAATCAGACAGGATTAGTTTTTTCCTCAGTTCGGTGTATATAGTTTTTTTTAACACCACTATGATATGATACTGTGTTAACGTAGGAAGAGGGCCTTGTATTGAATTATTTTTGGAACCTTGGATGTTGGCCTTGCACTGGGTACCTTTTTGCAGCTTTTGCCACAGGAATGTTATAATAAACAATTAGACTCTTAACTCAAGGCAGCAAATCACACCTCCGTCTTTTCCTAGCACATGTATCCTGGAAAGTGGATAAGATTCACTTTTTTAAAATGGGATAGGAATCCCTCAGCAGGTTAGACCAAAATAAATTTCTATTCTGAAAATGTACTCGACAAGACAGTCACATATTCTCCCCCAACAAAATCCCTGGAGAAGTCATTCCCGAGAACTACGAAAACGAATCACTTTACTGCTGTAACAAGAAAAGCATTCTCTAACGTGATTCTGATTCCAGCAGCAGCAGCAGCAGCCTTTAAGTTTCCGCGAGATCATCCAGTTACAAGTCCGCGTGGTCATTTGTTTCATCCTCAGGTCAGGAGCCCTTAACTGATGTAAAGCTGGATGGAAAATTTGCAAATTGCCAAACCTTGACTTGGAACAAACAAAGTTCTCAACCACAGAGCATTTGCAGGAGGTTTTTCGGGCAACAAAGAGAGAGAAAACTCGCAGGTTGATAGATGTAAAAAAAACCAGAAATGAAAGAATTTGGTTATTGCCAACAAATACAGCAACCAAAGATTATACAAAGCTTTGCTAATAAAGGAGAAAAGAAAATTTTCAACAGGAGGGAACGGGTGTTAAATTTTAATTTAAAGAACTGGACATTTGTGAGATCCGTACATCCTTCATGTAGTGCTTCAATCCAAAATACAGAACCGCGAATTAACGAGGTTATAAGAGATATGGCAAGTTTCACCGGAGTTTAGTTCTGCCGACTACTACTACTATTAACCAGCACATAAATTCGCTAGTATTGACACTGTGAGAGCACATTGCATTTCTCAGCAACTCTCATTATTATACCATGAGTTAGCTGCATCGTGAAAGACACCAAGCAATCCACAGTATTCTGTCATAAAACCAACACTGGTCATGGTTTTCAAGAAGTAAAAAGAATGGAAAAAACCTCCTTCCAGAGAAGTGATCTTTCTTTCACTCCAAAAGCTCATAATTTAAAGAACAAGGTTATATATGATAATTTGGATACAAACCTAACCTAACAAAATAACACCCACTAGGAAAGACAGGTATTGAATTAAGTATCAAGTTGAACAAAAGAAGCAATCTCTATTAATGTTTAATCCCAATAAATCGTGGAAGTTGCACCCAAATTCTTTCAATCTTCTTCCAGACTAAACCTAGGTAATTTTCAGGATTCAAAACACGTCATCCACCTCTATGCAATCTTAGCTCCAACATGGGTCCTGGTTTAGAAAGGAAGATGAATGAGAATCGCAACTGACCTATAAGAAACCATCACTTCTTCACCATCATATCGTGCGTTGTGGAAGCTCTAAATTTTTATGAGTTCTCAACGGTTGCAGTGGTAATTCTTATTGGCCGTCTCCTTTCCTGCTCACCACTTCGTCTCCAAAATGCCCTCCTCCACCAAACCTCAAATCCCCTTTGTATATTAGGACAATCTTCACCAGAATTCAGAAACCGATCAAACCAAGCAAGCAAAATATCCTGCTGCCAAGCAAGTGGGAGAGTTAAAATTGTGTTACTCAGGCCATCCTCAATCAAATGTCGATCAAGGCCTTTTGATCCCCTCCTCATCCAACAAAAATCATCATAAAATGGCACCAACCATGTCTGTAGGAGTAAGCATCTTGCCTCCTTTGATGCCAACAGCTGCCCCTTTCCGATCCCAACAAACAACCTAGCTGTAACTCTACTAATCTCATGCCTATGAACGGCTGGAATTTTAGAATGTACATCAGATAATTCAGATTGAGAGGCCCATGTTTTCAAAAATTCCTCTGCAATCTGTCTATCAATCATAATATCCAAAATCCAATGCAGGTTATCTGCTTGTCGTGCAATCTGTCCAACATCATTCAAATCCCCTGAGGCTGCACGGAGAAAGTGGTCTTGAAGCAATTGCAAACACCCATTGCATGCCAAGTACAACGATTCTTTCCGAAGGTCATTCTGAGAAGAATTCTCGCGAAGCATCTTTGACACTAAGCCTTTCATCTCACGCCTCGCTTTCTCATCTTTGCCTTCCAGAACTACTTGTAAGAGCTTGAGAAGCACTTCTTCGTTGTCACTACTATCACCAGTTCCACGAGTAGCTTCAACAGAAACCCTCTTCAAAACTTCGCCTGCTCCAACCCCTTCAAGGCGAAGCTCTGATAGCAGCGAAGCCACCTTCTCTTCTTCATCCTCAGCCCATGGAGCGGCCTCTAAGTACTCCAAACAAGATAAAACCCCAGCATCAAAACCAATTGCTGCAGATACCTAAAATAGAAAAAACACATAACTAACATATTAAGCATCCCAAGACCCTAACCAACCATACATTTTCCAGAAATTCAATCAACAATAGGATCAAAACTTTCCGAAAACAAAAAACAGCCTACATTTCTTCAGCCACACAAAAAAAATATAACTAAAAACCTTTTAACTCTTCTGATCTATTTCTACAGTTTCTCCTCAACTAAATATATCAATCTATCATTCTAAAAAAAAAAAAAAATACTAAATGTAGTTTCTATTTCTACAGTTTCGAGCGACAAAAAAATACATTAACAAACAAAGATTTTACCTTTAAAATACCAAGAACTCTAGACACGTCCTCTTTCATAAGCTTCCTTCTCAGATCCTTACAGTACATTAACCTCAAAGTCTCAATATAAACCTCAACATCATCACAATCAGCAATCTCGACGACGTAAGGAGTCGACGTTCTTTGTTGCTTATTAGACCACTTATCCGACAATTTCACTGCAAAAAACCGACTATGACCCACCAAGATCTGCCTATGCACACTCATTGAAACGCTAATCCCATCTTTAGAACTCAATGTCAACTTCACATCACTAGAACTCGAATCATTAAACTGATTACCAGGACTCCTGCTTCCCAAAATGTCAGTTATACGTTGCAAGATTAAGGCCTGCCTATCTTGAACCGAGTTTTGACTGCTCTGTGTGTTTCTGAAGCTGATATTTCCATTATAGGCGTGAATGGGCACCTGGGTTATATTTCTGGGCTGCGTTTCGGGTTCACTAGCCATCATTTCAAAAAGGGTCGGGCTGGACCGGGGTTTATGATCAGGTGGAGGAGGTGACATAGGATTTAACAGACCGGCAGTGAGTGCAGAGTTAAAGTTGGTAAAACTAGACGGGAAAGAGTGTTCATTTGGAGAAGCAATGTGGTGGTGGCCATTAGGCGGTGTTGCTGCTGCTGTTGTAAAGTCCATGACTGGCGACAGACTTCCTGGAGACAGCTGGATCTTGAATTTTGAAGATGAAGTTGAAACCGTATCGAGTTGAGGACTCGGGTTAATGGGCAAACGGGTTTTTTGTGGAGGTGGTGATGGTGGTGGAGGAGGTGGGGCTGGGAGAGGTTTAGAAGCTGAACAGCACCAAGTGTTATCCGGGGAGACTATAGTTGGTGGTTCAAGTTTCCGGGTTTGGGCCAAGGACGCAGACCCAGAGTGATTATATGTGGTGGCGGAGGCAGAGGAGGAAATGGTGGTTTCACGGTATTTACGGCGTTTGGGCTTGATGGGCTGAGCTTGGACTTTAATGTGTTGAGCTGTGGTGGCTGTTGTCGATGCAGTAGAAGTGGTTGTTGCCATGGGAGTGGTTAATTTTAATTGTCTAAATTTGTTGTCTTTTAGTTGAGGGCATTGGGCAAATTGGGAGAGGAAATGGTGGGTGTTTTTCTGTGGGGATTTTGATTAATGTGTGAATTAAAAATGGCGATTGATACGAGGCAGAAACAGCAAGGAGTGAATCATACGGCATTTATTTATTTATTTATTTATATGAACAACAAAGGAAACTCGGGGGTCTCTTTATAGTTTATACTTTATACCTCACCTCGCTCACGTGGACGTGAAATTTCTCCTCTCTCTCTCTCTCTCTCTCTTTTCTTTTTTTTTAGGCGGTAAATTCTATTTTAGCCCTTCTATATTAAGAATTACAGTGAAGAAGGTTATGATAAATTTTTCAATGATATCCCTAAATGCATTTTTGAAAAAAAAGAAACATATAGTTTGTGCATTTGATGTTTCAATGGAGATGGGTTTGATTTAAAAAAAAAAAACAATTTTAAAATATATTTTTTTTTAAAAAAAAGGGTTACCTCACGATCTCAAACAAACTTATTCTCATATAGTGTATTCAATTAGGGTATGAGTTTACTATAATTTTTAATAAGTAGCATCATTAAATAGTTGACATGGATTATTAATGACTCCATTCCTGCTTCCTTTCCTTTTATTTTTCTATGTTCTTATCCCATCTTCTCCTCCCATATATACGAAAACATTCCAGAAAAAAAATATTATTAAAAGCTCTAAAAAAACAAATATCTAGAGGTGGACTGGCCCTTAAATGCCATTCATGGAATTTCAAATAAGATTTGCTCATCTATTGTCCGTGAAAGAAAGGGTCTCTTGGGTGAGTTTAATTTCTTCTTTCGAAAAAATGGGAGTCCGCCAGGTGAGTGGGGACTATGGAGATTTTAATACAACCTGGACAAGACAGGAAAAAGAGCAGAGGAAAGAGAGGCTGTCCCCACAGTCGCCTGCAGTGTGTGTCTTGTTTTTTTATCTGATGATGCCTGCCGCTGCATATGCGCTTGCAGTGATGCCTTTCTTCTTCCTCATCTTCTTTTTCGGTTCGTTGCTTGAACAGGTGGGATTATGCCAGCTGTAATTGTAGTTGATTAATATAATTTTTGGAATTTATTTTTGAGGGCACACCCACTTATCAGAGAGGATTAGGAATCGATGGCGCATTTAACTCCTGTTTCTTCTGTGTGGGGATGACCCAGCAGCTGAGAAGGAAAGGGGTCCATGCTCCTTGTAACCATTATCAGGTCTCATCCCATGCGTCAATGGATTGTTCTTTAGAGGTCCAGCCATCCAGCCGAGTTGCTGGGGCCACTTCAAAAATACACGGGTTTTGATGCGGTATCTAATCATGTACTTTTTAAATTAATGATATGATAGGAAAGAATTTGATACTTGTACAATATATATTGTATTTAAATTAAAATATATAATTTTTATAAGAATATAAAATAATTAGAATTTTATCCTTCATCTAAATTTATAAAATATATTTTTCTTAAAAAAAAATATCTATAATGTAGATGCACGGATGGGTTGGAACTTTGAAGGCATGCTTCCGCTTCTAATTTCATCTCAATCATCAATAATAAACAAACATCATCATCGTGTGTATCGTGGAAGGATGAGCAACAGAAGGCTAGTAAATTCTCATGAGTTTTTATTTGTTGATTTGTAAAGACGGGGTAGATAACGGGTGATTAGCTTTTGTGAAGACAATTTGGAAGTAGTTTCTGAGGCGGAGCAAGTGAACAAAGTCCCGGTGAATAAATCGTGATCGTAAAAAATTATTTATGATCTATAAAATAAATTTTGAATTTAAATCATTAAAATCATTAAATATTACTATAATCAAAATTTTACTTACTCACTCACTGATAATTTACACAGTCCAAGAGATAAGATTTCCTACCTCCAAAAAAACAAAAAGCGAAGAAACACAACCCGTCTATGGTCTTGTAAAGCAATGAGCAAGACGGAGAGGGCGCCCACTTTTGCCTCGAAATATTGGTCCGGCTTTTGGTTCCCTATCGTTGGCTTTTGGACGTCGTGAGTCTTGTGGTCACTCTCCCCTGTGAAGGCATTTCTTCTCATGGGCTCTACGTGTTGGAATCTTATGGATCCATCCCTTGAAAGACATGTGGCTGAGAAAAGTTAATCCATAAAATCTTGTGAGTTGAGACTCTTTGTCTTCAGTTGGGGCCGGTCATAGCCGTGGGTTATGAGTTGGGACTCTTTGTCTACAGTGGGCCAGTCATTGCCGTGGCTCGGGATCCACGTCGGAAATATCGGCCAAGCCCGACAATTGAAAATGACATTGCACCCGTAGCGTTTGGAACCGCAGTTCAATTGATAGAGACAATTATTGTTTGGTTTATTTAAAATTATTTTTATATATTGAAGTTATTTTAATGTGATAATGCTAAAATTAAATTTTGTAATGGAAATGAAAAAATAACATTTTATTTCATTTATAATTCTTTTTTTTAAAAAAAAAAATACTATGATAGGATTTAATAGTTAGCTTTGCATGTTAGTTTGGGTTGACTTGGTCATTCAAAGATGTTGTTGTCTTGATTTATAAGAAAACAAATTGTGTATTAGGCCCGTTTGTTTCTCGGAATTCACTTTCCGGGAAACACTTTCCAAACTTTCCTGTGTTTGTTTGTCTTCTGGAAAGTTGGTCAACGGAAAACACTTTCCGGTCAACGGAAAACACTTTTCAGTCAAAGAAGAATTTGGTCTGGCTTTCAGGAAAGGGTTTTCCGGAAAATTAGGGCGGAAAACACTTTCCGGAAGTTGTGAAAAATTTAGAAATGTCATTATTTGCTGATTATATCAAATTTGATCTTCAAACTTTTGATTGCTATATATAATTTGTTTTGAATATTTATTTTTCAATTTCATCTCTTAAAATTTCATTTTTATATTAATTTTGGTTCTTATTTTTATAATTACTATTTGCTTTTTTCTTATCATTTTTTTATTGAATTTTTTTATCTATCAAATTTGGTCCTCATTTTTTTATTGTTACTTATTTTATTTGAAATAATTTATGAAATGTTAATTATTATTATTTTAATTTATTCACCTTTTATTTTTTTAAAAAAAAAATTAGATTTGATCTCTATTATTTTGATTATTATTTATTTTATTTGAGATAATTTATGAAATTATATTTTTTTTTTCAATTTCATTCTCATTCAACTTTTTAATTTGTAAGATTTGTTCCTCATTATTTTAATAAACTTGAAAAAAAAATTAATTTATTAATAAATTATTTCCAAATCATTTTCCATAACATAAATAAACACTGGAAAGTGTTTTCCAGTTCATTTTCCATAACACTGCCAGATATCGGAATTCATTTTCTAGGAATTCACTTCCCCGGAATTCATTTTCCCCGGAATTCACTTCCCAAAAAGAAACTACTTTCTAGCAAACAAACAGGGCCTAAATAAATGACGAGTTTATATTACAAATGAAAAACACATAAACAATATCCATTTATCTCTTGTGAAAAAAATAATTTTGTTGTCCAACTTTCAACAAAGTGCAAACACATTTAAGTATTTTTTTTAATAAAAAGAGGCAAAGCAACGGGAGTCATTGAAGTTCATGATCCAGATCATGATTTTGACAGATTAAACTCTGAAACTTGAATAAATCCAACATCTTTTAATTTTAATATTCAAATAAATATTTTTATTTTAAAAAATATACAAAATCATGTTTCATTTGAGTTATCCCAAAACTTAAAGTCCGAGTGTTTCCTGCATTTCCAGATCGTGTCCTTTTATTATTTTTCTAATAGTTTATTTATAACTTGTCTGTATTAAAATTATATTGATTTAAAGAAAAAATAACAAAAAAAAGTTAATGAATATTGATTTTTCGGCATAGTGTGCAATTAAACGACGTTGGTCGAAAGAAAATTACAAAAATGTTGAAGAGTATTAATAAAAATAGTTGCTCGGGATTCGTTTTTGAAATATCCGGGACCTAATTGATAAGATTTATAGTTTTTGAGGTCGATTAAGAAAAGGATGAATATATAGATTTAAAACTAATTTGAGGTCTTCCCTAAAAATGATAAGAGTGCCTCAAAAGAGCACTTACTATTTACGAATGTTTCAGTGGACCTCAAATTATTCATTTTTTTTAGGTCATGATTCTCTTCGTATCCCTTCACCATTAAAAGTCATCGGTGAAGTTATATGGTTATTATCTAGATAAATCCCTTGCAATCCAATTGCGGGGATAGCTCAGTTGGGAGAGCGTCAGACTGAAGATCTGAAGGTCGCGTGTTCGATCCACGCTCACCGCATGCTTTACTTTTCTTTTACTTGGATCTTAGTAATGAAGACATGCTGAATGGGCCTAACTTTCATAGACTTGACCCATGATTTACTGGACCCAGAACGGGCTTTACTCATTCTGGCTATTGATTTCACATTGCAATAATATCACATTCATACAGATGCAGCCGATCTGGAGGAGATACTTGCTAATCGAAATGTTTTATGCAATAAAATTGATTCAATAAAATAGACACACATGAGAAATTTATTGAATAAAATTAAAAATAAAATTATGCAAGGTTTCACATATTAAATAATGTTTTCTATTTTTCAAATAAATTTCATCTATATAAAATATAAACTTTCTTATAGATGAATCAAAATAATATCTTCAAAAACTAAACACATACAAAATAAATTTGGAAACAACTCTATTAAAACAAAGGGTAATTGGATTGGATAATGAAATCCAAAACTAAAAGAAACTTTACAAGAATAAAACTTATTTTGGTAAGGAATCATGTTTTGTGTTTGCATCTATAGTGTTTTGCACGCATCACATGCACCTGAGAGGGAAAATAGGTAGCCGTTGACGAAGAAAATCAAGCATGGGTGACAGAGTCACATGGGTTCATATATGGCCAGATTCATGCAGTTCTGGGGACAAAAAGAAGAGACATCCCACATGACAAGATGACCCACGGTCTGACTAGTGTCCCTGGCTGATGTCGTTTGTCTTCAGAATCTGCCATCGATCACTTTTACCCTTCTGCTCTTCTCGGGGTCCCAGCCCGAAACATTCCTCCTGCGATCTTCTCTACTCGGTAGACCATGCTTGACCTGGTTACGGTAATGGAATAGCACGTGCGATCTCATTAACATTTTCAAAGAAACTAGCACAGGACGGATACTTGCTGTGAAAACGGTATCTATGTGATCTCAATTTCAAGTCTTAAATCTAAGGGCGCGTAATCGAAGGCAAACCCATAATGGCATCAGCAAACACAGCCCCACAAGTGTTTTGCAGCCTCTTTCCATGCATAACACGATCTCGGATGAAGAAGAAGATGACGTAGGTCGATAGCTTTGTTTGCTTGCTTCTGTGGTTTTCACCGCTTCGAGTTTTGTCTTTCTCCATTTTCTTTCTATCTGGGGTTTCTCCCAACCATTTTCTGGCTGAGTTCCCACCGCATAATCTATTAATAAAAAGCAAAGTCTGCTAATTTTCATCTTCTTTTGCCCTCAGAATCAAGGATTTTTATTTTTACATGGATTAATTTGGTATTCTTTCTTCGAATTGGTTTCCCCTGGAGGATGGTTCCAGCATAGATTCATAGGGTTGCTGGGTTTTCGATCTGCGATGTGTTAATTGATGGGTGTTCGACCAAGGACCATATACTTCTCTTTCCCATCCACGCTCGCGCTTCCATCACGAGTCATGGGTATTTGGTGCACTATATCAATTGGTTTTATTATTTATTAATTAACAGCCGGAAGACAGTCTATTCTGAGACCATTTCATAATGAGTCTCTTAATATGTGATAAAATTAAATTATTTAATATAAGGTTCCCAATACTTCAAATAGATTGTTTTAATTAATATTTAGTTTTTTCCTCTTAATTTATATATATATATATATATATATATATATATATATATATATCTTATGATACATTTATAAAAATAAAATAAACTATACATAACAATCATATTATTATTATTATTATTATTATTATTATTATTATTATTATTATTCCTTTAAATTTTAATTAATATCACGTGTTTTATCTTTTAAATTATTCAGTGTGACTTTTATAAATTGTAATTAGCTTTTTAATTATTTTTATTATTATTCCAAAGCTAGCTGAACATGTCATCCATCTAACTATTTTTTTTGTAAAAATAGATTTTAATTATTCCAAACACGTAAAAAAAACGATACATTTAAAGGGAGATCCATCATTAGATCTAGACACCAAAAGAAAAGAACAATGAGAATATAGAATGCAGAGAGAGGTCGGCTCCTGGAACCTGGAAGAGCAGGACAGGCAACCATGGCAGGGAATCCAGGTAAAAATAAGAGCACAAACGGCCACTGTGGTACGGTCGATGTAGACAGGGATAAAAAGTGCTATTGAAATTATTTTTTAATGTATTTTTAGTTTAAAAATAAATTAAAATGATTTTAATTTTATTTTTTTAAAAAAATTAACAGACCGGCTGTCACTTTATTAATCATTGCTTGGATAATAAATAGGTCCTCCCTTCTCCTCAATATCTGCCACAAACAAAACGTGGGCACACAGTAAAGCCTAGCAGTCAGTGAGGGTATCCTCATTAAAAAGAGATTAAGCAAAGCTTATCTCTGAGTAATTATGTCAGGCCAAGCTGTCCTCTATGTTTTCCTAGCCAAGTTGCTTGGGGGTCGTACGGTGTGGTCGAGCTAAATCCAATAACCATTTCATGGTAGGAAAAAGGAATACTATTTTTTTCAACAACATCAATTAAGCTATCGATCGATCAGGTTGTTCCAAGGGACAATCTAAAGTAGTTTTCCGCCTCCATAAACTATTTCATCAAGAATTTTAATTTTATTTTTATTTTTCCTAAACAATGATAAGGCAAAGAAAAGGTTCGTGCACACGAGTATTCACTAGTAATCTAAAAAGCATGAAAAAAATATTGTTTTCTATGCTCTTATTTAATCTGAGATAAATCATTGTGAATTGTGATGATAATTTGTTTTTTTTATTATTCTAATTACATCCTTAAATACTCAAATTGATTTCTGATTAAAACATATTTATGAAGGAATTGCAAGATTCAAAAATAGATGACTAAGTTGAAAACATGACAAACGCACACTTTTGATCCTTCAACTTTGTAGAATATAAAATTTTAGTCCCTGATAATTTAGGATATTCAATTTTGATCTTAAACTTTGTTTTCCTTATTTTTTGGTCCATGATTTGAGAAATGAGAGAGAAAATATCAGTTGGGACCGATTACAACCATAAAATAGATGATTTTGACGGGGGAGTTTATCAAAGATGTTTTTTCTCCGTTAAACTTGCTTAAAATAGCAGACTTGAATCCAAAAATAGTTTTGATTTCGGGTTGATTATGAGTTTTGAAAGCAATTTTCAGGTTGGTGGAGGTTATGGTAATGTTTCACATGGCGTTTAGGATTTGCTCTTGTCAAAATATGATTGAAAATAAGTTTTTCTTGAACGGAATCAGACAAGCCCAGTTTCCCCATGATCAAAGGTTGCTGGAATTCAAGTAGGGCAGGCGACATGTCACATTTTTAGTTTTTATAAGAAGTAAAGGTTGAACAACATGCCATTTGTCTCTTAAAAAATTAAAAAGGCTCAAACATGTGGGTTGCTCCAAGCTCGTGCGCCCAGGCCTTTTCCTAGATGCCCATAAGCTTTGAGTCATCTAAACTCAATAGATTATGTCTTTTTTAATATACTCATTATAATTGTATATTTATAATTTTTATTGTTTTTTTTTTTCAAATTTCTTCACTTAATATTTGGTTAGTTATTAATTAGACAACATATTCATTTTGGTTTTTTTTTTTTCCTTTCCAGACACCTTGATATTTTGTTGATTCTTTATTTTAGAGGTGTCTATTTTAAATAAAAAAAAAACTTTAAAAAATAATTGTTGAACCCTAATTGAATACATGACCCCCAAGTCAGAAGTCTAACTGGTTGCCTCTGTCGGATAAAGATTGAGCTTAATAATTCCACTACAAAAGATTCTAATGGGGCTGAATGCCAGGAAACCTAGCAAAAAATGCAAGCTCTTGCTTTATTTGAATTGTGTTAATTAACGTTAATTCTTTATCAGACTATGCACATCCTGCTATTAATTATTATTATTATTATTTTAATGATCACGGTATTCAAAAATCAGTTTTATATATTAAAATTATTTAAACTTATAAATAGACCATTCAGGCAATCGCATCCTAACTTTAATAAGATAACATCGAGAACAAATTTATAATCCAAGCTAAGCATTGAAATTAAAGTTCATTTGTCAACATCTAGGCAGTGGGCAACCAGCACGCAAACCCATTTCTACGGCATCACCTTCAAATGTATGTTATCAACGATCACTAGCCATCTTCAACCCATTTTCTCCTGTCTGGAAAAAAGAATACCGTTAAACTAAACGACTACTGGTCGTCGTCTTCTTTTTTTCACTAAAAACATATAGTTTTTTTCATTAATATACGATGTAAGGATGATTAAATTAAACACAAATGTTAATATGAAGTTTACATAGCGTGGACTAGACAGTACGTTTATGATGGCAACATGTTCGAATAATAAATAAAAAATTATGATTCAGATTGGAACTCCAAGGCATGAATATAATAAAAACATGAGACGAGACAAAGGTGGTGGCTTCATTTCCTATTGGTCTGGGAGGTGGGTGTAAACGGGATGGTGTTTGTAGGTGGGCCCTAATGTGTCGTGGCTGTATTGGAGACATGTCAGAGCCACCTTCGACTACGGTGCATGGTGGGCATAAGGGTATGAGCCCCTCCACACAAAAGGCCATCCCTTGACCTATCTTACTTGGCTATTTGTCTGGGTCGCCCTGCACACCAATTGTCCCCCCCCCGCCCACCTTCTCTGACCAATCCCTTCTTTGCTGTCAAAACCATTCAAATTAACTCGTTTGAAAATGAGCAATCAATTCAATATGAATGTTGCTATCCAATTTTCACCACTTTGATTTTGGTATTTTCAAAGAAAAACAATTTTTTTATGTAGTTATGTTATTTTTTATATTTGCAGCATCGCCTCAAAAGTTTTCAGATTTAAATGACTGTTAAATACATTAAGCTTTTAACATATTATTTTTAAAAATTATGATTTTATGCTTTGATTCAACATATTTTTTACTACATATATATATATATATATATATATATATATATATATATATATATATATATATATATATATATAGTTAAAAAATAACCCTATATGTTTGTCTCTTGTAGCCCTCCCCCTTCTCTTGCAGCTACAATTGCATCGGCCGATGAGACCACTCTCAGGATGTTACACAGCGACGTGCGATAATAAATACATGAGTTTATAGGCTATTTCACATGTGCAAGACATGTACGGTAATGATTTGAATAATATGTTTAAATTCTCAATAAAAAAAATGCTTGAAAACTAATTTTAAAATATTTGAAATCAACATTTATTTAAGACATCTTAATTGAGATTTGAATATGATAAGATTGATGTATTATGTTTTTAACAATTATTTTTTAAAAGACACGACAGCGAGGTAATAAAAGATTAAGTTTCAGGAGGTGATGTCTATGTCAATTTCAAATACCTCACTGCCAAATATTAAAAAGAAGAGAAAGGGCATCTAGATTGATCATCACATGGAGAAGTGCCTTGAGTTCTTACCATCATTCATTGAGAGACAACCCGTAATGGTTCTTCGCTAATTTTATTTTCATGAATTTGAGCCCACAAACTAGTGCTACTTACAAGAGAGGTGATCAAGTTAACTTCCTCGTGACAATATTATTTATTGCAGTGTTTTGTTTCATATATATTTGTTTTTTTAAGATTAGGGCTTGAGATATTTAAATGAAAACATCAGATCTTGAAGGTAAAGATGTCTCTCTCAAATGATGATGTATAAATGCATGCATTAGTTACATAACAGTATTCTGCATCTAAAGGTTTCGCCGGATTCTCGTAAAAAAGGCTCTGCCAGAGAATCTAGCTAATCTATGCATTGAAATTATGGTTTCACTTTGAGTTCTGGTAAGAAAGCTCTACCTAGGACTTTTTCTTTTCTTTTTCTTTTTTATCCGGGGATGGAATTCAAATTATTAAAATGAGGCTATCATGAAGGTCAACGATATCTTACTTGCTCTTCAAATACACGACTTTCAAGAAGTCCATAGACAAAGGGAATTGGAAGCTGGTTGTGAGCAAAAATTTAGCCTAAAGAAGACCACAGGAGAGGGATAGATGGATCGAACTTAGTCTCAAATCAGTCCACTCAAGGCCATTTGGTGCAGTCGTGGTGAAACCATTTAGAAAGGGAATAATGACACCATGATGTGTTCAGGGCACCGAATTAATATGACGCCCACAACAAGCCATGGATGCATGATCTTTTCATTTGATTTGTCGTTTCTTTAATGCATGCCTAGCTTGTTTTGTGCATGATAGGTGGAGCCATTGCCCACTTCTTCTTGTCCAGGACGTTTCAATTTGTCTCACTCCTCCATTTTGGCCCATCACTCGATGATTGAGGGTTCCTGCTAATTGCCATCTAAATTATCTAAGATTTGAATTAGTTAATCTTATCAAGCTGGAGGTTAATGTTTAGAACATGGATTGAACCGCTATTCATTACTTTTCAACAATTTCAAATATTGGTCTTAAATTTGTTGTTGAAATGCTTGAACAATCCACTTATAATTAAGTTTCGTAGTGCTTTTTTGGATTTTGATGACAATCATCACGAAGGGTATATAAGTGCTTCTTTATTCGTGTTCATTGATTAGCCATCCATTTGATATTCCTCAATCACAATCATTATATTTGACACGAGTGTGTGTGTGCCTAACTATAACAATGAGGTTTTGTACATATAACCAATGGGGATGGGCACTTAGGACCTTGGAACGTGAGATATTTGTGTGTTTATTAATAACTTATTTGCCATTGAGGTTAAATTGTGTTTTTTGAAAAAATATAAATTCTTTTACCTTGAAATTAATTTTTGTACAAAAAATTATTTTAATACTACTAGCTTGAGACATGATGATTAAAAGAGGCAAACTCATTAGTTGTCTTGGAAAAGCTTAGAAAAACTCCATCTTCAAGGAATCGATAAATGTTGGGTTTATTCTACTATCTTGGAAGGTAGATGATAGCTTTAAATTGTGTGTTAGCTATCATGCACTAAACATGACGAAGATAAACAAGTATTTGGTGTCATTGATGCAGAAGTAGTTGAATAGGGCTTTTGTCTTAACAAAACTAGATTCGAGGTTTAGTTATTGGTAAGTTAGAATTGCCGAGAGGGTTAACACGATAATTTATGTGATAAAGTATGAATTACAAGTGTTTTTGGTTATATCATTCGACTTAATCAACGCTCAAACTACATTTTGTAACTTGATAAACAATGTGCTATATGTTTCTAGTTGACTTTGTTGTCATGTTTTTGATGATATTGTGGTTTTTTAGCATAAGCACGAAGGATCATGTCATGTGGTGTATCTGTCCAGGTTTCTATCTTGGTTAAGAGAATATGAGTTGTTCGTATCTTGGTTAAGAGAACATGAGTTGTTCGTTAAAAAGGAAAAATATGAGCTTGCGTGTGCTGAATTCCTAGGACACTTGGTAAGCATAAACCAAGTGAGGATCGATCTGAAAAGGGCAAAAGTTATACTGAATGAGCAGCCATTATTACGTCTCTGATTTACAATCCTTTTATGGATTGACAAACTATTATCATTGAATGATAATCATTCAGAGCCGATCTTGATCGAAGAATCACCTCAGAAACTTTCAAATAAATAGGTATCATACCTGCGTCTCTTAGATGTTTTCCCAACCTTTCCATCTTCAGATGGTTTGGATCATCCAAGAAATTCATTGCCAGTGAAGAAAGATCCGTTGTTATTTGATTCTTTGTTAAATCCACCACTCCCACGCTCTTCTCCACTTGAATCCCTGTAAATTTCTTAGATAGTTTTTGTTTGGATACGGTTTACATGGGCACCGAGAACGGTTTGTAAAGAACCAATATTGAAAAACACGATTGCGTTTAAACCATATTATTTTCTCTGAGTTCATGTCTTTCTCCTAATTTTTTTTAATAAACTGTGTCATTTTTCTTTCCCCCCATTAAATTTCAATTCTATCCTCCCTGTAAAAAGGGCTACCGATAGCTTGTCACTTTTAACGTTGTACGAAATTCTAACCTACCTGTAAAATGGTCCATGAATAAGACACAAGTGAAATCCTTTCTTATTCCCTCCCCCCCTCCCTCCCTATATCATATATGTACCCTCCCTCCCCCCCTCCCTCCCTATATCATATATGTACCCTCCCTCCCTATATCATATATGTAATATACCTACGGTAAAATCTGTACTCGGACACCAGAACTCCAAATAGAACCCACCCTTCTCTCTCTCTCTCTCTCTCTCTCTCTCTCTCTCTGACATATAGAAAAACACTAGTCTAACAGCATGGGTTTTCCAGTTGGCTATTCAGAACTACTACTCCCAAAACTCCTTCTGCACGCACTTTCTGTTCTGGGTTTCTTAAGAAAACTAATAAACATTCTCTTTCACTACCTAGGTCTCCATGACTTTCTTGAACCCATTACTTCTTCCTCTGCAACCGACAATATCCCTCCATTTCGCGTCCCTGAATTCCACAACCACTCAGTCTCCGCCCTTCTCATCCGTGAGATCCTTCCTGTTGTCAAGTTTTCAGAACTTGTTGATCCTTCTGCTGACAGCTGTGCTGTTTGTCTTTACGAGTTTAAAGAGGTTGATGAGATCAGACGGCTTGCAAACTGTCTCCATATATTTCACAAGTGCTGTTTGGACCGTTGGATGGGGTATGATCAGATTACTTGTCCACTTTGTAGGACACCACTAATTCCTGATGATATGCAGGAGAGTTTCAACGAAAGGTTTTGGGCTGCTTCCGGTATTCCTGATTTTTATGGGGAGTATCCACAAATTCCTGACTTGTAGTAGATTCTTAGTAAATTCTTGCTTTCTATAAAAAGAAAAGAAAAGGAGAAGAGATTATTTTTTTTCCTTTCTTTTTCTGGGTTGAGGTGAGTATTTTTTGACACATACCAAATGATGCGAGGAGAAAAAAAGGGGAGAAATTTGAGGGTATTAGAATTAGATTTTCTTAGTTCATGTCTTCTACAGATCAATTTTGGATATTTTGGTTGATTGTGTAGAGGTTCATGACACTTTTCTCTTGTTCATTCACAACACTCATGATATTTCGTACATGGGCATGGACGTGGTAATGCTTGTTTTCATTTTTTTGGTTTTCTTTTGCGTGTTTGTATGGTTTTTCAACCATAAATAATGATTACTGAATGTGACATTGTTAATTGTCGCTGGAAATAGACAGAATTGAGGTCACAGGTAGACGTTAATTGTTTTGTTGTTCATTGCAACTTCTAGTGCGAGGTAACAGTGGATTTGGGATCAAAGTTCAAAGAGCCACTGTAATTAAGACTAAATATATATGAACATCAACAATCAATGCATCTTACTTTCTTCCTCTTCACATTTCTTGAAAGGTAAGTTGAGTTTGGTGCAGCTCTTGAAAGGCAAGCTAGCTAGCTTCAACTGAAGTCACCTTCACAGACATGCCAGCCAAACTATCGAGCATTTTAGCACCATATTTTGATTTTATTCGTTTATTAATAGAACAAGAACATGAATTTGATTGTGTATGCTGTCCCGGTTTTGAGGAACCTTTTCATTTCCCACCATGGGATTCTGGTCAGCAACTGCTTTCTTCTTTCCTTTCCTTTTGTCTCTCTTCACCTTCGTTTCTTTTTCCTCTTTTGAACGACTCGATTTCAGAGATTTCAGAAACCGACCCTCTTCAAGCCTTCCAGGATAAAATCTTTGAGGACCCTAATAGTGCTCGTTTGTTAAATTTGGAACTTCCAATAAAAAGATTTTTGTTTAAATTTGGGGATTTTTCTATAACATGTCCTAGTAGTGTTAAGGTAAATAACTGGAAAATTGTGACATGGCTTATTATGTTCAAGAATATAATTAGAGGGAGTTCTCATTCATTCTGCAACTCGTACTACCAAAAAACTCTTTTAATAGTACTCGAACAACTGTTTTAGCTTAAGATTACATGATTTAAATTCAAATAAATTTAAGTTTAATTATGGTTTTATGGTGGATAACCTAAGCTGTTAATGGGAAATTAGATCAGTTTTTGGTTGTTGAAATTCCTTATAAAGAAGGGACGAAGAAGAATATTTAAGTTTGGTTTTCCTACACTATTTTAAATAGTATTTGTATAGAAATTCTTGACTTTCTTTACCAGTTTTTCCAGATCAACTCTTCTAAGCTTTATTTCATCTCTAATTTTTTTTTTCCGTCAATAGTTTAGGTTCAATCCCCGTAAAGAATATTCTTGGTTTATTTGACCTTTTTTAGAAGCGCACTTAAATATATTTGTATCACTTTAGCCGATTCTATTTGCGAATTTCGAGGAAAAAGACCAGGTGACAAATGGAATTTGAACTGATTTATAGGCCTACGAAAGAGAAGGCTCCATAACATTTTGTGTTCTCGAGTTTGCAATGGGTCAGCCGTTCAAGCTCTTCTAGTACAATGGGGGCCCCTTTCATGGCTTCGGTCCCCCGGGGGGGGGGGGGGATAGTTTAGGTAAATGCAAAGAACGACCACGAAAGAGAATTTGACCCAACAAGTGTACAGCAGCAAAACTACTGGCCACAGCATCTTTACTATTCCGACTTGTGGCTTCTACGTTCACTAAGAGCTTGTAAGATGCTACTGTTTCTCTCGTAGGGTAATAGGCTATTACTTCATGAAGCATATGTTTTGCAGCTACAATGAAAGGGTAACATGTACTAGATAGCCAAATATCGGCTCTTATTCACATAATGTGACAAATCAACCCCCGTCCTTGCAAAGGAATGAGTAAGTGCGCAACTCTTCAAGCTGCGAGTTGCACCAAATTTTGCAGATGCACAGAATAGAACTTTGTCCAGGCACATAATGGAGAACCAGGCAATAAAATTCACGACAACGAATTTCCATTTGTCTTAAAATGCACAGTCAACGCACGCACCATTTACCAATCCCGATACTCATGCAAAGTAAAGATAAGAAGCAGCTTATTTATTTCACACTTAACTCTGAAGTTCAAACGTTCTATCACCTCCAGACCAATACAGCCACATTGAAATGGTTGTCTGAGATTGCAAGCCAACATTTATCACAGTGAAAAAATCACTTTGGATAGCCAGGTGGTGGGTAGCCTGCTGCAGGGTATCCTTGTGCCTGGGGTGGATAGCCATAGGGCTGTCCATATCCCTGAGGTGGATATCCAACTGAGGGAGGAATTGGCTGGTCAATGCGTGACATCTGCTGAATAGGGGGCACTGCCATCACTGGTTGTGGCCCAAACATGCCGTCTCTTTTGTCCATTTCAACCTTGTGTTGTGTCTGAAAAATAACCCAGTTAGCAGTCTGATTTGATGTCATAAAAAAAACAGAAGATGATAGGGTGTTTTGTGGATCAACAACATACCTGCATACAAGCACAAACCCTGGCCAGAGGACAAAAAAGGATGCAACAAAATCAGTGAGACAGTTGAAAACCAATTAAGTTGGGCGTATTCAATGATAAGATATATAAGATAATACTTACGTGCAGTACACCAGTTCAGCCAAACAAGATAGCAACTGAGAAGCCTCTTGAATTTCTCCACTTCCAACAATCATCGCAACGATAGAAAATATGCATGCAATTTGTTGGAGGCAGAACATAAAACCCTGAAAAGGAAGAGGAAACATGTTTAACTGATTGCAAATAAGCACAAATTACACGTGTATTTGAGAGAGAGGGAGAGAAGGAGCATACAATAATGCAATTATCACACCGTGTTGTCTGAATGTTGAATTCATCTTGCAACATAAAACGAGTAGAGGCCACTGAATTTCCAAAGCAAAGGAATACCTGGGAATCCAAACATGATACTGGGGTTACTAACATCATAATTACAGGTATGTGTTTCCATGGAAGGCATAAAAACATATGATGCTATTTAAACCCATATAACCAACTAGAGGGGATAGTTCCAATACAATGTCTGGCTGCATTAAGCTAAAATATGTTCACACTATTTTGAGCATAAAAGCATGTCAAGAACCTTCTTCAATTGCTTATCCATGAAGAAGAATATTGATGATCCCAATTTCCCTCTGCCTTTGACCAGTTCACTATCGTAGAAAGGATGCTTCCAATTTTATATTAGTTGAGTAAACTAAATGGAGGATAAATATTTCACCAGGTATTAGGAATCAACAAAATAACATTAACATGAAAGATACCCATATTTTTTTGGTATACCTATATGATGCCCATCTTAATTCAAAATTGCTTCAATATACATGGGGAAATGAATATAAAAAGCTGCCATATAGAGGAATTTCAGGAGAAAAAATCCCCTTAAAACACTCAAGAATGCTTCCTGCTTCAAAACTTCTAAGATGACTCTTTCTTTTTCAATATATCTTCCAAATATCTTAGGAGCTGAATGTTTGACCAATAAACTTCTAAATTGAGTAAGACATGTTGGTTGACAAAAACAAACTATTCCCTACCTCAGTGGCAAGACATAATTCAGGGCACCGACTTTCACCACACCTGCCACTACATGGCATGTAACCAGCACAACAAACGTACCTGTGACAAACAATAAAACAGCTTACTTAAACAGAAAATAAAAGAAAATCATAAACATTATATGAGAATCAAAAGCATTGATTACCTTGACATGTCATTGTAAAGTGCTCGTTTGCGGAGCAGGTATGATACACATGGCCCACTGCAAAAAAATGGAGGCGAATTAGGTGCTTCATGATTTAAGAAAAAATCTATGCATGACATGACAAAAAAAGAAAAAATTACATGGTTATATGACAATTCATAAATATATCATGGGGAAAAAATAGATGTCATCATAGAACAGCACTTTTCAAGCTCAAATTTTTTCAGGAAAAAAAAGTACTTAAACACAATCAATTTGCGCTTATGCAATAAGGAAAGTACAAGTGAATTTCAAACAACTCTTTGGAAGGAATTCAAATGAAAAGAGCAAAGCATGTTAATTTTGACATTTCAATCTTGAAAATGCATTCTGATCCTAGATTAATATTGTGATTCAAAAGATTTTCCACGGTTCAAAGATGTCTCACACAGAATGCAGCGACAAACTTTATAATAATTTTAGGTCCATTGAAGTGATAAATTATACAACCAAAACATGTTAACAAATAAGAGCTCTATAGAAAGGCCTACATTTTTTCCCACCTCATCTAACCCCACATTTATCCCATCTTCCTTTATTTGAACCTCCCTTCCCTTACTCATTGATATTCAACAGGCCTTTCTAAATACATGGACCTTATATTTATAGAGAAATTATAGGATGAAGTTAAGCTTAAACTATATTATTCCAATTAGTGTTAATTCAATAAGAATTTCAAACACAAATCTTTTTTTATCTAGCCTGGCGAGAATTCTACAACTAATTATTTGAACCTTCTATCTCTTATTCATTGATATTCAACACGCATTTCTAAATACATGGACCCTATATTTATAGAGAAATTATAGGATAAAGTTAAACTCAATCTATACTATTCCAACTAGTATTCTAAATATTAATTCAATAAGGATTCTAAACACGAATCTTTTTTTTATCTAGCCTAATGAGAATTCCCCAACTAAGAGTCATTGTAATGTTGAAATAACAAAACAAAAAAGTTAGTTGAACCTTGTTTCTCATATTCATTGATTCTAAATACATTGCCTTTATATTTATAGAGAAATTATAAGAAAAAGTTCAGCTCAAATTATCCTATTCCAACTAGCATTCTAAATAGTAATTCAATAAGAATTCTAAACACAAATCTTTTTTTATCCGGGAAACATTCTCCTAACTCAATTAAAAATCCTACTTCAACCTCTTAAAAATCCCTCGCTTAAGATATCTTAAGCACTCAATTTAGCAATCTCCTTGTTTAAAGGTCTCCTTGAGTGCAAACACCAAGTAATTTTGTGAAGTGAAATCTTGTGAGATTCAAAAAGGACTCCAATTTGAGGTCTTCCATATTTCCTCTGTGAAGGATATATAGAGCTTCATTATCCTGCAACAGCAAGTTTACTCCGCAAAGCATATCTTGTTTGTTGGCTAACAGCCAAAGCATTATCAAACACTTTTCTTAACCTTCCTTTGTGCACGAAATAAGGATTATCAAATATAATTTCCTCCTTTTATGATTATACATCTTCTTGCTGGTTTCATTGTTCACTAAATTGGGTTTTATTTATCTAACTAAGATTATTTTTTAGGTAGATATGAGTACCTTTTCATGTGGACAAATTAAAAACTAAATTTGGCATTCCTTTCACCTTATCGATCCCAACTTGGTCAATTTTCATTTGCCCTCAAAAAACTTTGTCAATGGAGGCTGCTGTGAAGATAGTTGATGTTGCTGTTGAGTGAGAATTTATTGTTGTGTTGGAGTCTTTTATACTGCTCCTGCAGCATGAAACTAGTGCTGCCTGCTGCTCATCTGTTCTCCTAATCAACCTAAGCTTTGATACTGATCATTGAATATACTAAAACAAACGAGCTATTTGAACCTCCCTTCTCATATTCATTGTATTCAACAAACACATTTCTTAAAAAACAGCGCTTTTATATAAAGGGAGATTATAGGGTAAAGAAACGCTCAAACTGCATTCCAACAAGAATTCTAAATCCTAATTCAATAAGTATTCTAAATATAATTCTTTTTTTATCTTGTAACCTTTTCCTAACTCAATTAGAAATCCTCCTTCATCCTCAACATGTAAAGCATGAGGCCACAAAAGATTTGTAGATGTTGTGATCTAGATGCATGAGAAGAAATGGAAAAGGAGTATAAGATAACACGGCATTCATAAATGGACAGATCAACAAATATGTCCACGAAGAAGGAATCTCTGGCATATAATCGAAAACCAACATAAAAGGGAAGGATGAAAGAAGACTACAGAATGTGGGTATGAATCATAATAAAAGGGATAATAATTTTTCAGTCGATATGGATTCAAGCCTCACATATTGAGCTATATTCTTAGGAAGTACAATTCCTGGACATGTTGGATGGAACCATCTAATGAGTTCATGTATTTCGCAAACACTTTTCATTTCAAAGAAGTTGGAATGATGTAATGTGGACAATCAAATTCCAGGCAATCCGTGCCAATTTATTAAAACCGAAAACTTACTGGAAAAGGGAACAATAACTTGAGTACCAGAGGAGAATCAATATAAAAGTGGATTAAAATCTTCAATACAGTGAAGGAGCTCCAAAGAGTGATCTCATTCAACCAGATTTCCTCACTTCTAAAGGAGAAAACCATAAATGTAGACTTAATCACAGCTCGACTAGCAAAAAAAATAAAACTAAACGATAAATCTTTTCTGACAAAGAATAAAAACTAATCTAAATCGCCCAGATTTGAACAGAGCCGTACTTATCAGAGTCAACGCCATCTTATACCAAGTCAAGAACCCAGAAAACAATCAGATATACATTTCAAAGCAAATAAATTACGAGATCAAAGAGAACTCACCACCAACAAGCCAAGCAGCAATCTGCACATTAAACACACAAACAAAAGTCAACATCAAACCCAAAACCAAACACGAAGTATACAACTTTCAGTACATAACAAACATTGTTAAAATACTAAATTCTTACATGGAGCATCAGCTTGAACGGTACCCATTAAATCAGTGTGCCAGAGATTTCTATAGTCCTGTCGTAACTGCATCTTGTTCAAGTGTTCCTGAGATGCCATGGTGTCCTAAGATCTCTCACAAAGACAACAAACTAAAGCTATTTGTTATACACAGAATTTCGATCAAGACAATCACTTCACTTATAGAAAGCTTTTCTCTTTTAAAGCAAGAGGGTGTTTCTTTCTTTCAAGGAAGTTTCTTTCTTGTTGAGACTTTTAAAGGCTCTTTCAACTTGTAGTTTTCTTCAAAGCCAAGAGAAATGACACCGCGATTTCCAAGGAGCGGAAAGTGGAACCGCACCCATTTCCCAACTAGGCTAGAAAATTGAAGTGATTGTTGATGTTACATGGTAGGGTCCCATTTTTTTCTGGCCTCCCGGCCCAAAAAAATATCTACCCCTGCCACTCGAACAAAACCGGGTTTCGACCCGGCTCGATGAAACCTGTTGAGCTTCAAGCTACATCTGTCAGACCTTGTCCATGAACTGACCCGGTTAAACACGCTGAACACGGATTAGAGGGTCAATCCATGGGCGTCGTTTATGCCCTTCTTCTTCTTCTTTTTTCAGTACAAAGTAAAATAAGTTAGATTTAGTAAATGACTAGTCTATTGGCATGCATGCCACTATGAGTGGATCGAAACAATATTAAAACGTTAAGGGCACGACGTAAGATTTTTTAAAACTATTTTTTATTATTATACGAGAAAAACAAATCATAAAAAAAAGTCAATTCCAATTAAAGAAACCACCACTTGAATCCCTTTGACAAACCCTTTAATCAAATCCATAAAAAATATAAAATTTAATTCTTAATCACCCTAATATTAGGAAATAAAATCAACAAGAAAAAGAAATCAATTGCATACAGAACCAACCACCATGGATTACGATTCTTATACAAATAAATACAGTTATATTTATAAAATTTCAGAGATGTCTGGAATTGCAGTTACACTGTTTTTTTTCTCTAAAAAATGAGTTTTTTTATTTAAAATTATTTCTTATTATTATTTTAATATATTTTTTTAATATTAAAAATAAATTATAAATAAAAAAAATTATTTAAAAAAAAACCTTTGAAAATATAGTCACGAAATTAATGGTTTAGCTACAATCCATGGAGTGGGCCTGGGAGCTACTGGTTTAGCTACAATCCATCGAGTGGGCCTGGGAGCTACTGGTTTAACTGGAACCGCCCTCTCTGATTCCATGATCTCCATTTTCAGTAAGCATCTGGTGAGCGCGTAAGGAACAGGAAACTCGGAATTCTTATCTTTTGAACCTCAATAATTCATATTCAAGTGAATGCCAACAGAAAGCTACAGAAGCTGCAGGGATGGAAGCTTGATTTGTAGACCCTTAGAAATCGCTTTCATTGGCTGGGTAACCCCATCAGACCTGCATTGTGCTGGGCTAATGTTAATGCCTAATGTAAATCGAAGACTGCATTTACAAGGAGGAAGAACACTACATCATAAACGTCAATTGCATGTTTTTTTTTATATATTATTATTAATAATATGGATACTATAAACCAAACCACCTGCGAGCATCTCTATTAATTTTATGGGTTCTAAAGTTATTGATTATATAAATATCTAATAATTATTATATTTGCAGTCGTAGACCTCGAATTTAAGACCATAGAGAAAATAAATTTTTAAGTCTTAAACTTGTATAGTTATATCACCTATTAAATGGTTATCATGAAAAAATAAATAGTTTATATGGAATTTATTTATAAAAAATATTTATTTTAGTCTTTATCTTTTAAAATCATCAGAAGACTAGTTTCTATAATTTTTAAACTTATATTTGGCATCGTAATTCATTTTCCTCCTCCTTTTAGTTGTTTTTCAGCGGAGAAAAGAGGGTAGCCATATCTAAGGAATAAATCGTGTTATTATTTTTTTTATGAGATTATCCTAGTCTATTATCTAGATTATGAATTTGATGGATTAACTCATATTATTTTTTATTTTATTTTTAATTTCATGCTTTAACATTAAACTTGTTGAGAAATAAATTTTGTATATGTCTCGACTTGCTTTCCACTGGGTTATCTCATTCATATAACTCGAGTCATGAGTTTGTTATGTTAACTCGAGTCATATTTTAGATATTTGTTATTTATTTTATTTTTCAACATTAAATTGATTATAAATTTAATTTTATAATTTATTTTTATTTGTTTTATATAAGGTTATTATAAACTCGTAACTCTAATAATTGATTTGACATGTTAATGTTCCATATTAATTTGATATATTGTTAATTTAATATTAAAAAAATAAAATTTTAAAATTAATTTTTATTCAAACTATGTTTTATAGATGGTATAAATTGTTTTTGAATATGTAAAGTCAACTACATTATATCTGGTTAATACACGAACAATTAAAAAAAAAATCATTTTTTTAATACGGTGTGGGTGAAAAATCTAGAATATATACATTCCAGGTAGCAGGGTGTTGTTTATGATAAAGTACGAGGGTATATGGGCAAACTAGAGTGCTTTATAAACCACAGAGGTGTCCTCGCGTTTGTTGTATTTCGTCTTGTTGCTAAAGCATTGCCAGGCCTCGATTAAATTAGGCAGTGCCCAAGTGTCACCTGTTCTGCCCTGTGGCAGTTCCATTGCCAAAAGTGGCCTCTCAAACACAAAAATAATAAGCAAGAAACACCAACAAAAACTTCTCTCGGGTTTCTTGTCCTGGTTTTATTGTATTTTTAGAGATCAATTCTCTCAAAGAATTGGGTTTTACGAAATGTCCTCTGATCAGTACGTTCTTGATGCCTCTCTCTACCACCTTTCATGTACTGAAATGATGTCTCCAGGAGGTGATCTTTTCTTCTCCGATCCTTTTCCTCCTTTCCGCGACTCTTCCATTGATATTCTTCAAGAATTCTCAAACAACCAAAACACTCAGTACCCAGTTGAAAATTCTAACTCTGTAGACAGTTTTAGACCAAGTATCCTCTCATCTTCACCTCCAAGTCACCTACTAGAGGGTTTGTCACTTTACCAGACAAACCATTTCCAGGCTTTAGCCAATGGTGAAAATCTGGCTGATGGGTACGGTAATTTCCCTGGCTTGGATGCTTTGGAGGTGAAAACTGAGGAATGCCAAGTGGGTTTTGATTCCTCCTACAATCAACAATATTTTATGCCTCATAGGTTTACTGGTGTAGAAAATGTGGCAAAGATGATGCAAAGAAGCTACAGCAGCAATTCTTTCGAGGGCAATCATGGCTTCCTCTTTCAGCCTCGCTTTGATTCTCTCTTGGAATCCACGGATTATCAGGGCCAGCCCTTAAGCTCACCTGAAAACAACTTTCTTGCCGGTCATATGAGGAGGGTTTGCAGCACTGGTGATTTACAAGTACAACCACTCATTAATCTGATCTAGAGTCTAGTCCCCTGATTTTGCTCTGTTTTCTCTGTCGTCAATGGCTAATGGAATATTGTTTTTCTTAATCTGTTTTTAGAATATTAACAAGACACCTCAGACAACACAGAGGTCCTTTTCAAGTGCTTTTGCTACAGAGAGCTCGTTTGTTGAAGACTCAAACTTCAAAGCTGGACGTTACAGTGCTGAAGAAAGGAAGGAGAGAATCTCAAAGTATAGAGCCAAACGTAACCAGAGAAACTTCAACAAGACCATTAAGGTAACACCTGCTTTAGTTAAGTGAGTAAACAAACAACCAGTTAGTAATGCTGTGCGCATGTTTAAGACGGTGATGTCAGAACATTGCTAATTAGTAACACTGTTATTATTTTGGGTTTGAATTTAATAAGAGTACGAGAAATAATTCATTTTTAGAAATAGATTAGTTTTTGACACTTTGAATATAAATGGCCGCCCTGAAATCCCTTCGGAAACGAGATGATGACTCTTATTAGATAAAAAGTCAGTCCCGTGATGCCCGACCGTGAAAATCACAAGTATAAATTATTTAAGCATGTATTTTATGTGGTATTATTATACAACAGCAACAACAGTTTACATGAGACAAAGAGAATATAAATGAATCGAGTCATGGTAATAAACATACATGTTCTTTTGTTGTGGAGTGAAATATATACTTAATATTATTTCAACTAAGAATGTTTTAGAAATGCTTCAAAAGGTTTCTTTACATGCGTAATCATCCACTAATATGGGTGGATTAATTTTTGTTGCTGTGTTGATACAAGTATGCATGCCGCAAAACACTAGCGGACAACAGGCCACGTATACGTGGCAGATTCGCACGAAACGAAGAAATTGGTGAAATTCCCAAGGCCGCATGCTCCACAGAGGACGAAGAACAGAAATGGGTATTGGTTTTATTTGATAGTTGTTTACTATAAGGTTTTATTTTCTTATAAATGCAGGTTGTATATTGAAAGTGTGCAGTGTTGTTTTAAAATTTGTAGTTTGATGGATTGCACGACGAGGAAGCTGATGGGGCAACTGGAGGATCATCAGGAGGTTTTGCCCACCCCCAGCTTCAGTACTTTGGTGGTTACTAGCTGGCAATCCAAGGATTTGGCTTTTGCTTTGGACAAACCCTTTTTACTAGGATGTTTAATTAGGACAAGACAACATGAGGGGAGGGATCATTATTGAATTAATATATGTGTACATGATGATCAATAAACAATGACTCGTTCTACCGGTTCTTTTTAAATTCAATCATACTTTCGTTCTTCGGGAGTTCATTAGATTTTCAGGTGTACAATTAGTCTCCATGGTGATCACTTAGTCTCCCATAGTGATTACTTTTGTCTGCCAAGATACAGGAATAAACAAACAATATATTTGGTGAGTTGTAAGATCACTTTCACATGAAATCATTCAATTTCTTACAAATTATTATGATCATTATTATTATTATATTAACAAGTGGTTGACACGTGCTAGCATGTGAAAAATATTCATAGGCTTCTAATGATGCATAGGGCATCTCCTGATAGCTAAAAACTCTCTCTTATTACACTGTTGAAATCATCATGATATTTTTTTCCTTGATTACCATATTCAAGCATAGTTGTCAATTAAGGGTTTCTTTTCCTCTTGTGTGTTTGAAATCAAAATCTCTCCTTTTTTTAAAAAAAAAATACTAATATCAATTAAACTATTATTTATTAACATCAAAATTGAAATATTCATAAACACCGAGGTATCGTTTTTTTACCCTTGCCTTGTGAACACTTGTTAGCGTTAATAAGAAGAAAAAAGTATCCCATTTATCTAGCTATAGAAAAAAGGAGAGAAAAAAAAAACACTCCCATGCCATCCACAAGGTTGTTAATACCGTTCCGGTCGCCATTCCAGTTTTTTTATTGGTATAGAACGTTTCGGTTTCGGAGCATGTTGACGTGTCATTCCTGAGTTGTACTCTTCGTATACAATTAATTATATATTTGAAAAAAATTAAAATATTAATTTAACAAGCATAATTAAATTCAAGATAAATTAACTTTAAATTATACAATATAAACACAAAGTCAAATAAATATAATCTCAAAATTAGAAATATAATCACAAATTAATCAAAATAAAGAGGATTTTAAGGCCGGAATGGCACACCCGGAACGGTACCAAGACATTCTTGTCGGAATTTGGCTGGTATTTTCTAAACAAGACGGAATTAAAACTAAGAAAAAAACGACTCCGTTTTATCTCGGTATTTTTAACAGCATGGAATGTTTTGGTCGTTCTGGCTGGAACAAAACAATATTGACAACCCTGATCCACACTATCAGACTAAATGATTTAATGTCAAAATGAAACATAATAATAATAATAATAATAATAATAATAATAATAATAATAATAAAGAAAAAAATGAAGAGGCAATGAGTCATTTACTATAGGTCGTGAGAGTCTAGCGGGTGAGAGTTTTCACTGTAAATTCACATAGCGATAGCTTTTTTTATTGGTCCCCAATTATTTTTGGTTTTAATCCCTCGATTTTTGTTTTTTATTTGATTATTTAGCATTCCATTGAAATGATATTGATATTTGTGATTTATTTTTATGCTTAAGTATGGAGTCCTTGTGTGGTGTGAACGGAATATCTCATCACCTAGTTGATATTTGATTTGACAAAATTAATTTTAAAGTGTTTTAAAAACTTTTTTTTATTTTTTTAAATTTTTATTTTTAATTAATTGTTTTTGGTGCTTATAAACATTCGATGTGAAAACTATTTTTTAATAAATAAATAAATATCATTTTAAGAAATTTCTAAACATAGAAACATTTTAAAATAACTTTATATGCTCAAAACAACAATAAGCTCGTATGATTATGCAGTTCATGAGACCGAAGAATAGCATGGGGGGAAATAATGAGAAGCAGCACGAAAATAATCAGCAAGCTAGAAAACTGACGGGTGCAAACAATAATATGGTGACAAAACAATTGAAAAACACACGTGGCTCCTCCTCTTTTGTCGAAGTAACAGCGTGCGACTTACTTGGCGAAATCTGACTGGATATAAACCGAGTTGATTTCCTTGAGACGAGACCTTTGATTTATTATTCTTAAATGATAAACCAGGCGTGCATGATTGGTAGACCTGAGGGAAGGGTTCTTTTATAAATCTCCGTCGAGTATGACCCTAGATGCATGCATCCATAGGGCACTTTGTGAAGGTCAGATCACAAAACAATGCACGCATCCATCGGGCACTTTGTGAAGGTAAGATCATAAAACATCTACCTTTACCTAACTCTTTGTCTAAAGAGAAAAAAAGGGTATTAGTTTGGGTGATTTTAGAAGACATGCTTCCCTTTAAAGCTGTCACAGACAATATTGGTGATCCTCGCGAACAGAAGATGGAGAGAGGGAGAGGGAGAGGGATGCTACTAGCATTTTCCAACTTAATTCTCAGTCAAGTACTAATTGATGCGCTGAAAAGTATGACTACCATCACAAAATGATTCTTAAAACAATATGCCTGAATCCAACACCAGGAAAGTAACACTTTGGCTTCTCTTTGTGATTGAGCAAGTGAATGAAGCCACGAGAAATCACGAGACGCTCGGTAGCCGACCAAGATTTGACTATAGAAACATTTTGTTTTATGCTGCACTCAGGATTCGTGATCTAAATAATTGTTAATGTGAACATGGTTTAAGGGGGTCTTACCTTATTTGATATGAAAGATCTTCATCCTGGAATTGGATTAGAAAAGAATATTATATACAAAAGGCATATATATATTGTCCTTTTATAGAAAAAGAGAGACACCTCCCTTTTCCAATCAAAGAGCAGTCAAAGAATTTTCAAGCTTGAGTATAGTTTTATTTTATGATTAACATTTCATCCCTTTTTAGTGTTGTCAAATCCATGGTCTTAATGATGACTTATCACAAGGAACTTTGTCGATCGATGCCCAACGGTGTTTAAGGCACAACCCACTTATTCAATGGGAAGCAATGTTCTTTTGGTCCAAGTTAGTATGTGCATGCTTGAAATTTGATTTATTTATTTTGTCTAAACTACTATTTACATGCTTGAAAATCACTTGTCCCATAAATGTTGCAGCAAGATTTGGATTTTGCACCTAAAATGATTGGAAAAAAAAAAGAACTGTAACTTCTCATTCAAAGATCTGTGAAGTAAGGATTCGGAATTGGATTTACAACTAGCAAAATCCTGTGAATGAATAATAGAAAGAAAGAAAAAACTAAAGAAAGGGGAAGCCTCACAGCAAGAAAAGAAATTAGGACTAGCATGTAGACTGTTTGCCAAGGACAAATATGATATATTTATTAAGTCGATGCTGGCAGGAACCTAAATCTATAGGATGCTATCACTTCAAATAGAAGATTTGGAATGATTTATGATTTAGCAAAGCATCTCTAACATGGTAGGTTTCATGTTTATTGAAACAATTTTCTTGAATCGTGGTGAAGAGAGGGTATCATCGAATTAACTAGTGTATATGGCAACAGAAATGATAGATGCTTTGAAACATATCTTACCATGAAATATCCAAAGTCACAACTCTCATCAACATATTGGCATCTTCAGTACAGCCACTTTGTCACTAATTGACCACCCTTCTATGGTGAAAGCCACGCGCATTTTCTTCTCGATTCAGATAAAGAAACCCGTGCAAACCCTAGCTAGTTCCCTGTCTAGATTGATATCTGCATCGAATCATATATAGTAACTGAAAGAAATCCAAAGACCGAATCTCATCAATTTGACAGCTCTCAGCTAGGGCTTTTTCTTGGCTCCAACCAACAAACCTGTCATTCAGTGACCGGTTAAACCTAAGGGGTTAACACGTAATCGTGGACTCCAATTTCTTTGATTATCCTGGTATATATGCCACTTGAACTGCTTGTGTGCGTGTCACAAGCCACGCGCGAGCGCTTTATCACTAGCTAGCAAACCATCTTCCCATAGGAGACACCTAAGTTAATGGAGAGAGCAGTAAAGAAAAGAATGCGTTTAATATTTTGATCCTATAAGCACCCGCAATGATTCCACAAACTTCCTTTTGACCAAAACAATATAAGAAGAAATGATATTATAAATTACTTAAATACATCCTACCATTGCTAGCTTAGCTATAGATTAGTAGATGATTATTAAAATTTAGGCTAATTTGAAAGATACCCTCATGAAAATGTGAGATTTAGAGATGAAAAGAAGTTCTGTCGACTCCACGTGTCCCTTTTTGTTTAGTCCAACAAATGGATTCGCGTTGGTACATGAAAATCCCAAGCCCTTTAATTGATTCTTTTTTGTAAAAAAATTGAAATGATTAATTATGTGCACGAATGCTAAATGATTATTAAGTGGACTGGCTACATTGTTTAAAATAATGTGCATGTAGCAGACAAGAGGAAAAGCATTTATATGTCATTGATGATGAGAATCGTGAAGTTAAAAGGGAAAAAAGGGGAATCGTGAAGCTCAAACAAAGAAAAGAAAAGGGAGAAAGATTCCAAGGTCTTTTCCTTTACTTTGCTAGGAATCATCTCCAATATAGTCACATAATAGCTAGCATTTTACACAGATATTATGAAACATCTTGTGGTCAGTGGAATAACGTTGGCAAGAGAAGCCATGGATTCATAAACTCGACAATGGATTGACTACGAGGCTTTGGTTCGAGGCTCTAAGGGTTAAGAATATATAATGTTTAGGATAGATTATTTATTAAGGGTAGAATAGTTTTTTTTGTTTTAACCTATATATTTACGTTAAGTTAAACATATATTTGATATTATCGTACGAAACTCTAGATTATTCTTTTTGAATTCTCTCTTTATGTTCATAAACCCTCTGGCTCGAACATTTCCTATCTATCTCCATGAACGAATTCTGTTTATAGGCTTGACTGGACTCACAGAATCTATTGGTGGTCATGCTAATGCGTATGCTATGGTAGCTCAAACCCCAAAAGAGGGTTCCTAGAGAATATTTTAACTTCTGTAGCAATCCTCCTTTGCTGCCAACAGTTGTTTATTCTGTCCTGCCTCCACTACTTTACAAGAATAAGCTATAGATGTCGATGTCAAACTTAAAATATTGTAATTTACTTTGTATCTCACCTTATCTCTCACTCTTCTATCTCTTATGAATTGAATTCGTACACACACACACATGCTACTTTACAAGAATAAGCTATAGATGTCAATGTCAAACTTAAAATACTGTAATTTACTTTGTATCTCACCTTATCTCTCACTCTTCTATCTCTTATGAATTGAATTCGTACACACACACACACTACTTTACAAGAATAAGCTATAGATGTCAATGTCAAACTTAAAATACTGTAATTTACTTTGTATCTCACCTTATCTCTCACTCTTCTATCTCTTATGAATTGAATTCGTACACACACACACATACTACTTTACAAGAATAAGCTATAGATGTCAATGTCAAACTTAAAATACTGTAATTTACTTTGTATCTCACCTTATCTCTCATGAATTGAATTCGTACATATATATATATATATATATATATATATATATATATATATATATATATATATATATATATATGCGCGCGCGCGCGCGCGCAAGCAGCCATGATCTACCTGTTATGGCTATATGTATGTATATGTATGTGTGGATGGATGGATGGATGCATGCATGCAAGCTGCCACGGTCTACCTGTTATTATGGGTTGGTGAATTGTTTTTACTTTCTCTATGCAAAAGCCAAAAGATGTAACGAGTGAAGTGAAAAAACATTCGGTAATTATCGAAGTGAAAGTTGTCCAGGGCAGGCAAAGCAGAAAGAATGTCTCAAAAGCAGTCAAATGCTGAAGTACCTAACCAGGTCTTTGCAAGCTATACTGGAATTCTCCAACTTGTAAACAGTCCGTAAAGGCATCCATCAGCTCGCTCGCTCTCTCTTTTACTCAAAAGTGCTTTTTTGTGGGGTTTCCTACCAACTTCAAGATAGTGACGGCTAAAGTAGTTCTTTATGCTTGTTTCATAGGAATTTCAAAAATGTTTTTAGAAAAAATTGATTTTTTTTATTTTAAATTAAAAATTTTAATATTTGTAAATTATTTTCACGTGTTATTATCAAAATAATTTTTAAAAATTCAAAAACACAATTTTTTAATATATTTTTAAACAAAAAAACACATCAAAAAATATCCTCAATCTTATTCTTAAAAGTCAGCTTCGAGCATGTGCCTGTTGACAACTTGAACTCGATAACAACACCACTTGAGCAAACTGAAACAATACAGTTGGCAACATTTGTGGTTGCAAATTAGCATGGCTGCAACTAATGGTAGACAAGGTGCATCTATTATTAGCATTTGTTGCCAATGGAATTATTTGTGCTCTACATCAATAATCTTATGATTTCCAATATGATTTTTATGTATTAATATATTTTATCATAATACTTTATTTAAAGCACGTGTTTAAAAGAGCTAAAAATGAGAGTAATAATTCAATATGTCTAGACTTGACAAATACCAAACACATACGACATGAATCCAACTTGCTACACCAGTATTTTTAGATTCATCTATGAGCTAATTTTCAATATATACAGGCTTAAAAAGATGTTAGATTTAATATTTTTAGATTCAACTACCAGCTCATATGATTTTTTTAAAACAATATATAATATTTTAATATATTTATAAATAAAAAACATTTTCAAAAACCAGATTTTACCCCTAACAAACTTACCATAAATTAACTATAATTAATGCTATATAAAGAGAGTGTTTGGAATTGTGGTTGTGGTTGCTTTTCAAAGTGCTTTTCGTGCCGAAATATATCAAAATGATACTTTTTTATTTTTTAAAAAATTATTTTTGATATCAGCACATCAAAATGATCTAAAAACATCAAAATATATTCATTTAAAAAAAAAACCAACTGCAGCCAGACACTGGTTTGCCTGTAGTGACAAAAGGGTAGTACCCATTATACACATATCTCGACAAAACAAGAGAGAGAGAAAAAAAATACAAGTTTCAATCTACATGGTATGGGAAAAAATTAAATCATATCCTCCTTTCCTTGAAGAGTATATTGTTGCTCCGGTGGTGGCTATAGATCCTTTGGTCGTCACAAAGGAGATGACAGCTTGGTGGTCCATTTGATTATGGATTGTTTTATTTGAGTGTTTATTTGGAAATAAAAAGAAAACAATACTCTTATTTTTAAAGTATTTTATCATATATAAATAAAAATAAACATTTTTATTCTTGGAATTAAAAGTTCAGCCTCTCGTTTATTAACACCAAGTGATTATCCACCTTTTGAGTGTCTAGATTAGCATATATTCTTTCGAGTCCTGGACTACATGTAATTAGTAAAGCAATTTTGATGCGTTTAAAAAGTGATTTCATAAATGTGTGAACTATATAAAACATAATTATATGCTTTTATTTCTAGATGATTTTGATACGAAGATACCAAATTTAGTGAAAACATTTATAATAATAATATTAATTGAATTAATAAAAACTATTGTAAAATCACTTGAACCTCATAATCATAATGGGTTTTTTAGGCCTAATATTAAATCTCGATTAGTGAACAATGGGTGAAAGAGTTTTTCATTGAAATAAATAAATGATGATGAAGGGATACCGATCAAAACATCAAGCATATAATATATACGTATTATAGTTGATGGGAGTTTTGTACGGTGTGCCCTTCCTACCGAGCTCCTAGAATCAGAGCAACACCAAGTTTTGACAGTGTATAATATATCAAGTAAAACGAAGGTTGTAAAATGCTTTCCCTCGAGATTAAAATACTTTTATTTGACAGTGTATTTTTAAAAAAATATTAATTTTTTTATTTTAAATTAATTTTTGTATATTAAAAATAATTTTAAAAAGTAATTTCAATCGCAAGCACTCCTCTAAAGCAATCAACCATGGATGGAGCATCTCCCATGAAATATTCTCCACCTAAAGCGGATTTGTATCAAGGACTGAATAAATAAATAAAAAGTAAGATACAAGCAGTAGATGCTCAGTTGTAACTTTTCTCCCCTGGTCAGCATGATATTTTTTTTTATTTTTTAAAAATTATTTTTTAAATTAATATGTTAAATAATTTAAAAATATTAATTTTTTAAATTTTATATAAAAAATAAAAATATTTTTATAACACAGTATAAAAAAGAAGAAGGTGACAAAGTAAATTCATGATTTAACTACAAATTAAAGGAGCCAGTTAAATTGTGGAATATTTTCTGTATTAAATTTGTAAGTAAAGCGATATAATTTTTTTTAATTATATCTCTAAATATTAAATAAAAATCAATATTGAAATTTTAAAAAAATCTTTTTATATCAGTGAGGTCTATTTTTATATATATAAAAATATATTTGTTATTGAAGGTTTTCTAATTTATATAGTTCGTCTGTATTGATTTTGTTTTTTTTAATGCTATATTTGCAATCTCCTATTAACATAAACTAACGGTGGCGGGGCGGGGGGGGGGGGGGGGGTTATAATGTAGATAAGACTAACTTCAACAGTTAAATTAGGTTTTGCCCTTAAATAAGAAAATCAATTAACTGTCTTTGGGATATTTTCATGGTTAATTTGTTTTTAGATTGGTTGGCATAACATGGTCTTTTATATTTTTTTATACAGGAAAATAATTTAAATATTTTTTAAAAAATTGAATTACCTTCTAAAAGCACAATAAAATTACCATATTAGTCTTAGATTCAAAATTCTAAAAAATAAATAGCTTGAGGGGGTTTTATGTACTTTCACTTCTTTTTTTTTTAATTATCATACGGGTTTAGGAACAATTTTGTATTTTAATTAATTAAATGATATGTACATGCTAGCACAAGGTACGAGTTGTCCCCCATCCTTTGGTGGAGTGTGTAGAGGCTTGAAGTGACAAAAAAAATAAATATTTCTTAGTGTTTTCGAATTTGTTACAGGGGTGTCTACCTATTTAGGTGACACGTGTATTGTAATCTATATTGGTTTGATATTGGATGAATCTATTTATTTTCTCACTCTTTTACTCCTTAAATAGTGCATTTCCCCTCAAATATTTCAGTGTTGCCCTTCAATTTATATTTCTTTCGGATCTAATCTTTATTTTCTTAGTTGTAATTTTTTTATTTGAATAAATTATTTTTAATTTTATTTTTTTTCATCTCTCAAATCTGGTTTATGTTCCTTTAAATTGCTATTTTTATAGTTTAGATGATTTAAAAAAATATATAATTCCATAATGTTTTTCCCTATCAAGCTTTATGCTCATTCTTTTAATTGCTCTAGCAAAAAAATAATTTATTGTTTTTTATGATAACATCTTTTAAATTAATTTAATTAGTTAACCAGGCAAACCAGAGATTACGTGATCTGTTTTGAAAGATTTGTACGAAACGTACTTGAATTGTAACCATTTCAAAGCACTCAGAAGTTGCATCGCAAGTACAAAGTTCTTCATGATAGAAAGGATATCGTGCATCTCAACACAGGTAGATTACTTTTACTGTTACAATATATGTCCGAGAAGCATCATAAATGTTATTATCCTTCACACAGGTTAATTAACTAACCAGGTTGTAAGAAACCCTTTGCTTTCGAAGATGTAACTGACTCATTCCGATTAAAGAAGAAAAGGGCATCTCGAGCCTTACACGGTATGCCAGCCAGAAAGAGGTCGTCGCCATCAACAAACTAAAACTGACTCTGGAAAGGTCGACCACGAAACTAGTGGAATTTATGGTCTGGGATTTGGCAGTGGCATGTCCATCTCAAATCAGAACCACAGATAAAAAGTAGCGTTACTGCCAATAAACTTGTAAAATAGAGCTCCTTGCAACTTTCTCTTATCTTGGTAAAACCTTTCGATGATGTAACAAAATCACCAAGAACTAGTACCGTACAGTAGCTTTCTCAGCCGAAGCGCCTTTTGAACAAATAATGCCGCTTGGATGGGTCCTTGGGCTTACTCTTCATCTGGCCCTTCCCACCTTTCTGCCCAGTACTGGAGACAAGTGAAGAAAACGACAGCATTTACAAGGAAGGTCACAGAACGTGCTTCATACTTGTACAAGAAAGAAAATACTGCTAGGCACACGGAACAATGAGGCGGTGTACCTGTATTCCATATAAACCATCCCATTTGCACCTGACATGGCACTCATGGATCCCATAAAGCGACGGGCCTTGTGAAGAGCTATGTCATCTGCATCTTCATCTAGCTGTTCTAAACCAACAGCATCATCACCGGCACTCAGAACCTAACGAGTCAAACAGTCAGAAATTGGATTCAAAAATCAAATGAGCAATCAGACAGTCAAAACTAAAGAGAAATACCTTCGCAAGAAGTCCCAATTGATCCTCAAGCCTGTGAAAGCTCAAATCAGCTCCTGAATCAGGTGGAGGCAGGCTTGTTATCACCTGTCAAAGGTATATTCGTCAGAAGCAAACTACACAAATACTGATATCTATATGTATGATAGCCAGCACAAAACAAAAGAGCTGCGTCGTATCAATTTTGAGTTTAAAGTAAACCAAGGCTAAAAAAATTAAGGCTTATTTAAAAGAGAGAAATTTCAACCTAGGTAGATTCCAATTGCAACAACCTGCAAATCAGAGTTACGTAACAACTACTACATAGAACGTAAAAGTTGACAAAAAGTTTCACCCACAGAAAGGAAAGGAGTGTTTGAATCATGTCTAGATCCCTGTACAAGCACATTGGCATTCAATTGTGAGCATCCCAAACATTTGCTTTCAAATAAGTCATCTCAAATTGCAGCATACTACATGCCAGATATGAAACATCTATAACACATACTTAACATGTGTAACAGTGATGCTGTGTACACAGTTCCCAATTCACAGTCAAAACAAAAAGGTTTCAACTAGGTTTTCCTTTCTAGAAAGAATATCACGAAAGAAGATTTACCTTAAAGCTATAACCTTGATCAATCAGAAATTGCTGTCTTTTGGTTGAATAGTACATCTCCTGCACACACAGAACTATTTAGGATATCAAGCTTGACCAAAAATATGAATAATCTGAAGGGGCACGAGCCCTGTCAAGGCAGAACTTTCTGGTGGCTTCTAAGCAAAAAAATATTCAACTACTGTCAGCATCAATCATCCTAGGTTAGGAATATTCAGAAGATTAATAGAAAGAAAATCAGTGCTTGCCTGTGTATCAGTTGAAACAAGAGAATAGAAGAAGGCATTATACTCTTCTTTTCCTCCTGCCATCCTATCTTGAAGTTTACCCTGTCAATGGGCATAAAACAAAACTCAAGACATTATGGATAGGAGACTTAGGGAAGCAGCAGCAAAACAACCTTGGGTTGGTTGGTTATAATCACTATGAAACAAAAATCTGCGTGTGCAATTCTTCTTTCAGATAACACCTAAATTGCATAAATCATTATTTCAAAACAACCCATACCTGAATGAACCATAAGATGCTAACAATTAGCTTAGATCTCACAGATAAAATCAGTTATTGCTTCAGCCGTGGTCATAGAAACAGTTTTTCAATGAAGTAGAGTTAAAACTAATTGTGGGAGCTGTTTGTTTAGTTTTTCTTATTGTTTTGTCTTTCTCATTTAGTTTACCGGTCCTTGTGTTCTTTGATTCTATTTTCTCTACTAGTAATATAGCTTTAAATAGTGTTTCCTTCTCCAATAAGGATTGGGATATAGGTGTAAAACTAGTATAAACAAGGCTACCTCGGCCAGAGATGTTATACTTTTTATCAAGCAATTCATGCTTTAGAGGTTTCTCTACAGATGCTAAAACTGTATCTCTTGTCCCAGCTTCAACTTTCTTCTAGTTATAGCCTTTATTTTACTGTTCTTGCTGTTTTTTTAGATTTCTCGTCCAAAAACCAATCATTCTTCAATCAGGTCCATGATTACTCTCCTTAAAACCAGCTTTTAAATCTACATGGTGCAAAATCTTCCAAAAAGTTATAAATCAACCCAACTGAATCCAAGAAAAGAAGAAACAGTGTAACCAACCTTTGCTCTCAGAATACGACCCAATCGTTGAGCTTCTTGTCGTCTTGAACCAGCATGTGATGATATCTGGATTATCACATTTGCCTCGGGAATATCTATCGAGTTATCACCAACCTGTATATAAAATAGAATCAATCAGGATAAGCTGTTCAGTTCTTACTGACAGTCGGCTCTCAACAGTTGATAGTTTCCACAAGCCAGTCTCTAGCATCCACCCGAATGACAGTAAAATCCGTAATTACATATGGATAGAGGACGAGACCAAATAAGACCCCATTAGTTCTTATCTGCTTTAACACAAAACCGCTTCTAATTTTTCTTTTTCCCCCACTAAATGACTGAGGGCAAATACTTAGAGAAAATTGTACAGACTGGAGGACAAACAAACCTAACTTGAATGACTGTTTAGTGAAATGATGAAATAGTTAAAGCTGGATACCTTAGACAAGAAGACAGTATTTACTTCACTACTTGTTTTGAACGCATGGAGAATTTTTGTCCTCTCAGCATGGCTGCATATTGCACAAACATGTTTGCAGTTGATAATATGAAACATGAAGAGATCAAGCTAGCTTCTACATTGTGCCAATAAATCACCTGGTTGCACCATAGATCATAGGCTTGTGAAGTTTCATTGCATACTCAGTAAGCGCAAAAAGATTATCAGCAAACACAATTATCTTATCATGACGCTGCTCTTCATGAAATCTTATAAGAAATTCGCATGCCCTGAATTTGTTAGGATTCATCACATAAAGTGCCTGAAATTGTAAGAAAGCCATTAAAATGTCAGCAAAAAAGAATACTGGCCAAAGAGAAGCACGGTGTATAAGTAGCAATTGACTAGCAAACCTGCTTCTTCTTTGAGTTTTCTTTCTTCAGATACTCAGAGAAAAACTCTTTTGTCATCGGGCACCATACTTCAGCACACTGCACATTTGCGATGAAACCCCCTTTTACTAGATCCAGCCAGTTTGCTTCGTATAGTTTAGGACCAATAAGGAAGTTCAGATCAGTAATCCTTTCATCCTCTCTCACAAGTGTTGCTGTAGTTGGATAAACCAGTTAGACTTACTAGCTAGTTAATATATAAGACAAAGGCTGACTGAGAGAGATGCAACTGAAAGAACATACCAGTAAGCCCAAGTTTGCAATGAGATTTAGTCAGGCTGATGACTTTACGAAACATATGAGCAGGAACGACATGGACCTAAACAAAGAAACATGTATTTCAACCCACATGTGTACAGAAGCTGACAAAATACTCTCTGAACAATTACCTCATCCATTAGAAGAAGTCCCCACTCCCTATTTCTTATTTCTTCAATAATCTTTTCAGATTCTTCTGATCGTTTTCCACCAAAAGCAACCATGTTATATGTTGTCACCACAACCCCAGCATTTCCCTTGAATCGCTCTTTGCTGTCAGATGTAAAACGACAAATTTGATCCTGTGAAATGTCTGACCAGAGCGAGAATTGAAAGGCCCATTGATCAACAGAAACAGCATTTGTTGCTAAACAGAGGCAACTTTTCTTTATTCGGCAAGCTGCAGAAACACCAACTAGAGACTTTCCGGCTCCACATGGAAGAACAATAATGCCAGATCTTGCTCTACCTGAAATATCAACCAACATGATTCAATAATATGGCTCAGTCACTCCATGCTTCAGTGTTCTATATCCTCACAAGAGAATATAAATCAGAGAACAATAAACACGCCTTAAAGTTGGATTCAACAGAGTACAATTTATTGCATTCCTAAGATCATTTTACCATTGCCAAACATTTTACTGAGGCTTTTCTCTTGATATGGTCGTGGTTGTGCATGAGGCTTTAATTCCATATTCAGGTCAGGGTTGACCTGCAGCATCAAAAGAGCATTAGCTACAGTTGAAAACTCCATATGTATACTAAAAGAAAAACCTGATTCTGTAATGTTGTTGCAGAGCTTCCACAGCAGCATCCCCAATTACTCACATTTTCCAACAAGACCACTACTAATCTAGTCAAGAATTCATTTTTATATTTACTGTATATTAATACCATGCTAAATACTCAAGGATAGTTGATGAAAAATCTGCAGGGGGAGGTCAAAGTTATTTACAGTGTCATTTCTGAAATCATACTCCTCCAACATTGGATAATTTAAAGCATTTGGCAAGCACCGCTGCTTAACATTTTCAACCTGTCAGAAGGAGAGACAACACAAGATTAACATAATTTGGCAAATTTGCCTCAAACAATGTAACAGCATAACCATGCCCACAGTGCACTACCTGTGAAGGGTCAACTTCAAATGAGTGGGTTTCTTTTTCTTCTGCTGCAGCGGCCAATTCTGCTTCATTCAATAATCCATCATGACTAACTCCAATTTCTCCCGCAGCTTTGCTAATTGTAAATCCCTCAGTTCCATGAGAACTCTACAGGTTTGTAGAATTATAAATAATTTCAAGATTCAACTCATAGGGCCAAGAATGAAAATGGGAGGAATGCTATTAAAATCTAAGAAACCTGGAGAGAAACAATGAAAGCATATACATCCATGAAATAAGTAACTCTGAGCTATTCCAAAATCATGACTATTCAATTCAATGAATTCGTGTGATAATAACCTTCAACTATTTCAACTCATCCTAAAATACTGAATTCAATCAAATTAAGAATACAGACCTCGGATTGAATCCTTGCTTTAGCTATAACTTCATCCTTAAGCAACTTCTTTAATACCTGTAATGACCACAAAGAAAGAGAAAACACACAAATATCAAATATAAATAACATAACAAGAGAAAGGTGGGAAGCCGCGACAATAAAACCAACTTGCCTCGGGAAACGGGGATTCAATGAAGTACCGGTTCTTCTTAAGCACGAGCTTTACTTTACCGTAATTAGCAGTAGAACCATATATAAAATCAATCATCTCTTTCGGCAACTTGGTCTTCGACAACTTATTCAGAACTGAAATTATTGTTTCAGTCTCTAAACCCACCGACACCGCAGCATACAAGGAATGTGGAGTCAAATTATACTCGTGCATTGACTCCGGCCTGTAATAAAACATCCCAAAATCTCAAATCACACATGAAATTAATATCAATTAATACTCATGCGTTTTATGGGTCATAAAAATGAGCTATACCTGCAAACAGGCTCGGCAATGGCAATGAGGAAATCATAGGCTTGCTTATACAAAGAAGAGAAAGTCTCAAGGAAAATTCGTCCATCTGCACAAGCCCATAATGGGCGATTCGCGTGATCGGGCTTCAATTCTAATTTGCTAAAATCCCTCTTTTTCCCTTCTGTCTCACCTTCAAAATCAATAAGAACGATGGATTTCAATTCACTAGCATAAACCCATTATCATGTGCACAAAAAAATAATATTCAGGCTAGATTCTCAATACCATCGCGAAAATCATCCCCAGCTTCATCAAGGTAAAAAGCATCATCTTCAGCTACAAAACTTCTATGATCATCCTGTAACCATCACAAAGCAAGAATTAATAATTGAAAAGACGTATATATGAGAAATTGAAGATGGATTAGAGGGGGGGGTGAAACTTTTTTTATTCACCTTTGTTGTGAATTTGAATTTCTTATTAGGTCGACCGCTTTTATCACCTGAAACAACAATTTTGTAAATGGAACCAAAGGTCAACAAAGATCTGTCTCACTGATTAAAACATTGTTATGGAATCTTAAAGTTTTGTTGCATTTTTTCCTTTCATTACCGTGTCTCATGTTTCAGTTTTGTGAGCGTTGGGAAAGGATTGTTCACGGAGCCTGGCAATAAACTGCTCCGAGAACCTCATATATAAGATGAAACCACCGCTTCTACGCGGAGCCTGAGTTGCCGTTGCTTCGAGCTTGGTCGGTATTTATGGGCCTGGGCTATAGGTGTTTGAAAAAACAAGGTTTTCTTGATAAATGTTTGCTCCCTCGTCAGCCCATTAAGTCATATTGGCAATTTTTCATACGAGTTGAAGATAGTGTTTTATATATATTAATAATTTAAATAACAAAGAGAAAAATAGAGAAATATTAATTTGAAATGATCACCAATATAATTAAAATCTCATAATTGAATCGAATAAAAATAAATTCTCAATAAAAAATAAAATAACAAAAATTCAAAACAAAAACCAAAAGTATAAATAAATGAAGATGGATAAAAAAGAAACATTGTCCAAGAAAGATCGGGAAAAAAAGAAATCAGTACTAAATAAATAAAACAAGAGGTGCCAAAATGAAAACCCTAACAAAATATAAAATGAGAAAAAAAAAACTAAAAGCACAAATATATAAATATGAACAAAAAATAATAATGTCCAGGAAGAATAAAAAAAACAAATGAGTAAAAAAATTTAAGAGAATAAGTGACAAAATGAAATATATATATATATCAAGAAAACTATAAAAAAAATCACAAAAATTATCATCATTATTGTGCAAATAATAAAATTATAAAATCATCTGATTCGAAAATCAGATAATAATAACATAGACCAATAAAAAATAACAAAGAGAAAAATGGAGAAATATTGATTTTGAAATGATCGCCAATAAAAATTAAAATCTCAAAATTGAACCAAATAAAAATAAAGCCTCAATAAAAAATAAAATGAAAAAAATTCAAAACAAAAACCAATAGTATAAATAAATAAAGACTGGAAAAAAAACATTGTCCAAGAAAGATAGAAAAAAATAATAGAATCAATGCTAAATAAAAAAATAAAATAAGAAGTGTCAAAATAAAAACCATGACAAAAATTAAAATGACAAAAAATAAAAATGAAATCTAAAAGCATAAATGTATAAATATGGAGAAAAATTAAAAATTATCTAAAAAGAACAAAAAACCAAATGAATTAATAAAAAAAAATTAAAAGAATAAGTGACAAAATAAAAAATAAAAAATATAATTAAGTCTAATTGAAAGATAAAAATGAAACAAATTAAAATTTTGAGACCAAAAAACAATAAAGGGATTTTCAAAAATCAATATAGTGTATTTATTGAATTGATTAAAAGATTAAGGACCGAAATGAAAAGTAATATACACGATCAATTTTAATTTGGGGACAAATTTACAACAAATTCAAACTTGCATATCAAAATTATTAAAATAACAAAAAAGAAATCAAAAATCAAAAGATTAAAGACTGAAATGAAACTTACCATGTATAATTAATTTCAATTCAAGGGCATAATTAAAAAATGCAAAAATTCCATTTAAAAATCAGTGATAAAAATGAAATACAAAGTTTAGGGACTGGACAAGAATATATAGAAATATGAGGGACTGCATTGCATTTCATTGACGCATGAGAGACAAAAGAGAGAGGGGGAGGAAAAACCATCAATCGAAGCTCGCACACCCTGTTTGATACACACGCGCCGCGTGTGGAGGAATATCGAGTGGTGGTGAACCATCTGAGACGACATAAGAACATTCCCTGATATCCTAGTACATCGCACACGCCACCTGAAAAGCGTGTGCGATTGAAACACTGCTGGCGCGTACGAATGACGCACTTGCAATGTTCCAGATAAAAAATAAAAAAAAAGTCATTTACCCATATAGCCCTTGATCCCAACCAGGGGCTCTAAAAAACCCAGAGTGAAAATGTGGAAATACCATCTGGTGCTTACAACGTGTTTTGTCATTTAAGGGGGTCAATTTCATCATTTCGCTGTGCAACAAATCCAGAAATATCATTCATGTCCAGTGGAAAATCTGTAAATACTCCTGATCCCGGGGGCTAAAATTTTTTGGGTCTAGGAGCAAAACGATCATTTTATTGTAGCAATGAATAATGAATTAGGTCTAGATGAATAATGAAGAAATACACAATAAAAATAGGAAGGGATTTATATACACACACAAAATATAGGATTGAAATATTACTCTTCAGAAAAAATCCTGACATAAAATATTAAAATGATTGGAATAAATTTGTGATGAGCATTCAAAAAATATTAGCACCGGATAGATGAGTGAGGTCCACTTGTAACTTAACAATATACTTTTTAATAAAAAAATATATTTGAAAATAATTTTTTTGGGTATACTAATTTTATAACAGATTTTATATAATTTAATATGTATAATCATTGTACAATATAACATTACATTGTATTGTTTAAAAATATCTAATAAACTAAAATATTTTTAACAATAAATTATGTGCACTAATGAATTATTTTTTATTATATATATACAATTCTAATTCTAATTTAAATTTCCCGTAAGAACATCATAAAAGAACCAGTATAGGAACTATTTTAAGATGAAATTAAATATAAGGACCTAAAGTATAAGAAGACCGAGAATGTGGGGCCATATAAAAAACCATTAACTTGAAGAAATTTCTTAAGCGGATACGGAGTCGTTGATTTTGATTTCTCTCACCTCTCCCCCAGCTCAAAACACTCTCTCTCTCTACAAGACCAACAACATCAAAAAAAGATTGCAGAGGCAAGCAGGCATGAGCGGTCACGATTCGAAGTATTTCTCGACAACCAAGAAAGGTGAAATCCCTGAGCTCAAAGAAGAGCTCAATTCTCAGTATAAGGTTCGACCGCCGTCCTTCTCTTTTCCTTCTTTCTACATTTTATAATTGTATTTGAACAAATGTTTTGTATATAGATGATTTCGATCTCTGATCTGACGATATTAGGGTTTCCACTTCGATCTGCTTTATTAGATCTGGTCAATTTTGACTTAGATTTCTCGTTTTGACTGTTTGATTTTGTTGAATTTTCTGCTGCAACTACAATCTCATTGAAGGATCGTCTTATTTATATATAATTCTTTTTTATGAGAAATCGAAGGGAATTAGTTTACAGGACTCAGATCGAGCTTGCATTTCCTTTGGTTTGCTTTTTTTTATTTATTGGTGTCAGGGAGGATGACATGGAGCTCTTAGAGATCGATCATGTGATGCAACTTCTACGTTTTGGATATGATCCTAAGGAAGAAATCAATTGTATGGTTTTGATATTTGACATTGTGGATTTTAGGAATTCCAGCGTGTTTGGAAAGGCTGTGTTCCAGCTAGAATGCTTTTAAAAAGGTTATATTATACAATGTGAAGATTATGTGACCGATAAAGTGGTTTATCGGAGTTGGTTATGACTCAACTATATGAGTATAGTGTGTCAAGCAACTATCTCATCTAAAAGTTTAAGCAATTAAGTGAGGTTTCAAGATATAATTTATATTATTCTCTAACATGGTGGAGGATTTTGAATATCTCAGGATGATGTTAAGAAGTTTAGCTAGGCAGATCCTGAACTCTTTTGACAGGGTTTTCTATTAATAATGGAAATTATCCTAACAATATTCTGTGCAATATTAGAACTGAGATTTTTTTTCCAGTACTCGTTTATGTAGTTAATGGGTCAGAAACTAGTTGCAATATGGGAGTATTGTGAAGCTCCATTGTTTATTGGATAATGGGTTTGTGATATCCTCTAATTGTAATGAACTGTATTGAATCTGCTTTTCACTAGAATCAGTGTGAAGCGTCTCCTCTTTTGTATCTTATCATGCAGGATAAGAGAAAAGATGCTGTTAAGAAGGTGATTGCTGCAATGACAGTTGGGAAGGATGTATCATCATTGTTCACAGATGTAGTGAACTGTATGCAGACAGAAAATTTGGAGCTCAAGAAGCTGGTTTATTTATATCTTATAAATTATGCTAAAAGCCAGCCTGATTTGGCAATACTTGCAGTGAATACATTTGTGAAGGTAAGAACTAGAAATTAAACTTTTTGTCTCCTATGTGTTTAACACTATCACATTGCTTCTTTGCATCTCTAAGAAACTTGTGTTCATGGTCATTTATCCAGGACTCACAAGATCCAAATCCCTTGATTCGGGCTTTGGCTGTACGGACAATGGGTTGCATTCGTGTTGACAAAATCACAGAGTATCTATGTGATCCACTTCAGAGGTGCCTTAAGGTTGGTTTCAAGGATTCATATAATTCCATGCATGCAGCTAGTTGGAATATAATGGTTGAACTTACTAGATTGCATGCAGTCATTATTATTCTTAAGAAACAAGCAAAAAACAATTCTGTTTCTGGTGCACTGTCATCCTTGTACCTGTTTAATCCTGTAGTTTTTGTAATTATAGGATGATGATCCTTATGTTCGCAAGACAGCAGCCATTTGTGTAGCCAAACTTTATGACATAAATGCTGAGCTTGTTGAGGACAGGGGCTTTTTGGAATCTGTCAAGGATTTGATTTCCGACAACAATCCCATGGTTGTAGCCAATGCTGTGGCAGCTCTTACAGAAATTCAAGACAATAGTGTCAGACCTGTCTTTGAGATTACTAGTCACACGCTTTCGAAGCTGCTTACTGCACTTAATGAGTGCACAGAGTAAGCCGACAGTATTTTGCTAACACTAAATTTTTTTCTATCCTGCAACCTTAAACAATGTGCATGGTATATACATTCTGATCCATTCATGTGTACCTACTCCTGTGCATTTTAACACATAGCTTTTAGCCATATGATTTTGATGTGCTTTAAATGGATACTGCCCATGGTATTTTATCTGGTGAGATTTGATGTAATTATCAGAATGGACTGCTCTCTCTTTTTAGTGTGTTGAACATCTTGCAATAGTTGTGGTCTGGAATATGATTGAAAATCAAGTCCAAGCTGGATTTTTAAATATGGTTTGCATATGGTACTAACATAAAGTTCTCTTAAAGTGTAAAAACAAAACTCCTCACATACCTTTTCTCATTGCTACTGCTACTCATGCTATTGCTACTCCATGATTGATAATGACACCCCACTCAATAGCGCCAATGACCTTGTCGAGTGGAGTGCTATTTTAAAAATGTGGAGTGGCATTATTAACACCCAAAACAACCCTGTACTGTTATGACTACTGGATTCTGGCATGCCTGCTCCTTGTGTTGGAAGTTTTATGTAATTTGTTAAATGTATATGCTACTTGGGTATGCTAAGAGCTACATATGAAGTGAAGTGATGATAGGATTTCACTGGAAATTGAATGCCTCCATACTTGGGATTATTATGATTTTGTTACTTCTCTTCGAATGTTGTGTACTTTTGGAAGTACTTTTCCTTGACAATTTTATCTTATGCCATGTTCACTTTTTTAGGTGGGGCCAAGTTTTTATATTGGATGCGCTATCCAGATACAAGGCAGCTGATGCTCGTGAGGCTGAAAATATAGTGGAACGAGTTACTCCAAGGCTACAACATGCTAACTGTGCGGTTGTACTTTCAGCTGTCAAGGTGACATGCTACTATCTTTGGTGCATGCTTCATTATTTTCTTATTATGGATGCCTTTGGAAGTTATATTCTAGTCAAAATTCAATCATTTTTCACATTTCTGTTTTCTTTTTCTTCTAATAGATGATCCTTCAACAAATGGAACTTATAACAAGCACTGATGTGGTTCGCAATCTTTGCAAGAAGATGGCTCCTCCTCTTGTTACGTTACTCTCTGCAGAGCCGGAGATTCAGTATGTTGCTTTGCGTAACATCAACCTAATTGTACAAAGACGGCCTACAATCCTTGCCCATGAGATTAAGGTAAATGGAAATTCCTTGGCACACTTCACATTTGTTGATTTGATATTGAGTCAGAGATGCTTATCCAACACATTTTCATTATGTACAGGTGTTTTTTTGCAAGTACAATGACCCAATTTATGTGAAGATGGAGAAGCTAGAAATCATGATAAAGCTTGCTTCAGACCGTAATATAGATCAGGTAATGTATACTTGTGGGGTGAGGAATAATAGGCAAATTGGCCTTTCTTTTCCATTAATAGTCTATGAGAGATTTAGGTTGTGTTGCCCTTGTGGTGAGCAATTTTCCAGGTTCTACTGGAGTTCAAAGAGTATGCCACAGAAGTTGATGTAGATTTTGTTAGAAAGGCTGTTCGTGCCATTGGCCGTTGTGCAATCAAGTTAGAGAGAGCTGCTGAGCGATGTATCAGTGTTCTTCTAGAGTTGATCAAGATTAAAGTAAACTATGTGGTTCAAGAGGCTATCATAGTTATAAAAGACATATTTAGGAGATACCCCAACACGTAAGCTACAGCTTTGATGCCTTTGATGTCATACAAAGGTGAAATTAATATTTTTTCTTTCATCTATACTGAATCTGAAGTTCCTTTGCAGTTATGAGTCAATCATTGCGACACTCTGTGAGAGCCTAGACACTCTAGATGAGCCAGAAGCCAAGGTATTTGTGTTTCTTCATCAGTTTTTCCTTTCATGTGCTATGGTCTGAACTCGATACCTTCTGAGCCGACTGCCCTTTTTTGTCATCTCCTTTAAGGCTTCAATGATCTGGATTATTGGTGAATATGCTGAAAGAATTGACAATGCTGATGAGCTCCTAGAGAGCTTCTTGGAGAGTTTCCCTGAAGAGCCTGCACAAGTCCAGTTGCAATTGCTGACTGCAACTGTCAAACTCTTCCTTAAGAAGCCAACTGAAGGCCCTCAACAGATGATTCAGGTTTTGATTGCGTCTACTCACATGTACTTCAAATCTGATATATAATGGATCTCGGTTCCTTGTTCATTTGACATCACATTGCTCTCTAGAATTTGCAGTCATCTGTTTGGCACCTTGAGATGACTAGAACATGATTGATTATTTGATTGTTCATAACTAATATCAATTCAGCAACACTCAGACTTCTGAAGTGTCTTTAAGTTAATTCTCACTACAGAATTCTCTTACAGGTTGTTTTGAATAATGCCACTGTGGAAACTGACAATCCTGATCTAAGGGATCGTGCATACATATATTGGCGTCTGCTATCAACTGATCCTGAGGTGTGATTTTGCTATGGAGAAACATATCCTCTGTTTTTGTTAAATTAAATGTGTTTTTGCATTCTATTTTTTATGCACTACTTGTAAGTTTTATGTCATGTTTCACGGGTGTACTTTTATGTTTCAGGCAGCTAAAGATATTGTGTTAGCTGAGAAGCCTGTGATCAGTGATGATTCAAACCTACTTGAACCATCTCTTCTTGATGAGCTTCTCGCCAACATTGCGACATTGTCATCTGTGTATCACAAACCCCCAGAAACATTTGTAACCCGTGTGAAGGCTACAGCTCAGAAAACTGAAGATGATGAATATGCTGAAGGGAGTGAAGCAGGGTATCCTGAATCATCTGCTCATTCTGCTGATGGTCCTACGTCCCCTCCTACTAGTTCAAGTAATGATGCACATGTTGGAGCAACACGACCAGCATCTGCACCATCTACAAGTCCACCTGCTGCTCCCGTGCCGGATTTGATGGGTGACCTGTTGGGCATGAGTAATAATTCCATTGTGCCTGTTGACCAGCCTTCTACTCCTCCTGGGTAAGCTTGCACAAACTGTCTAATTGACCTTTTTATGATTTGTTGAGAGTGGCATATAATCTTTGGGATAATATGCATAGCTTGTTGGGAACTTGAAGCAGATTCATGTAATAGTGAATTCCACATGATTCCCGACACCCCAACTGTTGGGCTATAAATGTCGCTCACTGGATCTTGTGACTAATATTGCAGCCCTCCTTTGCCTGTTCTACTACCAGCATCAACTGGTCAGGGTCTACAAATCAGTGCACAGCTTAAAGGGCAGGATGGTCAGATATTTTACAATTTACTGTTTGAGAACAACTCACAGATTCCCCTGGATGGATTCATGATCCAGTTTAACAAGAATTCGCTCGGTCTTGCAGCTGCTGGACCACTGCAGGTAGTGTCTGATCTTTGTTTATTCAAGATGGTAATTTCCTTGGCGAGCATGTAATTGACAAACAATTATGTATTAGGTTCCACAATTGCTGCCTGGGACATCAGTGGCAATTCTGCTGCCTATGGTTTTGTTTCAGAATATGTCTGCTGGTCCTCCAAGCTCACTCTTGCAAGTTGCTGTGAAAAATAATCAACAACCTGTATGGTATTTCAATGACAAAATTTCATTGCATGTATTCTTCACCGAGGATGGGAGGATGGAACGTGGAAGCTTTCTTGAGGTAAAAGAGAAAAAAGCTTGATCTTCTTTTCTTGGACTGACCTTTGAATGTTAAAAAGTTAATAAAAGAGTAGGTAATGGTATCAAATTGTAGACCCCTTATTTCTCTGAATATTTCAACCATCATGGCAACTCGGGCTCTTAGAGGCAGCCTGCTAGTATAGCAAATAATAGTAAAGTACCAGGCTCCTTGCCATTTGCAAAATCTATTTTGTCTGCAGCACTGGGGGTTTTGTGTGTTTTAGGTGTTACGGGCTGTAGCCCCTTATTTCTCTGGATTTTTCAAGCATCAAGGCAACTCATGCTCTTAGAGCCAGCCTGTTAGTATAGCAAATGATAGTAAAGTATCAGGCTCCTTGTCATTTCCAAAACCTATTTTTGTCTGCAGCACTGGGGTTTTTGTGTGTTTTAGGTGTTGTGAGCTGTTACCCCCCCTCATTTCAGGAAAGGTAAGACTGGAAATAAATTTTAGTAGGGGAAATGATATCCTAGGACTTGGGGATAGGTTGGATATTCTTCAAAGTCTAATTCTAATAAACCTCCCGGGGGATGTGGGGTCATTGGGGTTGATGAGCAAATTAGTAATTTTTCTACAGCTGGAACTCGTGAGGATAGAAATCGAGGGATATTGCAAGAAGAAATAATTTGATTAGCCACATTCACCATTGCCATTGGCACCTAATGTCATGTTCTTACACATTGCAGACATGGAGGTCACTTCCTGATTCAAATGAGATCTCAAAGGACTTGCCAGGCATTACAGTGAATGGTGTAGAATCTACATTAGACCGGCTTGTTGAATCAAACATGTTCTTTATTGCAAAGCGAAAGCATTCAAACCAGGATGTGTTCTACTTCTCTGCAAAAATCCCTAGAGGAGTTGCCTTCTTAATTGAACTCACGACAGTTGTTGGAACCCCTGGGGTCAAGTGTGCCATCAAGACTCCAAGCCCTGAGATGGCACCGCTTTTCTTCGAAGCCATAGAGACTCTCCTCAAGAGTTAATTTTGAATGTTCAACATCTTGTTAACTTTTTTCTTTTTTATAATTACAATTCTTGGTTTATATATGTAAAATTTGTATTGATTTAGTGAGGTTTTGATTGATCATTCTTGCCAACTTGGATTTTTTTTTTTTTTTGGCTCACTCAACCTTGAACTGTTTGGCACTCTTAGATTTTCGCTGAATTGAACCTTTAATGTTGTATTTTTTTCTATTCGGCCCCCGGTGAACTTGATGTAATTGCAGCAGCGGGTGGATGATTTTTTGAGGGGTTTTCCTCCGGTCAGAGTTACAGGGTTGGGATACTTGTGTTTGTTCAGTGTCGGCGTATATGTTTGAATTCCACCTGGGATTTTGTGTTTCGCAATCTATGAAGAATACATACAATCAGTGTTGGTTGGGAAATTGTTTTGATTAAAGGAATGCCAGTAATTTTTCTCACTCAACTTCGTGCCCACATGTATTATGCTGTAAATTAGAGGTTTATTTAATCATTTATTTTGCAACCTTTTTTTATGTCATGTTTACATATCACGATTTTACCCCAAACGAAGAGTGAGTGTGGCTGGTGAGTCGGAGAGGATATATATATCTTGAAGGGAAGAAAACAAATCCAACGCTAGGAGAATCTAATAGTATCACGAAGCTACATTTATTTACTCTATTTTGAGACAATGGTGGTTGAACTGTAAAGAGTCGAGGTACATAATTGGTTTCCGAAATTTTCTTGTTGATGGATCTTTGAACACTTATTGTGAATGCACACTTTTGCTTTTAAAAAATGGACATCCAATTAGAATTTTGATCTCATTTATGTTGGATCGAAGTATAAAATCTAACTCCAGACATTAAAAAAAAAAAAAAAATGAGAGAGAGATACAATAAATTACAAAATCCCAAAATATGTGGGAAAACCGATTTACATATTACAAAATATATAGAATACATCAAACATTATATTGTGTCTCTAAACACGAATCACTATGAATTTCAATTTTGATATTATTGTTCTACCTTTCATACCATAAAATCTAACTCTCGGTCGGGGTATTTTAATCTTTTTCAAAGCACTTGTATCATTCGCAAATTGTTTGAGGATGTTTATATTTATATTTATACAATAAAACTATTCATTTACCCCTGGATACAATAAAAATTGGATAGAGGTATTGTCAGTTTTTTCTTTTAACCGTGAACAATAAATATTAAATCAATATTTCTAGTGATTTACAATGATTTTGATGAGTTGATGTTAAATTTGTTTAAAATAAATATTTGAATATATTTTTAAATAAAAAATAATTTGCAGTGAAATACCAATTGCAATTAAAACATATTTGGCATTACATTTTAAAATTCATTTGCTAAAAAATTGAATAGTGCTCTAGCATTATTTTAATATGTTAATATTGAAATATTTTTTTAAAAATATATTATTATCTTAATATATTTTTATATATTAATTAACCACGAATATAATATCAAGAGGCCATGAAAAAAATAATTGAAAGGGCAAAGGAAGCATGTGGGAGCCATTTATAAGAGTGTTTGAGAGTGTGGCCACGTCTCCGGTTGAGAGCGATTAAAAAAAAAAACTATGAATTGAGTATTTGGTTATAATTGAAAAGTTGGCAATAAACTATGGACCCCATCATGAAAAAATGAGTCAAGCTCAGTTTTATAAAAAGCAGGAAGTTCCTGCTTTTCATGCGTCTCTGGAAGAGAGTTTATCTTTATTATCCCAAAAATATTATTAAGCTGAGAGGGGAAGGGAGGGGCTGGCCGGGGGGGCTGAAAGAGAGGGTTGAGTGGAATATATTATATTATATTTTTATATTAAAATAATATAAAAATCTAAAAACTTAATTTTATATATATATATATATATATATATATATATATATATATATATATATGTTTTAATAATCTTAATATAATTATATTAAAAATATTCACATATAAATATTATTTGTGATGACATTGCAAGTAATTTGGTGAGAATAAAAAAAAATATCCTATCTACTTGAATTATTAATTATATTATATTATTATAATTATTAAATCTACAATATGTAAAATATATATATATAATTTCATAAATTAAAAGCAATATAAAAAGTTTTATAACCAAACACATGAAACTACTTTTCATTAATATCAAACTCAAAAGTAATTTTAACTAAATATTTCAAAATTTATTTTAAACCGCAAATAAAATATTTTTTATTAAATTGTTATTTTAAAATCTCAACTATAAAAATAAAAACAATATTAAACATACTCTAAAATGAACGAGGTTCTTGCACGTGCAAGTCACGTTTTAATTTTAACCACCGCCTGCTGTCTGCAACACCTACCAATAAGTTTTGCTTGAGAAGGTCCTTTCTCCTATCGATTTCGCATGTTTTAGCTGGGCCAAGAGAAAAGATTCATCGTACAAGAAGACCTTTTAGTTCTTCCGAGTTGACTCAGCCAATAACTCGCTTTCAAGGTAATCAAACCCAAACTATAGGATCTCACTTTTGAGTTTTTCTTGTTTCTAACCTCATGGATCTCTGTTCCTGTCTTATGTTGTACTTTAAAACTATGATATTTATTTCCTAGTACTAACCATAACCAACTCTGTGCCATATAATTAACGTGATTTATTATTATTATTATTATTTATAATATTTGTACAGGAAATAACAAAGGGTTTCTGATTTTTCTCTTGTCTTCTTCTATTTGGTAACTTGGTAAGATCATTGTAGATGTCTTACTCAAGAGAAGGAAGGCGAGTCTTCTCTTAGTCTTGTCTTTTTAATAGTACTTTAATATAATATTACAACTGAGGTGTTTGTGACCATCCTTAGGTCTGTTTCGCCACGCATTTCAGGTCCACCTGGCAGAGGCCGGCGGCCAGGATCGTTGTGAAGGCCCCGTCGAAGTCGCTCCAGGTAATGTGGCCAGCTTCTTTTTCTGGGTGGGTGCATGCGGGACTGTATTTTCGTGAGATTTTGAATCAAGTTTGGTTTTTTTGTTACCTCAGGAGCACCGATTAATGATTCTGGTGCTGCATCGAACCCTGGAAATAATTTGTACATTAGAGAATGATTTTGGTGTCAATTGTTTTTTTTTTTTGCATAAAGTTTATTAAAGGTGGTGTTTATTTCTTAATCTTGCATGAAATTGTGAATTTGAACTCAAAAAGAATTTTGATTTTAGGTTAATTGTGGATTTTGGGTTCAATTTCTAGGGTTGAAAGAGGATATGAACATGTTATACAATGTGCCGAGGGTGCTTTCATGATTTTTTTTTTATTGAAATATTGTCTAAAAAGGTTTTTCTTGCCCTGTTTTTCCAACAACTAGAGATTACCAAAATATGGGCAATGAAGAGCATATGACCAGCTGTGATCTTAGCTCGAGAGACTGAACTTTTTTAGTTTCTGTATTTGTTTTTCTATTACAATTGCATTTGTTTTTTTATATCTATTCTTGTTTATATATATAATTCATCATTTAATAGTTGATTTATTGATTATTATTTAGATAGAGTAATTTGTTTTGATTTTTTTTAATCATTTTAATATTTTGTTGGTTTTATAAAAAAATTATAGGTATTTATTTTTTATTGAGAACTATATATAAAAAAAACTATTAAACTTTATTAATTCCTTGACAAGATTATATATTTGACATGTTAACTTAGAGAATGTAAAGATTAGGCTTGATAAAAAAAACGCCGCATAAATAATTTTTGATTTATTTAATTAGATGTATGCATATATTCTTAAAATTCATATTATAATTTTTCACCTGCAAAAACATGTTGTAAAGAGTCTAAAGACTCGTATATACATATTTTTTTTTATAAAAAAAAATATTGGACCACGGTGAAGCATAAGTCACTGTAGTTAGTGTTTACTAAACAAATAACGACAACATGTCTTGGATGCTAGTCAACATGAGCCATGATGGCAAGAGTAGCACCTCCACAGAATAAAATTAGTCATTTAACATGTGTTTTGTTTGGAGTTGTTTTTTTTTCAAAAAAACAATAAAACATGTGAAAAATACTAAAATACCTCTCTACAACCCCATCAATTACACAAACACCATTTGAAAGTAAAAATGAATTTCAAGGGTTATCATCACTGATCCAGATGACAATTCCTTAACACGAATGAATTTCAGAAGGCTGTGCATGGGAGGCATCGTAACTAATTCCAATTAATCGACCTCTTCTCTTTTTTCCCACCAGTCGCCGTCCCTAATACAAGTCTGTTGTGCTTCTGTTCTTAATGCAGGCAAAACGAGGCCGTGGTAGGACACCAACTCCTGGCAGGTATCAGGGACGAGTGAGAGATAAGCGAGGCATGTGCCAGAGTTACTCGTGCTTTCGGGTGGCAATTCTTATATCCACATTATCATATGTGAATGTTGGGTCAATTTGATGTTTGCTGGATTGGCTCTTTGATTCCTGGGTTCTCAAGAGCAACTGCAACGGAACAGCCATCAGCTAAGATAAAATTAAAATATTATTTGTTTTAGGTTTTTTCAGAACTGTATATGCTGCACTAGAAGAGCTATATCAATAGCTATTTTTAGCAATTCTTCGTTTTCGTTGAGTTGCTATATATACCAACTCTAATATAAGAGTTATATTATTGTGCTGTCAGATATAAGATTACGAAGGGTGTTGAAGTTCAATGAGCATGGTATAGTTTTGTTTTGAGTTTGAAATTGAACGAGAGATAAAGTGAGAGGAATGTTGTGATTAATAAAAAAATTAGTTTTTCTAATATTTTAGTATCTTTTTTTTTAATCAAGTTATTTTTTATTTATTTTTCATTTTTTTAAATGGAAAAATATTAATGTCAAATGAAAATAAAAAAATATATATAAAATTAATAATTATATTGTTGGAAGGTTTTTTAAAAGTAATTATTTGATTATATAACTTATTCCTATTAATTGTATAATCAATGGCATAATTAAAGTACATACAAAATAATTCTACTATATTTAGAATAATATATAAAAATAGCTCTCTAAAATAGTTTTTATTATTGAAGCACATATCAACAAAAAACCATATATACACTATTCAATGAACTATTTTAGAGATTTGGCTCTCCATAATGGCTTTTACCATTGAAGTTGCTCTTGTGATATCTTAACTCGTCGCCATTTACTTGCTAATCTAGAATGACATTTTATGGATGGTTTACAACATATTTCTCTTGTCAGGGTAAGTCCAGTGGTAAGATCCATTTTGGAGAGCCAAATATGTAAAATGACTTTTTAAATAGTGTATATATGATTTTTTTGTTGACGTTTACTCCAATGGTAAGAGTCATTTTGAAGAGCCTTTTTTTTATATTATTTACAATAAAATTCAATTATTTTGTATATAGTTTAATTATGCAATTAATTATATAATTAATATGAGTAAATTCTATAATTAAATAATTGATTTTGAAAAACACTCCAGCAATAAAATTAATTTTTTTAATTATATTTAAATTTAAATATAATTAAAAGACCTGTGAAAATTTAACAAAAAAAAATCAAATTTTTTAAATTTTATCCTTACCTGCACTAAAACCCTCCCCGTTGGACTTGCCCTCAGTCTAGTTCTACTTCTTTTCTGCATGCATTTCACTGGATAATAATGTGAACGCCTTTATTGATATCTCGAAATTTTCTTATCAATGATCAGAGACGTTGCTACTGTTTCTTCCTAATAGTATTCTGCATGTTAACTATTGGGTTCAAAACATGCAGGTCATGGTCGTGGCCATAGACGATGCCGTAGCTACTCACCTCGCCGACGGGATGACAGAGACCCTTATTCAAGGGACAGAAGAGGAAGATCACGCTCTCTGAATAGTAGACCGGGAGTTGATTATTATGATTCATACAAGGGCATGTCCAATGATAAAAGCTATTTTTAAGAGCCAAATTCTTAAAATGGTTCTTTGAATAGTGTGTATATGGTTTTTTTATTGATATGTGCTCCAATGGTAAAAACCATTTTGGAGAGCCATTTTTTTTATATTATTTAAATATAGTACAATTATTTTATATGTAGTTTAATTATGCAATTAATTAATTTATAGGAATAAATTATATAATTAAATAATTATTTTTAAAAAAACTCTCTACCAATAAAATTATTATTATTTTAATTATATTAAAATTAAAAAATAAATTTGAAATAATAGCATAATTATACAATATAATTATATTTTAATTATATTAATTTTAACCCACCCCCACCCCACCCCACCCGATTATAATTATATTATTTTTAATTATATTTAACCCCACCCCCACCCCACCCATTTAAAACCCTACCCATTCTTACTCATTCCCATCTTCATCTTCTACGCCCCTCTCCCCCCACCAAAACAAAACACAACAGCCCTAAGCACTCCCCTGAAAATTCAGTCTCCCTTTTTCTCCCTCTTCAGCAAATCACAAAACAAATTATCTATATCTCTTCTCAATAGCAGCGGCAACTCATATTCTTTTTTATTTTTTCTTTGTTAATTCTAGATCTCTCAATTTCTATTTAATCTTTTAATTTCTGCAATTTTATTTTTAATTTATGAAATAAAAAAGAGAAAGTTCATGAAAGAGCTTAAGCTCGTGTCTCTGTTCCTGCGCAGTACTTGCCCCAGGAGACGCAGGGATCGCTCTTTGTCTGCTGACCGCAGCAGCTACTGCAGATAGGACAAGTAATAGCCAGTATCATCAACCCCTTCTGCCCATGATTCTTGAAACTTGATTTGGGAAGCAGATTAATTGTTATGACAATCACGCATCCCTGCTCTTTCTTCCCTAGTCGTTTGTATCTCCATGCACTCATTGTAACTTGTTTTTTCGTAAATGGTGCTTTACAGCGGGGAACTTGGTGAAATATGGTAAAAAACTATTGTAGGATATGAACCTTTTATGTGAAATCTCTGTTGAATTCTACTAACGATTGTTGGACGTGGATAACACAGATGGCAGCCCCAAACAAATCCCTTTCATGCTGCATGGACTGAATGAATTTTGGAGGGGGGGTGACCCACCGTGGAAGAAGACACTCGTGTGAGTGGAGCTGTGTAAATCTTGGCTCACATTCAATTGAATGCAGCCTAGCTGTAGGGAAACCTGCCCATCCGTGGAGGAGCCACTGATTGCTACTATTGGGATTCGGAGGACAAGAATCAGTAGGGTTCCTGTACAACCCTAGGGAAGGAAGCAGATGCCTTTAATGCTCTCACGGAATTTCTGCTCCGCTTTACGTGCATCATACGCGTTTCGTTATAAATCCGCATTATTTATTAATTATAATTTTTAGACATGGACGGCTTTTTTATAATGAAAAGGAGAAATTTAATATCTTATGTTATAATTTTGAACAATTCAACAAGTTTGTTTCTATAAAAACAGTATATCACTAATTTGGATTGAAAGGTGAAATTGTAAATAATAAAGTTTTTTAATAAAAAATAAGAAATTTTAATAATAAATAGATAGATATACATAATAAAAAATTGAATATTTAGAACTTTTCAACGTGTTTTTAGATTAAAAAATAGTAAATATTAGTAAAAAAAACTAATGCATTCATCAAATTAAAAAAAATATATAATTCAAAAAAACTAAAAGATCAATATAAATCAAAATATTTATTATCGCAATATAAATTATTAATTATCACGTGGATTTTTTACTGGGTTTTTTCTACCCAGTTGTTGTTTCTATTGGTAGTTAATGGCTATCACGATGGCATTTATAGGGAGAGAGAGAAGGAAAGATAAAAAGTTTGTGAATATTACGAGGCTATTTTTTCTTTGCTTATTTTTTGCTTTATTTAACCGATCTATTTATAGTGATAATAAATAATATATTGTCAATGATTATCTCTAAAAAATATATAAAACTAAACATTAAGATAATATCGGAGAATTTTACATTGTTTCCTTGCTAGTCATTAATTATTAATTAAATAAATTTTCTCTTCTTAATGTGTATGATCTCTTTCAATTGTTTATATTTTTTTTTTATTTTCCCACTTGTCCTCGATCATTCTAGGCCCCGTTTGTTTGCTGAAAAGTGGTTTTCTTTTGGAAAGTGAATTCCGGGGAAAATAAATTCCTTGAAAGTGAATTCCTAGAAAGTGAATTCTGATATTTGGCAGTGTTATGGAAAATGAACTGGAAAACACTTTCCAGTGTTTGTTTATGTTATGGAAAATGATCTGAAAAATAATTTATTAATAAATTATTTTTTTCAAGTTTATTAAAATAATGAGGAACAAATCTTACAAATTAAAAAGTTGAATGAGAATGAAATTGAAAAAAAATATAATTTCATAAATTATCTCAAATAAAATAAATAATAATCAAAATAATAGAAATCAAATCTAAAAAAAAAATTAAAAAAAAAGGTGAATAAATTAAAATAATAATAATTAACATTTCATAAATTATTTCAAATAAAATAAGTAACAATAAAAAAAATGAGGAACAAATTTGATAGATAAAAAATTTCAATAAAAAAATAATAAGAAAAAAGCAAATAGCAATTATAAAAATAAGAACCAAAATTAATATAAAAATTAAATTTTAAGAGATGGAATTGAAAAATAAATATTCAAAACAAATTATATATAGCAATCAAAAGTTTGAGGATCAAATTTGATATAATCAGCAAATAATGACATTTCTAAATTTTTCACAACTTCCGGAAAGTGTTTTCCGCCCAAATTTTCCGGAAAACACTTTCCTGAAAACCAAGCCAAATTCTTCTTTGACTGGAAAGTGTTTTCCGTTGACCGGAAAATGTTTTCCGTTGACCAACTTTCCGGAAGACAAACAAACATAGGAAAGTTTGGAAAGTGGTTTCCCGGAAAGTGAATTCCGGGAAACAAACGGGGCCCAAATCTATTTTTTTATCATGGGAAAAGTGCAGCAGCATCTTTGTTGACTTTTTTTTGTAAAATAAGGGTTAATTGACACCAAGATTGACCTCATAGTTATTAATCTCCGTTTCAATTAAAATAGCCAAAATGATTTTTATTTATTAAAAAAATATTATTATTTTTATCTTTATTTAAAATCTAGTTAGTTTTGGATTTTTTTAATCAAATATCAGCAGAAATATACCGATTTTATATCGGTCATTTCCTTTCAGCCAAATATTATTTTTTAATAATTAATAATTTTATAATATCAATCATATCTCTTAATCCGACAGTTAGATTAAGATAAAACTTTACGGTGAGTCTTTTGATATGTTTATATATTATATTAAAATTTCAGAGCAATCAAATAATATAATAACATTGCGATATTGATGATGATATTCTTGTAATATCATATATATTCATAATTTTGTTTAGAAAACTTATTTTATTGTGTCTTTTTTTAAATTAAATTACACAAGTCTAAATAATTTTATTTTTGGATTTAAATTTTTTTGATTAACACACACACACATTAACAATATAACCCCAAAACAACATACCGAAATACTCTAAAATCAAAATATTATATTTTAATTAAAAAAATAAAATACCAACTAAAATGGTATTGATAACTATGATCGATCTTTCATGGCTGGTATGTGGCTGAACAAATTATTTATCTCTATCTTTAATCAAAATGTTAAAACACGTACAAGGACATAGACCCAAAAAGTCAAAGTAAAAACTTGAGGGACCAGGTTGAAGTTTTTTTGTACCTTTTAAAATGATAAAAATGAGAGAAAATTTTCTTTTATGTTAATCCAGGTTTTTATTCTCTTGCCTCGTTTTAACTATAACCTACAATTTTATTTTGTAATATAGATATATAAATTCACATAAAATATTCGCAAATATATCATATACACGAAAGCTTGCATAGTGAAATAAAACCCCGACACATGAAAACCATGATAGCATACCTTCTAAACACCAAATAAAAATAAAGTTTAAGGACCGGTGTGTTTGGGAATGTATTTTATAAGTGCTTTTTAAAAAAATAAAAAAATATTTTATTTTTTATTTTTTATTTTAAAATTATAGTATTTTTAGATTATTTTTATGTGTTGATATCAAAAAAAAATTAAAAATATATCATTTTAATATATTTTTAAATTAAAAATACTTTCAAAAAATAACATTTACACTGTAAAATAGACACTGAACCATGAATAAAATATTATGTTAATTTGAAAATAGGGTTGTTATTATTTTTTAAAATATTCTGAATTAAAATAATATTTTAAATATTGTTATTGCAATTATTACTGTTATTGTTGGTGATTAATTAACTGTTAATATCATCGGGTAACACCGATATTACTCGATTTGAGGATAAAATTTCACTGTTCTTTTTCCCGCGTTGAGCAATTGGAGGTCCTTTAAGCTTGTCAAGGGGAGAGGATCGAGAAGACAGACACACGTGACGACATTCTATTGGGGTATAAGTTTTACGGATTTCCTAAACGTCTCAGCAACGCAAAAAATAGCATGGCCCCACGATATCACGACACTACACAAACCAGATTTTCTCGAGCCACAACACGACAAGATTAAAATCATGCGCCCCCAAGCCGAGCCGAGCCGAGCCAGATAACGTTGCTTTTATAAAAGAACTGGCTGGGTATATTCTAGTCCCTGCAAGCTCAGATATAATTCAATTCCAATTATTCAGCTTCCGGATTTTTAATATCAGCCCAGATTTTTAAAAAAAAGTTGCGATGTGTCAAGTAAACAGCCAAAACCCAATCGTGAGCCACGTCATTAATTTTCTTTTAAGCCCCTGTAAACTCTTATGGAAGACATTTTTTGGTTCTAGGGTGAAATAACTCATTGAATGTCCATGGCTTCTTCCTGAGGGTTTTTATATTATTTTAAACTTAATTATTATAAATTATTTTGATTAATTGATTAGAAATATTTAATTTATTATTTAAAACCATGATCAAGCTAGACGAGCTTGCAGCAATGATAAAAATAAAAAGAAGTTTGGATGATAAATGTCATTAAGTATTGGTCCTATTATCCTATACTTAGATGGGGCCCATAACTCTAGTAATTAACCATGTTTTTTTTGAAAAATATCTAGAAGCACAATTTAATCTACAAAACTATTTTATAAGACAAAACATATTATATAATAAAATTTAAAAATAAACTCCAATTAACATTTAATATTAGTAATCCAAATCATCATATTAGAGGTATCACGTATAAAAAAACACAACGTTCAATCCCAGATCTAGACACGAGATTGGAAAGATTCATAAAAAATCCAAAATAAAAATTAAAAGAATCGTGGTTAAAATAGAAAATAAAAAAATAAATTAGAGGACGTTAATAAATTTTTATTCCAAGACTAAAATTAAAGACTAATAAATTTTAATAAGATCAATAAAATGATACAAAGAAATCAAGATCAAAGCTATGTCATGAATTTGAATTGTATGGTAAAATTGAAGGCTAATAAATTTTTCATAAAAAAAAACTATAGAAAAATCACAAATAAAAAAACAAGAACTATAATGAAATTAATAACACGTGATAAAAGAAGTGAATTTTTTTTATCAATCTATGTTGACTTTTTAAACCGTGACCTATATCAATGGACAAGATGCACTGTGTATGGAAAAAAATACAAGTCCATTCTCCAACAAGTAAAATGTAAAGAATGAAATAAAAAACTAGCTCAGAAAGATACGGAAAAAAAAATGTAGTTAAAATAACAAGGATGAAAATCAAACTGAAAAACAAATTGGAGGGAAACATAAAAATCTTGACTAGACTAAATTGAAAATAAAAAAACAACTGTAACGAAAGGAAAATTAAATCAAAAGAGCGATCATTCAATTTGAAAAAAAAAGTAACACGCGACAAACATGGGTTGAATTGTGAGAAATAAAAATAATAAAACTTGTACAAATAGATAAAGGAACAAAAAAAAAGTAAATTAAAAAAAACAAATTAGAATTAAAAGACAATGTTGAAAAAAATATAAACAAAATAACATGGACTAAAATTGAAATATAAAAAAGGGACAAACTTGCATTTTTTTTGAAAAATGAGAGAAATGAAGGGGGGAAGGACTCACCAACAACAAATCATGTCGTTATTCCATAAATATATCAGTGCAATACATTTAGTGACATGATTAAAAGGTTAGTCTTGTAATTAAAATGTGTCATGCTTAAAACCTAAAGAGCGTGATATCTCTCACTTGCTAGTAACTTTATTGATTGAATATTATTAATTCATGATAAAAAATACCAAATTACTCTCCATGTTCACGGGATGAATAAAAAAAACTCACATAAAGGGACCAAAATGTCTTCAAGTCTACAGTTCATATTTCTTAGCCTTGAATGACAAAGTAAATTGTTTTACTCCAATTGAAAAAAAAACAAGATAACTTTGATCGACAGTTTGAATATTTTTTTAAAACGACGACGAACTAGTCATATAACTACTTAAAATTTTATTGAAAAGACATTCACACTCATGTACAATTATTAGATAAACAATGAACTTTTGTAAAGAAACCAAAACATCTCTTGCTCGAGATTGCTAGATTTTTTCATGAACGAGCACAAGACATAACCATGCTATCATAGGGAATGGCGATATGTGTGTGAGTGTATAATAAAACTTTCTCGTGTTTTAGTTTTTTATTTCATTTATGATAATTTAAATAGAAAAATAATTAATACAAATAAATAATTTTTTAAAAATTAGATTGGCATCATACTAGTTTTATTGGAGTTATAACTTGTCATGGAAAAAATTGACAAGAAAACATAAAACACAAAGAAAAAAAAGAAGAAAAAATCACAATTAAAGAGTTGGCGTAATTAGGTAACATGATAAAACATGAAAAATCATATTACCATGATAGATTAAGTGTCTTTTTTGAAGTTTAGTAAAAGTTGTCTTTCAAAATGCTTTTTTTTTATCTAATAATATATTAAAATAATTTTATTTTTTATATTTTAACATTTATTTTTGACATGAGTATATCAAAACCACAAAAAAAATTTATTTAAAAATAAAAATCAATTGTGAACAAAATGCAAGCTAAACTCAATATCAAACACCTCAATAATCGTGGAAAAGATTGTTTTCATATTTATTTGTTTATGCATCTTTAATATTTTTCAGTGTTCTCAAATCATTTCAATATATTGATACCAATATTATTTTAAAAAATTATTTCAATATATTTATGAATAAATTAAAAAACAATTGCAATACTCAAACAATTTGAAATTCTTTTGCAATATCGCATTTTTTATGTTAAAATATCATAAGAGGATTAGAAATCCTAGACTTCTTACACTTGTAACTGGGAAACTAAGCTACGGGCCCGTCCAACACAAAAGCATAAACTAATCCTCATGCTCTTTGATTTTGTCCCAACAAAAAGGAAAAAAAATATATTTAGCTCAATAGCTTTTGATTTTAAATTTTATTTTTTAAAAAATGAAATAATTTAGTTTTATTATTTTATATGTAAAAGCTCATCTCACAATATTTTTAATCAAACATATATTTTTATAAATATACTATTTTAAAACCACAACTAAAATATATTTTTTATAAATCTATTTTTTTAAAACCACAAGGATAAAACTATCACCATGCCAAATATATAAGGGCTCTAAATTGAGATCTTGAAAAGATCATGGGATTAAAATAAAAAAGGGAGAAGTTAAGGGAGCTAAAGTGACACAATAGTCTAATATTTTTTTAAAAATGCAGGGCATAGCAGGCAAGAGCTTGTAAAGCCGGTGACCAAAGTGTGACCGTACGGCACATGGCAAGTCGTTTCAATGGCAGTTGGTAAGCATTAAGTGTGCCTGCCTCCTATCTCTTCCTCCCCCACCTCCTTTTCTCTCTCACACTCTCTCTCTTACTGATCGTCACCTCTCTCTAAAAAACCTCTGCATGTTCAAATTCTCTCTCCAAATTCATTAAAAAAAAACTGAAAACGCTCTGTTCTAGTCTTATGTTGATTCGTTCAGGTAATGAAGTGCTTGTTTTCGGGTTTCCAAGCTCAGCCCCTCGAAGCTTCTCCCTTCCTTTCTCTGATGTTCTCTACTGTGCTCTTTACTTTTATTTAATTATAGGCATGATTATTTTGACGAGGAAATTGTCTTACAATGATACCAGTATTGTAACAAATGAAGTATCAATCTGCGCACTAATTCTTTAGAAGTCAAAAAGCATTTAATTTATTGGTTTAGCCCTGTCTTTGATCTCTCTCTTCTGGTTTTTGTTTGACAAGTTTTTCAAGCAATGAGGAGCTGTATTCTTTTCTAGCAAACCCAACTGTATATTTTTTCATCTTCATTTATTCGGGTTTGCCTGTTTCAAATGGAGGAAACATAAAATCACCCTTTTTTTTGCTGTCTTAAATGATTTTATTTTTATTTTTCCAGGAACATATCACTCTCTTTTTAAAGGGCCACTCCGCTTCCATATCTGTAATGGAATTTAATTTTAATTTCATTTTGTTTTTGCACTACGCAAAATTCTGGTCAAGTAAAAATTCAGATTGTTTACATTTAATTTAATTTAATTTAGATTCCTCAAAATTAATTAATTCTCGATTCAAACTGATGTATTAAATACTTCAACACCTTCATGGTTGACTGTGAATGTGATGTTCCGCTGGCTCAAAAGAAGATTTTAATGATGAGCATTCTTTTGATCTGAATTCAACAGTGCTTCATTTATTGTATTCAATCTTTGTCCGTGACGCAGAGATATTGCACTTTCAAATTGTAATCTCACTGGCTATATATTAAATTATCTCACTAACTTGCTTCCATGTTTTTGCTGCTTCAGGGACTTACAAGATTGGAGCTTGCAAGGATGATAAAGTCTCCTTCTTTGACCCTTTAATATGAAGATGATCGCACCTTTTCACCAAAATTTTGATGGGTTTTTCTTTACCAGTCCAGTTTGTATCTAGTTTAAGCAAAATTTAGGTTTTGGGGTACTGGGTTAAAATCCTGGGTTTTGATCAACAATTAGTTGCAAGTGAAGAAGATGTTAGAGACCGAACTGTGTTCTTCTAGGATTCTTTCATCTTTTAGAGAGGAAAGTGGTGATGAAGAGCTATCTGTGCTTCCTAGGCACACTAAAGTCGTTGTCACTGGAAATAATAGAACAAAATCTGTGCTGGTTGGTTTGCAAGGCGTGGTCAAGAAGGCTGTTGGTCTTGGGGGTTGGCATTGGCTGGTATATTTACTTATTCCTTTTCCTTTTTCACGTATGGTAATTAGTTAGTCAATCAATCATAAAATTAGTATCCTAATTAAATCTTGTTCACTAATTAAATGTTAATTTGATCTGGTTTTATTTTATTTGTATCCCTATCCTTGTCTTCTTTGGGCAACAGTTATATGGGCGGGATTATTTGGGCTTATTGCGCCCTAATTCTATTGAAGAACTGAAAAAAATGTTTTGGATTTGGATTTTATTATGTTTGTCCATGTTGTAGTGGACCATGCAAAATTTTCTGATTCGAAGTTATTATACTAAGGGTTAAAACAAAACAAAACAAAACTAGACGCTTATTTACACCTTGTTTGGAGCCAAATCATATGTTAAATTGAATGCAGTTTAGATTTACATGTAATGGGAAATTAATATTCTTATACAGAATTCATTCGTGTTTCTGTTTTTATCTTTTTCCTTATTCGAGTTGGGGCACGCGAAAGGTATAATATAAATAGACTGTTCATGGTTTTAATACCAATTCTCCTCCAAGAAAACAAAATAGGTAAAGGTCAGGATATTATTTCTTCAGCCACAAGCGCAAAACTCGATCCTGATCCTCCATCTTTTAATCGGTCAAACAACCCATGTCTGATGTAAGTAAACTCTTGTTAGTAATATTTCGTGTGTTTTTGGTATTTACAGAGAAGTAGTTTTTTTTTATTGAAAATACATCAGAACAATGTCTTTTCAATTTCATTTATTTATTTATTTTTGACATAACACATTAAAATAATTGAAAAAATGGACAAAAAGCAGTTTTAAAAGCACGGGGTAAAAGCAAAACTAACGCACCCTTCAACACTTCTGAGTTTTGAATAGTGGTATTTTCTTTCTAGCATGTAGTTTTGCCTCGTATAATTTCACGTTTATAAACACGTACTTTAAATCGCAGGTTTTGCGATTGCGTATCATGCGTGCTAGAACAAGGCTTGTTTAGAGATTTTAATGTTTTTGTTTCTCCTAAAAAATTCTCTCGTGTTTTTCTTTTGAAGTTAGAAATTTGTATGATTTGTTTTGTTTCTCTGAAAGACCTGAACTTTAAACTTACCTTTTTGACAAGTTGCAAAAAAACACCTTAGATTTATTGTGTGATTCATGGCTATGCTTTATATACTGCATTGAGCTTTCTAAAATACACGAGATTTTAAATTTTTTATCAAGGAGGTAAAAAACTATAGATGGTTTTACTTGTTTTTTTAATTTTTGTATACCCTATTCCTGTTTCATTAAGGATTTTTGTAGCTTTTCCATTTTGTAACTATTATTGGAGGGTTATCCTTCTGTTGTTTTATTGAGCTCAGTCGTTTGTCCTGTAGCTGTCACCTATATGGTTCTTGTGATGTTTACTTGTAAGTCTTGAATGCTTGCTTTGTACATGCAAGGTTTTGAAAAATGGATCTGAAGTTAAGCTTCAAAGGAATGCGTTGAGTGTACTGGAACATCCTACAGGGAATGAAGTGGATGGTGATAACGATTTTGATACCAGCAGTGGCTCTGACATTGGTGAACATGATTTCTGTATGCATCTAATGAACCATGTTTTGTTTGATTTTGTTGATAGTTATTCGAAACTTTTATCTTCTCTGATATTGTTTTCCCCTGGGCAGACAGGGGCAGTGAGTTCCATAAAATTAGCAAGCCACGGGTTCGACCAACCAGGCCATGGGTTCCATCTGCACCTGTAAAGTCAACAAATCGGAACAGTTACAGGCCATGGGTTCCATCTGCACCTGTAAAGTCAACAAATCGGAACAGTTACAGAGATGTTCAATCGATTATTCACACACCCCTGCCGGTAAGGGATGTTTGGAGCTCTTTCTTGAATTCCTTACTATGTTGATCTGGGGCACACTCATTATTCGTCAAAAAACTGCCTTTAACAAATATATGTTGATGCTTTAGACGGTGAATTTGGCAAGACTAGGAACTGAATCACTGCGGAGATATTGCAAAGAATTCAAACTTGTAAGTCTTTTCATCCCGCTTGATTTCTTTCATTCAACCACAAGAAGTTCTAGACAATTTTGTAACTCAGGTTATGCAATTCTAAATTAGCCGGGTGTTGACTCCGAGTCGTCAAGGGAACGGATACTTAATGCCGCCCAGATTCATTTTCCATCACAGGTTTGTCTCTCCACTCCCCCTGCTTATGCAGCCCTCTCGTGTACTTGAATATTTAACATTTGTATTAACGCAGAGACCAATGAATGAGGTGCAAGTGGTAGCGGAACTCACCCGTGTGGCAAAGAGACTGAAAGAGAAGAACGTCCCATCTGATTGAAGAATCTGAATTGACAAGGCCCTGTATGATAATATATATTAACCCTAACCTTTAGCTCATTTCCTAATTATATACTGATATGTGCGAGTGGTTATTTGGAAGACCCTATTCGTTCACCCCCGGATTCTACCATGTAAAATGTCCACCTCCCCGGTTAACTCCGCCAGATGTTTCGAGGTCCATTATATAGAATTGTTTCTCTTGCTTGATTATAGAGACATGGATGGTGTGGATTTGTGGAGAGGAGATTCACTGGCTCATGGTGGATAGATTATGTCTAAGATTGTAGAGCTGAAAAGCCGCAAGAAATAGACGTGAATGACGAATTTTATTCTCTTGGCTCATTCCGAAGTTCCATCTGTACGAGAAGGGGTGATCAATGAAGAACAGAGAGGTTTCCTGGAGGATAATTTTTTGCGCACAGGAAACCAGACAAATCAGCGGGAATGGGAAGAGGAGCACCTCCTCGATTATGTGAGCGTTTCTGTAGAGATTCCAGGCTGGAAATTGCTGTAAGAGATCCTTTTCTACAGTAGGGAATATGATCTAGACAGATGGTTAATTGGTTGTGTGTGGATGTCACTGAGAACGATGGGTGTGCCAGCTAAAGCCCACCATTGACTTGGTCCCCTTTTCCTCGGGTCTAAACTTCCAATTAGAAGGCTTTGTTATCATGTTTTAAGAATGTTTTTTTTTTTTTTAAATTGAAATTATTTATTATTATTTTAAAATAATTTTTTTTATGTTTTTAAATAAATCAAAAGTATTTTTTAAAAAAAAACTACATTAACCATTATCTTAAAACCACGATTCCAACGAGTCCCAATACCTACGAGCTCGCGATATTAACAAAACACTGAGCCGTGCGAGGCTTTTATTGTGTTAAATGCATTATAGCCCACTCGCATTTTACTGTTGATCGTGGATTCACACGAATTTTAATTATTCAAGGCAAGTTGCTTTTAATTTGTTGACAAGGAGAACGTTTGAAAGCATAAAAAGGCTAGAGAAATTAGGTGGCTTTTTAATATTTAAGTGAAAAGTTAACTTTGGTGCCCTACTTTAATATTTCTAGTTGCTTATTGTTTTTGGATTGAATTTTTAGTTATTTAAAGGCATAAACAAGTTCAATTAGGTATTAAAGGTGTTTATTAGGTGTTTTCAAGTAAAAAACAATTGGGAAATAATTTTTTTAGTGTTAAACACCCTAGCAACCTTTTTAAAAGCAAGGGTGCTTAATTTCCCAGCAACCTTTTAAACAAATGGAATCTAAGTTACAAATAACATTTAATTTGTACATTTTACTTGAAAAATATTTAAGGCCCACAAACACGAAACTAGAAGGCCATCTTGCCTCAACTTTCTTTTGTTGAAGCCCAAATATGTTAAGCCTTGTCTAGTTGGCCCACTCACCTACCCATTTTTTTTTTATTTAAATTTTTGATTTTTTTTTTATTTCAGTCCCACAAGATTTGGACTAACAAGATTTGTTATTTCTTTTTCTTTTTTTTTATTTGGTGCAAGATCCAAATCATTGTTTTTGTAGGTTAATCCAAGTTGCTTAGTTTTTATTTTATTTTTTATTTAGCTATTTACTTTAACCAATTTATTCCCTCGATGCTGTATTTATCGGAAGTTGATCTTTATATTTACAAAGAGTGCAAGTTTATTTTTGTATAATATTTGCCATATCAATTTAGATAAATAACTTGTTTGAAATAATAACAAAGTTTATTTTTAAAAATGTTTTTTTGTTTGATAGTATATATATATTTTTTAACAAATATTTTTAATATTATCACATCAAAATAATTCATATATAAATATATAATTACTTTCCAGAAATATAACCCTTGCAAGTTGATGCTGTATTTATGAAATCCTGGTACACAGATTTTTAGATCAAACCAAGGCGAGGAGATTACAACCATTCATCATCATTATTATTACAGAAAAAACGAGGGCATGTTACAAATTCACTATGCAACAAGACAAAATATGTTATGCGCCGACAGCCAAAGTTCTAGAATTTAGGGTTTTTTCCTTTTATATGTAAGGGGGGAGGGATGATTTAATTAAGTGTTATTTCGGGGGGTAATCTGCAAGGGGTGGTTTGCAATTTAATTAGGTCAAGGGACTGTTATGTGATTTGAATTATTTTTATTAATTGGTTCAGTAATTCGGGGGGTAGTAGTAGGACTAGTGGGGAGTTAATTTGTTTTATGTAATTGCCTATTTATGGCTGAAGGTTGGACGAAAATGTTATGCAATTTCTGAAATTAAAAGTATCTTCTCGGGAGGTGTCTGGCTCCTTCAATTGCCAGTAGTTACTAAATACTTCGTACAAAGCAAAGTTCAATTTTTTTACAGTGATTAATCAAGTTCATAACTAAGCTCTTAACAAAATACTGTGGTTTCCATATTGAAACAATGTTATGGCATCTAAGGCCTTCACAAAACTAAACAGTTTTACTGGAAATTCTGAGTTGGTTTTTCGTTGTATTGGAAGATGTTCTTGTAGTGCCATGGCTTTTAGACGTCTCATTTGAATAACAGAAGGACACAAAAACAATTAGAATAAATTTAACTCTCATATTGTTTCACATTTAAACTTCATTTTGTGAACAAACCATGTCTAGATGAACTTGTTTTACCTATCCTTGAAGGGAACTTAATTTGTTGCTCTCATCCTTTTATGATATTGTTTCTGTCCTTGGTAGCTTCTCTTCCATCAGACTTCTTCTTTTTTCTAGACTGATTCAGGGTTTTCACCATTTAGATAGTTGCATTTGCATGCCTCAGTTTCGCTACATTAAACCTGGCAACAACCGCTTTCAAGCCCCTCTCAATTTTAGGTGTTCAAACATTTTCTAGATTGTTTTTTCTTTTACTCATTAGATAAACGAAAAGGCTGAATAGTTTAGTGCTTCTAAAGTAGAAACCATTTGTGGGCATGCATTGATTCTTGGATTTAGGAGCTTGGTTTAGGCATAAAAAAGTTGTTTTCTATGTATCAGTTTATATTATGATGGTTCAGAAAAAAAAAACACGTGAAATCTCAAATCTGAGATATTTATATTAAAAAAGCAATTCAAATTTTTCAAAGCTACAACGCGTGTTTTACAAGTTCTTATGAATGAGTTAGGAATAGTGAGTGCTGGATTATATAACTGGGATGGTATTGAATAGTGCTACTTCTTATTGATTGAGCCTGAAAGATTGTATTTGAATCAATGTGATTTTGATGACTCATTTTGCCTATCAATCTATTGAGTGGAATGCGAATCAAGTAGAAGTGGATGGCCAAGGCCTATAAACCCTTTCGAATAAACTTCTTTTGAATAAAGAGATTTGGTTATGGGATTTTTATATTTAGCGTCATTCTGAATTGTTTGGAATGCCTCCACCAGTACTCTCGTAGCTGCATGCATTGGCATCATTTTGGTGGACAAAATATATAGACAATCGGGGAAGAGGCCTTGAAACATGTGTTTTACGATGATGGTTGAGGCTATGAGAGAGTTGGGGTGGTTGAGAGCGCAAGAGAGGTGATGATGGCTGATGGTCAGGGTGAGAATTGAGGAAGTGGGTTGATAGGAGGGTGAGAGATTCATATTCAGCTGATGCTGTTGTCTGGGATTGGAGCGCGTGGATAATGATCCATAGAAGCAGCAGCAGCCGGGTATAGGGATGTTTTGAGTGTCTGAATTCTATAAAAAAAGTCAGAGAATTTAGTTGGAAAGTTTGGGTTGCTTCTCAACCAATCGATGATCCAGATTTTGTTGACGATCATGGTTGTGCTTATAAGATTTTAGCTTCAGGGAAATTGATAAAAATAAACCTCTCTATAATAATAATAATAATATCAGCACGCCCACTAACTATATATACATAGTTGACGTGAAGGATGGAGCGCCTATAAATTATAAATAGTGAAAGTCGTTGGCGCACGCGAAATCTCTCAACCCGAAAAAGGGAAAAGAAGACGACGAAGAAGAAGAACAAAAGAAATTCTGTAAGCCTCGCTTCCTTCCCTCAACCCTCCTTCCTCTCTCTTTCCCTCTCCCGTTCCAATCCCTAAAATCCTCTCTCTCCATCTTAGGTCTCTCTTAACCCAGGTACAACAAATTCCACTTTCTACTGTTATTTAAGCTCCAATAGCTACCTATTTTGCTGATTTGTTTTCAGATTTTCTTCAATCATCCCATCAATACTTTCTTATTCGGTGGTTTTGTTTTTGTTAGGGTTTTAGAAAACTATTTGCTTATTTTAATTTATAATAATTGTGGTGTTGATCGTGGAAAGGAGAGTTGATGATTGGAGAATAAAGAGAGAAGAAGCGAACGATGATGGCGGAGAAGCAGTGGAGGAGATAACTCGTTCTAGTTTCATCACTAGTAGTGGCAGAAGAAGAAAGAATTATGGGAGGTTGTTGCTGTTGTTCCTCTAAAGGAGCTGTTCGATCTAATAGCGCACCGCCTTATTATTATGTTAGTTCAATCACTTTTCTTGCCCCTCCTTTTTTATTCTTCATAAATTAAAAATTTATATGATAGGATGAATTGTAGAATCAAATGATGGATGGACTTCCTGTTTTTTTCCTGCTAATGTTATAGTTTAGGTTATTAGACAAGTCGATTCCGTTAATGATATGCCAATGGCTTTTAGTCTTCCAGAAACTACGTAATGGATTTATCGGAATGGATGAGCTATCCTTGTTGTGGTTGTCAGATCGTTTAGAGATACTTTATGTGCTAGTATAATTGTGCTCTTTCGTCATGTTGCTGATGGTAAATCTGTTATTAGGCTAAATATCAAAATAGACTCGGTTAATTAGAGAGACTAGGTTTCTCTACTTTTTTATGTTCATCGCATCTGGTTTTCTTGTTTGGCGTGCAGTACCCCAGAGCACCAGCAGAGCTTGTCCCATTGTCATCTCACCATGCAGCTGGGTCTGCTCTATCCACAGGACTCTTGGTTGATACAAACCTGGACACATCTGTTCCTGATGCTTACACACCACCTCCTGCTCCTATGCCATTTGATGTGGCAGTAGAACGTCCTCAAACCCCGCATAGATTGAGAGAGACTTGTGGTGACAAGAATGATGGAGCTTTTCAATCAACAAATTCTGCCTCTGGACAAGAAAACACTGGCTTGAATACTCGGGAAACTCCAGCTGAGTGTGAAGATGAGAAGGAGTTAGACTGCAAGTCGCAAATAAATTCAGAACTTGATTTGGTGAAGGAGCTGGAAATTGAGCTTTCAAAGTCAGTTGAGCCTCTTGTTTCAGCAGCAGAGGAGGAAGATTGTCCTATCTGTCTGGAAGGTATATGCCCTTGCTAAATCCTTTAATTAATTGCATGTTTGTGGCTTCTTATGGCAGTGGGATTGTATCTACAGTTGGGGTGTTTTAGCTGCATTTTACTATCTCGTGCAGAGTATGATTTGGAGAATCCAAAACTTATCACAAAATGCGAGCATCACTTCCATCTTGCATGTATTCTTGAATGGATGGAAAGAAGTGAGAGTTGTCCTGTTTGTGACAAGGTTTGCCTGACTATATTTTGATTTATTCATTTTTTTAGTTTAGGGGATTTTCTTAATATGCATGATATCCACATGGTTCTGTTTCTTTCTCTCTCTCTCACACACACATTGCAGGAAGTGATAATCGACCCTCCTATTGATTAGTAGCTGTGCAGAAAACATGTTGAAGATCAACTTCTTAGCTGTTTGATATCATGTTCGTGAAGCAAAAGTTACAAATGCATGAGAGTTTGGATTTTTTTTCTATGCTCATAATCTGATGGCTGCCATAGATTTGGCTGTAGCTATTTTTTTCCTTTCTTTTTTTAAGAGATGGTGCATACTTCGATGCATTTTGTTCTGTGTCCTCACTTCATCAAACCTTCAAATTTCTAAAGGAAATGAGAAACAACAACCAAAAAAAAGTTGGGTGGTGGGGAAGAAGATGAGAAGAGAGGATAGAGGCTGGTTCTACATCATTACAGATGTCCATTACTTAGTCGTTATAACAGAACAGCAGGTGGGCGTTTTCTCTCCTTTGCCTTATCCTAGTATAGCTTTACAGCAATGCATACCCTGAAATACTCTTAGCAGTTGCTTTCTTTCTCCTTCAACCTTTTAAGTTGTTATGTAAATCTTACATGGTTGTTTTTGTCTAAAATTCATCTGTTTGTGAGTGTGATTGGTGGTGGGGAATGGATTGATGCAAGGAAAGTTTGGGAAGGACCAAAAGAAGGGTTTTTTGTTTAGATGATTCATGTACATAACACTGATTTAGACGTCAAGGTTTGATTTTGTTGATACGCTGATCAGTCATTTGTTAGTCTTTGGTTTTGTGCTGATTATAACTCTTCTGACTGCATCAAAAGGGTGAAATCAATATTTAACCTGACGTGCAGTCATTGGCTGGTTTGAGATTAGCAACTGGAATTGCTAGAGGTAATGGACACTGGAACTTGTGACGATGGTCCAGGTCAATCATGGGTACAGGTAGCGTGCCTTCTAATAACCCAAATGTCTTGGACTCATTTTACTTTTTTTGTTGTGCCCACTGAAGAAAGATAATACTTGCCCTTTAGAAAATTGCAGTTAGGTTGCTTCAGCTTAATTTTGTTTACTCATAAAGTAGCAGTGAATGTTACCATGATTTTACCTTATTTATTGTATTTACTCTATGCAAGTCCTAATGATTGAATTATGCCTTTTATCTCGTTTAGAATCACCTAAGCCACCTTTCTGTTGAAACTCATTATGCTCTCTTTTTAATCAAGAAGAAACGGAAAGTTTACTTTATTGATAGCTGACACAGTTGTGTAAATATTTCTTTAGATGAGTGATTGTAAAGCAACCTCTATAGTATATTTTCGAACATTTGTTCATTTTCATGGTTGACTTTCAATGATCCAATAATATCTACCTTTTTGTGAGACCTATTGAATAACCAAAGGGAAATTCATATACCCAAGCTGCTCTTTTAGTATTGCCTCTACACTCATCCCGCAAGACCAAAGTAGGGTAAAGGTGATTTTTAGGAATTCATCTCGGCATTTGAAGTTTGAAGTTTGTCATCTTTGGTTAGATATGAGATTTCCTTCTTCGGTGTGGTTGGCCAGCCATCTTTGATAGCTCTGTCTTCCTCGTCGGTGTGGTTGGCCAGCCATCTTTGATAGTTCTGTCTTCCACCATCAAAAGACCCATTCTTGGTATAAGAGGCAAACGGAATGCTGTGAAGCAACTTGGAGCAGGAATTGAATCTTCCATTGGCCACCAACATGATAAGATGCCATGAATCTTACGCATATGAAGCCATTGATACATCTCGCTCCATCTTTCTTCTAATCTTCTGCGATGATTCAATGGCTAGAAAACGCATTCAAATAATCAATGCAAACCCAAGTACGAGCATTGAAGCATCTCGTGTTTGTGGAAATACATGTGTATATATATGGGCGCGCGCGAGCGCTGCACCGTTATTTTTTCTGTTGGCGCCATCATCGTCCAAGCGCGATGCATTCAATTGTTGAGACATTTTTGGAAAATCTCGGAGCACGAGTAACTGTCCCCCGAAACATTTATAAATATCAAAGCAGAAACCTCATGAGGCTGAAGTTTGAGATGGTTATGCGCTGGAGCCACCAAGACACTGATAGAATCTTTCTAGCATGCATGTTAAATGAGATAGAAAAAGAAAAAAACTAACTCATCCCCTTGGGGCATATGTTAAGTAGTGCGTTTATTAAACTTTATTTGTTAACTTGTGTTAAAAAAGAATTAAAAGTTAAAGATCAATGTGATGAAATGTAATTTTAAATTGTAGTTACGAAAATTAAAAGAACAAGTATTAGATTTAACACGAAAAAAACAGGCCTGTTTTTATTACGAGCACATAAAACTTTTCTTCGATCCTGTAAGTCTCGATTTGTGTATTATTTGGGTTTTTTTTGTTTGAACTTTTTACAATTTAGCTCCAATACACACACACACACGCACACGAGCCGTAAACCCGTGCTTCGCTGCAGGGATTAAATTTTTTTTATCTAGATTTAACAAATAATTTTATATTTTGATTTTTATTCTTTTATTCTCTTATTTTGGTTTTGATCTCTTGATTTTTTTCGGTCATTCTAAGATAATTTTAAATTTTTTATTTTAAAATAGAAAAAAAAATAACAAAAAAAAGGGTAGAAAAAAACAAATAATAAAAATGAAAAGAAAAGAAAAGAAAAATGTAATAGGAAGTAAAAAAAAATTTAAATAAGGGGATTAATTGTGGCGTGCTTAAGCTAGCCAGGATACCCGATCATTAAAAACAAAAAAAATAGCAAAAAAAGAAAAAAATTAAAAAAATATAACCAGCAAAAAAATATATCATGGAAAAAAAATGAAAAAAACATCATCAGGAAAAAAAACATAATCAAGAAAAAATAATAAAAAACAATAAAAAAAATTGAATCTGAGGATTAATTGTGGTGCTTTTAAGCTAGCTCGAACACCTCGATCATATATATAAGTGGAAAAAGAAAAACAATTAAAAGAATATAATCAGAAAAAAATTCATAGAAAAAAATAAAAAAATATATAATCAAGGAAGAAAAGGCTACAAAAAAAAATTGAATATGAGGATTAATCATGGTGCGTTTAAACTAGCTAGATACTCTGATTATACAAAATAAATAACATATATATAAAAAAAGAAAAAAAAATATAACCAGTAAAAAACAAATTTATGGGAAAATATGAAAAAAAAGAAAAAAAAATAATAACAAAAAAAAGGCTAGGAAGAAAACAAATAAAAAAAGAAAAAAAAGAAAAGAAAAATGTAATCGGAAGTAAAAAAAAATAGAAAAAAAATAATTATAAAAAAAAGGCTAGAAAAAAAAACAAATAGAAAAGCAAAGGAAAAAAATGAAAAAAAAAAAAGAAAAATGTAATAGGAAGTAAAAAAAAATTGAATAAGGGGATTAATTATGGCGTGCTTAATCTAGCCAGGATATCCGATTATAAAAAAAAATAGTAGAAAAAGAAAAAAGTTAAAAAAATATAACCAGCAAAAAAATATATCATAGAAAAAAAATGAAAAAAACATAATCAGAAAAAAAAAAACATAACCAAGGAAAATTAATAAAAAAACAATAAAAAAATTGAATTCGAGGATTAATCGTGGTGTTTTTAAGCTAACTCGGACACCTCGATCATATATATAAGTGGAAAAAAAAACAATTAAAAGAATATAATCAGAAAAAAAAAACTTTATGGGAGAAAAATAAAAAAAATATAATTAAGGAAAAAAACTTTATGGGAGAAAAATAAAAAAAATATAATCAAAGAAAAAAAAGCTATAAAAAAATTTAATCTAAGAATTAATCATGTTGCGTTTAAGCTAGCTAGATATTCTGATTATACAAAATAAATAATATATATATATATATATATATATATATATATATATATATATATATATATATAACCAGTAAAAAACAAATTTATGGGAAAATATGAAAAAAAAAAAACAAAAAAAAGGCTAAAAAAACAAATAAAAAAAGAAAAGAAAAATATAATCGGAAGTAAAAAAAATAGAAAAAAAATAATAACAAAAAAAAGGCTAGAAAAAAAAAACAAATAAAAAAGCAATGAAAAAAAATAAAAAGAAAAAGAAAAATGTAAATGAAAAAAAAAAAACACTGTTAAAATCTACAGTGAAACATGTGGGGAGCTACAATGTTTAACCTATATGCACCTCCTAAGTGGTGCAACACGTGTCGTATGAATGTGGTTGGAGAATTGTCAGCGAATGATGTTTAGTCTTTTTCTCTCTCTTCTCTCTCATGCCACCGGAAATACATCTAAGTCCTTCATGTTTCCGATGGTTTTCTTTTGATCTTTGTTCTTTTAATTTTGGTTTTAATCTTAATTTCTTCAATGAAATTTTTTATTGTTTTCAATTGTGCTCTTCAATTGAAACTGATTATATATGTTGGTGTTCATTTTAGTCCTTATTCTTTTTAATTTTTTGTTTGTTTTTGGTTCTTTTGATTTTTTTGGTATGTAGGTTTGAATTTGTTTTAATTTTCTTTTCCAATTGAAATTGGTCATATATGTTATTTTTTATTTCGTTCCTTATTGTTTTAACAAAATTACACAGTATATTTTTTTTTTAAAATATCTTTATTTGTTTCAATCCAAAGGTTTTTAATTGTTTCAATTTTATCATTCAATTGAAACTAATTATATATTTAATTTTTCATTCTGGCCCTTATTCTTTTTATTTTATATTAATTCTTTTTGTTTTTTCAATCATTATTGAACAATATTTATTTTTTATCTGTATTTATGCACGTATACTTTTACTTTTTGTTTTTAATTGTTGTTGTTTTAGTTTTTAGTGGGGTTTTATTTTTATGTGGTTCAGTCCTAAAATTTTAATTTATATTGATGATCATTCAAAAATTAGCATTTATCCTTTTTTTTGTGTGTGTTTTATGTTAGTTTTACATGTTCTTCGAATCATATGTTTTTATGGTTTCATTGTTTATGCAATAATAATAATAATAATAATAATAATAATAATTTTAGTGATTATTTTTTTATTGTTGTTTTGTTTGTATAAATGTTACACTTTTTTTTTATTCTTTGGAGAAATTTAATGATTTTAATTATTTGGGTAACAATGTTGATAGCAATTTTAATTGTTATAGTCATTATAATAGCAGTGATGTAAGGATAAATTTTTAATTATTTTTTTTGTACATAGAAATTAACTATTTATTTTATTATCGTAGGTGTTTTCATAATTTATATTTTGTTTGTTGTGTTTAATTTCATTAGATTATAAAATGAATTAATTCTAATACAGTGAATTCGATAATTCAAATATCTCATTTTTCTTGCTTTTTTTTAAGAATAAGATAATTTTATGCTGATGATTTCGTTGAAATCTACTAAATAGATAAATTTAAATTGATTTAAAATTTATATATTTTATATGAAACTTGTATTTTACAAGAATTATGCACATATATTTTATTTTGCTTAAATTTATATTATAACAAAAAAAAATCACACAACTAATATTTTTTGTGTTGAAAAAAATATGATTTTGGACGTAATGAGACATGGGTAAGAGGCTAGGGCGCGCGCGAGCGCGCACGCCTATAAAATAGTTTCTAGACCTGCAAAGTGTATTTAGTCTAGATCTAATTTAATAAATTGATTTCATTTTATTCAAATGATAAAAAAAAAACCCGACAATAATAATAAATAAATAAATTTTAAAAAAACCTTTAAAATTATATAATTGGACAAAAAAAACTTGGGTTTAAGTCCATTCAAGATAACATAATAAAAATGTAATCTAGATAATAAGTGGTAAGTCAATCCAAATGAAATTTTAAAACCAGTTATCCAAATTACGGGATCGGGATAACATAATAATAAAAAAAGAAATTGAAGAAAACTATAGAGCAATTTTTTATTTAAAGATAACTAGTATTAAATAGTGAAATCATAAAAAAATCAACCTCATGAACTTTTTAAACTTGTGATCTAAGTCACTACACCAAAAAACATCATATATGAGAAAACTATAAAGTCAATTCTTAACAAATCAAATATTAAAAGGTGAAATTAAAAACAAATTAATTATACAAAATGATATAAAATTAAAATTAAGAAAATAACAATTAAAAAGGATGAAAATCAAAATACACAAAATTAAAAAGGCAAAAACAAAATTTTAATTCAAGAGTGAAATTGAAAAGAAAGAAAAAACACAAAACAAATTAAAAGAACATGAACCAAATTAAAAAAAAAAAACACACCATAAACTTGAATTGAGAGGTTAAAAGAAAATAAAATATAGATTAAAAAAATCAAATTGGAAACAAAAAATCCAGGAATAAAAATTTAAAATCAAAATAATAATGACTAGAGTTGAAACATCAAGAATCAAAAGAACCAACTTATATTTTTAATGGTAGGAGAGAAAATGACAAGAAAGGTTAGCGTGCAACAAACCACCTCACCTTCGCCTGCACGATCCTTACTAGAAAAAAAAAGGATGCAGTGGTGAATCCAGCAACATAGTTGAAGGTGTTAGAGAATAATATAGATCATATTATGAGGTCTCACTTACAAGTTTAAGTTTTTCGGTGAAATAGTTCTTTAACAGAAAGACATTGTTTTCCAATGAATACTTTTCCACACGATAGTCAGATTGCGTATGCATCTCTCATGCACCAACAGTCTTTTCAAATTAATTAATATTTACTTGATATTAAAAGATAAAAGTGTAATTGATTACCTTGTAATTAGAAAAATTGAAGGAAAAAACCAAAAGGCCTTTAAACTTGCCTTTTATTTTATTTTATTTTTATATAAAAAATTATACTTGTCAATTTACTGTACATAATTAAATGAAAAAACATATATACCTTATTTTTGCAAGTTTTATAATTTTATTTATTATAGAGGAAATTATGTTGTTTTACTATGATTAGAAAAAGAGAATATAATTATGCCTTAGACAATTATTTAATAATTATTACATCGCTTGAAAAAAAATATGCCGGATTGGTCCGATTTTACGATCTTGCTACAAAATCTTTCAGTTCAAATGTTTCAAACGCTGGGAGCCCCCCTGTATGTGTGTGTGTGTGTGTGTGTATCATGGGATCACTCTTGAAATCAGTAATATTAACTTTAAAATTTATACTTAAAATTTTTGATTTTATTTTTATTTTAAATTAAAATGAATTTTTTTATGTTTTTAAATCATTTTCATGTCCTGTTGTCAAAATAATTTGTTAGAGTTGGAGCTAATCTAGCACCGATAATCCTTTCAGTAATAATGCTTTTGATGAATGCATTAAAAGTAACGATGAAGATGACGGTCATGAGATTGATTTTAATTTATATAGCACATCAGCAAAATATCTATTTTAAACTTGTTAGTTTTATCTAATGAAATTCTATGCACATAACTGTTTTGTAATGTATTTTTAAGTTATTTTAAATCATGCATGAACCTTAACCAATGAAGTTTTATGACCATAATTATGTTGTATTGTATTCAGAAATATTTTACTTGTGATTTTATGATTTTTCTACCTACACAATTTTAATTGTGATTTTATAATTTTTATATGAAAAAATTCAGGTATGATTTTACAATTCAATCTTACCATATAAATTTCAAAAATGCTTTTCATATCGTGTCAGAATTCGATTGTGACAACCATGATATCCTTTCAATTCTATAATTATATAAGAATCAAAATAATTTATGGAAAAATACACCAAATCCTTGAAGCTTTGTGAATATATAAATAACGCGGGCCCAATAGTATTTTACTACTATTTTACTTGTGATTTTATGATTTTTCTACCTACATAATTTTAATTGTGATTTTATAATTTTTATATGAAAAAATTCAGGTATGATTTTACAATTCAATCTTACCATATAAATTTCAAAATAATTATCAAAATAATTATAATATTTTACTTGTGATTTTATGATTTTTCTACCTACACAATTTTAATTGTGATTTTATAATTTTTATATGAAAAAATTCAGGTATGATTTTACAATTCAATCTTACCATATAAATTTCAAAAATGCTTTTCATATCGTGTCAGAATTCGATTGTGACAACCATGATATCCTTTCAATTCTATAATTATATAAGAATCAAAATAATTTATGGAAAAATACACCAAATCCTTGAAGCTTTGTGAATATATAAATAACGCGGGCCCAATAGTATTAGGCCCCGTTTGGCATTGCGATCCAATCTGCTTATTGCTGCTTTTCGATGTTTTTTTTTCATTTTTAAAATCGGCGGTTTAGTGTTTTTAGATCATTTTGATGTGCTGATGTCAAAAATGATTTTTAAAAAAATAAAAAAACATCATTTTAATACATTTCGGCACGAAAAACACTTTGAAAAGCAACAACAACCACACTCCCAAACACCCCCTTAGCCTCCATTGGAGGTCGTGGCGTAAATACACTACAATAGAAGATTTGTGGTCAAACTCATGTCTCAACTATTATTACATAGTGAAAAACTTCATTAACATGTGTTTTGGAATATAAAAATATATTATAAATAAAACCTAAACTTATATGGTGTGCCTGGTAACATCACCATTTCATGAAAAAAATGAAATTTGCTTTATCTATATATATATTTTGAATTATTTTAAATAAATTTTAAAATATAATTTTTATTTTATTTTAATATATTGTTAAACAAAAACACTTTAAAAGATCTTTATCTCTCTCAAACATCATAATCTAGAAAAGGAGAAAAAGATGAAGATGTGTGAAAAATACAATGCTTCCTTGTTAAACCTATGATATCATATTAACAAATTATTATCATATATTCCAGAAAATGGTGGTAGAAAAAAAAGAATTCTTTTTATTGGATTTTGCTTTTAATTGTTTTTCAAAGTTTAGGTTTTTCAGTTAACTATCATTCATTTCTTGATTCTAATCTTAATTATCATCTACCCCCAAATCTTAAACTCTTCAATTAGATCCCAAAGTGCAAAACTTTTCAATTGTATTAGTGTGTGCTGGCACCCACTAATCCTTTTCCTTTTCCTTTATTTTTCAAACTCTTTAAGCGTCGATCTTCCTTTCCCTCACGTCCCCTCTCCTTAACCTTTTTGGGTTGCACATATTTGGCTCCAGAAGGGAAAATCAACTCAAAACCAAGAAATGAGGTAATATCTTGAAAAACAAAGTAGAGTTAAGGTTGCCTGACACCTGCTCTTGTGCTGTCATATTTTACCATGTTCAAGATTTATGTCTACTTTTAGTTCTCGTATCAGATATGTCTCTTAAATGTTTGATTTGTTGTCTGGACTAGTATGGTAAAACGGAGCAAATAAAAACAGAACTTTGTTGTTGTCTTTTTTTTCTTACGGATTTTTTTTTTGTTGATTTGTGATTTACGAGGATTGGTAAAGACGGTTTTTTTTTAAATAGATAGAATTCGAAGCTCATGGCAGGATGGCCAATTTTGACAAATGGTTCTGCTTTAGATTGTGTTGATGATGTTATTAATATACACAAGGGTGATGGTGGTTGTTGTCTAGATATTAAGGATGATGAGGTTAAGGATTGTATTGTTGTTGATAATTCTGATGAGGATGATTATGAGTGTGAGGATAAAGTAATATGCTTGTTTGATGAACTCGTTTCAAATTTTTTGAATGAGGCTGCTGACGGAGGGTGTATTAGGCCTATTCCAGCATTGCTTGGTGACGGGCAATCTTTGGATTTGTTCAAACTCTTCTGGGTTGTGAGAAAGAGAGGTGGCTTTGATTTGGTAAATGGTTTTTGGAGCTTTGTGGCTAAAGAGTTAGGGTTAGACCTTCAATTTTCACCTTCGGTTAAGTTGATATATATTAAGTACTTGTACGAGTTGGAAAAATGTATGAGTAGGAGTTGTAAAGAGGAAAAATTAAGAAAGGGGAAGCGTCGTTGTGATAGGAATCTGAGTTGTTCGTCATTGGAGCTGGAGATGCAGCTCAGAAGCTTGTTATTACTTAGATGTTATAGAAAGCAAGAGGATTGTAAATTTGCTTCAGAAGTGCACGAGAAAAATGGCAGGTCCATTGAGATGGATACTGGGAAGAGTAAAATAGGATTGTTAGACACCAAAGCTGTACACCGAACACACAATGGTGTTGGAAATAGGAATAGTGACAATGACAAAAAATTTCATGCTGAAAAAAATAATTATTTTAATGATAGTGATGATGACGTTGTGATCTTGGATTCGAGCATTGCTAAGAAAGAATTTAATTCTCGCAAGAGAAAACGAGAATCTCTAACAAGAATGCTTAACTGGGTGATTCAAATTGCAAAATGTCCCGATGATCCTTCCATCAGAGTAATATCACCACAATTTAAGTGGAAGGATCATAAAGGCAATGAGTTGTGGCTCCAAGCCATAAGGGCACGGGAAGCTCTCCTACAAAGAAAGCATTTCGATCCTAACATTGAGCAATCACTCTTCCAGGTACATTCTATACTTTTACCTATTGTTTATATTTTTCCATTGGTTTAAATACTAATGCTACAATTGGTCTCACTTAAATATCCACCCGAGGTTTTTGATTTTGGAATGGATTATTGTCCAATTGCTAATTTTAAAATGCACAAGACAGTTATCATGGGCTTGTTTAGCTGTGAGAACTAGCATTTTTATATTTTTTTTTTAAAATCAGGGAGAACAAAGGATAGGAATTCCTGTTCAAATGTTATATTTTTCCATTTGTCAAATTCACAATGAGTTTGTAATGTTTTTCATAGTTTTCCTGTATAAATTATTGACTATTTTAAAAATGGAAAACTAGGGTTTTCAAACTAAAATTATAAAATACAATTTCTTACCCTTGTATGCATTGTTTAATTATAATATAAAATTTCAAGATTATATATATGTATGCATGGTTTTTAATTTTCTTCAAATAAAAATCTAACTTTTTTTTTTCCCAGATAAGTTTTAGCTTAGTTAAAAAAGTATAACATGCAAAGATGTATATTTAAATTATCATAATTTTTTCTATGAAAAATTATACAAGGTGGACATTTTAATTTTCTAGATAGAAAATTCCTGTTTTATATATATAGTTTTTAACAAATGAATGCATCTTTCAATTTTTTTTTTGGAAAATGAAAACTGCAAATTAAAAAGAAAACTAAAAATGGAAACTGTTTTGATTAATATCGATGTTGCTGGTTCAAATTCTTAATAGGTCTTGTCCCATCTCAGGCCTTATGCTTGGCTAGCGGGTTTGGTGACTTTTGTTCATATTATAACACCTATCAGGAGCAGAGATTGCACCTGATGCTAAAAAGTGACTAACGCCTTTGACTCCCAGTTAACTTGGGATATTTATATCATAACATATCTAATGTTGTGGGTAGGTCAAGTGATAGATAAATAGGCCCGAGTGTTGGAGAGTCACTCCAAGGAAGGGACCCCTGATTTGCAGGATCCAAAAGCTGAGGCTCATCCCTAACTACAACATGACTTCTCAACAACGTTAGATATCGCGGTTTAAATCAACGACATGATGGCTATTATCCTAGTTAAATGCTTGTGTACAAGTAAAATCCCCTTTAAGATGTCATTGTTTACAGTAACCCTATCAGCCAATTCAAATCTGAATCCTTATCTTATCTGGGTTGTTGATGTCAGGCTAAATCACTTAATCAGCCAATGATAGATCATTATATTTCAATGCATTTAGACTGTTAACAAATAATTATCAACATGACTTGGACAAAGTAAAGATATGTGTTGTAGTACTAACAAATGACCACACAAGAAATTCCAAGTGTTGGTTTGGATGTGCACATATTCAAAGACAAACAAAAAGGGCCAACTAATGGTCATGTGAAGCTGTTTGAATTTTCGTCATCCTGAATATGATCCAAAATGCAATGCATTTTGTTTTAAACTATCTTTGATGATCTGCATCGCCGAGGCAATAATTGTAAAGATATCTGTTATGCTTGTCGTGGTTCATTGGAAAATTGCTTTCAGAAGTTGTATTGTAGTTAAATGAGTTTAATTGCTGTCATATAGGTATGCAATATGAACTTCCAGGACAATCAGAAGATGCATCCATCTGTGTTTGAGGATGTTAGTGTTCTAAGTGAACACTTTGCAGAGAGGTCAAGATGCAGCAAGCGGCTCCCTGCTCTAGTGAAACCTCACTCTTCCTCTTCTAGTAATTCATGTTCGCCCCCTCAAAGTAAATGTACAAGTTCTCTTAAGACACGGTGTGAGAATGGCCTCAAGGAGCAAGAACTGGGTGTTGACTTATCATCCAAAAACACAACATTTGATGGATCTGGGGATGGGCAAGTCCGTAGGCATGTTGCGGTGGGTCCTCTCTTCCAAGCTGAAGTTCCTGAGTGGACTAGCGTGGCTTCCAATAGTGATTCTAAATGGCTGGGTACACGATTATGGCCTTTGGAATGTGAAAACCACAACACCGTGGTTGCTATGGATCCAATTGGAAAGGGAAGACCCAGTGTATGTGGCTGTCAGCTTCCAGGTTCAGTTGGATGTGTGAGATTTCATATTGCTGAGAAAAGAATTAAGTTGAAGCTTGAACTGGGCCATTTGTTCTATCATTGGCAGTTTGATCGCATGGGTGAGGAAGTTTCACTTAGATGGACTACTGAAGAAGAAAAGAGATTTAAGGATATGGTCAAGTTTAACCCTTTATCTGCAGGCAAGTGCTTTTGGGACAACAAACACAAGTATTTTCCTAGAAAGCCCAGGGAAGAATTGGTAAGCTATTACTTCAATTCATATCTTGTTCGGCGCAGAAGTTATCAGAACCGTGTAACCCCAAAAAATATTGATAGTGATAATGACGAAGCAGAGTTTGGATCTCTTAGTGATGGTTATGGTCAAGAAGCACTCATGGTTCCTGGTGCCTATATGTTGATATGTTCTGAGAATAAGCAATGCACTGATTTCAAATAGACATGAATTTAGGTTCAGAACAGCTTCTCTTATCTGAAAATCGAACCCCTTTTTGGTAACACCACAGCACCCGACAATTTTGATGATTGGACCAGGAGGTCGCAAGAGAGTAATGCAGTTTTGCGAAGTGGAGTCAGCTGATGGAGTTTTCTTGATAAACTCGGGGGAAAGAGATTACATGATGTGCTAAGAGTGCCCTCACGCTACTTGCCAAGTATCTCTAGTTATTTGCTTGCACATTATCAATTTTCAGGAGCCGCGTTACTAATTCAAATGGCAGCATTTTCTACATCATCCCATACCAGCAGCTAATCTTGGATGAAGGAAATTTTAGGAATGAAAGAGAGTTGCGGACAGTGGTGTTTCTATGGGTTCAACTAGTACCCTATTTTGTGTTCAAAATGTTGTATTATATGGCTGCATGCTTGCCGTTGTGAATTCTTTTGATCTTCATTAAGGGTTGTGGTGGACCTCGCGGTAGCTGTCTAAGCCATTGCGATTTTCTTTCTCCTGCCTTGTGTTGCTTTCTGAACCCTTCACCTTTCTATAATGTTAAATGTTCATACAGCATGTACTTGCACTGGTCGCAGTTTGAAGATCAATGTTCAAAGATTGCAAGAATAAATATTAACAAGAAAACCTTAAAAAAAGGATTGCAAAAATAAAAATATATTTTATGCTGTTGATATTATAAAGAATTTGCTTAGCACAATTAGTTTTAAGATGGTTCTTAAGAGTGATAAGTTTATACTCTGTCTGGGAGTGTATCAAAAGTGTTAATGAAAAAAATTGAAATTTTTTTATTTTTATTTTTTAGTTTAAATGATTTTTTTTTATGTTTTTAGATTATTTTGATGTGTTGATGTCCAAAATAATTTTAAAAAATAAAAAATATATTGTTTTAATATATTTCTCAACAAAAAATATTTCAAAAAATAAATATAACCACACTCCCAAACAGGTACTAAAAAAAAAAAATATGTTTGTATATAATAAGTATGTTATGGTGATCTTTTTAAGATAATATAATAGCCATTGCAAATATATGCAAAAGCTAATAAAATATGAATTATTATCAAGAAAATAATAAGTGTAAAATTTATGAAGAATCAAAATTTACAAATCTTTTTTTCAAACAAATAATGAACCTTTGATTTCAATTCATTCTATTATTGGTGGTTAAAAGTTTATGTAAACTAGATATGGAAAAACATGTAAACTTTTATAGATGATTGCATAATATATTATATTATTTGTTTAGAAGAAAAGAAAAGGCTACTAAAATATTTAAACATTACAACAATAAAGCTGAAAATCAACCAAATAATGTAATAAGAAGTGAAAAAATGAAGAATACAAAACACTTTAATGAATTCTATTAGTTAAATGATATTACTCATTATACTATTGCTTCTTATCTACCCTAATATATTGTCATTGTTGGACATAAGAACTAAATATTAAAAGAAAATAAGCCTCAAACCTACTTGAGACATTTTTCTAGTTGATAGTTTAGTATTGGAAAAGACTATACCTAGTCAAATTAAATTCATTATGAATAAACCATCATTCATGAAAACTAATGGTTTTTTCTCATGTAAGAAAATCATTTAATGGGATTTTTAAAAGGGAGATTAAATCTAATGACACTATTGTCCATGGTTGTCAAAATCGTGATTTTGACACGACACGGAAGAGATTTTGAAAAATCGGATCGTAAAATCGTACCTGAATTTTTCCATATAAAAATCGTAAAATCATAGCTAAAATCGTGTAAGTAGAAAAATCATAAAATCATAAGTGAAGTATTTCCGAATACAATACAATATAATTATGGCCTTAAAACTTCATTAGTTAAGGTTCATACATGATTCAAAATAACTTAAAATACATTACAACATAATTATGTCCATAGAATTTCAATAGGCAAAAACTAACAAATTTAAAATAATTATTTTGTTGACGTGCTATATAAATTAAAATCAGTCTCATATCTGTCATGTTCCTCGTTATTTTTAATACATTCATCAAAATGATTATTATTGAAAGGATTATTAATAGTAATACTGGTACCAACACCAATATTGTCAGAACTAGCTCCATCTCCAACAAATTATTTCGACATCAGGACATGAAAATGATTTAAAAACATAAAAAAAATTAATTTAAAGTAAAAAATAAAAAAATTATTATTTTCAAAAATTTTAAGTATAATTTTTAAAGTTAATATTATTAATTCTCAATAGTAATTCCATAATATATATATATATATATATATATATATATATATATATATATATATATATATATATATAGACAGAAGGGGCGTGCGAGTGCGGGGGGAGGTCGAGGTGTGAGCGCCAAATGTAATATTTTAGCAGAATCGTAAAATTGGACTGATTCGGTCTGATTTTATGATTTTGTATGATTTTAACCGAGTTTGACATAAATCAATTTTTTTACCCGAGTTGACAAGATTTGATGAGTTGATTAGCAAAATCGTACGATTTTGCAAATAGACTCGTGATTTTAACAACAATGCTTTTGAGTATTAACAGATATAAAGTTAGATTTGTTGTTAAAGATTCTAAACAATAAAAAGATGTGAACTATTTTGTACGATTTTGTGAGTTGACTCGTGATTTTAACGACAATTCTATTGATAGATATAAAGTTAGATTTGTTTTTAAAGATTCTAAACAATAAAAAGATGTGAACTATTTTGATACATATTCACTCATGCTAATAACAAATTTCATATGAATATTAATAGCCATCACAACTATTAAAAAAATTAAATTACATCAAATGAATGTAATTTTTTTAAAAAACAATAACAATAAAAGGCTAACATTGGACAACCTAAAGGGTTTGTTGTTGATGGATAAGAAAAGAAATTGTGTTGGCTTCTTAAATCATTATATAATTTGAAACAAGCACCTAGATAATAGCTTGAAAATTTTGACAAGATTATATTGTTAAATAAATTTAAAATCAATGAAGTTAATAAATATATTTATATGAAAAACATGAACAAAAATCATATTATTGTATGAGTGTTATATATTAATGTTGAACGAAAAACTAAATGTTTGTTTGAGAGTGTGGTTTAGATATTTTTGAAGATGCTTTTCGTTCAAAAATATATAAAAATAATATTTTTTTTATTTTTAAAATTATTTTTGACATCAGCATGTCAAAATAATCTAAAAACATATAAAAAAATTAATTTAAAATAAAAAATAAAAATATTTCAAAAATATTTTCCAAACATATTCCCAAATACCCTCTAAATATCACTATACTTTGCTACATCCTCATTTTCAACATCACAACAAGCTATATTCACCTTAAAGCATGTTATGGAGTAAATCTAATCCAAATTATACCTTAATAACAATGATAGTTTTTCAAAGGAATTTTTTATTTAAAAATATTATAAATACTTTTATTTACTTTTAATACGAGCACCAAGACAATATAAAAATATATAAAAAGTTAAAATTTAATAAAAAAAAACATTTTAATTTTTAAGAAACACGAAATACCGCAAAACCTAACTGCCAGTCATTTGATCACACGTGTTGAATGACCACTCATCATACCCATATCAGTACCTATGTTACACATGTTAAACAACAACATAACCGTCACTCATATACCAATCAAAACATGCCACGTTATTATTGATGTTGTGGACCAGTAGTATATGGCCAATATGTTAATGTCATTTGTTGACATGTCATTGTGCTAGCGTGGCATGATATTTTAATTATTAGTGAAATTTGTTATTACTTTCGAACCTACTGCGATGGAATATCGAGAGAAATAAATTATTTAGTAAATGGATTGGATTATTTGTTAATTAGGGTGGATTTTAAAAGAAATGATATTATTATATTTATTGAAAAAAATAAATTTAATATATTTAGTTTTGATCAAATTAACCAAATTCATCAATATTTTTTTCTAATTTAATTTAAATATTGATTTAAGTTAAAAATGTCTTACCTAAAACTCCTTGAAAGAATTTTTTTTTTAAAAAAGACATTTATCCTTCGAAAAAACACGAACTAAAACATCTAAAAGAAAACTAACCAAAATAAAAAGAAGAAATAGAAATATTGTAATCTATATCTATATATATGTATTTATTTATTTATGTATTATATGTAAAGTGAATAGGAAGCCGGCTCCACGTAGCCATGAGAGTGTGCAAAATAGTATTATAAATACAATTCCTACTTTTCGTCATTCGTGTCCGAAGCCATTTTAGCTAAAGAGACCTCTTTTCCGTTTCTCCAACAAACGGCAATAAAAAGAAAATAAAAAAAGAAGCAGCAAAAATGTCTTCACCAAGCAAACGCAGGGAGATGGATTTGATGAAACTGTAAAATTCTTGTTTCTTTTTTGACAAGTTTTGTTCTTTGTTTAATTGGGTTTGTTCGCTGTTTTTTTTGTATTATCTATTTTTAATTATTTTTTCTGGTTTTTGATTGACTAGGATGATGAGTGATTACAAAGTAGAAATGATCGACGATGGCATGCAAGAGTTTTATGTGGAATTCAATGGACCTAAAGAAAGTAAGTAATCAAAATCTTCTGTGCCCGTTTTTTCTTTTCATTGTTTTATTTCAACCTTTTTTTTTTTTTTACTGTTTTTCTTGGTGGGTTAATTTCTGTTTTTCAGTTGATTATTTATCTATTCCTGATGACCCATGTGGACACTTTGTTTTTTGTATTTGTTCTTAGAGATTGCAGTGGATAAGAAGTTATATGTTTTTTTTTTTTTTTGATGAATTGGGTCCTTTATTTTTCTTTTACTGCGGTTTTGGTTGTTGAAGTTGAGTTTTAAGCAGATATTTTTACTATTGATGCATGCGAAGATACATGTACTGTCAAGTAGAATGTGATTTTAATGAATTGCACTGCTCTTCTTTTATTTTTTTTTCTTATATTAGTTGCAAGTTTGTTGTTTGTTGTTTGTTGATTTTCCTCAGTAAAGGTAAAGTTTAAGTTTCTTTTCAGGTTTTTTAATTATGGATACAGATATTTTATTATTTCTTTTCTTTTTCTTTGCGGGAACATGGCAGGTCTTTATCAAGGAGGTGTGTGGAAGATAAGAGTTGAATTGCCAGATGCTTACCCTTACAAATCTCCATCAATTGGTTTTGTCAACAAGATCTATCACCCAAATGTTGATGAAATGTGAGCTAGTGGATGCTAAATTTGACAGCTTTAGCTCGTTCAAAGTTGGTGTTTGCTTATATGATAGTTACAAACTTTAACGGAAATGTGGGTATGTGTTTGAGTTTCAGGTCTGGTTCGGTGTGTTTGGATGTTATCAACCAAACTTGGAGTCCCATGTTTGGTAAGCCTTTTGCATTGTTGTTATTTATCTATGGACAATTTGTATGCTATATTTGGAGCTTCTGAATCTAATTCATTCATCCATTGATTCTTCAATTTTTTGGAGTAAATGCTCTTATTGTCAGAATTTGACAATTTCCATTTTAATGAAAATCCACAGATCTAGTAAATGTATTTGAAGTATTTCTCCCCCAGCTACTTTTGTATCCAAATGCATCAGATCCGTTAAATGGAGAAGCTGCTGCTTTGATGATGCGTGATCACACTGTTTATGATCAAAGAGTGAAAGGTAGGAACTCTAAACATAGTTTGTGAACTTGAGCATTATTTCCAGTTATCTTATTCCCATCCTGAAAACTGTAGTTTTTTTCCACTTCAAAATGCATGTAGAAATTCATGAATATAAGACTCCGAGACAGGCAATTTATGTTGCATGTCGAGGACAACATTGACCCAGCTCATTTATGCTCATTGGTGATTGAACCTCTTTTGTTGAGGTTTGAGTGATCAGGTTTATTATAGCTTAGTGTTTCAAGTCGGCAGCTACAATTGCTTTATCTAATTTGGTTAAAGCAATTACTCATTGGATTTTCATTAGTCATTGGATGTTCATTTTGGATCTACATCTTTGAAGTCACACTTTCGTCACATGGTTGTTTCCATTGTATCTATAATATCTGACTTAATTTTAGCTTGAGCTTGGAGCATTATTTGTTTCTTCAGGTTTTTGTTTATAAGGAGGATTCATGCCATTTAGATAATTCACTGCAACCATTAAAGATCAAATAGGAAGCAGCAAGATCTGAGACATTGAGATGTACCTTTACTTTCCTCTTTTGTCTTTTGGATGGGATGGTTTGATGCATTGAAAGGACTTGGTATCTACATATCCTTAGGATAGTAATAAGACATCTAGACCAATAAAGTAAACTGGGTCTGCTATTGATTTTGAATTGCTAATTCAGAAATTACTATGTTGAATGAAAACATTTCCTGTGAGAAGGCATGTAATTGCATCCATTTTAATGCTTGAGTGCATGAAGGCAATGGGACGGTGAACCATTTGTGACATGTTAGACAGTTCCACCAGAATTTCCTTACAGTAATTTGTGTGTTGGGTCTGGGAAGACTACAGTATAGTAAGATTTTCTTTATGAGCATGGCTGTGGGAGAGGCAGTCAGTCATTTATTGTCTCTTAACTAGATCCCGAAACCCAAAATCAAATTTGTCTTTTGTAAAATGATTCAGTAACCATGAAATGATATCAAATATGTGAGGATGGCCTCAATCTCCTACACAGGAATTAAAGATTTAAACAATTGGAGCCCCGACAAGAATACATGGCTGCTCAAAGAGTGAGGATAGTTAATCTTGGTTTGATCACCTCGTTGTTTTCAAAATGGCTACTAATTTGTTTTGGAGATTATTTGAGATATTAGAAGTTTGTATAATTAAAAGAAGAAATGAAGAGTAGTTACTGAATGGGGTTCACAAGAATGGACGGAATATGGAAGTCTGATATTGGTTCGTGTTTTGCATGGTGATGGGTCATCAAACGTTAAACAAAGCCAAGCTGGCAATAGTTGTATGCTGTACCTGTACCTTCTCTGAGTGATGCATGCATACTGGTATCAATCTGATTGTTTCTATGAATTATATTATGTTACAAAAAGATTGTCAATCTAACGGTTTATCTATACTTATATTTAACTTCTAACAGTTTATCTACACTTGTCGTCTTGAACTGCCTTGTATTTAACCTCTAAGCTGACATCATTATGCTGTTGCAACTACTCTTATTCTTCATCTATTTGTCTTGTTTCTATATTATTTCCTGAAGTTGTATAACTGTTATTTGAGGCTGTCTTATTTCCAGAATATTGTGAGAAATATGCAAAGCCAGAGGATATAGGGGCAAAAACAGAAGAAAAATCCAGTGATGAAGAGCTGAGTGAAGATGATTACAACTCCGATGATGACCAAGTTGTCGGCAAAGCCGATCCTTGATTAAATGTATGAAAGTCTCCTTATTGTCTGTACCTGTACATGAATTTCTGCTCTTTTAAAATGGACCATTAAAACACTCAATAAAACTCAAGGCTGGTGGAAATTCTTCCCCTTCTCTCTTAATTTGCCATGAATGTTCTGTAAATTATTCAACTCTTGATCAATGTTTCAGATAGTCATTACTGTTGGGAGGGTCTAAATCAGGTTGCTAATCCTTTGCATGTGCTTGAACTTGCCATATTTTCATGGGACTTGCTGGTCTCCGCTCCACTCATGGATGTCTTTTTATAGAGAACTTAGCTGTTGGTGATCGGAGGATAACTCTCGTCTTCTTCTGATAAGCTTGGAGAGTTACACTTGTAAATTTGACTGTAATTTTTATGAGATTTTCTGGGAGATCCTTGGTTGGTATCGATTAACTTAGTTGAATCAAGCTATAAATTCAACTAGTCTAATGACTCATGTTCTTTAATCAATCTTGGTGTGTTTTGTTTTTCCCTGGTGAAATTCCGTAGCTCTTAAAGAGGCTTTCCGAAAATTTCCGTTCTTCGGATGGGGGAAGGATATTCGTTAAAGGATTTAATTATAAAATACTAATTTTTATATATACATAAAATGGATCACAAAGCAACAAGGCCCCTATAGCTCAGTGGTAGAGCGTCAGTCTTGTAAACTGAAGGTCTGTAGTTCGATCCTGCATGGGGGCATGTACAAACTGTTTTCCCTTGGCATTTTTTTTTTATATTTAGCAGAATAATATTTTTTTCAAAAAGATTTGGTGAAATAGTATATTTTAATTTAAACTCTCTAGGTTAAAGAACAAGACACATGTGTTGTCTCTTTCCTTTTTTCTTTAAAAAACCATTTACGTCATCAATTTCTCTCTAAAAAAATCATTAAATACTTCATGTTTTCTTTTAAAACAATCATTATAGTTTCTAAGTATTTTAGATGTTTTTTTTTGTTAAAAATTCATCATTAACTTTGTTGTTGCTATTATTTACCCAATGTTTTCTAGTCTTATAAACAAGGTAAACATGCTAAAATGTTATGAATTTGTGTTTGGTTTAGTTCAAATGAAATAATAGTTTAGATTAAATTTAAGGTTTATGGTAAATTTTATGATTTGTTGAAATAATATTAAATTAATTAAGATTATCATAAATTAAAGATGATTTGATGTAGTTGAACATGAAAAGAAATCAAATAAATTATTTTAATTAATTATGTGCCGTGTTTAATTGATGTTAAGTTGTAATTGGATTTTGTATATTTTTGGAATCAACTAATAATATAATTAACTATGCGTGATGATTTAATGTAATCGAGCATAAATGCAATATTTGCATGGTGAATTACACATCCCATTGAATTGTTCATAAACTCACAATTTGGTATTTTTTTTAGTTATATTAATTTTCTATGAATTGGGGTTTAATTTATTACAATTAAGAATGAAAATATCAATTAGATTTCTTTTGCTTAATTATATTTAATTATTCGTGAACTTGCTTTAATGTTAAAATTTAGGGTTTTGACTGTATTTGATTTGAATTTTGCCAATTAGTGTTAAAATGATGCAAACTTAGTTATCATTATGTTCAATGGACAAGAATTTGATTATTTATTTTCTTACATAATATCTTATAACATATTATGTTTTGTATTATGGTGATACTATTGCTCATGATGTGAACAATAGTATTATATACAACAATGTGAGATATTTATTGTTAAGTGATTTAAGCATGTCATATAAAGAAATGAAAGAAACCATTTGCCATAGACTCAAGTGAAGTTATCACTTAGAGGTGCCAAATTAGTGAGCATCAATATTATCCTTTTATGGATTATGTGTAATGATAATTTTTAAATAATAATTGATTCTTTCATCCAAAGTGCTTTGAATATGATGATATTACATGTGAGCAGTGAATTAAAATATATGTGTGTCTCCTAAATTTATTGGTCTTTCAAATTCAATTAGTATATGTAAAAACAATTTATTATTGAATGATTCATTATAAAAGATATATGATACTTTGTTTAACAATCTATTTGATTATTCTAAACCTAGTGTCAATAAGGATGATGATACACTAGATTTGAATGTGAGAATGAATGATGATGTTAATAACGAAATCATACATTCGATTCCTAAATTTAAAGATGTTTTGTGGTCTAATTTTGTTGTTTATGATAATTGAGCACTTAGTTATAGATAAATGTCATAAGGGTTTGAGTTGAAGGTTGGACAAATATCTAGTAGTGAAAATAATTTGATAATGCAACTAAACGATAACACATTATACATTCACTTGAATATCATTTTTAAAATAGTCCAACTCTATATTTGTTCAATTACAATGTTTGTAAACACTTGAATGAAAATGGTATTTGCACTAGGGCTATCGTTAAAGGTCATAATCATTTGAGATAACAAAACTAAAAGGCTTATAAACATATTTCAACCTTTATAAAAAATAAGTATTATCAACTTGATGCAATTTATATTTCTAATGCTATATGGACTCTATAATAAATATACTTGAAATTACAAATAGACAAGACAATACAAACCGGAAGAAATATAAAAAAAAACAATGAAAATTCAATATAGAATAAAAAGTTGCAGTGACTCATAGTGTTTCTCTTTTTTTTCCTTTACTTTTTTGTCGCTTTTTTTTGTATTCATAATATAATTCTTTCACATTAAGTTGATTTGAAATTAGATTTTATATTTTATTTCAATCGACTTTATATAAGACTCTAAAAATATTAAAAACAAGTTTCAATTTGAGTTGATGCTTGATTTGACAAAATAAAATTTAATTTTATTAGTTTAAATCAATTAATACTTTAAGGACCTAATTTAAAACTTAAACAAATATTCAACCTATTTTTTCCCTAAGAAATAACATTTTTATCTCAATTCGTGATTAGATTTTTAATTGGAATCAATATATTTATTATCATTTATTGATACATATTATTATTAATTATTTTTATTAAGTGCATGTATAAATTCTTTATTAATGTAGTTTACTGTTATAAATATTCTTGATGGTAAAAAATCATTAACACTTGCACCCTTGTTTTCATTAAAAATAAATGCTCCGACACCGCAGCCCCAGGACTCAAACTGGCATATTTGCAAATGCTACTTGCATCGAATGATGCAAAATTCCCCAAGCAGCCCTGTGCTCCTTCACTGATCTTTTTACTTGAGACCTTCACTGACATTCAAACAAATGAAGGTGGTTTGGCAAGCATGGGTGGAGAAGCACCGATAGCCTGTTCTACATTATACGTGATGCTAGTTTGTGTTCTATCCATCCATTTTCTTCAAGGCACAACAGTTGTTAAGCAAATATCAGATAGAGATAAAGGGAAATCGCATAATTTAACCTGGCTAGAAATCTTGTCACAAGTTCCCAACTTTGCATCAGCATGCTTTCAGAACAAAAAATGCCCTAACTTCAGCCACAATTGCAGCCGATATGTTACCATCCCGGTTGACAAACCTACGCAGATCACTAATCAAACAACCTCCAAATACTTCTACACTGAAATAGAATGCCACTCATCCAGCGATGTTCTGTTTGTTCAGCTGATCCAATAACTCTGTGAACTAAATTGTCTTTATATCATAAGTATTAAATTGATATCCATATCCTTATGATCTGGTTGTAATAAAGCAATACAGCCATGAAGGTAATCATAATGTTCACATATGAAAGAGAATTTAGGAAATCATGGAGAAGCTGCAAGCCCATTCAACACTAGGCTAAAATGCATGCTGTGATATCTTTTTTTAAATATACAAGAAACTGAGAAAATAAGGGCATCGTTATAAGAGTTAGAACGGTATAAAGAATCCCTATAAAATGCTTATACCAGTTTTATTTGAGATTTTTGTATAGCTCTAATGTAGATTTTGCTTACAAGGAATATGGTCTTTGCTGAATTCTGAATTTGAAAATCGACAAGAAGCCTGGTGAGTTTGGAAAGCACTGGCCTGGACTTTTGACCACCTACAATTTGCAGTGACGGTATGGTTTCGAAATTTATGGATGTATATTTTAGTTTTGTCCAGTTTTCCTCCTTTCACGAAGGCCAGTTACCTAATTGTTCGTCTTTTGGCTTTTCTTTTCTTTTCTATTTTCTCTATGTTGCAGGCGTATGAAAAGGTATGATAGTGTTTGTCTTGTGTATACGTATGCATGTGTGTGGATAAGGAGCACTGTTGACGCATCAGATGCTTATTCCTGTGTATCAGGGAGCGGAAGTTGTCAGGATGTACAAAACCTTATTAGGGAGTCAAGGTTTCCGAAAGGTAGGAAATAATCCAAACTGATTCTTATGTGATTATCAGCTTTACCATAAAACTGTGCATCCATGAAATTTTACCAGAATTTTATTTTTATTTTTCATATTTCAGGGCATGGATCTTTATTTTAAAAGACATGAAGCTGCTGTGACATGTGAAGATTTTTTTGCTGCCATGCGTGATGCAAATGACACAGATTTTGCTAATTTCTTGCTATGGTATAGACCTACCTTTTATTTTCTTGGAATTACCCTCTGCGTGATACAATTCTTAGAGTAACCAGGGTGAGAGCACTCTGGTGAGCCCATGCTTGCTTTATCTTTTAAGGTTTCAGTTTCTCCTTGGATATCTTGTAACTGCAGTTGCTTTCCAATGTCCTATTTTTTGTTGTTTTGCCAGATTTGGCCAAGCATCAAAATGGTCTTTTCAGATTTTTCATGGTTGGTTGAGCTAGTAGTTATTCATGTGAATTAGTGGTGTTCCTGGATCTATTATAAAGATGCCAGTAGCTGTGGTTCATGTTAGCTAGTAGTTATATTACTCTCGAGATCATTCAACAAGATTCACAAACAAAAAAGCTTATGATGTGAAATGACCCCCTGATGGTTTATTGTGATTTTTATTTCTTGAGATAAAAAAGAAAGGAATTTATACCATGCATCATTTTTATTAATAAGAAGTGAATTTACTGCTGATGCTTCACAGAAAGAGGAGGAATTTGTTTTCTCTGATATACCTGAGCAGCCAGTACCTTCGCTTTTGCGGGGTTTCAGCGCACCAATCCGTCTTGAATCTGATCTCTCTGAGAGTGAACTGTTTTTCCTCCTCGCTCATGACTCAGACGAATTCATCCGGTTTGTCTATCTCTAAGCACTAGTGCCATTTGATTTACATTGAAGTGACTGATGGAAACGTGTGTATATATATATATATATATATATATATATTTGTTTCAGATGGGAGGCTGGACAAGTCTTGTCTAGAAAACTGATGCTCAGCTTAGTCATGGATTTCCAACAAGGGAGACCATTGGCTCTGAACCCGAAGTATGTGGAAGTACTAAGAAGCATACTTAGTGACTCGAACTTGGATAAGGTATGGCGAGTGTCTTTTGTTCATCCTTCCCCTCTTGTTTGCGGGGAGGGAGGAGGTTGAAGATTCATGCACCTGAGTAGATAGAAGATGTATAGCACTAATGAGGCTTAATCTTTTTGTTTATCCAGGAATTTATTGCAAACGCAAAAACACTACCAGGTGAAGGAGAAATAATGGACATGATGGAAGTTGCAGATCCTGATGCTGTTCATGTTGTTCGATCTTTCAGCGAGGAAGCAGCTTGCATCTGAACTGAAATCAGAGTTTTTACGCACAGTATGGCCAGTTACCCTGGGTTTGCTTTTTTTGCACTTCATGCTTCCACTTCTTGATTAATCACTTATGGGTGAATGAATTTGCCATACCTCACAGGTCGAAAACAATAGGAGCTCAGAAGAGAATGTGTTTAACCATCTTAACATGGCTAGGCGTGCTTTAAAAAATCTTTCCCTTGGTCTGTGTTTCTTGGAATCATGGTAATTAAAGTTTTAGATTATATTAACTAATTTAAGTTGTTACACCTATCTTTTCCACCATTTGCAGCATATCTTGCATCACTTGAAGACCAGGAATTAACTGAGCTTGCATTGCATGAGTACAAAACTGCCATAAATATGACCGAGCAATTTGTAGCATTGGAAGACATGGCCCAAAATCCTGGGAAAACTCGTGACGAAGTACTTGCTGCCTTCTACACCAAGTGGAAGGATGAATATTCGTTGAATCTCTTGCTGAGTGCTATTTATTTTTCTTGTTTTTGTTGTGCCTTTTTTCACCAAAGGACAAATATATTTGGAAAACAATGACTTCCATGAGGCTATTATGTCATTGGAAGCCATTGCAAGGGACAGAGCGTTGGAGTAATTTAGTTATTTCTTGATGGATAATCTGTTCTCTCTTTCTGCTAGGTTGTGAATAAATGGTTTGCCCTTCAAGCCATGTCTGATGTTCCCGGTAATGTTGAGAATGTCCGTAAGCTCTTGAATCATCCAGCATTTGATCCGCGCAATCCAAACAAGGTATGCAATCATCAATACCTGTCTATTTTTGTTTGTGTGCCTCACCTTCACGCGTCAATTTCAAAGGTTTGATTGAAATTGAACCCTTTACGTGTGATATGCAGGTATACTCACTCATTGGAGGATTCTGTAGCTCTCCTGTGAATTTCCATGCAAAGGACGGGTCTGGCTAAAAGTTCTTGGGGAGATTTTTGTGCAACTGGACAAATTTAACCCTCAGGTCTGTTTCTATTACATTCTTTGAGTAGGAAGTAAATTGTCATTATCACTATGCACATAGGATTGATCATTTGTATCTGTTTGTTCAATAACCTCCGTGGATTCAGGTGGCCTCCCGCATGGTGTCAGCCTTCTCAAGATGGAAACGCTATGATGAAACCCGTCAAAACCTTGCCAAGGTAAGTATCCGGTGCCATTTTTTTGTGGATTCAGCTGTTTAAAATAACCATCCAAAATCATTGATGTTGCATGAATCAGATTTACCTTTGAGAATTGTTGTTGGCTCGCGTGTTAATTTGTTGCCAAATTGGCACGGTTTAATGCAGGCACAGCTGGAGACGATCGTGTCTGCCAATGGACTGTCTGAGAACGTATTTGAGATCGCCTCGAAAACTTTAGCTGCCTAGATGGCTAAAATTTGCTGGCCGCAGTTGTTTGCCATCGGTGCTTGTGGTAGTGATATAGGAAATAAACGTGAGCTCGACACATTTGCAAGATCACCATTATAAGCGTGCTGTCCTCATTCATGAACTCGAATCTAATCCGAGGAAGACTTGTGAAAGGAAAAGGTATCACGTGGCCAGGCTTACCGGCCAATACATGTTCAACCTTTTACACATCTGCCATTTGCACACGATAAGCTTGCATTAGTGAAAGCCTGTTCTGCACTAATGGGCTGTTTAAAATTCGATCTAAGAGGGATTTAGTCATGATGTATAGAAAATTGTCTTAGAATAACTTTATCGTTAAAAATTTTTGAGCTGTGGAAACTACAAAAATAATAAAAAATGAAATAAAAATAAAATGTTTAAAATGTGTTGTAAACAACATATTTGAGTCGATATTTCTCTGGTGGAATGGTAACAAAATTATGAAAATATTCTCCTCGAGAGGTCTCGTTTCTCATTTATTTTGCTGGATAAGTGGATACCATGAATTATTTTTTGATGGTGATCTGGGAAAATATTTTTGGTCAAATTAAGCTTACTAGATCTTCTTGTCATATTCATATGCCATGGTGTTATACCGCGCCATTCTTGATTGTTGCGCGAGATGAACTACAAGTCTGTAAAAGATAAACACCTTAAACCTCAAAGATCATATAATTTAAAGTTATCTGGTTTATTAACTATAATGGATAGAAAAAGGTGGTGGAGACTCCGAATAATGAGTTGTCTTTCATGTCAATGCATGTAATATTGGTCAATTGACGACATCTTGAAGTAACTACATGGTGATCATGTTTGATATATCCATGCAAAAGATCCCATCATTAAAAAGGTTAATAATTCAGTCTATTTACACTTAGCAAGATGTCAAGCTTAGATGACATAGTCTTGACCTGATTTTAGGTTAACATTCATAGATTTAACTGCGTTGAGTTCTATTATATGTGTACCTAGTAAGATATCAAACCCAATTCCCTTTAATTTAGTTCTATGTTAGTCTAAATGTGTATGAGTATGACAAGTTATCATACCCAATAATATTAAGTTTAGGTACTTATTGAGTTCAAGTGTTTGTTAGTTCTAAGTATCGTACTCATTATCTTGTGTTTCAACTACATGTTGAACATAAATATATATATATGGATTCGTCAATTTGCAGATTCATCATCCTTAGATTTGAATCATTGCAGGTCAAAAAACATATGGAGTTGATAATTTTTTTAGAAATTTTATTGAGTCACAAACATTTGTTTGTTTATTCTTATGATTCTTAATATAAAATATTAAAAGTCAAGAATGAACATCTTGCTACACCATTGGGTGTATGAATATCTTTAAAGGGTTATCATATTTCCTTTAATATTAATATTGTGTATTATATATTTATCTTTCATTAATGCTATTAGATGAACATGACATTTTATCCCCTTCATTTAAGTAACATGATAAAATTTAAAGGCTATATATACTCTATGAACCACCCACGTAAAGGGTTTTTTTTTTTTTTTTTTATCATTTAAGTATTCATACTTTCAAAGCAATTATCATACATAATTAAGAACAAATATTTTTTTCCTTAAAATTTAAAACTTGTTTATTACAATCTTATATTAAAAATTTTAGCTTTATTATAAAATAATCTCTAAATCCCACTCAAAAAATCACTTTGCAAATATTAGGTTATTTATTACTAATTATCAACCTTTTGAACTCCAAAGAAGAAAACGTTAACGTAAACATGTGATCATCCTAGAGATCACTAGTTTGAGTCTCAAGATCTTCAAGACTACTAAAAATTGATAATTCAGATGTATGCAAATTCACCCGGACATACACATTACAAAAAAAAAAAAAAAAAGGAACAACTATCATTCCAAAATATATTGAATTTTAAAACATCTGTAATGGACCCATGAATGATTTTGAATTGAATATTCAACTAGTTCTCTTGGTTCTTAGTCAGCTAGACTCATTATAACTATAACTAAAAGAGCTCAGTGTTTCACTGTAGCTCCTAAGTGAAAATACTGTGGATTTCAACAGTGTCTTTTTTTTCGTTTTTTTTTAACAGTGTTTTTTTTATTTTTTTTTAACAGTGATTTTTTTTTTGTTTTCTATTTTTTTTAACAGTTTTTTTTTTATCATTTTTTTTCTTTTTTTTTAACAATGATTTTTAGGTTTTTTGAACAATTTTTTTTTAATGGTTTTTTGAACCATGATTTTTATGGTTTTTTGAACAATGATTTTTATGGTTTTTTTTAGTATTTTATTATTTTCTATTATTAACATAATAATAATAATAATAATTTAATATTTTTTTCTTGCTCACTCTTTTGTTAATGTTTTTTATATTTTTTTCATCTCGGATAATTTGATAAATTTTTTTTCTTTTAACAGTTATAACAGTGATAATTTTTATTTTCATTTTTTTTTTGATGTTTTGTTGAAATTTTTAGGATTTTTTTAGTCTTTCATTTTTTTTCCTTTCATTATTTACACAAAAAATAATAATAATAATTTAATTATTTTTCTAGCTTACTCATTTGTTGATGTTTTTTAGGTTTTTTCAATGATAATTTGATAATTTTTATTGTTTTTACGGTAATAACAATAATAATTTTTATTTTTATTTTATTTTTTTGTGTGATCTTTTGTTGAAGTTTATATGATTTTTTTAATCTTTCACTTATTTATTTATTCTTTTATAATAATAATAATGATAATGTTTTTTTTCTCAGTATAGTTTGATAATTTTTATTATTTTCAAGTGAAATGATTTTTTTCAGGTAATAATTTTTATTTTTGTTTTATCTTTTATTTTTTTATTTGCTCTTTTGTTAATGTTTTTAAACTTCTTTTAGGAATTCACTGTATATTGTGAGTGAAAACACTGTGGACTTCAATAGTATTTTTTTTTCTTTATTTTATTTATTTATTTATTTATTTATTTGAACAGTGATTTTTAGGTTTTTTGAACAATGCCCTTTTTTATGGTTTTTTGAACACTGATTTTTATGGTTTTTTGAACAGTGATTTTTATGGGTTTTTTAATATTTTATTTTTTTCATTATTAACATAATAATAATAATAATTTAATATTTTTTTTCTTGCTCACTCTTTTGTTAATGTTTTTTAAATTTTTTTCATCTCGGGATAATTTGATAAATTTTTTTTCTTTTAACAGTAATACCAATGATAATTTTCATTTTCATTTTATTTTTTTGTTTGATCTTTTGTTGAAGTTTCTAGGATTTTTTTAGTCTTTCATTTATTTTTGTTTATTTTATTATTAACATAATAATAATAATAATAATAATAATAATAATAATAATAATAATAATAATAATAATAATAATAATAATAATAATAATAATTTAATTATTTCTCTTACTTACTCTTTTGTTAATGTTTTTGAGTATTTTTTTTCAAGATAATTTGATAATTTTAATTGTTTTAATAATAAGAGCAATGATAATTTTAGATTTTAAAACTTTGATTTTGCTATTGTTATAATAGGGTGTGTTGAACTATTTTATTATATTAAATTTCATATATATAAATATTATATTTTAATTTTGATTCAGCAAATCCTATAAAAATTATTTGCTTAGCCTGCAATGTAGAACATATATTTTTTAAAATTTTCAAATTAAATGATTTTTTTGATCTAATAATTTTTATTTTTGTTTTGTCATCTATTATATTTTTTTATTTGCTCTTTCTTTTAGGTTTTTATTGGTTTTTTTTTTATTTTCAAGTTAGATTAATTTTTTTTCCTGATAATTTTGATTTTATTTTTTTATATGGTCTTTTGTTATAGTTATTAGGATTTTTTTTTGTCTTTCATTTATTTCTGGTTTTTTATTCATTATCAACACATTAATAATAATAATAATAATAATAATAATAATAATAAATTTAATTATTTTTCTTACTTACTCTTTTGTTAATATTTTTGAGTGTTTTCTCTCTCAGAATAATTTGATAATTCTAATCGTTTTGGCAGTAATAGCAATAATAATTTTAGATATTAAGACTTTGATTTTGCTATTTTTATAATAGGACGTGGTAATTTGTTTTATTATATTATATTTTATATATATATATATATATATATATATATATATATATATATATATTAAATTTTAATTTTAGACCAACAAATCCTATTAATTTCTTTAATCCCAACAATCATAAAAATTGTTTGTTCAACCCGCAACGTAGTGCGGTCAATTTTTTTAATTTTCAACTGAAATGATTTTTTTTCAAATAATAATTTTTTTTATTATATTTATTATTATTTTTATTTGTTCTTTTGTTAATATTTTTAGACTTCTTTTAATCTTTGATTTACTTTTGTTTTTTTTATTAACGCAATAATAATATTAATATTAAGAATAATAATAATAATAATAATTTGAGTTTTTGTTTTTATTCCTCTCGAGGTAGTTTAATAATTGTTATTGTTTTGACAATAATAGTGATGATAATTTTAGAAGTGAACACTTTGATGTTACTATTGTTATAATAAGGTATTTTGATTTGTTTTATTATATCAAACTTACATATAAAAATATTATATTTTAATCTAAACAATTGTAAAATTTTTTTGCTCCGCCCGCAACGAAGTGCGGGCCTTCAAACTAGTCTATCACTATAAGATTCCATTATCTTCGTAATTTAATAAAAATATCTTTTCAAACATGTTTAAATTAACAATAAATAAATTAATTAACTGATTTGTTTTAATGATTTTGATATTGTAACTCTTAGATTTTTATTACCGATTAAAAATATAAATGTGCCATATTTTAACAGCTAGCATGGTGGATGTAGTGGTTGGCACTACGATACTTACCAAATCAAATGTAAATGCATTAGACAAACACACAATTCCAACCAGATCAAATCTAATAATAATAATTCAAATCTTCTAGCATAGATGTTGAATCCATAGATTTGGAGTCGTTTTGGTGTTGTAAGTAATAGTTTTTTTTTTTAAATATTTTTTATTTAGAAATATATTAAAATAATTTTATTTTATTTTTTTTTAATATCAACCTATCAAAATAACATAAAAAAACTGGAGAAAGAAATAAAAATATTTGTTTTTTTTTTTTAAAGAAAAAAGCTAGGCATTTTGCGTTGAAACAAAGACACAAGAATTGGCCTCTCTATAAAATACAAAGCGATGGTGGTCCATTCTGCATGCACAGGTAGGCATCGAACTAAATGCAGCCAATGAGTGAATTTTTCTTGGCTACGAGTGTAAGCACTAAGATTTTAGGTTTTAATCAAGGTCGAAGAATCAAGCAACCTTTAAAATCTTGGCATTTTCTTCCTGAGCTCCAAGGGGGTTAGATTAGATTAAAATTTTATTTTACATTTTGTTTTCTAATATATTTTTTTGTTTGAAAATATATTAAAATAATATAAATAATTTTAAAATGCTTGTTTTCTAATATATTTAAATATTTTTTTATTTTTTAAAATTTATTTTTTATTTTATAGAATCAAAATAATTCAAAAACACTCAAAAAATAAAATAAAAATATTTTTTTAAAATACAAAAATAAACAAGCATTTTTTTAAGTAAAATTAGCTTAAAATGAATTTACCTGGACCGAGGTATATCCAATCATGGCCTCTGAGCCCAGCAATGACCGAACGTGCTTGGTGGCTTTTCAATTTTTCTTTAAAATCCAAAAATGAAGCCAAATCCAACAAGACTTGGATGTGGATACAGCTTAAAAATGATACTTGAGCCCACCAACCACCCAAACCAAGAAATAAGAGCCCATCGTTTGATTCGGTCCAAGACCATTTTTTTCTCGGGCCTAATATATATATGGTCCGCTAGATTTTTCATTCAAGAGAACAAGTTTACGGGACCTGAGAAAGCCCATGTTTCTAACGAAGACATGACGCTGCCCTTGCCAAAATTAGATTATTAAAATATTTACATGTAATTGAAAATGCTACACCAATCAATCCCTTAATAAACTGCGAGGCGGTGGGCAGGAATCTACCATTTCTGTTTTTGTTCTTTATATTGGCCTATTAGGTTTTGTTCTCAGCCAAAAAACACAAGAACAATCATCTGCTTTCTTTTCATCAGATCATAATAATAATATTAAAAACATCTAGGTAAATATACCTTTCCCTTTTCTCACTTTAATTTCCATTTTATATGCTTATTATTTTTATTAGTTATTGTATTTACTTTTGAAAATTTTCTGTCCATATTTTGAATTATCCATTTATCTATAAGAACCCTGCCAGTGTTTTTGGGTCAAGGGTTTTCGGTTCCTTTTGGTGGGTTCTGGCCATCTGGGTATTTATTACTTCGTCAATCCTCGACTCTTCTAATGGGTTTCTAATAGATTCGTTATAGTAGTTTATAAGGGATTTTTTTTTTTTGTCAGTTTTTAAATGGCTAGATTGATCCTTCCATGCAAAAGTTCCTGTCTTGCAAAGACCAGTCTCTTGGGTTTCATCTCCTCTGCTCCTGTGATTACTCTCATCCTATTTCCTCGTTGATTTTTATATGCATGATTGTTTTTTTATCTGTTGGTGTTAGTAATTTAATGAAAAGTATTGATTGGTTGTTGGGACTCTCCTATGCTGTGTTGCTATAAATCAATTATTAGCACCCAGAAGGAGCATGAAGGTTATTGCTTTCTGTTGCTATTATTTGCACTAGCTTTGTTAATGGTTTTACATCCTTAAAAGGATTTGTTCTATATGATTTCGAGTTTTAGCTTCTTGGGTTGTTACTTTCTCTTTTATTCATCTTTTGAACCTTGTTGGTGATCCTGTAATGGATTTTTTGATGTTTGGTCATGCATCTCTTATCCATTCATTTATATCCTGCAGCTCCGAGCTACCAGTAAACCTCGTTGTTTGCAGAATCCAGTAAGAAATATCTCGAAACACAGAGGATTCATCAGTTCGGAGGTTTGCCCACTTTTTCCACGCGTGACCTTGAAAATTCAATAGGAAGTTTTTCTATGATTATATCGGCTTCAACTCATCCTTGAATTCCGAGTTCTGCCAATTTTCCTAACAAAATTGTTATCTAGGTTACCTTTCGAAGGAAGCACAAGTTTTCATACCCAGCATTGTGTGTAAGTTGTCATTCCTTGGTTTTTTCTTGTCTGTGTAGATACCTCTTGTCAGAGCATTCACACACCATATTCACGCCCATTACACGCCCACTCCTTCATACACCCTGTAAAGTGTCTTGGGAAATTGTGTTTTTTTTGGGTGATTGATTTGGTTTGCTTGGTGTTTGTTCTTGCATGTGTATGACCTTATTTTGCATTCCTTGACATGTTCGCAGAGAGATAAGCAAGACAGAAGGAGGCTAATTTGTGCAGTCGCCACAGAACCATTACCCAAGCAAGTTGACGAATCCAAAATGGACACCCCAAAAGAAATCTTTCTCAAGGATTACAAGTTGCCTGACTACTGCTTTGACTCGGTATGCAAAAACTTGATCGAGTTTGGAATATAGACATCTTGGGCTCTAAATTTCTTTCTTTGGCTTTCACTTATCCTCCTATACTTGTTTCCTCATCTTAGGTGGGTTTGACATTTTTGCTGGGTGAAGAGAAAACAATTGTTAGCTCGAAAATAACTGTTTTACCCAGTGTTGAAGGTAACTACTAAGGCCATCATTTGCTCATAGAATTTGATCCGACACCTGTCGGAAACTTGCAAAATTGTTCTTACAATGGGTACCATAGCAATGGCTAATCAAACTCTAATTGTTGAGCAGGCTCTTCCGCTCCGCTAGTTTTAGATGGAGCAGACCTGAAGCTGCTTTCAGTTAAAGTCAATGGCGAGGAGCTGAAGGTATGTATATTTCACTCTTACAAATGTCAGCTTAGCTTGTGGATTTTTCCACATGACTGTATCGGAAAACTTTTTTGATTTTTTGGTCCTGTAAGGCTACTCCCCTCTTTCTTAAAGGAGGTTCAATAATGTTTTGCCTTTTCCATTTTTTGCATTTTATTAGTCCTGGGATACTGACACCCAATTAGAACACTTTCCATTTTGTGATGTTTGGCACTTTCTTCATTTTCTTTCGTCATCTCTCCCTCTCTCCCTCTCTCTCTGTCTTTTTTCTCTGCTTTCATTTTTTGGGGCGGGAGGGTTTAATAAGATAATTTGGTGATGATTTCACTCCACTTTTTTCGTGCTGTTCTTTTTTTCCAGAATGGAGATTATCATTTGGAATCACGCCATTTAACAATCCTATCACCACCTTCTGGTAAATTTACGTTGGAAATTGTTACTGAGATATATCCCCAGAAGAACACGTCATTGGAGGTGCAACATCTTTACGCTCTTCCTTCTCACAGATGACTCTTGTGACTGTTTGCTCAATTTGAAGTTGCACTATCCTTTTTCTCTTTAGGGACTGTACAAGTCATCTGGGAATTTCTGCACTCAATGTGAAGCAGAGGGTTTCCGCAAAATTACATATTATCAGGTTAATTCATGGGAGAACCATTTAACTTTATTGATTCATACTTCTAAATACCACTTTGAATTATTTTATTTTAATCTGTTCACAGGATCGCCCTGATATAATGTCAAAATACACTGTCCGGATTGAAGCTGATAAGTCTTTGTACCCAGTATTGCTATCTAACGGAAATCTCTTGGAACAAGGAGACCTTGAGGTGAATTTACCTGTTATGTAGAATAGCCTCCACTGTCTACAAAAAAGAAGAAGTTAATAACTATCAAATTGCTTCTTCTCTGGCTCTGTTGCAGGGTGGTAAGCATTTTGTTCTCTGGGAGGATCCCTTCAAGAAACCTTGCTATTTGTTTGCATTGGTTGCGGGACAGCTGGAGAGCAGAGATGATGTATTTGTTACCCGTTCTGGTCGAAATGTGTCGCTAAGAATTTGGACCCCTGCACAAGATGTACCCAAGACAGCACACGCCATGTATTCACTTAAAGCAGCAATGAAATGGGATGAGGATGTTAGTATCTTCCTATCTAACCCATTATTTAAAAATTACCTCAAACCTAACTTCTGGGTTTTAGTGTTAAAGTCTTGCCATTTTATCATGTAACTCTGCAAACAGGTTTTTGGTCTTGAATATGACCTGGATCTCTTTAACATTGTTGCTGTGCCTGATTTTAACATGTAAGTTGCGTTCTTAGTTTCATAAAACGTGCTCATATAATAGCCCTTATCTTGTTTGGTGTATATAATGGTGACAAATAATGTTAGTTTCATGCACTTAAAGACACTCACATGACCTTGTTTCTGATTGATTGTCAGGGGTGCCATGGAGAACAAAAGTTTGAATGTTTGTCATCTAACTTTTCTCGAGTTCATCATCATTTATATTTGTTTATTTTATCTTCTTATTAACACAAAAAACACGTTCTTATCTATCCAGATTGCCTTTTTGCAGATTTTCAATTCCAAGCTCGTTTTGGCATCCCCAGAAACTGCTTCAGATGCAGATTATGCTGCAATTCTCGGGGTTATTGGCCATGAGGTTTGTTATGATATAACAAGAGCGTTTTTTAAAACTTTTTGTATGATTTCGAGGAATGTATTGTTTTGACATGAGATTTTTGTCATGATTCTATCTGCAGTATTTTCACAACTGGACAGGCAACAGGTTTACTTCTAGTCCTCCCAATTTTGATCCTGTCTTTATGCCTTTGTTATTGCATTCTATTTTCATATGCTGTGAAATAAGATTTGTGTTATTGTAACATGTTAGTAGTGGATTTCTTGTTCTGCTGGTCATGGAGATGAATGCATTTTAATTGCCTTTGTTTTATCGTGAACTACTACAGTATCCACTGAAACTTAAATTAAGTGATATCTGAATAAATGCAGAGTGACTTGTCGTGACTGGTTCCAGCTGAGCTTAAAGGAAGGTCTAACTGTATTTCGTGATCAGGTGGAACTCTCTTCTTTCCTATATAATGAGTTGCAATTTCATAGTCACATTACACCTATATTTATTCTTGAAAATCTTACAACATTGCTAGGAGTTTTCATCTGATATGGGAAGCCGCACTGTGAAGAGGATCTCCGATGTTTCAAAGCTTCGGATTTCTCAGTTCCCACAGGTTCTTGTGTTTTTTTTCATGCTTTTTGTAGCGATGACTTGAGCATTCATCTATCAGGTGTTTAAATGACTTGCACAATTATAAGTTGATATATGAGTATGCTTTCTCAATAATTTCACATTGATTCTGATACAAAAGACTATCTGCAAGCACTAACAATGCTATTTTGTAATCATTCAGGATGCGGGTCCTATGGCTCACCCGGTGCGCCCACATTCATATATCAAGGTATGAAATCTTGTTATTTATCAAAAGCCTTTTCTGGCAAACAATCTGCTTGCTTTAAACCTAATTTTTAGTTGTGCACTGTATTCAATGTCAATGCTTTTTTATCTGCAGATGGACAACTTCTACACAGGTTAGTTTCTGCTATGATGACTTATTCAGTAAAAGTTTCATAAAACTCTTATCTTGCAAGTGGTTTGGAATTTGGTTTTCTTTGAACTTTTTTGATATTTGGCTTTCTTTTGCAATGATGTTGGGTTCATTCTGATATGGGAGTTCTGACCACCTACAATTTGCAGTGACGGTATGGTTTGGAAATTTATGGATGTATATTTTAATTTTGTCCAGTTTTCCTCCTTTCACGAAGGCCAGTTACCTAATTGTTTGTGTTTTGTTTTTTCTTTTCTTTTCTTTTTTCTCTTTGTTGCAGGTGTATGAAAAGGTATGATATCGTTTTTGTCTTGTGTATACGTATGCATGTGTGTGGATAAGGAGCACTGTTGATGCATCAGATGCTTATTCCCTTATAACAGGGAGCGGAAGTTGTCAGGATGTACAAAACCTTATTAGGGAGTCAAGGTTTCAGAAAGGTAGAAAATAATCAGAACTTATTCATACGTGATTATCAGCTTTACCATAAAACTGTGCGTCCATGAAAATTTTACCAGAATTTTATTTTTATTTTTCATGTTTCAGGGCATGGATCTTTATTTTAAAAGACATGACGCTCAAGCTGTGACATGTGAAGATTTTTTTGCTGCCATGCGAGATGCAAATGATACAGATTTTGCGAATTTCTTGCTATGGTATAGACCTCCCTTTTATTTTGTTGGAATTACCCTCTGCTTGTTTTATGCTTTGCTTGGAATGTTATAAAATTACAGGTACTCCCAAGCCGGTACACCTCTGGTGAAAGTTAGGTCATCTTATGATGCTGAAGCACATACTTTCACGTTAAAGTTCAGGTATACCTGATAACTTCCTTGCAAGAACCATAATCTTCCTTCCTTTGTCTTGTGGTATGACTGAACCTTGAATCTGGATATTCCAGTCAAGAAGTACCGGCAACGCCAGGGCAACCAGTTAAAGAACCCATGTTCATTCCTGTGGTATTAGGGCTGCTGGACACAAATGGCAAGGACATGCCACTGTCATCGGTGTATCATGATGGAGCATTGAAGTCTATTGCAAGTGACAGGCAACCACCCTACAGTACAATTCTTAGAGTAACCAAGGTGAGAGCACACTGGTGAAACATTGGTTGCTTTATCTTTATATGTTTTAGTTTCTCCTTGGATATCTTGTTAACTGCAGTTTCTTTCCAATGTCCTATTTTTTATTGTTTTGCCAGATTTGGTCAAGCATCAAAATGTTTTTTTCAGATTTTTCATGGTTGGTTGAGCTAGTAGTTATTCATACGAATTAGTGGTGTTTGTGGATCTACTATATAGATGGCAGTAGTTGTGGTTGATGTTAGTTAGTAGTTGTATTTCTCTTGAGAACATTCAGCAAGATGCCCAAACAAAAAAGCTTATAATGTGAAATGACCCACTGATGCTTTATAGTGATTTTTATTTCTTGAGATTAAAAAGAAATGAATTTATACCATGCATCATTTTTATTAATAAGAAGTGAATTTACTGCTGTTGCTTCACAGAAAGAGGAGGAATTTGTTTTCTCTGATATACCTGAGAAGCCAGTACCTTCTTTATTACGGGGTTTCAGCGCACCAATCCGTCTTGAATCTGATCTCTCTGACAGTGAGCTGTTTTTCCTCCTTGCTCATGACTCAGACGAATTCAACCGGTTTGTCTATCTCTAAGCATTTGTGCCATTTGATTTACATTAAAGTGATTGATGGAAACGTGTTTATGTTCCCTTTTATTTTGGTTTCAGATGGGAGGCTGGACAGGTCTTGGCTAGAAAACTGATGCTCAGCTTAGTCAAGGATTTCCAACAAGGGAGACCATTGGCTCTTAACCCAAAGTATGTGCAAGGACTAAGAAGCATACTTAGTGACTCGAACTTGGATAAGGTATGGCCAGTGTTTTTTCCTCATCTTTCCCCACTTCTTTGGGGGGAGGGGGGAGGTAGAAGATTCATGCACCAGAATAGATAGAATTTGTAAAGCTCTAATGAGGCCTAATCTTTTTGTCTGTCCAGGAATTTATTGCAAAGGCATTAACACTACCAGGTGAAGGAGAAATAATGGACATGATGGATGTTGCTGATCCTGACGCTGTTCATGCTGTTCGGTCTTTCATCAGGAAGAAGCTTGCATCTGAACTGAAGTCAGAGTTTTTACGCACAGTATGGCCAGTTACCCTGGGTTTGCTTTTTTTAAACTTCATGTCTCCACTTCTTGATTAATCACTTATGGGTGAATGAATTTGCTGTGTACTTCACAGGTCGAAAACAATAGGAGCTCAGAAGAGTATGTGTTTAACCATCCTAACATGGCTAGGCGCGCTCTAAAAAACCTTTCCCTTGGTCTGTGTGTCTCATCTTGATCTTGTGTTTCTTGGCATCATGGTGTTTAATGTTTCTAGATTATTATAGCTACTAATTTAAGCTGTCACACCTGTCTTTCCCACCGTCTGCAGCATATCTTGCATCACTTGAAGACCAGGAGTTAACTGAGCTTGCATTGCATGAGTACAAAACTGCCACAAATATGACCGAGCAATTTGCAGCTTTGGCAGCCATAGCCCAGAATCCTGGGAAAACTCGTGACGAAGTACTTGCTGACTTCTACACCAAGTGGCAGGATGATTATTTGGTGAATCTCTTGCTGATTTCTATTTATTTTCTTGGTTTTGTTTTTGCCTTTTTTCACCAAGAGAAATATATTTGGAAAACTATGACTTCCATGAGGCTATTATGTCATTGGAAGCCATTGCAAGGGACAGAGTGTTGGAGTAATTTAGTTATTTCTTGTTGGATAATCTGTTCTCTCTTTCTGCTAGGTTGTGAATAAATGGTTTGCCCTTCAAGCCATGTCTGATGTTCCCGGTAATGTTGAGAATGTCCGTAAGCTCTTGAATCATCCAGCATTTGATCTGCGCAATCCAAACAAGGTATGCAATCATCAATTCCTGTCTAGGTTGGTTTGTGAGCCTCACCTTCATGCGTCAAAATTGAACCTTTTATGTGTGATATGCAGGTATACTCACTCATTGGGGGATTCTGTAGCTCTCCACTGAATTTCCATGCAAAGGACGGGTCTGGCTACAAGTTCTTGGGGGAGATTGTTGTGCAACTGGACAAAATTAACCCTCAGGTCTGTTTCTATTACATCCATCGAGTAGGAAGTAAATTGTCATTATCACTTTGCACATGGGATTGATCATTTGTATCTGTTTGCTCAATAACCTCGGTGGATTCAGGTGGCCTCCCGCATGGTGTCAGCCTTCTCAAGATGGAAACGCTATGATGAAACCCGTCAAAACCTTGCCAAGGTAAGTGTCTGGTGCCATTTTTTTTCTGTGGATTGAGCTGTTTAGAATAAGCATCCAAAAGCGTTGATGTTGCATAAATCAGATTTACCTTTGAGATTTGTTGTTGGCTCGCGTGATAATTTGTTGCCAAATTGGCACGGTTTAATGCAGGCACAGCTGGAGATGATCGTGTCTGCCAATGGACTGTCAGAGAATGTATATGAGATCGCCTCGAAAAGTTTAGCTGCCTAGATGGCTAAAATTTGCAGGTCGCAGTTGTTTGCCATCGGTGCTTGCGTAGTAATATAGGAAATAAACGTGTGCATGGCACATTTGCAAGATCACCATCATGAGCGTGCTGTCCTCATTATGTATTTGTATGGAATGGGAGACAGGTTTCTGTAACAAGCATCTTGACATTAAGTATTTCGCAAAATAACACCCTACTGAATGCTTTTTTCTCCTTGGTTTGGTGAATTGAATGCCACGCTAAATTTCTGAAGCACTAGATCTTTTTTTGATAAGTCATATTGCCTACGGGATAAGTGGGTTCCATGATCTTTTTTTTGGTGATCCGTGAAGTATTTTTTGTCAAATTAAGGTTACAAGATCTTCTTGTCATATTCATATGCCATGATGTTCAAAAATAAAATATAAAAATATTTTTTTGATATATATTTAAAACAAAAATATTTGAAATGCAACTGGTTTTAAAATAATAATAATAATAATAATAATAATAATAATAATAAATGAATTCGACAAATTATATGTCAATACAATGGTTGCGATTAATTTACCATGAATTATTGAGATTCCTACTTGGGCACATGCAAATCGCCGGTCCTTCATGTGTGAACCGTTTAGCTTGCCATTTAAGGGTTGGAAACATGATCATTTGTACCATGTAATGTAATTTTATAGAATTGAATTAATTTCCTGGCAAAATTGATGGTGTCTTTAGCCATATCTTTAATTCTATAAAAGACGATGAAATAAATAAATTACAAAACTCATTTTTTAATCACTTTAATATTAAAAAAATAAAGAAAAAAGTAATAACAAAAATTCAAAAAAAAAAAATACATCAATTATTATTGTAATCCTTACATACTTTTTGCTATTAATCTATAATGATAATAATCAGGTCTCGCTGGTTACTCCACCTGATCATAGACCTTTGTGTTGGTGATCTGTGACCTCTTTAGAAATTCTTCGAAAGCCACAGGGGTTTGTAATTAATAATAATTTTAATATTTTTCACACCAAGATTAAGGAATTAAGATAATTTAATCGGTGGAGCATTTATCTCACTAATTATACTAACCCCATCATCATCTTCTGTATCGAAAATTCGATTAGTTTTGGGGGACAAGTAGGGTAAAAGAAATCTGGAGCGGAATTCTCAGCGCGCCCAAATACATTTACATAAAAAAAAAAAAAAAAAAAAAAAAAGAAGAAGAAGAAGAAGAAGAAGAAAAACAGCGAGGATGGGACACTACATGAACAAGTTACCTTCTTTTGACGGAATGGGTTGACAAATGGATGAAATAATTGGAAAACGGCAATCTCTGGTTTGATGAAGTGTAGGTTTGTTTTTGTGCCCTGAAAATATTTGAATATATATGTTCAATTAATTTTATTTATTTATTTTGATATTAAAAATTATTTCAAAAAAAAAAAACATTGTTTTTAATATATTTTAAAAAAAAACTTTATAATACAAGTATTATATAACACTTGTAATGACTCTTGACATTGATCATCAGATCTTATGTATGGCGCAGCAAGGTATCACGGCATGCCCTAATTTGTTAGGATTGAACTAGTGTAGATTCGTAATTTAATTCTCCTTAAAACTTTTTTTTTCTTGTATCAGACTTTTCTAAACCATGATCACTTCATCACTTTTTAACTTGATGAAGCACGTTTACAAAAAAGACAAGCGTGAATGTTATTGCTCTCTGTTGCTATTATTTGCACTAGCTTTGTTAATGGTTTTACATCCTTAAAAGGATTTGTTCTATATGATTTCGAGTTTTAGCTTCTTGGGTTGTTACTTTCTCTTTTATTCATCTTTTGAACCTTGTTGGTGATCATGTAATAGATTTTTTGATGTTTGTTCATGCATCTCTTAATCCATTCATTTATATCCTGCATCTCCGAGCTACCAGTAAACCTCGTTGCTTGCAGAATCCAGTAAGAAATATCTCGAAACACAGAGGATTCATCAGTTCGGAGGTTTGCCCACTTTTTCCACGCGTGACCTTGAAAATTCAATAGGAGGTTTTTCTATGATTATATTGGCTTCAACTCATCCTTGTATTCCAAGTTCTGCCAATTTTCCTAACAAAATTGTTATCTAGGTTACCTTTCGAAGGAAGCACAAGTTTTCATACCCAGCATTGTATGTAAGTTGTCATTCCTTGGTTTCTTCTTGTCCGTCTAGATACCACTTGTCAGAGCATTCACACACCATATTCACGCCCACTACACGCCCACTCCTTCATACACCCTGTAAAGTGTCTTGGGAAATTGTGTGTTTTTTCGGTGATTGATTTGTTTTGCTTGGTGTTTGTTCTTGCATGTATATGACCTTATTGTGCATTCCTTGACATGTTTGCAGAGAGATAAGCAAGACAGAAGGAGGCTAATTTGTGCAGTCGCCACAGAACCATTACCCAAGCAAGTTGAAGAATCCAAAATGGACACCCCAAAAGAAATCTTTCTCAAGGATTACAAGTTGCCTGACTACTGCTTTGACTCGGTATGCAAAAACTTGATCGAGTTTGGAATATAGACATCCTGGACTCTAAATTTCTTTCTTTGGCTTTCACTTATCCTCCTATACTTGTATCCTTATCTTAGGTGGGTTTGACATTTTTGCTGGGTGAAGAGAAAACAATTGTTAGCTCGAAAATAACTGTTTTACCCAGAGTTGAAGGTAACTATTAAGGCCATTCTTTGCTCATAGAATTGGATCAGGCACCTGTCGGAAACTTGCAAAAGTTATTCCTACAATGGCAGTTCATACCATAGCAATGGCTAATCGAACTCTAATTGTCGAGCAGGCTCTTCCGCTCCGCTAGTTTTGGATGGAGCAGACCTGAAGGTGCTTTCAGTTAAAGTCAATGGCGAGGAGCTGAAGGTATGTATATTTCACTCTTACAAATGTCGGCTTAGCTTGTGGATTTTTCCACATGACTGTATTGAAAAACTTTTTTGATTTTTTGATCCTGTTAGGCTACTACCCTCTTTCCTAAAGGAGGTTCGATAATGTTTTCCCTTTTCCATTTTTTTCATTTTATTAATCCTGGGATACTGACACCCAATTAGAACACTTTCCATTTTGTGATGTTTGGCACTTTCTTCATTTTCTTTCGTCATCTCTCCCTCCCTCTCCCTCTCTCTCTGTCTTTTTTCTCTGCTTTCATTTTTTGGGGCGGGAGGGTTTAATAAGATAATTTGGTGATGATTTCACTCCACTTTTTTCGTGCTGTTCTTTTTTTCCAGAATGGAGATTATCATTTGGAATCACGCCATTTAACAATCCTATCACCACCTTCTGGTAAATTTACGTTGGAAATTGTTACTGAGATATATCCCCAGAAGAACACGTCATTGGAGGTGCAACATCTTTACGCTCTTCCTTCTCACAGATGACTCTTGTGACTGTTTGCTCAATTTGAAGTTGCACTATCCTCTTTCTCTTTAGGGACTGTACAAGTCATCTGGGAATTTCTGCACTCAATGTGAAGCAGAGGGTTTCCGCAAAATTACATATTATCAGGTTAATTCATGGGAGAACCATTTAACTTTATTGATTCATACTTCTAAATACCACTTTGAATTATTTTATTTTAATCTGTTCACAGGATCGCCCTGATATAATGTCAAAATACACTGTCCGGATTGAAGCTGATAAGTCTTTGTACCCAGTATTGCTATCTAACGGAAATCTCTTGGAACAAGGAGACCTTGAGGTGAATTTACCTGTTATGTAGAATAGCCTCCACTGTCTACAAAAAAAAATAAGTTAATAACTATCAAATTGCTTCTTCTCTGGCTCTGTTGCAGGGTGGTAAGCATTTTGTTCTCTGGGAGGATCCCTTCAAGAAACCTTGCTATTTGTTTGCATTGGTTGCGGGACAGCTGGAGAGCAGAGATGATGTATTTGTTACCCGTTCTGGTCGAAATGTGTCGCTAAGAATTTGGACCCCTGCACAAGATGTACCCAAGACAGCACACGCCATGTATTCACTTAAAGCAGCAATGAAATGGGATGAGGATGTTAGTATCTTCCTATCTAACCCATTATTTAATAATTACCTCAAACCTAACTTCTGGGTTTTAGTGTTAAAGTCTTGCCATTTTATCATGTAACTCTGCAAACAGGTTTTTGGTCTTGAATATGACCTGGATCTCTTTAACATTGTTGCTGTCCCCGATTTTGACATGTAAGTTGCGTTCGTAGTTTCATAAAACGTGCTCATATAATAGCCCTTATCTTGTTTGATGGATATAATGGTGACAAATAATGTTAGTTTCATGCACTTAAGACACTCACATGACCTTGTTTCTGATTGATTGTCAGGGGAGCCATGGAGAACAAAAGTTTGAATGTTTGTCATCTAACTTTTCTCAAGTTCATCATCATTTATATTTGTTTATTTTATCTTCTTATTAACACCACAAACAAATTGATCTTCTTATCTATCTGGATTGCCTTTTGGCAGATTTTCAATTCCAATTATGTTTTGGCATCCCCTGAAACTGCTATTGATGAAGATTATGCTCAAATTTACAGGGTTATTGGCCATGAGGTTGGTTGTGATATAACAGAAGGATCATCTTTCAAAAACTTTTTGTATGATTCGGAGGAATGTGTTGTTTTGACCTGAGTTTTTTTGTCTTGTTTCTATATGCAGTATTTTCACAACTGGACAGGCAACAGGTTGGCTTATAGTCCTCCCAATTTTGATCCTGTCTTTATGCCATTGTTATTCCATTCTATTTTCATATGCAGTGAAATAAGATTTGTGTTGTTGCATCATGTTAGTAGTGGATTTCTTGTACTACTGGTCATGGAGATGAATGCATTTTAATTGCTTTTGTTTTATCGTGAACTACTACAGTATCCACTGAAACTTAAATTAAGTGATATCTGACTAAATGCAGAGTGACTTGTCGTGACTGGTTTCAGCTGAGCTTAAAGGAAGGTCTAACTGTATTTCGTGATCAGGTGGAACTCTCTTCTTTCCTATATAATGAGTTGCAATTTCATAGTCACATTACACGTATATTTATTCTTGAAAATCTTACAACATTGCTAGGAGTTTTCATCTGATATGGGAAGCCGCACTGTGAAGAGGATCTCCGATGTTTCAAGGCTTCGGATTTCTCAGTTCCCACAGGTTCTTTTGTGCCTTTTTTCATGTTTTTTGTAGCAATGACTTAAGCGTTAATCTATCAGGTGTTTAAATTACTTGCACAATTATAAGTTGATGCATGAGTATGCTTTCTCAATAATTTCACATGGATTCTGATACAACAGACTATCTGCAAGCACTAACAAAGCTATTTTGTAATCGTTCAGGATGCCGGTCCTATGGCTCACCCAGTGCGCCCAAATTCATATATCAAGGTATCAAATCTTGTTATATCAAAGGCCTTTTCTGGCAAACTATATGCTTGCTTTAAATCTAATATTTAGTTGTGCACTGCATTCAATGTCACTGCTTTTTTATCGGCAGATGGACAACTTCTACACAGGTTAGTTTCTGCTCTGTATGACTTATTCAGTCAAAGCTTCATCAAACACTTGTCTTTCAAGTGGTTTGGAATTTGGTTTTCTTTGAACTTTTTTGATATGTGGCTTTCTTTTGCAATGATGTTGGGTTCATTCTGATATGGGACTTCTGACCACCTACAATTTGCAGTGACGGTATGGTTTGGAAATTTATGGATGTATATTTTAATCTTTGTCCAGTTTTCCTCCTTTCACGAAGGCCAGCTACCTTATTGTCTGTCTTTTGTTTTTTCTTTTCTTTTCTTTTTTCTCTTTGTTGCAGGTGTATGAAAAGGTATGATATCGTTTTTGTCTTGTGTATACGTATGCATGTGTGTGGATAAGGAGCACTGTTGATGCATCAGATGCTTATTCCCTTATAACAGGGAGCGGAAGTTGTCAGGATGTACAAAACCTTATTAGGGAGTCAAGGTTTCAGAAAGGTAGAAAATAATCAGAACTTATTCATACGTGAATATCAGCTTTACCATAAAACTGTGCGTCCATGAAAATTTTACCAGAATTTTATTTTTATTTTTCATATTTCAGGGCATGGATCTTTATTTTAAAAGACATGACGCTCAAGCTGTGACATGTGAAGATTTTTTTGCTGCAATGCGAGATGCAAATGATACAGATTTTGCGAATTTCTTGCTATGGTATAGACCTCCCTTTTATTTTGTTGGAATTACCCTCTGCTTGTTTTATGCTTTGCTTGGAATGTTATAAAATTACAGGTACTCCCAAGCAGGTACACCTCTGGTGAAAGTTAGGTCATCTTATGATGCTGAAGCTCATACTTTCACGTTAAAGTTCAGGTATACATGATAACTTCCTTGCAAGAGCCATAATCTTCCTTCCTTTGTCTTGTGGTATGACTGAACCTTGAATCTGGATATTCCACAGTCAAGAAGTACCGGCAACGCCAGGGCAAAAAGTTAAAGAACCCATGTTCATTCCTGTGGTATTAGGGCTGCTGGACACAAATGGCAAGGACATGCCACTGTCATCGGTGTATCATGATGGAGCATTGAAGTCTATTGCAAGTGACAGTCAACCACCCTACAGTACAATTCTTAGAGTAACCAAGGTGAGAGCACACTGGTGAAACCATGCTTGCTTGCACAAAATGGTTTTTTCAGATTTCTCAAGGTTGGTTGAGCTAGTAGTTATTCATACAAATTAGTGGTGCTTGTGGATCTATTATATAGATGGCAGTAGCTGCGGTTGATGTTAGGTAGTAGTTGTATTTCTCTTGAGAACATTCAGCAAGATGCACAAACAAAAAAGCTTATAATGTGAAATGACCCCCACTGAAGCTTTATTGTGATTTTTATTTCTTGAGATTAAAAAGAAAGGAATTTATACCATGCATCATTTTTTGTCAAGAAGTGAATTTACTGCTGATGCTTCACAGAAAGAGGAGGAATTTGTTTTCTCTGATATACCTGAGAAGCCAGTACCTTCTTTATTGCGGGGTTTCAGTGCACCAATCCATCTTGAATCTGATCTCTCTGACAGTGAACTGTTTTTCCTCCTTGCTCATGACTCAGACGAATTCAATCGGTTTGTCTATCTCTAAGCATTCATTTTTTTTACATTAAAGTGAGTGATGGAAACATGTTTATATTCCCTTTTATTTTGGTTTCAGATGGGAGGCTGGACAGGTCTTGGCTAGAAAACTGATGCTCAGCTTAGTCATGGATTTCCAACAACGGAGACCATTGGCTCTGAACCCAAAGTATGTGCAAGGACTAAGAAGCTTACTTAGTGAGTCAAATTTGGATAAGGTATGGCCAGTGTTTTTTTCTCATCCTTCCCCACTTGTTTGGGGGGAGGGAGGAGGTAGAAGATTCATGCACCAAAATAGATAGAATTTGTAAAGCTCTAATGAGGCTTAATCTTGTTGTTTATCCAGGAATTTATTGCAAAGGCATTAACACTACCAGGTGAAGGAGAAATAATGGACATGATGGATGTTGCTGATCCTGACGCTGTTCATGCTGTTCGGTCTTTCATCAGGAAGAAGCTTGCATCTGAACTGAAATCAGAGTTTTTACGCACAGTATGGCCAGTTGCCCTGGGTTTGCTTTTTTTAAACTTCATGTCTCCACTTCTTGATTAATCACTTATGGGTGAATGAATTTGCTGTACTTCACAGGTCGAAAACAATAGGAGCTCAGAAGAGTATGTGTTTAACCATCCTAACATGGCTAGGCGCGCTCTAAAAAACCTTTCCCTTGGTCTGTGTGTCTCGTCTTGGTCTGGTGTTTCTTGGCATCACGGTGTTTAATGTTTCTAGATTATTATAGTTACTAATTTAAGCTGTCACACCTGTCTTTTCCACCATCTGCAGCATATCTTGCATCACTTGAAGACCAGGAGTTAACTGAGCTTGCATTGCATGAGTACAAAACTGCCACAAATATGACCGAGCAATTTGCAGCTTTGGCAGCCATAGCCCAGAATCCTGGGAAAACTCGTGACAAAGTACTTGCTGACTTCTACACCAAGTGGCAGGATGATTATTTGGTGAATCTCTTGCTGAGTGCTATTTATTTTCTTGTTTTTGTTTTTGCCTTTTTCACCAAGAGAAGTATATTTGGAAAACAATGACTTCCATGAGGCTATTATGTCATTGGAAGCCATTGCAAGGGACAGAGCGTTGGAGTAATTTAGTTATTTCTATTTGGATAATCTGTTCTCTCTTTCTGCTAGGTTGTGAATAAATGGTTTGCCCTTCAAGCCATGTCTGATGTTCCCGGTAATGTTGAGAATGTCCGTAAGCTCTTGAATCATCCAGCATTTGATCTGCGCAATCCAAACAAGGTATGCAATCATCAATACCTGTCTATGTTTGTTTGTGTGCCTCACCTTCACGCGTCAATTTCAGAGGTTTGATTGAAATTGAACCCTTTATGTGTGATATGCAGGTATCCTCACTCATTGGGGGATTCCGTGGCTCTCCTGTGAATTTCCATGCAAAGGACGGGTCTGGCTACAAGTTCTTGGGGGAGATTGTTGTGCAACTGGACAAAATTAACCCTCAGGTCTGTTTCTATCACATCCATTGAGTAGGAAGTAAATTGTCATTATCACTGTGCACATAGGATTGATCATTTGTATCTGTTTGTTCAATAACCTCGGTGGATTCAGGTGGCCTCCCGCATGGTGTCAGCCTTCTCAAGATGGAAACGCTATGATGAAACCCGTCAAAACCTTGCCAAGGTAAGTATCTGGTGCCATTTTTTTTCTCTGTGGATTCAGCTGTTTAGAATAAGCATCCAAAAGCGTTGATGTTGCATAAATCAGATTTACCTTTGAGAATTGTTGTTGGCTCGCATTTTAAGTTGTTGCCAAATTGGCACGGTTTAATGCAGGCACAGCTGGAGACGATCGTGTCTGCCAATGGACTGTCAGAGAATGTATTTGAGATCGCCTCGAAAAGTTTAGCTGCCTAGATGGCTAAAATTTGCAGGCCGCAGTTGTTTGCCATCGGTGCTTGCGTAGTAATATAGGAAATAAACGTGTGATTGGCACATTTGCAAGATCACCATTATAAGCGTGCTGTCCTCGTGTATGGAATGGGAGACAGGTTTCTGTAACAAGCATCTTGACTTTTAAGTATTTCGCAAAATAACACCCTACTGAATGCTTTTTTCTTCCTGGTTTGGTGAATTGAATGCCACGCTAAATTTGTGAAGCACTAGCATATATCTAGCTAGGGATAAGTCATATTGCCTACGGGATAAGTGGGTTCCATGATCTTATTTTTGGTGATCCGTGAAGTATTTTTTGTCAAATTAAGATTACAAGATCTTCTTGTCATATTCAGATGCCATGATGTTCAAAAATAAAATATAATAATATTTTTTTGATATATATTTAAATGAAAAATATTTTAAAAGAAACTGGTTTTAAAATAATAATAATAATAATAATAATAATAATAATAATAATAATAATAATAATAATAATAATAATAATAAATGAATTCGACAAATTATATGTCAATACAATGGTTACGATTAATTTACCATGAATTATTGAGATTCCTGCTTGGGCACATGCAAATGGCGGGGTCCTTTGACATGTGTGAACCGTTTAACCTGCCATTTAAGGGTTGAAAACCTGATCATTTGTGCCATGTATTGTAATTTTATAGAATTGAATTAATTTCCTTGCAAAATTGATGATGTCTTGCTGCTTACTCCACCTGCTCATAGACCTTTGTGTGGTGATCTGTGATCGCGTTAGAAATTCTTCGAAAGCCACAGGGGTTTGTAATTGATAATAATCTTGATATTTTTCACATCATGATTAAGGAATTATGATAATTTAATCGGTGGAACATTTATCTCACTAATTATACCAACCCCACCACCATCTTCTGTATCGAAAATTGGATTAGTTTTGGGGGACAAGTAGGGTAAAAGTAATCTGGAGCGGAATTCTCAACGCGCACAAATACATCTACATATTAAAAAAAAAAACAGAGAGGATGGGACACTACATGAACAAGTTACCTTCTTTTGACCAAATGGGTTGACAAATGGATGCAATAATTGGAAAACGGCAATCTCTGGTTTGATAAAGTGTAGCTTTGTTTTTGTGCTCTGAAAATATTTGAATATATATTTTCAATTAATTTTTTTTAGATATTTTGATATTAAAATTTATTTCAAAAAATATTTTTTTAATATATTTAAAAAAAACTGTAAAATACAAGCATTATATAACACTTGCAATGACTCTTGACATTGATCATCAGATCTTATGTATGGCGCAGCATGGTATCGTGGCATGCCCTAATTTGTTAGGATTGAACTAGTGTAGATTCGTAATTTAATTCTCCTTGAAACTTTTTTTTTTTCCTTGTATCAGACTTTTCTAAACCATGATCACTTCATCACTTTTTAACTTGATTAAGCAATCACATTTACAAAAAAGCCTGGCTACTAGAGGCTTTAAATTGTGTTACCTTTTAGATGCACCAATCATTTCGCTCCCCTTGAAGGCACCACTTGGATAAAGATCATGGAGAAGGCGTTCCTTGCGTGTAAAACCCTAATAATCTAGGGCTTTAACGTGTGAAATATCCACGAGAGTCCTGCATATTCTAGTGTACCTGTAAATTTTACGGGTGTTTGGTATTGTATTTTAAAAATAATATATTTATTTTTTAAAATTAATTTCATTTAGTGATATTAAAAATATTTTAAAAAAATTAAAAAAATAACTTCAACCAACCCTATTTATGAAGGAGGAGGGAAACAGTTACAAATAGCAAACAATAAAATATCTAGCACATTGATTTTCTTTATTATTTTTAAAACCTGACAGGGTAACAATAAAGTATAACAAGAGAAGTTGGGGCACATGTGTAATTAGAAAACTTTAAGAATGGGATTGTACGGTCCTACAGGGGTGGGGCCTGGCACCTTCACTGCATATAGATATTGATCAACTGTAGTGAATGTGATTAGGTGTGTGTCGGACGGGTTAAAATGAATAAAATGTCACGTGTCCCTCTCCGGCCTAACCCTATCGCTTTTATTTCCAATATAATTTTTTTTATGCGATCAAATTTTATTTTTTAAAAATTATATTTTATAAATATAGATTAACAAATAAAATTCTGAATGCTCTTAATTTTTATTATTTTAATTCAAATTTAAAATCTATTATACAGAACATAAATCCTCTACAATCATATATTTTTAACTCAACCAGAAAATTATAATTACAAAAACACTTTCAAACAACCTCGAAGTGACAAGACACACACACAATGTTTTTAACACAATTAAATTGTCTTTTCAGTATATAAAAAGAAATGATAATATTTAAAACATTAATTCCTCTAGTGTTTTGTTAATCAATTTTATTTTTAATATAATTTTTTAAAACAAAATATAATAATCCGACAAGCATCATCAATGCACCGATATTCCAGACGTTACCGTGTATATGATATCTTGGCTGTTCTAATTAAAAAAGATAATCAGAATAAAAACATTGTCGGGTGGGGGTGAGGGAGAGCAGCCGTGCAAGTTATTAGTTTGAAGAGAGAGAGAGAGAGAGGGAGGGAGAGAAGCGAGGTAGAGGGGGAGAATTTTGGAAGATGGGACCGAAGGTGCGCACGAAAGGTATCTAGAAGTTGATGGCCACACGTGCACTCACTTTGACAATTATTCATTTAAAACAAATCCTTTCTCGGTGATAAGACCATAATTAAAATCCACATTCTGAGATTATTATTAAATAACGAAAACACTTTTTTTTTTTTTTTTACAGCCCAGGTCAATCATGAAACAGTGTCTATAATTTCATTTGACCAACCTGCCCCCACTTCTCGCTAACAATTACAGTCCTTTCAAGGTTTTGTCCATTTTCCATATTGCTACCATGGGTGTTGTCCGGTTGGGTGGTTGAACCACTTTTTTGTTAATTTTTGTTTTTTTTCTTTCATATGATTTCGATGGATTGATGCCAAATATTAACTTTTAAAAATAAAAAATATATTTATAAATAAAAAACAGCCTCTAACACTCTCCAAGCTGGAACATGGAAATCAAGATGCGCGGTAAAATATCGAAAGCCGGAGACGGAAAGAAAACATTGAAGAAAATTGAAGCGGGTCACAAGGATAAAAGGGTAAATGACAGCTAATAAAAGGGGCAATACAAAAATCATAAAAAAAGAGAAGAAAGTAGTGTAAAGTCCGAGTCGTCGTCGATAATTACAGAGAGAGAGAGAGAGGGAAATTAATTTAAGTCATTGCCGTGTTTGACCTCAAAACCGTTACACAAATCACAAAATTACTTATCACGGGCTCTCTCTCTCTCTCTCTCACCATAAAGAATAACGGAGAGAGAGGTTTCTTGGTTTGAGAAAATTCCTTAACCAAAAGAGAAGAATACTACAAATGGTGATTTGAGAATACATACAGAAGATTGAGAGAAAAGAAAAGAAGCAGAGATGAGAGGGTTCAATGGAGAGGCGAGAGCTCTAGAGACTATAAACGCTGCTGCTACTGCGATCGCATCTGCTGAGAATCGTGTGTCTCAAGCTACGGTTCAGGTAGTTATTATTATTTTTCTAATTTTCATTGCTTTGTTTGATCGTCTTGTTATGAATAATCTTATGCGTGAAGATTAGCGAGATTATGAGCTTCAACTAAGATCAAGCGATGATTCACATGATTCTGAAGTTTCTCCGAGCAAAATTAAAGCAGATTTTGCTATCAACATCAGTGAAATGGTCATAAAGTGCTTTAATTTTGCTATCAAAATCAGTGAAATGGTCTCGAAGTATGAAAAATAAACCTCTTTTTTGTGCCTTTTGATGTATAATTTTTCGTTTTTCACGAAGGTTGACTTTTGTTTCGATAAAGTATGTTGCTTTAGATTTTTTTTTTTCTTAGTTTAGTTTTGGTGAGCAATAAATTTTTTATTATTTACATAGAGAAAAGTTCATTTTTTGTTAAATTCTGGCGTATATATCATATGATCTAGAGGAGTGACTGAGAAGAAATTGTGTGCTTATTTTTAGTTTAAACCTTTTTTTTCTACCTCTTTTAATGTCACATAGACTTGGGATAAATCATAGATTAAGAGTTGAGATTTCTTGCTACTGGAAGGATTTGTGGTTTCATGCTCGAATGAAGAGGGGGTCTGTTGATAGAGTTATTGTGACACTCGGCAAATGAGATTTGAATCAAGCTAGATGTTGATCGCTAGTTTTGATTTTATCCGAGTCTTGCTCAACATGATTGAGTTTGTCTCATTTTCTTTTATGCCTAAGCTGCTACTTGATAGAGGAATTCTTGATGATTCTTTCCGGGTGCATTCTGTGTTTTATTATACCATTACCCATGATCTCTGTCTCTCTCTCTCTCTCTCTTCTTGATGGGTAGTAGTCAATAAGATTTGTAAGTGCAGGCGCAATGGGCTCTGCTTATTACAGTAGTACCGACAACGGACTGAATAGGATATATACGCTATTTTTTTCTCTGCCGTGATTTATTGTATGTGAATCTGTCAAGAGTAAATATAAGGTCTTGTTTTGATTAAATCCATAAAGCTTCTCAGTGTGTGTTAAAACAACTGCTATAGTGAAACTCATTTTATTGGTTTCCTTCACGGGTCTTCCTGCATGAGAGTTTCTTCCAATCTTTCATCATGAGAAAAAAAAGATTCAATCAATGTTTTAATACTAGTTTCTGTGGACAGAAGAGAAGATGGGGGAGCTGCTGGAGTATATATCTGTGTTTTGGATATCAGAGACACAAAAAACAAATTGGTCATGCAGTCCTTTTTCCTGAACCATCAGCTCCTGGAAATGGTGCTCCTGCTTCTGAAAATCCAACCCAAGCACCAGTAGTCACACTTCCCTTCGCTGCACCTCCCTCGTCCCCTGTCTCTTTCTTTCAATCAGAACCTCCTTCTGTTACTCAATCACCGGCAGGTTTAGTGCCCCTCACCTCAATTTCTGCCAGCATGTACTCTCCCAGTGGACCTGCATCTATTTTTGCTGCTGGTCCTTATGCCCACGAAACCCAGTTAGTCTCACCACCTGTATTCTCAACTTTTACCACTGAACCATCAACTGCTCCTTTCACTCCTCCTCCTGAGTCTGTCCACTTGACTACACCATCTTCGCCTGAGGTTCCTTTTGCCCACTTCCTTGACCCTAGCCTCCGAAATGGTGATACGGGCCTCAGATTCCCATTTGATTTTCAGTCTTATCAGTTTCATCCTGGAAGCCCAGTTGGCCAGCTCATTTCACCTAGCTCTGGCATTTCAGGTTCAGGCACATCATCTCCTTTCCCTGATGGTGAGTTTGCTGTTGGCGGTGCTCACTTTCCTGAGTTTCGAATGGGTGAGCCTCCAAAGCTCTTGAACCTTGATAAGCTCTCCACAAGTGAATGGGGATCATACCAAAGTTCAGGGGCATTGACTCCAGATTCTGTGAGGCGCAGATCGCCCAACTTTCTCCTGCATTGTCAGTTTTCTGATGTTCCGCCGCACCCTTGTTCAGAAAATGGACACAAGAATGATCAGGTTGTTAATCATAGAGTCTCTTTTGAGTTAACTGCTGAAGATGCCTCGAGATGTGTGGAAGAGAAGCCAGCATTTTCAATTAAAACTATGCCAGAAAATGTGGAAAATGGCACGCAAGCTAAAGAAGAAAATAATTCTGGTGAATCGATACAAAGCTTCGAGTGTCGTGCTGGTGTAACATCTAATGACTCGCCAGAGATGGCTTCAACAGATGGAGAGGTGGCACCACAGCATCGAAAGCAACAGTCCATCACTCTTGGCTCTGTTAAGGAATTTAACTTTGACAATGCTGATGAAGGAGATTCACGCAAGCCTAGCAGTTCAAACTGGTGGGCCAATGGAAGTGTTATTGGGAAGGAGGGTGAGACCACCGAGAACTGGTCGTTCTTCCCTATGGTGCAGTCAGGTGTTAGCTAGCTAGTGTCTAAAAAGACCTCTTCACTGCTACTTATGGACCCATCTAGGATTTTTGTTGCTAGAAACCAAGCACCACACTTACCGAAGCCAATTGCGGTGAGTTTTTCATCTGCTGTGCGAAGGAAGGTAGACTGACCCCTTAAATGAAGGCTGTTTTTGATCGAGACCTGAAAACAGGGACAGATGATAGTTTTAATATAAATATTTTTTTTTTTGGCTTAGCAAGCTTGAATAGTGTATCACATATCCCTCTTCCTTTGGCAGAAAGATGAACTAACAGTATCTGTTGAGTTCTTGTAATCCCCATTTGTAATATAGATGATGAATAGATAGTTTAATAATGCCAAAAAGAATGAAGATGAAGGGTTTTCTTTCTTTCTTTTTTCATCAGTGCCCTTGTTTGGAGATTTCGACATCTGGCTCGAAACAACACCAATCATATATATCAAGGAAATCATCCAGGATTCCTGTATGAGGAAAATTAGATTTACTTGGTGTTGTGAACTTAAGACTGGAAACACTCAATCTGAGAATGACTTGGAAACAAGCTTTGGCTAATAAATAGCCTTCACAGTCTGACCTCAAGCAACAATGCAGCCCAGGTTTCAGCTAACTAAACAACGTGTTAATCAATAAAAGAGAAAGAGTCAAATAACAAACTACTTCCTTACTAAACAGGTATTATTCAAAATAGAAGATAAAACTCTAAGTCACCTAGACCTTCACTCCCTCCCTTCTTATAGAAGATTCCAAAACTGGTGATGATATGTGTTCCTCCATTTCCACTATAAGTGGCGGGCTTACAAGAGTAGAAGGTACATGTCAAAAAAGGAAAAAAAACACAGTGGGAGAAAGAAGTGAGGTAAAATTAGAGAGAGCTTGTGAGTTGAGTTGAGAAAGTTTCCTCCTCCTCCTCCTCCGCCGTTGCTGTAATCTTTAATTTCTCTAAGACGAGTAGAATGGTAGATGTAGGAAAATTGATGAACCAAGTTAAAATGGACGTTCTTGATTCTAGATATCAGTCTGAGGTACTAACATCTTTTTCTTCCATCTGGTTAGCTGTTAAACCTAAAGCTTTTTACTAGCAAGCAATGGGAGAAGACTCACAGTTTTTTAACGAGGTATGACACTTGGGATTTGATAAATGTTTGACGGTTGCAAGCAATTAGATTTTCCAGGCTTGTCTGAACAACACAAACTACACGAGGAATGAAAAACGTGGGTTTTGGCCAAACTCAAATGGTCAATTGATAAGCGAAGCAGGTAGGCACATGTCAAATAAAGGATGGTCCAACTTGGATGGCTCCTCCACCAGTCAATTTCGAACCAAATTATAGGCATCATTGAAAGAAAGAAAAAGAATATAGATAATAAGTCTTCGAGAACAACTTTCCTTGCCAGTTTTTTTTTTTGTTTTTTGGCTGTTTAATATCGTGATGGGAACTAATTCTAAGCGTATATTTTTTAAATACATTAAAATAAACTTTGCTGGTTCTTATAGTATTGTTAGCACAACGCCACAACCTGCAACTAACATCGCCATATCCCGCTCCCTACAAACCACCCCTGGCGCCACCTCCACAAGCCCACCATCACCTCCTGAGTTTTGGGACTCGAAATTTCTTCTTGAAGGCATAGGAGAGATAACAAAATACAAGAACGATGCCTACCTTCACAACCACCACTATTATGTCCTCTCAAAGCAACAACCTCAATATCCACAGACTCAAAATCAATCAAAATACACAATCAAACATAGTCACAATTAACGTTGGTGGGCAAATTTTTCAAACAACAGATCAAACCCTAGCCCTAGCAGGTCCGAAATCCCTCTTTTCCCAACTCTCCGATTTTAGTCCCCTTGGTCCCCATTTCATCGACCGAGACCCTGATTTATTCTCTATTCTCTTGTCCCTCTTGAGAACTGGAAATCTCCCTTCAAAGGCCAAATCTTACGATCTCCAAGACTTGATTGAAGAGTCAAAGTTTTACAGGATTGAGTCTTTATTAGTCAATTCTCTCTCGAACCCATCTCAGTTCGATCCTTTTAACCTTCAAAAAACCCTAATCTTACCCTTGAATAGCCGGGACACGGCGTCAGCGATTACCGCGACACCGGATGGTGCCTTGCATGTGTCTCACGGCAGCAAGATCACGTCTTTTGATTGGTCTTTAAAGAACAAGTCAACAACTTTAACCCAATTCTCTGCAATTGATTCGATGTTAGCGATTTCCCCAAATTTGGTTGCTGTCGGAGCCACTGATTTCTCGGGGCTGCAAATTCTTGATCTAGAGAAAAAGGGTTTAGTTTTAGAGACTTTGAATTGGGAAAATGTGACTAAATCAGGGTCAACAGTACAAGCAATTGGGTCATCTAATGATTTGTTGTTTACGAGTTTCGAATCAAGTAGGAGAAACTCGAATTCCATAGTGGTTTATGATTTAAAGACTTTATCGCCAGTTACTGAGATTGCTCATTATGAAATATTTGGTGCTGATTTGGATTCTGCAATACCGGCCACGAAATTGAAATGGGTAGAGAGCTATAATGTGCTAATGGCATCGGGGTCTCATAGTGGACCGTCAGGTGTGTTGGGGAATGTGAAGTTTTGGGATATAAGGAGTGGATGTGTGGTTTGGGAGTTCAAGGAAAAGGTTGATTGCTTTTCAGATATTACTGTTTCAGATAATTTGTCATCGATATTTAAAGTTGGAGTGAATTCTGGGGAGGTATTTTATGCAGATTTGAGGAAGTTAGCGAGTGAGGGTAATGATTCGTGGGTTTGTTTAGGTGATGAGAGGAAGGTGGGGAATGTGAGGAAAGAGGGGGTTGGGTGTAAGATTGAGGCTCATGGGAATCAAGTGTTCTGTAGCAAAGGTGGTGATATTGAGCTTTGGTCTGAGGTGGTGATGGATTCGTCAAAGAAGAGAGATGAGGGATTGCCGGAAAGGGTGTTTAGGAAGAATTTGATGGGTAGAATGAAGGATATGGTAGGGTCAAGGGTAACTAATTTGGCTTTTGGAGGGAACAAAATGTTCGTGACGTGGAAGGATCAGCAGTCTGTTGAGGTTTGGCAAAGTTCTGCAAGGGGATTTTGATATATAAAAAAAAAAGGGGGCTAGTTTTGCTCTTCTGGATTAATTGTAAGACTGCACATTACTTTTGTGAAAGTTGGCAGTAATTTATTTTTTTTGTTTGTATATTAGGGGCTGTTGTTGTTTTAGGGCTTAGTTTTTTTATAGTTGATATATTTGTAAATCGCCTTTGTATTTTATCAGTTCTATAAATGTTTATAAATAATTAGTTCAATGAGATTGGTACAAGAAAATCAATTTGTTGTTTTCTGCTTTTATTACTTTAATTAATATGTATATGATTACCAATGAGAAGATATTTACCTGAGTTCTTTAGTTTTGAACTGCGACACATCATTCAAATGCAGGAGTTTGAATGTTTGTTTTTACCATATCAGAATCTGAAGTGATTATGATTTCTGCTCTTTTTTCAAAATTGACACTAGGATTTCATCAATCATCAATGTACAATTGCATTATCTAGCAGTGTTTCAATGTCATGGATCAACATCACTTTAGATGAATTCTTTCTGACTTCACACCTTTCAGTTCTATCAAGAGCAAAATATTCGACCCTTTATCTCCAAATGGTTTTATAAACCAATAATTTGATTTATCTATTTTTCTTATTCATGCATCTTTGATTTCTGTTTGGAGTTCCAAACATGTATGAAGTATTTCCTTAGTCTTTCTTTGTAGGTGTTGATGTTGAAGCTTTGTTGGTATTATAGTATTACTTCTTAATGCACGCCTCACTTCTACTATTCTAAAAGCCCTTTAATGCATTTATATGGAAAGTGAAGAGTAGACATGATTGCAGAAACTCTGAAGGACACGCCTTTTGACAGTAGGAGCACAACAAAATTGGAAACATAAGCTTGAGTTGGAATGATGATAAATAAGTTTTATTGTTTCAGGACTAGGTTGCTGTTACCATTTTTCAGGAATAGGTTGTTGTTATACTGAAAAAAGGGATTAGGTTGTCAGATCATAGCATGACTTTGCATTATTTCTTGAATTAATTGATGTCTGATGAAATGTCCTCATAAAGAATTATAAATCTTTTTGTCTAATAACTTTGAATGTAATATTTACCATTTCTTTAGTGTCTGTACTGATTTTCTCTTTGGCCTCTCTCTTCTACACTCTTCATTCTTGAATGCAGTCTTACTATATAAATTTCTTCTTGGCGTTTTCTCCTTTATGTCATTCCTCTAATGACCTAAATTTATCTATTATATCACCTTCTCTCTGTTTTGCAGTCTGCAAATTAGCTGTCTGGGAATCCGTACTGGGCTAACAGGCATTGAAGTGTAAAAAGTACATTCCAAACCTTTTAGCATCTTTCATCCAATATTTAATTTGTTGCTTATTTTTCGTTTTATGGAGCCAGACAGAAGTCCTTGTCTTCAATTAGGTTGACATAGTAATTGTAGCATTGTATATATTTATCCAATGTTGCCAAATTGCTCCTAAGACACAGCTCAGTGGGAACCTGCAGCGGCTGTAAAGCTCCCTGTGAAGAGGTCTGAAGCTAAACCATTCACATATGGGAAACTGGGAGGATGATAACCATTTAAGAAGTGTGATTTTATTATAAAATCATAATGCATAGGTAGATCTGTGGATAAAAAATGTATGCGTGTAATGTAACCCTATTTTGGTTACTGCATTTTCCTGGAGCTGTTGCTCTAGGATAGGCTATCTTTTTGTGTCTGTGAGGTTACCAGGGTCAAAATTGTTAATGCAAGGATCAGGCACGTAGAGTCTTGTAAGGCAGTATTTCTGGATCGGAGATTATCACAACTTTACTGTTTTGCTTACTATTTCCAGATACTTTGAGTTAATAGAATTTTCAAATATGTAAAACCGGTCGCCCCCCCCCCCCCCCCGGGCGCACGACTTACTTTTTTTGTGGCTCAATCAGCTATTGATAAATTTGTTGCTCCTCTTTTCCAGTGGATTGCAAATATTGGTTGAGCTATGGTGTGATGTCTTCTTCTTTCGGGCCAGTAATTATCTGACGTTGCAAATGTTGAGGGTCTGCTGCCAAGTGGTAGCTCAGAAACAAGCTTAATCCTGTAAGTTTTAGAAATGGTTCTGGCTCCGATTGAGAACGTGGTCTTAGGTTCAGTTGCCTTCGCAATCTCTTTTGATTTTGGCAGTTTTCCCAGAAACTCCTTTCGTGCCCATTGGAAGGACAGCAGGTTGGGCCAATGCTCAAGGTGGTTTCAACTCGGAGCAAGCATATACCTTGGACCTCTCTGTCCCAGGCCTTCTTTTTGGATCCATGGTTGTAGGAATCTGTCTTGAAATAGCAGACATTATAATTATAATTATAAAATACACATGAAGAAATTCGTGTTTCACTGTTTATTACGAGTGAAAATAATATGAATTGTGATGGTATATTTTTGGGTTGATTTGGTTTTCAGGTTGGTCAGGTCGGTCGGTTTATTGATTTTTTTATAGTTATTTGCACTGTAAAATAATTATTTTAACCATTGAAAAAGACAAAAAAATTGTTGTTGTGAGGAGGGACTTCATGGAAATTTTATAATTTTTGAAAATAACTACATACTAATATGCTCCCATATGAGACAAAAAAAATTCTAGTCGGGAGGGGTACCGCAGGGATTTTCTATTTTTTGAAACTGACAATACTAATGTACTCCCAATACAACAAAATAAAAGAATTGGTTGCATGGGTTTTCTGGTAATTGATCATATTTTTATATTATTATCTATCGAAAATTGTGGGCACATGTTCCACACAAGCCCGACAGTGTTCGGCCTCACGATCACTTTGAGCGGCGCATGAGGATTATTCCAGTGTCGAAAAGTACTCTATCGGTGTCTAACTAGATGCGTCGTCGTCTTCTCTTCCTCATGGTATGACACGTCGTCACCCAAAGTGGCCAATGTAGCGATGGTGATTGGTTGAAAGTTGTTTTTCTCTTTTCTCTTTCCTACATGAAAAAGTAAAAGGCAAGCCCCCGGTTTTAATTTATTTCATTTGAATCCCTAAACTTTTAATTGTTGTGCATGGTCCTGATTTTTATTATATAATTTTTTTTATTTGTTTCAATTGAGTCCTTTAATTGAAATTAATTATATATTTATTTTTTGATTCGGTCCTCATTTTTTTAATTTCCAGATTGGTTTAATTCCCTTAATATAATCGGTACAATAGTTTTGATTTTTTCAATTTTATCTCTTGATTGAAATTGATAATATATTTGATTTTTATTTTGGCCTTTATACATTTAATTTTTAATTTTAATTTCTTTATTTTTTATATTTCTTAAATAGTCCCCATTTTTGTCCATGTTTATATGTGTGTGCTCTTAGCTTTAGTTTTTAATTCTTATTATTTTCTTATTTATTGAGGTGGTATTATTTAAAATTTTAGCTTTTAAATTTTAGTTTGTGTTTAAGATAAATTAAAAATTGATATTTCTATTTTTTTTTCTCTTTGTTCTTTCTTTTATTAGTTTTTTTTATTATTTTCAAGTCAAGTGATTTTTTCTCAGCTAATAATTTTTTTGTTTTATCATTTTTTTTGTTTGTTCTTTTGTTAAAGTTTTGAGGTTATTTTAATCTTTGATTTAATTTTTTTTTTCACTATTAACACAATAATAATAATAATTACTACTACTACTACTACTACTACTATTATTATTATTATTATTATTTACTCTTTTGTTAAGTTTTTTAGTTTTTTCTCGAGGTAATTTAATAATTTTTATTGTTTTGGTGATAATAATATTGATAATTTTAGATGTTAAAATTTCGATATTGTTGTTGTTATAATAAGATGTGTTAATCTATTTTATTATATCAAACTTTATATATATAAATATTATATTTTAATCTCAATAATTATAAAAATTATTTGATCCACTCACAATGCAGTATAAGCAATTAACTAGTATTCAACTACTTGGAACATTATTCTTAGGGAAGAGTTGGGGTGCAAAGGACTTGCTCTGCCTGATCTACACTATTCTTGCCGTTTCAAGTGCTTTGCTCACCAATGACACCTGCTAGGTAAAAAAATATTCGACCCTATCCCTTCTTGGTTGGGTTGGAAAATTAAATTATTTTTCTCACTTATTGGGCTAATTGATCACTACAATCTACTGAGCTGCTTCATTTTATATAGTTAGATTGGACTCTCTTTTTTTTCTTCCTGTTACTTCTAAATTAATACGACAATCTGGATTGCAAATTATTTTAATCACTCCCTAATTAAGGACTACACGTTCATAAATTAAGATTTCAGTTAGCTAATGAGTGCACTTTCAAGCAACTGCAGTGGAGAAGGGATATGCAGAGACAAAAATAAAAAATAAATTGTTTAGTATGTTTGGTTAGAATTTTGCACTGCAACGGGAGTGCTGTTGGCAGAGCTAGAAATGACACCCCGTGTATGAGCTGCTATTTCTTGCCGCTCATGCAGATGAGGGAAAATTGGCCCCACCTTGAGGCCACCTTCTATATATATATATATATGAGAAAATAATGTAACTATATCAAAAATATTTATTTTTATTTTTATTTAAAAATACTTCAACAAGAGAGTAAAGAATTATATATAAAATTAATAATTATATTATTGGAAGGTTTTTTAAAAGCAATTATTTAATTATATAACCTATTCCTATTAATTGTATAATTAAACTACATACAAAATAATTGCACTATATTTAAAATAATATTAAAAAAATGGCTCTCCAAAATTACTTTTACTACTGGAGCACACATCAACAAAAAAACTATATATATACTATTCAAAAAATCATTTTAAAGATTTAGCTCTTCAAAATAGTTCTTGCCACTAGAGTTATTATGAGATTACCTGTTAATATCTAATCAATCTCAATTTTTTTCTTAGAACTTAATATAAAAATATTGCCTGTATTTAACAATTATTATTTATTTTTATTGTTTCTTAACACAATCCCAGTATCAAGGAGAAAAAAGGCAAATTTTGGTAATTATGCATTTAATGGATCACAGGCAGCCAGACAGAAAAATAACTGAGGAACCTTGAATTCCAAAATTAAGGGCCGGGAGGTGGTTCATGAGCGTCATCAACATGCCGGAAATTTCCATCTCTGAGTGGATATGTTTAGCAATCTATACGATTTGCTTGCTCTATAATGTACACTTAAACATGTATACGTAGCTCATAGAGTTGTGAATAGGGCCACAGACAAGCTATACCTGGAATTCAGTCGCTATATTACCAGTTGATGGTTTTTCAAGACTAGAATTAATCAATGAAGAGATATCTATAATCGTGGCCTCGCTCCCACAAAATTTCACAGGTTCAGTTTAGCATTTGCTGCAGTACCCTCCTGGCCTCCCACAGAATTCACCAATCCACGGTAAAGAAAAGGCTAAATCAGGTCGGGAAATCACTGTTCATTCATAGTCTAAATTAGAATAGTTCTTTTTAATTATTCTGCGCGATTTGTTTTCATGTTTTCAGCACTATTCATGTTACTTATTTAGTAGCCCTTCTGAGTTGAGTGTTGTGTCATTCATCACCCGTTGATTTTGACTTGGTATAGCTGCGAGACACCAACCTATTAGCACTGTTCATATTAATTGGTTAGCAGCCCTCTTTGGCTAAGTGTTGTGCCTTTCATCACCAGTGATTTTAACTTGCGAAACGGCAATTCATTGATGCAAGCTTGCAGCCTTCCTGTGGTTGATTCATTCACCCTTGGATTGTCATTGCAGACAATGATTTCACGCATCTGATCACAGTTTAATTTCAAGCATCTATTCTTGTTTTTTACTGTTCATCCGCACTCAGTTAACTGTGGAGGAGGATGCATTCGTTCGCAGTTCAGCAGTCACCTAATACCTTCTTGCATCTGTTCAGAATTCAGCAATTAATTAATGCATTTTTACGGTTAACAAGTGGATTTCACAGCAGGGTAGAGAATTCACTCAACTCGGTTTTTCACGTCTCATTAATGCATATGTTCGTTAATTGTCTCATTTGTAGAGCTCAGCCTCGTCAATACATTACAGGATTGGGAAAAACTTGCAACTCGATCCCAACAAAAGAAAACACAATCATTGTAGGCACCAATACCACCTTGTTCTCTGCGATGAAAGCCTAAAAATGATCAGTGGTGGCTGTCATGATCATGTTGATCTTGCATCACACCAAAAATCCTAATACACACAAACACACACACTGTATTAATGGACCACTGCTCGCACACTTACGCATGGAAACTTTGATGTAAAAGTTAATGCTACTATCCAAGCACCATATAGAAAAGGTTTTATCATTATGCATGCAAGTGGGTTTTTCTCTCTCTTCATGGCTCAATTGGAAATATTCATTTATTTTCCTTTTCCTTTTATCTTTAGAACAACAACACACACATTCAAATAATGAATGGATGTTGCGTGAATGATTTACGTGCCATCTTCCTAGTTTCCTTAATCTCCTCCTCCCATGTCATGCAATGAAAATTGAGTCATTCTTTGTTTAATCTTGTAATCGTGATTTTTTCTTTATCAAAATCACATTTAATTATACAGAGGTAGGAAATGGTCTGTGTCTTAAATTAAAATTATATTGCGGTAAATATTTTATTTTGAATATAATTTATAGTGATAATTTAAGGTCTAGAAGTTATTATATTGTAGTGAGTTAGAATATAAATATAATAATGAATGCCCATTACCATCCTTAATTCTTAATTCCAGAGGACAGATGGCCTCCACATCTGTACTGGGTTATTTTTAATTTATTTTCAAAATGTTGATTTTATTTATAACACGTGGAACAAATCTACTCATTACCTGGTCCAAGGTGCCAATGGTTTAGATCATGACTCATTAGGCCTCATTTATAATCAAAGACCTCAGGGTTCTTCACAACAATGTCCCTCGATCTCTTCCTGCACATCATGCTTCCTTCTATTTATTTTAAATTTGAAGAATAATTAATATATCTGCCGATGCATTTACTCACACCATTAATTAAATATGTCTGTGTGCGTGCATTCTATTTATTATTTAACATATGTAGATTATATTCACATCTTATTTATTATCCATTCTATAAAATAATCATTAAAGAAATCACTATTGAGATTAATACCAACAAGTTCAGCTTAAATGATCATCCTCAAAAAAATATGCATTTGTTAGTATCTTTTTCGTTAAAAAAACACCCTTTTCATTTTAGCTATGAAAAATTCAATTTTATATCTAAAGTTTTAATTTGTATATTATGTGGTTTTAAATGTTTCGCATTTTGACTCTGAATTTATTTTTTTTTACATTTCAGTCCCCTGATGTTTAGAGATAAGTAAGAAAATAATTGGAATAGGTTAAAAAAAAAAATATTACTCTTAGATTCAATAGGTTTGTCTTTGCAAGTAAGGGTCAAAGAAGAAATGATATTTTAAAATAAAAAATAATTAACAAATTAATTGTGCTTGAGCCTTTTCAATCTTGTTTAGAGCCAATGATATTGCTTCTTCTTTTTATAACTTTTCATTAACTTGTTAATTAAATTTCAATTTATATTCTCCTTTGATTTATCAGTCTGTATTTATTTTATTAATATTAAACACCATCTTCAATTTATCAATTAAAAGAAAATCTGAAAATACATTCATAACACCAACTCTTTATTTTTTCTTCATAATTAGAAATCATTTGAAATTTTACTCGTAGCTTCGCCGCGGAGCACAGGTATTCTTACTAGAATTAACTAAAAAATAATTTCCCTTTCCCGGGTCATCCGCTCTTAATTAGTAATTTCCATTTTATTTTATTTTGAATTTGTAAAAAAGACATTAAATTGGAAATCCATCTAAAAATAGAAAAACTCAGAAATACCCATTAAATAATGGTAGTTAGGAATACCTTCTCCAGCAGCGTAGATGCAGAGGCTTTTACTACACGGTCCCACATTAGACAACAAAAAGTTATCCACGATATTCAGCTGACACGTCCCACTTTAGACAACTCAGAGTTATCCACGATATTCAACCGATTATTGTTATTTTTAATTTTTTTTAAATATTATTTATTTATTTATTTTTAAAATATTTTTAACATTGAATGATAAAAAAAAAAACTAAAAATTTTAATTTAAAAAATAAAATAAAACATTCAAAAATATTTTCCAAATTCATTCAACACACCCCCAATCCTTTACCACATCGCATGCTGTTGCTGGGAAGCTTCCTTCCATGAACAATGGTTCTAGTGGAATGCTGAAAGGATCATAAAACAACAACCCAAAATTTTCTCAATCAATCGATTATATTTTTTAAATCCCAATTATCAGAAATTTGGTATGGACGGTATTAGCCCTGCTCCACAACGTGTTTATTATACTCCATAATTTACCATTATTTATTTGATTAGTGGAAACAAAAGTATTTTATTTTTTCTAGTTCTTTAAATATTATTTTATCTTATTAAGTTGCATCATTTACACTTATCTTCACTTTGACTACGTAGAAATTATTGGAAAGAATCAAGTTATGACCCCTTTAAATTTTTTCAGGTATTTTGTGACTCTACAAATTTGATTGTAGAAGATGACCCATCAACTTTAACAGCTGAAGAGGTGTATATCTTTCAACGTTACCTGTCAATGATGGCTATTAAGAACAATTCAAATCATAATTGATGTTTTGCTTATTGTTTTATTTTAAACAAAGTGTTGTGCAACATGTAATAATTATTCATTAATTATATTTTAATTATATATTTGATAACCTTCAATGAGATTGCCAGTAACTATGGTGATGAAGCTACACAAATACGTGATGAAATTGCCTCAATTTTATTAACACTTGATTCAAGTTTTTCACATTTGAGCACATGTTCATGGTATCAAATCGAAGATGTTGATGAAGATGTATCTTAATGTATCGTATTGATTTTTCATGTGTTTTTGCATCAAACTTGAAACAAGAATGTTGTGGGATTTTGATTTGAATTGTAATCAATAAATTGTTTTGCTCCTTGTAATTGTTGTATTATTATTATTATTTTTTTTTTTGCTTTTGTATGGATGTTATTTTTTGTGCGTAGACTTGTTAGTAGCACGAATTAAAGGAAGTTTTTTTAGCCTAGACACAGAGTGAGAAATTAATCCCATTTTAGTTAGCATGGAACCTTGCTACCTGGCCAGGTCACCCCGGGGGGGGGGGGGTAGAGTTTAATATCCAAGGTCAATGATGATGAATGCTAATCTAATTATAATAAAATTTTATTTAACTTGTGCTGGTGTACTAAAAGCAAGCGTGATGTGGCCTCAGCTAGCTAGCCACGATGTATGGTGGCCAATTAGTCATCCTAACGATTGAAGTCTAAAGTTTGAGATCAGAGTCAAAAGTATGGATAAGATCAAAGAACATGGCAGCCACATTCAATGCCGATTTTGCTGCTTATGAAGTGACTGTTTGAAAATTAAGGTTGTTTTTTAATGTTTTTTTTTTTAAATATATTAAAATTATTTTATTTTATTTTAAAAAAATTATTTTTAATATTAGTAAATAAAAATCATCTAAAACCTTTTTTTTTTATTTTAAATACAATGTCAAATATCCCTTATGAAATGGATTTTCCCGTTATTTTCCGTTTGAAAAGTTTTAGAAACTATTTGGTATGGTGCTGCAATTATATATATTAATTTTTATTTAATTTTTTAGTATTTTCATATTATTTTGATACATTAATATTAAAAATAATTTTTTAAAAATAATAAAAATATTATTTTTAATATATTTATAAACAAAAAAAATACATCCGTGCTTTACTTTTCTTTCCATCCCATCATTAATCTTTCCACCTCACCTTTTGTTAACTGATTTTTTATTTTATTTCATACTTATATTTTTAGGCATTGATAATCATGAGTTTTTTATAATGTCAAATTATGATTTTTTAAAAAAAATATATTTTACAGTTTTTAAACATCATTTTTATATTATAAAAAAATTAAATGCAGCGAATCCCATACCACCAATCTAGTTTGATATCTGTATATTATACGATAGCATATTGAAGAATTGTGCGTGGAATATTCTTTGCCCTCTCCAGTCCTTCACTATCCATTGCATCTGCCTTATAATTTTGCTGGGGAAAACTTGAATTGACGTGACGACATGAGAAAATTAATGGTGCATGCAACAGCACTCAATCATCTACCTTCGACAGACTCGATTCCATTTATCCTCCACCATTAATATGGTTATCTTATTATAGCCAGTGAGGAAATTAATGAAATAAAATAAAATTTAATTAATACGGGAACCAACCGTAAAGAAAACTTTGGGTTATGTGATTACTTGTCAATGAGAACGAACTTGGCCACTAAAAAATATGTGGCAGCTGGTGTGAAAAATAAAACTATTTAAAAAACTTTATATTCTACATCACAAAACACACTTTATTATTTTATGAATATATAGTATTATTTGACTTTCTATTCTATATTGTAAAAATAATAATAATTTTTTTTGTCTCCGTCTTTAATTTATTCTTGATGATTTTTAAACTAAATTAAACCATGATTTTTTTAAAAGGAAATATCTATGCTAGCCTCGAGTTAATTATTTTATTCTTATTTGTATATTTTTTTCCAGCAGCAACTCGGTCAGCAAGTTAAAGCAAGCTCATAATCATGTGATCACACATCTTTTTAATGCACTTATAGTTTTATCACATCCCAGCATGGAAACAGGCAAGAACAAATTAAACACAGACTTGTGTTTTGTTCTATGAAGAGGGAAGAAAAAAAAACACATAAACACAACCATATATAAGACAAGGAGCGCATTTCACGGCAGCACATGATAGACATCAAGCCGTCAGCTATGTCCTTAGCTTCTTACTATACGCTCTTGGCTCCAGCCATCTCCAGGGGGAAATGAGGAGATCCCCGAGGGCAAAACACAACCCTGTAGTTGGTCCCGCCAGGGCATGTAAATGTGCTTGAAGGATCATCCTGGGGATAACTGTAAGAAGTAGGACACCTGTCCTTAAAAAACCTTGAAAAATAGGTAGGACCGCAGCTCCCCTGCCCATTAGTGCAGCAATATTCGTTAGTTTTGAACACAGTGCATGGGTTATTACACCCACCAGGAGCCCTCAATTCATTAGGACATTGGCCATTGATATCTGCTGTGCAAAGAAGCGCTTGACACTTCCCTGAGCCACCACCTGATGTTGGACTGAATTCTATAGGGATATTAAATCCATCAACTAGAGATATATCATAGAAATCCAAGTTACCGAATTGATTCAATGCATATTCAGCTAAAGTGTTAGGAGGGACACCCCAGCCTTTGCACTCCAGGCCACCGGTACAGTCCCCGGTTTGGCAACGACCCCGACCACTACCATCGAAGTTACAATTTGTCCTGCCCCAAATACGAGCCATGGCCGTGCCAGCAGGTACATAAAGATTCCAAGTTTGCCCACGTTCTAGGCGGCGTCCACCGCCAGGTGAGGCCGCGGCCCACACAGTGTAAGGACAGTTATTTCGGATTTCAAAGTTGGCTGCCTTGGTAGAAATGAAGAGAAGGCTGAAGAGGAGGGAGGAGGAGAGAAATTTGGTCAAGTAGCTCATACTTGATTTCTTGATACTAGGTTCTGTCAATTTGTGATGAATTCATGGTGTCATTTATGGCCTTTATATAAGGGTGTGGCGGCTTTTGGATTCCTATACATAATGGCAAGTGTACAGTTTTTAACTTGAAAATAGAGGCGGCTGCGTGCCAGCCTAACTATCTAGCTATATATATATATATATAATAGGATATTACTTGTGTATATATTATATATATATATAAGGTAGCTATGAACAGTAGGAAATCATTAACGTCCGTGGATGAAGTTGAAATCTTCTTAAGGAGTGGGGTGTGCAATGTAAAACCAATCATGTGCAATAATATATATCAGCAGAATGTGCACTGCCTTTACTCATTTTGTATCCCTACTCGCGTGGTTATTTTTATCATGTAGACTTTTCCCAGTTGAATACTTGTATTAAAATGTGTCCACAGTATATAGTTCTTCTCTTCTTATAATATCAAGTGGCCAAAGAAAGTAAATGGAATATTTCAATAAATATAAATCTCCACCTATGATCAGTGGTGGTCCTCGACTGCTGATTTGATAAACTAAGATTGCCATGAGAGATCATTAAATATTTCCAAGTTTAACAGTTATGATAAACTTTATATTAGAAAATAATATCTATTACATCCTCACATGTGTTACAAATGTATAATTCAAACTTAGCTGGGAGCTTGCTTGCTTCACCGAGAAGGGTAAGTTAAACTTGACCATATAGTTTGGATATGTATAATTCCAGTCAAGATCACTCGTGTTTCGCGTGGAATAGCAAATTCTACGAGCTCTCATCCTAACTGTTGATTATTATAAATCTATGGACGTGACTGATCATGGATCATGGATCATGATATACACTTTCCTTGGAAGAAGATCAGATGATCCTCCTCTTTCAATTCTATCAATTACCTCGACAAAATATCTCTTTTTTTCTGTTTTAAGATTTAGAAGCTGTTTGGGACAGCTTTTGCACCGCAGGTTTGCTGCGGTGTAATTTTTTTTCTTTCAATAAAAATTAATTTTTTTTTGTGTTTTAGATTATTTTGATGTGCTGATGTCAAAAATAATTTTTAAAAAATAAAAAAAATATTATTTTGATATATTTTGACACGAAAAACTTTTTAAAAAGTTTTAAAAAGCAACCACAACAGCAATCCAAACACCCCCTTACTAAAAAGACCCAGAAAAAAAAATAGTCGTCTTCGTATACGTGCTGTATTTATATTTAGATTCAAGTTAATTTTATTTTCTAGAAAATATATTTTATAGGTATATGTAAATAAGTAAGGCTCTGTTTATCCCGGATTTTTATAAAAGATATACATCTTGACTCGATTTCAAGATTTTACTACGCAGATCTCAAATTTTTTAACATTACATTACACTCCTATTCTAAAAGTCCAAATTAAATCACACTCAACTTAAATGTCTTTTTGAAAAGGAATTTCAAAGTGTTTTTTGAAAAAAAAAAAATAACATCAAAAATATTTTTTAAAAAATAAAAAATTATTATTTTAATATATTTTTAAATAAAAATTATTTTAAAAACAGTTACAATTCTTTAAATAGGTTTGGGAAAGGAAAGGAAGTCGATGAATAAAGCAGTAGCAGACTAGCAGTAGATCTAATAACTATGTCCCTCTTAGATTTTCTTTTTTTTTTTTTTGCCATAACGCCCATTCTGGGATGAGCTGGAAAAATAATTCCTAACCTGAACCTAGTCCCAACCCTAGACTACCCTTTCTTTTCTTGGCCTCATCTATCTCATTTGTTTAAAATCCCCTGCCTACTAGGATATACCCACCCCTCCTTGCTATGTTTCTCAGGATTTTAGTATTTATTTATTAGTGTGTTTGAAATTATTTTTTATTTATAAATATATTAAAAATTATATTTTTATATTTTTTAAAAATTATTTTTAATATCATCACATAAAAATAATTTTAAAATATTATTTTTTAATTTAAAATAAAAAATAATAATATTTTTTTAAAAAATATTTTTAAAACACAATATCATTCAACGTCTTAATCTGAAATTTTCAGACCTGTCAAATAAAACTTGTGAGGAAAAAAAGAGAACTTTTTTAATCCCATGAAAGTTTTATTTTCTAATAATATATATAATGAAATATTATATCATGTTAGTTTTTGGATTTTTTTTAAAGTGTTTTCCAATCTTTTAAATTGAAAAACACAAACTACACGTGTATGAATGAAAATGATAAAAAGATAAATTAACCCTTTATTTTTTAATTGAGGGATTGGACACATATTCACCCAAGTTATAAGATTAAATTTAATTTAATTATTGGACTTTAATTAAACTTTTACTATTTAATGGGTTTTAAGCCCAAATTTTATTATAATAAGGAACTATTTATTTACAATTTTTTTTATATTAGTATCAAATTATACGAAATTGATAAAGAAAAGAGAATAATTACAAAAATCATCTTATATTTGTTTTTTTGTTTTTCAACTAAGGTTAGAGAAATAATGATCTATACATGTGCTAATAGTTAACATCTTAAAATATATATATATATATATATATATATATATATATATATATATATATATATATATATATATCTTATTATTTTCTAATTTTTTGAATGATTTATTTAGTTTATTTTTCATAGTTTAATTAAACGTTAAAAAATATTTTTAGAATTGATTTTTTTATGAAACTATTGCATATTAAACAATAATAAATTTTTGATAAAAAAAAAAAACCACCTTTTAACATTGCCCTGTTAGTTTTCTTCACTTGATCTCCATCTCCAATCACTCTCTAGATGATGTATTTTCAATCATTTATGACGCCCATACCCTGTTTGTCAAAATGCCTCAACCAATTGGACTTTTGTAACCATGAAGAAACCAAAACGTTTACGACTTATTTGAAGGTCAAATATATTCCCATCATTCTGATTTTGTTACTGTCTACTTAAAACGCAGCTTGAAGGAAAGGGCTTCTCTCTCCTCGAAGGCTCTGGCAGTATTTGCTTAAGATGTCACCAGTGTGAGACGTTATCGATGGTTCAAATATTAGTCTCTTCATGGTTCAACTCTTGCAAAGATGCCATCATTAGCATCACCGCGGTTGCTCCTCCTTGTTGGAGAGTCATTACCCTTAAAGAAATTACCGGTTGATTCTCTCTCGGCTTTTTGTCAACGTAGCGTGCGGTTTTTTGGTCGTATTGACAGGGGCGAACATGTACCTCTCACTCTTGCAAATCTTGGATTTAATACTGAGTTTGAAACAACCACCAAAAATAAAAAGAAATAAACCCAAAGATTATTTTGGCTCAGCAACTTGTACTGGTCAAGACAGAAAGAAGCTTTAAAGAAAAACAACCTACTGATTATATTGGTTACTCCTGGCAGGATTGCAGAGATCAGTGCAGCGGGTAAACTTCATACCCACGGTTGTCGTGTTTTGGTCTTAAGATGAAATTGATGAGCTTCTTTCATTTAACTTCCTGGAACAATCAATCTGTCCAGGCCTATTTCTAATTCAAGCTCAGCTCGAATTTCCAGCCTCTGGCAACGGTACAGAGCCTTCCTCCAGCATTGAAACGCTATTATTGCACCTCAAGGTTGACAGTTTTTGAGAAGATGTGTTCGTGCACTGGATGCGCATTATGTTATTCGATAGTTTTCATGATCCATTCAAGGCAGCTAAAAGATACTTTCTTAAACTTAGAGGCTCGTGAGATGAATGCTGCCGAGCTCCATGGAGCTCTTTCCAAGCTTGGTAGGTCGAAAATTCTAAAGAAATTTAAAAGTGGGCAGGAGAGAGTTCTCGTAACGAATGAACTTGCAGCAAGGGTTGGATGTTCCAGAGTGCGATCTTGTTGTCAATCTTGATTTGCCTACGGACTCAATTCATCATGCTGGCAGGACTGGCCGGCTTGGTAGGAAGGGCACCGTGGTGACAATTTGCGAGGAGCCAGAAATGTTTGCTGTGAAGAAACTGCAGAAGCAGCATGGGGTCCATATTCCTGCATGCGATTTTACAAAGGGCAAGCTTGTTGTCATTGAAGAACAGAACAAACATGCGGAGGCTTTAAGGTGATGGACAGGTTAATAGATCTTTTGGTTTTGCTTGTTTCCTTCAAGATAACGGGTATTTTTTAGGGCATAGTCAATCCCTGCTGTTTTCTTAAGCAGCTTGTTGCAGCTAGATTATGTTGAATTTGAAGTTTATTACGAGCTATTCAGTTTTTAGAGCTTAAAGTAATAGTAACCTAATGTTTAACCTGGAAAAAAGAGGTAGGAAAATGATTGTATTTCATATGATTGAAGAAGCAGCAGAGGATGATATTACACCAGGCATGCCCTTAAAGGCGATTTCTTTCTTTTACATGTCAAATCAGACATGTTCTGTTGTGGTTAAGAAAGAAATGTGGGATTTTAAGCAGGCACTAGATGCGTCACCAGATGATTCTCTTACATAGCTTGTAGCCGGAAAAAAGAGTGCATATCACAATGACAAGGAAAGCTACAAACGACACAGCTGTGGAAATGATGACCGCCTTCAAGATCGATTCAGTTTTATCGATCTGTTGGATGGACAATATTGCTACCGAACTAGAAGAGATCAGAAGATAGCCTGCCACCTTCAAATCCTTACGAAAAGATTAGTCATCGAGAAACTGTATTTTCCAGATAGAGAAAAAAATAGCCAAAAACATTGAGAGAGAAATCAGATGCCCTGGAACCTGACTTACTTGATCAAGAATGAAGCTCATGTAGTCCGAGAGCTTGTCTGAGATGAGGATGCCTCTTTGTGCAACATCATATATACCTTTGAAGAGTTGGAAAGCAGAATAAACGAACACTAAAACAGATGTAACGAAGCAGTACCTGCTCAAGGAAGTAAAGTATTCAGATTACTATTTGCTGACACATAATTCGTAATATGAAAATAAAATATCACAGGTATGAGAAAGCCTTTCTCATCAAAGTCATGGATTTGTTTCTTGCTTTTGAATCGTGGATTGCTGATTTCTTTTAGAGCTCCTCTTCAGGGAAAATATGGAAACTAAAATTTAAGAAGTTTTGGTATATGGCTACACTTACAGCAATTCTGAGTAGTCAGCGAAGCTAGAAGGACGTGGGCTATTCTTCTTGGATGATGAAGCAGCCAGTGAAAGTGCAGAGATAAAGGAGAACACAAGTGCCAAGAATCGTAGGATGAGATTGGAATGGTAAATGGGAGGTGTAGAGTTCAATCCTGTCGAGGCAACTGGAAAAGAGAATGGTGAAGGTGTTGGGAATTGCAGCGGCGATCGAGAACTGGCTGATACAGGCGACACACCAGCCATGGGTGGTCTACAAGAAACAACAAACATCCCCCCTTCCTGCTTCATTGTTTAGTTTGCTGTCCAAGTCCAACTGCTCCTTTCTTTAAAGAAATGGTTCCTCAAACTACTTCCAGTGATTTTTTTTTAATTTATTTTGGGAGGGGTCGGGGAGAGGCTCTAAAATCAACTTTGTTTTTAAGCTTGTTGTTTACAACACTCTGCCTCTTCAGTTTTTTTTTTGTTGTATTACTCATGTAGTTTCCACGAAAAGGTCTAGGTGTTCTTGTTGCTTACAACACTCTGCCTCTTCAGTGTGCTTGAAATATTAAACTGATGATTTATTTTTGTTTACCCTTCATGTTGTTATCATGATCACAGAAAAAAAACCATTACGGATTGCTTAATTTCACGAAATTTGTTTTTGATTTTGTTGTTTGAAAAATATTCAAAATAAGGAGAATAATTGAAACAAAAGAAAATGAGAGCCTTCTTTTTTAAAAAACGAAGACATTGTGGTGTGAAATTTTCACCTTAAGATATTATGATATTTTCTTTTTGGTCCTTTTAGTTTGAAAATTAAACAGCTTAGTCTAAAATCTTCTTTTGTTTATGTTTAAATATTTAAATTTAGATGAAAGTACACTTTGGTCCTTCAACCTTTAATTTCTTTCTGTTGCACCCCTAATTAACCTTAAACTTACAATTTTATGAGATTTTGTCCTTGCTAAAATTCAATATCAGCCCTACATTTATGCTCCTTTTTAGTTATAGTATTTAATTTTAGATTCATTCAATTGAACTATCAATTGACCAATAAACGTTTAATTCTTTTCATTCTTGATTTCAACCAATTAAGTCTAGGTTGGACTCCTTTTACTAAACAGTCTTTGGCTATGATTTTTTTTAAAAAAATAACCTTTAATTAGCCCTAAATTTTTAAATTTCTTGCAATTTTCCCTCTAATTTCAACAAATTAATGTAAAAACTAAATTTGGTCCCCTAAAATTTTAATATTCTCAATTCAGCCCAAATTAGGCCCTCAAATATAATTTTCACCAACTACATCCTTAAAAAAAATTAATTTGACCCAATTAAAGTATGATTAAATCATCACATCTAATTAAATTATTTAACTAGACCTAAATTAATTCTTAAATATAATTAAACTCTTAATTTGGTCATAATTAAATCAAATTGGCCTATAAAAAAATTAATTATGTCTTTAGACTTTTTTTTATGCAAATTTGTACAATAATCATTTATTTTAACCTTGGATCTATATATTGCTTTTCAATTTTAGGCACAATTGGGTACAATTGGGCTCCCAACTTTGCATAAAATTTATGACTTAGATTTTCTTACCATGACAATCCCTTTTATTTTATTTTTATTTTCAATGAATTTTAAAAAATAACTTAAAAATAAGTTTTAATAATTTAATTAAAATCTAATCAAATTATTAAACTCGATTACCTAGATAATGTATTATATGCAAGGACAAATTCAGACACTCTGCGTTGGCGGGCCGGCGGGGCCATTGTCCATTTGATCTCGCGCAAGTCGAAATGTGTTCAAAACACGAAAGCTCGGAAATGGGAAGGTAATTCTTGTAGCTTAGTGATCTGAGCTTCCATAAGCATGTTGGAGATAAGACCAACGCTTGTCTCTGCGTAGCTGAAAATAATAATAATAATAAGCATGGAGATGTTGATGGCGAGGAAAAAAGGGAAAGGCTCGCGTCAACTTTCATTTTTGTATTAAAGAATCCCACACTAGTCAATAAGAAACATTAAGAAAATGGGATGGGAAAGGACGAGTGACAGCAGGTTATACTAGATCTGCCCAGAATGAAAAGGAGATAGCAGTGACAGGTTATTCTGCGAAACTTCCTTCTGGTTTTGAAGTTTGTGATTTTGAGAGAGAGATTTTCAAGTACTGGATAGAAGATCCTTGCTGTGCAGAGGGCATATAATTTGACTGCAAAAACAGACCGCTGCTATTTCAGCTTGTATGCATTATCGACACAGCAACATTCACGTCGGTTAACTGGAAAGCTATCTATCCAGACAGTAGAATGAGAAAATTTACATGTAATTGAGAGTTATTCAATGGGAGAAAACTGACAAGTTCTGTTTATAGAAACTATTTTGCGACGGTGTGTGGCAAATAGACCAGCAACCTCAAACAATACCTATCAGGTCAGCAAAAAACTCCCTGTAGCTGTTGTGGTCCATGCGCCGAGGATTTTTCTGTATTTATTATGAATCTATGATCCACATGACCTGGATGATTCTGCTATTCAAGATTTTTCCCACATGGATGGTCGCTTTCCCACAGTCATTGTTCCCTGCACATCTCCTCTGCACCCGTATTTGTTTGCCCTGAAAACTCCACCGTAATTCTAACCAAGGACCAAAAGATTGGACTGAAACTGATGCTACAATCAGCTCGCGAGATTCAACAAGATAGCCAAAATGAACATTTGAGATTTTTAGCAGTCTATGGGCTACAGATGTTTTACCAAGCATGGCATAATCATTAGGAATGCATAAGAGTAAGATGCCAAAATGTCAGGAAAACCTCTTTTGTGTCCTCGTCAATTGAGCATTACCACATCAATCCTTTCTTAATTTCCCCCCTATAAAATCATAAAATAAAAGAGTGACTTATTTGTTTTATAAGGAAATCTGTATATTTTGTGTCATAAATTTTAACAGTGGTGGCTTATAGGTAATATTTAATAAATAAAGGATCCAATTGGGAGTTATTTTGGACATCCACGAGAGCCTCCAGAGGAATATGTCTTCTTTACGGGGCACATAGAATGTAAGGGGATTTGATTGACGAGGTGTAGAAGCACGGTGCTACTACTTGTATTAGAGAGACGGATAGCCAGTATTTGGCAAAAGGAAAATGGTAAAAACAATTTTTACCATGCCATCAAACAAGTTACTTGCTTTTCTATGCTAAACAACATCACATCACAATATTGTTTTATTATTATATTTACCGGGGATAATAATCAACATTTTCTATGACCGGTGCTAAGTTGTAAAATTATAATAATAATTATTTTATCTTTATATTTATCTCAATTAATAATTAATTTGTCTTGTAATTTAAATTTTAAAATTATGATAATAGTTATTTTTATTTTTATATTGATCAAAGTTAATGATCGATTTGACCCATGGCCCCTAATTGATCCGAGTTCTAGGACTATGAAAATAATTGTTTTTATTTTTATATTGATCTGAATTAAAAATCAACCCGATCACATGGGATAGACATGGGTTAGACCTTGAATAAAATTTCAAAACTATAATAATAATTATTTTATTCTCAACAAAAAAAACAACTATATTAACCCTCGTAGAACATCGGATAAGTTTGTGACAGATCAGTGCAAAACTTGCTGTAGGCTGTCCTGCTGATAGTCTTGTATCTAATGTAAACAGTTATGCCTAGCATCAAATTGAAGAAATCTGATTCCACCTGTGCACTAGTGCAAAACAACCTGCACTTGTAAATTTTGGGAGCAGTAATGAGCCGGGTTTGTTTCTAAATCTAGTTCTGCCGCATCATAACTTGAATGGAGTTGTGTTTTTGAGTCAGTTTTGTATTTCTTTTATAGCATCAAATCAATCAAATTCTTTAATCTATTTTAAAAATATATATAGTTTTTTAATGGGCAGAGAACCGGTTTGACGTAAGCAATGTCCACAAGAGTACAGCTTTGTTTACTCCCAAAAAACCATGGAAGAATCCCGACTATTTTTTGTCAGTGATGCTCAAGCTGAAATCCCATAGCTTTTTGGCCAATTCTGCATCTTTGGCCTGAGAGCTTGGTTCAGCTATGTTACTGTCCATGAAATAGTTTCCACTCATCCCTTTAACTTGTTGATGCAATGCAATGTAGCATGTAGTTGCTGCTCCCTGTAACCATGGTCAAAAGAAATGATTGAGCAACCATGCCACATGGAGTCAATAATGGATCGTGTGAAACAAACAGGTTGATTGTTCAGACAACAATTTCATCATCTTTTTCCAATTTGCGCACATAGGGTACCCTATTGAGATAAATTCTTGCGATGTGTTTCTCAGAATTATAGAAGCCATACCTGCTGAACATTTTTTGTCATGTATTTACCAAACAAGCTGAAAATAGCTGCATGGAGACCGATGGATGGGGAACATATTAATAAAACCAGGCAATTTTCGGTGTTGTGAATGAAAAAGAAGAAATCTACAAAGCTGATTATAGTCAAATGCTCCATGGCATAAGCAACAAATACAAGTCATGAAAGATTTTTCAAATGCTCTGTAGAATATGCAAGACGACCAGCAGTTCCATAATCCAACTTCAGATTAATCAAATCCTGTAAGAGTATGTTGTCGAAGCAGAGAGTATCAGAATGATAAATTGAAAGGGCTTTGGAAAAGTTTACCATTAACAAAACCTTGGTGACGCAGAAGATTGGTATGGATTGCTCCGGGATGCAGAGAATTAGCAGTTATCTCGTCCCCTTCTTCCTGTTAATTCAGGAGATAATGGACCGACAATTTCGTATTAGATTCTGCCTATTAGAATAATGTGATCACCACTCACATTTCAACCTAAGACATTTAACTTGTTCATAATTTGTGATACCAGGTAAACAAAATAAAGATAATTTTAGGGCATGTTATGCTTTAACTACCTTAAGGCGCCGTGCAAGCTCATTGGCGTGCAATATGTTAGCAAGCTTTGATTGTCCATAAGAAAACCAACTAATAGAATAGGAAATTATCAGACATCAGAAAGAGCAAGGAAGACAGAAACTGCTGGTGCTTGATGAAGACATTGAATTAAATGTAGAAACTTCAAACCATAGTCATAAATATTTCTTCCATCAAGCTGTTACCTACCTTGCTTCTTTATAGATTTTATCGAAACAAATTCCTTCACGACTCACAATTCGGTGACCTACTGATGATACATTAATGATCCTTCCTTCTCGCTTGCTTTTCTGTGCTGTGTTTCTCATGATCTCCAGAAAAATGTTTGTCAATAGAAAATGACCTGAAAATTGCAGTATTTCAAACCCAAGTTGCAATATGAGCACATGAAATATTGTGACCGAATGTTTCAATGTTTAAAAGTCAAATAGACCATACCTAAATGGTTGGTTGCAAATAACAGTTCGATGTTATCTTGCGAAAGCTTGGAAGGAGATGACAGAACCCCTGCGTTATTACTTCAAACAGGAAAGGAAAATATTACTCTTCGCAAGAAAGTTAGAATCTGCCTGTGAACATGAATTCTATGGCTAGCATAACAGTAACAGTCAGATGACTGGTGACAAACTGACTATCGGATAAGATAAAAACTGCTTTCTAATTGCTTCAGCATAGCTTCCTTACATCAGAATGTTCAAAGGAAGACCCAAGGAAGTATATTCATGTGCGAAATTCCTCACTGATGCCATTGAGCTAAGGTCTAACTCCATAACATCAATCTTAGCTTTGGGGATTTCCTTGAGCATTGCTTCTTTTCCTTTCCTACCAGCATCCAGATTCCGCACTGCCATGATTACATGGACACCACGCAGTGCAAGGACACGCGTTGTCTCCGCACCGATACCACTTGATGCTCCTGGAAATCAAACAACAGATAATTCTTTCATTCATGTGAATCTTGATCTGAAGTCAAATTAAATAAGTAAGTGAAAACTGAAGTCCTGTCAACTCAAACGTTCCGAAATTTTCTGCAGGTAACCTTGGACTAAGATTTCTAGCAAGGAAACTAGGGAAGGGTATTTGGCTTAGCAAGAAAAGGAAGTAAAACCTGTAACAATGGCAGTGAGACCAGTTCCGTCAATTCCTTGTGTAACTTCCTCTGCTGTAGAAGAGGCTGAGAATCCAGAGGGCCCTTTCCTCCCAAAAAACCACATCCTGCTTATTCTAATAATGAAATCACACCAAGCTGTTATATTGAGAACTGCTATGCAAAGCTACAATCTTTAGCATCAAACGATCCTCGGATTTATGTAACTTAATTGTTTGACTTTTGACCGATTTAAATGATCCAACTACAAGCATTCATCCAGCATAGAACAGCAAATTCATAACTGTCCAAAGTAAGGTTCCACGTTATTATACATATGAAAGACAAAAAAAAAAGGTCAAGTCGATGTTGTCTAGGGCAACTTATATGTACACAATGATTTTGTGCTAACAAATAAGACAGGAAACAAAATCTTCTCCTCGACATGAAAATTTTGTTTAGCAGTACTGAAACATTCATTCAACTTTTCGATGGTAAAGTCCATTTCACTGAAAGATAAGTTTTTTTGTGTGACATTGAACAACCTGATAGAGCTTGATGATTTCTAGTGATGCAAAATCAATCTGCACTCCAACTTAATTAGCAGAGCCTTTGAGTTCCAATCATTTACAAGGAGAATCAAAGTAAAAAAAAAGCGGAGAAATAAGGTGGTAGTTTTGAATCTAACAGGGTGGAACCAGCGATGCTATATATGGATATTATCCTTGTAAGGAACTCTAGAATATGTGGGGGCTTGACTGTAAGACAAAACTTCTTGCTCTCTCACATCTAACTACAGCCTCACTATTTTTTTTTTATTTTTGTCATTAAACTTTTGATTTGAGCCGATGGCTTCAAATTTAATAGGAAATGAAAAGGACAAAATTGAAACAAGGAGAATCCAAGTTACAAAAAAAAAAGAAGGGAGAAATAAGGAGGTAGTTTTGAAATTGGTCAAAAAGTTCACTTTGAGCCTTCTATTTTTTAGATTATAAACTCTCATCCCATTATGTTATAAAAATCCGATTTTGGTCTAAATGTAAATATCCTTAATCCAATTTTGCACACTCTTCTCCCAGAAACCATTATTTTATTTTTACTTAGTTTACACATAAGATTTCATCATTTTTATATGCTAAGAGGCATTCTTTCTTTATAGCCTCGCTTAATTTTTCCCCCTTAATTTTATTCAATTACGTTTTATGCATTTTTTTATTATTTTATTAAATAAAATATTCATTCCAAGAAAAATATTTTCAATATAATTGAGCTTGTGATCCATGTTTTGATATAGATGTCTACAATTACATTGATCTCTTAACTCTTTAATTTAATCCTTGGTTAAATATTAATTATTTTTCTAACATAAAATTATTATTTTTTAAAATGTGCAGTCTTACATGATATTTTTTTTTCTTTTATTTTATTCACTCATTTTGATGTGTCTATTTTTATTATCATTTAATTAAATAAAAGATTATTTAAAACAAAATGTGTAAATGGTCCATGTTGAAAGACCAAATATTTTGATTTGCATCTATGTCTCTATTCTTCTTATTTAGGATTTAGTTGTTGTTATAAAAAAATTTAAGTTCTATTGGCATAAATAATTGTTTGATTAAATAAAAAAATTATTTTAAAAAAATAAAATTATTAAACTCAACAACTGATACATGGCTAATGTTGCGAAATAAAATATTTTAACTTACATTTATATCTTTGTTTTCTAGTTTAACCTTTAGTTATCATCAATGTTATTTTATGTTTTATTGACACATATAATCATTTGATTAAATAAATAATTTATTATAAAAAAAAATCTATCAAATACAAATGATGATATAGCTCATGTTATGAAATTAAATATTTGATCTATATTTATTTTTTATTTTTCTAAATCATTCTTTAATTATCATTAGTAACTTTTTATATATTTTTTCATAAATAATTCTTAATTTATTTAATTAGACACATGCATATCTTTTGAACTTTTGATTGAGTTTTTTATATATCTAAAAACACGTTGGAAAAACGTTCATATTCTTTTGTTTTTGCGGGGGGGAAAAGGCAGCTATCTGGCCCAGAACTCGTCAAATAGTATTTTCCATGTGCAAACACTCCAATCTCAAATCAAAACGGGGAAAAAAAAGGAAAAAAAAAAAGATTGGGGGTGTGAGGTCTTCATTTTTTTAACCACCCACTTAGAAATAGTTGCAAGTTGTAGTTTGATAGATGAAACAGGTTCGTATACACAAGATTAAACCATGAAACAGACTGCAAGTTTTCTGACTTCTACAGAACAAGAAACGACTTCATAATGCAGCCCGACTTAGCAAACTACTTGGGGGTGGTTAGGCTGGAGCTGAAATCCCATAGTTTTTTAGCCAATTCTACATCTTCAGCGTAAGAGCCAGCTTTGGAAAGGTTACTGTCCATGAAATATTCTCCGCTTACCCCCTTAACATGTGGATGCAATGCGACATAGCATGTAGTTGCAGCTCCCTATGGGTAAAAGAATTTAATAAGCTATGTGAAGTCTTAGAGGTAGTTGAATAATTGCAGATAAATGTTATCATTCTAATTCATTTTCATATTAATCCTGCAGCACGGAGCCACATATGCCATGGAAACAGAGAACGTACCTGTTGAACATTTTTCAACGCAAATCTTCCAACCATACTTACAAAACCTGCATTAAGCTCACCAAATTTAATCCAGAACAGGAAAATCCCCATAGGCCAAGAATAACAAAAGGGGAGCCAAAAACCGAGACAGATATATCAGAGTATTACTATTAATAACGCTGTGGAAACGCAGAAGATTGGTCATAATTGACCCAGGATGAAGTGAATTAACAGTTATATCCACCCCCTCTTCCTGCATGAACAAAGTGAAATTAAACACTTGTACATAAGACTTTATTTTGGAAAAAGATGTGACAACTATTCATGAGTCAAAAGAAATGCGCACTTATGCTGATCAACCGCTACTATCATCCATGGTTTACACTGATCTATCTGTGGAAACTACAGTACCAAAATTCTAATTATTTCAACTTTATCAAATAAGGTGGGTAAAAGCAAAGACTAATGCTATTAATCGCAAACCATTCTATATTTAAGAGCCACTTGGTTTTCACCACAATCAGGTAAGTTAAGATCTCTAAAATGTGTTTTTTTTTTTCAGCAAGAGACATCTGTAAGAGAGCATTTTTTAAATGAAACATTCAGAATCATAGCATTTAGGTGCATAATTTTGACTTCTGAATAACTGGAAAAAAAATGTTTGAAATAAAAACTTGAATCAAATTGAATCATCTCGACAGTGGATCACTGTTTGATAAACTTGAGAACAATGATTGCTACCTTAAGGCGCCTGGTGAGCTCATTAGCATGCAGTATATTAGCAAGCTTTGACTGTCCATATGCCTGTATACTGTTGTATCTACAAAATTATCAGGCACAAAAGGGTGCAAAGAAGAAAAAATATATAAGGAATTGCGAATCGAGACCAAAAGGATAAAAATAAGAAGAATAAAAAAACTGTCAATCCATATACAATATGAGAACAATTGACTAATGTGTGTTTGGTTTTTTAAAGTGTTTTCTGCATGAAAATGATTATTTATTTTATTTTATTTTATTTTTGATATCAAAACATCAAAATCATTGAAAAATATTTGATGTTTTTTCAAGTGAAATGCAATTTCAAAATGCACTAAAAAACAGAAGTCACCGCACTTCCAAACACTTTGTGTGGTTTTACGGATGGCCCAAACAACATTCCTAGACAAGATTCACAGAATGGTACTGAGACAATGTTACCCAGATTCATCATTGATTTTATCAAAACGAATTCCCCCGCGGTATGTAAAATGGTGAGCGTCTGATGATACGATAACAATCCTTCCCTCTAGATTGCTTTCACTTGCTGACTTTTTCATGGTGTCCAATAAAAGTTCTGTCAGAAGAAAGTGGCCTGCAAGATTATAAAATCTCTTAAGAGTCCATAGTTCTGCATTTTGAGAATACACAGCATTTTGAACAATAACCCAGCATTTGAAGAACAAAAACTGGTGGAAAGGGATTTTTTTTCTTTCATTTCCCTGTTTTTTCCATAAGTATCAGACTAACATGTAATTCATCAACTTCATTCACAATAACTGACTTGAAGATATCAGAATTCACAAACATATGAGAAAGAATTCATGTCCTTTCTTTTTGAAATTCATTGTATGTGGCTTTCAAGGCATCAATGTCATAGATTCTCATATTTGGTAACATGAATTGAAATTGTCTATTTCCTTCATGTACAGATTGGAATTTTGTCTCTGGCCTTCTGTTACAATAATAGATATTGTAATCAAATTCAAGGCAGATATGCAAATAATTTATGAAGTTATGTCCAACATACCCACATGGTTGGTTGCAAATTGCATTTCTATGTTGTCTTGAGAAAGCATGAAAGGAGCTGCCATAATGCCTGCATTGTTGCTTAACAAAGAAAAGATAAAATTAATTTTCCGTATTAAATTACAAAAAAGTTCCTAAAAGTGCAAAGAATCAGGGTTGGACATACAGCATGTGATGTAGGTGCCATGGCACCCCCAAGTTCAAAATTTTCTTAACAAATTTAATACTTTGCACCCCTCATAAATTTTTAGTTAGCCCTCCCAAACTCCCAAAAATCATATATCATTTAATTGGCACCCCCAATCCTAAGTTTCTGGTTCCGCCCCTGCATAGAATGTCTTCAGTAAAGCATCATTAAAGAGGTTAATTGCCCTCTTAACAAGTTCCATTTACGAGTGCAAACAAAATGACTACAGAAAAGCAGGAACAAAAACATCCAGCATCACAAGTGACATAAAAGTTAATTTTCATGGAGAGCCAAAATAAATAAACAACACAAGTGAGAAGCATCTATTCAAGTTTAGTTTTCTTACATTAAGAGATTCAGAGGAAGACCCAGAGAAATAAATTCTGAAACAAATTTCCTAACTGATTCAATTGAGCTGAGATCTAGCTGCATTACATCGATCTTGGCATTAGGGATTTCCTTGAGTATTTCTTCTTTGACTTTCTTACCAGAATCCACATTCCTTACTGCCATGACTACATGGGCACCACGCAAAGCAAGAACACGTGAGGTCTCCGTTCCAATACCACTTGAGGCTCCTGAAATGGATTGGGCAAGAACAACTTAAAAGACTAACCAATCAATAACTAGAAAATGTAGATATATATCTATTGCCAGCAGAACCATAGTTGATCAACACACGAATAGAAAATTTCTGATTTAGGAACTTGATTCTTATGTAGAAGGCCCACCACCACAAGAATAAACTGAGATCATAAGTGTCAAAACAAATCCTAATTCAAGTGGACCACTCCCTTTAAACAACCAGATGATCGAAAACCCCACTCTTAATAATCACTCGTGATCCCCACGTATCAAATATGACAGAACTGGTATAGTGATATGTGATACCCCGCCAAATATATCTGTGAAATAAAGTAATTAAATTTCAAGAACACTACCATTGTGAGCTACCTAAGCCAAACAAGTTCATTAACAACCACAAAGGTCTAACAAACCAAAAACAAATTTGTACCCGGATATATACACTAGTCATTTTCAACTCCATCTCCGTAGATCTTGTACGAACTTCAAAAAAAATAGCATCCGTGCTAAAAAAAACTGGCAAAGATATTCCCAGATTACCGAATTACGAAAACCCATAAATGATCATCTAAATAAAGAGAATTTTGCATATTCCATTTTACAAACTAACACAATCTCAAGTATTAAACTTTCCCATATATTTCAATTAGAACGAAAGCAAAGAACTAATGTCATCATCACCAACTTCGAAAAAAAAATTAATGCTTGGAACATTTAAAATAACACAACTGATTGGCTTAGTTGACTTCGTGAAAGAAACGCACACAAACAAGATTATGAGATTCATGAGCCTGTTTATCACTTGTTTCCCTTCACTTTTCCATCAGCCAAAACTTTGCGTGAAAGAATAACAAAAAAAGAAAGAGAAAAACATAGAACTTGAAGATAAAAGAAACCCATATGAGAATCAGACCTGTAACAATGGCAGTGAGACCTGTTGCATCAATCCCTTGAGTAACTTGCTCAGCTGTTGATCTAGGTGAGAACCCAGATGGCCCTTTCCACCCAAAAGGCCACATCTTTCCAAGATTTTGATCAAAACAACAAACAGCTATAGAGTTTGCAAACCCTTTATTTGCTTGCAATACAGTAGTAATAACGAAAATAATTGCCAAGAATGACATCCCATCATGGATGTATTGTATAAGACAATGATGACATGTTGCTTCAATTATTTTACCCATAAATATTATCAGGTTATTTGTTACTGTTAAAAGAAGACGGGACAGTAAAGCATAGGACCTACTTGTCATTTGACCTGCTAATTTTTTTTCCGGCAAAATAAATATATTAACTATCCTAAGTTGCTCCAACACTAGTACATGCAAATAAAAAAAATAAAAATAAAATTTCAAATAAAAATATTTAATTTAAAAAAATAAATTAATTTAGATTAATTTGTTTTCCTTTCAGACATCCCTTTTAAGATAGATTTCGTTGAACCTCGCCTTCTCGACTTGGCACCCGTTTGGCAACGTGGTGCGTTCCACGTTTACCAAACGGGATGGGGTTTTGGTGTTTGGTTTTTACCAAACACCGTTTTGTTTTAGTGGGTCCCATCTCATTTATACATCAGAACGGCATTTCAAAAAAAGCACCTCCCAGGTGTTTTTTTTGAAACGCCGTTCCAAATGGCAAACCAATCCCCGTTTCGGGGTCAAAAAATTCACCCTGCACTACTCCTCTCATCTTCTCCCTTTCCCTTCATCTCTACACTCCTCTCCTCTCAGCCCTTCATCTCTGCACATTCACCATCCAAACACTCCTTCTCCCTTTCTCTTCTCTGCACCCATCTTCTCCCTTTCTCTTCTCTGCACTCTTCTCCTCCTCATCTTCTCCCTTTCTCCTCTCATCTTCTCACTTCTGCACATCCTTCTCTCAAAAAACCCTCACAGCTCACGGGTTCTGCCATTCACCATGGAATCTCTGCCAAAAGGCAACTGATTCAGGGGCATCTTCTCTGTCATTCACCCTCAAAAGGATGAATCTCTGCCAAAAGCCTCTTCACGGGCATCTTCTCTGCCATTCACCCTCATCTTCTCTGCCATTCACCCACCTCTGCTCTGCAAATCAATCTCTCAAAAATCCCTCATCTGCACTCACGGGTCTGTGCCATTCACCCTAAAAAACGATTCTCTGCCAAAAGCCCCTTCACGGGCAACTTCTCTGCACATCCCTCTCTCCAAAAATCCCAAAAATCTTATCTTCTTCTGCACAAAACCTTATCCCACAGCCCCTTCTTAAATCCAGCTCTCGTCAACCCCTTCTTCTCTGCACAGCCCTCTCTCCAAAAAATCTATCTTCTTCAACCCAAAAATCTGCACAAAATTATCCCACAGCCCCGAAGTAAATCCAGCACTCAGTCACAGCTCCTTCTCTGCACAAATCCAGGTACTTGCCTCACTTCTCCCCTTCTCTACTTGCATTTTTTTATGTTTAATTGTTGAATTAATATGTATTTAATGGTAACGAGTTTAAGTAGAATCTTCATGTTAAGAATTTTCTTGTTAAAGTTTTAAATTGCTGTTATTTTTTTGATGAAATAAAGGATTGTTATATACCTCATTTAGCAGGGCTTTGATGAATTTTTTTTGTCGATATTAAATTAATATCTTTTTTTGTTGTGATTTTGTGATGAATAAATTTACGTTGAAGAAATTGTGATATTTGTGATGAATAAATTTACGTTGAAGAAATTGTTGTGATTTTTTTTTTGAACATTGTTGGAATTGTTGTGAGTTTTTTGATGAAATTGATGTTATTTTATTATGTGAAATTGGTGGAATTGCAGTGAGTATGTTGAAGAGATTGTTGTGATTTTTTTTTTGAACATTGTTGGAATTGTTGTGAGTTTTTTGATGAAATTGATGTTATTTTATTCTGTTAAATTGGTGGAATTGCCGTGAGTATGTTGAAGAGATTGTTGTGATTTTCTTTTTGAACATTGTTGGAATTGTTGTGAGTTTTTTTGATGAAATTGGTGTTATTTTATTCTGTTAAATTGGTGGAATTGCCGTGAGTATGTTGAAGAAATTATTGTGATTTTTTTTTTGAACATTGTTGGAATTGTTGTGAGTTTTTTGATGAAATTGATGTAATTTTATTCTGTGAAATTGGTGGAATTGCAGTGAATATGTTGAAGAACTTGTTGTGATTTTTTTTTTTTTGAACATTTCTGGAATTGTTGAGTTTTTTGATGAAATTGATGTTATTTTATTCTGTGAAATTGATGGAATTGCAGTGAGTATGTTGAAGAAATTGTTGTGATTTTTTGTTGTGATATAGTTGACATTTTAATGAGTGTTTCCTGTGAAATTGTTGATGTGATGTTGGTTGTTATCGATGTTAGTTTGTTTTTCTTGTTTTATCATTGATGCTGTTACATAAATTAATTAATGTTCTTTGTTTGATCTTTTGTATTACTGTGATTGATCAGGTCTGCTTTCTCATCTGAAAGTTGATTGGTTAAGATTAGCGTGGAGCAGTTGCATATGAATTTGCGAATACTCTATGAATGCCTGTTTTTACGAATTCCAGTTATTGAATGCGGTGTTGTGTTATGTAGCACAAATTTACATTTCAATTTTATGGAGACTTTCAAGATTGTGGGATATTATTATGAACGTGAAAGCGAAATAATTTGTGCCTTGAATTGTGGATTTTTTTCCAATAAATTATCCTTGTCATTGTTTGAGACACACGGACATGGATGCAGGCACACACGAACATGGATGTGAGAACCGTAATTGCTAGCTTACATCCTCCCGCTAAATTCAAACTTCTTTTTCTAGATATTATATATAAATTATTTAATATATTTATTAAATCTGATTTGGAGGGTTAATTTTAAGAAATTATTCATTTAGTAAATTTAAAATAAATTTAAATTTGGTAATTATGAAAATATAATAACTATATAGTAATTATTTAAAATTAAATATATATTAATAGAATCCAATAACTTTTTTACATAATCAAATCAATTTGGTAGGCTAAGGAGAACCATTTATTTAGGGTGTGTTTAGTTAATTTAGTAAAATCATTTTGTGGAAGCAATCCTCAATTTTTATTTTTTATGAAATTGACTTCAAAAATTAAAATTTCAACCAAACTACTTATCTAGCATAAATGTAAAATTAAATCATAGATAAATTTAAAGTTAAGTGTTTTTTTCAAAGAAATAACTACACAAATTCAGACAGAAATTATTTGACTGATTTTATTTCATGGTTTGATCAGAAGTGCATTTGAAGTATTTTCAATTTTAGAATTTACGGTGTTCTTGTTGTATTACACATTCAGTGTTTTACAAATCTGGAAAGTTGTTGTTGTATGTCAGTTATTACTTTAATTTTTTGCATGATAGTAATCATTCGTTCATATTATGTAGTGCCGGTTTTTAATGTTTATTTGTTGTGTTTTTGCAAAGTTTCACAACATATCATGATTGATTCTGACCCAGTTACGAAAGCTAGTTGGAGTACAGAACACTTGCATATATTTTGTGATATATGCATTAGAGCAATTGGTATGGGTATGCGACCGAGTTCGCATTTTGATAAAAACGGATGGAAGTACGTTGCAACATCATTTAGAGAGCAAACGGGTCTAGCGTTGCTAAAAGAACAATTTAAAAATAAATGGGATTCTTGTAAAAAAAACTGGCGGTTGTGGAATAAGTTGATTGGTGAAACTGGTGTGGGCTGGAGTAATGAATTCGGAACGATTGCTGCTAGTGATGAGTGGTGGCAAGCACGAATTAAGGTCAATATTTGTTATTCCTTTCTTTTCTAAAATGTTATTATGTTCTGTGAAGACAATGACAAGAGCATTAATTTTATTATGTAGGAAAATAAAGGAGTTAAAAAATTTAGAACTGCTGGAATCGAGCCTTCATTGAAGTTCAAATTTGATAGAATATTCTCTGGAGTCACCGTTACCGGACAACATACATGGGCACCATCATCGGGCACAGTACCTGGCATTGACGAGGATTTGGAGACAATAAATGTCGGTCTACAAGGTGTTGATTTGGAGGAAGGAAGCGGGGACTCAGATGAGCATGAGGATTTAAATTTTGAAAATTATCAAAATTCTCGAGGCGTTGGGGGGGAGCATATATCTTCTAGCAGCAACACTAGGAGCAGTGGTAAACAAAAACAAAGAGAGGTTCCGGAGCCAAGATCTAGAAAGAAAAAGTCATCTGGAATTGGTGCTCAGCTAGTATCAATTCAGCAACAGCTTCTCGACAGCATGTCTACTAGGAGTGATTCAACTTCTGCAAATAAAGACTTGCCAGGCTGTAGTATTCCGGAAGTTATGGCTGAGCTCCAATCAATACCTGGTTCGACAGATGACGATAATTTTCTGTTCCGCGCCATGAAATTTCTACAAGTGCGAAGAAATAGAGAAATGTGGGTTAGCATCAATGATATACAACAAAAATACCGCTGGCTTATAACTACCATCGCACAGTCACCTAATTCTTAATTGCAATTCTAGTACTTTGTTTGAATATTTGGTTTTCATATTTGTGTTTGTATTGGATTCTAACGTCATAAGTAATATGTTGATCGCACGTTTTCCTCTTACTACTGTGAAATTATTGTGCTAATTTTTATGAATGTTTGTTTTGAATATTTTAAAAACATTGCATAACGAATATTCTTAACATCATATTGTTTAACCATGCTTGTTTTCAATAACTAAATATCAAAATATCTATCGTGACTCAAAGTTTGTAATGTCAACAGGTTTGGACTTCTTTTCTAGATATGGATGATGCACATTTTAATGCTCTATTAAACGGGGATTTTGAAGGTGAGTATGACAATGTTATGGATCGTGTTATTGAGCACATTAACTATGATGCCGATGAAGGAAACAACAACGCGTACATTGATGATGGAACTGCTGGGACCGACAACGACGATGATGACGATGGCGATGACGATGACGATGACGATGACGACGCGACCACTTTTATACAAAGAAAATATGATGATGAAAATATAATTTTATGCACGGCTGGCGCATTAACCCTATATTATATTACTTATATTCATAAAGAACCATGTATGGTTTCATATAATACAGGGATGCGTTGGTTGAATGACATTTTAAAAGGTCATTGGAAACGCTCTGTTAACATGTTTAGGATGGACAGAGACACTTTGCTGAGCCTATGTTATGAATTGGAAACGCGTTATGGTTTAAACCCTTCACGGAGGATGTGCGTACTCGAGAAGCTAGGAATGTTTCTATTTACTCTTGCAGTTGGGGCATCAAATCGACATGTGCAAGAAAGATTTCAGCATTCTGGCGAAACTGTAAGTAGATGTATGAAAGAAGTCCTTAAAGCATTATGTCTGTTTGCTATAGATATCATCAAACCAACTGATCCAGACTTTACCAACACACCGATAGAAATTGCGATGAATCGAAGATTTATGCCCCATTTAAGGTAGTTTGCACCAAAATTGTGTATTTTGTTTGAATATTTATATCGTAATACAATTTTTTCATACCTGTAGAACTGTATTGGTGCAATTGATGGGACACATGTTCGTGCAACGATTTCACCGGAACTTCAAATTCCTTTTATTGGTAGGAAAGGTGTCCCAACATAAAACATCATGGCGGCCTGTAGTTTTGACATGCAATTCACATTTGTATGGGCAGGATGGGAAGGTAGTGCGCACGATACACGTATTTTTCTCAAGGCTATAGACAGTACGAGTATCAAATTTCCTAAACCGCCTGAAGGTTGTCAATTTTTATTTCTTACAGATATGATAATTTAAATAAATTACTATTCATCTTTTGCTATTGAATTAATATAAAAGTTGCATTTTGTTTCTATTTTCAGGAAAATATTATTTGGTTGATGCCGGTTATCCGAATGAGTATGGATATTTAGGTCCATATAGAGGGGAGAGGTATCATTTAGAAGATTTTCGACGTCGGGGTGAACCAAGTGGACGACGTGAAGTATTTAATCATGCACATTCATCACTACGTAATGTGATAGAACGGACATTTGGAGTATGGAAGCAAAGGTGGAGAATTTTGCAGTGCATGCCACCTTATCCTTACAAAACACAGGTTGCGATTATTGTTGCATCGATGGCACTCAATAACTATATTAGAAGGAGATCGCAATATGATGATGTTTTTGTTCAATATGATCGTAATCCCGATTATATCCCAGATGAGCTATTACCAGATGTTGTAGCATGTGAAACTAGTCAGAGTTCGCGCAGAAATTCCCATATGGATATTGTGCGCGAGAGCATTGCAAGTAGTTTGATGGGAGAATGAAATGATGTTTCCATTTTATTTGAAGTATTCACATTAATAGAAATTGTCCGATTATTTTTAAATTTATTTGTAGAAGTTATATATATATATATATATATATATGTATGTATGTATATATATATGTATATATATATATATATATATATATATATATGGATGTATGTATAAATGTCTGTGTATATTATGTATATTTCCATGCCCTTTTAAGTAATTTTACAAGTTAAAAGCAGTCTGTAAAGTTTAGAAACCAAACACCCAAAACTGTTTTTTTTACAACCTCCAACTCAACCACAGTTTTAACCAAACACTTTACTGCTTATTTTAAACCACAGTAAAAAGCGCTTTTTTTGAAACTGTTTTTTTTAAACCTCAACCGCAACCGCAACCGCAACCGCAACCGCAATACCAAACAGGCCCTTGCTGATATGATCAGTGCAGCAGTGCTCCTTCCGCCATCACATCCATGTTGTTCATCAATCAATGTGTATTCATTATAAATCAATCATCTAGTTTTTACCGGGGGGGTCTATTTTAACAAATATACAGCTTAGATTGAATTCCCAGCCAAATACGGGGGCGAACTGCGTTTGTCAGCTTTTCCGAAAAACCCTTCACAGATATTTCATTTTCCCCGTGTTTGCCAATCAAATTCAGTCCCGGAATCCTTACATGCTGGGAAAATATTATAAAATAGTCATGTATCTGTCAAGCATCTCCTTAAGATTCAGTCCCAGAGTGTTTGTGTATAGAGTACAAAAAGAAGGGAAGAACAACAAGACCCCATGCATCCTTTAATTTTTGTGCCCTAATCACTCGGTAGAACTAAGCAACTACTCGGCAAGCATTGTCTCGTGAAAAGAGGACATATTTTCCTCATTTGCATGATATAATAGCAAGATCATAGATAATTGGACATGAGATTAATATGGCATGATATTTTAAAAAAAATATTTTTTGTTTAAAAATATATTTAATTATTTTTTAAATTCTTGACATAAAACCATAAAAAAATTAATATTTTTTTAAAATCAAATATATTTTAAAACATGAGAGGAAAGGATTGGGGTTGTTTGGCTATTGTTTTATAAAATCGTGTTTGATTAGTGTCATGGAATAGAAAGGACAAACCTAAACAAGAAATTGATCTCCAACAAAAGTTCATTAACCTTAAACGATAACATGAAACAAAAAAAAAATCTTGAAAAATCATTGATTGTTGCGTGTTTATTAAACTCAAAACCATATATCTCACATTGAACAAACAAAAATACAAGATTCTCTAAGTAGAAAAATAAATAGTCATGTATGAGCTAAAGCAAAGTGACTTTAGGCTTTAGTGATGCTCATAAACTTGTTTGTCCTAATGGGTATGTTGAACATGGGTTTTTGTTATAAAAAAATATTTTACCTATAAAAAATTACTTTTACTAGCCCATTACTTTGTCTAGCTCATGGATGAAATGTTTGATCAATACATGGTTTTTTACCTTGTTTCAAAAAAATGCATGTAATAAAAAATAAAAAAAATTGTAGTCACCAGTCCATTTTTGAAACAACACATCTTATGGTAAACACCATTGTTGAAATGAATAGTTACGACATTCAAAACTTTGGATAGCTGCCAGTCACTTGTGAAACGATTTTAACCGTCCTGGTCTTCCCACGAAGGAGAGACAAGATCATTCAACTGTCAGAGCTCAAGTGTTTTTGTACAAACCACTGCTCTCGGAACCCTAAATCTCACTGGTGAAGAGCATTTAGAATCAGGACAAATACCGTTTAAACCAGCAAGACTTCCCATTAAGTTCTACCTAGCTAGTCAAGAAGGAATGCAGGTGCAAGTCCTGATATCTCCCCGTTACTTGACAGAGGAGTATAATTTTTTGGAAAAATAACACTAAGTCTTCACTCTTGTTAATAGACTATAAGCTCTAAGTTAATTTGAAGGGCCTGGAGCTTTGATACTGTATTTCCATATTATGCATGGGCGGCTGCTTTCTCACCAGCTTTCAAGTGGGTGGGCAATAAATTACAAAATACTATGAACATAATTACATGAGAAATCATATTTTTCCTAGTCCAATTCTTGACTACGTTGGAGAAGGACATGAGGGCATGGTCTTTCTGGTTCTCCTTGTGTCCATAAGACTCTGAGATCCCCTCTTTTCTTCCCCCAACGTCAGAGAAGTTCCTGCATCAATGCGTGAATTTTATTTATAGGGTCAAGTTAACACTAAACCATTTTGCATTTTCAAATTGTTTTTCATTGTGTCTGTGAAAAAAGAAAAAAAAAAGAATTACCAAGGGTCAATGAGACGATATAGAGGAGTGCTGGTCGCCCATGGTTGTCCATCAAGTTCAGTGCTACATAAGTAATCAGAAGACCTGCCACATTTCATGATTAAAAAGGGAACATGTAAAAGATAAGTGCTACTTCAAAATTCTAAAGTATATAAACTGTACAACAATCCTCTCATTCCTTTCATTTTGAAACGTAATGTATTGTTCCAATAAAGAAAGGAGACTAGTTTGATATTTCCATACCTAATCTGTAACAAATATTGCCCATGGGAAGTACCCAACACAAAGACTCTTATTTGCCAACCAATCATACCTGCAGTAACAATTTAAAAAATTATCTTACCTTGGAGGGGGAAATGAGGAATGAACACCAGAGAATGCTAGCTGACATCAAGTTCACAAGTATACAAATAAGCTAAGGGTATACTTCTCGCAAAGACATGCCAGAGAATCATGGAATGGAGTGTAAACCTGAGGGAAAATGCTATCAGTAACCCAGGTAAAAGGATGTCACCAAATCTTATGATGTTGTAACCACCCCAAGGATCAAACAAGCGTGGAATCTTTAACAGCATTGGGATACCATCCTATCCACTTCTATCGCCACGAGCCACCTAAGAAAAAAGATGTGAACAATCTTTATACTTCAACAACTGAACGCATTGATTATCGAAAGTCAAAACCAAAAGATACATGTGATGATAGTAAAATTAGATTACTTACCACAATCATGACACTTTCATGGAACAACTTCTTGGAAGCAAACACCCAAAAGATATCATACAAGAACGCACAACTGAGAAGAGCAATACCTACCTGATTTACAAATATTTTAACTCATTTCAGAAGAATCACTGATTCACCAGAAATAGTATCAGTCTTAAAACATTTCTTTATCTAAATGGACGTTAAGCAATACTAAAACTGGTAAAACTAGATCAAATACAGTTAAAAGAATAAAATAATTGTATCTTTGTATGGAATTAAAGGGGATTTGAATAATACTATCACAATGGCAACCAAAATAAATCCAACTTGAAGGAAGAAATAATGTGAGCATGTGCAAAGCAACTCTAAAACAAAAAGGGTAATTGCTGGAGCTATTGGACTTAACAAACAACTAATGATTTGCCTATTTAGAAAGGAAATCAACTACACACATACTAGGTAAAAAATAAAAGCAATCAAGAAAGGATAAAAATGGTGGGAAATATGCAGGCCCATCACTTGGTACAGTGGCAAAACTTATAAACTCGCAGTCATAAGGAACAATTCTTCCTCACACCCCACCTTGGTGGGGGGCAAAAATATTGCAGTAACTTTTACTTATTAGCTTATTAGATTTTTTAAGAGCATTACCTTGAGATTAGGAACGTGGACAATTTGCAGAACAGTGATTATCAGTGCAATTCCCTGGTTTACAAACAAATAAAGGACAAAGAATTATTAGCTAAATTGCTTCACTAGACAACTTCACCCAAAAAAGTGATATACAAGATAGATTGCAAAAGGCCATCATGTAATGGAATTATTATTATTAGTGGGATTGCCATGGAAAGGACAGCATATGGCACTATTAAAGCAGTAACCAGAGAGAGAATTCTTTATAATCTTGATAATTGGAAACTTAAAAATTGCAGAAAACATTAGCTGATTTAGGAAAAAGGTGTCCTTACAAGTATATCTTGACCTATCCAGGCAAAGGAGAGATGGCGATGCATAGCCCAAACAACTGCAAATGCTATGCAAAATGGAGTAACAACTAACGTTAGGTACGAGAGAGCTTCAAAGAATGGTACTTTTATGAATTACTCTCCAGCACAGTTGAACCACCTGCACAATTATTGTAACTTTAGTTCTCAACCACTAAACTGGTAGAGGATACTTAGGTAATCTAACAGCAAGCATCCATCAATAGCCAACTCTATAAAAACTCCCAATTAGTAACTTCAAATACTTAATAACTTTCCACATAATCCCCTCCTTAACAGTTGTATTCTATACAATAACATTCATAGCACTGGATTGTAATCACAAAAGGAGCAAACAAAACTTCATTAGAAAGAGGTGTGCAATTTTCACTGCTAAACTACTTTTTCTGGCAACCTACCAACAATTAGAAACTTTTAACCAAGTTCCCCACTTCAAAGATTAAAAAATGGTTATGAGCAACTGAAATATGGAACGTGACTAGCAAGGAGTTCTCAAAGTGAAAAAAAATCGATAACATAGTAAGTCATTTATAAATATGAGACTGATTATATACCTTGACAACAAACCTACCAAGCAAGTTTGCAAGCCCTGCAGATGTATGAAACTACATGCTTAAAACTGATTCCACCGAAAAAATGGGGAAAAAATAGAAAATATGAACAAACCAGTTGTGTTAGGATGTTCAGATGTCAAATAGTTTGATCACAGTTTGTATAACAATCACCCCTTGTATGCATGGTGATAATGAAAGTAGACATATACATAAATGGTTAAGTATTTGCTCCTGACACCACATTCATACAATGATTTCAGTGTCAAGGGAAAAGTCATACCTCCACACCACCTATGCAAAACAGGACCACCAAAAGCTCAATGAACCAATATGACATGAGTCCATAAAGTATGACTAAGAAGCATGAAAGCAATGACAACAAACAAGATAGTTGATGTTGTATTCATTTCTACAACACTACTAGTGTCCACAGCTTTGTCATTTGGAACTTCATCCACAACATCCTACATGAAGATAACTGAATCATAAAAGAATGTAGAAGTTGTAAAGGAAAAAAATAACTCCTGAAGAAAACAGTGCTAAGATGATGCTATTTTGCAAATAATGTCCAAAAAATCACCTTCAATAGCTTGTCTTGTTCAGCACCTGCTTCTCTGACAGTCCAAGCAGACCAATAAGAAACGCACAATATTGTGCCAACAGCCATTAGCCACAAAAAGACTTCAGTGATATCAACTAATGGTCGCTATGGAGAGTAAAGCTGCACAAACACTGCAAACAGGCAATTATTTTTAGACAGCTCTCTCACAAGAAGAAAATTGCCAATATATACATGCAGCACATCAAAGTAGAAAAGTAGTCACCAACTAAACAAATGGACAATCATCTTTAGAAAAATGTAAAATCCAAAAACAGGTAAGATCAAGTTAACAAATGAATTTGCGTGTTACCCTGAAACCATATGGACCATGGAAGAGAACTTACCAGATGAATTAGTCAGTAACATTTTTTCCAAGCTTGCACTACCATCTTGTGGGAGTATAATAGAAGGTATGTGTATATCTAGATCAGTTTCATCTGGCTCACAGATCATCTTGTAAAGTTCTGCAAAGAAGAGAAATAAGTTTCAAACACAATTAGCCATGGCGATAGAAATTGACAGTAAAGGGCATCATATTGATTGTCAAGACCAAGTAAGCATTGGTATAAGCAAATTATGAGAAAAATCAAGAGAAGTTCCTCTCATGTCCATGAAGATTAAAAGGATGATGTGTTTAAAAGAGTTCAAAGAAGAATGTCTCTGGCAAATTTGAGGATGGAATTCAAGCAGTTGTGCATGCAATCCTAGCATGCCTATTAAGTTAAAAATGGCAGATTCATGGGGCTTTAGCATCAACAAAACAACGTTCATAAAATGAATGTAGCTAAAATGAAAAGGTTCAGATGAAAAAGGGACTGGACAAGGTGATGGAAAAAGATTCATATTCCCTGTAGCATTTAGAATTAGCCTGTTTGATTGAGTAGACATTAGGGCTAGTATCATTGTTTGCTGAGAGCTTCCATTAAGATCCCTATTGATAAGAAATGCATCAATATAACAGCACATACATCAATTACCTTATTGGCTATTTATAATTAGCATAGCTGAAGCACCAGCAGCCTCAGCATTAATTGCTTTGGTTGTGAACTTGCAATGACTCCGGTGAACCATGATGACATCTCTATCAAGCTAACAAAATGAAGAACATATATCAAACTTTAGTAAATGTCCACAGTGTATCAATGATTTTATACAACTATGTTTAAATATTTTGAGCATATATAATATTCCTAAGGATAAACCTTGTGCTTAGGTGCACTACAACAATCTCGAGGGTTTGAAAGTGTAAGGTGAATTTGGTTTGCATTTTTCTCTTTTGACACAATGGCAGTGCCAAATCTAGTGCCCACGCCAACAAACTCAGCATCCTCTTTTCCATCGGCCCAAGTTTGAACTTTTACCTAACAAAACCAGCCACTAAATTAACGTGTTAATAATATGAATTCAATCAGAGTCTAGAGCTAACTAAAGTACAATTGCAGACCCCGTAAAATCTTATGAAGGCGACTTTCCGATAAAACCGGATAACAAATGGTTGGCTCCAGTGGCATGACCTAAATCAAAAGCAAGGTTGACATTTCCATCATTAAATGTTTTACCCAATTATAGCTCATAATATAAGTGCATTTGATGTAACCTAAGAACCCGGAAGAAAGCCAAAAGGAGAAAGGACCACTGCTAAATTATGGTCATAAAAAGGAAAGAAACCATCTTCGAAACTTTACTTTTAAACTTTCCTAAAACATACAAAACAAGTTCAACCCTGGAGGGTAAATGAGGCACCAAATTCAAATACACGGACAGAACCTCAAAAAATCATAAATTCACAAACTCCAACTTTTGAGGGATCGCGTTACTAGCTCCAAATCACACAAAATTATAAAACAGAAAAAAAATCAAAAAAACATGTAATCACGTAAGAAAATAGTTATCAATAACCAATTGACTATTTATACAAATCTAAGTTACAACTAAACCATTAAAAAAATACAAACAAAATAACTCGAATCCAAGCAATGAGAAGAGAAAATAAGCAAAACCATGTTGAGAACAATCAAAGCAAGAATTGGGTCGATATAAACAATCAGCATTTTAGATGTTACCAAAACGAAGTCATTTTCACATCCAGGCTTTTTGGGAGCTAAGTTATCATCATGGACTATATCCCCTCCTGTAACTGAAGAGAGGTGACACAACAGTGAAATCACAGCTGTTATAGTGATTATAGAGTACAGTTTTTGAAAATCCATGGATTGATTGTAAGTTATCTTTCTTGGCGTTCTCTTTTATCCCTGCTACATAAATAAACATTTAGAGTAGGAGAGAGAAACATAATCTTGTCTTGTTTTGTTCTATTATGTTCTGTGTTATGTAGCCGTGTTAATAAATAAAAGAAGGAGCCAGATCATCAGACAAAGATCGAAACTACAATCAAAACTCAACTGTCATGATTAAAAAGATAATTATATTCTAATTATTATTTTTTTATACAGTCAATAATCATGAATCCTTGATGCCTTTCAGCCTCCTTGGTGTCTTTTGCTGAAGGAGTAAGCCTGATCCCCCTTTTTTTGTTATTTTCCACTTCGGTTTTTCAAATTTCTTGAAAAATAAAAGTAAATTTCCATTAATATATTAATACTATCCAACCGGAAAAAATAGTAATTATTCTATAAAAACTTCATTACATTTTTTATCAAGATTTAAAATCTTCATATTCAAATTATAATTAATTTTAAGTTTTGTCCTTTGAGAAAAAAATGCTTTTATAGAACATGAGATTTTCATTTGACTCCACTAGCTTTTTGACTGTTTTGAATTATTAGATAATTTAAATTTTAACTTTTTATATAATATTTCATATTTGAAAAATAATTTATGATAAGATTCAATTAATTCACTATAAATATTTCACAAAAAAAAAAGAGACTTAAAGTATGTTTTTGAAGAAACAAAATGGTATGAATTGAATTCAACGAGATAAAAGTTATGAACTTTATGGAATTATGGATGTTTTAATATATTTAAGGGTATTTTTCTCTTTAAAATCCATCATCATCACTGCCCCACCGCCTCAACCTTTATTTTTGTATTGCAAGAAAGGTGTTTGGGTTAAATTTATGATTGGTTTGGATGAACTTAAATAATTGTTTAGGTTGAATTTAAAATTTACAGTCAATTTAGGATTTGTTGAAAATTTGCTATGAATATTATTAATTAGGGTTGATTTGATATAGTTGAAGATGAAAACAAATTATGAATTAATTATTTCAATTAATTATATATCATGTTTAATTTTTATGAAATAGTTGGAATGACTATTGAATTTTAACTGAACCACAATATCAATTAAACTATAAAATATAATATTAATTATATGTTACATTTATAAATTATGACATCAGTTAGCTATCGCATTTTTAAAATTATATGCTAATTGCACAGCTTATCTTTTATACTAATGATAGTCAAAACCATGTGGTTAAAAATAATTAATTAGAAAATATATTGTCAGGAAAAATGATATCTTTTCAATTCTTTTATGTCGGCTTGCGGCAACGAAAAAACAGCTGAAAACCGCGGGAAAATGATACACGTGGCTGCAAAGTAGACAGTTCATGAATTATAATAGCATTTGTAAATTGAGGACCTTTATTTCTATTATATTCTCAATTTCCCCAGTATAGTCTATGCTGTTTGTAAATGTGCCCTTTTTATTTTTATTTATTATTTTAGAAAACGAGCATGAATTGAGAAGTTGCGAGAGGTAATATATAGATTTTTAAAGACATGCCATGACAAAATCATTGGACCTTATCTTATTAAAAAAACTTAAACTTAATATCTCGTTAATTTAATAATTCTCATGAATTATATAAGAATTTTATGCTATAAATTAAAAAAAAAAAAAAAAAGCTTTGAAAGGCAGCATTTATGCGTGAGAAATTATTAAAATATTGCAGTATTATTTTCAATGAAATTAAAGGTATGTTCAAATGTAATTTAGATCATTAAATAATACCTCAGTGAGAGTTATTTTTCATAATTCATTTATCACCGGCTTAAGGATTCAGGGTGTAATTTAAAAAGATATAAAATCGAAATATTATTTATAATTGAACCCAAAATTACTTAGCATATGTACATAGAATCATGCTGTTTGTTGTCGGACCAAAGCACGTGCCTTTGCCTTTTTATTTTCTCTTACTATAACGTTAATCCTAAATAAAATAAATAGGAGGAATTAAGCCAATTATGAAGAGAGAGAGAAAAAGTCAATCTCCGAGGACAACTAAGCTGAAGTCGAATATAACCTCTTCATCAAGTATTATGCTTCACCAAGTTTCATATTAGTGGTTAAGATTTAAAATTTTGATGGACTAAAAAATTTATTTGGTACCATGATAATAGTTGCTCTTCAGATTATTTTTTATATAAAAATTCAATGAAATAATCATTTTTTTAATATCAACATGTAAAAAATGAAATGAAAAAATAAAAATAATATATATTTTTTTAAAATAAAATTATAAAAAAAAAACAAAAATAAACTATGAATATTTGAGGTTCAATTAAAAAACAAAGAAGTACAATTTGCTTAGTTAGGAATGTTACTCTATTTTAAAAATATTTTTGAAAAAAAATAATGTTTTTGAAAAAAAAATTATTTTTATTTTTAGGTTATTTTAACATTAAAAAAAAATCCTCAATTTCACTCAAAAACATCCTGAAGTTCACCATGTTTCAAGTTACTTCACGTTCCGGGCCTAAGTGCAAAATCTTGAGTTAGGAGACAAGATGGATAAAATCTGAGTTATCAAATCTTGTCTCATAACTCAAGATTCTGCTAAGTGGATGAGAATAAAGTATTTGCAGGTTTTTCAAGCTTCGAAAGGCGCAGAACTCCTCCCTGGACTTTATTCCCTTCACCTTCAACAGGCTAGAGAAAGTTGTGGTCTTTTACTGAATAAAACTGGCACTAATTGATCAGATCCAAATGAAAAGGAGACAAAATATTCCTACTGACTGGCCATAGATAGTTGCAGCATCCATGCAGCCTGTTTTTGAGAGGATAAAATTAAAGAAGAAATCAATCTCAAACATTCCATTTTCTTTCCTAGTGAGTGTACTTGATGCATTGAAACTACCCTTCATGGGAAACACAGATACAAAGTTGATTGAAAGAGCATCCCTCGTCTCACTTGTGCCCGTGTTGAATACAATATGAATCAACTACTCAAGACATCGAAACTAGGATCTTTTAAAATGTCAAAATTGTTCTCTCTTACGTCTGGTAAAGATTGAAACTAGGCAAAAACGATAAAGAGGTGTTTGGAATCTTGTGATCCATAGTTGAGTGCAATTTTGTTTCCGGCTCATTATTCACCTCGAATGAAAACTATTTTGGGAATTGATATCCATCTTGATATGACATTAGTCTACCATCAGTTCTGTAGCTAGAGTGGTTGAGGAAGTTGCTGGCTATAAACTGTTCTGAGAAAGAGTAGCTTCCCCCTGGAAGCCCGAAGGCTCCTCCATTCATGTTCAGACTTGGGGTGCTGCTTTCACGAGCTAGATTTTCCAGGCTGACTTGGGATGGGATGTTAAAACTACTATTTACAGCCTGAAGAAATGGAAATGGGAGTCCATTTCCAAGAATTGATGGCATGGTGCTGTTTTGGTTGAAGTAACTGACGTCTCTGGAACTCAATTGAGCAAAGCTTCTATTATTTTCTTCTGGCTGCATTTCCTGAAAGTACCCATGATGACTGCTTGAACCTAGTATCAGATTTGATCTTTCTGAACTCGTGCCTGTTTGATTCCCAGCAAGTCTTGGTTGAATAGATTTCAATGAAGACGTATCAAACCTATGGTTTGCTTCAAGAGGCCTTGCTAACACAGTAGGCAGTGTTAAGTACATTGAAGAAGCTACCTGATTGGAGGAGTCTGTTGGAATCATTGGCTCGGCAGATAATGCCAGCCTGACTTCTTTTTTCTTCCCACCTGATGTCATGGATCCAATCACTTGGGCATAATCAGATTGATGTTCAGGTGCTTGATGGTGATTCTTAGAATCAGTAGTCTTTCTGCCTTTTGCAGACCTCTGTGAAGATCCACCATTGCATTGAGCTCTTACGCCCAACACAATACTCTTTGGCTTCTGCATTTGCACATTCTTATCTGAAGGACCAGGTTTAGAATTCAACTTGGCAGATAATGCCATTCTTTGTTCTCTTTCCTTCTCAACTGTTGTCATGGGTACAATTGCTCGGTTGTAATGAATTTGACTGTCCAATGCTAGACTGCAATTACTAAACTCAGTTGATTTATTGGCAAAGCAATTACTAAAATCAGCTGATTTATTGGATTTGCCAAGCTCTTCTGTACATCCACCGTTGGAATCTTGAGCTCCTTTGAACAATGTGAAGGCATTTCGATTTTGCAAGAAAATGTTCTCCTGAAAATTCTTCTGATGATGCACTTCGGCGTTCTCCTGAAAGTTGATTAGGTTCTGCCTGTGGACATTCTCCTCGAACTTGTTATGGGGCTGCACTTCGCCATAGCCCTGAATGTTGTTTTGATGCTGGACTGGTATATTCTTCCCGAAAGTGTTTTGGTGCTGAACTTGTGCATTCTCCTCAAAGTTGGTTTGAAGCTGCAATTGAACTTTCTCTCCTCTAAAGCTGCCTTCTCTTGTTTCCAGCTCAGAAACAGTCTCCTCTTCTGCCAGTTTCTGCATTTCTTCCCTCATCCACTTCAACAAATTCTCTCTTGAAACTTTAAGATCCTCTAATAAAAAGTTCATGTACTTCTTAAGATCATCAAATACAGCCTGTTCATCAGTACCAGGTTTACTCTTCTTACGGCGGACTTGTTTGTGAGGACCCTTCTTCTTTCCATTAAGAACTGAATCATTCCTGTTACTCCTCCTTCGGCCATTTTCAGGTTTCCCAGATTTCATTTGGTCTGAAATACGAGGATCACAATTGCCAATCTGGTGCAATTTACTAGCATCACTAGTTCCATCATTATCAACTGAAATGAAGCTGGAGATAAGTTTATGTTTTTTTAGAGCTGGTTCGCCACTTGTTTTTGAATCATTGCTTGAAGAATCGGAGTCATCGTCTTTCCTCCTGAACTCCCAGCATTGCTGCAGTTTCAGTTGCTCTTCCATTTTAGAATGGGGGGACATCATGAAAACCAGAATTTCACCAACTCTGGACCATCAAATAACTTGGAAGATGTTGAATTATCAATGTTATTTTTTCATCCCCTGGAGAATCACAGCACCAATTCCTGCCCACGTATCATCAAGACTCCATGATTTTCTGAGGTGCAAAAGCTGCTAGACAGTCAAAAAGCCCACCAAACCTCTACTTCAACTCATCAAGCCTGTACCTGGCTACATCGAAACTACTTCAAAGTGAAAATCAAGTTTATCAATCAAAGAACAGCTAATAATCGAAGAGTGATGTGATGAAGAACTAAAAACTAACTACAGGCTCAATAACAACAGAAACACGAACCCATGTGTAAAAGAAAAGGTAGAATATTGATCTTAAAGGAACAGGTACATAGTGTCGAAATCTCCACCTCACTATGGCCTGAGATGAAAACCAGCAGAAAAGAAATCCAATATCTGAACCTCAAGTGCCTTTCAATGAGGCATTAAAGTTCAAATAAAGGCACAAACTTGCATAGCGAACTGCTATTTTATAAAATAAATAATCAGAAAAAAATTGCAGAATAAAGCTTTAATCAGAGTTTCAAAAGAAAGAATAAAATAGCATAACTGTGAACAGATACTAATCAACTGGTAGGATATATCTACTATCTTGTATGCTGGTCTCATAAACCCAAAAAACCAGAACAATTCAGTAAAGAGCTTCAAACAATTCCAAAATACAATATAATGTACATATAGCCCACAAAAAAGAAAAGTGGATTCGAAGTCATTCTCTTTTTCATGATATTGCGTACAGAAAGAAAATGACAGAAAGCAAAAAAGGAGCATTAACAAATAAAAAGAAAATCGGAATAAAATCATCAGAGCAAAACGTAATGAGTTTTTCATAGATGGACATAAACTCACCACGTAACATGCTTCTCTCTCTCTCTCTCTCTCTCTCTCTCTCTGTCAAACATCAACCTCTAAGTCCTATTTCTTTCAGTGGAGCTGTTTTCACTGTGGAATTTATATCTCGACTCTCTTTCTCTTTAAAAGGCAAGAAAAGATATGTTATTGTCTGTCTGTGTAATGTTTCCATCTGTGCAGTGTGAGTGTGTTTTGCTGTTTATGGAAGCGAGTTGGTGAGTCGGGTGGTAAGTGGCAGAGAGTTATGGGTGGCATTTTAAACCCTTTTTGTTGGCCACGGTGGTAGTAGCCATTGAGCTTTACCCACTACTTTTATTTATTTACAAAGTTCTAAAAGAATGTTCTTTTTAATATTTTAAAGATCCTGTCACTGAATTTAAAGTAGCCCCCGCTATGATCGTAGATGAAATCAAAAAGAAACAAAAAAAGGTGTTGATGGGTTGAGTTTGAAACAGGTTGCATATAGTGGATCAAATTATCAAAAATATAATTTTACAGAGTTAATTTCCAATGCAATTCAACTAAAAACCCAATTCAGATTAGGTTCAAATATCGAGTTTTCTGAATCAACCAGCGGTTACAGAACTGTTTAACATCTATACTTGTAATTGTTATGTATTTTCACCAAACACCTTCCTGTCTTGTTGAGAAGGAGAGCTAAAATTGTAAACTGGCTTCGTATCTCAAGTCTTTAAACTTCCATGCCATAAGGACTTCCATCTCATGTTCAGGTTACAGCTATAAAGGGTACTGGGGTTTATGCATTCATTGATTATTTAAATAAGTTGGCAATTCTAGAGAAACCCATTTATTGTTTTTACTGCAAGATGCAATCGTGTTATAATGGATTTTGTGGACAAATTTAGAAGGGTGTTCTCTGGATAGCATGTTGAATCAGATATGGCTATTGAGCAATGTAGCCATGGAATGTTGTTTCTCCTTTTACTTTTCTTCATTCTGGATCTTACAAGAGCTGTGATTTGAAGATACGAACAGTTTCAGTATACAAATAGAATAACATGGCGTATTGTCTAAAATAGAGAATCACCAAACGCATTTGCACCAAGGCATTAACTTTGCATTAATACTATTAAATGCTATGAGAAATATTGAAGTAAAAAAACTAGAAGTATATCACTAGTTACTAAGGTTGTTAAAATCATGATTTTAACACAAAACAGAAATTGTTTTTGAACTTGAATTATAAAATTAAAATTATAAAATCATATATGATATTTTATAGTACAAACATTATAAAATCACGGCTAAAATTTTATAGGTAGAAAAATCATAAGTAAAATATTTCCGAATACATTATATCATAATTATGGTCATAAAATTTTATTAGTTAAGGTTCATACATGATTTAAAATAACTTAAAAATACATTACAAAATAATTATGTCCATGTAATTTCATTAGGTAAAAACTAACAAATTTAAAATAAATATTAAGTTGGCGTGCAATGTAAATTAAAATCAACCTCATTTTCTTCTACTTCGCTATTTCTAAGACTTGCATCAGTAACATCACTATTGAAAATATTATTAGTGCTACCACTGGTACCAACACCGAGATTCCTTGTACTTGTTCCAACTCTAACAAATTATTTCGATATCAGCACATGAAAATGATCTAAAAACATAAAAAAATTTAAAATAAAAAAAAATATTTTTTTCTAAAATTTTAAATATAAATTTTAAAGTTAATATTTAAATCAATAAGAATTAGAAAAAATATATAGTATAAGAAATGATTCATATGTGCATTTAAAAAAAATGATTTTCAAATCTTTAAATGAATTACACCATTAATGGTGACCGGTGAGACTTGAGAGTGGACAATTTTGATGCGATGGGACTTTCTTTTTTTAATTTAATATTTTAATCAATGTTGATGGGGAGAGAGAGGGGGGAGGTGGTGTCACAGGCCTATCATGAGATGATAGGGAATATGCTTTCGGCCTAGTCTGCATTTTTCAATGGGATAAAAACTGGGTTTTTCATCTGAGATCGTAAAATCAGATCAATTTCAACTGATTTTTGTGTTTTTTATCTAATTTTAACAAATCTGATTTTTCTACCAGATTTGACAGATTTTTTTGAATTAACTTGCAAAATTATATAATTTTATAAATGAATTTAACAGCCATGCTAGTTACTCTTTAAACTTCGTAGCATTTCTCGAAATTTACTGTGTAGAAAATAGAATGATCTGGAAATTATCCTCCATAGGCAAGTTTCATTTTTCAACCTAGGCCCTGTTTGTTTGTTGGAAAATGGTTTTCTTTTAGAAAGTGAATTCCAGAGAAAATAAATTTCTGGAAAGTGAATTCCTAAAAAGTGAATTCCGATATTTGACAGTGTTATGGAAAATGAACTGGAAAACACTTTCCAGTGTTTGTTTATGTTATGGAAAATGATCTGGAAAATAATTTATTAATAAATTAATTTTTTTTTCAAGTTTATTAAAATAATGAGGAACAAATCTTACAAATTAAAAAGTTGAATGAGAATGAAATTGAAAAAAAATATAATTTCATAAATTATCTCAAATAAAATAAATAATGATCAAAATAATAGAGATCAAATCTAAATTTTTTTTAAAAAAAAAATAAAAGGTGAATAAATTAAAATAATAATAATTAACATTTCATAAATTATTTCAAATAAAATAAGTAACAATAAAAAAATGAGGACCAAATTTGATAGATAAAAAATTTCAATAAAAAAATGATAAGAAAAAAGCAAATAACAATTATAAAAATAAGAACCAAAATTATTATAAAAATTAAATTTTAAGAGATGGAATTGAAAAATAAATATTCAAAACAAATTATATATATCAATCAAAAGTTTGATGATCAAATTTGATATAATCAGCAAATAATGACATTTCTAAATTTTTCACAACTTTCGGAAAGTGTTTTCCGCCCAAATTTTCCGGAAAACACTTTCCTGAAAACTAAGCTAAATTCTTCTTTGACTGGAAAATGTTTTCCGTTGACCGGAAAGTGTTTTCCATTAACCAACTTTCCAAAAGACAAACAAACACAGGAAAGTTTGGAAAGTGGTTTCCCGGAAAGTGAATTTCAGGAAACAAACAGGGCCTTAATGAAAAGAGCGGCTGTAAAATAAGGACGATAATGAAAAACAGATGTATATTTTTTTATCCAAGGGGATAATTCAACCAATTAAACTTGGAGTTTCAGGTTTACAAGGGGGGTTTTCAGTACATTAATTAGAGGGTTATTCTCCTCCCTCTTCTTTTCTTCTTGAGTTTTCCCTGCTTGAATAACAGGCTATCGAAACCTATTAGCAAAATGAAATAATTTGAATTTCCAATGAGACAGCAATTATTGATGACTAAATATATTTCTTGATAGTTCACTAAGAAAAAAGACATCTAAAATTAACAATCATATCACCAAGGACACTTGAAATTTGTTAGGCCTTGTCATGGTTGGAAGACAGATCACATGCACTCAACCTTTATCAACCTTCGGTCATATATTATGATCATTAAGCATGAATATAACTTGAGCATTTGTTAATCTTCCGGGTCACTGTGTGATTGGTGAGAAAATAAGCTAATTATCGGGATTGAAGAGTCGGGGCGTGAAGTGAAATGAAATTGCGTAGGAGAGCCAAGGACGTTATTGTTTTTCTTCAGCAAATACCATGACTCACTACAGTTCTTCCATTAAATCTAGTAGCTTCTCACCTTCCCATACTGACTCAACAAGAAGAGGGATATGCACCACTATATCATTATATAGGATTCGAATGCTTTGACATAACAATTTGGTATACTCAAAGAAACATCGAAGAATTCCTCGCGGATGGCATATAATCAGTACTCTTATGTCCACGCAGTCCTGCAATATGCTTACAAAATTGTGCTGACACTTCAGATCTTTCAGATTCCTATCCAACATGTTTACAACGCAGATTTTAGACTGCACAATGATCCGAAAAACTGGCAAGACAAAAAATTTATAGCTTTTACAAACTCATTTAAGGGATTGCACAGTGAAGATCTTACCAGTTACCTAACCCTCTCTGAAGGTTTCATCAAGAATTGCACCGTGGAAATCTTACCAGCCACGAAGCACTCTCTTCCTTTGGACAATTATCGTTAGGTATTGATGAGATATGAGCTTATACAGGGGGGCTACTGTTTCCTTTGTTGCATTGGATAAGCTCGATAATATGAATTCTCCTCTCTGAAACTGAATCAGTGGCTTTCTGGTAACCTGTGGCAGCAGAGGAAAGTTAGAAGAAAAAAAGTTCTGACTAATTACATGTGACAGTCAATAAACAAGATACCAAGAGAAAAATTCTTCTGTTTTGTCTGCACATGTCGCACAATCACATTGAGTGTTTGCAATCCAAATTGTTTAAATAATCCGTCTGATGACAAGCATTGGAATCAAAAAAGGATTTTTTAAAGATGCAAATTGGAATGAGACTCCCAAAAGAACGCTTCCACAAAGGCATGAAAGGAGGAAGAAATGCTGAACCATGAATCTAGATATCTTTACATTAGAATGGTACTTCCATGTCCCAGTAATCCACACGGTATAAACAGCTTATTATAAACAGGTTAGACAAATTTCACAAATGGTCCTTGACAATATGAGAACAATCAAGACCAAGCTGCATTCTGATTACTATTTCAAAATAACAGAGAATTAACTTACCGCCATGGGAATTCACTTGTGTCTATCCCAGCTTGGTGAAGCTCGTCAACATACTGCAATGCTTCCCTGCACTCTTCCCGGTCATCAAAGAATTCTTTTTTGTCACCTTCAATCTGATATGTTTCATGTCCTTTACCAGCAACCACCTGAAGTTTAGAGAATATTCAAGAGACAAATTACAAATAAAATAAATGTGAGAATAATTTGAAGGGGACAATTCAGTTTTTCATTGAAAAATACTGAATCATCTGTCCATAAATCTTCAAAACGAGTAGTAGTGAAATGGGCATAAACACTTACAACCATATCGCCTTCTTCACCCATGGCAACTGCACAACGTACAGCTACTCGTCTAATGTCATGCAAAAACAGACGATGGCCATTTGGAAGAGGAGGGTAGTAATCATTTTCCCCATGTTTCAAATATTCCTGCATTGACCATCCTACACCAGCCAACATGTCATCCAATATGTCCACTGATGAAGAAGAAACGAGTTAGTAATAACTTTTGCAAAGATGGCATTTTAGTTACGCAGTACAGTTCAACAAGCATACATGGATCTTCACCCCTTGGATTGTCAGATGTCAGAATGGTCACATCACTTTTATCTGTTGCAATTTTTGTCATTATTGGTCTCTTGCCTCTGTCTTTCTCTCCGCCACAACCAATAACTTCACAAAAAGCAAGAAGTTGGTCAGGTTAACATTTCTTCATGAAAGTCATCACTTCCCCGCTATCCCAAGAACATGGCAACTTTATGAAATGAATTGGCAATTTTCTCTTACAACAACAATCAGAACTTAATTCAAACTTATCAAATGTTGGAGAAAATAAGAAGATAACCACGAAAAGATCTGGACTAAAAAATAGAGCTTGTAAATTCCAATTACATCTAAAATTCTTATGGTTATGATTATCTTCAGCAGTTTTGGACCTAAACAAAGGATAAGTACTAAATCACTGTATTTGCACTGCCAGACTTCGGAGAATTATGCACGAATGGAAGAGAAACTTTAGCTATGGCAAGATTAATGGTTGACAAAAACTTAATTCAATATATCATCATTAAAGAATTAAGAGAATCAATATGACAAAGCATATTTCTAGCTTGAGAATTTCCTGGGCATATAATTCTCAGCCTAGCTTTTATCACTTCCTTATAGCAGATGGTCCAAGATGTTGTACAAGGAAAGAGACTTAAAACGCCTTATCCAAGCATAAAGGTAGTTTATCACAAATTAGAGAAGTAGCACTGCATGCAAGATGAAGGTTAGGAGAAAGCAATATAAACGCACCCGTGATAATTCTTTTAGGCCTAAGCTCCCTTACGGAATCAAGTAGTCTAGATAGGGCATCAGGTGTATGAGCATAGTCCACAATCACCCCAAATGCCTGTTCCTCGTCAATTAACTCACACCTACCAGGTACTGCATCTATCTCTTCAATCCCTCTAACAATGTCTTCCAATGGTGCACCAACTGCAATCCCAACTGCCACAGCCGCAAGAATATTGTAGATATTGTGCTTCCCAAGCAATCCTGATGAAATCTCTAAAATACCATGGGGTGTATTAACCAAAACTTGTGTCTCAAACAGGGAGAGCTCAAACTTCAAGGGATGAACATCTGCATTTTTATTTTCCATAGCAAAGGTTACAACTGGCACTTCTTGGTTTCCTTGAGCAATAAAGAAAGGTGCATTTGGGTCATCAATGTTAACTACTTTCCTATGCCTTTCTGGATCCACCATCCGAGTAAACAACTTGGCCTTTGCATTCCTATACTCCTCTTCTGTCCCATGAAAATCCAAATGATCCCTCGTCAAATTGGTAAAAACAGCAATATCAAAATCAACCTCATCACACCTTCCTAGAGCCAGTCCCTGGGAAGTAGCCTCCATCACAACAGCTTCAGTTCCGTTATGCAGCATCTTAGCCATCAAATTCTGAACCAAAATGGCACCTGGGGTTGTGTTAGGTGCCTCCAGTTTATGATCCCCGTGTATATAATATGCCACCGTACTCAACATTCCAGTCCTCAACCCCATGGCCTCATACATCCCTTTAACCAAATTCGCTGTCGTTGTTTTCCCATTCGTCCCAGTTATCCCAATCACAGCCATATTCTTTGACGGGAACTTGTAAAATGCTGCAGCCAATGCAGGCAAAACTGTATTAGTATCCTCCACAATCACCAAAGCCTTACACCCCAAAGTCTCTTCAATATCAACCTCCTTGCTAGCCACAACCGCAACAGCACCTCTCTTATCAGCCTCGCTCAAATACAAATGCCCATCCGTCTTCATCCCCACACGACAAACAAACAGATCACCAGCACTCACCACTCTCGAATCATCCTGTATACCAGTAATCTCCACCTCCAAATCCCCCAAAACCGAAACCGGAACCACTTTGCTTTCATCCAAAAGCTCTGCTAAACTCATCTTAAACTTTGGTTCCACAATATTCATCTTCACTTTCCCGATGCTATCAAAATCCAAATCAAAACTCTTTTCATCTAAAGACACCTCAGCATTGCTTTTTCCACTCTTTTCACCCAAACCCACATCAAACCCACTTGAACCCTCTTCGTCACTATCAGTATCAATCACAGTCAACCCTGTTAGCTCATCGATCTCCTCCAAGTCCACCACCTCTTCAGGCTCTAACTCTTCAATACCTTTCATAACATCACTACTTTCTTTAATGTCTTTCTGTTTTAACAGTCCTTGTCTAACTAGTTCTTGTCTTTCCATTACGATAGCCTTATCAATCTCACCAAACAAATCATCACCGTCACTATTTAAGGAATTGGGATTTACCTCGGTATCTGCAATGGCTTTGAGAAACGTTGATTGGTTCTTTTTGAAGTCTTCTTCTTGAGCTTTTCTAGCTCTTGAGGCTTGGATATGAACTTGTTCCCATTTTGATACTCCATGTGCTGTATCTTCTGGCGCTTCAGGTGGGTCATTATCTGCTGTGTTTGGGTAGAATTTTCCATCTGGGCCAATAGCAAATAGCGAGTGTTTTGTGCCGTGGAGAGAAAGGAATAAAGGGGTTTTAGGGAGAGAAGGAAATAAATTGCGGGGTTTGACGAAGGTTGGTTTTGAAGAGAGAAAGTTTGGGTTTTGAGAGAGAAATGTGAGCGATTGGAGAGTGAATGTGAAGGCCATTGCCATGATGAGAGATAAAATGAGAGTGGAAGGGGATAAGGGAGGTTTAGTGTTGAGAGGAAAAACGGTGCGCTTTCAGGTGAGAGCCAGCAGGACAGTCTTTCTTCTTCTTCTTGTTAAATTCCTTTTGTTTTATCTTATCTGATTCTTTTCTTCTTTTTGAAATGCCACTGGCTAATTGATTGACTTAGGTGAGGTTGGCACGTGCCTCCAATTTTATATATATATATATATATAGACTTAGGCGAGGTTGGCACGTGCCTCCAATTTTATATATATATATATATATATATATATATATATATATATATATATATATATATATATATATATATATATATATAATATAAAAATCCATAAAAACCTCTTCACTGCAGTAATATAATTGCTATTTTACTTTTTAAAAAATCAATGTTTTGCTCCTTGGGGTATAATGGTTCTTTTCAAATAATTTATTAAAATTATATTTGATATTGTGCTAGCAACTATTATTCAATTTTAAAAAAAATATATATTAAAATAATAATTTCTTTAAAAAAATATTTTTGACATCAACACATAAAACAATAAAAAAAACATAAAAAATAATAATTTAAAAACAATAAAATAATTCAAAAACACTTTTAAATATAAAAACAAACAAGCTCTAAACATTTGTTTAGATTGATGAAGGATGATATGATCTTCATACTTTTAAAATACATAATTATATTGTCTTTAAAAACAAAATATTTTGTAGAAAATTTAACCTTTCTAATTTTAAATGTATAATGTAAAACTTACATAAATGGAATTTTTCATTTTTTCTACATTTTTTTTTGTAATAAATAAGTTGATATGGTGTAATTTAATGTTTTAAATAAAATAAATATTGTTAGGAAAAAAGTAGTTGGCATATATAACAGTGAACAACATGTGTGGTGTTTTTCCATTATCGTTGAACGTGTTGACGGCAGCATGGTAATTGAGCTCTGATAGACTATTCTTTTCTTCTCTCTCCCTTGTTTAAATATAAACGTGTCATTTAATTTTTAGTTTCACGGGATATATATTGCTGTTGATGATCATAGAACTAATTTTTAAAAGACAAGTGATTAGCTCATTTAATGCATTCATGTTTACTAGTTTAATTAAAATTTATAACAATTAAAAATTTACTAGTTTAATTAGATCATAAAATATATCTTTTAAAGTGAAGTTTCCTCGCATCAAACAATCAAAAGTCTGTATCCGAAGTCTAAACATAGTTTGGTTAACTCCGTTATTGAAGTTTCTTGCACTCTGATGTAAGAAAATAAAAATATATCACAGAGGAAAACCGAGAGAACGGAAGGCCCAATCCTCGCCAAGACAAGTGACTGAAAAGAAGGCCCAGTCCTCGCCAAGGCAAGCGACTGAAAAGAAGGCCCATTGGACCAACATTTTCGCAGGCCTTTTGGGTCCCTAATCTTTGGAAGCCTTAACCACAGCAAATCTCAAATTCATAGAAGACAATGGCATGCGTGGATAAATTAACACCCCATTCAAGCTCTCGACACAAACCACAAGCTCAGTTGTCTTTATCAAACTTCGAAGGATTTCCCCGTCAAGCCGGCAATTATCTTTATGTAGTGTTAGTCTACATTTCGATCATGCAGTTGCCATTTATGGGGCGAAGAAAAGACCAATCACAAAAAAGAGCGAGAATTATTTTTTTGTTTATCGTCCAAATAAATTAACTTGATAAATTAAAAATTACATGTGCGGGTAGAAAAAATGTTAATTCCAATCAAATATTAATTCAAAATATTAAGATGAAGATATATATTAATAGAGGAGCTTTTTAAATTTTTTATTTAATTATACTGCACTAAAATTTGCTTATATATATATTTTTTCAGCGAAAAAAAATGTCATGGATTTTTAATATTATAATAATAAAAAAAAAGAACAAATATAAATAGATTACCATAAAAAGAATTTAGTGCGATCAAATATTGTTTGGTTGCCAAACTATGACCAATCTAACAGCTTCATCTCTCATTTGTCTCTTTCAGCAAGATTTTTTCTCACCCATGAACATCAGTCAAATAAATTTTTGAACTAAAATAATTTTTTGCGTTAATTTTAAATTGGTCCTGTGATTTTTCTATTTTTCCTGTTTCGGTCCTTGGATTTTGTTTTTATATCACTACTCTAAATAATAACTCATTAAATTGGGTACAAAAGAGACTCGATAAAAAAATCAACAAAACCAACAATGATTCTGTCAATTAAAGCGTCAACCAAGAGTTATATTTGTTTGTGGACACCAAGAATACTCGCACAAAGCAAATCACCTAGTCAAACCTAAATTAATTCAATGTAAAATGATAAAATAAAATAAAAATAAAGTCAAGTGATAAAAAACTAAAAGGATTCAATTAAAAAAATAACTTTAATTTTCTAAATTGAGCAGCAACTAAAAGGTGGAATTATTTTTCAACACTGCAAGCACATCAAAGCAAGTCAACTAAATTAAACCACCAAGCTCAACTCTTAATTGTCATATTGCAAAGAGATTAAATAGAATAATAATAATAATTTATGAGCACCCGAGTATTTTGATGTTTTTATTAATAATTAAAAGTATATTTTTAGTAAAGTAATAGCCCGGTTTCTTAAAAGTATAAAAGCAAAGAAGAAAACAATAATATCAGCCGGGACAGAGCTTGGGGACAGATATGTAATAAAAATAATATTAACTTGGTGGACACGTGTTGACAAAGATTAAACTAATAATCACCCTCTCACTTTGATGATTAAAAATTGCATATGGGGACAAATGATTAGGAGAAGAAATCCAGTGGATAGATAGAGGCTTCTCGGTCTCATCGGAGTTGGTGTAGTTGCTAGGGGGTGCGGCCCCACGCATCCTGTTTCTCGGCCAAATTCAACCGAAGGATCCATGTCTAACTGCCCCGGATGTGGACGGCTAAGCCTCTCCTGCATCATCATATTATTCATTTTCTTTGATCGTCAGATTGTGAAAGTCTTCGCACGCTCAGGCTAGGATTAGTTGTCGCTAGCTGCGGGACCCCGCTGAGTCTCTATGCCAGTTTTTTTCCATCAAAAACTATGTTCACGTGTAACAAAAAATCATAACTTCATCTGTACATCTCTCTGTGTTATGTAAATTTATTTTTATTTTTATTTTAACAAGATGATAAAAAAAACATATAACAACAATGAATGGATTACATAAAAAAATTTCATCATGATAACTTAAAAAACAATGTAGGATAATTCTCAACCTCTTGAATATGCAATGATAAAAATAAGTTAAAAAAATAAAAATAGCTAGATTCATCCCGGGTTTACATAATAGATCCGTGACACGAGAAATGAAATTTGATCCAACTCAACTTAATCCACTAAAATAAAAGAGATCCAAGTTCTGAGATTAAGATAATTTCATAAAAAAAAAAATCAACGTTGAATGACGAGAGTTGAAAAGAAAAATACATAAAAAATAATAATATCAACATGCATTAGCATTTCAAACTTGTGACTCGTGTTATTATTTTATGAGCATTCTATTTAGAAAAACCACAAAATCATATTATCAATCAAAACAATGAAGGTTTAAAATAGAAAAGGTAATTTTAATTATACAAAAAGATTTGGAATAAGAAACAACAATTAAAATAACAATGATTAAAATTAAATTAATTTTTTTTATTGAAGGCTAGAAAGAAAAGGGAAAATCGATTTAACAGAATGATAGAATTTTTAAAAAGAAAATAAGGATAAATAAGAACATTTTTGTTTTTACTGAAAGGTCAAAAAAAAAATCAATATACAGATAGGTATGGAAAAAAAATAAAACAATCAAGATAATGATGATCAATTTAGAAAAAAAAAATAGCATGTTACAAATTAAAATTGAACAGTAGAGTTGAAAATAAATTGAAACTCTGCAATAGCAATATAAAAAAAATAAAAATAAAAATTGAATTTGACATCTAAAAAACTTCAAGGACAAGTATAAAATTTTGCATAGTAAGTTTGATTATTTAGGGGTCGAGAGAGAGAGAGACACCGCCATCACACAGCCATCACAATGCCATCATTCATTGTAACAGAGTGTGTGTAATAGAGTGTATTTGATATTATATTTTAAAAAAATTAAAATTTTTTATTTTTAAATTAAAAAATTAGTGTATTTAGATTATTTTTATATATTAATATCAAAAATAAATTTTAAATAATAATAATAAAATTATTATTTGAATAATTTTTTTAATCAAAATCATTTTTAAAAATAATTTGATAGCGAACAGGCAATAAAAAGAAAGAGTACATCACAGCTTTTTTAAAAACAGGTCAGAAGCTGGTGCATGGCCTGCCTTATATGTGCTCAAAAAACATAAACACTTTTCACATAAAAATGAGTGTTTTAACTATTTTTAAATAATATTTTATATTTATTTTAAATATCAAATTGTTCTTCAATTAACTCATTAATAAGACAAAAAACAGTGTAAAAAAAAAAACACTCGGACACTAGTTTAAAATTATTTGCTTTTAACTTACTGTGATTGCTTTTTTTTTTTTTTATGTTTTGAAAATGCAAAAAAAAAAAATATTTGTAATCAATTTAATAATAACTAATTAAGAAAAAAACTCCATTACCTAACTCAATGCTGTTTTATAGGATGAGCATGACCCGTCATTATATGTACCAGTAAACAGCTTCATCGACTGTTAGATTTTGTTGATAAAACATTTTATTATCTTATTATTTGTAACTGTATTTTAAAAATATTTTAATAAAAAAATATTATTTTTATTTTAAATTGGTTTTTTAATATTTTTAAATTATTTAATATACTAATATCAAAAATATTTTTTTTAAAATAAAAATAATCAATGTAATATATTTATAAATAAGCTTTTAAAAAAAACAATCAAAGCTATAATATACTATAATATATTGAACAGTCATTTTCCTACAGCGAAAGAGGTCTGAAGTCAACAATCCTTATCTTCTCGGTTACAATGCAAGAGGCGAGACTGCATCTAATTCGACCTTCAGAGATCTATATGTATATATAAGATCACGAAGGCGATTATTTATTTTTATTATTAATGTTATCGTTATCATAGCTCTTTTTAATAGTCATATTATCGTACTAGAAGTTGCTTGGCGCGGCGTTTTATCCGCCACGCCATAACTTTTTGTTAAATTTTTTTATTTATTTTTTATTTTAATTAAATATATTTTAATGTTTCTACATCATTTTGATGTGCTGATATCAAAAATAATTTTTAAAAAAATAAAAAAACATCATTTTGATATATTTCAGCATAAAAAACACTTTGAAAAGCTACCACAACAACCCTCCCAGACAGGCTTCTAGTTACCACACGTACCCAAATTAAATCTCAAATATATTATCTATATTTAAAAAGCAATGCTGGTTTTATATTAATATTCAATTATGAGAAAAAAACAATTGGATATATGAGGGTAATTAAAAGAAATCATATATTTATTTGATGCGTGATATATATACATTTGATGATCAATACTTTTTTGCCAAGTGAGCTCTGTAAAATAACTATATAAATTAAGTGAGATTAGCATTACTTATATTTTACTCAATGCATCTCATAAGAAATCATTTTATTTTTTAAGCGATCCTAAACGGCGCTGCGGTGGCGTAATGTCTAGTTATAAAACGCCGCACCGCCACAAAAGGTGGCGCAAAACAAGACCCTAGATACTTGCATCCGAGACCGTGGAAGACAGGGCACAGGCGGGTTCTTTTAGAAGGGTAACCAGGAGCAATTCAGGGTGGGTGGATTGAGCGTGAAGGACCCCCCATAGATGGACCTGATGGATAACGAATAGGGTGACAGGTGGTGGCGGTATCCGATGTGATGAGTTTCCCACTATCTTTAAAACATTGATATAAAATCCAATGATGGCTTCAGCCGTTAACTTGATGTTTCAGACATTGAGTTCAGCGTCGATATGTTGTCGTGTTTTCCAGGGATGAAAAGACGACGCGGTTGAAAGTCAGAATTAAACCACGGTAAAGGATTTGAGATAAATTGTAACTTTTTACAGTTAAGTTTTATATTATTAAATTATATAAATGTACCTCACTTGAAATATTATTTTTTAGTTCCTTTTTTACGTATAATTGATTCTTTTCTTATTTAAAAATACAATAAAATAATTCTAGATGAGATAATTTATTAGAGATTCTTTGATTCAATGATTACAAGTTCGAATCTTATCATTTTCATTCTATTTGATAGAAAATTAAGCACAGGTTATTATTCATCTGTGTGCAAGTTTTAAAACAAAAAGATTTTTATTTAAAAAAAATATTAAAGAATAATACAAATCGCGCCTTGATATCTCATTTAACAATTTAAATTTTTAGGTTAAAGATGCTTATTTGACAGTTTATGAGAATATTTTCAGTGAAATTATATTTTTTTTCATTATCAAGATTTTGTGAAAGATTTTGAAATGAAAAATACATATAATATTATACATGTTAATTAATAAAATATTCTTACAATTATAAACGAAATAAAACACAGTTTCAAATACCATCGTGTCAACACTGAAAAACCAACCTTCACAAGATTTCACACGTCTTGATTTTGATTTTCAGCGTTGCTAAGAGTAAATAATTTCACGGTCTAGTTTCGATTCAAAGTTTCCTTGGCAGCCGGCACATGAGAACACGAATGAAATTTTACATGTTTCCATTTATTTCACTATCATATAAATTTTAAATTTGAATATATATAAACAAAACAAAAAACAAATAAAAATACAGACAACGTATTACAGCACTTGTTGACAAAGTATTTCCCTGGACCTTATGGACTCCATTTTGAATGTTCACAGAAGGTAAATTGACCCATGACAGTAAAATATTCAAACCCTAAAAAATAAAAATACGAAAGGTCTATCTTTTTCTAGAGATTGAAAGGTCTAGATTGAATAATTTCAAAATATTTACCCTCAACTAGAAAACAACACACCGGGTCCGGGGCCCTTCCTTCGAAATCCTGACTTCAAGCTGACAAAATATAGCAACCAGAGAGACAACAACCTCTCTTCAATATCTCAACGCACACCGTTTCCCATGTAGAAAGAAACTTCACAATAAACAATATTATTTTCTTTTTTTATTTATTTCACAAAAATATAGTATTTATACAATCGATCTCATATTTTTGTTTGACGGCAGAGTAACTCCTGATAAACAAGGGGTGTTTCAGAATATATTTTTGAAAAAAAAATTATTTTAAATTATTTTTTAAGTATTTTAAAATTATTTTATATATTAATATCAAAAATAATTTTTAAAAAATAAAAAAAAATCATTTTAATATATTTTTAAATAAAAATCAATTTTAATTGTCTCCATACACACGCTCGATCGCTGTGAAACATGCAATAATTTTTTCAACGATCACGAAATAATAACGAGTAGATTATAACCCGGTTCACGCTTTCTTAAAGTAATAATAAATCAATCATTCTAGTTCAAAACATTCATATTTAAACCCTAATATCTCACGCCCGTTGACAACTTTTATATATATATATATATATATATATATATATATATATATATATATATATATATATATATATCTTTTTGTTATTTATCCGTTACGGAGGTGCCGGGATATTACGTTCGCTACCAATCGAAAAGGCAACGGAATTGGCAAATATTTAATAAGTTGACGGTCAAAGATGGCGAAGGGACTAACATATAACTCAAGAAAAAGAGGGACTAAGTTATTATCATGTTAAGAAAACAAGGATTGAGATATAATTTACCAGATAAGAAATTCACCCAAACGACCCTTCTTCTATCAATAACCAGAACATTAAACGACATAGATTTTTAACCTTTAAAGACATTTATTAACAGTCAAGAGACGGAAGTCAATGCGGATACGTGTTGTGGTATGTCGGTTGAATATTAACTGTTTACGTTTTAAATGTATGTTTTTTAATTAATTTTTTTAATATTATAATATAAAAGTAATTTTTTAAAAAATAAAAAACATTTTTAAAAAACAATCCATAATAATTATTGAATGACAGGGGAAGTGGGAAAGCAAGACAAGATTTGCTGCTAGATTTGAAAGGCTTGTAATTCCCTTATTGTCACGTATCGACCTGACAGTTGCCACATGATAGTCAAAATCATTGATTAGCTGCTTTGGCTCACACGCCATTATCATCCATTCCTTGTTTTTCAAGTCTTTTTCTAACTCATAATAATCTCTCTTTAATGGCGGTAACACTAAAAGAGGCAATGACTACTGCCTTAACTTGACCAACAGAATCTTTTTATTATTAGTAGACGAGGGGACGAGGGTGGTGTTTGGCTGTTACTTTGTTACTAGTAAATGAAAGGACAGACAGAGATTACTGTTTCTCATTCACCCTTTTGTGTTCTTCAACTTAAATAGTGGAATTTTCAGTTTATGTGCTTCTGCTTTCGATTTTCAAGAACTAGCTCAGGTACTTGTATTTCTGCAGCTGCTGCTGCTGCCATGTTTTTTTTTCCTTGCTTGTGTCAGTGCAATTTCTGTGAAGGTAGTTCGTAATCAGTGGGAAATTGTGTATTTCCATGGATATTCAACTAGGTAGTTTGAGTTTGTATGGATACAGCTTCTAATTTTGTTCTGTATTCAGTGACAGTGGTGATGAAACAGAAATTGTTTTCAAGGGTTGGATTGGTAGTTTGAAATTATGTTTCTCCGTGAAATGTGTACAAGAACGATTTAGTTTTCTCTCTGTAGATTTATTTTCTTGAAATTGGATGGGAGTTTGAAATGATAAGAATCTGTAAAAGATTCTATATCCAAATATGATTTCTGAAATTGGATGGAGAGGATTATTAGGACTCGTTAACAATTCACGAGACAATTCATCATTTTCAATTAATATTATTTTTAATGTTGGAGAACTATATTCTAAGGCGATTAAAATGCTTGCAATCTGTCTAGAAAGTGTTTTTCCCCCTGTATTTTACACATTTCTTTCCTTGCTCAGATTTAATGCTGGAATATCGGTGATGCTGTGATTGGATTCATATTTCATACCATGTCCGGCACTTACTCTCATATCATGGAAAGGAGGTCACCGAAGAGCCCTTTTCCGAGGAGCCCTATGCTGAAGAGCCCTTTTCCGAGGAGCCCTATTCCACAGAGTCCTGAATTATATGAAAAATACAAGTCTAAATGTGCATATGGCTTAATTAACATCTTTCATTTCCGCCATAGTCACTCAAAGAAGTTGATTTCTGATAAGGCAGTTTTGAAGAGACATGCTGGTGGTAAGAATTATTTGATTTATGTTGTGTTATAATAACCAAACATGATTTAATGGGTTCTGTCCTGCTACTGCAGAATTGAAGAAAATCGCAGAGGAAGATATGCCGATCAAGCAGCAGATAAAGAAGACCACTGCAAAAGTGGAACATGTACAATCTGATTCTGAACTTGCTGGTGACCCATCAACAAGCCGTAGAAAAGCAATCAAGGCTACCCGGAAACCTCGTCGTCTACCTATTTATGGTTGTTATGATGTAGCAACCATGGGGAATGCAAAGTCTGTTCATGAAAATTCAGTGGATGATTCTTCAAAAAAGATGGAATCTGCAGTGACCAAAGAATCGCTCTCCAATCAAGCACAGCCTAAAAACAAAATTAATTTTGACTGTAGAAGTGTCCAACACGGAAAGCATGGCCAATCTAAGGAGATCAATCTTGAGGTTCGCATGAATGAAGCTACTGAAGCTTTTATAAATCAGAAGTTGATTGATGGAAAACATCTCAGCACAGACGGGGAAGATGACCAGTCTAAATATTTCATGGATGCGCTAGAGACACTGAATTCCAACAAGGACTTGTTCATAAAACTCCTACAGGACCCCAATTCTCTACTGGTGAAACATATTGAAGACCTGCGAGACTCTCAGGAAAAAATGCAGCAGATTAAATCTTACCCCGAAGATAAATTGTCAGAACAACACAAAAATAACTCAAGGGAATGTGAAAGGACTGTCTGCACCCGAAACTTCAACTCCATTGATGGATCCCTGTCCAAGGGAATTGGTGATCCTCAACCCTTGGAGACAATAGTAGTTTTGAGGACTGGCTCTGCAAGCTTGCAAAACTGTGCGGATGGAATCGGTCACGACTCTCAACCGGTTCATTATAGGTTAAAAAATGTGCAGCAGAGTGTTAAACCTTCATTTTTTCCCTTTGTCCAAATGAAAAGAAAGTTGATGCATGCTATGCGGTTGAGCAGGAAAGAGCGACAGTTGATGTTGATTGATGGTTCAGTGCAGAAGTCCAAATATATTTTCCAGGAGAGCGAAAAATGTGGTGGAGGAGGTATGGATATTAATGAACGAAATTCACCAGGTGAAACCTCTAGTTATTTTGGAAGAACAACCATGGATGTCAGGGGTAAAGATCAGATGGAAATAATTGAATCTAGTGTTAGAGAGGAAGCTGGTACAGCCAGTGAAAAAGGTCATGAAAGCTCAGGATTTTCAAATCTCCGGCATTCCAAGGAAACTAACAATGACAAATATGTTGAGAAAAGGGTACATCTATCTGACTTTTTAATGAATGAAAATGTGAATCTTTCGAGAAAGCAGAGACCAAAAACCTGGGATGGGATGAACTCTCTTCCTGAAAATGAATTCTTTCCTATGGTCAGTCCTAGATATCAAGCGGAGCATGCCCGTGTTACTCCACAAATGAGATTTTCTCTCTATGGTAGTTACGAAATGGTGAACAAGAACAAGTGGAATCAGAGTGAAAAAAGAAACAACACAAGTCCAACCAGACAGAATTTAGAGGCCCGACCATGGGGCACTGACAAAAAATGCGAGGATCAATTACAAATCATCGAGACAGAGAAAATTATTTCAGACAAGCTTTTCCCTGATGTCAAAGCGGATGAAAACATATCTTCTCTTGAAAATGATTCTAGCCCTAGAGGTGAGCATTTGTCAATTTAATTTTCATCATGCTTGTAATTCTGTTTTGGTACAAGCAGTGCATAATTTTCTATAGGTTTCACCAAAATAATAGGGAAAAGGGACATTAAAATTTCAGAAGAATATAGTCCCTCCTGCGTGCCCTCCAGACTAGATGGCTCGTACCACAGTGATGCTAATGAAAGCACTTGTACTAAAAATACAACTGACGAACGTGAATCCTCAAAATTCTTTAGACCGGTAAATGACTGTTATCCCTGTCTATTGAATTGTTAGTCTTTCAATTTGTTTCGATAGCTCTTTCTATTTGTTGGTTTCCTGCTATTTGATGCGCCCTTTTCATTTTCCTGCCAATTTTTATCTTTCAGGATTCATCTGCAGAGAATCAGATGTCACCATCTTCAACAAGTGATTATTTACCAAGCCCTTCAACCATCCAGAGGGTTGAAGACTTGGACAAGGCCAGAGAGAGAGCAGAGCAGCCAAGTCCAGTATCTGTCCTAGAGCAATTTTTCACGGAAGATATGATTACTAGACCTCCAAGCCACGCATCACGGCCTGGTAAGCTCTTATGTTAGGGATTATTACATGTACTTTTTTCTGATTTTGCAATCCTGTTGATACAATTAAAGTTATGCAGCTGAACTATCAACCCTGCCACTAAGAATAGGTAACGAGGAAGACTATCTGGCTGCTCTTGTTCACTCGCCTTTGGATGTGAAGATTAATTTGGAGTATATAAGTGCAGTTTTGAGAGCTTCTGGTTTTAATTTGGATGACCTCTCATCAAAGTGTAATGGCGAATCCTGTGATGGTCATAAGTTCATTTGTGATTATTTTGTCGAAGTCCTTCTAGAGGTATACCAGAACTACATGAGAAGCTCTCCTTGGCTGTCATTTGCCGAACCAAAAGTTCGACCCGTTACAATGGCAGAAAACATGATTCAACAAGTGATGAAACATGTTGATCGGAACATGCTCTTACAGCCACCTTCGCTAGCATTAGATCATCTTGTCGAAAAGGACTTGACCAACTCTGCAACATGGCTGGATGTCCGGATTGATGTTGAATATGTTGTTAGTATGATAGTAGAAAGTGTTCTAGAAGAAGTGATAATGGAGACTGCAATTGAGTAGGTAAATAGCAGTAGAATTGGTCAAAATTGCACACCAGAATTCGGCCAGTCAGCTTGAGCAAGTGAACATAATCGACTTTTATACATTCTAGATCGCGCAAGTACTTGTTTACACATCTTCAAAAGGATTATTTTGAGAGTTGCAATGCCGACAATGGACAAGAATGGAGGGAGTTGTGTTAACTGACTGGCATTTGGTCAGAGGTACAGCAGAAACAAACTATGACAAGCAGCCCCAACTTCCTGCACAGAGTAGAGTTTATACTAAACCTAAACCTTCGACTGCCATCAATCATAGGACTTTACTTCGGTTAATTGTAAAGATAATCATGGTGGACATATACCTTCGTCGTACACTTCCGTATGCTCTGTGAAACATCCTAACCGGTCAGATAAGCTGTTTTGATTACTTGTATGATAAATCTGCTCCTTTTCTTGCATGCCAAGACACGCGTGGTGCTTATAGAAGCTGTTCGGTGCGATTGGTTTGCTCGTGTAAGGCTATTTACAAGCTCATTGGGGGCCTCAACCTCGATTACCAGCTCATTTCATTTGCTTCGCCTTCTTCAAGAAGGTTTCACCTCTGTTCCTGTTTCTTTTGTCCATGTACAATCAAGCAGCTTAGAATGCTATAATGTTATGATAAATTATCATTGCCTACTGTGCCTAGAAAGCATGCTGCATGAAAGCGTTCGTGCATCTGCAATTCATCCCCGCAGCAGAGCGCGTACGTGTATTAAAACTAGTTGCAGCTAATAAATCAATCACCTGCAGGATCAAAGAGATGGAGTTAAATAAAAAACGAGAAGAAAAAATAAATAATTGGAAGATATGATCCACGCAACCAGTATCAAATACTGAAAATAAGAAAAAGGTCTTGTTAACAAAATCAAAACAAAATCATCAGCAGATCATGAGGCATAAACTCTCTATTCTTCTCCCTCGATAGTTGAGTTCGACTTTGGTCCAATAAAGAAACTATGCATCATAACAAATACTCTTGTTTAAATAACCATCACTCGCTACATTTTCATACCTGTACTATCTGATGAAATCTAAATTATTTGACAGCAGGGATCTTGTATCATAACAGTTTCATTATAAAAAAAAATATAAATAATCGAACATTAATTTGAAAAACAATTAAAGCAAAAAAGTGATTTAATTACAACATAAGTTGCAAATGGTGGCGTTTGATCCCAGAAAGAAGAGAAGGGCTCGAACTGCAGGGCCACGAAATAAGTAAAAATTTATAAAACACCCATCTGTAAAGGCCAAGTCATGAAATCAGAACACCCTGCCCGCTGATGGAGTCGCTAGTGGAAGAATGAAGCTATACATGTAACTTAGCAAGCTCTTGACAAATAATAAATCAAATCAATAAGTCTCGAAATAAATTATCTTCGAGAAGGCATATGCCTGTAAGAACCACCGAACATAGAAACCAATTCCAGAAAACAGGGAAAAAAGACAAGCCAGCAGACAAGAACATCCAAAACACTATTAGCAGAGGGTGGAAAATAAAAATGAAATCTCGAAATAAATCACCATTGCTCGCGACTATTTCCTTAGTCATGAGGTGCAATCCTTACAAAGGAAGTAACTGTAAATAGTAGATACAATTTCAGGGCAGGGCAAACAAAAATGTCAGCAAGAGAGTTTTGCAGTGTTATTATAAGCAGCTCTTTAATGAGACTTATCCGCCTCAAGTTTGCATGATCCGCCTTCTACATCAAAGATGAAAATGAAACTCACTGTCACTGTAATATGCTTGATCTTTTTGGAGTCTGTTCCGTTCATCTCATGATCAAGGAACACTCCGGTGAGCATTCTTGAACTGTTTAACCATCCAAAGTGATCAACTCCATAACCTTTTCCCTCTCTTTCTGTTTCATGATCAAGAACTCATAACAAACACTTCAATGCCCATGAAAGTATCTAAAAAGCCTGACACAACAGAATTTCTTCAAGAAGAGAACACATTCTCCACGGAAACAACTTGCTACACAACCTTACATCTCTGCCATGAAAACCCACCATCAAAAACTCAAAACAGCAGCCCCACCACCACCACAACAGCAATTATCTAACCAGTCCTGCCAAAAGTCTCGAGTAACCATCATAGAAGAACCATTTTTAAGTTCAGATATCCCAAACTTGCCTAGGTAATTAAATTTTAGCAGGCAAAATATGAATAAGAAGTCATTTCTCTTTACTGAATAGTTGAGAGAAGCTATAAGCTCTTACCCCATGTTCAACTCCAAGACCTTAATTTAGAACGCTCAACTTCTCCAGTTATATATTAAAATAATATGCCCTGTTATATTTTAGGTGCAATTGAAAGCTAAAAACATTATAAATATAATAAATTATGTTAAAAATCTATTTACAAGTGTTAAGAATAATAAAAAAAAATTGGAACTGAATTTCATTATTTTTAAATCATATACATAATAATTGCAAAACAAAATACTAAAGTTTTAATAAAAAAATCATAATAATATTTAAAAATCATGTTAAAATTGAAGAACAAATTTTTCTAAGAGAGTAGAAAATCCAGCTGTAAAAAAAAAAAAAAGGAGCCAAACAGTGGCCGGAAAAACAATGACTTGGTTAAATCTGTATTATTTTTATTTATTTTATATGTTTCTTAATATTTTATTTATCAGTAATTAAGCTTTATATATTCTTTTATAAGGTTTTCTGTTTTTACTTGATATTTTTTTATTAAATAAATTTATTCAGTCATATCCAAATATATTTTTTTATATTTTAAAAATAACATCATCTTCTATTTTTTTATATTAAAAAAAAAAAAAACTAACTTTGACCCACGATGCAGTCTAATTGCAAACCCACAGGAATATAAACGTGACTTTCAAAAAGCAAATAAAAATAAAACCTGTCACCGAATAAAAGAACACAAAAGAATTCCACTTCACAAACTATTCCCCAATGAAATACCGACTTCACAAACTAAACGGCTAAACCCTACCCACCTCACTTCCCGCCATCCCTTGAAACCCTACATCCCCTTTCGATTCTCATCCCTTTTCTTGTACCGCAATACCCGTCTCTCTCAAAAAACCGCAGCCACCACTAAAATGGACCCTAAAGCAGTGAAATCAGACCTTGTACTAATCTTAGACTATGGTTCACAATACACCCACTTAATCACACGAAGAATCAGGTCCCTGAATATTTTTTCGCTCTGTATCTCAGGCACTTCTTCTTTAGAAACCATAACTTCACACAACCCGAAAGCTGTTATCCTCTCTGGTGGACCCCACTCGGTCCATTCAGTCAATTCACCAACTTTCCCATCTGGGTTTGTTGAGTGGGCTCAAAAAGGTGGGATCTTTGTGTTGGGTATATGTTATGGGCTGCAATTGATTGTGCAAAGATTGGGTGGTCTAGTTGAAGTTGGTGAGGAACAAGAGTATGGGAGGATGGAGATTGAAGTGGCGAAGAATTTGGGTATTTTTGGGAACAAGAAAGTGGGGGATAAGCAGGTTGTTTGGATGAGTCATGGGGATGAGGCTGTTAAGTTGCCTGATGGGTTTGAAGTCGTGGCTAGGAGTGAACAAGGGGCGGTTGCCGCAGTTGAGAATAGAGATATGAGGTTTTTCGGCTTGCAGTATCATCCGGAGGTAATTTGTTAAATTTGAAACGTTTAGATGCCTTTAATTTATAAATTTTATTACATGAAGCAGTTTGCAAAGAATATATGGGAATTTTTGTGTGTTGGTCAAGAATGGCTTTCAGATAAACGAGTAGGTAGATTGTTATTCTTTGACTGGCTATGCGATTAGTTTAGTCTAACGTAAACTAATAAAACTAGGAAAAACGATTGTATTCTATCATTTTGCTGTTGATACTGTTTTGGGACTTGCATTGCGGTGATAGTGGAAGACTCTACTTTGATTTGTCACTTGTTGGCATGATGTAGATGTTGAAGTCGTTGACTGTTTTGCAGGTGACTCATTCACCAGAGGGCATGGATACACTACGATATTTCCTGTTTGATGTTTGTGAAGTCTCAGCCGGGTGGAATATGGAAAATATTTTGGATGAAGAGATCAAGGTAATCAATGACACAGTGGGTCCTGAAGAGCATGTCATATGTGCATTGTCAGGGGGTGTGGATTCCACTGTTGCTGCAACTCTAGTTCACAAGGCAATTGGAGATAGGCTTCATTGTGTTTTTGTTGATAATGGTTTATTAAGGTGAAAGGAAGCTACCTTTCATTTTTCTTCTCCCCCGTAACTTCATGTCCAGCATCTTCCACTGAATTTTTTGATTATATATCATAGTTTTATGTCTGTAGGTATAAGGAGAGAGAACGTGTGATGGAGACTTTTGAAAGTGATCTGCATCTACCTGTTACTTGTGTTGATGCATCAAATGAATTCCTTGATAAGCTGAAAGGTGTTGTAGATCCTGAGATGAAAAGGAAGGTTATTGGGAAGGAGTTCATTAGCATCTTTGATGCTTTTGCCCATGAGTTGGAGAAAAAACTGGGAACGAAACCTGCCTACTTGGTCCAAGGGACCTTGTACCCAGATGTTATTGAATCTTGCCCACCTCCTGGATCTGGAAGAACCTGCTCTCACACTATCAAGAGCCATCATAATGTTGGAGGGCTTCCAAAGGACATGAAATTGAAGCTCATTGAACCACTTAAACTTCTATTTAAGGATGAGGTATTGGTTAAACTTCTTGCGGTCATTTTCTGTTTTTTTTTGCGATGCTTTTTAATTTTTTTTTTTTTGTAATACTCTTCTCCTTTCCATTTGAAAAGGTTCGTCAGCTAGGAAGAATCTTGAATGTTCCTGATGCATTTCTGAAACGCCACCCTTTCCCTGGTCCTGGCCTTGCTGTACGAGTCTTGGGTGATGTGACTGAAGGCAATGCCTTAGATATCCTCCGCCAGGTATATGATGTTTATCTTCAGATAAACGTAATCTATCTTTTTTATTCTTCTATGCTTTCTGGAAGTTACTCTATTGATTGCCTTTTCAGGTTGATGAAATTTTCATCCAGGCCATCAAGGATGCTGGCCTGTACAATTCGATTTGGCAAGCTTTTGCAGTGTTTTTGCCTATAAGATCAGTTGGAGTTCAAGGTGATCAAAGAACTCATTCTCATGTTGTTGCTCTCAGAGCTGTTACAAGTCATGATGGAATGACAGCAGATTGGTGAGCCTTCTTTTGTTGCATATGCTTTGACCTTCTTGCGACTCTTTTATGTGGGTGGGTGGGTGGCCTGACAAATGTTCAAGGTTTGGTTATGTATTTGCCGGGAAGATCCAGATTGTAGCATATGTGGCCTTGGCACATATGCATGGCTAACCTATCTCTTTGAAACTTCATTTCCTTTATTTTTTATTATTGGGATTTTCCTGACTTGCTAATATTTGTGAGATAAAGGGATTTATGGTTCTTATTTGCACCACAAACATCTTTTACTTGCATGGTACTAGACTCCATGCTTAAGAATTCTCTAGGATGGGGAAAGGTCAGAAAAGATGTGGGAAATTCAGAAGAACATCTCAGCTTGCATTTCCTTGTTAGAATGTTCATTGGCTATATAGGCATTCTATCTTGCCAAAAATTAATGGATCCATTGTCCTTTCATCTGTGCAATTAATAAGTAATCTTACACCCGTACTCGAATTGTGAAATTGCAGGTACTATTTTGAACACAAGTTCCTTGATGACGTGGCCAGAAAAATTTGTAACAGTGTAAGAGGTGTAAACAGAGTTGTTCAAGACATTACATCAAAGCCTCCTTCAACAATTGAGTGGGAATGATGCAAATCTTGGATGCACGAGGCTTATTGTCCATGTTGTGTCAAGTGAAGGTTATATATGCATCAAATACAGTATGCGCTGAAGTAAAAAATAATTTTAAAAAAAATATTATTTTAATACATTATACTCACAAAATCAACTCCAATCATTCTCACTAACATTTATTTAATTATTAATTATAAATTACCCGCAAAAGTTATGATTTGGATGCCTCCGACAGTTGCTGCTCTTTCTCTTTATTCTTAGTAACCACTTCCCTCCGACAATTTAGTTATCAAATTGTGTAATTGAAAAACTCAAGTCTTCCCTCTCTCAAGCCTGTCAAGAATGGGCCATCTTTTGTATTACTAATCATTGATGCTGAGCTCTTGATAATATGATTAAGCAGCACTAAGTAAATAACAACATGGAAAGCTACAGCAATAAAGTAAATAAATAACTTGAAAAGCTAAAAATTAGATTTTATAGAATTTTGATGCGTTCTATCTAAAAACCAAAAATATTGAGAAAAGACTTGAATCCAAAGATAACATTTTATCTAAGAATTTGAAGTATATGAATAATTAATCCTTTTTTCTCTTCTAATCCACCACTCTTTTATAGCAACTAGTAACCGACTAATAACGACGATTTACACAGTCAATCAAATCAAATGGGGTTCAGAGGAGAGGCGTTGGCTAGCATGACCTGTGTTGGTGATGTGACTGTTACTCCAGGTAAATTGCATGGCTACATGCAAGTAAACAATAAAAAAGTTGATGCATTCTACTTGTTTGATTAAATGCTGGTGTGAAACTTTTGTGTTTTTATATTCAAAATCAATATTGTTAGTGATTAACGGAGGATTTGTGCTGCTGTTGAAGGGACACAGATAATGGTGCGCGGATTGGATTTTTGAGTTTATATTAATTTGGGCACTCTTTTCTGTTTTCACTTTCATTTTCTTTTTCTTTTTCTCAAAGCTCACCGACGACTTGTTACATCGCTTTTCAGTCCCTCGCAGTGGAGCGCGGGCACATAAAGTATTCAGATTGTTGAGCTGCTTTCAGTGATACGTGACGTGCACATCACCCACGTGGATTTTCTGTCCTTACGTTCTCTTTTCCTGCCTCTATGAAATTGCTGTTTCTGTACAATGGAGATTTTGAAAATGATGGTGATTGCTGCATTTCACATCCACTTTACTCTCAGCTTTTACTAGCTTACACTTTACAGTGTGTGTGTGAAGAATTTCTGTGACTTGTCCACAGCATTTACCAATTGTCTTGTCAAGAAAACTTTTTAGATATGAAGATGATTGCTAATTACATTTGCTAAAGAATCTCGTGATTTTCTATGGCTCGCCATTTTTTGTTCATAAGAAAACTTGAATTCGTGCGGAAAAATACTTCTTGGTCCACTGATTTTCCTTTTCTTTCTTGAAATTCAATGTTAATTTTTCAATTAATTCTTCACTCGTTGAAAAATAATGAAAAAAAAAAATTAAAGCTATCAGTCAACTATATATTCCGACAACACTAAAAATTGATCTTGGGGTAAAAAATCCTACTAATTCATTAAGTTGTTTTTGAGCTCTCATGTTTTCTGAAAAACAAGTATATATTTTTTATTATGTATTTGTAAATAAAAGTATATTAAATATTAATAAAAAAAACAGCCAGATTTTCCAGTCATCTAGCAGTGCCACGAGCAGCAGCCCACATAAACAATCTAAATTCTCTTGGCCAATGATGTATTACTATGTTCTGCAATAAAAAATGATAGCCTCTACATGTGTTCTCGCCACTTTCACATAGGATCCCTTCTCTATCAGCATTGCACTGGACCAACTGGTGCTGGTTTTAAATTTTAACTCGAGACTGTCACCGGGACAGCTTTTCACACAATGGAGTCTGGTTCTGGACAAGCCGTACTGTAAGCTAACACCAATTAACTTCCACTAAAACTGACAATCCAGAAGGGGAAGCTTGAGGGGTGTTTGGGAGTATGGTTATTTTTGTTTTTCAAAGTATTTTTCGTGCCGAAATGCATCAAAATGATATTTTTTTATTTTTTAAAAATTATTTTTGACATCAGCACATCAAAATGATCTAAAAACACTAAACCACTAGTTTAAAAAAAAAAACAAAAAACAGTAAAAAAACAGATTGAATTGCAATGTTAAACAGGTCCGTCAAATGGACTTTTCTATTCCAAGGAGTTTGAAAGAAAGTTGTGGGAAATAGATAAGACTGTTGAAAATACATTGGTCAAATACTCATTCTAGTGCAAAGTCCAGGCTAAATAATTGAAGAAAATACAGATGTTCCGAACAAGTGCATTTTCTGTTTATTACACTGCTCTACGAGGAGGGGATTCTATGTTCTATAGCTGCGATCTACAAAGCCTTTCACAACACGGAATCTTACAACTGAAGAAGTGAATTCTAACCATACTGTCATCGATTTGAGAATACGTTTCAACATTTCCCAGCAACTCTTCGAAGGGCTTGTTTGATTGTGCCAGTGGATACAGCATTCAATCCCTTGTGCTGTAATAAACATGGTGACATTACTTGAGAAATCATGGTTAATCGTAATCAGCAAGTTAACCACAATCATGTAATATTAATAGGTACATGATAAAAGTAGATGGACACTTCCACTGTGCAATCTTGAGCTCATACCTTTGATTTGATAGTTAGAGAAAGGATCCCGTCCATGGTAGATGACTGAACAGAGTGGGAATCTAAATGGAAATGACAAGCTACATCCATTATCTCCAGCAATATTCCCTCCCTCCAAAGACACTTGATCTCGATCAGAACATCCTCTTTATTCATGCTGACTGTTATATTATCAGCTGAACCATCTTTTGATACATTATGATTAATAGCTGGCTCCATTTCATCAATGCCAGGAGCCTTCCTCTTATTTGTCAACGAATTTTTTCCATTTCCAATCTTATTGCTGCCATAGTTATCAGATGTCCTCTCCGCAGTGTCTTGGAGTTTTCTTTTGGTAAGAACCTCCAATAACTCCCTGCTAGATCCCAGTTCTTCAACCTTTCTTTCAAGCTCTTGAAGGTATTCGATTGTGTCATCTAGTATAGATACTTTATCAACCTGCATAAACAATGAAAAAATTAACCTATGGCTCCCTGTTCAAGACCATTTAACTCTGGGGAACTAATTCTCAACTACCTTACTGATTGAAGGGACAATTGATTTCAGAATCATAAACCTTTTATTCAGCTTTTCCTTTTGCTTCCTCTCAGATAATACATGGCTTGCACCATTTTCATCAGCCTCTGGCGTCCCTACTACAACTTTATTGCTATTATATTCCGGGGAGTCAGGCAAGCCATCAACATGCATCCGAGGAACTTCAAGCAGTATCTTCTTAAGTACTTTTTGTTGAGTTTCACTTTTCAATTTGTGAGTAAGCACCAATCCTGCTTTCTTCCAACTGACAAAGCTCGATTCCTGGTGACAATTCTGGACATTGGGTCCTAAAATCAATGCATTGGAGGTCTTTAAGAGACATGAGAGAACGCTTTGATAATGAAAATCATCGCTTTGAAGGTCCAATGGAGTCAGCTTCGTGTGATTGCAGTCTTGAACATCCAGAAGATTCTGGTCAATTACCTTTCCATTCTTCAAAATAGGGACAACTTTCACAGGATCTACAATGGTTTGAGATATACAGTCACTAGAATTCAGGGAATGATGGACACTGGTACTGAAGTCATCATACATGAACTGCCGACTTTGTACTTGGGAAGCTCCTTGTAGTCCTTCAACCATAATCGAATCTCCAGCCGGCTGATCATTTGAATTGCGGTCAGGGGAAGTTATGTCTAGTTCTCCACATCCTATAACTGGAATTGGTTTGGTGTCAAGTGTTTCACGATTGTAGTTGGCACATGTAGGCTCTTTGTCGCTTCTTGCACTAGAGTTCTTGGCAGCTACTGCGTATGGGATCTCCAAGAATGATGCTTTTATGTGATGAATGAGACTTGGATCCTCCAAAACCTTTAGAAAACAAATTGCAATGAAGCGACATGACTTGAATTGGCGATTGTAGTGTACAGGCAACAAATCTGTAGTTGATTTACTCTAAATAGAGATCTGACAGAAGTATTACCTGCTCAGTCACACCCAGCTCAACCACACCTCTCATAAATGGAAAGCAAACCACGGTCTGGAAGTTTAAACAGGAAAAGTTTGGTCAGATTTTGGTATAATCCATTTATGCTCGTTCTAAAAATATTCTTTCATAGAGGATGTAATGCAATCAGTAAAAAGTGCAGTGTTATGTGGTTGAGCCTATAATATACTGGAATTCTACTAGGAAATAGGTAGAATTGGTACCTGAATTGATGCACTCTGGCGGTCATGTTGCCACAATTCCCATCATAGAACATGAGACAAAAGGATAAAAAGGAAAGCAAAATTTAGTTTCTTTTATCATTTTGAGGCACGTCTAACGTGCACAAATTTATTCAGAAATGAAATAAGATCTCTGAAAGGAAACAGAATCCTGACCTTAGCTAGCAGAGAGCGACTGAATACTTTACTATCTGCAGAATGAGCATTGCATAGCCATGTGGGATGACCATTTGCTAATGTTGTTCCTGGCAAGCTATGAACAATTCAGAGGAAGAATTAACGACATTTGAACTCTAAAAAGGACTAAATTGAAAAGCCTAGTTCCGAAAATGGTAAGGAAAATGAAGTTACCCTTGGCCAATGTCGAATACAAAGGACATGCAAACCAAATAATACCACTCTGTATCAGTGAGATCTTCTGGAGATAATGCAGCTGACGGTCTTCTAGCTTGTGGACAGGCTTCACCAATTGAAAGTGACTCGTAGAGTTCTCTTAACTGCTCACTTCTTTGCAAACCCAACTCATCTTCATTAAGCTCTATGGATTGAATCGTCTTCCTTGTTTTAATATCTCCGTTGTAGTACCCATCACCCCACTTCAACACTCTACAAAATTCACATTTACCAGTGACAAGAACACGAACAAATAATGCATGAGATTGAGAGCTATGAGCATGAGCGGCTCATATACGATTATAGTGCTCGTGGCTATAATCAACACACAAACAAATAGAGTAGCCCTTTCTCTCAGGGCAGGCAATAAAAGAAATACTACGGTAAACACGTCTTCAAAGAAAAGCACCAGGAGCCATCCTGATAGACATTCTATAAAATGTGGACAGTAAAGTTTTAGAAAGAGATCGATTCCTTTAAAGCTAAGCCTGAAGTTCAAATCATGAAGCCAGGAATGACAATTACATGTCAAGATCATTACCATTTGCACAATTCCATACAGAAAAACCAGATTTCACTCTAACCAAAGAAGATCAAATATATTACTCTTTCTGAAAACTGACAACTCCCTGCACTCAATTCCAACATGTAACTGAACTCCCAGAAACTTAGCTGACCCACTTTCACTAAAATGATAAATAAAACAAAGAAAATTTTCTTTCACAAGATTCTTAAAATAAATTTATTTAGCTAAAAAAAGTGAAATATTAGCACCGATACACTCAACAAAAATAGAGGAGATATGGAAAGGTTTGGTTAGTACCCTGGTTGTCTCTCTGAAATGGACCAGAAGATTGCGTAGCTCCACTGAATGCTCCTGACAGCAAGAGCAAGCTGTGTCTTGAGATTCTCTGGTAGTCTCTCTTGGTTGTGGAGATTAGTAGCCATATTTTAAGATCAAAGGATAAAACTCACTGCTTTTATCAGATCAGACACAAAACAAGAACTTTTTTAAGCTTTATTCTTCATTTCTAAACACCGGAAACTTCGGCGATGGAACACTCAGTATCTTGATTCTTGAATACCACAAGTAGGTTTGTTCAAGAAAACAACAGAGACTAGAAACTCAAGGTTGGAACTTGTGAGATTAGTAATGAAACTTGGAGAATTGACCAAAGAGGAAGTTCAGCTCCTCGTTTTATCAGAAGTGAAAAACATACTATTTTGAAGATTGAAGTCCCTCACTAGACAAGTGTAGTAATTAAGTTATCTCCTGTTACGAAACAAGAAACAAAACACAAACTTTGATAAGGAAAGGGACAGCAAATGGAAGCAGCATCTTTCTTGGTTTCTACTTTCAGTCTTGTAAATGGTGTCCTGATTTATGGCAGAAAAATATTCTAGTGTAGCTACTAGCCTTCTCAAAGTAAGCCCCAGAAAGTGAAGCTCATGAAAGGTTGGAAAACACCCACCCACCCACCTACCACCTATTTCCCTTCCTTTCCAAGCCCTTAAAAAACTCGAAAGAATCAGTTTAAGAGCCTGTTTAAAGATCTGGGTATTCACTGACCCAGAAAACTGAGACACCTAGACCTACAACACAGCCGCGCAAAACAACTTTCTTCTCTTTTGAACTCAACGAAAGTTATATTCACCAAGAAACAGCTCAAAAATTACTTCTTCTGGTCGGCAAGTACGGGGAGGGGGAGAGATTTGCTATAGCTTTCTCTCCAAGACAAGCCGTAAGAAGTTGTTCCATTTGTAAAATTTAAGCGCTTGATTTTGCTTCATTTCTTCTTGGTGTTGAGATCTTAAAACGACCCTAAGAAATTTACAGGAGTATTGTGAGAAGAAAGATTTTCATCCTTTGAATTCAAAGTTCATGCAGACAAGGGAATCCAGAGAGAGTGAAAGAGAGAGAGGGAGGATGTGGATGGAGAGATGGTGGGGCCTCGAGCTATTCAACTATGGTGAGATCATGCTGTACTCACAACATGCTTTGTAGTGGAATTTCGTGAGAATGGAGTCTTAAGTAAGAAAAAACCAAGAATATTTATTATGTTCGTAATATATGACTACACACATTCTTCTTTCTCAGTAAAAAAAATATGCAAATTCTTCTTCTCTCACAAAGAACACACTCTCTAACCAGTTTTCTTATGCTACACTGTAGGTAGAGCTAGAAATTAATTTTTAAAGTTAAAATAAATTAAATTGACAATGCTAGTTGTTTTTTAATATTGTAAAATAATTATTATAAATTGAATAACCATTTTTAATAAAATAAATTAAAAATCCATGCATATTTCGCTACTTTATATGCAATCAAAGCAGAAAAGAGTGATTATTATTATTAATAAAAAACTATTATAATTTTATAATAAAAATATGTCAGAATGTAAAATTTATCTCCATTGAATATCAATGACCATAAACTTAAAAACACTCTGCATCATAAGTTAATTATCTAATAACCAATAAAATTATCGCTAATATTAATTGAGAATAAATATATGATTAAATGGTATCCAGTGTATAAAATCATAAACATAGTTTTAATAATTTGATCACAGTGAATCTTCACTAAATTTTAAAGAAACATGTATACGTGTCAAAAAAGAATTACTAATGTTGAAAAAATACTATAGCCTTGCACGAGAAGATAAAGAGTCGAAATAAAATGATATTTAAATTATTTTATTATAGTTAATTTTAATTAAAATTTAAAAACAAAAAAATTATAAAAATAAAAAAAGTCATGAGCGAGTTTAGTGTCTGGGAATGAAAGTTTAGTATTTGGAAAATACTTTTGAAAAAAAATTAAAAAAAATATTTATATTTTTTATTTTAAATTAAAATTTTTAGTGTATTTTAAATTATTTTTAATACATTGATATCAAACATAATTGATAATTCTTAAAAAGTAAAAAAATATTATTTAAAAAAAAACTCTCAAATAGTCAATGAATCTACAGGTCAACCAGTGTATGTACCCCTTCCTCTTCTTCATTTTTACAGTGCTTTTTAGAGGAGGAAAAAAAAAAGGAATGGTATACATCGCTTGCGTATGAGATTTTGGCCACCTTAATAGCAAGGGAATCTACACGGGCAATGATTAATTTGACTAAAAAAACCTTGTTTTCAATCATTTATTCAACTAAAAATACCCAAAAATCTTAATTATTTCATTTATAATCTCAAATCATTTTTTAATACATTGTGTGTGAGAATAACAGTGTATCGAAATCATTAGGTCATCTTGGTTCTTTAGTTTACTTTTAAAAATATTTTTTATTTAGAATTATATTAAAATAATATTTTTTATTTTTTAAATATTATTTTTAATATCAGCACATGAAAATTATTTTAAAATATCAAAAAAATAATTTAAAAAAAAAATATTTAAATAAAAAAAAACGTTCTATAGTCATGGATTATAATGGATAACCACCTATCGAATTTGAGTGCATGAAGCAAGTACTGGTGATTATAGTCATGGATTATAATGGATAACCACCCATCAAATTTTCTATGTTTTATATTTTATCCATAATAAAAAAAATATTTATAATTTATTTATTGCTAAATATATATGTCTGTGTATTGAATGATAAATATCGCGAGCATGTGTTTTATGTTAATATCAAAGGTTTGCACGGATGATATTGTATTAAAAACATTAAATATTTATTTAAATAGTAAAAAAATATATTTAAGGTTAGGTTTGAGTGGATTTCACATTGAATTTGATAATATTCATACCCTGTTTTTTATCCATAAAGCACAAAAAATACTTGCTCGTTCGGGTCGGTATCATGGCTCGGATCGAAGAGGTTCGGAGTTTTCAAGAACTTTGATATTCTTCATTTTAATTATTTTTTATGTTCTTTAATTACTTTTATATATCAAAATTAAATTTAAAGAATATACATTATTTTAATATATCTTCGGATAAAAACAAATACTATCACTGTATCGACCCCCTGGATTGCAATCTCTATTTATGATGAAGGACGTATTTAGTAAAAACAAAAGGGTAAAAATGAGGGGTGGGTGGGTCTTCTTGTAATTTTCCTTTCAAGCTTCAGGATGGCGTGAATCCCTCTCTGTCAACAGCATCACGACAGGGCTCAGCTTCACCAATTATTGGCGCGGGTCACGAGCGCATGTGTATTCTCAGAACGAGGGCATTGTTACCGCTTTCTTTTATTGTCTTGTTTTTCTCTCTGTTTTTCTTTCAAATTATTTATTTTGTTATTATATCATTTATATAGGATGATGTAAAAAATAATTTTAAAAAATAAAAAAAATATCATTTCAATAAATTTTTAAATAAAAAAAAGTTTTAAAAATAACATCAACTGACATATGTGTTAAAAGTTTTTTAGAGTTAGCAAATGATGTTCGAAGATCATCAACGAAATTCAAAGAAGCAATTAAGTAAAATATGTTGTATTAATTTTAATAATAATAATAAAAAAAAATGACAGCAATGTGGGGAATCTAAAATAGAAAAGGAAACGACATGTGACTTTTACCCTCTTTTGTTGTCAAGCTAAACACGGAAGAATACGATTGCAATGGGAAGAGAGGATCAAACTCCAAACAGAAAAATAGGTCAAGAGTGTTCTAGGGGGTATTTTGGAGTGTGGTTGTTATTGCTTTTCAAAGTATTTTTCATGCCGAAATGCATTAAAATGATGTTTTTTTATTTTTTAAAAATTATTTTTGACATCAGCACATCAAAATGATCTAAAAACACTAAACCGCCGGTTTTAAAAATGAAAAAAAAAATAACGAAAAACAGCAAAAAAACAGATTGGATCGCAATGCCAAACGGGGTCTTAGTCTAAATGTCTGGCCCCTTCAAATAAATGCATGCACGACATGTCAGTCCTCTTTCTGGCCTAAGATGACAAAAATTCAATGCAAAGAAAATAACAATTGTAGGAAGTTGTATAGGTTGAGGTTTAATGAAAAGTATCGTTACATGTTGTTATATTTTATATTAAATTTTCAAGACAATTAGAGTTTTAAAATGACTTGCTAGACTATTAATGATAATTATATAGTTTTGTTCTGATTATTAATTTTAATTTGAAATTTTATTTTTTGTGTCCTTTTTTAAAATCATTTTTTGTCAAATCTCATCATTCAATTATAGATTTATTGAGAATTGATCTTCGTAATTTTATTTTAGATTGTTATGGTCTCACGAATCATAAATTTGAAAATTTTGAAAAATTGAAAACGTGAACTAGAACAAAACAATTAGCAATTAAGAGAATAGGTATTAAAGTGGAAGATAAAATACACTCTAATGATAAAATAAAAGATTGAAAGAAACAAGAGAAAGAAAAGTGGTGGGGAAGAAAAACATCAATTGAATGTGAGTTATTTCTCCATCATAAACACGCATTAGACTATTATGAAGAATATGACTAGAACTTTCTAAAGTTATTGTGGAGGGTGGGGTATGATCATTGTAATGCACCACTCAAATGACACGAATGGAGATGGGACCCTCCATGGGGATCCAACACCTCAAACAACTTGTGATTTTAAAACAAATAAGATTTATGTTAAAAGAAAAAAAAAACTAGTTGGCAATAGATATAATTAAAAAAATATAAAAATGCTTTTAAGAGCAAAGGTAAAAAAAAATACAATATAAATGATTAAATAAATATTGAAGAATAAATTTAAAAAAAAATGAGTCTGCAAAATTTTAAAAACAAGCAAACCTCATAAACCTAGGTAATCTCTCACTTGTAATCAATTAAATCTTAGATTTGAGTTCATTGGGCACTTAACCAATTCAATATTGAGAGATAAAATAAAAAATATCAATTTTTAAAAAATAAAGGCAAAGCAGTAACCATTATATATATATATATATATATATTAAGTTTGACTTGAAAGGAACATCAAGCAGGATGAAATTGTAAAAAAAAATGTTTTAAAAATCACAACAATACAGGAACTAGATTTGTATTAGAAAATTCAAGGGGGTGAAATTGAAAAGGCATAACAATTGTTTTTTCAAATAAAACAAATTGTAAACAAAAGGACATGGACTGAATTTGAAGGAAATATAAATTGAAGGGTTGGTTTTGAATCTTTAAGGTAAGGTGCAAAAATTGCCAGGGAGAGGGGAAAAATTAAAATAAAAGATATCCAGCAATGAGTTAGACACTTGTCAACTACGCATATCATCATTGCGTAAAGGGGTCACCAAGAAGATCTCAATATTTCGCTTAGAAGTGACATTTGGCCATCAAATGACACCTCACTCACCATATGAAATGTGCAGCCATTATAGCCATCTAGTAGGTAATCAAGCAGTAAGAGTTTGGAATTAATGGGTTTGCTCTCCTGTAATCTCATGTCCGAGTCATGTGATTCCTAAGGGCAAGTCCAATGGCAAGAGCCATTTTGGAGAGTCAAATTATAAAAATAGCTCCTTGAATAATGTGTAAATAGTTTCTGAGTTGATGTACAGTCCAATGGTAAATAGTCATTTTTTTAATCTTATTTTAAATAAAGTTTAATTATTTTTTATATAGTTTAATTATACAATTAATAGGAGTGAGTTATATAATTAAATGATTACTTTTAAAAAACCCTCAAACAATAAAATTATTATTTTTTTATTATATTTTAAAAAAATAAATTCAAAATAAAAAACCCACAGACTAAAAAAATAATTATCAATTACTAAAATTAACATACTAAATAATATATTTCAAGTGATCAATAAGTTTAAATATAATTAATTAAAATACATTCTATTACAAATAATTCGATTAAATTAATTACAAATTAAAACCCCATGTCTTAATTTCTAAATTTCTATTTATTGCATGGAAAAGAATATATATTTTAATTAATTTCCAATTTTTAATTAAAACCCCCCTTTTAATTCCCCTCCCCCATCTTCATCTCCAAAAAAAACCTTACATCTCACTTCTCTTCACGCCATCCTCATTCTCCCCAGCCCCCAGCCCCACTTCTCCCTCATTCACCCTAACCCCCCAGCCCCACTTCTCCCTCATTCACCCTAACCCCCCAGCCAGCCAACAGTCCCCCACTTCTCCCTTATTCTCTCCAGCCCTCAGCCCAACACGGCCAGCCCCCCTAGCCATCCAACAGTTCCTTTTTCCTCATTCTTCTCCCCATCCTCGCAACCCCCAGCAAGCAGCTCCGCCCCACATATAGAACTCATAAGTCACAACAGCACTCACTCACTCACACACAAACACACACAGAGCCCCCACAGTTCCAGAATAAGATATTTGAGTGAGTGTATTTTTTTAATTTTTGGCTTCTCACTCAGAACATGTAGGAATGACTCTCGGTTAAAGAAGAGTCATTTTGGCTACTAGTATAGTTCTCCTGTTAGAGAGGTGAAAAAAAATGAAAAGAGCTAAAAAGACAAAAATTTAGCTTTGGCTATCAATATTGCTCTCCCGTTGGACTTGCCCTAACATGAAAGCCGCTGGAGAGTTATATTATCATCAATTTCATGACTTATAAGATTAGTCAAGGCAGACGCAAATTGATTCAGACACCACTGTAATAAAAAAAAGCACAATAACTATTCACATGCAATAAATACTTAGAATGATTTTTTAAATAATATTTATATTTATTACATTATAAAGTAACTCTTAACATTAAGCATCTTGTCCAAGACTTCTAGATGGCGTTGGATATGATTTGGATGCATGATTTTCAAAATTTTAGGTACACGTTAGAATATTCGGTGATGAACATGCATGTTGTGACATGCAACAAGAATGGAGTTAGCAAAAGAAGCATGACTGAAAATTTAAATTGTCGAGAAAAAACGTCATGATCCTCTAGATTTATTCTGATCTTGGAAAAACACATTTTAAAGATTCCCTATAGTTTTCCAATACATGTTTTTCAAATGAAGGGTATCAAAATTATTTTAAATACATATTTAGTTATTGTCATAAATTTAATCTTTATAGTAAATTTAACATGATTATAGTTTTCAGTTAATAATATAATTTTATCATTACAGTGTTTAATTTGAGTAAAATAAAATTAATATTCCACATCTCCATTGTCGCAAAATTAAATATATTAAAATGAATATTGTAAATTACGGTTTGATTTTTTATAGAAAATAGTTGTAGTTTCTTATATTTGTTAGTTTTTAGGAAATTATATTTGATTTTTTATAAATGAATTTTTTCAATGTTTCATTGAAAAATAAAGGGAAAAAGGAATTTTTTTTAATAATCATGAAAAAAAAATAGAAGTTACAAGTCATCCGTTGTGCTCCAGAACAATATTCATCATGGATTGAATCAGTAAAATAAGTATTAAAGAACTGTAGAATAAAAAAATATTAAGTTATTGTTCGAGAGCATATTTATCATAGGTATTTGTTTCTAAATAAATTTCTTTTAGAGTAAATTTAATAATATAAATATTATTTAAATAAATATCATAGGCATCTGTTGGACATGTCGCTACTTGGGTGGGGCATGCACGACACCATTCGATAATCAAACATCACCTCCATCCTGGCGCTGGTGGCCTTTTACTTTATTTGATTTTCACGCTCGGCCCTTGAAAAAATTAAAAAAAAAAAGCCTTTCAATACAAATATAATAAATAAATAAAAATAATTTCCCAGTGTGCATCACCAACGAAAATGCAAAATTATATTTGCTCATGACATAATAATTCCAAGAAACACACTCAGACTAGACATCCTAGATTCCTCTGTCAGGATTCTAACCTTTGCTGTACTAGGATCAATATTATATTCCTTCTGCGTGCTCATCCGTCTGTAATTCGACAAAAACACACTTGTAATTCTGAACTGGATTTTCAGTTTCCATGTGAATGGTTTTTCCAGGCTAATTCATAAATATACTCCCCTCAGCTTTAGTGAAAAAGTATAGGCTTCTGGACTAAAATATTCCGATGATTCCCTCACTTTAATCATCAGGGTATTGTTACAAAAGCTGAACCCTAGAAAACCCTCGTTGTTCCTCATGATTTCTATGCAACAATAATAATAAAAAAGGCTCTCCTTATGCTTTCTCGTTTTTTTCTTCCTTTTATCATGTAAAAGTATCTTTTGTTAGATAATAATATAAATTATATGGTGAAATCTTATCTAGTAATTTGATTTTTTAAATGAGATAATTATTTAATATGATATTAAAATCTTATTGATTTAATAGTCATGAGTTTGAATCTTATCATTTTTTTTCTAATTTATACAAATTATATTATGAAGTCTCATCTAATAGGTTGAATTTTTAGACAAGATAATTTTTTAATACCTTTGACTTCTTGTGCTTGGAGTAAGGAAGGGGGTTTCCATCAAAATCCTAAAGAATTTAAGAGGGAAACTAGAGAATTTCTTTTTTGATTTCTTGTCAAGAGGGTGTTTGGTTTTCGTTTAAGTTGGAAGAAATATTGTGAATGTTTCTTCGGCCATTCTCTCTGCCAATAACTCGAATACCAGAACGCCAGCATTGATCAATTATACAGATCACTAGATTTAATTAAAGATTAGAAGAAAATAACCTTTCAGCTGCACGTCGTGGCAAAACGACAGTGAACTTTCAAGCATCCCACGAAATGTTTGTAGAGACAAGCAGTGTCACCACTCTCTTTATATATATATATATATATATATATATATAAAGCAACCGCTACCGCTACTTTTTAAAAATGAATTTTAAATGTGGCATGCCAATGCAGGGATTTCATAGCATATAATAATAATAAATGCTTGATTAACGTTACACTGATTAGCATATCATTCTACGAACTTGTACTCAAGTCGATCACTACTACTGCCTACTGTTTTATTTATATGAGTTTGAGTTATATATATATATATATATATATATATATATATATATATATATATATATATATATATATATATATATATATATGAGTTTGAGTTATATATATATATATATATAGAGAGAGAGAGAGAGAGAGAGAGAAAGAAACCTTTAAAATCTTATCGTTCGTTCTCCAGTTGATTTATATAATAAGATTCTATTATTTGAAATTATGTTTGCACGAACGAAAAAGCTAAGCATGAAATGATCTTCGATGAATTCACATTGAGCTGGAATGTATAGCTACCGAGTGCCCTTAGCAATCTGTTAGCTAGTGCTGGTTGCTTGTCGAAGTAAAATGAAATGGTCAGACGCAGTATATTTGCCCTGGATCACGAATTTGACTTTTGAATTCCGAAAAGAAATTAATCTCATCTTGTTGACGCCATGCCTCTGTTCATATTCATCTATACGCATGCCTGTTGCTATTTAATCAGGATGTGGTTAGACTGGATTTTCAATCCTTTTCAGTTACTATCGTCCACATTCTAATTTCCAACGTCATTATTGTTTTCATTAACCCTAAGAAACGTGTGTAGCTAGGGTTTTGGTATGGAGGTTAGCGACGAGGAATATGAAACTGCATGGGCTGCTTCTAGATAGAATTCCCGGTTAATGTATTTTTAAATTTGGTGTATATATATATATATATATATATATATATACAAATCAACATTTCAAGATTTGGTGTGTGTGTGTGTGTGTGTGAATACAATTGAAAAGGCAGGCAGCAGTTAATAAGACAGGAAAGTATCCCGTCTACGTAGAACCGTGCTACCTACCTCCAAGTTGAGAGGCTGGAATTGATTAAAGTATGAGTTGGCGTGATAATTCAATCCAAAGTCACCATAATGTATGTTAAATCAAAATTTAACTTTTGACCTTTTGTTTTCTTCGATCAAGCTGGCGACTTTTCTTATACGCGTGAGCTAGCTAGACGGATAAATCAAACTCGCCCCTCTGCAGTGCTGCTGTTGCTGTTGCTGTTGCTTGTTGTAAATGGAAATGCAGATGAATCCATTTCAATCCCTATAAATCCCTGGTTGGAAATCGACCACATCCATTTCCTTTTGTTTTTCTTTTTTCAATCAAAATTAGCTACCTAGCTAGGTGGAGGATTGTCAGGCCTTTCCTTTCATGTGAATTGACAATTCCACCCTCCCCTTTTTAATAGTATTACTCTTTGTATCTCCGATGGAGCAAATTGGGGCATCGTACGACCTTTTCAGGGGTGGTTGCCCCGCTCATTTGCAGGCCCTCCACCCACAAATCGAGAGTTCTGTTATTGTATTCAGTGATCAGCCCAGAGACAGATAATATTACTGTAATTTATTTTTCAAGCTTTTTAATTATGGTTATTTTAATTTTCCCATTTTAGTTTTCATTGTTGGGTGGAATTTAACATTGATAATTTAATTATTATTATATAATTATTAAGGTCTTGAAAAGACAGCCCGTCATCAAGTTGGTACTCGGTTTCACATAAATAAATAAATCAATGTAGTTGTTTGCAATAAATTGAGAGGATTGAAATTAATGAGATGAAAAAAATAGTATGCTCCTGTTTTTTTAAAGAAAAAAGACGTGAATTCCAGCATTTTTTCCACCCTTCAATCATTTTTTTCATTTTAATTTCATGACACTGGTAATTGCCCTATTTGAAATTGTAATTGTGGTTAATTTTTAAAATATTTTTTATTTATAAATATGTTAAAATGATATTTTTTTTATTTTTTTAAATTATTTTTTGACATCAGCACATCAAAATATTTAAACCCATAAAATTTTTTAATTTAAAATAAAAAATAAAAATAAATAAATCAATGTAGTTGTTTGCCATAAATTGAGAGGATAGAAATTAATGAGATGAAAAAAATAGTATGCTCCTGTTTTTTTAATGAAAAAAAACGTGAATTCCAGCATTTTTTCCACCCTTCAATCATTTTTTTTCTTATTGATTTTGTGTCACTGATAATCTCGAATGATTATTAAATGCCTGTTTGAAAATATAGTCGCGGTTATTTTTAAAATTTTAATTTTATTTTTTTCCCCAGAAAAATATAAAAAGATTTGAGAGTTTATTTTGATTCAGGTTTATTTTTTATTTTTTAATTGATGGTGTCGAATTATATTTTTTGAGGTCTCTAGTATGTTTTTTCGATGTTTTTGGCGGGAAAAAAGGGGATTTTTACCTCTATGATGGTTACTTGACTTCTCACCGGCAAGCCAAAATCTATGATAGCAGGCAACTTGTTGCTTATCATTTTCTTATGCTGGATGAATTGGATGACATGTAGTCCACTCGAGGTAAAATAAAAAAAAATAAAAATGATCGGCTCTGACGTGGAGGTTGGTAGAGGCCTTTTTTATATTTTATTTTTATGATTGATTTTTAATTTTTTATATTCTAGATTAAAATGTATAATTTGCTTTGTTTTGATATCTGCGGCATTTTCATGTTTTCAAGCAAATATTTTAATATTTAATTAATGCTTAATTCTATGTATATCTATTTTTAATGCTATAACTAAACACGCGCAAAAAAAAAACCAAGTTTAGTTTATAATAACTTGACTCACTGGTATATTTTATATATAAAAAAAAAAGAGTCTTTAAAAAATAAAATACATTGAAGTTCGTAACTTAAACTATATATTTATCATGTTAGATCATAAAATTCGAGTCAATCTAATAAACTAAAATACATTGAAGCTCGTAACTTAAATTATATATTTATCATGTTAGATTATAAAATTCGAGTTAATCCAATAAACTGGAATACATTGAAGCTCGCAACTTAAACTATATATTTATAATTTTAGATTATAAAATTCGAGTTAATCTAATAAACTGGAATACATTGAAGCTCGCAACTTATATATTTATAATTTTAGATTATAAAATTGGAGTTAATCCAATAAATTAAAATACATTGAAGTTTGTAATTTAAACTATATATTTATAACGATTATAAAACTCGAGTTAATCCAATAAATTATTATCTAGATAAATTTAAAAAGGATATCATCTGTGGATTTTTTTGGTGTTTTTCTAGTTTTAAAAACAATAGTAGCGAGTGAAATGCTTTTTTAATTAAAGTTAATGTACGGTAAATATTTTATTTTTACGGTGCGCCCCGAAGACTAGAAGGAAACAGGCAAGGAATTAAAAAAAAAAAAGAAAAGAGGGCAAACAGCCAAACGCCAGACTGCAAAATATGGCATCGTTTTTCTTGAAAATAACAAATTAATATTAATAAACACCACAGACTGTAGGAGTCCAATCTCCAATCTTTTCAACTGCCTCCCCACTACCTACTAGTCAAAGCCCATCTCCAGGCGGCGGTTTCCCGGTCAATCATGAAAAAGGGCGCGGCAACGGTGGCCCTACTTAGACGTGGACAACCATCACCCGTTCGATCTTTTGACTTTGGGTGCTCTCCCTTACAAAATTGTTCCACGACAACCTCGACAGATTTGGCAGTCGCTTTCAAACATGTTGAAATAAATGCTTTCTCGGAAATCTCTTTCATAGCAAGTGAAACGAACACCATCGCAGCGTTTTGTTTTTACTGTGCTGATTGTCATATTATTTTTCAATTTTTTTTTTCAATATCATCCCATAAATCCCACTATACTCATGAAGGGGTTGAATGCAAACTCATAGTGCTTTGAAACTCTCTTTATATATATATATATATATATATATACAGAGAGAGAGAGAGAGAGAGAGAGAGAGAGAGAGAGAGATCACCAGAGCTTGTTTCAAATTCAACGCAGGGCAATGAATTATAATAGACAATGATATGCATGGTGGGCCGTTTGTATTGAATGCATTTGTCATGTAACCTGTCGTCACCATGGCTGATTTGATGAACCAATGCAGAAGAAAATAACACTCTTTACTCGCATTGTTCTGTCTACGAATTACTTTAATAAACTTCCACAGAGATTTCTGTATTTATCCTTTCCATTTCTATCCACGTCGAACCTTCTCCTCAACTCATTTCAAGTAAGCTACTCGAGTAGTGGAGGAACATGTTTTCTTTATATATTTTTTATTTAATTAAATCAGTATTTTTACATGTCAATGATAAAAATAAATTAAAAAAAAAAACAATGACGTGAAATACATACTGTCTGTCTGCCTGGAAGGACATGTACATCGCACTGATTGAGGTTGCAAGATACATGAATCTGATTAAAAAGTATTCCTTTATCAATCGATGTTGATTGCAGCATCAGCTGGGTGGCACCAAAAATAATTGGCTTTTCCTTTCTTAATTAATTTGCCATATGCTTGATTTCAATAGTCACATCAGCTTTTTTTATTTATTAATATGATATTTAAATTAATTATTTGTATCTTAATTAATTTTACGGGCTATAATTTTAATATTTATATAAATTTATGATAATAATAATTAATTACAGAGCTCTAAACTAATAATATAATAAATATTAAATTTTTTAATTTCAAACTCATAATGAAATATAGATTCTGTAATCATGTGAGCTCCCTTTCCTCAAGACCGTGACACTGGGACGTCTGCTGCACTATACCATGTGATGAATTGGGTGGTGGTCCTAGAATGCATCAATCAAGCTGACGTTGCGACGGCTTATCGTCTCTTTACTCAGTATTATTATATCAGTGGTGCTGTTTTCCCAGACCCATGCAGTGACCAGGGTGACCATTCTCCTCTGCTGCGAGTATTCAGTGGTGGGTCGAAGGTTACGTGACATCGCCATTCAGTATCCAATAAATACGAATCTTGCAGCTCCTTGTGATTTATTTTACACTCTTTTTTTCTTTTTCTTTTTTGCTGTTGTTGTCGCTGTTCTTACGTAATTGAAGGATCGTGCTTCACAAGACTATGAGAGAGAGAGAGAGAGAGAGAGAGAGAGAGAGAGAGAGATTGTGTCCAGGCAGCAGGGAGCCACCTACCAGTCCACTACCTCTTCTTCTTCTTCCTTGTTTCGCCAAAAACATCCTCAAGTACATGCATTGTAAGGAAAGAATTCAAGTGAAGCTGCGCGATCACCTTAAGCGAGGAAGAGCTAGCCTGCTGGCTTTAAGAGCACTTCAATGGGAAAACTAAAGAAAAAAAAATAAATATAGTTTTTATTTTATAATTTAAAAAAAAATTATATTGAAGAGATAAAATAATATTTTTAAATTAAAAAATTATTTCTACGTGTTTGGTCAAAAGAGCAAAAAAAATTATTTAATATATTTATATGAAAAAAAAGATTTTGACTGTACCTGATATTTATTATTAATAAATAGTTATATTAATATTATATGCGTTGAAATAGATTTTTGATTTTTCATAGGGAAATTATTGCATGTCTTATCTTGTGCAGTTCTCAATATTTACTTCGGGCGAGTCAAACTAGTTTGGTCGCCCGCTCACACACAAGTATCTCTAATCAGCAAGCATACGCAGTAAAGAATGTCTAGAGATTCGTAGAACTGTCGAAGTTGTTTTTTGAATATATTTTTTTATTTAGAAATTTATTAAAATTATATTATTTTTTAATTTTTTTTAAATTTTATATCATAAAAATAATAAAAATAAAAATATACAACTGTCAATTGTTACAAAAGAAAATTTAAAATGTAAGGCATTAACTGCAATCAGTGAGGGAACAGTGATGAAGGCTGGAGGTTTCCCATTAATCGAGGTGCATTAATTAGTCGTTGATCACCTTTATTACAGCCACGACAATCTACTTAATGAGTGCATGGAAACGTGCGATTGGATCCTATTTCCTCTTTTCTCATGTTTCTGGATGCCTAGTTTATTATTTTTTTGCACGGTTTGGTTAGAAGATGTAACCAAATCGTTGAAAACAGACTATATTACAGGGTAAACGTCACTTTAACCCATATAGAAATTAATTAGGTTTAGATTTCTAGACTGCTCTTGTAGTTTCAAAGAATATCCGATAATGTTATTTCAATCCTCTTATGTTTTCCTTCCATAACACCCATACAGGGGAGATAGCAATCCACCAAGGTTTCCCAAATCTCGAAAATTAAAAATTATTATTTTTATATAGAAAAGTCGGTTCCTTGGTTTTCGTTGACTGTTTTACCTCCGAGGGAAATATTATTTATTATAAATAAAAGATGCTACAGAATTTCAAACTAGAGTGGTTGAAGCGGATCATTACTCACTATAGAAGCTAAAATATAAGCGGATCAAACTAGACTGTTTTACCTCCGAGGGAAATATTATTTATTTTAATATACTAATACCAAAAATATTTCTAAAAATATAAAAGATTCTTTTAATATATCTCATTGAAAATCCTAACCAGACCATTCCAGCAGAATGTATTCCTTGCCTATCTAAATGATGCTCACTCCCTTGCAAAAGGAATGAAAAAACCCTTTTCTTTTTCGGGACCTCAATAGGTTTTCGTTTTACTTGGGCCTGTAAATGTTGTCTATCCTGAAGGCTTTCCTTTTACTTGGGCCTGTGTTATGTTGACTATCCTGAATTCCAGAAGCTAGAATGAACGCGGTTTCCAGCATTTCCAATAATTGGCCCATGTCTCTTTTTATGCATTCGGAATTGGAATCCATTCTTCTGGCTTGCACTGCACCTCTGATAAGAAACAAATCATGCTTGATGTCACAATGATGTTATTTCAGTCTGGTAGACTATCCCAGCATTGCCACCGACAATGCCTCCGAGTAACGCCGTTGCTATGAAAAGGTCAAATCCGTTTCAATAAAGTCAGCTAGCCACGTCTAGAATATCAATTCACCTACCAGGGAAAAATAGTGTGCAATTGAACTGATGTTAAACGTGCGTAACAACTGATCATGCTTTCACATATCAATAGCCTACAGATCTTATGCACAGTTGTGCTCCCTGGGGCAGCCAGATGTGCAATTTACAGAAAACGATCTTCTGATAGAATTTTTACACGAGTTACCCTCTCACCATATAATACAAACCTTCCCAAGTAAAACCAGCATGGGAAGCAGATGAAGTTGTATAACAAGTTCGCGCGAGTGATGAACACCATTCAGGCGAGTAACTCCATGGTAGTGGTTTCATGGAAAGCGGAGGAGTTTGGTCACAGCCGAGTCCAACACATCAACATTTCTCCTCAGGATTTTTCTAATCAAGCATTAAGGAGCCCCAGAATACCAGGGATGACAACCAATAGAAATTACAGGGTTATAATGCACTATAAGAATTTTTTGGTTACCTCAGGGCTACAAGGAGAAACCAGGGAGGTAAGATGAGCAATTGGTTCATCATAGGGTAAGTGGCATGTAAACAATTGGTTCATCATAGGGTAAGTGGCATGTAAACAATTGGTTCATCATAGGGTAAGTGGCATGTAAACAAGTATGCTAAGAAAACAGACACAAAGGATACAGTTGAGTGGCTAGATTCCCAATGTCCTTCATTTCCTCATTCAATCTGCACCATATTTAAAATATCATTAACTTTTGGCAAATAAGGATTGTAAAGAGGTTTTCAAGACTCCAAGTTGGGTTGCTTGAGTAGTTAGGCAACTAAAGGAACTATCTCCTGCTAAACTAGTGTCAGCGCTCTAATGTCTTGAAAACCTCTAGTAGACATGAAAACTCTTTAACACTGTTTTTAATGTCTGGTTTATACTCATAAGAGTTTGGCAAAACAATGTGGTGACAGGTGGTTCTAGCAAACAAAAACTCGCACAAATGCAGGTTCAATTCTCAACGCATACGTAATGAAATACTTGTCCGGATATATTAAGCTGCAACACTTTAGATTCTATTTTCTAATCACAAAGACATTATTATCCCAGGAGCAATTGAGGGAAATGACAGCGTGGAGAAAAGTCAAGCAGAACAGACTCATTCAGATCCAGCTACAACCATGTTGCACTCCAAAAATCTTTCACACATGCAGATTATCCAACATTCTTCATTTAATCCCAGTAGAAAAAAAGGAAAATAACTGTTGGCATTGTTTTTCTGCACTTGACATTTGAAAACCATGTAAAAAATATGCTTCACGGAACCAGAAAACTATCTGCAAGTAAAAAAAAAAGCACAAGGCAGCTTATAGAAGTTGCAACTATCCTCAACAATTATTGCTCTAAACTGTCCCCCTTTCTTAATCACCATCTGAGAAAAACTTATAATTACCAATTAATCAAGCATGAGCACACGGGCTTGCTCTCTATGCTGTTAATATTACTCATTAAAAATAAAATTAAAATAATTTTACAACCTTTTATTTTTTATGAATCAAACCTTTCAAATTCTACAGCCCTTTTTCTTTTTATTAACAACCTTTCAAATTTAAGAATTGCAAATTAATTAAATTATACCTCATACACGAGTTAATGTACCGATTTCCCTTCGTTGCTGCATCAAGCACTGCAAGATACAATAATGAAAGATTTCAAAGAGATCAAAAAACATTCACAATTGATAACAACAATGATCAAATTCTTAAAAATAAACATCTAATTCTTTTTACCAGATTCTTGAAGACGAGCAGTAGCATCGCCAAAACATTGCATATGATCAACTGATGTACTAGTAGCCTGCAATTATCACAGAAATAAATAAATTTGCTCCACTTCATTTCTTTTTCTCAAGAACCAAACAGAAAGTTAGAATATGAGTCAAAGCTGACCTCAGAGAGAGCGAAACGAAGTGAAGCGAAAAGAGAAGTGAAGCTACCGGCGATGGCTAGAGAGTCTCTCTCGATGATTTCAAGTGCCTTGAAGATCTCGCCCTGATTCAAATTGATTTTCGGTTCACGGCGGTCGGGTTCATCGGGACAAGTGGCCTGTGGATCCAGGTCTGGTTGTATGATTACTGATTCTGTATCCGTTGATTGATCTCCCCGAGTTGCTTCTGCTTCTTCCATTTCCCGCGATTAAGAGAGAACGAGAGATTTGTATTTGGATATTTTTAATTAGTTATAGATGGTGAATTCAGTGATCTTCGAAAAAGTTGTACTACGATCTATTTTGGTTTGGGCTTTGTTCCAATTGGATATAGTTTTGGGTTTTTTTTATTTTTTTAAGGGATCCATTTACGGGAAGAGACCAGGCCCAGACTCGAAATAATAGGAGTCGTGATGATGTGGCCAGCTCCCAATATGCAACCTCACCAACAAAAACCTGAATTGGAAAATCAAAATTATAAGCCATTAAAATAATCACTTTATATTTATATATAAAAATGAGCGAGTAATAAAATGATCTTGAAGTTGATTTTCAAAAAGATTGAAAATTCAGTTAAAAAAACTCGGTATTAGACTCAGTGATCACACCAAATATAACAAAACATCTTGATTTTTTTTTATTAAAAATAGTTTTTCCTTGTAAAATCTCATCTTTACATAAGAATATTTATATTAGAAAGAATTAGAGGTCTAATAAGAAATTTCTAATTAATATGGAAGAGTTTACCCGAAAAAAAGTAGCTTGGACCAGGCCCAGGCCCAGGAAACCAGCCATCTAGGCGTGGTCGCCTTGGCCTTGGCTCAACAACCAGTCTACTTTTCTCTCTGCATATAGTTTTTCTCCTCTGCGCCTTTTTCTCTTACATTTATCTCTCTGAGCGTGCAATATATTTGTGTAATATTTGTAATTGGTTACAAATATGACACCATTTGTGGAATATAAACTAACTTCACATGGAAAAAGAAGAGCTCATGAGGAATAAAAAAGGCATGACCTCAGAAGAGCGGAGCCTGCGACGGCAGGCTCTGCATTGATCCAAAAACACGCCTTACTGTAGAGAGTTTTGTCCTCTGCTGTAAAGTCTGGAAGTTTTCGGACCATGATGACAATGCTCTCTCTCTCTGCGGGTTTTCTGAGATAATTTAACCCTCTGCGGGTACTCTTGCATCTAATTGTACAAAATTCAAACAAGTCCCCCAACTATGTAGAGTATAAAGGCTAGACAAGAAAGATTGGCTTTGCGATTGGTAAATTAAACAATTTGACAGGAACATTGAACGAGGATGTCTGCATGTGTGCTACTATTTCTTATGATATTGTGTTTGGTTATGCGTTGTTAAAGTTTAAAAGGATGTCGATGTTGTGTTTATGTGTAACCAAGTGATTAATTGTAACAAAAAAAACCTACCCCATTTTCACAAAATGACATTGTAAAAAGGTTTTGAATTTTAATGGAATTACAATGTGTTACATTTAACATAGTTATTTAATATAAAAAAATTAAGAAATAAAAAAAGCTATAAAAAATATATATACGCGAGATGAAGTATAGTATAATTATCTCATGTTAAAAAATCAATAAATAATCAATGTGAATATAGTTTGTATGTAGCTATCTTGCATCAAAAGCTTAAGAAACAATCCACGTGAATGTATATTATAAGACATGCAAGGCTAAGTAATTAATCATGCATTTTATAGGCTGAATAAAAAAAAAAAGGGTGATATTAACTAGGTTGTTTATGAATTTGACTTTAAAATACGTGGTGTTTATTTTTGCAATATTATAATATGTACACAAATCTAGATTGGATCACGTTAGAATCTCACATAAAAACACTAAATATGTAAATATTTTTTGATAACTTTTTAGGTCAAATAGACTAAAAAAATATATCATTTCATATGGTTGAAGTCATTATACAGATATTGTTAAAAAAATTAAACTAGACTTTCAAGTGTATTTATAGAACATATACAGAGATATAAATTATTTTTTTATAAGAATTGAGCTGGACTGAAAACTAAACATCTTAATATCTCCAACCACGTATAATATATGCTTTATAATTAATCCAGATAAGAAAGGACAACATGATGTAAGTTAAATTTGAAACATATAAATAATGTAAGGAAAATGGAGATCCAGGCTATTTGTTAACCTATTTATTAAATTTACATCTCTCCAATCATCAATGTTACATATACTACTATTAGTTTCAAGTTTTAAAACTTGATGATTTGAATCAGGTGAAAATAATAATACTAAGCAATTAAATTAATTACTATTTTTATTAAATATTAAATCGTGTTCATTCCATTTAAAACTACGATCTAGATAAAAAAAAAAAAATAGCACTGTTGGATCCCATTTTAACCCCCCCCCCCAAAAAAAAAACTAAAATAAAAATAAAACATAATAATAATAAAAATCAGAAGCATCTGACATCAAATCATATTAGTTAGCAAGCCAGCAGTCTTTCGCGTCTCTGAAATCCAACAAAAAGTCTTCCATCAACAACAGCCCCCCTGCTATCTCAATGCATTTTTGATAGCATTCGTCTTCTTTTCAAAAAACCAAACAATAAAACGTCGTAGTTTCACTTTTCGATACCTTGTTTTGTTATGGTTTCGATTTCAAATCCCAAGAAAATAAACTTACGAGACAAAAACCAAAAGGACTAGAGCAACAAGGCGGGAATTCCACTCCAAATTTTGTGGGGCTGGGGTCGCCATGGGCCCCGCCTTTCAAGAAGCCAATTTCAAAAAAAGTTTTTTAATTATTTCAAAAAATAAAAAAATAAAAAAAACCCAAAATTGAAAAAACGCGTTCCATTTCCCAGCTAAGATAGACGGACAGAGCTGTTTTCCTTTCTCGATCTCTTACCCCCACTAAAAAGAAAGGAAAAACCGAAATCAGTTCCGATTTCTCTCAGAACGGTGTCGATCTATACATTTCTTCCTCGAAGGTTTCTCTTTTACGTTTCTTCGACTGCTCAAAAGCCATAGCAATGACTGTTGATTCTTCGCGATCTCATGTTCGTTTCCGCCTCTGACAATCTCTCTCAAGTTCGAGCTTTCATTACTCGCATTTTGACCGTAGCACTCCTTTTGCTTCTAATTTAGGGTCTAATGTCGATCTGGTGGCGAATTTGCGTATTTTTGGTCATATATGGAAGTGCATTTGTGATTTCCGTGTTTGAAATTAAGATTTTTTTTGCTCCTGTTAGGTTTTTTTTTCATTTTTAAAAAATTATTGAATTCATTAAGGTAGCTAGCGATGTAGAGGTAAATTGTAGTTAACGAATTTTCGTTGCATTTTTTTTTCTGGCCGAGGTTGATCAGAATAGATTATTAAACTTGATTAAGCTAAATAATAGTGTTTTGTTGAATTTGGAGTGATTTTTTTTCCTTTTCTTTTTGTTTTTGGTAAAGTGCAGGGAAAGAAGAGAATCTAAAGCCAGCGTTTTTAGCTTTTTGTGACAAACTCTTATCTCTTTTTTCTTAACCCGAGCTCAAAGTAGATAAAAATTTTACAATTAAAGTTGCTTAGGTGTGGAAATTAATATCTTGAACATTTATTTTGTGCAGTTCCATAATTAATACGTAGAAGCAAATAGTTCTAGAGCATTGAGACATGGATATTTCTCCAGAACGCAGCTTGAGCGAAAATGGGGGATATGACAGGTCTAATGAAGCTCATGCTGATGATGGTAATGAACGCCCAAAAACCCGTGCTGTTTGTTTTTTAACCCTTTCTTGATTATGTGTCTTAGTTGAGAATTTTGATTTGGTTGCAGTCAATATTCAATCATTGGTCGAGTGGTTAAACCATGCCCTACCTCATTTAAACATGCCACTGGATGCTTCAGAGGAGGAACTGAGAGCATACTTGATTGATGGCACTGTCTTGTGTAGCATTTTGAACAAGTTCTGTCCTGGTTTAGTTGAAATGGTTGGATTTCTTTCATAACAACGTTTATGTTGTATGGTTCTGTTTATCTCGTTCTGATTTTTCTAACAGGAATTTGGATTTGTTTTTTGGGCTTTTAGAGAGGCGGTTCTGAACCTGGACCAGAAAATATCCGAAAGTTTCTAGCGGCTATGGATGAAATGGCCTTGCCAAGGTTTGTACTCGCAGACATACAGGAGGTAAGTGTTTTTTCTTTTGCAATAAAATCAAGTGTAGTTTGAATTTCAGTTTTACATTGATTCAGCTAGGTATCATTCATTTGATTTTGGGATTCAAACTCGAAGGAAAGCAGAACCAACTTGACATTATATCTGTTCTCTAAAGGCAATATGATCAAAATAGTCATGTGTTGACACACTAGGTCTATGAATAAGCCATTTCCTAGTCAGGTTTCAGTGAAGTGGGTCTTGGAAGGGAGTGTTAAACCTAGTTGATACATTGGATGCATTGTTGTGACAAATTTACTTTACGATTGGCTCTGTGTTTCAAAAGCACTTTTGAAACACAGTGCCAAATAGGGCTAATCATGCTTCTTCATAGTGCATGTGGTACTGTAGACTTTATTATTCTCTTTTAGATTATTTTGTTTCTGTTATTGTCCTTCCTTTTCAGTTTATTTTGTTACTGCTGAGTTATAACACTTGTATTTAATGCCAGCTATCTTCTAATATGGCTAGCTCTGCATACATATATATCATTGATCTAGTTTGACATCTAGCAGGGCTGGCTCTTGTTGGTAGTTATATGAAATATAAGGTTTAAGGCGATGGACTCATTATTTGGCATGAGACTGACTTGCAATTTTCCATTACCACTTGCCTTTGCAATTTGCATAAAAAAACTGGATATTCTGTTACTAGCTTTCATGCCTTTGTCTCATGTAAATATTTACTGAAACAGATAATATGAGCTGTTTTGCAGGGATACATGGAGCCAGTTCTGCAGTGTCTTGTGACCCTTAAAACACACATTGAATTTAATGGTGGGAAAGAGAGCATCCGTGAACATCTAAGAAGAAGATGGAATCTACCAAAGGAGTTTTCAGAGGGAATTGATAACTCGCACGTGGACACAATGACATACAGTGAGAACTCTTCCATAAATGGAGAAGAGAGGCAAAGAGATTCTTTTGATAACAAATATGGAAGTGGTATGGATGGTTCTATCTCATTAAAGTTGTATGAAAAAGAAGTTGTACTTGTATGAGTTAAAATCACCACTTTCTAATTACATGAGTGATTAGATTTGCTTGGCAAGGTCCAAACAGATCTTTCTGCATTTGATTGGGGTTATTGTGATCCTCTATGGGGCAGCTATGGGAGGGAATGATACAAAACCTGATCTTGGTTAATGGAGGGGGCTGTTTTCACTGCAATGCCTGAACTTTAGGAACCAGCAGCCTTTGGCTGCTGAATTCATTATCATTCTTGAATGGAACACTCATTCACCCACCTATATATACACTACAGATTTATACGAGTTTATATGTAATATTGTCTTATTTTTGTTCTCCTTGTTGCTTCCTATTTAGCATCTGCTGCTTTGGCGCATGATGGTCTACACAAGTTATCTGAGATGTTCCAACAAAATCAAGGGCCCTATTCTGATATTTCAGAATCCAATATTTTGGAATTGATGAAATCAAATGGGCTGGATGTAAGTTTCTGGTATCTAGTGTGTTTGTGTGATGATCAATTAAGAAAGCTAACTTGAAGAGTGATGCTGCTCTAATGCATATTTTTCATTCCTTTGAGCAGAAAGCCTCTACTCGAACATTGTTCAGCTTAGTGAACAGAATTCTGGAAGAAAGCATTGAAGGAAGGAATGGACATGTCCATCATGTATGCCAATCAGAGGATGCATGGACACTACATGTCTAATGCATTTTCAATTGATATATTGTTTGACCAATAATTTCTTGAGTTCTCTCTCTTGTCTCTAAGTGATGTCCTTTATATGCTTTGCATAGCAGATGGCTCATATAGTGAAGAAAGTTGTGCAAGTTATTGAACAACGGGTTTCAACTCTAGCAGTGAACTTGAAAGATGTAATGTTGGGTTGTCTTCTAGTTACATTCATGTGTAATATATTGTATATTGCTCATGCATATTGATGATCATGTTGTTGTGTACCTATAGCAAAACAATCTTTATAAGGCTCGCTTGGGAAAGTGCCAATCACGAATAAAAGTCTTAGAGACCCTTGCAGCTGGAACCACAGAAGAAATTCAGGTACCTTGAATAGATTCTTTAACTGTCTTGCCTATCTTATTTGAATTTCACTCAAATAATTGATTTTTATCCTCATATTTATTTATTCAATATATATATGCAGGTTTTGTTGTCACAGCTACAACAAATCAAGGTGTGACTTTGTTATTCGATATTTCAGTAGCATGCTATTTCTGTTGATATATAATTTCCAATGTCAGGGTGTTCTTTCGATGCCTTTAGGCAAATGCAACACAATTACGATGCATCTTTTGTCAATGGAATTATGTTTACATCAAAGAAGGGAAAAAAGAAAATAATATAATTGAGCATCTTTTGCCATCGAAATTATGTATACATCAAAGAAGGGAAAAAAAGAAAATAAAATAATTGAACACACATTGGTGTTGAACACCTAGTGCATATGACCAAGAACCACAGATTTGCCATGAATTCCTCAGCTACCGCGTTATATATTGGTACCATTTATTCTGGGTGTTGCCTGCAGCCTAGTTTGAAATATTGTAGCACCTGATTTTGCAGGAACTATTGTTTAGGTTGTATATATTTTTTTATTAGCAGCTGATGTGCACAACATTGTCTTTCATTCGTTGTGTATCGTCTTATATTTGTATCTGTTACATGCTGCATAGTTGAGGAGGTTGTTCAGGTGCTTTATTGATTAGCGATTCTTTTTGCAAGTGGAAGGTGACAAACTTTTAAAATTAATTAGAAAGGCATCTAATTATAGTCATTTTTCATAACTGATTGGCAAGAACATCCACAAAGATATAATAGTGTTTGTCTGTGCTATATTGCTCTTCTGTAACTCTTTTTTTCCCATCATATTTTTTATTGTTGCAGATTGAGAAAACTAAAATAGAGGAAAAGAAAAAACTTGAAGAGCAGGAGCTACTTAGAACAAAACAAGAGAAAATCCACAGTGATATTGAGAACACAACGCTGAAACATGAACTAGAGACAGCCAAGAAGACACATGAAGAGCATTGCTTGCTATTGCAAGTGCAGGCTGAGGAAACTGAAGTTGAATTGGAGAAGAAATTAAAGGAACTTGAATGTTTCTTAGCAGAATCAAAGAAGAGGGTGAAAGAACTCGAATCATTTTCTAAATCTAAATTACAGAGATGGAAAAGTAAAGAGGGCTACTATAGAAGCTTTATAGATTATCAATCTAGTGCTTTACAGGTTTGCCTCGCTCTCTTGTTCTTAATTGAGCTTCTGTTGATGTTAAGACAATAAATTAATAATGCTTTTACTGTTAGGAATTGAGGGCAGCTGCTGACTCTGTAAAACATGAGATCTTGAAGGCCAAAAGGAGTTACACTGAGGAATTTAATTTCTTGGGTATAGTTTAGTTTAGTATTGTTTGTCAATTTCCTTTATTATTTTGATGTCACCAGTGCTTTCTGTGATTTGTGGGGCTATCTCTCATGCTGTGATTCTTTTTTTTTTTAAATCTTGAGCAGGTGTGAAGCTTAAAGGACTAGCAGATGCTGCTGCAAATTATCATTCAGTTCTTGCGGAAAATCGAAGGCTATACAACGAGGTTCAGGATTTGAAAGGTACTCTGCTCCATATATTTTGCTTGGTATGCTCATTTTGCTTGTGCTGATTGTTGCACTTGTTAAAGGAAATGTTACAGTGCATTTTCTTTGGAGCTTATGCTTATCTATCATCTGATCATAGGCAATATTAGAGTGTATTGTCGGATAAGACCATTCCTTCCTGGACAATCTAAGAAGCGAACAACAGTAGAATATATCGGCGAGAATGGTGAATTGATTATATCAAATCCTTCAAAACAAGGAAAAGACAGTTCTAGGCTTTTCAAATTAAACAAAGTTTTTGGTCCAGCAGCTACTCAAGGTTAGAGTTTTCCTTTTCTGTCTTTTCTTTTTTCAAAAACTGAAGATTGATTTTACTTCATATTTTTCTTTTCCTTTTCTTTTTATACAAAAAACCAAGTTGTTGGAAGGCTTGCATTCAGCTACACATGTTTGTATTTTAGAGATTGTATATAACTCCTAGCTTTATGTTCTCGTTAATTCTGGCAGAGGAGGTATTTTTAGACACCCAGCCACTTATTCGGTCTGTCCTTGATGGATACAATGTATGTATATTTGCATATGGTCAAACTGGCTCAGGAAAGACCTATACAATGGTATGGTAATCTATTTCTTCTCACCTAAACATTTTCATTATTGCAAACCTTTTGGTTACAAATTTTTCATTTTTTCTCATGTCTCTCCGCTAGAGTGGGCCTAATATGACATCACAAGAAGATTGGGGGGTCAATTACCGAGCGCTGCATGATCTTTTTCAGATCTCCCAAAACAGGAAAAGCTCCATTTCGTATGAAGTTGGTGTTCAAATGGTAGAAATTTACAATGAGCAAGTTCGTGATCTACTCTCAAGTGATGGTCCTCACAAAAGATATCCTTGATGTTTATTCTTTTCAATTTTGTTATTTGTTCTTGGTTATATTTTTCATGGTGGGCAATTCCAACTCTATAGCTTTAACTGGGTTGATCCTGTTACTCTATAGCTTTAACTGGGTTGATCTTTTCAATTTCTGGCTCCTTATTTATTTATGAAAGCAAATTCTTGCTTTCTGGTTGATTTCTTGTTGGCTAGTTCAGAGTTTGCTCCAACTAATCTTGATTTTAGTGCTAAAGTATTTGTATTCTCCTAACTTGCACACACTTGGGATTTGGAGTACAACCCAACCAAATGGTTTGGCTGTCCCTGATGCCAGCATGCATGCTGTTACATCAACTGCAGATGTGTTAGAATTAATGCACATTGGGTTAATGAACCGTGCAGTGGGTGCTACAGCTCTAAATGAAAGAAGCAGTAGATCCCACAGGTTGTCTCTTTTATGGTGATTGTTGCCACAGTAGGCTTTAACAAATTGTTTCTGTTTTAACTGAACTTTTATTTTGCAGTGTTCTCACCATTCATGTCTATGGCATGGACTTGGAAACTGGGGCTGTTTTACGTGGTAACCTACACTTGGTTGACCTTGCTGGTAGTGAAAGAGTGGATCGATCTGAAGCTACTGGAGAAAGGTTGAGGGAAGCACAACATATAAATAAATCATTATCTGCACTTGGGGATGTTATATTTTCTTTAGCGCAAAAGAGTCAGCATGTGCCATACAGAAATAGCAAACTAACTCAAGTACTTCAAAGTTCATTAGGTGCTATTTTATATCTAAAGTGCTTTGTCATAATTTAAGATTCATAATGTCTGATAAATTAAATTGATTCTCCAAGTCTTATTATAATGCACTAATGGCTTCCCTTAATTTTTCCCCCACATTCTAGGTGGTCAAGCGAAGACCCTAATGTTTGTGCAGCTTAATCCTGATGTAGATTCTTATTCAGAAACTATAAGTACTTTGAAGTTTGCTGAGAGGGTTTCAGGGGTTGAGTTAGGTGCTGCAAAAAGCAACAAAGAGGGAAGAAATATCAGACAACTCATGGAACAGGTTGAAAATTTATTCATTTATCAATACTTAAAAAAGTTGTGCCGGATTACTTTAAATTGTCTCCTAGAATAGAGATAACTCAAGATTGGTGAATGTTCAGCCATGTAATCAGGCACATGCGAAAGTGAATGGGAAACCCCATTAGCCAGTGTCTCCAGACCAGCATTTATCTCTTTTGACTTTGACCTTTAGTAGCATTATGTTTGCCTACCCTCATGGAGTGACTGGCTTCTTCACCTTCCTAGGATATCAATATTCAAAGTTGGTAGGGGTGAGAACGAGGAGATTATTGTTCTGTTGCCAATGTTATTTGAGCAACTCAGTTGCTTAACAGAATTGGAGTTTCCATGAGCACTCAATAGACTGTACCTGTTATCAATTTTTTCTATAATCTGCATCGAATAATTTGAGTCCATTTGATTCAATATATTCAAAGCCAACCTTGCAGGTTGCATTGCTCAAAGAGACAATTTCAAGGAAAGATGAAGAGATTGAGCAGCTACATCATCTCCAGGCGAGTGGCAATGGAGTGAAGTGTGGTATGAATTCACATAGGTATGATTCTTCTTCTCCAAGAAGACATTCAATCGGGAATGCACTACTTAACCATAGGCTATCAGGAGGGAAAGGTTCAGGGCTTTACGAGAAAGCATCTTCTGAGATGGACAACTGTTCTGGGAACAATGAAAGACACTCTGAAGCTGGCTCTGTAAAGTCAATGGATGACTTTGAACAACTCAAAACTTTGCTTCCACAGTCAAATTCAATGGATGTCTTAACACTCAAAAATGAATTTGTCTCTCAGCTTAAGTTAGGTGAACCTGGTGTTGCTCAGAATGATAGAGAAGACCTTGATCTCTTGGGCTTTGGAGATGCAGATTCTGATGAGCGATTAAGTGACATATCTGATGGCTGTCTTTCAAGAGCTGAAACTGAAGGCTCTCTGGGTAGTGCAGTAGAGTTCACTCTTTTCCCTGAATCTAAACCATCTGAAGTTGCAAAACCAGCCGGGAAGGCTGAGAACAAGAGGTGAGTATGCTTCAATTCCTTGATGAATTTGAATGTTCTGCAATCATTTTTCTGGGTACAGACAGCTACTTTCTGATGTTTTCCGATACATCTCATTTCAATTCATTAGTCTGCAGCAATACTACACTCTGACCGCCACTCACAGTTTTATCACTAAAGTAAAATAACAGTGTAAAAGCTGTGATATCTACATTATAAATTGTTTCGCTTTTCCCCAACCTTTTCAGTCGTACTAAAACTAGGTTATATTCTGAAGTTATTGCTCAATTTTTACAGGACCCGCTTTTGTATCATATGCATACATTCAGTGCTGCTATACCTGCACTTTTTCTGTAGTTAAATTAAAGTCTTTCCCTGAAGGAATAGGCTGTTGGATTTTCTGGACTCCATGTGCAATGGCCATTTGTCTTTGTTCCAGTCTGATAGTTTCTGGTCAAATGTCCTGCTCATCTCTTTCCTCATTTTGTATATGGGAAGTCCCCATTGATTTTGTAGCACTGTAAGAATGCATTTGTTTTATGATCCTATACGGCATTCCAGTGCATAGTAACGCTGTCACATCTCTTTATTTGTAGATTTTGTATCACTTACTATGCTCTGTCGTTTCTTCGAATTTAAAGGTGTTTTTGTATTGCAGTTGTTGAATACAATGATTTTAATCAGATTTATATACCGCAGTGTTGGAATGAATCCCTGGCCTGACAAATTTTGCTGTGTTCAGCAGATTGACTATTGCATCCAGGCTTCCTAAGCCTTCGCCAAGACTGTCGCAGACAAGATTACCACACCTGTCTCTGTCTAAGAGCTCTGCCTCTAAGGCTTCATCGAGTATGTGTATTTCATACTTTGACCATTTGTCTCCTCTTATGATTATCATGCAGGACATGTTCTCATATAGCTTCATGCACATCGATGCCGTATAATTTAATAATCTCTGACATCTCTATCTTCCTCTTTATTCTTTTTTTTGTCCGTGAAAGGTACGTCAGAATCCAGGAAACCTCCTGCAAGCGGTTTCTCCGCAACCAAGTCAGGGAAACGATGGCACTGAAAATGGAGGGAGTTTAAGATGGTAGAAGAATTGACACTTACCTTAGCAGCTGGTGTCTCTAACTGAAAAGGATTATTGTCACCTCGAGTTGCTTCCATTTGTCTCGTGGAAGTGTTTGTATTTGTATATACTCAAGGATGGGCAATGGTAACTCATGTTGGTTTTTACCATTCATGGGCAATGGTAATTTCTTGTTTTTATTTGACAGTGCTTACCCTCATGTTTTTCACTTTCCTTTTAAAAATAGTCCGAAGGACAAAAGAACATAGATTAATATTAATTAACAATCATTAACATGTACTATATATAAATTAGCATTGACAATTAAGGATTAAGAAAAGAAACTAAATTGGGATGCTGCTTTCCTGTGGGCGTTCACTTCTTGGCTTCGTGGATTGAGTGGCAAAACTAATTGAATCATGTGGTTCGCTCCGACATTGGAGAGTACACTGTACTTGAAACCCGATATCTTTTTACACGAGTCTTTCCATTTTCTATATAATAATAGTTTCTACTGGAACTTGACACGATAACCAGCATTAGTGCACCATCGACACGTCTCGCTCTCCACGAAGAAAGTCTTGAGACATAAATACGTCTAGTTACCCAGCAATGACCATCCTCGGCCACGCCATAAAAAGCCAGGCCATAAGTCAAGAGTGCGTAAAAAAAGCCCGAGCACTCAACTAGAGCCATATCAGACTACAATTTCTAGCCATTACATCTAGTAGATACACACTCCTTTTATTTTATATTTTTATTGATTTAAACATCCCATGTTTTCATAGGAAATTGTTTTTTCAACAACAACCCAGGGCGGATACAAAAATCTCATCACTTGTACTGGTCTAGAATGTAGCCATGAAAAAACCCATTTTTTTTTTATCACTAGTCCATTATATAATCATGAAAAACCCTGTATTCTTTCTATCTAAAGTTTTTTCAGGGATTTATCACAAGCAATTCAACGTTAACCCCTGTCTGGATGGATTATAGTTTTATAAGAAAGGGCAGGGGAATTCTAAACCACTTAATCGCGCTGCTCTTGTTCATGAATTCTAAACCACTTTATCCGCCCGAATGCATGCCCTACATGGGCCTTGATCTTTGTTTACTGGGCTCACCACGGGCCTTGATTTCCTTAATGGTCTCGGCTTCTCTATAATCCAAAGGCTCTGTGTGTGTGTGTGTGTAATTTTGAACTACATCGTTCAGTTTTGCATTTTATTTCAGGAGGTGGATTTTACTGTTAGTTTCAGCCAATCTTGTTCGCAAGGCTTTAGAGTTTTGCTTAATTAAGTGAATTACCTGGGGTTTAAGGTGTTAGAGTGCTGTTTGAAATTACTGCTGCATTCAAGATAGTGATGTTGTGCTGTTTGATTTTTCAAGGGAGGTCTTGAAAGATTTGTAACAAAATGTATGGGGGCAAAGCCCTGGTAGAAGTGATCAGGCATGGAACTGCATCGCCGGAGTTTTTGAGCACGACTGAGCTTGAATCTGCAGCTGGGCAGATTTGGAATCTTTGGAATCCTCATGCTGTTTCTGAAACCAAGGATCAGAGAAATGTTATCTTGAATGATCTGGGCGGGGAAAGATTGTCAGGGAAGCTATTTTAGATGATGATACTAAATGATTTTGTGTTGATACAAGGACTGGTAGCCATGTTACACACATGGTGCGGTCAAAGTTTGAACCTTGCAGTGAAAACTATAGCCGTCTGCAGTTCTGGCAGTTTTTGAAGAGAGGTACCAGCTCATGGAATGAGTCTCGGGAGGGAAAGGGTCTTGCAACTGTGGGTATTTTTTACAAATTGGATAAGTGATATATGGCTGGATGAAGGAACTGATTTCCTCTGGATCAAAAGATCCTGTCAACATCAGTGAGATTGAGGACTAGAAGACCAGTAAAAGCAGCATTCCAGGAAGCACAGTCAGCTGCATAGAAGGTTGTATTTCCAGAGATCCAACTAATCCTGCAAATAGCTTAGCTTCTAAAACCACTGACTGTTGTTCTGATTCAGTCAAATCAGAAGAGGCATCACCTGTGTTATTGTAAAAGCGTAGTAACCATGGGAAAATCCAGCTCTCTTTTCTGACAATGTCCTCGGGTCTCTCAGAGATATTAATGTCAACGGTAGTGCTTCGAGGGCTTCCAATTCTATTCTTTGTGTGTATTATCATATCAACTGTTCAGCTCCTTGTAACAGTTTACATATGAACATTTCAAAAATGACACTGGTAATCGCGACGTGCCTGAAAATGCAAGAGAACAACCACAAAATCTTATCAGTGCAAAAGTCTATGTCATACAATGGAAGATCATTTGTTTCTGAAAGAGGTAAATTCTAGTGTGAAAAGACGAAGGTGATTGTGCTTTGCTGGTAGTCTATGAAACTCGTTTCTTTTCCTGGCTTTCTGGTTGATGCTCAATCTTGCAGTTTTGGCATCATGTATTGATCAAGATGGAATTCAGGTGTGGCCGGGCTTCATCGATGGAATAGGTAGCAGTAGTGCATCCCATAAAGTCATTACAAGCTAAAAAATACTCAAAATAACAATCAAAATCATCGGTTGGTCATCACCTTTCCCTAGCTATTTGATGATTAGGGCCATACTGAAACTTTTTGAAAATAATAGGAGTCATATTGATAAATTTCAGTTATAGGGACTTTAGTGAAAACAAACGTTGAATATACAGAACCAAGATTTTAATATATATTTTCTACTGTACTTCATATGATGCCCAAGTAGAGTTGCTGTACTTCATCGCCTTCTCCTTCCACGCTTCAGCTCGAAGGTACGAGGAGCTACATTGATGCTGTCTACCAGGATGGGTATGTTTTCTTTAAGAATTCATAAAACGCTAATATGAAAGTAGCCATTCATGAAAGCAAGAAAAAGACGACACAAGGGCCAGAGATTCTGGAAAATGTCAAAATTATTACAAGATTTTGTTTACTACAAGTCACTCACTGCATGGGAGCATGGCAAAACATGTCAGGATTTTCTTATGTAAGCAAGAACATGTCCTCTAATAGGAAACCACAGCATGGCTCTGTCATGATTGTAATCAAGGACAGAACATATCTGAAAAGCATTGTATCATTTTTTTCGGAATCCCAGGACCCAAGCGTGAAAAATTATTGAGCCATCAGCTATTGACTTTTAAGAGGTAAAATGAAGTATTTATCCACTGGTGTCAATTCTAATTTTTTAATTAAAACATAATATTTTAATTGTGAAATATTTCAGTATTTTGTTTTGGTATTATATTATTTATGTTAATTTAATAAATAAAAAATTAATTCAAATATAAAAATAAAATTATTTAAAATTATGTAATTTAAATTTCAAATATAGATAAAAAAAATAAGAGTTGAACTAATATAATTCAATCGACTTGATGGGTCTATAAATAACATGAAAAATTAATAAAAATATAGTTTAACTAAAAAAATCAAGTTAATATCTTAAGAAAAAAATATTGAAATAATAATATATTAGATTAACTCCGGTCTAATTTTTCAAATGTATAACTTGCATTATAAGATTGTAATAACCTTAAACAAAACAAATCAAAACAAATTATAAATTTCATTTTCTAATAAACTTGTTATTGAATAATAAAATTGAGAAAAAATTAATTAAAAAAAACACAATAAAATAATTTTTCTAAATAAATTATAAATTTAAATAATATTATATAAATATCATCATCAATCTTATAAAATCATTATATTCTCTAATTGTTTTGAAAGTTTAACCTAATATACATGAATATATAAAAAAAATTCATCATAATTTTTCATCCTAATCAAACAATTTAAATTAAAAATCTTGATTTAACCAGGATAAAAGTAACCCATTATTCATTATTTTGAAGTTACAACAATTTTGAACTTCAGATCTCCAGATATATTATTATTAATAATAATAATAAAATAAAAAAAAGTATAAGACCCCTCATTTCTTTCCACTCAGTACTTTTCCCTCCCTATCAAGTTACAATTATGGACAGCAATGTGTTTCTTTCTATTTCTAGCTAGATGAAAAATGGAAAATCAAAATGGAATCAAATTATACATCGAAAAAATTCTGACGAGCACAGCTGTTTAAAGGTTGCTAGTTAGCATCGGCAAAGATTACTGCAACCGGCCATTTCCTGCCGCCCGCTTCTAGATCATGAAAAACTTCATTGAATTGTATCGGTTCCAGTAATTTGTAAGCATGACCAGCGTTTCACTACAGGAAGCATTCAGCTTTACAATGCAGTTGTCGAGTCTACACCCGAGAAATTGGAGAAAAGGGAGGGTTAAGCACGTAAGACTGCCGGATCCCTTCCACTTTCTTGGATGCTTTCCTTTTCTCCTCCTCCGTGACTGTTTCAACGAGGAACTTCACTTCCTCCTCAATAAGCATTTTCAGAGAATTGCAATGTGATAACTGATCGCGTCTTTCCTCTCCAGCCACACCAGTGGCTTCTGTACCATGCAATGCAGCAACACATATGGAAAATGCTTGTAATGTGGATAACTGTGCGTGGAAATCAACAGCATATTGACCCTCTTCAAGAACTGTCATGGTCAATGCTGGTTTATTCTCTTTTGTTCCCTTCACAAAAATAGAATCTGGTTACAGCTAGGAAGAAACAATTACATGACTCATATAAACAATAAGCAAAGTTGCCCATATTCAGTGTCTGGGATTATTTATTTTTTTGTTTACCCCAGTGTGAGAATTCCATTTTAACCATATCAGCAAAGCAAAATATCCTCGAGTACCAGTCAGGAAGCTTACCATAAGAAAAAGTTTCAGAGGCCGCTGATTATCCAGGAGTGGTTCATCATCAGCATAATGGATGCCAGGATTGCCAAAAACGGTTAGGGGGCAGGCCATATCCCACCCACCACAGTCACAGCCTCCACCAGATCTCCATCTATCAAGCAATGAAGAAGGACCCCGGCTATCACCGCTTGGCAAACTATGATTGCCAGTTGGAATCACCACCCTCACCTTCTCTGGATTTTCTTTATCTCGGATAGTTTTCCTCCTTTGCTCACCAACAGAAAGGTTGAGCAGATTTGAATGCATTTCATCACTAACCTTGTCCCCCCTTTTGTATTTCAGGCTCTCTCTCCTTGAAAATGGGAGTTGAATAACAATGGCTGCTATTTCAAGGTCTGGATGCAAAACTGCAGATGCCCATGGATAAGGATTGGAAGAATCAAAGTTGCCTCTATCAAAAGCATTTTTTGGTTGTTGTTTGAGCTTCACTGCATCAGAGTTGGCATCCATCTCATGACTTCCACCAACCAAGCCTGGATTAGCGCTGCTGCCAGGTCTAACATCAGGGGAGTCTTCAGTGGAAACTCTGTGTCTTGCATGCGCAATATCGTACATCACAAATTCTGTCACCATTGAGTTGTCAAAGTTCCCACCATCTTTTAATTCTGAACTAAAATAATATGAAACTTGCATCTGCCCCACTACCAACGATTCCTTATTGCCATCAGTCAACCCCCATCCAGCAGCATTGCTCTTTTTTCTACTGGAAATGGAGTGAAATGTATAGACCCAATTAAATGCGTTATTTGCTTTCCATGTCTTGGCTACCAGAACTTCATCAGGGAAATTTAATGAGAACTCAAAAAATGGCGCCCCGTGTTTATTTTCCAACTTCAGACGACCATGTAGGTGAACTGGTGAACACGCTACATCTGAATGATGGTAATCTTTCTTGACAACCTGAGAATCAAAATCTACCTTTTGATCTATATGTGAGAAGTCATGGAACAAATATTTTCGGAATGTCTGATTCCTTCTCATGTATGACACCCCTGTAGTTTTGGCATCACTTGGTTCAGGGACATGACTTAATGGACTCCGGAGAGACTTGGACTTTGTGAATGGATCGAACATCATCCGCATGGGACTAAATCGGGACTTTGAACTGGCTCCTTTAGATAAATAACTTTCTGAAGAAGAAGAAGGTGAACAGGGCATTTCTAACTTAGCATAGAGTGATTTCTGGGATGTCAGAGCTGTATCTCTTTCCATAAGCTCATTACCATCATTTAGTGGACCAACAACCTGCTCACATTTGAAGTTTGGATTCCCAATCGAGCCCCTCCCAGCAACTCCAGCAGAATGTTTCTCTCTCTTATCCAAATTCGGACAGATTTCAATGAAGTCATCTGATGAGCATGGCTCTATGCAAGGTCTTCGAACAGATTTCAGATTCAAGTTTGAGCTTGCAGGAGATCTCTTCTGCATGGTCTCTTCATCTAAGCTATGCAGAGAGTTAACAATTCTGAAAGAAAACGCAGTGTCACTAGCACGCGACAGTTCAATTTTTCTCCTTCCCTCGTTAGAACCCATTTCCTTCATTCTCCTTACTTCTCTGGAACTTTGATACATGGATCCTCGCTTTGGCTCCATGTGACCTTCTGAACCAACAGGTCTGGACAGAACATTCTTACAAGAGGAACTACGGTAACGACGGAAGCTAATCTCATTGTAGCCCTCCCTTACCCTCAAGATATCATCTTTACGTGTTAGTTTGCCATTCACACTTCTCTTTTCAACTTCTGAACAACGTCGATGAGGAAGAACAGTATTAGGACTCAGATCTGAGACGCTACTCTTCTCAGAACCCAACTCCATCTCCAGTTCCATTTAAAGACCCTAAATTCTACAAAAGAACAAATCCAAATTAGAAGACAAATATGGTAATATCTGAAGAAGAGAAGAAAAAGACCCAGAAATGTGAAAGCAGCTATATCTATGAAATCTGGTTATAAAACTCTCAGAATCCCTATTCAGATATGCAAGGATTGATTAGAATTCCTACAATAATAGCAGCTAACTTAACTGGCAACTATACGTTACCAGAGACCAGTAGTCTTGTAATCAGTAAAAAAAAAATCATCTGCATTTAAAAGGATTATTCAATTGCAATCACATGCATTTATTTTGACACTTGATTTAACATCCAGCAACAAACAACAGATATCTATCTGCTTTTAAGCAAAGCAACTGTACAAATCACACATGAAACAGACAAACAAACAACAAAAAACAGCTGCCTGCTAAGAACTTGAAAAGCCAGCACATTCTTGTTTACAAAGACCAATCTGCGCAAATGAAAGAGCTGTCTCTAATATTCTTATTTTGAGCTAATAAAAAGGTTGAAGGAGTATAATGACCTTCACAAAGAATCATTGTTTCAAAAAGCATGCTCCACATTTGATGATTCCAAAGTTTGAGATCACAGAAACCTCAAAAGAAACTAACTTCGATGATCGATAAAACTGAAAAACTTGAACTAACAAGGAATCCTATGATCTATAAAAATTTAACTCCCTGAAAAAAGAGTAAAGTACCAGACATAAAAGGCTATATACAATTATTAGCAACAACTTTATCTTCACTTGCATTCTAAGCCAAAAAAAGACCAACTTGAGGAAATGGTCATACCCCACTTAGATCTCACAGTAGTGAATTCAAGGAAAAACCCGACACACTGCAAGTAGCTACAATCATATCCATCCAATCTCTTCTACCAAATGACTTTTATCAATATGAACAAAAAACCAAAAAAAAAAAAAACATCTTTAAGAACAGTCAGCCATGACCCCAAAGAGTGTTTACACCCTCAAAGAATCGACAAAAGTACATAGTGAAAGCAAGAGAAAAGAAAAGGTAGACCAATGACAGTGAAGCATAATAAATAAAAAAGGTGAGTTTCAGAGAGAGAGAGAGAGAGTGCATGCCTTGGAGATATAGAGTGAAGCCTCACTCCTCTCTTCTCTCTCCCTCTCTCTCTCACACACACAAACACACACACACTCACATGAGAGAGAGTTTCAATGAGAGACAGAGAGGTGCTAAGTTTCTGTTCATGTCTACTAAAAAAGCCCTCTTGAGTTCAAATCATGATTCGCAGCTAGCTATGTTGTTGTTGTTGTTGATAACTTGAAACTGCTGCTGATGCCCGTGTTTTTTTTTCAGGTTTTGCTTCATTTATTTATATATTTGTTTTAATTTTCTTTTCTTATACCTTTTGGCTTTTTAGTGGAGAGGGGGGCTCATGTATGAAAAGACATCCATGCCCTTCTAACAAGGAAGAGCTCCCTGTGGTTGGGCGGGGGTGATTCTTGCTATATGGTCGTGTTTTAAATGAAGAGGGACAGATTCGCTGCCACATCTTATTATCTTATTGTTTTGGGAAGAGCGGGGGGGAGAAGGCATCAAGACAAGACGATGCCTAGCATTCAATTTAACTGTTTCCAATAATTAAACAAGTGATTGGTTTTAGTGCACCAAAATGCAGATCCCGTTTGACTGTAATTACTACAAAGTCCTCGGTGTTTGAAGCTGTGAAATTGTTTGTTGGCAGGGATGGCCCTCGAATAATAAGCAATACCTAGTAATTCCAGGGCATTCATTACAAGAAGCAAAATATTCCTTACCATCTGTACCTGTGAGAAGGGCTCTCTCTTTTATTCTCATGCCCACATCACATGGCTGGACTAAAAGTAAATAGAAGTGGTTCAAATTGATCTAAGAACTTGTTTCCAGCTTCTTGAACTTGATTTGTTTGCAATCCACTCCACATAATTTGAGAGAGAATATTAATGATTTGTTTCAAGCTTGTTGAGTGAATAGTTTTTGTGGCAGGCACATAAGAGTGGGCCTATTCTCTGCAGGGGCAGTGATGTCATATGGAATCTGCCGGCATCCCTTTGTGCTTCATGGTCAAAGGCGAATATGGTAATTACAAACGCATGATGGATGGCTTGGGCGGGAGCAGGCAAAGCTAAAACTGAGGCAGGCATTCTCTCACATCTAGCCCACGCAATCTCCCTCATAAAATCAAGCTTATTTTTCTTATTCATTCCCCCCCTCCCTCTTTTATTTTAATAATCTCATTAAATGAAATCAATCAGTCTTGAGCATGTGTATCCACCAACATTCAACAATAAACATACTCCTCATTTGAAACACCCATCCCCCACAAAACGAGAACTGAGGTCCACCTAAACCTCAACCAACGTGTTAAATCAACTCCACCAGGGTTGTAAATGAAAATCAAATAACATGTAGCCGATGGGGAATCCTCTCCTCTGTCTATCAAAAATAGGCACACATTATGGCATAAATTGCTCATAAACAGATAACTTTCAAGCAAACAGAATGGGACCTCCACGCACTTGAACAATACAGTGCTGAGAAAAGCCTAATGAGGATGCTGTTTTTCTTTCTTGCGGCCCATGCATACCAACAACCACCTCGGTATTTGCTGTTTATCCGTTTCTGTTGAGATCCAAACATCTATTTCAGTCAATATAAATTTTGATGCATGGACGAACACGGCATGCCATGATTAGGTGTGTCCAATGAAGTTCCATCCGACAATGATCAGGCAAGAACAACTCTTTTAAGCTCAACAGTATTACAAACCTACTCCTGTACACCAACTCTTTGTTAATTATCTGATAAAAAAACCTAACCTTCAGAAACGGGCATGGCCCACTTAGGATAACTGTACAATCAAGCAAATTCCTGGCTGTGTTTACAGCTCAGCACTCTTTCAAATTTCGGGATTCTCTTCAATCTTGACCTTGTTAAATGATCTCTGGCTTTCCATGACGGGCATATATGGTTCGCTTGTTTTCTTAAGGAATTCAGCTGCCTTGTCAGATTCACGGGGACTCACTAGCTTCTTCTCAACCTCGTCAAACTTAGCAGTTGCCCATGGTGCAGTGCCTACACTTCTGGCAGAACTTGGTGTATCTATCGATAGCATAGATACCTCGTCCCTGGATGCATACCAGGAATTGCCACATGCAATACACTCCAACTGAAACCGGATAAACTAAAAGTCAGTACTGCGATACAGCTTGCTAACTATTTGACATTATTTTCGATGTCAAAAATAATAGTGGTGTAGAGAACAAGTTTCAGGTGAAGAAAACCTGGTAGCGGGCTCCATGTCCTGCTTGGATGATGTCCCTTAGTCCCACTTTAAACTCGCTGCATCTTGAGCAACGAGCATCAGTCATCTGATACACATGCAAACAGGTCAGCCAAGAAATTAGAGCACAGGCACACATCCAAGTGTACAGCCAAAAAAACTCTAATATCTCAAAGTTAAAACCAAAGTGTGGTCAAATGAAATAACCTGCATACGCTCTGACTCCTCAGGCTCCTTCTTTGCAGTTTCCTCTGCTGTTAAACCCTCCTGAAGATAAGTTGTTAATTCATACACTTCATGAATGTTGTACATATTCCAGATGCAAATCACAGTGGCAGCAATAAACAAAATAACAGCAAGAAGGAAGCCATAGAACTTATACCTTTAACTCATTTGGCGACATGTTCAATATTTTCGAGGGCTCCAACTCTCTGTTTAGCAGACGGCGGGCTAGAAATGCATTATTCTGAAGTTTTTTCAAGGAAGAAAAAATTATGTCAATATACTCGGCAAAAGAAGGTAACCCGATCAGTCAAAAGCTGGAAACTCAACACATTAGTTCGAGATGCATCCTGTTCCACCACAATGTATTAAGCATATGAATCTGGACCATACTCCACACAATAAGATCAATACTGCTTCGGGCAAACCTACCTGAATGCTTAGTTTTTCATTCAAAAGCTTTTGGTAAAACTTCAATCTTTCATTTCAATATGCAACTAGATGCGTATGTATTAGCATCATTGATTTTTAGAATTTAATCGTTTTCTCTTTTAAAAGAATTTCATTAAAATGCAGACAGAAAATGCTTCAATAATTTATTTTGGTAAACCAGCTAAACACATACACATGTGAATCACTAGTATCCAAATGTAAAGAAACGATAACTGCAGTCCCAAAATAACTGCACATCATTTATGAAGAGTGTACTCAACTCCACTGTAGTATTGCACCTTTATCCCAGAGCAGAAGGGAGGAAGTGTATCCATGCTGGGTGAACCCCCAGAGCACAACAACCTTGAAAGAAAGGGAAAGCAAGACTGACCTTGAGGTTGAACACTAGCTGACGCAACTTTTGATTATACTTCTGAAAATCAGATGAAAGTGCGTCATGTGATGCCTTCTCAAGAGCACTTACTGCAGGAACAGCAGCATCTGGCCAGGGAAAAGATTTGCCACCCTGTCATGTACAACAAATTAGAGTGCTGGAGTCACAAAATCTTTGAAATTGTCAAATTGCTATCCCTAATCTGCTCCAAATCAAGATACCAAAAAAGGAATTCACTATATCATATGCCAAAGCTAAGTACACAACAAATTATGCACCTTCACACTATTTCCTTCAGATCCATTTGCAGCTCCATGAGACTTCTGCTCTTTTTTATGGTCAAAACCATCAGAACCACCTTTTAGCTTATCATCATCATGGTTGCTGTTAGAAGAAATGCACATATACTGAATACACTGAAGAAGCCGCTCCAACCATTTGTCTCGATGGGTATCACCAGTCAACGCATCAAACTTTAATAAGATGGCATAGTACTCCGAGCCATTGCCTGTACAGCTTCCTGGTGTTTCAGCTTTAAAATTATCAGATCTGGTAGTTGCTTCTTCCTCCCTTGTCACATCAAGAGGTGAAACAGTTTTTCTCCTCAGAGTTCGTTTTGACTTTGTTGGATCTTCCTGTTCAGGAGGAGCGGCAGGAGCATCTTCAACTTCAATGTCAGGAAGGTCTCCCATCCGTGATAGAGTTTTCTGAACAAGAAGATCAATTTCGTGCTGCTTATTATCTTCATAATCCTTATCAGTAAGCTTCCAAAGCTTCCTCTCCACAGTGTCATACACTTTCCGGACAATGAAACCAGGATATTGTTTGCGATTTGGGAGCTGTTTGTGAACTGGGACAAAATGCACCACACACTTGTGCATGACAGACTCTGCTGGAACCTCATCACGATGAAAACTATAGAAAAGTTCCCTAGTATCACGTGATTGCCAGCTTCCACCACCTTTTCTCTCAGCCTCCTCTGGGCGATAAAACCACTGCCCAGTGACCATCATGCTGCCATCCTTAGTCTGAGAAATGTCCTATCAACAGAATAACACTTCCATTGGACATGATGGAAAGTGACGACAGAAATATTGCATGATAAATACAGAGTGAATGCAAAAAACTCTGAATTAAATTACATGTTAGAGTATTGATTATTATTACTGACAAGGAAGCATTAAATTGGCTCAGCAGTGTGTACTTAAAAACTTTTACTAAAAAGACTCATGACAAAATAAAATGCGAGAAAATGGACGGTTACAAAATGAGATTTCATTCAGTGTGGAGAAGTTTAGTTGCATCCCGGGAAGTGGAAAAAAGATGGAATCTAAATGATTAAATTGCAGAGGTAAGCAACCCCCATCCCTTTTCCTACTAGTGGTTGGGGGTCTTCTCATAATCTTGGATGTAAATTTGTTCTCATTTGAAAAATGAATGAACCCAATTCCCAAGTTAATTGAGATTCATAATTTACCACCATTTCATGTAAGGAAATATTTTAATATACCATTCATTTAAACCCATCACCCATTATTTAGTTAAGGGCTGTTCATCATTAGAATCAAACATACTAAAGATGATTAATTTCAAACCAGCACAGAAACTCATGGAAATTTTCACGGCATTAACCACAAAAGAATCTGATAATCAAAGTGCAAACCATGCACCATCAAAGAGAAAATACTGAATAAAAAGGAGGCAACCATATGAAATTCAAATTAGAATATCTAGGCATGAGATGCATGTTCAACAAATAGGACACAGAACACATAAGGAACTAAAACAATAAGAAATTCCATAAGTTACCTTAATAATTGCCACATAAGGTTTTTGCTCTTTATCTTCGGGAACTAGAAGGACAGGATCCTCCTGCAGAACAATCAGAGGAAATAAACAAATATCCACAGTGATGATCATATGAACAATTAGGGAGAACAGTAAAAACAACAATAATTCCACAAGGCCCCTAAAAACCACTGCTCATTTACAGGCTAAGTATGGATAATACTACAACTGGCAGCTTAAATTTTAAAATGTATACTTGCTTACTTCCTCCAAAAGCCAAAAGCAACGAATCTAAACATATGTACAATCTCAGATCCTCAAAACAATGATAATTTTGAAGCAATAAATAAAAGATTCCATAACACAGAAGAAATGAATAATGAGTCTAAATTCCATCAATCGTCATTTCAGTTCTTGTAATTGTGCATTGTCTCAATAGCCACATTAAGCTTATCAGTATACTTCATAACTCATTTTCCTTGCCAAATTTTGTTTAGCACACTTAAATTCCATAATCTAATCAACTCAAACAATTTGAATTTACACTTCACTTGACCAGGTGTAGAACAATAATCAACAGATCCATAACGTAAAGCACACAACAGCTCACTAAAATAAGAAAAACATACAGAAACTCAATCTAAGCTTAAATCACCATAAAGTTGCCGGAATCTGTCAGAACCCAAGGAAAACCTAAGCCAAATCCTCTCCAGAACTAAATCCAGCACCCTTCAACCACCAAAACTAACGTCAAAACACAAAAAATAAAAAATAAAAAAAAGGTCAGAATTCAGCCAAACAAAACTTACTTGAAACCCCCCATCAGACAATACCCCAAAAAACAAATGAAAGGCAAACTCATTAAAAATCCCCTCATTAAACCCTAAATTCACCATGCCTGCCACGTTCTCGAGTTCAAATGACTTCCAGCAAAACAACCAAAGCTCTAAAGAAGCTTAAGAATGAGAAGATTCATTCAATGAACAAATTCAATTGACAAAATTAAAGCGCAAAAACCGCACATTTCTCCCCAAAAATATGTAGCTAAATTGAAAAAAGAACCCTAATTGTACAAATTAAATTAAATGAAAAAACTCACAAGCTCATATCTATTCCCATCAAACTCAAAAGCATCATAATGAGTTCTCCTCCCTCTCCCTTTCCCCGAAACCCTAGTCGAGTCCCCAAAGGGCTTCGCATCCTCCTGCGGCACCTCTTCCTCCGGATCCTCCTCGAGGTCTTCCTCTGCTTCATCCTCCGATTTCTCTTCTCTCGCTTTCTTCCTGGGTCTTCCTCTCCCTCTCCTTGTCGTCACCACTTCCTCCTCCTCCTCCTCCTCTTCCTCCTCTTCCTCTTGAAGCTTCATTTTCTTCCTCTTCCTCTCGCTGACGTTTGCAGGCCTTGTGGTCGTTGATGATGATCGCGCCTTTGGTGGCGCCTCGTCTTCTTCGTCGCTAGTGGAGACCTGAGCGAATCTTCGGTTTCCCATACTGGTTTTGATTTCTTCGGTGCCAGCGGTGGTGAGATTAAGCTGCCAAGATGGTAGATGGTGGATTCATTATATAGGACAATAGTAAAATGCAGAAATGCCCTTATAAATTGAGCTGAACTACATCCATGCCATTGAGTTGAATTCTCTGTTTTTTCTTTTCTTTTTATGAAGAATTACTGTGATTATTAAGCGGAGCTTGTTTTTATAAATTTATAAACATGACTCGAAGAAGGTAGGCTTGCATATCAGAGCCTCACGGTTTGAGCAAATACCGTTTGCTAGTGATGATCAATGTGAATTTCATGCGCTAGACGTTGTGAAAACTCTTTAATTCAGATGCATTTTTAGAAACTGCGGCGGCACATGAAAGGATTGGTAAAAAACTTCAGCACCGAATTGAATGCGCTTATTTAACATGAAAAGGTGGTTGTAATTTAGACCTTTCATGTTTATGATCTGTCCATGGCCCATGATCAGATTCATTTGACTCTACAGTGCACCATGACGCAGCCAAAAATAAGTTGCAATGTTAGACCTGTGTAGACAGCATAATTTCGGAGCATAAAATGAAGTCAGGCAGCAAAAGTGGCAGAGACAAAGATAACAAAAGGGTGAAAGCTAAACGAAAGGAAGCTTCACTTTCAGACAACCTCTTTGTGATCTTCGCATCTTAAACACGAGAATGCTTGGTACTTGTATAAACATTGAATCAGTCAGATTAATAATGTTTCGACAACTTCATGCTTATTGATGCCAATCATTTCATTCCGCTTCTTTTACCTGCTGGTTTTTGAGCAACTATTGCAGCAAACTGCTTTTAGATTCCTCTGGCTACTTGAATTCTAATCTATTCTTCTTTCACCTCTCTGAATCCAAGGAATTATTAGGATGATCAGAAATGCTAGTTAAAGTCCTTGTCGGTTATCTTCCACAGCTTTTTCTGTACGGCATCATAAACTTGCTGGTCAATAAAACCACGATGTTTTCTACAATCTGGAAGCTGCTTGTTTACAGGGACAAAATGCACCACACATTTGTGCATTACACATTTTGCTGGGACCTCAATTTGATGGGTACTGTAGAATAGCTCCCTAGTGTCACGTATCTGCCAGCTTCCACCACCATGTTTCTCAGCCTCTTCAGGGCGATGTAACCGTTGTCCAGTGACCATCACCATACCATCAATGTTCTGAGTAATGTCCTGACAATAGAATGACGAGTCTGTTGGTCTCAAAGGAAAGAGATGACTTCGAAGTTTCTTCTGTCATGATAAAGTAACCAAATGCTAGTGCTAAGAATAAAATGAAAGCAATCCCAATTAATTCAATTGAACACATTGAGGAAGAATTTAGATCAGTTAGCAATCAGATGCATATCATTAAATAAAGATATAGTAAAGATAATCGACTTTTGAGCAAGCATGCCATCAACACATGAATTGCAATGCTTATGCAGATGGTAACAGCTAAAGAACCTCAAAGAGTGGCGTGATGGCAGAGAGCTTGTGATCTGCATAATAGGTCTTGAATTCAAGTCACGGCATGCACCCCTTGTAAGAGCTTAGGATAGTTGGGGTTTACTCGTTCACCTAAGCCCACAAAATACTTTGTCCAAGGGGTGAGATCTCCTCACATCCAAAATAAAAAAAAGGTAACAACTAAAAGAACCTTTTTGCACATAAAAATAGAGAATTTCACCACTAGATTATTTAGCATCAAAAGCAAATGTGAGGAATAAAGTGAAAATTTCAAAATGTATAAACATCCAATATAAACACCAATGGCATAAGTATTTGTCCACCAGATGGGACATGGAACACAAAAAGTATCAATGAAAAGCCTATAAAGAGCACCATATAGCAATTCCTAGTAGTTACCTTGATAATTGTCATGCCAGGCTTTTGCTCTTTAGTTTCAGGAGCTAGAAGCACGGGATCCTCCTGCAGGACAAGGAAGTCAAAAACAGAAAAATACGACCTACCAATCACATGAACAATTAGGGAAAAACGAAAGCAAACGCGACTATGATTCCACACCAAGTTCCTCAAAACAAGTGATCCATTTCCACATCAAATTTAAACACAAACAATTGACAGCTTAAATTTCAAAATTGACCAATTAGCTAACCTGACTTGACCACCACACCCTATAACAAGGAATTACTCAAACATGAAAACCCTAGAAGCAGTCAAAGAATGAAAACAATTGAAAGACAAAAAACAAGAACTCTGAATTCCATCAATCATTTCAATTCCTTTCCCTGTAAACATACATTTTCGACTTCAAACTCAAAAGAGTTTTCCCCTCATTTTCACTCCCCAATTCATTTGCCCCACACAACTCCACGAACTCAACAAAATCAATCAATAAAAACCTCGTTTGATCAATAGCAAGGCCCAGACAATTTCTGCCCAGAAAACAACGGCTAGAGCCCTCACAACACAAGAATGAAAAACTAATTTTGAAAAGCTCCAAATTTTCATATCTTCCTCATTTTTTTTTCAGCAACCAACAAACCAAAGTCCCGGCTCCCTGCTAGTCTAATGACTGAAGGGGGAAAAAAACCAAATTTTCATATCTTCCTCATTTTTTCCCCCATTTGGTTATTAAATAGCAGGGAGCCGGGATTTTGGTTTATTGGTTGCTGAAAAAAAACGGGGAAGATATGAAAATTTGGAGCTTTTCAAAGTTAGTTTTTCACTCGTGTTGTGAGGGCTCTAGCCGTTGTTTTCTGGGCAGCTATTGTCTGGGTTGTGTTATTGATAAAACTAACCTACAGCACTTAATATCAAGCACAAAATCAACAGCCCTTCGGCAAAGAAACCAATTGCAACCAAATATCCAAGGCAAGAATTTAACCAAATGTAAACAAACTTAAAGCCAAACACTGGCCAATTTCCTTCCAGTTTCAACGTCAAACGCACTTAAAAAGAATAAACAAAACTTTCAATTTAAACACAAAACGTCAAAACTCCATGATGTTTTGAAAGGAAAAAACAGAAAGAAGCACTCACAATAGCGTAACGGTTTCCGGCAAACTCGAAAGCCTGATGGTGGCTTGTCTTTTCATTTCCTTCTACTGAAAACCTAACCCGTTTCCCTGCTGGTTTGGGATCCTCCTCCTCTTCATCTGGTGGAAGTCCCTTGCCCTCTTCGTGCTCCTTCAACATTTGTTCTTCACTTGTTGATGTCTGGCGCGAATTTTCCCACTTTCATTCTCAGCGCGGCATTTACACCTCAAATTCTGAGCTGTATTAGAATCACTGTTTCATTTAACTAATTATAAGAGGATTTGACCGTTTGGGGCCTAAGAGTGAGAGTAAAATGCAGATATGTCGTTGAAGTAATTCCTTGGAACAAAGAACGAACTTCACTCTTCTATGCTACTATAATCTATGGGTGTTTAGAGCATCCAAACCCATCCTAGCTAGATCAATTTCTTGGCTACAAAATATGGCGCAGGGCGTGAATGCTCCTAGTTTGGTGCTTTCGATGTGGATATTTTGTTTTAGGAGTAATTAAATGAATCGTGCAACGATCACCATAAAAACGCCAAGTTTTGGTAGAAGAGGCTTGAGGTGGTAGGGTATATACATTTGTTATTTTACAAAATTGAGTCCATAATTTCTGACCACCTTTCTGGAACAAATCTTGAAACTCTTCCTCCTTTTCCATTCAGAAATGTTTACGCAGCTATGAAGAAATGGCCATGAAAATATCAGCAGCAGTCTAAAATGCTAAAATGATTTTCCTAAACATTGGCTTTGTCAAACTTGTAATGTTTCGACTCCTATCGTGTTCGTTTCTCCACAATTTCCTTCAGGCTTGTCCAAGCTTTTCTCTTTCTTTTACTTGACGTGCTGCTGACAGTTTTTTCTCCATTCATTGCAGCAGAACTGCTTTCAGACTGATCTGTATTTTTCGCTGATCTATTTCTCTTTCTCTTCTTTGCATCCAGCAGGGAAAACTCGCTGCTTGGTTGTGGAGTTTCTGGACTGTTTGTGATGCAAGTGCTCACCGATATTGCTGGTAATGCAGTCTCGTCAATCTTAACTATCTCATATGCCTTAACTCTCGCAAAAGGAGTTGCTGGACTGTTCATGATGGAAGCATCCACGGATATTGCAGGCAAAGCTGTATCGTCTGTCTTGATTATCTCATCTCTCTCAATCGACGGAAATGGATTCGCTGGATTGTTCATGATGGGAGAATCCACAGGTATTGCAGGCAAAGTTGTCTCGTATATCTTAACTATCTCATCTTTGCTACCTGTGCCTTCCTCCGACTTGGCAGACTTTTGAAGCATGGACTTGGCAGATTTTGATTTTGCAGCAGGCTTGGGGTTGGGTGGGCATATTTCCTTCATATGGACTTTAGGAGTTCCTCTTTTTAGGTTAAAATGTGAGCAGTAGTGACATTTGTAGACCACATTATTCTTCGTCGATGTATAAAACTTCTTTTCCCGATGCCTTGCCTTCGCTCGATTCTTTTCGATTCGTATTGTGCAGTTAAAGCCAGGCTGAAGAATTATCTCGCACCTGCAAAACAAAGGATTCCCAATTAGGCAGAAAATGCTTGCTGACCATAACAACATTGAATTTCAACAACAGAAACAAAAGAAATGAAGCTAAGAATGGGGTTGCAACAGTGATCTCCCAGTCAGCAAATGAGTTCTTGTTCATACAAGCTCTTCTTCATCAGTGACAGCACATAAAGATTAACCATTCGAGTAGAATGCCATTTCCACACAAGTAGAAATTCAAATTAGATGCAAACAAATAATGCTGCGAGCAAAGAGGATGTCAACATGTTGCCCATTGTACTTCATCACATGTTGTTTGGATTGCCCTTACCTCTGCCTTTGCTTCCCAGTCACAAGCTCAATCTATTCATGTTCACTCACAGCTTTCTAATGCTAGTAAAAACAGCTAGATGGCTAGTGACTATTTCATGCAGATCAAACACTTGAATGATGATCTAGCTCTTGTTCGTCAGCCCTTGACATATGATGATATTATCACATATATTCTTGTTGTTCTTGGACCTGAATATTACTCCCTAGTCACCACAGTATCTACTCATGATATTAGAAGAGGTCTGCCCAAAGTTGTTCACTTGTGAGGCTCGTACTGAACACCACTCTCAAACAGTTTCTTTAGCAACTGCCTCGGCCAATGTAGCTACTACAACTCCAACCTGCACCAGGTCTCATGGACGTGGTCTCCCCACTATCTGAGGAAGCAGGTGCGCTCATGGATCAAGCCAAGATAATTCTACCTTTCGTTTACTATCTAATCCTAATTTGTGGTGTCAACTTTGTGACAAACCAGGGCATACTGCCTCCCACTACTACAAACATTATGATCCTCATTTTCTGCAGCCACCACCACACCAAAATGATCAAGCTAATCTCCCCACTGGTCAAAATCAACAAGCATCTGATCCCAAGGGGCATGCTGATGCTGGAGTGACACGCCCTCTAACAAAAAATCTGAACAATCTCAATCTCTACACCGATGAGTATGTTGGTACAAATCAAATCCACGTTGGTGATGGAACAAGTTTGACTATAACTAACACCGGTATTGCTTCTCTCCTAACACCTTTACAATCTTTTGTTCTTAATCAAATTCTTGTTGTTACATAAATTACAAAAAACCTAGTACATGTTCAAAATTTGTTATGAATAATTGTGTTTATTTTGAATTTCACAATTCTTTTTATTTTATCAAGGGTTACTCGGGGAAAACTTTGTATTAAGGTATAAGAGATTACCCCATTTCTATACTAATAATAATAAACCGGTATATAGTCAGTTGTTAGTTTGGTTGTTAAGCAAGAAATAAACCAGTATAAAGGGAGAAATGCAAGAAACTTGTAGATCAAGAAATGAAATTAGCCAATTTCTATAATAATAATTGTTGTTGTTGTTGTTGTTCAAAGACTTGAGTTTGTCCTTGACAAATTGGTATAAGAGATGGTTCTATTCTAGAAACTCAATCGTTCATCATTCAATTGAAAAAATGATGGTGGAAAAAATAGGCTGGGAGCACTAGAAGCGCACAATTGTAGAGCTAGTGAGGAAATACAAGAAATTCATTAGGAATTGCAAGAAATCAAAACTAACATTCATAAACTTTGGGGAGGAGAAAAACAAGAAGGTTGATCGATTGAATATACAAAAGGAAAATGTGATAGCTACTCTCAATACTCTTGTGGCTTGTAGAGAATGTGACAGAGAACAAAAGGATTAATTTAAAGTTCAAGGCCACAATCTACCACAAAGAAGTTGTAGTTGTGGGGAGATGTTTAGGCAACAAGAAAATCACAGAAGAGGTTACAATGTAGCATTGTCAAGGGTAGAACTGACTGTTTTTAGTGATGGCAATCCAGGGAATTGGATAAAGAAATGTGGAAAATTCTTAAAAATGTATTTCATGCTTGTACACCAGTGGGTATAGATTGCTTATCTTTACATGGAAGGAAAACTTGAGATTTGGTGTGAAGGGTTCTTGTTAGGAAATGCTTATCTCACTAATTGGGAGGGTTTCTTAAAGGCACTTTGCTTGAGATTTGGAAGTTACGGTGATGTTATTAAAGAGTTTAGTAAGCTAGAACAAGAAGAGAGTGGAAGAATGTTAGGAAAGATTTGAGGAGCTGAAATCTTTAATGACTACTCTCAATCCTTCCTTACCTGAATCATATTACATATTCAGTTTCATTAGTGGCCTTAAGAACATTAAATTGATTTTGAAGATCCTACAGCCTTCATCCTTAATGCAAGCTTTTGATCAAACAAAGAGGTAAAAAAAGTCTATTGTTGTAGTGGCTTTCACAAGTTATTCTTCATTCAACAATGGAAAGGTAGGCAGGAGGTAATTCATTCCATAATCCCCCAAACCAATTTAGAACTAATATGCAACAAGGATCAAAACAGTATTCAGAAATATTGTATGAACAGAGAGAAAAATGGGTGTTTAAAATGTGGTGAAAATTTTGTGTCTAGACATAAATTTAGTTTGAAAGGAATTCACAAGAAAGAAGGTATAGATAATGACAGAGAAGGATTTGCGGATGTGGATGAGGGTATTGAAAATGGTGCTCCTGCAGAAGAAGGCAAAATAAATGAATATGGCATGTCATTAAATGCATTAGCTGAAACATGTGCACATAACAAAATTAGAATTAGAGAGCTGCCGAGGAAAAGAAATCATTGTCTTGATTGATAGCAGTAACACACATTGTTTTATAGATGAGAAGGTGATTGAAAAGCTGTGATTGTGAAGACTATTGTATTGACAGTAACAGTAGCTGATGGCAATACATGAAATGTGATGCTCTGAGTCCTTAATTTAAGTGGTTCATGCAGGGGCATGAATTCCAAGCTGATCTGAGATCACTAAAGCTTGGAAAATGTGATATGGTGATAGGTGTTGATTGGTTGAGAGTTTACTCACCAATCCTATTTGACTTTATGAATGAAAATTTCTTTTAAGAAAGATGGGAGGATGATAAAATTAAGTGGGGTTGTGGAAGAACCTAGTTTATAAAAGGTGTTAGCTGTGGAGATACAGAGGAGTTTGAAAGAGACAGTTTGTAGGTTTATTTGCCAGTTTTTCTTACTGAAGGCATGTGAGGAATTGAAGCAGAAAACACAGTTGTAGAAGTGAAAATCTTATTGGATGAATATCAGGAAGCATTTGAGGAGCCAAGGAATCTTCCTCCTGCAAGACTGATGGAACATAGAATTCCACTAGTGCAGGAACAAAGCTAGTTAACATAAGACCTTATAAGAGCTCCTTCATGCATAAAGAGGAGATTGGGAAAATGGTGAGGCAAATGTTGAATAATGGTATCATCCAACCCAGTTGTAGTTGCTTTGCTTCCCCATTGTTGTTAGTCAAAAAGGACAATCCCCGGAGATTTTGTAGGTTAATGATCTAACCATAGAGTAATGAGATTAGCCAGTTTAATCAGTTATACTAGGAATGGGCGCGCGCGCGCGCGTGTGCGTGTGTGTAGAACTTAGCTGTACAATTGTAAGGTTAAGATTAGAACTTTTAAATCTCTATTCTGTCTCAGACCACACACAAAGCAGTGGCAACGATAAGCACCGTAAAATCATAATGCTCCGTCACTATAGTCTGAAATGAGTGAAAAAATCGGTTCTCAAGCATAATGCGTGTTCAAATGTTTGCACCATGACTTGAAACTAATAATATTTCACAATATATTCGCCAAAAGAGAAAAAGGACTGTATCTAATGCCAGCAATGTGCTTAAGTTCAAGCCAACATACGAATTCAGCTATAAACTCAAAATCGACCATTCAAACAAGAACAGTGTCATTGAATTGAACCCCTAAGAAACAGACCATCATATATAAGAGATCCATAAGGTGTATTGCCAGTATAATTATAAACTCAAACGTTTGAAACTAACCTCTGGCACTGAAACAGAGCAGAAGGGTCAAGTGGAACACCCAAAACCTCTGCAGATGACACAAACTGACGCCCGAAAAAGGCAGCAAGAGACGGGGTAGATGCTTCTTCACTAGCCCATGATGCAAGATTCTGTAAGTGTTCAAGTTTCAGTAATGACTTAGGGTTGTGATTTCCGCTTTTTGTACTCAGTGCGAATGACTTGTTAGTCGCTGTTAGCGTGTTCGGTGGTTTTTTTTTGCTGCCGCCTCCTCCTCTTCTCTTTCCCATGGATTTATTTCGTCTAAAAATTTTAACAAACAGTTGGTAGAAGAAAACGGAGAGTACGCCTTTTAGATTCTGGACGGCAGGAAGGGAGGTCGATGACGGCGTCGAGTGATGATAAAAAAAAAAAACTGTTCAAACAAGGAAAACGATTAGCTGCGCTAGCGCTACCCAGTTGCCCTTGACCGGTCGGATTCTCTTCTAGCCCGGTTTTGTATATGACGTGGCAAAGATGGATCTTCAAGAAGATCAACCGGTGGAGGGATCAGCGAGATTCGAGAGAGCAGATTGAGTCCGTTTGATATTGTGATGTATTTAAATAATAGTTTTTAAATTTTTAATATTCTCAAACAGCTTCAAAATATATAAAAAAATCAAGATTATTATTAAAATACAAAAATAAAGATCTCATGTTATAATTATCAGCATTTTCCCCTTGCGTGTACCTCCTCATATTTAACAGTTTCTTTTTAAGGAAAATCATTTTATATAATATTTACACGCCTGTATTTTTCTCAATAAAAAAAAATAAAAGCCTCAAGTAAACTCAACGAACTAATTAGTCATTTAATCAAAGGGATGAAATTCTTTTGTAAACAATCTTCCTCCATAGGGAGACATGACTAGCGTGTAAAGCAGGTAGGTTATTGAAAAAGGAATCAGGAGCTTGATTTCGATTTTGAGTTTGGGTGCGGGGATGAATTCTAACCGTCCACGTGTCATCATCATATAATGACAGGCCGGGAAAAAACAGAGGGATTGTCCCAGGTGGTTGATATTTCCATCAAGCGAGTACTGGGCTGGATTGTCACTTCAAGATAGACTTGGATGTTTTTCTGTCATCGTGCGAGGTTTAGAGTTCAAAACTAATTTGAGTTGGGACTTGGAGTATTCGACCGACGTTGTTGGTTCAATGATGGAGCAGATGCCCCTTGAGAGCGGAGGGGCCCATGAGGAGGTGTCTTATAACGGCCCGTGGAAGCCAATCAAGTAGCAGGGGAGGTGTCCATTTTAATGGTCCAGGGAAGCCAATCAAGTAGCCAGTCATCCTTCTCCAAAATATATTCCACCAGTCAGAATAATTATAATCATTTTAATGTTGAATGTGGAGAGAGAGAGAGAGAGAGCCATTGGCATATATTTCAAGCACGAGTTTTCATTGCATGAACTCAGGCATGGAGAGCATCTCGTCGCCTCTTGATTAAAAGCAAATATAAAATAATGTGCGGCCCACCCTACACGGCCACGTGGTTCAATGATATCCTTCACTGGAGATTTTTAGGCCGAGAAGTCAACTCAATACGTAGTACCAGTGTCATGATGTGATTATACTTGGCCAGTGACCACATAAATTTCATATTAAAAAATACCAGAGAACTAAAGTAAACGATTTGTGTTAAAAAAAAAATTTCGCGAATAAAATATATTTTCAATTAAAAGGTTATCTTATTGGAACATCCTAGCATTAATTTTTTTTTTCAAGTATTATTATCTTATAAGTTAAAACTGATCGTTGTTTTAAATAATAATTTTTACTGTTTATCTAGAATTAGAGACATTATGATTTGAATATTAAAATTGCTATTTTACCCCATGTTTACTGCATTCCTAGCCTTGAGTCTGGGCGGATATTTGATTTTTTATCTCTTTATATACAATTATGTAATCATAATATTTGTAAATAAGATAAAAATACACATTTATCTTTGAGAGCATTAAGTTTATTGCACATATTTTTTTAAATAATTAGATACAAAAATATCCTCTAATAAGATAAAAATAAACAATAAAACCCGGGGGTCAGTAAGGTAACTCTATATTTTGTTGAATGGTCAAATACGTATATACTCCCATATAAGATAAAATACAAAATTTGGTTGCAGGGGAGTTTCAATAATTGATTGTTTTTTAATATATATATATATATATATATATATATATATATATATATATATATATATATATATATATCCTGACACAATACTATTGGCGTCACCAGACACACAATCTGTTTCCGCGCTCACGCAGTTTTTTGACAACGTGTGCGGTGTTTTTAAGCGTGCAAAGATACCCTACCAGTGTCTAGAATTATTTTCTAACTTGTGCTCTTCCTTATAGTACAGAACATATGAGTTTAAGAAGGCCCCAATCTTTTAATTTCCTAAATGATTTGAAATCCTAAATATTTTTGGTACCAGAGTTTTAATTTATTTCAATTGTGTCATTCAATGCAAATTGATTATTTATTTTAATTTCATTTCGGTCCCCCGTCATTTAATTTCTGATTTTGTGTTAAGATCTTTAATTTTTTTGGTATCAAAGTTTTAATTTGTTTCAATTTTATCCTTTAAATGAAATTTATTATATTTGTGTTTTCCATTTCGACCTCAAACTTTTAATCTTGGATTTTATTTTAATTCCTCTATTTTTTTTATATACTTCTTAAGTGGTTTCTATTTTTGTCCATGTCTATATGTACATACTTTTAGTTTTTCTTCTTCTAGTTTTTATTATTTTCACTGTTATTAAAGGTTTTTTTATGTGATTTTAAATTTTAATTTGTATTGGTGATAATTTGAAACTTAATATTTATTATTTTTTTCTATTTGTTTTTTTTTATTTTTATGTATTCTTCAAGTCAAATAATTTTTTAAAATCTATTTTTTTTTGTTTTATCATTTTTTTAATTAATTTTTTGTTAATATCGTTAGATGTTGAAATTTCTAATTATAATAGATAAGACATTCAAAATAATATTAATGATTATTTATAAGTTTTTTTTCTTATAAATATATGAGACTAATTATATTTTCCATACTTGTTTAATATCAACGCATATATATATATGACTTAGTTTTTTTTGCCAAAAAAAAAATTAACATCATTATTCTGAAAATACTTTTAATGTAATAATATGAAAAATAAATCCTATAAAACAAAAAAATAATAATTTTTTTAACAATAATTATGGTGTCATCAATAGTATGAACAATACTAATTAGAACATGAAATGTTTATAATAATATTTATAACGACAACTACAATAATTGTGATAACTTAACAATCATGATTATAATAATGACAGTGATAATTAAAATAATTCACCAGCTGATGTTATTTTTCTTATAGGTTGACTTTTGTGATTTTTTATGTATGATATTTCATATTTAATATCACGTAAATAAAAAATATACAAAGTCACATGTAGACAAAATAGTTGAAAAAATTAAGTTAAATTATCTATGATAAAAAAATATATGATCCAATTGCCCTCTACTTCTTTATAGCCATAAACAAATTTTTCAAAATGCAAAAAAGTATTAATGATTTTAGATTTGTTTATAATATTATGTATTTGAGGAAAATAATTAGTTCATAAAGCTTTCAGTTCTTATTATAGCAAAAATATTTACAACATTCATAATAATAATAATAATAATTGTATATTAGATTTATATATATTCATTATATTATAGAAAATGCGTTTAAAATAATAAATATTAAACAATTTTTACAATATTTGAGATATTAAATATTATACATGAATAATATTTACAATCCTTACAATTTAGGTTATTTTAGTTAAAAAAAAAATACTTTTTCAATAATTATATGTGTAATATTTCAGATCTAATATTGTGTAAAAAAAAAAAAAAAAAGAGGTAAAACATAAATAAAATGGATAGAAAAATATGCTCATGTTATCTACAATTAAAAAATATACGAGTTACTTTCCATGCGTTTCAATTATAATATTTCTTTTAGATAAAAAAAACTTATTTTTATAAAATTTTTAATATTATAATTTTACTAATTAAATATTAAAATAATTAATCACAAGTAAAAAATATTTAAATTACCCCCCCCCCCCCCAAAAAAAAAAAAAAAAAAAAAAAAAAATTTACGAAGTTTCAAATCAAGAGCTCGTTAAATTAATTGTTATTTTTTTACATTAATTAAGCACCACATGAACACAAGGGCACGTGAAATGCCTTCACATTAATTATTAATTAATGGAGACTCGTATGTTTGAGCATTTACTTTGGAAAGCGTCATGATGATGATGATTATATATAAACCTATACATATAAATACAAGATCTATGAAAAAATCTATTTATCCATCTATTTATCTATATATAATATTTATTTTACATTAATATTACTGAAAATATAGAACTTTTCAACATTTTATTCTATGAAAATAATAAGATTTAGAGGTATAAATGCCTCATAAACTATCAAAATAAAAAGTTCATAATTTTTTATTACCATATAAATATATTTAGAGCATCTCTTTGTAGAATATTATTATATTTTCTCTCTCTAAAATTACTTATTGAAGCATAAATGAATCCTCGTGTCCATAAAAAAACAAATCTTTAGCACTTTTCTCTTCCACGCAACAAGCATTTGTATGCTTTATTTATTTATTTATTATGTGCGTTGTAATTTTGATTTTAAAATATTATAAATTATATATTTTTTTAAAAATAATTAAATTCATGCAAAATTGTTATATATATTAATTAATTACACACTTTTACATTTATGATCAAGACATAGCATAAACACACTGCACCAACTAAAAAATATATAATTTTGATATCAGATGTCCTGATTTTTTTTTAAAAAAACAACTCACATTATATTAATTAGAATTGAAATACGGATAAGGTTGATGGATATAAGAAAATATAAATTATTTGTACATCATGTGTATCAAGGGCTTTACCTACTTATTGTAATCATGTCCAATCGTAAACACACGACAGATAAAGCATATGCTTTTATATTTATATTTTTATTTAACTTAATTTTTGTTTTTAGTTATATAAAATCATAATGAGAGAAGGTCAGAGATAGAAAACGGTGGGGTAATTTAGATTTGGGACTTAAAACTGACACGTGCACAGCAAACCGGCCCCTTTTGCCGGCTTGACCGGTCTCTTTGTAAACAAGCCAGGAGGTAATTATAAGCCACAGAAGACCACCACCTTTCCTTCTTCAACAAACAACGCGCACACATTCATACATCCCTTCCTTCCTCGAAGAATCTAGCCTCTCCCCTCTCCCTTTCCATCTCCTTGCTCACCCACCAAATCTTTAATCAACGGTTACCTACCCCCAGGTTCTTCATTCCCTCTTTTTTTCCACTCTAAAATTGATAGAAGTTTTCTTAAATTAGAGGTCTTTTTTAGTTGTTGTATATTTGCGTTGTTTTAGCTTTCTGGGGTTCAGTTTTTACAGGTTTTATAGCTGTTTATGTTTTGTTTTTTTGAGGTTTAAGATTGTTGGGATTAATGGGTTATGCTTCGTTTGGCTTTTTAAGGAAGCAAGCTGGGTTCTTTTTAGAGTAAGAAAGCCTTGCTTTATTCTGTCTCTTTTAAAGGTTTTAGAGAAAATTATTATAAGACCCTGTATAGCTTTCTATCAAAAAGTTTAGGTATTGATTTAGGGGAAGTTTAGTTAGATTCGTGTTGGAGTTTGTTGGCGAGTTTGGCTATTCTGAGAACCGGTAAACATGGCGGATTCGATTGCCGCAACATCTCTTATTGGGTATAGGCCGCTCAGGGGGGGATTGTCTGTTAAGGATGTTTCTTACAGGAGGAAATCTTTGAGTAGTTATTGGCGTCCTGTAAATGAATTTGTGGGGAAAAAGATTCTTTATACATCTCCTATGTTGCCAAGATTGAAAATTGATAAGTTAGTTAATACCTCGATCAAGGCTCTGGCAACGGAGCTTACAAAAGAGGCACACTCATTCAGAGATGAAGAGAGAGTACCACGGACTTGGAATTACCGAGTTGATACTGGTGTTGCTAGACAACCAGGTTTGTGGCCACCAGAGAATAGAGCGGATAATCCTTCGTTGCATAACCCCTTGATTCGACAAGAAAGGATGGGTTGTGGTTGGTTAGGTGCTATATTTGAGTGGGAAGGTGTGATAATTGAGGATAATCCTGATCTTGAGAGGCAAGCCTGGCTTTCTCTTTCCCGAGAAGAAGGGAAACCTGCTCCTCCAGCTTTTATTTTGAGAAGAGTAGAAGGGATGAAGAATGAGCAAGTGATATCTGAAGTCTTGTGTTGGTCGAGAGACCCAGCAGATATGAAAAGAATGGCTACGAGGAAGGAAGAAATCCACCAATCTCTGCACGGTGGGATATATAGATTACGAACCGGTTCAAAGGAGTTTGTGAATATTTTGATGCGCTATAACATACCAATGGCATTGGTTTCCACACGTCCAAGAAAGACTCTCGAGAAAGCAATTAGAACCATTGGGATAGAAGGGTATTTCACTGCTATTGTAGCAGCAGAAGATGTTCACAGGGGGAAGCCGGATCCGGAGATGTTTATCTATGCAGCCCAGCTTCTAAACTTTATACCACAACGCTGTATTGTGTTTGGGAACTCTAATCAGGCCGTAGAGGCTGCCCATGATGCTTTTATGAAGTGTGTAGCTGTTGCTAGCAAGCATCCTGTGTATGAGCTTGGTGCTGCAGACCTTGCGGTGAGGAAACTAGATGAACTTTCAATTGTTGACCTGAAGAATCTTGCTGGTATTGAATCGCCAGAATTTGGGCCTCCTGAGCCGGAGTTGGAGCTGGAGCTGGAGGAGGATAATGGTCGATCTACCACAGTTGGAGTTGATGATATTTTCTGGTAACTCTTATGAAATTGTACAGTTTACTTTGTGCTTCATCAAATTCTTATGAAAATAGTTATATATTGCGCCCCTCACAGAATCACTGTTAACCAATGAATCCCTTGCCGTTGAGATATAAAAAGGATTAAAAAGTAGAAAGGGGAAATAGAAGAAAAACAGGGGGGGGGGGGGAGGCAGTCTGCATTGGGACTAGCATTACTTTATGATGTATGTATCCGTACGTGGTATATAATTGTGTTTCAGCAATTTCTTTGTGTTACTTCCCCCAATTTCTGCTGTGAACTTTAGAATTGTTTCAACTGTACGTGTAAAAATCATGCACAACATTACTCGATGTGGTCTCCGTTTTTCATGCTGCTCACCACACTTCTTCAGCGTAAGTGCTTAATTAGTGATAAGTGATTTAGATGATTTGGTTAAGACTCTCGAGTCCTCAAAGGACAGGGCGTACTGGGCGTTATGGTAAAAAGCTTATATGCATAATAAGTTTTGAGTTCGAGTTTGGGCGTGAATCCTTGTAGAGTTTGGAACAATTGGAGTTTTAATTGTTCATCTAATCTCATAAAATACGTTTTTCGAGGTGAGGTTTCCTTGCATAAAAACAAAGAGTTACGACTCATGAGCTAGTTTGTAACGCTTGGTACGTTTCCTTGGAGGTTGGAGTGGTTTCATGAAATCCTTGGTTTCTCAAAGGTTCAAAGGTTTGGAATGTTTGGCCGAGCAGTTTGGCATCTGTAATTCCATTTCTAGCTACCCTCCAAGGGACCAATTAATTGATTTCTACAATTAGCAGATCCCTCCATGTAAGGTCATTAACAACAATGCTCAATTTAGTTGTTGTTGGAGAATGGACTAGCCTTTGTGGCTAAAGTGGCCCCTTTCGTTAAGTTCTCGATTATTCTCTTGTAAAATTTGCTCGAAAGTTGGGAGCTGCTTCGTGTTGGTTTCTCAGGCCTGGGAACCGGTGTGCTGTTCCGTCCGTTCTCATAATACGGTACTGAGTTTCTTCCCCGCTTCTTTTGAGTTCTGATCCAAAGGGACCGAAGACCAGGATGTTAACGAGTCTCCGTTGACATTCCAGAAGGAGACTGAAAAATGATTTTTAACACAATATTTTAAATGCAAGGATGTTTAAATTCATGATTCTTCTGATTATGAGAACTCTCTCGATCTGACTTATCACCAACTGCCTGATTGTTGTCTTGTCAGATAGGGTGGAATCTAAGTTGGTGCTCGGCCTGGAAACGTATGCCACCAGATTGTCACAAGCACACAACAGCAAAACTTAAAAACTTCTCCTAGCACCATAAAAAGAAAAGAACAAAAAAAAGGGACGAAAGCAGGGGAAATGGAGATTTGCTGTGCAATCCAGTTTGATTATTGGATTAAGTTTTTACTGTGTTTTAAAAGTATTTTTTTAATAAAATAAAATAAATTAATAAGGCAACAGCCGAAGACTTTAAAGTCCAATGCGTCTGGATCCAAATTTTAAATCAGCCAAGATATCTAAAATTTATGATTCACAGGAAAAAGAAAAGGAAAACACTTTAAACTATAACCATTACTATTTCAAATAGATAAAATAAATTTTTATTTTACAAACGGATAATTGACCGTCAACCAAAGCATTTTATCGACACTTCAAGATCTCATACGCCGACAAAAAAAAGGAAAACACCTGGATGAGCCATGTCCTGTTGTTTTCCGAGGCTACAGTGTTGGCTTTTGTTAGAATTAATTTTACTGGAAGTTAGAGATTTATATATATATATATATATATAGAGAGAGAGAGAGAGAGAGAGAGAGAGAGAGAGTACGTCTTGATTGGGTTTCTAACAGCAAGAAGGATGGTTTGGACTGCAGTGGCAGTTGAAGTATTCGTTTCCCAGCCAGGAAAGTATCAAGTAGAAGCACTTTATTTGTGTGTCGTTGGTTAAGTGTAAGCCGCCAGGTTGAGTGGACAGACAATGTGACCCAGAAACGTGTCTGTATTTACCATTGTCCCAGAAACGTGTCTGTATTTACCATTGATTATCTAAAAAAAAATTAATTTTTTTTTAGATATCTTTTAACGTGAAAATAAACAGGCTAGTCATTGATATTTAAAATAAAGAAACTGAGAAATTATGGTAAATCATATTTATTAAATATTTAAAATAAAGAAACTGAGAGAAGTGATGATGTGTAAGAAGCACAATAAAATAGAGTGGAGTAGACTGTAGAGCTTATTTTGTATTTTTTTTTAACTCAAATTATTTTTTTAGTATTTTTCAAATTATTCTAATGTAGAATATTAAAAATAAAACTTAAAATATAATAAAAAATATATACAAAAAACAAACAAACACGGCAGCTGAAAAGCAAAGAAAAGGAAGCCGTGGATTACTGTTTGTAGTGCTGCACTCATTTGATTTTTCCTTTCCTCTCCTTCCTCACTCTCTAGTCTCTAGTCTCTTTGATTTCATTACAAAGGCCAACCCAGCCCAACCAAAAGCTCTCTCCTTTCATAGCTGCAGCCTCTCTCTCTAAAAAAACAATAAAATTTCTCCTCTTGCAAATTCTTCAATCCATCAAAACCTGCTGCTATCTAACTCCTACAATCGTTTATGTTTCTCTTCTTCTTTAAGGTAAAAAAATCCGTCTTTTTCTTACAAGTTTTTGTTCATTTGATGCTTTCGTTGTGTTACTGGTCTTTTTGTATTATATGTTTTTAATCTAGTGGTACGAATGGATATCGCGTTGTAAAATGGTGCAATGGGTATTGTGAAGGTAAGGAGAAGTGGAGGATTTGTATTTCCTTACCATTTTTGTTGTTGCTAGTTTTTGTGAAGCGGCGTGTTATTGATACTTGATTTGATAAGCTAATGTGGGTACTGCTTTTTCCTGATATGATAGGCAGTATCTCTTAAACTCTTTTTTTTTTTTTTTAGTTTTGGTCACTGAAAAAGTCAGTGATGAAGTTGAAAGGGGCATATGTGAAAGTATTATCATGAAACATGTCTTATATCTGGCTCCAATATGACATGCAATGGCTAAACCGAATAAATTATTTTTTGGAGCCGCAACGCGCGCTCAGTTCAGCTGAATAGCTAACTTTTCTGGTGTTTTACCACAGGCTGGAATATAATTTGTCTGTGTTTATAGTTTCCTCGCTGGATGCTTGGTTCCTTTTGATTTTGACCTTGTAAGTTGTAACTGAAAGGATGGGTGGGCTGTTGCAGGCATGACGCTGGTTGTCCAGGCTGGTCCATCATACTGTATACTTACTGAGATGAGCCGCTGCAAAACTGCACAAAATGTGGCTATTGCTATGGCTAGTAGCATAGATGCATCTAAGCTAAAGGAAACACCTCCCAGATTCTCTTCATTGTCATGTAATTCTAGCAAGACACCTCAGATTCTGAGTTCAGAGAGTCTGTCAGTAGGAATGAAGAGAGGGCATCGAGTTGCTGTTGCCGCGAGCCCTCCTACAGAAGATGCTGACATTGCCACAGAACCACTAACAAAAGAGGATCTTATCAGATAACTTGCCTCTGGTTGCAAACCTAAGGAAAATTGGAGGTAAATTCTCTATTCGTGATTCTAGTTGGATAAGGGTGGTATCTTCGCCTTGCCGGAGACCTTTACACTGGCTTCAACCCCAAGGAAAAGTAGTACATTGTCAAAACTTTGCATAGATAAAAGGCTCTTCTTTTGCCCATTCCACCATTCCTAAATCCTGCAAATCGTAGCTATTCCTGAATTTTTGCACTTCTAATACTCTGTCACAAGACATGTACATATCCATCGAAGGTCAATCACGATCAAACATATATCCGTAAGGGTTTGTTGTACCCTTCTGACTAGTCTATCTCATACTGTAGTGCTATGCATGCTTTTCAAGTTGTAGATCCAAGTATCTTCTGTTAAAGAAAAACTTGATCATATTTCATTTCTTTTCGTTTGATACTCTGCCCTATTGAGTTTTGTACTTGACTCCTTGTATCTGCTCATTTACAGTGTTGTTTTTGCAGAATAGGTACAGAACACGAGAAGTTTGGTTTCGAGATTGGAACTTTGCGTCCAGTGAAATATGAACAAATTGCAGAGTTGCTTCATGGTATTGCTGAGAGATTTGATTGGGACAGAATAATGGAAGGTGACAATATAATAGGACTTAAACAGGTAAAATGGTCATAATGGTTATCTTTATTTCTTTTACATTGCAAACTGCGTTTCATACTTTTGCATATCGTATACTCTGCTATGGACTTATTTTCTACTGTTTATATACAAACTAATTGCAAATCTTACACAGGAAATTTTTGTGCTGTTTTCTCGAATGACCTCGGTTGTGGATTATGTGGTTTTAACTGTTGTGGCCAGGGGAAGCAAAGCATATCATTAGAGCCTGGTGGTCAGTTTGAGCTCAGTGGTGCTCCTGTAGAAACTTTGCATCAAACGTGTGCTGAGGTTAATTCACACCTTTATCAGGTAGGTTGAGATTATTACACATTAGCGTGACTTTTTGCCGAGGTTAATCCAGTCTTTGAGTTTGTTTCTGGTAGGACATTTTTTTTTTGTTGGCAAAACACTGTTTTTTGCACCATCCCTGTCATACAACCTCGTAATATCATATGGGTGAATATGAGATTCTCTGATGGTGCTGTTTTCTTTTTTCTCAAATGTTTTATGACACACACATGCACTGTGTCCTTCTGACCATGCTGTCTGCATGTGTTAATTTTACCAGGTGAAAGCAGTTACAGAGGAAATGGGAATTGGATTCCTAGGAATTGGCTTCCAGCCCAAATGGGGACTTAAAGACATACCTGTTATGCCCAAGGTATAATAATCCAATCAATTTATTCTTCTTCCCATCCAATCAACTTGGATGGTGGAAAATATAATAAGACTTGAAGACATGGATTATTAAGGAAAGTAAAAGGTAATAGTTGTCATGGAATGAACTTGAACATGCTTTCCATGCAAGACAAATGTGCCCAAGCAAACTCTTAATGCGAGTTTTTGTGACATTTAACCGAAGGATAGAATAAATAAAATTATGATCATGCACCTTTGTATTCTCGGTTTTTATATGGTTTCATATCTGACTTTTCATATCGAACCTTCATAGTATACCATTAATGCTTCCTTCTTTGTTAAATATGGCAGATTGTGTCCAATCTCTTGAGAATTGTTTAGTTTCACGGCTTTAAGCTGATTTATCCAGCCAACTACACTCCCTAGTATATTTTTACTACGAGACATCTAAAGTTGCATATGTAGACTGATTTAAGTGTTCATGCCTAGAGGAAAAAGCCTCTAGAAACACATGGGCTACTTTTAAGTATTGGAATATTTCACAGAGGTTCCTTTCCAATCTATCCTACAACATACCATCAGTGATATTTAATTTATGTTTGTTATCCTTTTCAATGCTTTTCTTTTCTTTCCATTTTGTTTTTGGTGCTGTTTATAATCTTGCTTTCCCTTGGAAATTTGATTGCTGGCCTACTGACATGTATTTTGTTTCAGGGAAGATATGATATCATGAGGAATTACATGCCTAAAGTTGGCTCGCTAGGACTAGATATGATGTTCAGGACTTGCACCGTTCAGGTTAGATGGATTTTGCTTTATTCACTGGTTTGGTCATTTTGATGCTATTTTTTTCCTGGTGGTTAATTCTTTATTCTTGCCCGGTGGCTAATTTTCTAGCATAAACTTCCTTTTCTGTATCTGATGATTTGTTTTCTAATGTATACTGATAACTTTTAACATATAAAATATTAAACTTTCAATAGGTTAATCTGGACTTTAATTCAGAAGCTGACATGATAAGAAAATTTCGTGCTGGCCTTGCTTTGCAGCCGGTGAGAAGCCTTACTAAATTTTGAGTTTTTTTCTAAACACATTTTTTTTCTGATTCTTTGATATCTTTTTATTGGAAAATAAACAGATAGCAACAGCTTTATTTGCAAACTCTCCTTTCTCCGATGGAAAACCAAATGGCTATCTCAGCCTGAGAAGGTTTCTAAACGTAATCGCACTGTTGTACTTAATTTGAAATTTGTTTCCCCTGGGCTTTCTAGTGACGTCTCTTTACCTGAGCAGCCATATCTGGACCGATACTGACAACAATCGTGCTGGCATGCTTCCATTTGTTTTTTATGACACCTTTGGGTGAGTTGTTAACTTGTTATTTGAGAGGAAAATAACATTTAAGCTTTTAATTTTGGGTTGGGGGTGATGGGGGATGAGCGGATTCAGAAATCCATCTACAGAATCTGTATTTTTGAGTTATTTTTTATTTTGAACACTGATGTACAGAAATCTAAGCTGGCATCGACTATGAGAGCAGATGATCACTATCTGTGCGCCTTTAGATCTAAGGACATGTATAGTTTAGCTCCTTGCTATTTTGTTTGTGATTAAGAGGAGTCATCATCACTCCTGACTACTGAGTTAAAAGGGATTTACCAGCATTAATCTCGTTTTTTTAATCAGTTCTCGGATAAGGGGTAAATAAATATGTGGAAACACGCTCATTCCTGCATACAAATACATGTTACATGTAAGTTTGCAAGGTTATGTCCATTATGTATGCATGAATACTCACATAAACAAATTAGCTCGCACATGGTGCATGAAATTGATTATATGATGACAGTTCTGTTTTATTTTTCCCTTTGCAGGTTTGAGCAGTATGTGGATTATGCTCTTGATGTTCCAATGTATTTTGTTTATCGGAAAAATAAGTATATTGACTGTACTGGAATGTCATTCCGGGTTTCTTTCTATCCTTTATAGCCGTGTAATTTAAGGTTTTTGATTTTACACCATTTTTGCAGGAACCTTGTCCATTTCAAGCTACTAATTTTTCAAGTACTAATGGTGGCCATTTTATATTTTTCAGGACTTTTTGGCTGGAAAACTTCCCTGCATTCCCGGTGAATTGCCAACTCTTAATGACTGGGAAAACCATTTGACAACAATATTTCCCGAGGTTAAATGATGTGCATTTTGGCTCCTTTGCCAAAAAAATATCTTCTTGTGATCTTGGCTCATTTATAAATTTGCTTTCTCATTTCTTTTCAGGTCAGGCTAAAGAGATACTTAGAGATGAGGGGTGCTGATGGAGGGCCTTGGAGGAGCTTATGTGCTTTGCCAGCATTTTGGGTAGTTGGCCACTTTGATCCTTTTCTTTTTCTTTTTTGGTTGCATGATTTGTCTCTGTCTGACATGATTTTTGTGACTGAACAGTTAGCAAGGATGTAAAACTTGAAAATTTTATCCTTGTACCCATAGCATGGTTTATGGCTTTGTCGTCTTCTTGTTTGGCACCCTCTTCAACAGATCTGTATTCTTAACAATTGAATGGAGGATTTTTCCAAATGTCAGGTAGGGCTGTTATACGATGAAGACTCACTTCAAAGTGTTCTAGACATGAAAGCTGACTGGACCTCTGAAGAAAGACAGATGTTAAGGAATAAGGTAACCCAAAACACTTTTAAAACAGAACTCCCAATCTCCATTCCTGAAATTATAATATGCCTAACACAAGAGCTGCAGAAGTGATTTTTTGAGTAAGAGTCATAGTTGTACAATGCTTCCTTTTAGGATGTCATGCGGTAAACTAAATATAAACAAAAGATCGTTACCCTGTTGAAGTCCAATATTAAAAGTCCTGAGCGTGTTATATTCCTTGTTGGCATTTCTTCTTTTAACGTGAAAAGGCTTCCATGGAAGGATCCACTCTATGGTAGACTGAGATAATGGAAATTTTAATCTTGAAAGAGACTTTCATTTACTTTTTCTCAACATTCCTAATGCAAGTTCATGAAACCTGACATTGCTAGAGGCATGGTTTAGTTTCTAATATCTTCCATTTCATCGAATTTATGTGAGTCTGTGTGGTGTCAATAAGTAAAGTTCTTGCTTGCTATTTATTTTCACCCCACAACAGAGATGCAGCCTGTATGTCTTCTGTAATTATGACATTGAATCTGATATAAAATTGTTTTCTTAGGTACCAAAGACAGGTCTAAGGACACCATTTCGGGATGGACTGTTGAGACATGTTGCTGAAGAAGTTCTAAAGCTAGCTAAGGTAACTTTTTTTTTCCAATGATGGTAGTTGGCTCAGTTAATCTGCAGACTGCTTTTCTTGAGCTTTAGTAAACACTAGGTTATTGCTTGTGCTTTCTTTTTGGCGTGGACCAAATTCTTTTGGAATGTAAAAAGATAATATGGAGACAATCAAAAACATTTAGGAATTGTCATTAAACCAATTATAAGAATTTAAACTTGAAATTTTTTTACTTTGATTTCTTATTTAGCTCGAGTTTTAAATAAAATTTTGTAAGAACATGGCATTGTTGAGTTGATAAGTCCAAAGAAAAAAAATTATCAAGTTCAGCTTAGCTTGTTTGTCAAATAGTTATAGACTACATTGGGTTAAATTAATTTTATTATTTTTTAATACAATAAAAATTATAAAAACCGATTCACAATCAACCCCAACATTAAACAACCAAAAGATAAAAAAAAAAAACAAATGGCAAATAAAAAAACCTCGGGTCTGTTGTAAAAAAGCTTAGGTGCGTAGACTTGAGGTAGGCCCGCGTGTCTAGGATTGTCACAACAAAAAATAATAGCAGCCCTAGTGCTTGAACTCACCACCTATCAGGGCGACATGTTAAACCAAGTGATCTACACAACAAATATGTCGTTAAATAATTAAATAATATATTAACTTGGTTAAACTGACCCGATTCTTTTAGTTGTTTTGATAATTGCTCTTTAAACATACACTTGTTCTTCTGTAGGATGGATTAGAAAGGAGAGGATTTAAGGAAGTTGGTTTCTTGAATGCATTGTCTCATGTGGTTAGCACAGGTAAGTTAGAAGTGATTATTACTTCGTTTTTGCATGCTTCCCCAGTAATTTGGCTATGTTAACCTGCATTAGTTGGTTTTGTTAATGGTCATGGTGATTGATGATTTTATGCAGGTGTAACACCAGCAGAAAAGCTTTTGGAACTTTACCATGGAAAGTGGGGGCGGTCTATAGATCCTGTTTTTGAAGAGCTACTTTACTAAGGTGAATTAGATTATTGTAGCACTGCAGCAGTTTCCTACTACTGTGTGATTCTCTCTATTTTTTTTTGGGTGCAAACCTTGTTTATGTTCTGAACTAGTTTCTTCTACTGATACTGATAGTTTGTCTTGTACCGAATAAATTCTAAATTAAATCTTTGGTATGAGGATTCTCACTAAACTCCGATAGTTTGGAGCCAGTGAACAATAATTTCTCAGCTTCCATTGCAATAACAAGCCGATTGTGTGCTTTTCACAACCATTCAATATAATGTTGCCCTCGAGTCACGCATCATCGTTCTCATCACCCTTGATGAAAATGGTTGACCTGATTTGGTTATTAATTATTTTTTCACAAATTAACCAGGTTTTTCACTTATCACAGTTTACAAATGGATCATGAGGTTGCTTAAGTGTGTAACAGCAATATGAAAGGAAGGAGCATCAAAACTTAACTGCTCCATATTTTCAGCTCAAACACTGTTACATGGAAAATAAAATGTCAGTACTCGTTTTAAGATAGTGGCATGCAGCTTCATTTCATAAGAAGTTTATGTTTTCAGTAACACCCTACATTTCCCTACAATAGTAGGACCTTCAATGCTACGCTCTTCCACGAAATAATTAATTGACAATTGCTTAACCAGGGTTTGCCTTTTGTATCCCTAAAACCTCAGCTCTATCACAGGTCACCCCCACGTCTGATTCATGTGGGCTGCCAGCGCCCAACAGGTACCGTGTGCTTCCCAGACCCGCCAGAGATAGATACCCCACCATCTTACCATCTACTAAGGCAGCTATCCATGCAACTGTTTTGTTTAGTTTCTCCTAGTTTTCAGGCACTTCTTATTGATACATAAATTTCATCTGTGGTTGGGAAAGATTTGGGGGTGGGAGGGATATGTCAAATGTATCTGGCTGGAGTGATCGGCGTGAGATTGCTGTGGGGGGACATCCTAACATGAGAGGGTGATAATTTAGATTGGGACTGCCCATCATCCTTGCCACTCGAGTAGGTGTTGAATGACTTGAAGACGATGCCATAACAACAAATCTTTAGACAAGTATCCATGAACATCGTCAAACTTGATCTCATTCAACGTTTTTTTTTCTGTTAGTAAAGTAGAATTACTAACATAAAGTTTTGAGTCAAAATACAGTCAGCTATCATTTTCCCTTTCAATTTAGCCTGCAACAGATGGAAATGGGATCTGTCGAGTGTCTATCGTGTATTTAGGTTTAATAGATTATATTAGAAGGAAACTACAAAATCTCATTTTCCTCTTTTGGCTCAATACTAAATCACATTTTCCTCTTTTGGCTCAATACTAAATCACATTTTCCTCTTTTGGCCCTATGGAATTTTCTTGAACCTCGTACCACAAAAAGGGATTATATAGTATTCATATTATCTCATTAGGTGATGTGAAGTCATTTATCATGTTACAGGGAGGACTTAGCATAGTTCCAACATCAAGAAGCCAACTAGTCTATGTGGAGTGGTCCAGAAAGACAGAATACTTATTTAAGAAGAGAGACAGACTGGTGGCAGGGAGATCTCATGTCTTCCAGTAATTGAAGCTTCTTAGCTCTCACCCTTGGGACACCACCCTTAGGTTTCATATCGCAAATTAGGCACCTAATTTGATCTTAAATCACCAATGTGATCTTACACCATGATTTTTGTAGCATAACCACCTTATTAGTCTGAACATTACCAGAGTACCCTCCCCTGTCTATCTATCATCTCATTTCTGTCCGAGTGAAAATATCTCAAATAATGGAGGATTTATTGATATGATGCAAGACGGTAAATTTGTACCATGTGAAAATTTGCTGGCGATGTGGTTACCATTCCTGGTGCAATGAAGGTATCAGGAAAAAAGATTTTCCTGCATATTTGCATGATCAGTAAATTCCCTATAATATGACAAGAACTCGACAGTTGATATTTTTTATTGAGAAAACAGTAAGACTCTATAACCCGCCAAGGAATTAGAGACGTTGATCAAAAAGAAAGAAAAGGCGCTAAAGAGTGAGTAAAGGATCAGTATAATTCATGAAATGATCTCGTTAATACACCAATCCAGAAACGGTGGATTAGAGCAAGAAGGGGGAAGGAAGTTGATGATAACATAATAGAATTCCATCCAATCATTTTGCAGGACAGCAAGCTCAAGCCAGAGTGAGAGCCAGAAAATAGAAATGGGGCAGTTTAGGAATCTTAAATGACAGATAGAAAGAAAATCAAAATCATATTGGAGGCTGGGTTGGCTATTTTAGATTGAGTGAAGCCGATGTATAATTGCAACTTGTTTTTTTTTTTTTTTATATATATATATATATATATCCAGCTCACAACTCTTGTTGGAGCATGACATGTTCCCCTCCTAACGGAGACACATCATATTATTCGTTGAGTTTTCTCTATATTTATCACTTTCTGACACGAAAATATGAAGCTCGCCTCCTTTAAATCCTATCCCTTTTGCACCTACTAAAGCCCTACAACATTCCATTCTTCCACATTCTCTCCCCTCCAGGCCCCTACCTCTGTCCCTATATTTCTTCTCTTAACATTTTTTTAAGATGAGAGAAATCCTTCAAGTCCAAGCTGGTCAGTGCGGTAACCAGATTGGTGGCAAGTTTTGGGAGGTTGTGTGTGATGAACACGGGATTGATCCCAAAGGGAATTACGTTGGCAACTCTAATGTTCAGCTTGAGAGGGTTAGTGTTTACTACAATGAGGCTAGCGGTGGTCGCTATGTGCCTAGAGCTGTGCTGATGGACCTTGAGCCAGGAACCATGGACAGCTTGAGGACTGGTCCCTATGGGCAAATCTTTAGGCCTGACAATTTTGTTTTTGGCCAAAATGGAGCTGGAAATAACTGGGCCAAGGGACATTACACTGAAGGAGCTGAACTGATCGATTCTGTTCTTGATGTCGTTCGAAAAGAAGCTGAGAATTGTGATTGCTTACAAGGTATAACTTCCACATCCTTACATCTGTAGGTAAATCGTGTCCAGTTTAGTCCATTTATCATTTGCTTGGCACACGCTAACTTTAGTTTCTTGACTTGATGACTGATAATGTGATTAGGCTTCCAAATCTGTCATTCTCTGGGAGGCGGAACTGGATCAGGAATGGGGACTCTGCTCATATCAAAGATCAGGGAAGAATACCCTGACAGGATGATGTTGACTTTCTCAGTATTTCCCTCTCCCAAGGTTTCTGATACGGTGGTTGAGCCCTACAATGCAACCCTCTCTGTACACCAACTAGTTGAAAACGCTGATGAGTGTATGGTCCTTGACAATGAAGCTCTCTATGATATCTGCTTTCGAACACTCAAGCTCGCCAATCCAAGCTGTAAGTGAAATATTTGATCAATTTTTCATCCTTGCTAGTATTCATGCCTCTATAAATTGCAACATCTCTGATATGAATGCGCGAAATTACATCACAGTTGGTGATCTTAACCACTTGATCTCAACAACCATGAGTGGAGTAACATGTTGCCTTCGATTCCCGGGCCAATTGAATTCTGATCTTCGAAAACTAGCCGTTAACTTAATCCCCTTCCCACGTCTCCATTTCTTCATGGTTGGTTTTGCACCATTAACCTCCCATGGCTCACAACAGTACCGTGCCCTAACCATCCCGGAGCTGACACAGCAGATGTGGGATGCTAAAAACATGATGTGTGCAGCTGATCCTCGGCACGGTAGGTACTTAACAGCCTCAGCTATGTTCCGAGGCAAAATGAGCACCAAGGAAGTTGATGAACAAATGATAAATGTGCAAAACAAGAACTCGTCCTATTTTGTCGAGTGGATTCCGAATAATGTTAAATCAAGTGTTTGTGACATTCCACCAACTGGGCTAGCAATCTCATCAACATTTATGGGAAACTCTACGTCTATTCAAGAGATGTTTAAGCGTGTTTCGGAACAATTTACAGTCATGTTTAGGAGAAAGGCATTTCTGCACTGGTACACTGGGGAAGGAATGGATGAAATGGAGTTCACTGAGGCTGAAAGTAACATGAATGATTTGGTTTCTGAATATCAACAATATCAAGATGCCGCGGTCGATAATGAGGAGGAGTACGATGAAGAAGAGCCTATGGAGAACTAAGGAGAATTTGATCTGGTTATCTGCCCATGGCCATGGCTCTAGTTTATGTTACTGCATGGAGCTCAATATTTGAATGCTTTGGGCCCTCGATGACCGTGAGATTGTGAATATTTCTATTTATAATTTGTGAGTATAAAATTTGTATTATTGTTTGTTATAATGTGGATTGAATATCGTTTTGTTTCTTCTATTTTACATTATCTATATTTTTTTCTCCTAATAATATTGATATTACCGAAATTATTTCTTGAAAGTCTCAACGTCTTAATTTTGTAGAATTCAGTAATAGAGTATCACACATTCAATTCAATGAGATATTTATGGGAAGTAATTTGAGCATCCCTGTTTCTCTTTAAATTCTTGTAGCAAATAGATGGAAATCCCTAGTTTTCAAATGAGAAAGTTAGCTATCTATAAGTTTAATAATTTGCTAAATTATTTAGAGGTAAAATTTCAGATGTTTAGGCTTTATTTGACATTGTGTTTTTAAAGTTTTTTTTTTTTAAAAAAAATGAATTATTTATTTTAAATTAAATTTATTTGGTGTTTTTGGATCATTTTCATTTGTGAGTGTCAAAAATAATTTTTTTTTAAAAAAAAATATATACCATTTTGATGATTTCTAAACGAAAAACACTTAAAAAAATTATTTCAACCACACTCTCAAATAAACTCTTAATTATTCATATAAATCGTTATTACAACACACTATCTATAAGCAAATCACCTATCTTATTTTAAAAACATTTAATCAGTTTTTTCTATATGAAATTCATGAAAAATAACATGAGAAAAAGTCTTGACAGCCAAATAGTCAATTTTGGTGTCAAATTTTTTTATTTAACTATAGGAGTTCGATTTTAGGTGGTTTTTCACCTTTATTTTGCTTGGAAAAATAAATTGAATGAGATTTTAAAAGAAAATTTGTTTTTGGACCAATTTATGAGTGTTTTGAAGTTAAAAAAAAATAATAATAATAATTTAATGATTAAAAAATATAATTTAAAACCTAAAAATACCTCATCTAATTTTCTAGTCAACTTTAAATGGTCAGAATTTGTGTTTATAGATAGCGCGTTATTTATTTTACTTTTTATAAAAGTTAAAGAAGTTCGATGACAAGTCTTAAACACTGGAAAAATAAATAAGCATAAGCGTGTGCGTTCGGTCCCTGGCACGGTTCGTTCCCACTTCTTGGGTTTGCACCTTCAGTCAGGGTTCCTTGGTATTCTCTTATGGGCAGGGGTTACCAAGTCCGGTATTAGCTGGACCGGCCCACTGATCTGTCCAGCCCTAGGGATGCAACTCCTACCATGACACAGAGAAGAAGAAAAGGGCAGAGAGGCAACACTTGAATGCTGTTTACTTGGCAAACTATTACAAGCTATCACCAAGAATTGCTAGAGACTTTCGACGTATAGAACTAGTTTAACTTGCAGGGCCATTCCTATTTTATTCACAATAACATAGGATCCACATACAATCCCCTGTAATGGTGAAAACACAAGTCCAAACTGCAGAAAACATATCAACTTGTTACCTGCACGAGTGCACGACTGCAGTGGCACGATCAAACTTCTATATTTACATAATAACAAGCCACTGCTGAAAAGCAGAAAAAAATGATTAAAAAACTTCGCATACAAAAACACCTCTGCTTGTGCAGCCACAACCAATAGCACTGTACATAAATTACAAGGATTAAAACAACATTTTCTCTTCAGCCTCTAAAAGCAATTTGAAATAACAGGTGATTCCATCTACAAGCATGTAATCCGTCACAAGAATGTCTTAATTATTCCTCCAGATTTTTGTATTGGAAAAGGTCAGTAACAGAATCAAGGGTAGAAACAGAATCAAGGGCATTGTCCATGCGTGCACGAGTGACCACTATGGCAACACCCAGCAACTGACCAATATGGCATCACTCAGCAACTGACCAGACCTAACCCGGCAAATAATGTTTCGAAAGAATTCTTCAAGATGACAACCAATCAATGCATGCAGTAGATCGGTTCACAGCCAGTTTTTTGCTGTGAGGTCAAAACTCGTAAAAACCTTGGATCATCCTGATTTGAAATTTTTCACCATTGTTAGTCATCTTAAGTTAATGAGCAATCCAAGAAGAGGTGTATTTTGACCCTTGTCCTTCTGCTATCATGCATTTGTGTTCCTTTTTTTTTCAAGAGCCGATCCCTCTTTTAGAGCTGCTTGTGCCTCATTCTCCTTTCCCAGTGTTAAAAGAGCAGCTGCTTGTAAATAAGATGCGATATGCCAAATAGGGAATATTGCCTGGGCTTGCAATGCATCATTTAGGGCCTCTTGGGGCATGTCACTCAAGAGGTAGGATAGACTTCGGCGTGCATGAACAGTTGGGGAAACCATGGTTCCAATATCGATGAACTGCAAATTGATAAAATGTTACCTCAATTCTGCAAATTATATTGAACAATTTGGAACTTTTGATTGCATCGGAAATACATAAACCTACAAAAAGAATCCTACTTTTGAGATCTCAAAGTTCTGTAAAGATGATGGGCTTTTTCTCTAGTTTGATTGTATTATCATCACCTCTACCTGTTGTACTCTCCATATTTAAAATAAACCACCTTTTTTATCCACTTCAACCAATCTCAAAGGTCATTTAGCAAAAAATAAGAAACCAATTGACCTGGGAATAGAATTCAGCGGCAGCTCTAAAATCTTTGTGTCGGAAAGCAACATCTCCCTTCTTCTTTGAATTTAACGTGTCCTGCATTTGGTTGGTCCACATCTGGAACGAGAGCTGCAAGACAGTAAAAAAGAGAAGGTAAGTGGGTCATAGGAAACAATGTTACAGCCGAACCAGCCAGGCATATGGAAGAAATTAATGACACATGTGAAGTAAAGGAGATGCAAACACACGATGAATGCATCCATGAGAACTAAGAATGAAATGATTATTCACAAGCATCCATGCAAAATCAACAGGAAAAAAATGGCAAAGGTATACAAACATGAGCATAAAAATACATGAAACATTAACTAAATAAATGCTTATGGTGAAATTTCGAGCATCAAGCAATTTAAAAAAGACCAATCAAGAAATATCAAGTGACATTCTTTTAATATTGTCATTGCTAAAATCAGAAGTAAGTTATTCAAATGTTCAAGGTCAAAATGATTCTAACATAAGCAAAACCTTGAAGCTAGAATGATTTATCAATTTCTTAATTTTCAATTCCATGGATCCAGTATAGCAAAAATGAAAATGAAAATATCCTTTAAGAAAGCTTAAAAAAACATCATAATTTAACATAACGAAAACAAATTTTGAATCTCTAATTAAAGTGACAAAAAGGCCCGGATGGTTGCATTAATAGCATTCCATTACTGTTACCATTTATTAAATCAGAAACAAACCTCAGTAACTGCACCCTCATCATCTTTATAGCCAAGCTTTTCTAAAATCTCATGTATGGCAGTCAAATCCAATCTTAAACAAGCCTCGCCAAGAGGTGACAGTGGTAATGCTGCAGCAGCATCTTGTATCCCCATCAATTCGCAAGAAGGAACCTGCAAAACAGACTACTAAATAAGTCCATTGAAGGATAGAGTGATTCAAAACATTCAATTCACAGCAGAAAGACAGGAGAATGGGGTATTGTAGTTTGTAAAAATAGAAATAGGTCAGCACCAAAACTCAAAAGTAATGAACCAAAAAAGAGTTGTTCCAAAAGTTGTTTTAATAGACACCACCAACCGAGAAGTACTGCTTGTTGCAGGCCATGACAAAAAACATTGTTTCATCCACAGAACACATTTCCAGATATCAGGTCACGCAACTGAATAATCATTCTTATGTTAATGACTAAGAATGTCATTTATTTATTTATTTAATGGCTTTGAGAGTAGAATGAAGTTGCTGCAAGTGGAAAGACTCATTTGGGAAAGTCAAAGCATTATACAAATAAGATGCCAGATACTTAAGAATAACTAGATAATGACCAACCTCAGTATCCTTCTGCAGAGGGATCAAAGTATCAACTAAAGACTTAGGATTTGGTCGCTCCCGAGGCTCATATTGTAAACAGCGTGAAGCTAACCGCACTAACTCAGTTCCATCATCATTTGCAAATTGGCCTTCCAAGCAAGAATCTGTCAGCATTTGAATATTTCTGTCCCTTATTAAGTCCAGTGCCTGAAATAAATTGTGCAGTAAACTATTAGCTGCCAATTATGTGATACTCTAGATGTTCAGAAGGATAACAAGCAGCACAGTTATAATAAATCTCCTTTTATTGTTCAAACATGCTTGGTTAAACTCCCATCAGGAACAGCAGCCAACACAATTAATTTCAGGAATGCATGAACATCTAGAACAATAAAAATGAACAGAATCACTATGTCTAGTCACATTGCAGCCACAGCCTTTATCCCAGGCAATGTCCCAGATTATATTGTGATTTCAGTGGGAAGATAGAGCCTTTGAGGTGCGCAGAATAATAATTGAAGAAATTTGCAATAAAATCAACTAACAGAGGCATGATGTTTCTGCATCAAAATGATCCTATTGAGGAGGAAACTTACATGGCTGGGAGGAATATGTTTCCCACTGAGAAGGTCCAGCAAAAGGGTGCCAAAGCTATAAATTGCACTTTCAGGTGTTACCCTTCCTATAGAATGAAGGAAAAATTGAAGTAATATAGGAGATCAACTAATCAACAAACCACAATTATGATAGCTGATTAGGAAAATAATGGGTGAGCATAAATTGTGTTAAGAGCTTGAATGATCATTGTGATACACCATCCAACGATTCAATTGAAACAACAATCCCATATGCCATATATACAGAGATCTGGGTGAAGCTTGCAGGTGGAGGAATATTTAGCTAGTTTGAAAGAATTCAGTACCCGTCCTCAGATACTCAGGAGGTGTAAATGCCAAGTTTGTACTGTAACTTTTTCCATCTTTCTTGTTCTTCATCAGACCAAAGCATGAAAGTCTAGGGTTGCCCTCCTGACAAATAGAATGATGAGATGAAAAATGGACTCTGTTAAATCCTAACTATGGATACTGGACACATTAAAAGATAATGAGATACTTACATCATCAAAGACAATTCTATAAGCATTCAGATCATGATACAGAGCACGTCCCTTGCTGGTACAATATTCTAGAGCCTGCGCAAGATGTAGTGCCACTCTAAGTCGCATTGCCCACTTCATTGGCTGTGTTTCCCCTGAAGAAATCAGTACGTCAACGTTGAGTAGTGAGAAAATTTTAAGACGAATAAAAGAACAAGACTGCTCCTTGGTATCATGGTTTGGTGTACTAACTCCAAACACAAAGCAAGAGCTCAAGCTACTGCAATGACAAGCAAACCAAGAGCAGATCTTATGTATTGCAAGAACCTATAACAGTACAAATGTTGTTTGTGGCAGAGAGTATAAAAGAGAAACGTGCTGTTTTTCCTCCATAATGTACTGCAGGAGCGCACACTTCCAATAATAAGAATGATCATTGCTCAGTTGGACACACAAGCTTGGAAATTAAAAGAAATAAACTCAGAATATCCACTAGATACTAAAGCAAAGGAAAGGGCAACAGAAACAAACTTACAATGGAATAGGTGTTTGGCCAAGGTATCATTGGGCATAAATTCAGCTACGAGTAACCTCTCATCCCCTTCACAACAACAGCCAAGCAAATTTGCCAGCCTGTGGTTCCTCAGCTGACCAACAGTTCTTGCCTCTTCCTAAAGTCATGGAACAAGAACATTATCATGCTAGTGGCAGCTGTGTACAGTAAATGGAAAAGGCAAGACAAAAATGTACATGGTATTTGGTAAATAGAAAACGCTTTGCTTCACTTACCAAAAACTGCCTGGCATCAAGCCAAGCAGATCTATCAAACCGTTTCACAGCAATCCTTCTCTGATTCTCAAGCTTCCCCTTATAAACCACATTTGGAGCCTTTTCCCCATGTTCAGAAACTATATTTTCTACAGCAAACCCAGATGTCGCCATCCTGAGGGTTTCAAAGTTGTATTCACGGAATGCAGGCAACTCATCGAGTTCACTCCGCTCTTCATTAACTACAAAGACCATACAAACCAAAGATCAAAATGATACCACATATATAAACGAACAAAACCCTCCCATTTCACTTACCCTCATTGTGGTCCTCAGGAACCGATCCATTATAGTCAGAACTCCAACAACACTTGGTGAGCTTCGAACACTCGCAACCCATCCCAATAACACAATTTGAAAGCAAACACTAACCAATTCGAATCTTCAAAGCCCAATTTTTTTCAAGCTCAGCTACTCCATTAGCTTCAGTAGGCCAATCGTTCCTTGAAATTTTATTATGTCTCGATGACAATCATATAAAAAAATAACTTCAATTCTCACTGCAATCAAAACAGAAAAAATTAGAGCTTTTCCCTCGAATGCTTTTTTTAGAACAACTCAATTAACCTATGGCAATAACAGTACAGTTCAAACATTTCATTCTGCCACGACCCTTAGCTACAAAAGAACAAAATAAGAATCTTATATTGTCACATCATCAGTTCTCTAAATTTGATAAAAAATAAAAGGAGCAAGTCCGAATACTTTTCAAAACAACGCCATTTTCATGTATTAAGAATTCTTTATTCTTTATTTCCTTGTGTATCTAAACTCCCATTAAAGATATGCAAAAAAAAGAGATTCCCAGAAGCTAATTTCCTTTACCTTGGCTATCTCAACAACCAACCAAAAAAAAGCATCGAAAGAAAAGTAAAGAAATACCCTATCAACAACGATACAACTGAGTCAACTCAATCCACCAGCAGCAGCTATGTCAACAGAACTTTATCTCCCTCACCATCTCTCCCTGCATCAGCTTCAAGTGATTCACTTTATAATAAAACAAATCAAAACCAAAAAACTTGACCCAAAAAAACACAAACAAAGAGCACAAAAGAGTCTTGAAGGTGAATAGAAAGAGCTAAACAGAAAAGACTTGAGCTTTAATCAATTACTTGAGGTCTAGAAGAGAGAAAATTATTACAAGTTTCGTGTTTGTTATTTTAGTTTGTGTTTGGTAAAGAATATAAATAGAACATGGGTAATTGGAAAGTTGGGTTCCTTGTGTTTTTTGAGTTTTTGAATCTGTGAAAGATCTTTCAGGTCCTTTATTTCTTTATAGGTGAGAGAATAAGAATTTTCAAGGTTTTGAGATTTGGATTACTGTATCAAATTTATATAAAGTGTGAGTGTATTATATTATTATAGATATATCAATAAAAAACGTTTCCCATAATTACTGCGGCTATTTTTACTGTTTACACAGACATAAATTATCATAGATTCAAGCAGTAAAATTCATCATTTTGCTACAGGGCTGAAATTTTTAATAAGCAAGGAAGAGGACATTTTTGAATTTTTATTGATAATATTTTTGGATTTGTTATATTGTAAAACTATATAAATAGCCTCAAAAATAATAAAATATTAGCCTTGTGACCAAGGGTTATTTTGTTTTTTTTCAAATTATTTGTACAGATAAACCATTGAAATAACTTTCGTAAAAGACAAAACAATACACAGTATTCGAGGTAGAGACGTAATTTCCCAATAAGTTTTTTCATGAATATTAGTAGGGGCAAGGGTATGTAGGTAATTAACAAATATTTTATTATTTTTTCTGAAATATTGTCGGCACATCGTTTGAACACGCCCTTAGGATGGCACGTGCGGTGGTTTTTGGAGGTCAAAAATTCACTTTCGTCGTGTTATATGAGACACCGCCATATCTACCGGAGCAACGCGTTCTAGTCATTGGTGTTCAGGTAAACGCTAGTGAACGGTTTTCTATCATTTATTCGTTTTCTCTCTCATGTTGCCGCAAATTATGTCGAAGTCCCTAATGTATATAGGATGTTTATTTTAGTCCTTAAAGTTTTGATTTTAGCTTTATTCTTGATTTTTTTAATTGAAAATTTGATTGTTTTTAATTGTGTCATTCAATTAAAACTGATTATATATGGAAGTGTTTATTTCAATCCTTATTCTTTTGATTTTTGATTTTTTTTGTTTCCTTGTTTTTTTCTGGTACAGAGGTATTCATTTGTTTTAATTTTATCCTCCAATTGAAATTGGTCATATATGCTATTTTTCATTCTAGTCCTCATTCTTTTAATTTTTTTGATAAAATTACACAACAATTACCTTTAGAAATGTCATTATTTATTTTAGCCTCAATGTTTTTATTTGTTTCAATTCTATCATTTAATTAGAATTAATTATATATTTTATTTTTTTATTTTGGTCCTGATTCTTTTAATTTTTAATTTTTTATTAATTTCTTTGGGTTTTTTTTTCATTCATTCCTAGACAATGTTTATTTTTTATTCAAATTTATGCATCTATGCTTTTAGTTTTTCTTTTTAATTTATCTTTTTTTTTATTGAAGTTTTATTTTTAATCGGTTCAATCCTGAAATTTTAATTTATATTAGTGGTTATTTAAAATTAATATTGCTCCATTTTTCTCTTTGTTTTTTTTTTTTTTTTGTGCTTTATGTTATTTGTATATATTTGTTTTTGTATAAGATGATTTTTATTATTCTTGCAATAATAATGATAATTTTAGTGATTTTTTTCTTGTTTTTCATAAAAATATTCTGTTTTTTTAATAATTTTTTAGGGAAATTTAATGATTTTAATTGTTTTGACAATAATATTGATAATAATTTTAATTGTTATAGTAATGATAATGATAGTAGCATAAGAATGAATTTTCAATTTATATTTTAGTTTTTTATGAATAGAAAATTAACTATTTCTTTTTGTTATTTGATTATTGCATGCATTTCATAATTTATATTTTATTTTTGTTTGATTTAAATTGAATTATAAAATGAATTGATCTTACTAAAGTGAATTAAATAATTCAAATATCCGAATCTCCTTATTTTTTTTTAATGATGATGATAAATTCATGCTGATTATTTTGTTAAAAACTATTAAATAAATAAATTTATATTGATTTAAAATTTATATATTTTATAAAAAACTTGTATTTTGACAGGAATTCTGCATAAATTTATTATTTTGACTAAATTTATATTATAATAAAAGATATGTACAATTAATTTTTTTTATATTTTAAAAAATATAATGTCGTCGTCCATTATAAGAAGCCGGGCATTGGCTAATATCAATGAACAGAGGGGGGTAGGGGGAGAGAGAGATCTATGAGATGTGTGTAAGTTTTTCTTGAGAGAGAGAGAGGGAGAGATTTTCTAGTCTTTGCTGTTTGCTTGCTTGCAGTGCTGTGACTGCTGTCAGGTGTGTGGGTGTTTTTGGATGTATTATTTGCTTTGTTTTCTATCATTATTTGACCTTAATTCCCACCGACATGACACTCGATTTTCTCCTGTACTGCTATTAGTTTTAGTTATATGGAAAGATTTTGAAAATAATTCAGCTGTAAGAAATTCATAGAAATGAGTTGTTTTTTAGCATTAAATGATCCTCGCATGAAAACAACATTATTTTACCCTCAACTCTTCAAGTTGCTTTAGGAGTCAACCAAGTTGTCGGACCTGTTTTTTATTATATTTTAGAAGTTATTTAAAAAATATATATTTTTATTTCTTATTTTAAATTAAATTTTTGATGTTTTTATATCATTTTTATATGCTATTGTCAAAATTATTTTTTTTAAAATAAATATTATTTGAATATATTTCTAAATAAAAATTAATTTCAACAACGTTAATTTTTTTTCATCTTATTTAAATATGTAAATTCATTTTCCAGTCAACAATTTTTAATTATTATTATTAACGTGGATTTTTATGAGTCGAATCTCAACTTAGAGGCAATTTGACGATTGCCTCGATTGCCTCTCTTGACCGGGGATGTTTTTCTTCGGCAAGTCAATGGATTTTTTTTTGGAGAGGGTCAATTTATAGTTTGGAATTTTCTAAATTTCTTTTTTTTTTGTCAAAATATTATTTTTTTCACTAAAAAAATTCACATTTACAAGTGCGGTTAGGTCCAAGAAACTTGAATTCATCATCCAGTTAAAAAGCTCTCATGTCTTAGTCTGGTTTGAATAGAATTTTGATTTGTTTTTATTAGGAAGGTTTTGGTTTATGATGGGTAAGAATTTAGTATTTGTTTGAGAAGTATGATTGAAATTGTTTTTGAAATTATTTTTGTTCATAAATATATTAAAATAATATTTTATTTTATTTTTTAAAAATTATATTTGACATTAACATATGAAAATAATCTAAAATCATATCTTATTTTTAATTTAAAATATATTTTTTTCAAATTTAAATGCATTTTCTTACCTGTGGTTTTTGCACCAAATCAGTGTTTACATTTCTTACGTATTTAAAAATACATGAAAATGATAAACATCATTATTAATTTATTTTAAGATAAAAAAAGGATTAAATTGATATGTTAAAATAAGTAATCAAATAAAAACAATGATGACGACGATTTTAGCAATAGAAGGGTTCAGAAGTGATTTAAAAAGGGTTTTGGGGAAAAAGAAAAACAAGAAAAAAATGGTGGGGATCAATGTGTGATTATAGAAAATTTAGGTAATAAAGAGAAATTGTGTGATTATAAATGGGAGAACAGTGCTGTGGCGAGGAATGGCCGGCAACCAAATGAGATTTTAAGAAAGAGGCCGAGTGCTTGTTTTAATTAATATTAAATTGTACTTTATTGAGAAATGTGGGGATGTTACGATTTAAAAAGAGGTTTCCCACAGGGCGGTGAATCCAGCGTTCAGATATCAGGGAGGTAGGTGCAGGACAACTTGAAACCTTTATTTAATAATTTATTTAGTCCAGGTAACTATAAATTCGTGCGTTCCTGTCTTCGTCCGCTTGTGCTTTTTTTTCTTGGCCGTGGATACGCATAAGGTAACGACTGAAGTAGTCAATGTTGGTCCTACACTTGCATTTTTAGTCACTGTTTGAGAGGGTGAAAAATATTGTTTTTCACAGTTTTTTTCCCTAAAAAATATATCAAAATAATTTAAAAATATAAAAAAATTTATAATAAAAACTAAAAATTTTATTTTTTTCCAAACACATCAATCACAATTAATCGAAGGTAATAATAGTGAATCATGGTGTATCCCTCTGTTCTTGTTTTAATCTGTTCTCTCACACTACATGTTTGTAAAAATGTCGCAATGGAACTCAGGGAAAACACAATCAAATATCTGAATTTTAGCTATTTTTTCTTGCTTTGATTTCAGTTTGATTATGTAAAAGATTTGGGGGGAGGGGGGGGGGGGATTGTGTTTTTAATTTGTTGTTTTGTGTTAATGTAATGGTAGATGAAATATGTGAGACCATTGAGCTTGTTCCACGACTTGTTGAAGACGAGTGCAATCAATCAAGGGAGGTTGCTTGGATTGGATGTTGGTGACAAGTATGTTGGTTTAGCTGTCTCTGACCCCCTTAATAAAATCGCTTCCCCTTTAAGGTATTTATTAAGAATTACTGTTGTATTTCATTTTCCTTATCATGTCATTTTCTTTCTTCTTTTCGGTCATTCTGTTTTTCAAGTTCGTGTTTTTGGGTTCTTGTTAATTGAGGGTGCTCGTGCTGTTGTGTTTTACTTTCGTTGTTTGTTTACGCTGCAGTGTTTTGTTAAGGAAGAAAAGTAATATTGAATTGATGGCTACTGATTTCCAAAGTTTGGTGAGTGTTTCTTTTCTTTTATGTTGTCCAAAGCTTGTTCCTTTGTATTTCCCTTGTTTACTGTTTTGAGAGTGTGTCCTGTTGCATTATGGTTTTGTAGTTATATACCCATTTGCGAACTATGCTATCGCTGTCATAACAGTAAAGCATTCTCAATCGCTCGTAGCTTAAGACTCAGAAGTCAGAACGCTGTAAAAACAAATTAGGTTTTCTGAGGCATGTTGATCCTGGGTACGATTTATTGCTGTTATTCCTTTTCTGCTCATGTTTATGTGCAGATTTCTGAACTTTCCTTGGGGGGTTTCATTGTTGGCTACCCTTTTGACAGGCAACGAAGTGCTCCTGATGTATGTTTTAATCCTATTGGTTATCAATTTGATCTTTTCTCTTTTACTTATTGCTGATGTTTTGTTTTTCCTCTTTTACTAGGCTGTGCGGGTGAAGCTTTTTGTGGATGACCTATGCAGAACAGGGAAACTTGAAGGTTTAAAATTCACATACTGGGATGAGTGTTTTACATCAAAGGTGCTTGCTTATTGTTTATTGTAAAATGCTCACTTCATTGTTGAATTTTTTCATATGGCTATAGGTTAGAGGAGCAGATGCTAGGTCGCTCACAGTTTGTGTTGCTTACAGAATGTGGAATTGCTAGTAAAGCCTTTGGATTTGCATCCAGTTCATGCTAAATCTATAATGGACAAGTTTGCTGCGGTTGGAATTCTTCAGGTTTCTTATTGTAAATCATCCCTTTCAATTTTCAACCAGTTTTGAACTCGGTATAGAAGATTGCTCTTTCAGCACTGTGAGTTGTGTCTTTTAACTTGTTTATTTGTGGCAGGGGTACCTGGATTATGTGAACAAGAAGATGAAGTTAGAGTCTGCAGAATAGGGCACTTCAAGTCATTGTAAGTGAATTCTTTTATCCAAGGCAAAAGAGCTAGATTTTATGATATTACTCCTTCTCAATTCCAGAGTTCCATAAACTCTGCAGCGCCTCGTTCTCAAGCCATTGCTTGCTCTGGTTGGCTGCCAAGCCTAGGAATCATCTAGTATGAGAGTAGGTTCTTGGTAATGATTGACACAGACTTGAAAGGAGGAATCTTGTTACGCCAAACAGTTTCTTGACTTTAGCATGTAATGTTTTCTTCGTGATTTTTGATTGAGAATGATGGTTATCCTTTTCTTTGGTAATCTACATTCTGTTGTAAAGAGGAAAGATGGTACCAGCTCATTATTTGAAGAGTTAAAACTTGCATACTGCCTCTCAAGTGTGCTGATATCGTCATTTTTCCTGGTATCTTTATTTCTTGCAGATGATTAATTAGGTGGGATAGAAGGCGGTGAACTTGTGCTTACCTGTTTCTGTGGAGGAGTGAAGACCGAAAGGATGGTTCCTCGTTTTTCGTTTTACCCCCTTCTGTGCTCTTAATGTACGGAACTTTGGATGATACCTTGCTTACCTAGCCATACTCAACTAAGGCCACTACGTTCTCCCTCATCTGGTTTCCTGGTTCTTTTCATATCTTGGACTCGATTTTTATTCAAAATTGAAGTCAATAGATTTTATATTTGGTTTCTGTTTGATGTGCATGTGGCATATAGAAGCTAATAGCCCTTTGCTTTTCTTCCATTGCTGTTTTTCTTTTAAAAAGTAAATGGGTTTTTAACCGCAGGAAAATAACCAGTGTGAAAAATAGAGTATACACAGAGCAGGCTAAAATATAGAGGAGAGCAGGTGAATGCTCTAGTTTCAGAAATGGCCCAAAGGACTTTCTTTTTAGGCAGACAATATTTTTTACCATTTACAAGACAGGGCAGTTGCTCGGTGGAGCCAAATATAGCACTAGTAAAGGATTATGCTCTCTAGGACAAGACAGGGTAGTTTCTTGTTTAACAGGAACATAGTTCGGAATCAATTGTTTTCACAGGAGCCTTTTTGAGCTTTATCTATAACAAGAACGCAAGCTTGCAGATTTGGTTTCTCGTCATAAATGGAAGACATGCACACCAGTGCTAATGCCGGCTCAACAGCAAAAAGGCTTAGTCCATATCATGCTTCTTGTCTATCCAATATGCTTCAAAAAAGATGGAGAAAAGCATATTCACCAAGTTTATAACTCTGTCTTGCTAACAGCAGCTGCGACTAACGAAGGAATAGGACTGCAAGTGCTCTTTTCTCTCAAACTGACAGTTTTTGATCCAAGATATCGATAGCTAGATGATTTAATTAGTCTTCATAATCCGGTCCTTGTAAACCACTCACTTTATGTGTGATTGTATTGCGTTAACCGCCGCAGACACTAACTAGAACCCCGATCCCAAACTAGCTGGATAGGCTATATGGATCCTGTTGCACCATTCCAAACGATCATATGCAAATGTATTTCTTGAAGCTCTATGAATATCGATACTTGTGCATCTGATCCAGCTGGAAGCCACCTGTACCCATTTTGCATATTGGAATTTATACAAACCACACGCAACATATTGCATTAGCAATGAAGCAAAAAGAAGCTATTTTTTGGGCTTTTCCACCTGAGTCATGTACCAATATGTTTGTTTTGGCTTGTGTCATACAGTGTAATCGTGACAGGAAAAAACAATTTTCTTTTTTGCTATTTATGAGAGCATAAAAGTACAATTAATTCTTTGAATTTTTATTTTTGATCTCTATTTTTTTAAGATTTACATTTCAATTCTAAATTCTATTTTCTTACATTTCATTCCATTGAATTTACATCAAATGGAGTCTTAGTCTTATTAATTGCTCAAGGTGAGGAAAAGGGTTTAGAAAATGGACTATCCAATGTTTTTTTTTTTTATCAATGTTTTTTTATGTTACAAATCCAACCAATAATGGTAAGCCTGATAATCTATTCTATTCAAGTTTTCTCTTATGATAGAAATAGAATATTCCTAATATCTTTAAAACACTGCACATACATGATATGATTTTCAGTGTCTATATGTTTGTAAGTGCTCTCATTGTTTACATTTTAGTGGTTAAGAGAGAAGAATAAGAAATTGAAGAGAATTGAGTGATGGTTTATTTTAGAATTTTAGATGAGAGAGTCTAATTTTGTATGATAATTTGTAATATATTACTTTTTTCGTAGTGATTTTTTTATTGTCTTGCTTGTGGAGTTGGCTTAAGTTGATAAACAACATAAATTCCATTTGCTCTTGTATGATTGAGGATTCTTTTCTTTTGTATTTTCATCATTCTGAATTATTTGAGTTTAAAATGTTCCTAAACAAATTATAAATGTTTGTTGGATATTTTTTGGTACTTTTCTCAAAGTGTTAGATCTAGTTCTTCTCAAGATGAACTATGAAGTTAAAGTGCTTCAAAACAAGTGGTAAATATTTGTTAGAGATAATAATTTGTTAGCAACTTACCATATTTACAACAAATATGAGGATTTATATTTGTTACATGTATGCAACATTGTGACAATTATCCTTTTGGGTCAAGATCTGTCTAATGATTGGAAAGAACAAGAAATTATTATTTCTTATCGATAAAAAAAGATGGACTCGACCTGGCATTTTTATCACTATAAACTCTAACTAGTCTCAAAATTTGGTTAAAATGACTTATGTGTATAGGAATCATGTATCATTCTTAATAAATTTTATCCAATATAAGTTGTATTGCTTGTTTGATTGATATAAATTATGGTATTGCTGTGTTTTTGAGTCATTGATTTGTCTAGAGTTTAAAAAAAGTTCTTCCTAGTAAGATAGTCCTTGTCATATTAGGTTCAAAGCATAGTCATTCTACAGACTATATAAAAAATAAACAAAAAAAAAATATTCAATATTGGGATTTTCTCTTATGCATAAGTTTATACCAATGTTGTCAATTCTGTTTCGGTTGATACTTTATTTTTTCAATTGGAATAAAATATTTCAATTTTAGAGCATTTTAAAGTGTAATTTTTGGAGTTGTACTGTTTGTGTGTGTGTATATATAATTAAGTATATTAATTCAATTTTTTTAGTTCAAATTCAAAAATAAAATTATTTAGAACTGTGCAATTTAATATAAAAAACTGTAGGGTTTTGAAACTTTAAATAGAAAAAGAATTTTAGGGTTTTGAAACTTTGAATAGAAAATGCATTAATGCCCTTGATGGCTTAAGATTAGGTATAAATAAATTAAGGGTATAGTAGTAACTTGTAAAATATAAATAGAAAAAGAAATTAAGAGAAGAAATATGAAAATTTAGAGAGAAGAGAGACGGAAGAGAGAAGAAAAGAGAAGAAGAGAAAAGAGAAGGAAGGAGAAGAAATAAATATTAAGGTAATGTGTATGTGTTATTATGTAAAAATATTATTTAATGGTTAAGCTAATTGCTTGCATTGGTGATTAGGGTTTGTAGATTTTATTTGAATTTCATGGATGAATGGATTAAGATGTTTAGGGTTTAATGGTTAGGGTAATGGTTAATAGGTTTGATTGTAGATGATTTTGAGGTTTTTGATGTGTTTGGGTTAAGAAAATATTGAGAAAATGGTGAAAAACTCTTGCTGGAATTCCGGGCTGGAAGTTGAAGATGAAAAAAATTCATTTTGGTCTTTTTAGTTAAAATTACAGTTTAGTCCCTGAATTTTGGAAAATTACAATTTAGTCCTTGAACTTTGGAAAATTGCAGTTTGGTCCCTATAGTGAAATCTGAGATTCTGTACAAAATTGAGGGTGAATTATGAACAAGATTTTATGATAGCTATGAATTTATGAAGTGTTCAATTTAGTCATTTAATTTGATAAAATTATAATTTGACCCTAAAAATATAAGAAAATTACAGAATGGTCCTTAGATAAAATATAAGCATTTCATATTGGTTTGATGGATAATTGAGGCTTATTGGATGAATTATTATCAATTTTATGGATTTTGTATCTTGAATTAGATTTCGAGAGAAACTGTTGTTTTTAGGTTTTGTGAGAAATAGATAGTTTGATTCAAAACGTAAGGGATTATGAATTAAACTCTTAGATATATTTATTAAAGATATTTTAATTTTTTGAGTCATTTTTGAGTATTTCTTTTATATATTCAGATAATCCTGATATTCTACCCGCGATACGTCAGTAGGATTCCGTCAGTATTCTGCTTTTTAAATTTCGATCGCTTTTGAGTCAGGTGAGTGGATAATATTTAATATGCATGAGAAATATTATATATATTTGATTTGCTAGTATCTGGATTATGCTTCTTGATAATATATACATGATTACTATTCTTGATACGATAAAGCATAACCGATTATTGAATGTATGTTCTTGATATAAGTCAATATCTGCTTGTGAATTGACAGCTCCTCGTTTGATTGATGCCATGAGTTGAGCTTTGAGATATAAATATGTCTGTTTGATTATGATATATATATATACCTACGGTATGCCAGTCAGAATACCCACGCTAACAGGGGAATGTTAGTCTTTGTGCACATTGTATCTGAAACCCTAGTTGGTCGGAGGAGTAACCACCCTATGCGGACTGATCATCCCACAATACGTAGCCTCATGCTCATTGCATTATGATTTTCTGACAAGCTTTACCTATACATTCTTGTTATGACCTATTTAAGAAACTTCTTATAAGAACTCCGAACCCATTCGATAATATATTTCTCATTGTTATATTATCTCGCATGCGTATATTAGATGTTATCTACTCACTGAGTTGCTGAACTCACCCCCTCGTTATTTATTATTTTCAGGCTCGTGGCTCATTAGCATATTATTATCGCTGAAATTTCAGAACTTACTATTTTAGTTGTAATCGGCACTTTTATTTTTATGTCTAGTTAGCACTCCACTATTATAACAAGATTATTCAACTTTTGTATTAAGATATTTTGACTATTTTATAAAGTCTATTGTTATTTCCACTGCGTTAGACTCTGAATATGAATGATAAGCTTGTAAGTTTAGGTTCGCATAGGTGTGGAACCTTGAAGGGGGACCATGCCTATGTGCAGGTCATGGATCTGGGAATTGGGTCGTGACAAAAAACAATAAAGTGATTTTTTTGAATAAAATTATGAACTTGTATAATATTACAAGAATATCATCATCAATCTCGCAAGGTCATTACATTCTCTTATTGCTATGAAATTTTATCATAATATATATAAATATGTCAAGAGACTCCTTATAAATTTTCATTTCAACGGATTAAAAGATATGATTGATATTGTAAAATTATTTATTATTTAAAAAAAATACTATTTGGTGAAACATAATTGACATAATGAAATTGGAACATTTCAATCGATTTTGAGGTGAAATTTCCGAAACAAGATAAAATTTTAAGTAAAGTAAAAGCTATACCGTTTTATCTTATTTTTTCAATTGGCACAATTAAAATTAGAAACAAAACACATGAGAAATTGTAACTGAAAGATTAAATTGAAAAAATCTATAAAATGAATAAAAATAATTTTTTTCTTAAAGAATGAAACTGAAAAAAGAAAAAGTGCATACATCCCTGAATTATCTTTTAATGACCAATAAAATCAATGAAAAAGACAAAAAAAATCCAGCTTTGAGGCTTAATTTTTTAATCCAGCTTAGATTATTTTAATGTGCAGTGATTAAAAATAATATTAAATAAATAAATATTATTTTAAAATAAAAATACTTTAAAAAATAACGATTAATATTTTTTAATCAACCACCACGGGAACCTAAATCACCACGGGTCCGTACTCAAGGATGAGGCCAATTTAAACTTGAAAACAACAAGCCCAGGCAAGATGTTGAAAGCTACGACGAGCGAAGACAATTTAGCAAGGACACGTCATTTTCCTAGTACCTGGAAAACCTTCCCCTGCTAATATCAACTTCCCTCCTTTTCTTCACTTAATTTTCTAATATTATTTCCATGCCTTTAAGAAACTTTGTTTTGTTTGGTTCTCCTAACAAAGGTCTCCTCAAAAGATCCCTTCTCAGTTTTACGCCGAAGTAGTAGATGGTGTGAACTGTGACCAGAGCCAGCAAAAGTCTCATCTCTCCTCGCACCAAAAGTTGTACGAGGAGAGAGACAAGAGAGAGAGAGGGATCACTGTGTAAGGTTTGGTACTTTGGTAGGCCACCGCACAACGCACTTTTGTCAAAATACTCTCTTTACACACACTGACCTGACTATAAAGAAACAAAAGGCACAGGGCAGGTCTTTAATTCAAAAACTATTTTCAATTTAATTTTCTGCTCATTCTCCCCCCCTCTCTTCTCTGTACTAGCACCTGCATTTCCTCTTGCTTATTTGCAAATCTAGGCTTTTCCTTTTCTTTTTCGTTTACTATTTGAGTTGTTTAGCTATTTTGCCTGTGAAACCTTCAAAGTTGCTTCTAATTCTGCTCTTATCATTTGTTCACAAAACAAGTTGTATTTTGGGTCTGAGACGGAAATTTCTTGCTTGTCGAGCACCGTCTTCTTGCTAGGTTTAGTGGGTTTGGTCAATTTTTGCTAGATTTTCTTTATTCCCTCCATTGGTTTTCTAGATTTTCTTGCAAGTCATCTTAGAAACCTTTGAGAATGCTTTTGTATCTACTTGTTTGAGGTTTTAGGACGAAAAGGATTTTCCTTTCCTTTCATCTTTTCACCTCTTAACTTGAAAATTTGAGATTTTGTTGCTGTCTAACATTTGCACTCTTTATAAGAAAACCCCTTGTAAAACCATTCTCTTGAAACCCTCTCTTGTTCCTGTAGTTTAGTTACTAATTTTCACAAAGTTGGGTTAAATTCAAAAGGGTGTAAAACACACACCTTCTTTAGCTACTAAACTAAGAAGGAAAGAATAATAAGTTATATTTCCCCCCTCTGAACTTGTACTGCTGTGATCTTGCTCAATTTTACTCAGTAAATGCATGGATGGAAGAGAAGCCATGTCATTTTCTAGTGGTTCATCTCCATACCATATTCATAGAGGAAGTGGGTTTCTTGGCCCCGGGTATGGATCACAACATGGGGTATCGCATCCCCCACCTGCTTTCAGATCCTTGTCAAATCCTCACCTTGCAGCTCAATCAAATGCCCGGTCTGGCTCAACTGTGCCAGCATTTTCAATAGAGCCACCAAATGTCAATTTCGGTCAAGACATTAACATGGCTGCAACCTCTGAGGTGCAAGTTGATGAACCAGTGAAGAAGAAGCGAGGGAGGCCCCGTAAATACGGCTTGGATGGGAAGGTTTCTCTTGGATTTTCTCCCTTGCAAAATAATCCCAAGCCATCTTCAGGGGAGGATTCTTCCACCCCAAAAAGAAATAGAGGGCGGCCGCCTGGGAGTGGAAGGAAGCAGCAATTGGCGACTCTTGGCAAGTATTTGAATTAGATTATTTTGTAGTTATATGCTGTTATAAGTTATTAATAAGTTATAGTATTGGCATTTAATGTGGTTTAATAATCAGTTAGAATGCAGGGAATTCACACTTGCTTAATATTAGGAAGTAATGAATTGTGGTCAATAGTGATCTCGTCATTCTATTTTCATCGAAGTTTTTGATTTGCAATGCTCTGCTTTTGCTATCATAATTTTTCTTAGATAAACATGCTAAGCTTTTATCCATTTAATTGCCTTGCTTTATTCTTTCAAAGCTGTTGCCATCTGTCAATTAAATCTTTTGAATGCTTATTGTCCTAAAGCACTTTTAATTTGTCTTTGATGTCAAATTTGATTTTGATATTTGTGTTGTCTTTAAGGTTTGTTGATTTCTTCTAATTTTCTAAAATGTTTATAATTGATATTGCAAGGTGAATGGATGAACAGTTCAGCTGGAGTAGCTTTTTCTCCGCACGTGATCAGCATTGGAGTTGGAGAGGTATGCTATAGCCTTTGTTATGTCAAGTTTTCATGGACATTTGATATGTGATCAAGTTGTGAGTTCTGCTAATTTAGATCAAGATTCAGTTAGCTTGAAAGGTTTTCCTCCATGAAACATTACTGGCCACATTTATGATCTCTTAAATATGAAGATTTAGCTTGTCTTAATTTCAATGGAATTGAATGCATGAGTTTTCTTGCATTTTGGAGGGGAGAAGTACCAGTATTAGGATAGCTGTCCTTGACATTGAAGTTTCCTTGATGTTTGTGCAAGTCTGTGGTCTCCGATATGTAAGTGAACACTTTTTAAAATATGAAAGAATCTAGTCATAACATCACTGCAATTGAATGCATGAGGTTTTCTTGCGCTTGTGGAGATTCAGAAATAAGAATATCAGGATACTTGCCCTGACATTGAAGCTTTCTTAATGTCTTTGTAAATTTGTGTTTTGTCCAGTGTGTGAATGGTTTAGCTATATGAAATAGTTAAACAGTTTGTTTAAAACAAAAATTGCATACCAATGGAGAAACTTGGCGTGTATGCATCCTCATGCACAATTTCTCAATTTCATGTTGAATTGAAACCTGTTACATTGTTCCTTGTAGGATATTGTTTCAAAACTATTGTCATTTTCCCAACAGAGGCCAAGGGCTATTTGCATCTTGTCTGGCACTGGTACAGTTTCCTCAGTAACACTCCGTCAGCCAGCATCTTCTGGGTCCTCTATAACATATGAGGTTAAGGCAGTCACATATTTTTGGATATTTTTCTAGATTAAACTGTTTCCTTTGAGTAACTTAGCTTCCTTAGCTTAAGTTAGATGAAAATGCTGATCTGAAAATTGGATGTGAATGTCATTATACCACTTTTGTATTTCTCTTTTCCGGCCATAAGTTTTATAAGAATCTTGCAAGTTTTCTGACCTGTTTCATAGTATAGTTGCTCTTTTCTCGTCATCAAATGTGTCAATGTACTGACATAATGAATTCCTACTTATTATTGAGTTTTGAGCATGTCTAGCTTCCTGATACTTTCATATTTGCCTTCTTGTTATTTATTGCAACACGGAAGGTATAAGAACTTGTGCAAACAATGTAACAGCTGTTAACTTGTGGATTTTTGGATTCACTAGTGAAGTCAGAACCAATAATTGAATAACATAATTCGAGTTGGGAGTTGAAAGCTGAAGCTTAGTAGCTGAAGGTTATGATTTATTCATATTTTGATAAAAGCCAATGGTTGGAGTTTCCTTGAAGGTCTGGAATTTGAATATGGAACATAAATGGACATATGTTATATCTAGTAGATTAGGTATTAAGCAGGGTTAAGTGTCTAGTATGGGCGAGGATTCTAAATTTGTTTTGAGGAACTAATTCATTGGTTTCAAATTATTGAATATCAATTAATCTGCCACCTAAGTGCAGATAACAAAACCAATTTCGATTATCATTTGTCTTAAACTCTGGGCATAATCATATATTGGCGTTGACAAAGACAAGAGTGCATACCTGGCATGAACATTCTAGACCAGTGGATAACTGTTACTTTGAACTTTGGGTGCAAGGTTCCAAAGTCCAAACTAAAGAGCAAGCATTTATCACTTTCTGGTATTGCATCCAGAGATAGGATGGTAATTCTTGGCTTCAATGTTATTTATTTTGTGGTAGCTGTTGCATGTTTAGCCACATTAACCTAACTTGTCCAGCAAGTTCCAGGGGTAGCAAACACTTCTTTACTTTCTTTTGAAAAATATGTGCTATTTTGATGTCATTATCATAGTGGATTAAAGAGACACCAGAGTTTTGGCAGATTTAATGTAATATATGAGAACTTTTGAAGGCGGTCATTTGAAGCAGTGCTATATGTTTGGCCACATTGAATTGTTTAGTGAGTTAAGAGTACTAAAGCACCTTTTGTAGTGGATTGAAGCCGGCAGTGAGTATTGTGGTTCAATGGGGAAAAAAGTTGCAACTCAAGGTGTGGATCAATCAGAAAATGCATTTGGTCAAGTAACATTTCTTGATCTATCATAGTGATGAAAAATGAGCTGCATTGCGCGCAAGCTGCATGATCGTGAACCTAACAAAATGTGTATTGTTGGATTTGGATTGGTCATTTTTACCTTTTGCTTAGTTACCTTTTAACTGTTTTATCCATGTTTTTAGCAGCAAGAAGGAACTCATATAGAATATTTAACTTTTGTAGGGCCATTTTGAGATATTATGTTTGTCAGGCTCTTACTTGGTTGCTGAAGATGGCGGGCCTCACAATAGAACTGGTGGTATAAGTGCTTCTCTTTCTAGTCCTGATGGAAATGTCATTGGTGGGGCAATTGCAATGCTTATCGCTGCTAGCCCAGTTCAGGTAATATTCTGATGCCCTGACTTGTGTTTTACCTTTCATTGGTCATTCTGTGATGATGCTAACTTTCTTAGAATCTTTAATATTTACTGATAGTCCATATCCTCTTTATGATGAGTGCCATGTACTAAAAACTGTAAAATTTCCTCAATGTTCAAATCTGTTTTAATAGCAATTCAGATCTTCAGTTTATGGAAAGCAGCCAGAGTCATGAACATCACACTTAATATATGCTATAAAATGACATGCAAAATTCATGGTTCGTCTTTTGCATATATGTGAAGTGTGCATCATTGTTTGGGATGTGCAATACTTGATTCACAATGGATGGTTGTCCTTGTCGGTGGTCACAGTGCATATAGAGAGTGCTTACTTTATGATATACAATAGCAATTGTGTATTGGATTATTTTATTTGATGCTTAACTTGGTAAAAACAGAATGGTTTGAGCAACTAGAATTTGAGACTATTTGGCATTAAGCTTTTGATTATTCTTTTGATTACCAGTAAATATATATCCCTTTTGGTATTGTGTGGTCTAGCTTATTAGTCAAGTGGTGGGGGTCATAATAAAATGATAAATGACTCTTTAATGCAGGTGGTGGTCTGTAGTTTTGTGTATGGTGTTTCTAAGGATAAACAAGCCAGCCATCCCAAAAACGAAAAAGACGCCACATCATGGCCTGATGATAATTTAGATAACCTGAAATCAGCCACCCCTATTAGCATGCCTCAAGGTTTCACTCCCTCTCCGATGAGCAGTTGGCCTGGACCACGACCAGTTGATACGAGAAACCCCCACACTGATATTGACTTGACGCGGGGATGACTGTTTGCTGCAACAGACACATGGCCATTTTGTACATCTATGTATCCAATCCTGTGATAATTATGAACTCAATTCTCCCCACTAAAGGGCATTGTGTTTGTGCTAACGTAGTTTGTACAAGAAGCTGTCATTTAACCTTTTCAAGTGACACTGTAAACTTGTCAGGATTTCCAGGTAAACATTAATCTCCAGCAGAAAGAAATCGCCGTTTCAAGCAGATGATGAATGCTATTCTTTGGACCTTTGGTTGTTTCTAGTTTAACAGCCTTGACAGGAGTTTCCTTGCGAACATTACCCAGATTCTTTGTGAAGGAAACCTAGATGTGCTTGAGCATGACACAATTTTTGATGGCTACCATTGGATTTGTCAACCACGGAGAAAACACCAGTTCAAGTGTAAAATGATCTGACTTGTTCTGTTGGGTTTCCAGACATGGCCTCGGATGTCAGTGTTTTTAGAGGGAGATGAGTTAATAAAATAGTATCTTGTATCTGCTGCGAAAGGCAAGCTATGGAGCCAAATTATTTATTCCATGCATAGGATGCTATTACATATAATGGTGAAAATGTTACAGCTCAGAGGTCCTTTGTTATGGAACAGGCCTTGTCTAAAGGAAACTGTAATCTTGGTGAATCTTGGACAAGTCGAAATGATTTTTTGACAAAGTAATAATCATAAACAACAATAAAAAGAATCTCAATGGACAACGAAATATGGCCCTTCGTTTTCTACAGTGCGAGTAACATTGTGAACGTTAAATGTAGTTTGTAATATTCACCGTCTTTTATTATTAGCTTTTATGGCTTTTATTCTCTGGGTCTTCTATAGATTCTAGAAGTCTACGTGTCTCTAAACTTCATTAATTCAACCTTAGCTATATAATCCTCTCTTCTTTGTATTGCATAAGGAAAAAAGTGAAATATAAACATCAAAAGTTTAGAAAGTCTCTGGTATTGAGCTGCAGCTCTACCATTCTTTCGTCTTCTTGTTTTAGATTTTTATTTCAACAGATTTGGTGCGTTGTAAAATCTCCTTGTCACAACCAGGAGGCAGTCCTTGATAGTTTCAGCTCGCACTCATGTTCTTCAGCCCCATTTTGTTCCATATACTCACTCAGGTTATGCACTTTATGCACTCTGGTAGCCAATCAGTACCACTGCAAAAAGTCATCTGAAAAATGAAGCTTGCTCAAGTTTTACTCATTCCTAGTCCTCTTTGTGGTTGAAGCACAAAACTGCAAGCCAGGTGGTAAAGTTGAAGGAAAGAAGCTTTCAAAAAAAGAAACCTACAAGTGTTCCCCCCGTATCCGTGCATATAAATGGTGTTCTACCAGAAAACAGTTTTGAGGGTAAAGTGCGGTTGAACCATCAGAATGCAATGGTTGGTACCATGACGATTACACCCCTGTGGTGGCATTGTCAACGTGATGGTTCAGTAACATGCGATGCCACCACCACCATATCATCATTAATGGAAATGGAAGAAGTGCGAAGGAATTGGTGGTCGGTCATTGAGAGTCTACTGGGATGTGATAGTGAACATGATTACCAACCACCCTGCCTAAATAAGCATTAATGACAAGGACAAGGAATGGGGATGGCTGGGTATCACCTGGTCTGATGGTTGATTTCCAGTTGTTTTCTTTCTTGTGCTCTGCAATAATCTTTCCTCCCTGCAAGACAAAGTTGCTTTATTTCGAACTCTTCACTTCTGGTTGGGAAGAACCCAGTTCATAAGCCTGTTCCGTTGGAACATACAGGAAATGCACAACAGTAGTGCAACAGAGTATGAAGTACTAAGAAAATTGTCATGGTACTTTTTGAGCTAAGGGCAATTTTACACTTAAAAGATCATAAAAATGAACTAAAAGAGTGAACACTGAAGGGTATCCAACAGAAAACTCGGCATCAATGCTCATAACATAAAAATATTAACAGAATTTTGTTATTTCAGGAGTATCCAGATCCAAACTAACTTACAGCATCCAAAATCTTGGTAATGAAAGATCTCAAGCCAAGAAAGAACGCATATACTGCTTGATCTCACAACACCTACGTCTCATACTAGTCATATTCTGCAAGACATATTTAACAAGTTTTAATAAAAATAGGACAGAGCAACTGGAATCCTTGTACTTCCATTCTTCTATGATCTTAAGTCCTTTATACCCATCAAATCATGAGATCTGCAGCAGTTGCTTTATGTCACGCTGCAATAACATCAAAAGGCTTGAGATTTCCCACAATATATACTAACAGAAACCAGCAAGCTGAGATAAACTAGAGATTCAAGCACGCTTCCTAAAATGATTTTATTTTGTTACCTCAAGACTAAGAGGTGAAGTTGTGGGGTAGTAACGATCAACAACTTGGCCATCCTTGTTGACAAGGAACTTAGCGAAGTTCCACTGAATATCATCACCAAAAATTCCCCATTTCCCCAACTTCAAGAACTTGTACAGTGGAGAAGCATTCTCACCATTCACATCAATCTAAAGGACAGACATGGGAGAAAGATTAGAATAGTATTTTTCACACATCACATTAAAATTAGAATTTCAATCTTTTAGATGCTAAATAAACAGCCAAACTCCTGCACACAGAACCAGACTTTGGTAAAATCTAAAGGTATCACAGTTGTTAATGCAACAAGATCGGAGTGATTTTGACTTTTATATGAGCAAGCATACAATTGAAATGGATTAAAACAACACCAGGAAATATGGCAATTGGCATATGTGCTTCCATTTGGCAACTAAGCAAACCTCTCTACAAAAACCTTCCCATAGCTACTGTAAAAAATTAGCAGGGGAAAGGGGGAGGCTATTGGTTTGAACTCTAAAAGCCACACAACTCATGGTCATTTCACTACGTGAGAGAAGTAGATTTGGGTATTAAAATGGGAGGGGGGAGGAGAAGCAAGTCTTCTAAAATTTGAACAAATGAATTAAGAAAGCAGTCCTATTTGAGTCAACTTCCATGCAGCTAGCATTTACCTTGTCAAAGATGGGAAATTCTGATTTGAAGCGAGTGCAGACAAAGTCCGTGATCTGATCATTAGTTCCTGGTTCCTCCTCACCAAACTGATTGCATGGAAATGCCAGTATTTCCAGTCCTGCACAAAGACATCAAGACCTCGGTGTCATATAGAAAAGAATAAGTAAAACAAGAACTGAATTTGAAATGGCAGACACTGAACATGCCCAGAGATATGAAGGAGAATACCATTCTCATGCATGCAAATGCTTTTGACATAATGTAAAGCCAGGGGCTTAAGAAATAAAATGCAAGCTGAAGTCGCTAACCTTGATCTTTGTACCTCTCGTATAATTGATTAAATTCAGTGTAATTTGATTTGGTCATCCCACTGTATAATCAAACAACATGAAGCAAAGCCAAAAAATAAGGACCTTAAATGACTACTAAATTATCTTAACAGGGGCTAAAGAATACCAAGAGTATACTATAACCTCGAAATAACAAAATTCGAAGTTCAATCTTTCCATTGAAAAGACAATAAAAAGGACGTAACATGGGAACTACCATTTCGAAGCAACATTAACAATTAGCAACACTTTTCCCTTGAAAATGCTAAGATCCACATCATTTCCCTTAGCATCCTGCAACGAGACACAGCAAAGCAAAGCAGCCCATATCAGTACGTGGACTAAATTGTGGTTTAAGGAATAAAAATGCATCCTTTTTGTTTATAGTTGCAAACCTACATCGAAAGAATTTGCACTACAAGTAGTTAAAATGACTCGAAGAAATAATAAAAGCATTTAATTACTTGATTTAAAAGGTTCAAGATTAAAAGGTTCAAACTTCAACATCGGGCCAAGAAACTACTACTCACAAACCTTGACAGTGAAGTCATGGACTGATTCTGGGTTCTTTGAGGTTTGGGTTGCCATTGAAGAAGCTAAAGAGGCAGAGAGAAGCAAGTGAAGAAGCAGTAAAAGAGTAAAACAGCTGTTTAGCGTTTTGACTTTTGCAGATTGTGTTTTCGCATCGCAGGTGTCTGTCTGTCCATCATACTGTAAGTTTTGGGGATGCACACGTGACCGAACATATCCACACGTGTGCTTTTGCTATATGGGAGAGAGAATAGAACAATAGACTAGGGCGGTTCAAGGCTCAGGTGAGAGGTCTATCAATATCATCATCCCCCTGGCACTGGAACCCAGATTCTTCGGCCCAGACCCGTCTAAGTGTTAGAAGGCCCGATCCATATGGTTCCAAGCAGTGGATATCTCATTCTCGGCATGTAATATTAGTGAAATATATATATATATATATATATATATTTTATAAAATCAGAAAGCTTTTATGTATTTCATGAAATATTTTATTTTTATTTAGATCTGATCTGAAAAGTCATGAATTCATGGTGGTTAGTCTCAACTTTACAGGTGAAATGAGTGGCTGGTGCTCCAGGCTGCAATCAAATGGCTGAGATGAATTGTCAAAGACTCATATTAATTAATTCATTTGTCCAATGTTTTCAGATCCAGATCTTGATTTCTCTCTCGAATTTTTTTTTTTTTTTTTGCAAGAGAGTTGTTAAAATAACGTATTTTTTTTTTTTAAAATTAATTTAGTTAAGTAGCAAAACCTATACATATGAGAAAAGTGGCAGTCAAATTTCCTTTTGCATTATTTATTTTAATAAATTAAGTTCATTAAGAATAAAAATCAAACCAACACCCTTCAAGAACTTAACCCTCAAAAACACCTGCAAGAATGCTTCATCTCTCTCGTCAGCCAGCAGGAGGATACAAACGCTCACCAGGAAGCATTCTTGTTTGCAGGATGCCACATTCCGTAGAGAAGATTTAACGATTGATGCTAGAAGGCGAACAAAAGATTGGAAACTACATTCTCAAAATTAATAATAATAATAATAATGCGTCTTGCGATCCTTACAAAAGTGAAAAAGACCAGATAAATACACAAGAAGCATAATGTTTATTCATGGCAGCGCTGCATGCGTCCTCTTTTATTTCTTCAATAGGCAATTGAGCAACCATGCATTGAACAGTTATGCAATCCCCAGGAGTTTCTTGACATCTTTCTGCAGAGAGTAACATTGACCAGGATCATATCAGTTGCAAGATTAGACATCCGATAACAAATGTGGTAGCTGGATACGAGGAATGTATGGAGGAACCAGATCTTACCTCAATGCTAAGAGGGGAAGTAGTGGGAGCATATCGATCCACAACTTTGCCATCTTTATCCACCAGGAACTTTGAAAAGTTCCATTTGATGCTGTCCCCAAAAACTCCACCCTTGCTAGACTTCAAGAACTTGTATATTGGAGCAGCATTCTTACCATTCACGTCAACCTGTACCAAGACATACATTATTAACCTCAAGATCAACATTAATTGACTCCTCTCCTCATGAAACTAAATAATAAGCTTATGTAAGAAGACTTCAATTATTGAATGCTCATCAAAAACTCGTCATGAAATGGAGGGAAAGTTTTAGCAGTCATGCGAGAAAGAACATTAATTATAAATTAAGAAATCCATTTCATCAGGCTGTAAAATCTCAGAGTTAACATACCTTATCAAATATGGGATACTCAGCCTTAAAGCGAGTACAAGCAAACTCCATTATTTGTTCGTTGCTACCTGGCTCCTGAGATCCAAACTGATTGCATGGAAAAGCCAGAATCTCCAAACCTGCATCAGCTCAAAGGCAAGTGATAAGAAAAAAGAACGGGCATTACAGCAAGCTGGCGATGACTTGCAAGATTTAGCCATGCCAATCACTTAGATATCAAGTTGAACTTCGCAAAACGATTAGGGCAAACCCATGTAGTAGCCCAGTAGGGATTCACATATTCCTAGAGCAGAAGCTAACTCATGAAAAAAAGCCACATACAAGTCAATAAACATTGAAGTGCCACAACACAAAACATAAAATACAATAGAAGCTAACCTTGATCCCTGTATTTTTCATATAGCTGGGTCAACTCCGTGTAGTTTGAATTGGTCAAGCCACTGCATCAAAATTGAAGGTTAGAGAAGTATACTGTTTAAGAGATGATGAAGAAGGATCCTCCTTCAATTGAAAGGGGTTCTTCACCCTTATTTCCCAACTTATGAGTTCACTTCACGTGCTGTGATTTCAACAAAGTGAGGAGTGAACCCACTGACAAACACCTGCGGCACACTAATTATTAGCCCGGGGAGTTCGATTGGAACTGGGTCCGAGAGCATTGTGTTACAACATAGGTATCGTTAAAGATATGGACATCTCTTTAATAGAAACCAGAAAACCCCTTAGTCTCTTCCCATCAAGGACAAATGAAAAGGAAAGAAATGAATTACCATTGTGAAGCAACATTCACAATCAAGAGGACCTTCCCCCTGTAAATGCTGAGGTCAACATCATTGTCCCTAGCATCCTGCAGTCAAGAGAGCCAAGGCATTATAAAGAGAGATATAAACGTAGAGCACAAAGGAATCATAGTTCATACATTAGATGGTTCAGTGGTAACAGAGAAACAGCCATTAAGCCACACATGCACGGAATGAAATGTTCAATCGATTAATTTTTTTTATGTTTCTTGGGTTATTTTATTAGTATCAAAAATAAATTTTAAAAATAAAAAAATATTATTTTATACAAAAATCACTTTAAAAAATAATCTTATCCAAATCCAAACTACAGACACTAAAAGCCAAAGTCCATAATTTCTAGCAGAAATTATGCTACTTCGTACCACCTCGACAGCCTTTAAAAATAAGACCTTCCTTGCATAAAAGACCGTTTTAATCCTCTCTTTTTTTCCTTAACAACAATTGAAGAGATCCTCTAAATTCCTTGCAGCAAAACAAATGATTAGACTACTATTAGGCACCGTTCAAATACCAAAACCACACAATCAGCATCGAGCGAGCAGCTTTATTGAGACAGACTAGGAGAAAAACAAAAACACATAAAAAAGGACAACAAGAAATTACCTTAACAGTGAAATCATGAACTGATTGAGGACTGGATTGGCTAGCCATTGAATGATTGAATCTCAAATAACTCAATAAAGGCCTCGAACACTCTGTTCCGAGCGACAGGGAAATAAAAGAAACTGGTGAATTATGCAAAGAAGGTAAAAGGGCTTGCTTGGAATTAAAAGATAAGTACTTTGATAATAAAAATGATGAAAAGTTCAGAGTTTTATGAGAGAGAAAGAGAGATCGAATGCGAGAGAAAGAACAGAGCATTTATAATTTAAAGGAAAGAGAAATGGGGCCCGAGATAGATGGTCAACTTTTAGATTTTGATCGCAAACACCGAAGATACACGTTGTGGATGGATATGAATACACGTTGTGGATGGATATGAATACACGTGGATAAGTTTAGGACAAGGTTATTGGACGGTCAGGAATGCTTTTGCATGGCGGTGTGAAACGGAAGATGCGGTTGTCAAGAGGTCTTCGAAGATGACTCCGAGTTTTGTTTTGAGCTTCAGATGTTCAGACGAGACAAGGCCATGGCTTTCGCTCGACAAGCACCTTTTTCTGGATGGCCACAACGCAATTTTTTCAAGGCTGGCTGGCTTGCTTGGAGATGAAGAAGCAGCGAGGAATTGATGTTGTGACGACAATTTTTTCAATAAATAAAGTGAAAAATATAAAATTTTAAATTGTCAACATGAATTTATACGTGGAGAGAGAGAGAGAGAGAGAGAGAGAGAGAGTCACCACCGACACACCATCTCATAATTGATGTTATGTGCCGCTCAATGAAAAGATGAAGGAAATTTGATCACGCTAGCGCAGTGTCAATTAATTTTATCAAACCTAAAATAAAAATACAAAAATGTTTTTGGATTGAAGTAAAATAAAATGTGATTTCAAGGGAAATAAATGATTTTATTGTGTTTTTAAAATGTTAAATAACAGCTTATCTCTAATTAATCTGATGACTGCTGAAAGAATGATAGCTAATTCACTGAATTTTTTAAAAGTAATCATTATACGTATAGTGAATAATAAATCTTTTGTTAAAAGTAAATTTACGAACAGATTTTTAAATCACTTTTTTATATATATATTTCCAAACAATTTGGAGTTTTCAATTCAGGATTTGTTTATTTAAATTATTTAACATAAAATGTTCAACGATTTTCTTTTAATCAAACGTATAAATACAATTTAGAAACAAAGTTTAAATGAAATATTTTCAGATTTAAAAGTGAAAATTGATATATAAACATGTACATCTTAAAAAGACATGTTTAAGGATAGGAGAGGAAGAACATGTTTGATATTATTATAATAATTGTTTTATAAAGTATTTTTTGTCGGTAAATGTATTAAAATAATTTTTATTTTATTTTTTAAATTTTATTTTTAATATCAACCTATCAAAACATACAAAAATACTATAAAACATTGAAGGAAAAAATTCCTTTGGTGGCAAGGTAAAAGTGTTGGATAAAAAAGTATATATTAGCAAGCGGATCTCATCAAAGTCATGGATGACAGCACTAACATTTCCAAATCAGATTCCCTAATGAAAGAATGGTGTATGAAATTTAAAATTTGTAAAATTGGTAGCATATAATATAAAAAATGAATTGTACACCCTCAATAATTTATATAAAAAAAAACCACGGCAACCCCAGCTGATATGATTTTCATCGCATTCTGCTAACCCTCTCAAGCAGGGTGTTCACCGATATGGAGAACGCATCCTGAAACTTCTCAAACCGAGAAGTTGAATCACCATATACCAGCCCAGGTAGAAGTTCATACACTATGTATCTCCTCATTTCGTCTCTTTCTCTTGCAGAGATGCTGCTCAGCCTCCCCACCACATCCACCTTCATTTGCCTCACTTCTTCTTGATCTATAAACACTGAATATTTACCATGATCCTCCGGCAAATGCCATGGATACTGGTAGTAAGCGGTGAAGGGATCGAAAAGTACTGGTATGCATCCTGAAACAAGTGAATCAAATACTGATTTTCTTGTCGGGCTATCACCGGGAGGCTGTAAGCAGAATTCAGACTCCAAAAACAGCTGTGTGACTGTTTCAGGCTGATTACATCCGCCTGATTTACAATCCAGAAACTGGCATTTATCACTGCTTGTTGAAGTGCACTGGTTGATCAGCACTGACCTTATACTCTCGGGCTGATTAGGCCGCGCTGCTCCGGCAAAACTGACGAGGGTCTTTCGAGTTGTTCCGATAATCTTTTGCTGCCATGCAACGATATCATCATCTGAATGAGGATGAAAGAAGGTAGGATGCGGAATTGCGATGTCGTTGACTTCCCATGGTTGTCGTTCGATCAAGAGCTTTATTGGGTTCTGCATTTGCTCAAGCTCTAGAAATCTAGTGCCCCATGAAGTATAATTCCTTCTCCTGAAATCCCATGAAATTTTTCCCAACACAAACACATGATCCGAGCCAGAATTTTGAACCCAGGGTTTTCTTTGCTCGAGCCACTTCATGAGGTCCATTGCCAAAGTGTCTTTAACATCAACAGATACATTCTTGAAATGCCACCTCAGGACGTCTAGACCACCATAGTATGGGACGTAAAAGAGCTTCGCTTCACTTTCATTGTAAACCCTACATGGATGGCTCAAAATTCTTGAATGAAATATCGGCTCCAGCGAGTACTGATGAGTGTGATACCAGCCCTTCCCAAGGTTTGCTAATGGCTCCCCCAGCGCTTCGTTATTGAAATATTCGCAAAAATTAGTCCATGGCATCATATCTTCACATTGACCCATCAGGTCCTTGTTGAATTTTGATGGAAGATCATAAACATACACCCCCCTTCCATCACAGGAAGCATGGTTTGTGCTAGACATCCACGATCGATGCAGCTGTAGCTGCTCCTTGACAGCCTTCTTGGCAATGGCGATCTCCTCGTTCCTGTTTTTGTCTGCCTCATCTATCTCGGTTGGAATTGAGTCCTTCCTGAAAATATCGTCATCTTCTTTGATATTGCCAATGGTGCTAGAACTAAGAGCATTGACGATCTCTTTGTCATCGGTGATGGGTTCAGGAGTGCTACCGGCCTTGACATATTCTGTAACGCTGCTATTGGTGCTAGGAGTAGCATCAATATCTTCGATATTTCTAGTAAAACTATTGTTAGTAAGTGGAATTGGGATTTCAAAATTGGGTTGAGTACCTGCGGATAGGCAGTAAAGATTGTTGAGCTTCCGCGAGGAAACACAGATATGAACAATCTTGCCAGAGATAATGGTAGTGGAGGAGGACCACAGGTACACGAGAATCAAAAGAAGAATGCCAAGGGGGATTCGAGACAGAATTTTGAAAAGGAAAGCACTGCAGGAACAATGTTCCTTCGTTTCTGCATTTTTGGATGCTTTAGGTTTCCTTCTGTTCATGGAAACAGCCATTTTTTTGGAAAGAACGTTGCTGATCCAAAGGCTTTGATTTTGGTTTTCTACTGTGGGAGGTTGCAGCATGTCGACGACAATTATGCTCTGGTTTCTTAACTTGGTTGCACGTATATGGTAAGTGCCTAACTTGGTTGCACGTTACAGCACATTGACATCCATAATTTCAGCACTGATACATAAGATTATTAGATTACATGTACCATGGTTGACCTAAATCCTGATGTGGATGCCTCTTGTCAAACCTGATCTCTCTGCCTTTTTTTTGGTTCCATAATTATTTCATTGCCTCAGGCAAGATAGCTACCTGGTAATTGGATTACGCATCAATCATAGCGACATAATTTACCCTCGAGGAGTTTTTTTTAGATGATTGAAAGTCTTTTTAAAATAGTTTTTTAGGTCAAACAATAGGCACGTAACATCCATGAGCACTTGCACGGCATTGAATGGTTGCCCTGTATGATTATCAAAAGAACAACAAAGAAAAGTACGTCCTTTAATGTGTTGGTTATGAACAGACCATGTCACCATGGAAGATCACACCCCAGTTTCTAACCAAGTTTTTCTCGTATTTGGCATCAAAGGACATGTATGGGCAGGAATATGCCAGGAATGGTAATTCTATGGATTATCAGAGTAAAGTTCATTGGACAGGGAAAAGTAAAATGAAGGACATTGAGAGGATAGGAACGTTAATCACACACAAAAAAAGGTTAGAATTGGGAAGGAAATATTTTTGAGGCTTAAACTACCACTTCATCAGAGGATATGCTGGAGCGGTAATAATAAAAGAATGAGAGTGTCTGAATTCATAAGTAATGTCCTACTATGCCTAAACATCTTCGTGCGTGTAGTACATCAGTCAGCCTCATATAGAATTGAGAACCTAGAGTTGTTCAGGAGGGAGAAAGGGAAAAAAAATAAACCAGAAATTGACAAAGAAGCAACCAATTGAACATCGACAGAGTTTACGCTCTAATCAAATTCTATTTAACAACTTCCCATGCTACTTCTGTGTGGCCCACACATGCCAGATACAAATTATTCGCAGTCTACTTTAGCGATTACAGCTTTCATGGTTAATCCATTGTGAACGAGAACTGCAAAGGAAACAATACAAATAGCTAGAGTGAAGCACTTACAAATTCTAATGTGAAAGTGCGAGCATCCAATTCCCAATTCACAGCATGCTATCTGTCCGAGCAGGAAGCCGGCGAAAGAAGTTTATGGGCACAGATGGTGTCCTGTAGCGAAATCTTGGATGCCTCATCATGTAGAAGCCAGCCAAAGCTGTTATGACCTGAAATGGTGTCACAAATAAAACCAGAGCAGTTACGAGGCAGAATATAACAAAGATGGCAGTGGCGCGTGGATCACGCCAGCTTAACAGTGCCTGAAATCTCTCTCCTTGGGTTGCTATATCCCCCACAACTGTTTGAATCCTTCCAGCAACACTTCGTAACCTATCATACCTCATTCTGACCAGCTCAGGGCTCCTGCTTGTTGGGAATGTATCAAACTCCTCGTCAAGCTCATCAGGATGCACTACCTCAGCTTGTGAAATCTTTGTGTTCATATGGGGAGGGTACCTTGGTCGATATCGGTAATTCCAAATGCCTATCAGAAACATGTAAAGAAAAACTGTGGGCAGAATAAGTTCTGGGAAGCAAGCAAGCATCAGATAGAGCACATGAACAAGCACGGTAGTGATAGGATTCTTCCACATGCAAATATCCCCAAACCACTTTCCAGCTGCAAAAAAACCTGACAAAATTGTCATTAATCGAAAGAAATTTGCCTTGCTTCGGCGCATGCTCCAAAGGTGTGCGTCCACATCTGACATGTACTCCACCACTTCCTTCCTAAGAGGAGGTTCTGCCCGACCTAATCGTAATGCCACTATACTGACAGCTTGGTGGCGAAGCATATCTAGTTGCATCACAGTAAAAGGCCTGACATAGTGCATTTTGGGTAGAAGTGGTCGTGAGTACTGATAAAGCATGTTCGCAAAAGATAAGCATGTAAATCTAATTGCCAAATGTAATTCCCCCATCTTCTTAACTCCGGTAGGATGAAGAACCAGCAAGGGATAAGAGTGCGTGTAAACACGCCCAGTTTCGAGTGTGGAGATGCGAATCCGAACCTTCCCGATCTTTAGATCCTTTCCACTTGAACCTTTTTCCCCAAGCTGGTTGTTGTCAAATACACCAACTGTAAGAACTGTAGCTGGATCAAAAACTTCCCATGTGTACTGCTCATTGTATTTCGGAGACAGGTTGTCAATAAGGGTGCGTGTCCGGATCCATTTGTGACCATACTTTGCAACACAGTATGTATCCGATGTACCCCTCCCATCTCGTGTTTTCATAGGATGGAGTCCTACAGCATTTAAGATGCCAAGTTCCAGTATCCCAATAGGAGGCCTCCAAAGCTGTTTTGCTGTAGGACGAAGATCACTGCTGTAATGAGTTGACTCGTCAAGAACATGGTATCCTCCATCTAAGCAGACTCGAAGATGGATACGGCTAGAGAACTTATCTTTCTTCAGCTGATCAACATCTACGGCAACTGGCTTTTCCAGGTTAAACCAGCGAGAATGAATTATCCTATCGTCAGCACGCTTCTCCACAGAGCTCAATGGGATGATGACCCTTCCAATTATCTCATCTTTTCCAGGACCAACACGATCCTCAACTGAAAGAACCAGGTGGTCTTCAAAGGGTTCAGCAGCAACAAATAAAAGATCCTCATTCCATAAGGCACCAAAAGTCCGAGCCTGATATGTCTTTGTTTTCAAAACTTGGTTTCCTATCTGTACCTTAGCATACACTTCAGGGAAACGGTTCTTCTCTGATGGGACCAAGTCTTGTGCCTCAACAACGTTAACACGTACATACCACAACCTTGGTGCATGATAGACCTTTGAACGTATCACAGTGGAGGAAGCCGGTGTGCTATCTGCAGGGGTAGCTGCATCAGAATGCCAGGCATCAGGAAAGGCCTCGTCTGCTTGGGTTCCAATCCATACTGCAACCATCAGCTCGCCCTTTATCTTCTCTCCCTTCTTGTCCTCAAGCCGATACCACTCTGGAGCTAGAGGACTATCTGGCGGGACTCGCAATGGAACCTCATTAATATCAAACCTTGTGACACCGACAAAGTCATCTTTAACAAGATCCTTGTCCTTGATCACAACCTCTAAAACAGAAGCTTGCATCCGTTCCCTTGAAAAAGCAAACACCTGATTCCACTCAGGATTTTGGTTTTTGTCAAAATGCTTTGTGATTCCTCTGTAGTTTCCAATTCTCACCTCAACAAATGGATCAAGACTTCCTGTAATATCCATGGCAGGAAGATCCCGAGCTTTAACAACTCTCACGTACAGAAAGTACATCCGTTCAACAAGATCATAAGTGCTTGCAGTCTTGTCTCCATGAATAACCCGCCCCCCAACAACTCTTCCCCCACCAAGAAAGGGACTAGTCTCTTTAAGGGCATAGTCAACAGGTTGTGATGATGATGCAGAGTACATGCGAACTAACTTTGGAGCCTGTGTTTCTGAAGCTTTCATCTCGTCAGCCACGTACTTTGGTACATGATGGCTAATTGCTGGAGCAGAAGAATGATTCTGATGCTGATGTTGCTGGTGATTTGGGTTAGGAAGATGGCGAAAGGTGTGTCTCTCAACAATTTTATGAGATACAGTATCTGTCATAGAGTGGACCATTGGAGCCTCGGTATGTGTTAAGCCTGGATCCTTAGTTGACAAAGATTCAACTGCAGGAGGCGGAGTAGAGGATTTGATGGATGCATCATCAGTAATATAAACTTTCAGGCCAAGCTCTCCTCTCACATGTGAGAAAATTCCACGCTTTTCCAGAGGGTAGTGTAGCACAACAGCATCAGAGTGCAGCACAAATGAGTTCCCAGTGAGGCAAACCTTACCAAGGAAGGACCGGGAATTGGTAGCTCTGATGTTGTTGTAAACATAGGCATCAAGAGTGAGATAGTGGAGGTTGGTAGGGTCAGAGACATTGAAATAGAAACTCTCATTCCACACAGGATTGAGATCCTTTTCTTTGATAGTCGTGCGGAACTTCTGGCCATCAAAGCAGAGCTCTACAAAGGCACTGGATGAACCGTGCTCATCTTTGGGCAAAAGATTGTGGGCACTAACCACTTCTACCGCTAGCTTAATGTTGCTCATCATGATGTAGAAGCAACTAGCCTCTTTTAGCAAATATTATGAACTACTGGACTATAGGTACCTGCAGTGCAGAAAACAATAGCAATTGTGTTTTAAGAAACTGTTGCAAATATCAACAAAGAAGAAATGTAATTTAGAAGCAATGAACAGATGATTGAAAACATCAAATGAACATAAAGGGCTAGCCGTGTCAAAAAGGGTGCAAAGTCAATAATCACGATGTGAGATAACTGAAGCTGAACTTGGTAGATCTCATTGGAATGAATAATAGTTTATGAATTTTGACTAAATGATTGAATGGATTAGTGCATTTGAATTGTATAGCAAACAGAAGAACTCGCACAAAACTAGTTTCGTTAAAATGGATTTTTACAAAACCAAATTAAACAGAGAGAAACATGAATCTGCTAGCCAACCAATGATTTGGTAAATATTGCTACAGTAATGGCTACCCCTCGCCGGCAGCTCAGTTCACAGCAGAGCTGGTATGTGTCTGTGCGTGAATCAAGAAGAAAGCAAACCACCAACTCCAGTCATTCATAAAATCCCAATGACTAACAGCATTTCTAATATGTAACTTAGCTCTGTGTATATCCAGGAGAATCAATCATGAAAGCACAGAAAGAATTTCATCAAATTGCTTCAACATGCTTTATTAATTCCACCATTACTCCTAAACATTCATAAAAAGAAACAGCACAGATCATTTAACTCAGAATACCACTAATTGTATTATGAATTCGAACCTTAAAGAAGCACTAATAAAGTGGATGAAGCAGACACCACCAGAGTTTATATCTTTTGAGAGAATCACCAGCTCACTTTATGTAATGTTATTTTTTTTTCTAGCAACCCATTAGTTAGTTAACTTAAAATACTGAAATTGGATGAAATCAAAGGAACTATAATCGAAAAGGCAGACAAGTCAAATACTTTGATTAAATCGATGCATGTGATAGACTCCCTCCTGAAAAGATCTAAACACATGCAAGCAAGCTAGTAAAAAAATAATCAAAACAAGTACTACATGGCATGGCATGGCATACAAGCTAACTACATAAATATATGATCAGTCCACTATTTGAAGTTAAAGATCCTAAAAGCACGCTAAAGACACGTGACCTTTTTTTTCAATTCCATTTAATAATAATAATGGTAATGGTAATAATAGTAATAATAATAATAATAATAATAGTAATAATTTGAGGAAATCACGAAAAGAGAAGCGATGAGGCTTTTCTCTGTGAATGATACTTTTGTTCCCTAGCTAACAAAAAGAAGGAAAAAGAAAATTTATAAAAAAAATTCAAAAACTTTTACAGGAGAGCAAAAATCAAATAAATGTAATCAGATCAAACTGAACCGCATGACTCAATAAATAACGTTCTATTTTCTCGGCAACCAAACAGAAATTCAAACATTAGTGAAAGAGGTACAGAATCAAATGCACATATCATTTTTCATTTTAAAAGAAAAATGCAAGCCAGAGTTTGCTTCCTGTACCTAATTTTTCAAAAAAACAACAACAATAAAACAGTAAGAAAAGGAAATTGAGAGAGAAAAAGCTTCACCATCCTCTTACATACTTGGTATCGTCACTGAAAAGAACGAAAGCTATAGATGGCAAACATTTTCAAGCATTCATGAAGATGTCTGCAGCTGCATTTAAGTCCCCGTCCATGAAATAAAATGAGAGAGAAATGCGGGCCTTGTTGCTGGGCACGAGAAACTAGGACGGAGGGAGAGAGGCAGTACAGTTTCAGAGAGAAAGAAACGATATTAATTAATGGCTACGCTGTGTGTGTCTCTTTGCTGGTGCAGCAAGAAAGATGTCTCTTTACCAGCTTCTAGTTTTCAGTTTTCCCGGTATTTTCGGAGAAATAACCCGCTGTTGGGGATTTCATTTTTGCTTCCATGAGCTCGTTTCTATCTTTCTTTGTTTTTCCAGTGGTCCCGTTGCTACTGTAACTAACTGATTTGAATTTAGTTGTGTGCGCCCATTGATAAAATGCCAAGGGTCTCGCATGTGTCGTCACTGAAAAGACTTGTTTTATATTAGGAATTAGTTTAAATAAATTTTTTGAAAAAATATTTAAATTATTATTCAATTATAACATAATTTTAAAATAATATTATAGTTTTTATGGTAATATTGATGGTTATTTTCTTTATAATTATATACGAATTTAATATGGTTATTTAAAAAAAAAACCTTATTGACATTTAGTGCAGATAAAATATCTATTTAATTATTTTTTATAGTCATTTTTTTATTTAGTTTTTCTCGAATTTCATATTTTTGTATATTTAACAGGGGAATTATTGATTTTTTATTTTTTATTTTTTATTTTTTATTCAAACTTTGATAAGTTGTGATTTTCAAATAATATTTATTAAAAAATAATATGCTTCTGTGAAAAATAATAGAGAAAAATACATGATTAAGAAAAGAGAGTTTTGAATATAGATATATACTCCTGACTTTATTTTAACTCAATACTTTTTTATTTGTTTTTAATTGTATTTATATTTTATTCAATGAACCATACTTGATTAAAAAAATATTTTTAAATAAAAAATAATAATAATAATTAGATTTTTTATTATTATATTTTTATAGTTATTTATTTTTATTGCTAAACAGTTAAATAAAAAGTTTATAAATCAAATATCTACATGCGTATCTATCTTTTGCTTTTTATATTAAAAGATTTTGCTTTAATTTTTAATTAACATTAATAATTTTCCTATGATTTATTAGATTACACATATATTTTTAATTTATTTTATAAGATGCAATCATCAACCTTTTCGTTTTCAATTAATTTTTTTATAATATAAAAATGCCCACAAGCCAAAACATTTTTTTTTTCTCATCTTACAACTTAGCTTAAAATTCACATAATGATAATCCCAAGGATTGAAAATTAGTGGCAGAATTGTAATTTTAATTTTTAACTTCCAATCTCATGACGGTGCATGCCCAATTGAAAAATTAAATTAATTTTCTCTTGCAATGCGGAATCTTCTTGAGTTAATTCGAATATCAATAGAGATAAAATTTATTACAAACAATTTTAAAAATAATATTTCACGTTAACCTAATGTATTCAGGCTTGAAAAAATAAAATACAAGGCCAACCTTTTTAATCAATTTAACCCTCTTGATTCCAAAGATGTTCTTTTATCCTATTTAGCACTGTGTTTTAAAAGATTTTTGAAAGAAAAAAAAAATCCAGGCTCTTACGTAAGAATAATCAAGCTGTAAAATTACGATTAAGCCTAGTTTATTTAACTAGTATTTTATTGAGTCGATTTAGGGGTGTTGGGAATATTTTAAAAGTGTTTTTTTAAAATAATATTTTTAAATTATTTTGATGTTTTAATGTTAAAAATATTTTTTAAAATAAAAAACAATCATTAGACATTCAAACACCATCTTATACTAGTTTGATTTATTTTGTTGGCCATAAATGCTGTTTATATTGAATTTTATTATTATTATCTATATATTTTCATTTATTTGAAAAAAAAAAATTTGTCATAGAGGGAGTTAACGCTCTAGTTTTCACTCAAATTTCATGTTCAGCTTTAGTACCAACTAGTTAATTGCCCGTACTATATTGTGGGCTGAGCAAGTTTTTTTTTTTTAATTATTGGGATTGAAATAATTAATAAATCGTGCTAGTTCAAAAATAAAATATAACTTCTATATATATAAGATTTGATATAATAAAATATATCAACACATCATATTATAATAACAATAACATTGAAAGCTTAACATCTAAAAATATCAACTGCAGACATCTTCATGATTGCTTGAAAATGTTTGTCATTTATGTGGGTGTTTGGCGCTGCGGTTGCGTTGAACTGCAACGCCATAAGCTATATTTATCAAACAGGGACCCCGGTTTTTTACTATGGGTCCCATCAAAAAATACGGTCGAGCCGCAGGTAATGAAAAGCATATGTGAGATGCTTTTTAAAAATCTCAGCTGCAACAAACATGGGAAAAATGCATGAAATTTTTTGTTAATGTTTACACACCTTCGGCAACGAATGCATGGAATTATTTGAAGGAACACACCTTCGACTTCCTTCTCTCTCTCTCTTTCTTCCTCAACACACAGTTGATGTTCTCTCTCTCTCTCCATCCACTGCCCATGCTCTCTCTCTCTCTCCATAGTCACCGGCATCAGTCTAGGAGAGCGCCACCATCATCCCCCTCATGACTGGACGATTATCCTCCACACCATAATCTCCTCCGTGACCACTAGAAGAAGCAGGAAGCCCCCGTATAATCAGCAGTTGCAATTTTTCGCCGCTTTTACCAGCCACCACAGGGCACTATTTTCAACGCCGCCACCACAGGAAGAACCACTTTGGCCTCCTCTACCCATTGGTATCGGCCTGTGACCCTCTTGTCACAGTCGACCATGTTAGTGTTCACGTGTTACATGAATAGTAACTTCATGAATTATAATTCACGAAGAAGACACGCGCAGCGCACCATTTTGTTTTGTTTTTACACTAAATGCACCGTTTTGCGTTATAATAAAAGTGTCTTAGCACTTGGGTTGGGCTGCTCTCGGCCTAGCCCAAGTCCGGCAGGGTTGGGCTGGCCCATTTATTTGGGTCAGGCCCAATCCAATTTTGTTAAAAAAAAATATATAAATCATATTTTAAAATTAAAAATTATGTAATTTACTTGAATTATTAATTATATTTTATTATTATGATAATTAAATCTATAATATTTAAAAATACATATGTGTGTCGTTTAATTTAATTTAATTTCACAAGTTGACAGCAATATGAAAAGCATGGTAACCAAACATACGAAACTGTTTTTCATGAATCTCAAACTCAACCACAGTTTTAACCAAACATTTCAATTTCAATTATGAACCGCAGGTAAAAGTATTTTTTATGATATTGTTTTTTCTCAATCTCAACCACAACAACAACAGCTGTGCCAAATAGTCTCTATATCTTTTGTTCTTTTCAGTGACAACACCAAGTATGTAAAAAGAAGGTGAAGCTTTTTCTCTCTCAGTTTCTTTTTCTTATTGTTTTGTTTTTTTTTTTTGAAAAATTAGGCCCAGGAAGCAAACTTTGGCTTGCATTTTTCTTTTAAAATGAAAAATGATATGTGCATTTGATTCCGTACCTCTTTCACTAATGTTTCAATTTCTGTTTGGTTGTTGAGAAAATAGAACGTTATTTATTGACTCATGCAGTTCAGTTTGATCTGATTATATTTATTTGATTTTTGCTCTCCTATAAAAGTTTTTGGATTTTTTTATTAGTTTTATTTTTCCTTCTTTTTGTTAGTTAGGGAACAAAAGTATCACTCACAGAGAAAAGCCTCATTGCCTCTCTTTTTGTGATCTCCTCAAATTATTACTATTACTACTATTACTGCGTGGATAATAGAAAAATCAATTCAATAAAAAAATTAAAAAAAACCCCAAAAATTTTAACAAAAAAACAAATAAAAAAAACAAAAAATAGCTTAAAAAAATCATTTTATGTGAAAATAATAATAATAAAATGAATAAAAAAACAAAAAGGAAGAACAAAGGAAAAAAAAGAAATATCATTTTTCAAATAATCATAAACACAAACTAAAATTTAATAACACAATTTTTGAAAAATATTGTGTCTCAACAAAAGAGAGAGAAAAAAAACTAAGAGTACATATCTATGAACATGGACAAAAATAAGAACTATTTAAGAAATATAAAAAAATAAAAGAATTAAAATAAAAAATTAAAAATGTAAGGGTCAAAATGAAAACCAAATATATTATCATTTTCAATCAAAGAACAAAAAAAAAATCTCAGGTACCGAAAATATCAAGGGATTTAAAAGCAATTAAAAAATTAAAAGAATAAAGATCAAAATTGTCGCACCCCGTCGCGAGAGCGCGGCGTCGCGACGACTCTCCCCGTGAGAGGGGAAATTATGTGGGGGTCTCATCTTTATTTTTTGGCAAAGGGGTTGCCACTTAGTATTATGGTTACTAGGAAACCTAAAACTGGTCTTCCAGAGATTCTAAGGCAAGGGACTGATTGCGTAAATGGAAAGTTTTAGCACCCCTAATACGCCCTACCTAAGGTAAGCTGCTTAACGTTTTAATTTGCTTATGATTTGTTATGGTTTCAATCTTTCAAAGAATATGTTGGTTAAAATGGTGATGGTATATTATCTCCGCCGTATATTTTGGATATTAACCCCTTAGAATTTACTTATCCAAACACCAACAATGAATAATAGCAAATTATTCCCGTCGAATATTTTTGATATTGACCCCTTAGGATTTATTTATCCAAACACCGATAGTAAATAATAGCAAATTATCCCCGTCGAATATTTTGGATATCGACCTCTTAGGATTTATTTATCTAAACACAGACAGTGAATAATAGCAAATTATCCCAGTTGAATATTTTGGATATTGACCCCTTAGGATTTATTTATCCAAACACCGACTGTGAATGATAGCAACTTATCCCCAACAAATATTTTGGATATTAACCCCTTAGGATTTATTTATCCAAACACCAACCGTGAATAATAAACCAGAAAAAAAAAAATTTAATATTTTTGAAATATTGGTCAATACCCTTTGGATTTTTACAAACATGTAAAATCCAAAAAATACGAGAAATGATTTTTCTTTGCTAAATCCATGCTGAAATACATTTTTTCTTCAAATTCCAAGATAATATATTTTTTTGAAACAAAAAGAAATTTTAAAATATGCTAGTGTATTGGCCGTATGCATAAAAAACACATTTTTATTTTTACCTTTTTAAATAAAAATATTTTTTATGTAAATTTTGTATTTTTATTATTTTTTCGGTGGGCTGTCAGCCCACTTGTCTAGGTCTGGCCTGTCAGCCCAGATCTTATATGGTCTGGGCTTTCAGCCCGTTTGGGCTGGAAGCCCACCTCACTCAAAGGGCCAGGCAGGGCACAAAAGCCCAGCCCGACCAACCAACGCGATGAGTGAAGTAATTCACTCCCTGCATAAAAATGCAAAAGAGACGATGAACAGTGAATTTTTGAAGTGTGATGAATTGCGTACCTGTTAACACCATTGGGTAGAGGAGGTTAAGGTGGTTCTTCTGGTCATGATGGCGTCGAAAATGATGGCTTGTGGTGGCTGGAATTGGCGTCTGAAACTGGCTGGCTTGCGTTGCTGCTACGCCTGTTGCTGCTACTGCCTTCGTCTGAAGAGGTGGCTGGGCTGCCGGTGTTGAGGGATAGCTGCTGGGGAGGACAAGGTGGCTTTAGGTGGTCCGAGTTGGTGGCTGCTGTAACTAGCGTAAAATTCATAACCGTATAAGTGTACTGATCGGGATAATTATATTCGTACGTATGTATATAGTATATAGGGTACGTACGTGACAATCTGTAACCAGGTAAAAATATGTACTAGAATATATGGTATGTACGTAATTGGTGTTTATGTACGTGAATGTTGGGATTAAATAATGTACGTAAAAAAAAATTTAGAAAAAAAAATAATTTTAGATGAATTAATTAGTAAATCCTTTGTATATGTAATAAGTATAAATTATAGTATGTAAAATGATGATAGCCAAAAATAACAATAATAATAATAATAAAACAATATATATACCTAAATGAATTGCCTTGAAATTCATCATAATTTAAGCCTAATTTAACTTGCATTTCACCATAACTCATTGACACATGGCATAAGCATGAAATGTAAAAGATATTTAAATAAGGCAAATATGTGGGAGAAGGAGACATTTTTTGTTATCTCCCGTAACCCTACAAGAAAGAAAAAAAAAAAGAGTGAAAGAGAAGGGAAAAAGGGAAGAAGAAGAAAGGAAAAGCTAAAAAGATTTTGGGGAAAACTTAATCTATGTAAGTAGGTTTCATTTATTTTTATTTGTATATGCTTTCCATTTTTTTTGTGAGTTGTTTAATTAATTTCAAATGTGATTATGATGGTTTTGTAATGAGTTTGACTCTTGATGTTGATGATGGATGGTTAAGCATGCATGATGAAAAGTGTGCTTGGTGTGAAAATTCTGAATTTCTTTTAGGGATGGAAAAACCCGAATTTGGGGTGAATTATTTCGGGATCTTGGAGTGAGTTTTAGGAAAAATGAAAAGCATGAAAGTTGTGGATATATATGTATACTACATCCCTGTGAAATTTCATAATTTTTAGAAAAATATACATATAGTTATGACTGATATGGCGTGGGTTGCTCAAATGGATACCTGCTGGAAAAATATTTCCTGTCCGAAATTTTGTGTGAATTATTTCGGGATCTTGTAGTGAGTTTTAGGAAAATTTCAAAGAATGAAAGTTGTGTATATATATGTATACTACATCCCTGTGAAATTTCATAATTTTTAGAAAAATATACATGTAGTTATGACTGATATGGCGTGGGTTGCTCAAATGGATACCTGCTGGAAAAATATTTTCTGTCCGAAATTTTGTGTGAATTATTTCGGGATCTTGGAATGAGTTTTAGGAAAATTTCAAAGAATGAAAGTTGTGTATATATATGTCTACTACATTCCTGTGAAATTTAGTAATTTTTAGAAAAATATACATGGAATTATGACTGATATGACGTGGGTTGCTCAAATGGATACCTGCTGGAAAAAAAATATTTTCCATCTGAAATTGTGTGTGAGTTATTTCGAGATCTTAGAGTGATTGTTAGGAAAAATACAAAGAAGAAAAGTTGTTGACCTATATGTCTACTATTTCTCCTTAAAATTTCGTAATTTTTAGATATATATTTATAAAATTAAGTGGGCTTAGATTTAGATGAATGTGGGCATGAAATAAACCCATGGACTTAACCTAAAACATATGGGCTTGAAGAAAAAAAAAATGTGTGGATTCTATTAAATGGACTTAAGTTAAAACAAGATGGACTTAAACTTATAACTAAGGTGGACTTAGATCAAAACAAATGGATTTGGGCTTGGGTTAAAAGAAATGAGTTTAAACTAAGATAAAGTTAATAAACTTGGATCAAGCTAATGGGCCTAGAATAAACTAAATGGACTTGGGCTACAAGTAAAAAGCTTGGTTTGAAAAATAGATGGGCTAAGATTAAAAGAAATGAGCTTTGACAAAATAAATAAATAAATTTATTCTTTTAATAAGGGAAATATTTAAATCTTAATATTAATGGAATTAATGAACAATATTAATGAGCGGAGGTTGTGTTCCCGCTATGAGTACCATGATTGGTATGTGAATGATGGATGAATCCCGAGTGTGAGTTGGACCGTGAGAATGGTTTGAGAAATACGAATTGGTACCTGAGTTGTTTGAATGTGATTAAACATGTCATCACGTGCATCACGTGCATTAGGGGGAATTAATTTGAGAGAAATCATTGAGTCTTGAATTGACACAGTTTGATAACCGAATTGAGTGGAATGGGTAATAGCAAGGAATCCATAGTGCGAGCTCTATTTACTAACACCGTTAAGCGAGGGATAATTCCGCTAACCGTGTGCAACGAGGATAATGCCGTTATGAGCAGTAGGTGATATTGAGATCACTGAGAGAAAGTAATAGAGCAGTAGGTGATAACATGATCACCGAGTGATAGTGCGCACGGACTTGCATATACCTAGGGTACCCGGATTAAAATAGATGAAAATGTGGGAAACACAAAAGCATTGCATATCACGTGCATCACCCTACTTACTGAGCTTTGGCTCATTCTATTATTGTATTTGTGTGTTGTTCAGGCAAGGGTAAGGTTAAGCTGATCGGGGATGCTACCGGTTCTCGCTAAAAGAGGCTCATGTGTCACTGATAAAAATTAGGAATATCTTTTGTGGAAAAAAAAAAGTACGAGCCTAATTTGTAAATTAAATATCTAGGCATTTTGAGTATTTTGTAAATTATAGAATTGTTCTAAGGATGTTGTAAATTATCCCGTACGTTTTCAACAGTGTAGTTATCTATGTATTTTGTTGTTTATGATGGAGGAAATAGGGGACTTAGTCCCAACAGTGTGGCGAACCTGGTCACGCCAGTTAGGTAACTAGCAAGGGAGCTGGGGGCGTCACAGCTGCTGGAGGAGAGAAAGGGAGGCCTGTTGACTGGTTTTAGAGAGAGAACCAGCCTCTGTCACTGGGAAAGAGCAGCCACAGCTGCTGACCGAGAGGGAGAGAGACACGACCTGCTGCTGGGGAAGAAGAGAGAGACGGACTGAGAGAGAAAGAGAGGGGGAGCTGCTGATCGAGAGGGAGTGAGAGTTGACAGTGATCTGCTGAAGACGAGGGAGAAGAAGATTATGTAAATTTGGCTCTGCAATTCTCTACTTATTATGTGTTTTTTTTATGTAAATTTCCTTTCCTGCTTCCTCTCATCTGTCTCCTTTTTCTTCTGTTATTCCCCCCTTATTCTCTGTCTTTTTTCAAACTTTCTCTTCTCCATGCTCACTTTCTTTGCCATTTTTTCTTCCCCCCCCACGCTCCCCCTGCATGCTACTATTTATAGCAGATAAAAACTCTCTTCGGTTGCCATCTTGTTTAATGCAGGGTGCCGCCGTTGAGAATTAAATGCAGGCGCACCTGATCATTCAAAGACGGGCAGCATGCAGTGTAGGCATGCTTGAACAGTGCAATTTTCAAAATATTTAGGAAGGTGAAAGTATGATTTGGTCCCTCAATTTATAATGGCGTTAATTGCATCCTCAATTGAATTTTTAAACTTATGATTTTGTGCAATTATATCCCATCAAAAATTTAATCTCAGCCTTAGCTTTGCGTGACCTTTTTATTCTGGTCCTTGGTTTTTGATTTGCGTGATTTAACCCCCAATCGACCGTTAAATTCTCAATTTGTTCAATTTGGCCCTCAATTTCGCATAATTGGCTTTAAAAAAAATCAAATCATTCTCTGAAAATCCCAATCTCATCAATTAAACCCGAATTAAATTCGAGAAATTGATTTCTCATTGACTATGCTCTTAATAAAATTAATTTGATCAATTCAAAGTACAATTAAGTCATCGCACTTAATTAAATCATTCAATTGGACCATAAATTAATTCTCAAACATAATTATACTTTTAAATTAGTCAATGATTAAATCGAATTGGCCCATAAAAAATATAATTATATCTCAACTTAATTTTACTCAGATTTATCCGATAATAAATTACATTAGCAGCGAATCTGCGCTCTCCTTCGTTTCCGAGCATAAAAAAGTACGATCGAGATCTCAAAAATGTCTAAAATTCCTGTCTTGACACCAACCCCTTTTATTTTATTTTTTGTTCTTATTTTTGGATAAATTTGGGGAATAACCCAAAATTAGGTTATGACAAATGAAAATACAATATATAATCAATTTCAATCGAAGGACACCATTGCAACAAATCAAAACTTACTTAACAAAATTAAGGACCATAAAACATAATTTAAAGAGAAGAGACCAAAATGAAAAGGCAATAAAACTGGGAGGTTAACATGTAGTTTAGGTTGAAGGAGAGAGAAAAGAGAAAAAAAATTCAACCGCCCATCCGTCTCATCTCCAACCACCTTATCGCCACAGCACGAGGAAGAGAACATGGCGGTTCATCCATTTAGACACCGGATGCATATTTTCCGCTGCTGGAAGATGCTGCATACGTCGCCCGAAGAGGATGTGAGGCCGATTACTGTGGCCCGTGTGTGTGACATGCGCCTACAATAACCCAAGATTAATAACAAAAATACAGTTAATTATAAGGACCCCCTACAACCAACTTTTCATTTTTGTCTTATTAGGGGCATATCTGTATTTAGCTATTTTCAAAAAGTATGAAATGCTCGTGGCACCCCTCCCGTCCAGAAATTATTTATATTTTTTTAGGGATAAAATAGTTATTTTACTAAGTAAAGAAATATAAAAAATAAAAAACTGGTGACCCGAACCAGACCGAAAATACACAATTACCGCAGAACCCCTCCACCTAGTAGTTATTTTTTTTAATCTTTTTATTGAGACAAAATAATTATTTCACTATGCAAAAAGAGAAGAAAAAACCCAACAAAATGAACAATTCAAAAATTGAGCATCACTATTGTAACACACAGTGAACAGTAACCAAACCTGATATCTTTTAGTATATTAGACAATAATTTAAAAGTGTTGTTGTTGTTGTTATTTTTTAAAGTATTTTTTGTTTATAAATATATTATAATAATATATATTTTTTATTTTTTAAAAATAATGTAAAAATACTTTTTTTTAATTTAAAATAAAAAATAAAATTTTAATTTTTTTTAAAATATTTTTAAAATAAAATGTAAAACACTACCTAGTGCCTGTTTGGCTAAGCGGCTGAACCACTATTTAGCCAAAATATAATTATTTTTTTCATTTTAAATAATTATTTTAAATGTTTTTTATATTATTTTAATGTGTTGATATCAAAAATATTTTTTTAAAAATAAAAAATATTATTTTAATATATTTTTAAATAAAATATATTTTAAAAAATAACCACATCTACATTTCCGAACAAGCTCAAAGTGCCGTGTCTTGGAGTCCCAACTTCCAATAGCTTTTGGCCTCCTATCCAGTAAAAGAAAGATTTGACTGTAAAAGAATATTTCAGTATATATGTAGGATAAGGTTTCGGAGCATCAGAGCACATCCATGATTCAACTGTAAGAACGAAGAATCAGAGATCGATTGAGAGAGAAAAACTAGAAAATGAAGCTGAAAGTATACGCAGATCGAATGTCACAGCCATCACGGGCTGTTCTCATCTTCTGCAAGTAATCCTTTATTTCATTTCCCTTGTAATAGGTTCCTCATGTGCTAACGCTCACTGCAAGTTCTTGAACATGGATTTTTTTTTTTTGCATGTATTTGATCTGGGAATTGTATATTATTGATGCAGGCTAAATAGGATAGATTTTGAAGAGGTTAGAGTTGACATATCAAAGCGTCAGCATTTGACTCCTGAATTCAAAGGTACTCTCAATCAAGTTGCCCCCCTTCTGTGTCTGTCTATTTTCATGCCGTGCATAGTTATTTGTGAATCGGTTCAAAAAATTGAGGCTTTTGTTATTTATTAGCAGAATTGAGATCACCCCAGATGGAAATGATTTTAGTTCAAGTGTTTTGGTCGCTTAAATTGTGCTAGCAGAATAAAGTGTTTGTTGATTGTGGTTTCAGAGATAAACCCTATGAGAAAATTGCCAGTTATAGTTGATGGAAGGTTCAAGCTGTTTGAGAGGTGATTTTAACACTTCTTGCCTTTTTCAGCTCTCACTTTTTTCGATTCTGTAAATCTAGGACCCGAGTTTGTTGCTAGCTGTTTGACGTATGGTTTGGTTATATGGCCTGCACTATAAATTGTAGATGGCAATGAGAATTGGCACTTCCTTTTGCCATTAAACATTTTAATTCGTCAAATTACTTATTGGATTATTGATTGTTCTTTGCAGTCACGCTATCTTAATATATCTTGCTTGTGTATTTCCGGGAGTTGCTGATCACTGGTAAGAAAAAGCTGCTTATCCAATGTAACTGATTTCTGTACAATTTGGGATATGGGTGGCTTAAAGACAGGAAATTCTTGTTGGATAGAGAAGTAAAATGGGTATTGTCAATGATATAGATATGATGTAAGCTGTGCTGTTCTTAATACCCAAAAAAATGTGTTAGAAAAAGCAAGGAACATGCTCCTGTGGTGAAAGGAGAAAATGGACAATATTAGTAAAGTCACTTTTCAATCTTTTAAAATGGACAGCATTAACAGGGCCATTTTTCTATTTAATAAAACTTACTAGCTAAATGAATATGATTCTCATTGTAGCCACACTGAAAAGGCGATTAGTCTTGTCTAATGCAGGGACAGTGTATTTTTGGTTGACATGTGCTTTCTTGTGCAGGATTTTTAGTATATTCAAAGACTATTTTGTCATTTTTTATTTAATTCAAAGATTTATATGCCTTGGCCAATTATAAACAAGACTGCCTGTTCCCATTGTAAGGTATCCAACGGATCTTTTCAAAAGAGCTAAAATCAACTCGGTTTTGGATTGGCATCACTCCAACTTACGCCGTGGGGCAGGTATGCCATTATAAATTTGATCTGAAACATTTGCGAGCATCATTATTTTGTATATGTTCAATTTGATTTTGCTGTATCCTCCTGACTTGGAAATTGAAGTAGTAAATGGCATATAGTCCAGTGATTCTAGTTACAATGTTCCTGGGAACTCCCACTGGAAAGCTTTTGTGTTTTTTTTTTCTTTCCCAAGATTCTGATAAGCTGGTGCTTTTCAATTTATGCTTCTTCTTCAGCTGAATATGTCAAGAACACCACATTAGCACCTGCACTTGGTCTACCTCTGGATCCACAAGCAGCTGCTGAGGCTGAGAAAGTTCTATTTTCATCCCTGTCAAAGATAGAGTCTGTGTGGCTTAAAGGAAGTGGCCGGTTCTTATTAGGTGGAAATCAACCATCCATAGCTGATCTAAGCCTAGTTTGTGAACTGATGCAACTGGAGGTACATAGACATGACTCGCTGCTTCTATGATATAATTAGTGTTGGCTATGTAACTAAAAAGAAACAAAAGGGATGTATTGGCTGCGATAGAGAAAAAAGATTCTTAGAGAGATTTACTTACAGTTTTGGTATTAGGATTTTGAGACATGAGGACTCCCTCAGATTTGAACACAGAGAAAATATCCATACGGCCTCTCCCCTCCCTTTTTCTTTTTCAACACCCGCCAACAAGCACACTTGGTCTCACTATCAGACTATAAAGAAGAACAAAACATGGATGTAGTAGTGTGATTGGTGATGTCTTCTAGGCAGTAGTCAGAAGTCCACCTTGTTTTTATGGACTATCGCCTTATGTTTACTGATGCTGAAGTGGAAATCTAACTCTGCAAGGAAAAATTTCATCAATGTTGTTTTTTCCATAGATATAAAGGTTAATTACATCATAAATTTCAAGTGTCTATTTTTTAATGGCTGACACCTAGAGCATAATTTGCAGGTGTCTAGGATTGCAGGCAATACCTTTTTTTTTCGTGTTCTTATTTTACCTGATTGTTTGGGAAGAAATTCATTTAAAAAAGGTAGATCTATATTTTTTACACTTGATGAACAGTAAGGTGGGGTTTTTTGTCGCTCTAAATTCACCTTGAAATTCTTTCATATAATGTGGAAAAGAATCAAAGAGGTTGCCTCATGAAGGAATTCTCAAGTGCAACCTGTTTTTGGCTTTTAGGTTTTGGATGATAAGGATCGCAGCCGAATACTTTCCCCCTACAAGAAGGTTCAGCAGTGGATGGAGGATACAAAAAATGCAACAAGGCCACACTTTGATGAAGTGCATCAAATCTTGTTCAAGGCCAAAACAAAACTGCAGAAGGTACGATTAATGAGCACAGACAGTGAGAACTTGAAAACAAAATTGGCCTCAAAGATGTAAGAATTATTTTGGCTGAAGTCATAAATATACATATGATAAGCAATCTGGAGTTCATCCTGCAGAGCTTTTGCCAAGAATGATGGATAATACCCAAATGACTGGGTTGTGATTTCTTGCAATTTTCTTCAATAAAATCCGGGCTACAAAGAGATGCTGTATCATAGATATCTGCAAATGCAATGGACAAAAAGCCTCATTGTAGAACTTGTTTTGAATTGAAAATTGTCGGAGCAATTGTTCAGACTTGTCTGCTAAGCAGTAATTATTTCTGGTTGAGATTCGATCCATCATTCTTCTAGAAACTAGGTGTACTGTTTTTAGTCCATGACACCATCTTTGTTTCCGTTCTCCCCGAGGATAATTCTCAATCATAATATCGTAGCTCTTCTTGTTCTTGCATCTCTAACTTGTTCAATCTTCATTCCGTAGAGTAGCTACAAATCCAGAGAGATCATAACACAGTGATCATAATGTCATTTGTATGCCAAGAAACAGCCACCATCATTAATAGTTCAAGCACAACCCTTATACCAAGGGTGCGTCCTTGATCATGTCTGAGTTAATTGTCATATGTTCACGTTATTCTCGTGTTGATGGCAATCTCAAGGTTGCAAAACACTTGGCTACATATATTAGATGCTCGGCATCTAGACTTCAATCTACAAACTTGTGAAAGAAATCCAGACTCTCACAAGTCTAGCCATGGCGATTATCATTTGAAACAGGAAGGAAACTCTAGACATTTCACGAACCATGTATGAAATCTCTCGTCTTTGCTCTTCCTTCACTTAATATCTCATGCAGCGCCAGGCAACTGGCAACGCTTCCTTCATATCGTCTACATTTCTCTCAATCAACTCTCAATCAACTTCTATATAGAAAACCATTGTCGAAACTAGTGCTATTAATCAATCTATCTTCATTCCATGAATTTCTTCTAGGGCCTTCTGTAATTCGTCATTAAAAGAGAGCACTGAACCACACTGGCTGAAGAGGCAGCCATGGACAGCTCCCACGGAAAAGGTCCACCAATCCTCGGTGGTGAACGGAGTCCTGCGCCAGGGGAAAGCGTCCCGGCTGCTGCTGGGATGCCAATGAGGTTTATGTAGCTTAAGGCAATACGAGAACAAGAGAAAAGGTCTTCCAATGTTCGGTGATGCAATGGAATATTTGTATAAAAGTGAAAATACATAAAAATAATATATTTTCTAATTTTTTTATATTATCATGTTAAAATGACTAAAAACATCCAAAAAAACATTAATATTATGCTTTTTTAGGAGAAAAGCGCAGGTATTGAAGATGCATTGAAAATTTGAAATAATCGTTCTTCAGTTGTTTTTTCACATCAATATATTAAAATACAAATAAAAATTTTTGATATAATGTTTTTTTTAGATTAAAAGCTGGTTGAATCGAAAGTATATGCACATCAGTAATCACATCCTCCAAATTGCTCTTCATAGGAACTATTTCAGCTGCCTCTGTAGCACCATTTGTGCCTGCACCAATAGTTATTCTAACATCTGCTGCTACAATTGTTGGTGAATAATTTATACCATCTCCTGTATTTATCACTTTAAAAAATAATATAAATTATATTATAAGATCTTATTTAATAATTTAAATTTTTAGATGAGATAGTTGTTTAATATCATACCAGAACCTTATTCATCGAGTGGTCACGATTTCAAATCTCATCACCTTCATTCTATTTGATAAAAATCAAACACAAGATAGGATGTGTTTGTACAAGTTTCAAGCTCAAAATTTTTTTACCCTAGAGGGTGTGTTAAAAAATAATATAAATTATATTATAAGATCTTACTTAATAGGTTAAAGTTTTAGATGAGATGGTTACTGTAATCTACAATGAAAGAAATTGAAAGTTGAAAAAACAACTATCAGGGCAAGTCCAACGCTGGAGCTATATGAAGAGTCAAAGCCAAAAATTTGTCCTTTTAGTTTTTTGTGTTAAATTTTTCATCTCCAACGCAGGAGACATTTGAGTAGCTAAAATAACTATTTTTCATAATCGGTAGCCATTTCTACATGTATCAATCAAAGAGCCAAAAAATAAAATAATGTCTAATAAATAAAACAATGTTTCTTTTCTTTTCCACCGCTATGAGCTTAAGCTCTCTCATGAACTTTCTCTTTTTGATTTCATAAATTAAAAATAAAATTACAGAAATTAAAAGATTAAATAGAAATTGAGAGATCTAGAATTAACAAAGAAAAAAATAGAAAAGGATATGAGTTGCCGCTGCTGCTGAGAAGAGATGTAGACAATTTGTTTTGTGATTTGCTGGAAAGTGAGAAAGAGGGAGACTTAATTTTCTGGGGAGTGCTTAGGGCTGATGTGTTTTGTTTTGGTGGGGGAAGGGGGGCGTAGAAGATGAAGATGGGAATGGGTGGGAATTTAACCGGGTGGGATGGGGATGAGGGTGGGGTTAAATATAATTATAATCGGGTGGGGGTTAAATATAATTAAAAATAATATAATTAAAATATAATTATATTGTATAATTATGTTATTATTTTAAATTTATTTTTTAATTTAAATATAATTAAAAAAAATATTTTATTGGTAGAGAGTTTTTTAAAAGTAATTATTTAATTATATAACTTACTCCTATTAATTAATTAATTGCATAATTAAACTATATATAAAATAATTGCACTATATTTAAATAATATAAAAAAATTGCTCTCCAAAATGGTTTTTACCATTAGAGTACACATTAACAAAAAAAAATCATATACATACTATTTAAATAACTATTTTAAAATTTTAACTTTTAAAAATAGCTATTGCGTAGTTGAACTCATAATCCTGGGGTCAAAAGAAAAAAAGGCAAGCTGAACATATGTACCTGTAATTCCTTCACTTTCTCTGCTTTCTGCTCAGGCTTGGCTTCTGCGACAACAGTTTCATTCCCAACTTTCTTGGCAATTGAATTAGCAGCTCCCCAATTATCACCTGTGACCATGACGCTCCTTACTTTCATGGAATTGAGAATGAAAATGACTTCACGGGCACCTGATTGGTTAGAATTCCAGTCACTTCCCGGTCAATAGACACTAATGTCCCAGATTGAGTCAGTGCTTCAGTCTGCAAGCATCAGTTCTACATCAACAGGAATAGCAATGTCTTGGATCATTATTAAGCTTTTGTTTCCTCTTACTCTTTCCTTGTTTCTGACAACTGCTTTCACTCCATATCCAGCAATGGACTCAAATTCTCGTGTTTCAGGCCAGACAGGGTCTCCGCATACTCCACGATAGCCTTGGCCAAAGGGTATTCACCATTCATCTGCGAAAGATATGCAACCGCAATGCTAACAATACTCATCATGAAAGAAGAGTAGTAGACCTGAGGCAAAGTGTAGGCGTCAAATGGATAAAAACCATCAAGCGGCTGCAATGAGTTCATAATACCATGCTTTTCAACAGTGTTGTTTTGACCACCACTGGTTTTCTAACTGTAAGAGTTCCAGTTTTGTGAAAGACGACGCAGTTCACCTACAAGATCATTAGCCACCGCCATAACAAGTAATTTTGTGAAGACCCAGAATTTGTAAATAGAAAATTGAATATTCTGGTTAACCTTATGTGCCCTTTCTAATGCTCGACCCCTTTTATTAAAACACCTTCAGATGCTCCAACTCCTGTACCAACCATAACAGCAGTCGGAGTGGCTAACGAAGAGAACATGGACAGGCTATGACCATGACAGAAATTCCAAATTGGAGTGCTAGCTGAAAACTATCCATGGAACGTGGTGCCCATGATTTTGGGTAGCCATGGAACTCTCCATCTAAAAATCAGGCTAGCGAAGTTGAAAAACGAAAGAAGACCTCAAGTGTTCATATGAATTTCAACCAGCCAGCTGATGAAACTATATAGTCAATAAACTAAATGAATGGTGTAATTGTGCTTCTCATGGACCTACCCGAGGCACAAAGTATTTGGATATACGGCCAGCAAATTTCTGCGCCTGATCTTTTAGCCATCTGAGTTGATTCGGTAAGCTGAACAATCTGCGAAAGCTCACTCTCTGATCCAACCTTTGTTGCTTTAATATTTAGTACCCCATTTTCATTTAAATTGCCTCCAATTACTGGATCACCCTGTTAGATTTAATGAGATTAGATTTAGTCGTAGGTTTTTAGTTTAGTTGAAATTATTATTCATAATAGATTTTATCAAGAAACCTGTTATTTATCCAATAACCTCTCTTCTAGTATATTGAAAGTTCTACTTTATTTCAATTTTCTTGTAAGTCTATATAGAAGCAATTTTCAATTGAATAAAGTAGCTTTGATTCATTCTAATATTTATAATTTCAAGTTCTTCAGGATTTCTTATTTTTCTAGATTTTTAATCTCAACAGTAACTGTTCTAAACAGTTACTGTTCAAATCAAAAGTCCAAGATACCCATTCCCCTCGTCACTGGCCTTGCTTCTCCTGTTATCATGCTATCATTCACATGGCTTGTGCTGCAGGTGACAAAACCTTCTGAAGCAACTTTCTCACCAGGAAGAATTTTGATCACACCATTCTTTTGTATGAACCTACTGTCAATTCCTTCTTCGGCTAATATCTTCCCATGATCATCCAGAGTTAATAATATTGCTTTCTCAGGTTCCAAGACATGAGCTTGGTAATGGCCTCAGATGTCTTTCCTTTCGTCATAACCTCAGAATGCTTCCCAAGAAGAACGTTTGAGGTTAGCATTGAGGTAGTTTCAAAGGAATCGGTATACTCTATCAAAACCTGATTTCCAGATCCAAAATCGGCATATACAGAGTCTCCCTCCAAGATTCCATATTTATATGAATTTAAATTTACAAGTAAACTTATCAAAATAAGATAACAAAATTAATTTTATAATATAATTTAATTATTTTAATATAAAAGCTAATTGCAAACTTTTGTAATTATAAAACACTAACTATTCAATATATATATAAATATATATATATATATATATATAGCAAGCATATGTCTTGCCATTAGAACTAGTAGCTCCATCGAAATGTAATTAAGATTATTTTTTAATATATTTTTTTATATAGAAATGTATTAAATAATATTTTTTATTTTAAAAAGAAATTATTTTTAATATTAATATATAAAAATAATTTAAAAATATAATAAAAATAATTTAAAATAAAAGCTAAAAATAAATATTTTTAAAAATGTGTTTAAGCTCTTGCAAGACAAAACATGAAGTTGATGAAACTTTGAAAAACCTCTCAGCAAGACATCATTATTGCCTTCACCGCATTGTATATATTTTGGGTTCCTTGTACGAATAGGATTATCGATTTTATTTTGTTTCGGTTAAAATATTTTATTCTAGTAAAAAAATTAAAATAAAATAATATTATTTTTAATCGCCAAATCAATTTCACTCAAAATCTGAAATCAAATCCCTAACACTTGTCTTCCTCACTCCTCAGGAATCCTCACGTCTCATTTCTTCTTCTTCGTTTTCTTTTTCGAAAGATACCGTGCTATAAAAGTGCATACTATCGAGAAGCTGTTGGAGCCTTGCTAGTCTACGATGTAACCCGCCATGTTAGATTTGAAAATGTGGAGAGATGGCTGAAGGAGCTTCGCGATCACACAGATGCTAACAATGTGATCATGCTTGTAGGAAATAAAGCAGACCTGCGTCACCTTCATGCCGTTGCCACTGAAGATGCCAAGGGTTTTGCTGAAAGAGAGAGAACATTCTTCATGGAGACTTCTTCTCTTGAGTCGATGAATGTTGAATATGCATTTCTGATCTCTTGCTGCTGAAACCAACAATTGCAGCTCAAAAACATTATGATACTTGGATGATAAAATAAATTAGATTTTTAATTTTAATTTTTAGATGGTTATTTAATATAATATTAAAATTTTATTGATTTAATGATGAAGATATCATTATCTTTATTTTATTTAATAAAAAATAATTATAAAATAATATACTTAAAGAAAACAATATAAATTATATTTTAGATTTTTATTTAATAAATTAAGAATATAATTAACACTGCATTGAATATTTCGTCAGAAATACTGAAGAACTTTTAGATTTACGTTAGTCTTGGTGGGATGAGTATCATTTAAATAATAATAATAGAGCAAACCAGTGATTTATTTCAAGCATCAGAAAAGCTGTTCCTCCTAAATGCCTCATTCCACCCCTGTACATTTTTACAGAAAACTGAATCAAAACCGTTTGATTGATCACTCAATCTTTATTCCAAGAATACCTAGATGTTCCAGCTTCTTGGGCCTTTTGTAATTCTTCAACAGGAGTGAGCACACAACAACACTGACGGAGGAGGCTGCCATTGCAGCTCCAGCAATCCAGGGTGGTAAACGAAATCCAGTTCCAGGAAAAAGGGCCCCAGCAGCAATTGGGATGCCCAGGAGGTTATACCCCAAAGCCCAAATGTAGTTCAGGCGAATTCGGGAAAAGGTTTTCCGGGAGAGGTCTATGGCAGTGATCACATCTTCCAGGTTGCTCTTCATCAGAACTATGTCAGCTGCCTCTATAGCAATATCTGTGCCTGCGCCAATTGCCATACCAACATCTGCTGCTACGAGTGCTGGTGAATCATTTATACCGTCACCTACCATTGCCACTAAATAGCCCGCAGCCTGTGAAAGAAAGAAATTAAAGTCCAGAAACAATCTTCATAGCTAATAAATTCTAGGAGGAAAGGAAAAGTAAAGCTTCGGATATGTGCCTGCAATTCCTTCACTTTATCTGCTTTCTGCTCAGGCTTGGCTTCTGCGATGACAGTTTCAATTCCAACTTCCTTGGCAATCGAATTAGCAGTTCCCCAATTATCACCTGTGACCATGATGCTCCTAACTTTCATGGACTTGAGAATGGAAATGACTTCGTGAGCACCTGGTTTCAGTGGATCTGATATGGCTAGAACTCCAGTCACTTCCCTATCAATAGATACTAAAATCCCAGTTTGAGCCATCCCTTCAGTTTCTGCAAGCATTTCTTCTGCATCAATTGAAATGGGGATGTTGTGTTCCAGCATCAAGCTTTTATTTCCCACTATCACTTCCTTGTTCTTGACAATAGCCTTCACTCCGTGGCCTGTAATTGACTGAAAATCTTGTGCCTCTGGCCACAATGGATTCTCTTCATCTTCTCTGAATTTCTTGGCATACTCTACAATGGCCTTGGCCAATGGGTGCTCGCTGTTTACCTGATGTGGATGCATACACAGCAACTTCATCAATGTTCATGCCAAAAAAAGCAGATAGTTTAGCTCATATTTTCTAAACTACAGTAGTCACTAGAATGACAAAAGAGTTAGATTGTGTTTTTAGGCAGACAGTCTTGACAGTGAGTCAATAAAGAGAAAGCTTACCTCAGCTGCAGCTATGAGTTCGTAAAAATCTCGCAGTACCATGTTTTTCAAGAGTCTTGTGTTAACGACCACAGGCTTTCCGATCGTCAGAGTTCCTGTCTTGTCAAAGACAAAGCAATTCACCTGCAAAATCATTTATCAGAAAATGAGTTACTGAGAGGTTTATGCCTCATTTACAGTATTTCTCAGATCTGGAAAAAAAGTTTGATAACTCCGAACATATTTCGATTTCAATCAGATTGAGAGATATGGTCACGAAGCGATATGTGAATCCTTCAAGACAATGCCTATAAAATTACCAGGTTCTGTTATAAGAATTGAAATTTCTTGCTAACCTTATGTGCACTTTCTAATGCTTGGCCACCTTTGATTAGAACACCCTGAGATGCACCAACTCCAGTACCAACCATGACAGCAGTTGGGGTTGCCAATCCGAGAGCACAGGGGCAGGCTATGACCATAACAGAGATGCCGAATTGGAGACCAAGCTGAAAACTATCCATGGACTTTGGTATCCAGGAGTCTGGATATCCATGGAACTTTCCCGCTAAAAACCACGCAAGCCAGGTTGAAAAGGAAAGAATAATAACCTGCCAACATTCACCAATAATTAACAAATATAATGCTTTTACAGAACGCCGGTGGCATGAATTTAATGATGAGTTTGGACTTTGTATTATGTACTTACAAGAGGCACGAAGTATTTGGAGATACGATCCGCAAACTTTTGTACAGGAGCTTTAGCCATCTGAGCTGACTCGACAAGTCGAACAATCTGTGAAAGAGCACACTCCGATCCCACCCTCGTCGCCTTAATACGAAACACCCCATTCTCATTCACAGTTCCACCAATCACCGTGTCACCTTTCCTCTTTGCCACGGGCCTTGCTTCACCTGTTATCATGCTCTCATTCACATGGCTCTGCCCCCAAATAACAAAACCATCTGAAGCTACTTTTGCACCAGGTATGATCTTAATCACATCATTCCTTTGTATCAACCGACTATCAATTTCTTCTTCACTGATCACATTTCCTTCACCATCCAAAGTCAACAATATTGCGGTGTCAGGTGTCAAGTTCATAAGCTTGGCAATGGCGTCAGATGTCTTTCCCTTAGCCAGGACCTCAAGATACTTCCCAAGAAGAATGAATGAGATAAGCATTGAGCTAGTCTCAAAAAAATCTGTGGACTCAAAATCTGTAGAGGAAGCAGCTCTCAACACCGAATAGACTGAATAAAAGTAGGCTGCATTTGTTCCTAAGGCGATCAACACATCCATGTTAGCAGAACCATGCCTCAGTGCTTTATAGGAACCTGTATAGAATCTCCGGCCTACAATGAACTGCACTGGAGTGGATAGCACCCATCTCAAGACTGATCCCATAGATAGAAAATTGACTAATTTGATTTCTAGAGCATGCTTAACTGCAGGGATATACATAAAAATCATGGCTATTAAGAACACTGGAACTGTGAAAACCAAACTCCACAGGAAGGACCGGTAGTATTGCTTGATTTCCTCTTTTCTATGGCTCTCTCTTCCTCCTCCTTCAGGAAATATCGCTGCCTTGAATCGCCCTGTCCCCGTTGATTCAATCACTTTGATGAAATTTCTAGGACCAGTTACATCTGGTTTGTAAGCAAGGGAGATTTTGTTCACTTGAGAATCTATCTCTACACTTTGAACACCTGGGAGTGCCTGAAGAGACTTTTCAATTATTCTCATCGAATTATGTGTTCTTACACCATCAACTTTAAGCCCTATCTTGCCCATGTCTTCACCAGTACTAAGAAGAACGGCTTCAAATCCTGTGTCATTTACTTCTTCTAAGATCTGGTTGAAGATCAGGATCTTTGGATCATAATGAACTTCTGCTTCTTCAGTTGCCAAGGCTACTTGAGCTTTTTGCACACCTGGAATTGCTTGTAAAACTTGTTCAACAGTAGAGGAGCAAGAAGTGCAAGTCATTCCAATAATACGAATTCTGCAAACTTGAGTGGATTTACCACCGGTTTCTTCTTGAATCAATGTGGCTTCAAATCCAGCATCTTCAATAGTCTCGCGAATGGTTTCTTCCTGTCATTCTCAGAGTACTTAAGACAGGCAGGGAGAGTACTTTACTGCTATAAACTATTAGTTGGGGCAACTTGACATAGAAATGTAGGTTAGTGAAATGCAATGTCAGACTGCTGAAACTTAAAAGGAACGCTAGACATGTTTGTATTCCATTTATAGCTAGCTAGTTAACAACGTATGCTTGTAAATATGCTAATTGCATGATACATCTACTATCCCGAATTTCGCTGGCATAAACTTTGTTGCGCAGGTCTAGGAACACTCATCTTTCATGGGCTAGGTTTGTCATCGAAGTTTAGAGTAAGGCAAACCCTTGTCAAAGCCCATATGGATTTCACAAGTCTGGCCAAGAAAGAAATTTACAACTACAAGCCCTCTTTCTGTTTCATTGTCAAAGACAAGGTGAGAAAAATCACATTTCTTGTCTTGTACTGCACGTATGTCAACCAAGAAGAAGGAACAAGTTTGTTCGCAAGCACCAAAAAAGGAAGTAGTGTGAAAATAACAGGGCCACGTTCCCTGCTTGAAACAAAATAAAAGAAATCTCCATTAACATTTTGGCATCTGCGCCGTCTCTTGAAAGAAGGTGGTATATTGCCATGAAACAGTGCAGAGCATGCAACATGAAAGTTGTTTATATCAAATTTGAGGCCACCCCTGGAAGAGCTTTCCAAATCAAGTAGTGGTATGTGTTTCATTTCCACTATCAAAATTCGTTCACTTTTGTTTTTGTTTACAAATCCGAAGCTTGGGATATGGGATTCAGACATTCTAATATGACATGGCCTCAACCTTAAATAAAGTTGTCTTCTATCTCACGTAAGCAAGCAAGAACTCACAGATGTTATCATCTAAGAAAAGGCAGCTTATTATCTAAAATTAAAACGAAACTAGTTGCAGAATAGTATAAGATTCAGAAGAAGCACTAATTATAAAGTCCCTTATGCCTTTCACTTTCCTTAATTTAAAACTTAGAAAAAGAATCTCAATTGCTTTTACTCCACGCATTCAGCAACAAAAGAATTTAAAAAACAAAACCCAGAAAAACACAGATAAAGATGAGAACCAGAACAAGAAGATAACTTACATTAACAAAGCTGGGGTAGAACAGAACTTGAACCTTATTATTCAAGACATCAACAACAGCCTCTCGTATTCCAGGAAGCCTTTTCACAGCCTTCTCAACAGATCCAGCACAAGCAGCACATGCCATTCCCATAACACAAAACACTGCCTTTGCCTCTGATCCTTCCACGTTCGTTTCTTGAGCCGAAACCCCTCTCGGGTACTTGGGCATCGAAGGATACCTTGGCCTTGGCGATAAGTCCCCATAACTCTCTTTGCGCATGCAAGATAATGCCAAGAACTTCGTCGCCATCAAAAAAAGTGTTATATTTGTGTGTTTCTGTCTAAGTGCATCCTTCAACTCCAGCACAATTACTTATAAATAGGTGATCTTTTGTGTTTTAAGTGCGCTTATCATGAATGTTTTTTACTTAAAAATATATCAAAATAAAATTTATTTTATTTTTTATATTAGAATATCAAAATCATTAAAAAACACTAAATTATCATTTCAAATATCCCAAAGAAACGTGATATGATGATGGCAAAAAACTTATGATTTTTTACTTATGATTTTTGCAATAGATCCTGAACTCAAATCAATATATATATTTCTTATAAAAATCTGAAATAATTTTATTTATTTATATAATCTCGCAAACTATACTTTATGTTTGATTGAGTTGAAACACGTTGCTGTCAAATAAAATGTAATAGTTGTGTGTTTTACCTACGTATATCCTCCAACTCCTGAGCAGTAAGTTATAAATAGGACATGTTTATGTGTTTATTTTCTTCAAAAAAACGATATTGTGAATTGGGAGGAACTATTCATGGGCATGCGTAGAGGGGTTAGCCAAAAGTTTGCTCGATTGAGAAGGATAAACTTGAATTTGTAGTGCTTAGCAATTAATTAAGAATCTAATGGCGCGGGTGATAGGTTTCTCTCAAAAAATTTTTTTTCCTTTTGACTTCCTAAAAGATATTTGTGTTCATGCAAGATGAGTGGTTTTATAGTCCCTGCCACTAACTTTGAGTCTTTGACTTGAAGCAAATAATTCAACGAAAAATCATAATGTAGATCGAAATGTATATATGCACTAATGGAAATAGGATTTTGAGTTATTACATTCCTATGAACCATTACCAAGATATTTTACATGTAATAATGAAATTTTATAATGACATTTATCCTCTTAACCTGTTGATAAGAATTTTATTGACAAACTCGTGGATAAATATATACGGTTGAAATTGTTTTTTTGTGATTTGTCAATAAATTTATTGACAATAATCTAATGTATATATGCACTAATGGAAATAATTTTTTTTTAGTAAAAGGGGGGCTGACAGCCCAAAAAAACAATAAACTACAAAACAACAGAACAGGGCCTCAAAACACCCCTAGCATTCACAACAAGAATATCTTTAAGGTAATCAGGAGCCTCATCATAGACATAGAGGTCAGAGTCAAAATTATAACTTTTGGTAGCCAGAGCATCAACAACTTCATTTTATTCACAGTAAATGTGCTCCATTGTACAACACCAATGATCATGAATCTTCAATTTACAACAAGATATGATGCTGTATAAAGGGTGAGTTGAGACCGTAGCAGAAATTAAAAGAGTGACAGCAACACCAGAGTCACACTCAATCTCCACATCGTGGTAACTGTCACAGTGTCAAATGTGCATGAGGTGCACACTTTGGCAGGCTGTCCCAAAACAATGCCTAAGGGTACTAGCAGCCATTCCAACAGTGAGAAAAATCAGCAACGCAGGTTTGTGCAACTGTAGGTTCTTCAAGGAACATCGGTAGCGCAGATTGTTGACGAACATAGGGTGGACGATGGACTATCCACTGTTGGCATCATAGACATAGAGGCCAGAGTCAAAATTATAACTTCTGGTAGCCAGAGCATCAACAACTTCATTTTATTCACAGTAAATGTGCTCCATTGTACAACACCAATGATCATGAATCTTCATTTTACAACAAGATATGATGTTGTATAAAGGGTGAGTTGAGACCGTAGCAGAAGTTAAAAGAGTGACAGCAACACCAGAGTCACACTCAATCTCCACATCGTGGTAACTGTCAAAGTGTCAAATGTGCATGAGGTGCACACTTTGGCAGGCTGTCCCAAAACAATGCCTAAGGGTACTGGCAGCCATGCCAACAGTGAGAAAAATCAGCAACGCAGGTTTGTGCAACTGTAGATTCTTCAAGGAACATCGGTAGCGCAGATTGTTGACGAACATAGGGTGGACGATGGACTGTCCAGCTGAGGCAGGAAAATTCATTAGGGAGTAGGTTGACATTTAGATATAGTGGTGAAATTTTATGGTGACGTTTATCCTCTTAACCTGTCGATAAGAATTTTATTGACAAACTCGTGGATAAATATAATCTATCGAATTTTTTTTGTGATTTTTCGATAAATATATCGGTAATAATCTTATCTATTAACATCAAAAGCACATTAAATAATTGTTTACGAATATATCACCGATAAAGAATCATGATTTCATTTGTGGATTTTTCTCCTCACTGGTGTTCTTCTCAATGGGTTTGACATACATCCAATAAAGATCTTGCCTCCAAACTCAAATTCATATCGAGATCCCGGTAGGTCAAATGATCATTCCCTTATCTTATCTTCATTCAGGTGTTAAATGTATTGTAAAAATATCAATAAATTAAATAAAAAATAACAACTTAAGAAAATGGTTGAAAATCATCATCCTATAAAGTGTTGAGCTCGACTATCCATAAGTTGCTTCACTATTTTTTATCAATCATCAATGTATAGGTTTGTTTCCATAAAAAAAAACCTCATCAATATAGTCTAATAAGAAAAGATTGTTGTTCGTTGAATATATTTATAAAAAAAAAAACACAAATAAAATATATAAGTAATTAAAAAATAATTTTTTCATCGAAAATTTGGGATTGAAATAACCCAATCATACAGGAAAAAAAAATAGAGATCAAATTCTAAGAAAATTCACTATTATAATCTATAAAATCTTAAAATATGGCCTGGCTTGAGTTGAAGATTGTTTTGGGCTTTCCGTGGATCCCACATCTCCACAGAGGCAACTTACTCAGTCCATTTGACCTTTATTACGTTTGAATCTGCTTGGAAGTAGTTCTTTTTTTTACTTTGGAGGACGGTGATCTTCTCAAGCCGCCGTGTCCAGATTGTTTACATAGTGGAAAAATGGGCTCTACCACGGCATATTGTTTCATCCTTGGCTATCAAAATCCGGTTTCAGTTATATTTTCCGAGCACGTTGCTCCGATAAGGTTCAGTTTCGGTGAGGCCAAGAGCCTATTCAAGAGTAGGTTGTTTTAAAAAGTTTTTTTTATTTAAGAATATATTAAAATAATATTTTTTACATCATCATCATCATATGAAAATATACTAAAAATATCAAAAAAAATTGAAAAATATATATATTTTTATTTTTTTAAAAAAATAATTTTGAAATGTAGTGCTAAATACTAAGGTATAATGCATTCCCATGCTGATTGCTCTATAATCCAGCTGTCCTCGTTAGGTTTCTCTGCAATATTAAATTATTAGGTTCAGTTTGGGGGGGGAGGGTATTGATAAATACTAAAACAGTTTATTCTCGACTTTATTATATTAATTTAAGCAGTTCATATATATTTAAGAGAGAGAGTGGGTCAGTACTTTCCCATCCACCTGAAAATTGATTTTATTTTTAATCTAAAAAATAACGCGCGCTCTCATGCCCTCGTGCAAGTACTAGACAAACCAACATTAATCAATTAAGTTAGAAGAGAAACTATAGAATCAAATAATAACCTAGGAAAATAAATTGAAAATAATAATAATATAGCTCAATTATCATCATATTCTATATATATGTGTGTGTGTGTGTGTGTAGAGAGAGAGAGAGAGTTCGGATCAAGATAGCAAACAAACCTTATTGAAATCAGCCCCGCATCAGATTATATAGTGTGGAAATGACGAAATTATTGTATTGATTCTGTACACAATAACCATGTATAAATATTAAAATAATATTTTTATTTTTTAAATTAGTTTTAACATAAATACATTAAAACAATCTAAAAATTTAAAAAAAAAATAACAGCATGTAATCTCCCATGGACGATAAATCTAATTGCAAGCGTGCTATGCCTCCACTCGACGATGACGTGAAAGTCTCTTGTGTGTGTGTGGGACCTAACTGTAGAGCCGAGCCGGGTTAACTCAGTACTCTTCGATTCCAAAAGAAGTCCTCTCTATATTTTTTCACGGAGTGGCCAAACAAAACATTGCATCTGTTAATCCGCGACCAAGCGGGCCAACTTGAGTTAGGTTATCCAGTGCCATGTCCTGTCCTCCCTTACTTCATGCAATGAGGGTGCGTCAGCGCTTACGTTTTCTGTATTGTGAGAAGAGGTTTCCACGAATCCCCGTCACCGTCCCAGCTGCCAGGTACCTCCAGGATTCGATTAAATCCTCGCGTGCAGATATTTCCAGGTGCGGTGATTGATTACTTGTCTCTTCAAATTCCGATCAGGATGTTGTCGCTTGACAGAAAAATAAAAATAATATTGTAGTAACATCCAAGAGCTTATAATAGTCCGATAGAATTTAGAAACATTATTATACCATAACAATTATATATATAAAAAAAACAATCATATTTAAGGTATTACTATCTTTCCTTACACAGCCAACCTCTTATATAAAATCTATAAAAACCAGTTATTATTTCTCATAATTGTAATATTAGACGGCAACTTATTTTCCAACTAAAACCTCTTGATTTGTCCGAAAAGGTACATCGCCATATTGTACTCTCCGAAAGGGTAAGTGCCCGGAAAGGGTAAGTAACTATTTAGACTATAATTATAATGATTTTTGAAAGTGTTTTTTGTTTAGAAATATATTAAAATGATATAATTTTTATTTTTAAAAAATTATTTTTGACATCAGCATATCAAAATAATCTAAAAATATTATTTTTTTAATTTAAAATAAAAAAATAAAAAATTCAAATTTTTTCATAAATACTTTCCGATCATAATACCAAACAATCCCAAGCTATATGATGTCAACTACAAATTTACTATGATGGATGAATGAGATTAGAGGGGGGAAGTGAATTAAACTGTTGATCTACAAATAAAAAAAAGAAAACTTTATAGTGCTCGAGCTGTAATTAATGGTATCTTATTAGTCGTCAATGAGACCAACTTTAAGGAAAAGAAAGAGACAAACATAAGTGGGAGAGAATAAAATTCACAGGTCATTAAAATAATAATAATATCACCACCTTGTATTTGTCTTTCCAACTTGTATCTTTCTATTTCTACAAAACAGATTTCGAGTAACCAATAGAATGATGTCGGTTATGACCCGGGAAGAGAAATCATAGTAATAATCAATTTATTTCCATGGAGCTAAAATCGGCACTCTTTTTTTTTTAAATATAATAATTGCAAATTAAATAAAATACACTCTTGCAATACAAGATTAAATATTTTAATTTTTATTTATTTCTCAGCTTCCCAATTTAATTTTTAATAATATTTACTAACATGTTCAACCCTCTATCCATTTTATTAAATAACAACCTCGTATGTCAAGTTCACAGTAACAATTTTCCATACCATAAAGAAAAACATTGTATGTATGTATGTATGTATGTATGTATTACCCAAGGCAAGGTCGGCTGAAAAAGAGTTCCCAGCGTCAAGTCCTAGAAACAATGGTCACCGAGGGATGCAAGCCCACCAGATGATCGGTCATTCGTCTGATGTGGCGGCCTGGTGTAAGATTCCACAGGTCAAAGAAACAACAGTTGACACGACCATTTCCAAAACAAGTCAATATATAGCATGACAGTTCAAATTTGTTTATTGCACTTTTCTTTTCTGAAAATAATAATAATAATAATAAAACATTATTTCAACCATGCCACGTCTCTCTCTCTCACACAGTGCGCGTGTGGTGTTTATATATTAGAAGAAACGCGTGTATTTTAACTCCAAAGATAGCATAATTAGACGAAACGCAAGGAGTAAATGACTGAAAACAGTTCGTGTTTTTTTTTAACCTGCTTCTGGATGCTCCTGTGGCGAGTAACTTTCTGTAACTGTATTTTAAAATTATTTAAAAAAAAAATAATTGTTTTTAATATTTTAATATGATGATATTAAATTAATTTTTTAAAAATAAAATATATTATTTTAATTTTCTGAATAAAAATAACAACAACATTCCAAACAAACAGTAGCCACATTTCGAAACGGTCTTTGATCTACACCTCCCAGCTCATACAAAATCTAACCGTAAAGGTCCATCCACGTGTAAGAAGAAAAGGACAAAGCGTCGCTAATTCGGGCATAAAGGGAAAAATTATCGTGAGAAGCAATTTTTAATAATATAAATATACTGTTTTTTATATATACACCCAGATATAAAAAAAGTTATTTAAAAATATAATTTTATTTTAATATTTATAAATTGATATAATTATTTATTAATAATAATTAACAAATACAACTACAGTTAAAATTATTTTTTATAAAAATATATTAAATAAATTTTTAATATAAAGAAACCATTTTTCAATTTAAAAATGATATTTTATTTTTTTTAATATAATTTTTTTTGGAGTTATGAAAAAATAATAATTATATTTTGTTTTTTTAACTTTTCATTTAGCTTTTATATGAAGTTGATATAATACCTACCGCCAACCTTCTTTCCCAGTTACAACCCGCACCGCTTCGACCATCCCCATCCCTTTATAAAATCCTGCTCCATCCCTTCCCTCACAGCCATACACGCTTTCTTTCAATTCAAACATTTACTACCAAATTAAATAAAAAAATCTGCTGCTTTTCTTCCTTCTCTCTGATACACAAAACTGAAGAAAATGGAGTCCCTCACTTTGACTGCTTTGATAAACAAATCGGCTAAAGATTTCCCAAATCGTCGGGCTATATCACTCTCCGGAAAACTCGATTTAACACACGCTCAATTACAACAGATTGTCGATCATGCCGCCTCTCTTCTTATCTCCGCCGGCATCTGTCCCGGTGATGTCGTCGCTCTCACCTTCCCCAACACCATCGAGGTACTGTCGATTATATGTTTTTTTTCCTTTTATAGATCCCAAAAGAAAACCTTCTTTTCCTTTTCACTCATTGTTTTCTTTATGCAGTATGTGATCATGTTTCTGGCTGTAATTCGTTGCCGAGCCACAGCTGCGCCGTTAAACCAGGCTTACACAGCCGACGAGTTCGAGTTTTACCTCTCCGACTCAGAATCAAAGCTTCTAATCATGCCACAAGAGCCAATCGTACCGGCACAAACCGCGGCTTCTAAGCTCAAAATCCCTCACGTGACATCCACGCTTGATTTCAAATCCAAAAGAGTAACTCTCTCAACCGTTTCGGAATCATTACCTGACGCTGTTGACGAAGTCGTGAACGACTCGTCCGACGTGGCTTTGTTCTTGCACACCTCTGGCACCACGAGCCGGCCCAAAGGCGTCCCTTTGACTCAGCTGAATTTGGCCTCTTCGGTTTTGAACATAAAATCGGTTTATAAACTCACCGAGTCTGACTCCACTGTCCTCGTGCTACCGTTATTTCACGTGCATGGATTATTAGCTGGGTTATTGAGCTCACTAGTGGCTGGAGCCGCCGTGACTCTTCCAGCCACCGGGAGATTTTCTGCTTCAACATTTTGGAAAGACATGGTTTCATATAGTGCCACGTGGTACACTGCAGTCCCGACAATTCATCAAATTCTACTTGATCGCCATGTCAGCAAGCCAGAGCCGGCTTACCCCAAGCTAAGGTTTATCAGGAGCTGTAGCGCTTCTTTGGCGCCGGTTATCATGGACCGCCTAGAGGAGGCCTTTGGCGCACCGGTTTTGGAGGCTTATGCAATGACTGAGGCGGCTCATTTAATGGCTTCTAACCCGTTACCCGAAGACGGACCACATAAACCCGGGTCGGTCGGACGACCCATTGGGCAAGACATGGCCATTTTGAATGAGAATGGGGTGGCTCAACCGGTTGGAGTTAGTGGCGAGGTGTGTATTAGGGGGCCTAATGTGACCATGGGTTATAAGAATAATCCTGAAGGCAATAAGGCTGCTTATCAATACGGGTGGTTCCATACAGGGGATATCGGTTTTCTTGATGAGGATGGTTTTTTGCACCTCGTGGGTCGGATCAAGGAGCTTATTAACCGTGGAGGTATGTATGCACATTTAAATTTTGCTCTTTAAGTAGCCACCTGCTATGCCCAAGTGGTATTAAATTAAGGCGACCCAGTAAATTAAATTAAATATAAATAAAATAAAGATAAGTGCCCAAAATCAAATTTTGAACAAGAGAAATAAATGTTAGAATTGTTATCGTTCGAGTGATATGTGTGTGCATGGCAGGGCATCACAAGGCACGGTCAAGATGTTTCAGCTGTGACCAACATTAGTACTTCTCTATGATCAAAATGTGCACTCATCGTCAAATTATGTGTCTAGTCAAAATAATAGTTATATAAATTGCTTTCGTTATGGAAAGTTCATACTAGGGGCGGATTCTAGATGGACTTGTTGCTCTAGAATTAGATTGCTTGCTTATCATGGTAACCGGAGCGTTATTAAATGTCAAAATGCGTGAACTTGAATTTTGGCCTACTGTTTGCTGGAATTCATTGGTCAATTTTCCTGATATTGTGATCTGTTCTTGTATTTTCAGGGGAGAAGATATCACCAATCGAAGTGGATGCGGTGCTATTGTCTCATCCGGACATTGCTCAGGCTGTCGCCTTTGGAGTTCCGGATGAAAAATATGGTGAAGAGGTAAGAAATCATTGCACTGAAGTCAAACTCATTTTGTAAACTTGCGGGTCCCTTTTTCACGGCTGAACTTGACATTTGGTCTTCTTCACTTGCAGATAAATTGTGCCATTATTCCAAGGGAAGGATTGAGCATTGATGAAGATGAGGTGCTCAGCTTCTGCAAGAAAAATCTTGCAACTTTCAAGGTTCCCAAGAAGATATTCATCGCTGATTCACTCCCCAAAACCGCCACCGGAAAGATTCAGCGTAGGATTGTAGCGGAGCATTTTCTTGCTCAAATCTCCACTGCTAAAGTTCCCAAGTTTGGAGCTTAATCATTCTTTCTACGTTTTGAACTTGCAAGTTCACACAACGGATATAAAATCTTCCAATAGATATGACGATTTGTTCTTTCTACGTATTGTTGTCACCCATTGCTTTGCGAGCACCCACCGAAATTACTTTCTTCTCCACATGGAAATGATGTAATCTTCCACTACATTAAAGCATACAAATTTGTTGCAATACTTTACGTGCCAATATCTTGTTGGCAAAAGCTAATGTCTACGTTATGTTTCATGTTCTGCGGTGTTGTTATCATTATTCTAATTTAAAAGAAAAAATAAAATAAAATAAAATTCTTTTGAAAAATGCTCTTGAAACGTACCAAATGGATTCTATTACTAACCTATTTCTTGTATTTTATCATGGTCGGAATTATATTTTTATTAAAATAAAAAATATGAAGTCCAAATCATATTTTTATTTGTTTATTAATTCAAGAGACTCGTTTAAAAATGTGAATAAACTCTAAATTGAAATTCAATATATCAGTTATACCAGGGGATGAAGTGAAAGCCCTCTATACAGCGTGAGCAGGCAGTCCAGAATAATGATTTTTTTAGGATTCTATTAAAATAATAATAAAAAAAAACATGATAGAATAACTATGCAAAATATTTTTGGAAAATAATACAATTTAGAGAGTTCATGAATGATATATAATTTGTGAGCTGTAAGTGTCATTTATGATTATTTTAAATTGTGATATTATTGAATATAATATTTAATAAAAAGAAAGAAGAAGAAGAAATTTTTAAAACATATTTAAAATCTATTAATATCATTAAAAAAATATTAAATGATATAAACCATAAAAAATAACCAATCAGTGAAAATCACGCAAGCGGATCAAAAACACAAGTAAACCTCAACAATTATAAACAATTTATATGCCCGCTTACTTATTTGGTGTCATATATTGAGCGGGCATTTCTTATCTGCATCTACCACTTCGCTCCGTGTCGAAGATTCTCTCTCCCCAGAGAGAACTGGGCACAAAAACTAACAAGTTTCAAACTCCCAGAATCAAAAAAGGAAACTGTAAGTCACTCTCTCTCTCTCCATCTGTCTATCTATCTATATGTATGTATGTATGTGTATATATTATGAAGGAATAAATTTCATTTGTCAGGGAAAAACTTGGCAGGGTTTAGTCCTATCGTCATGATAATTTTGGATTGGTTATATTATTTTTAGCTGTTAAAATTGCAAACTAAAATTCATATTGGCTTTTATAAAACTGAATTCTTTTGTGCTTATCTATGAAACCCATGTGACCCACAGTTTGCTATGATGTATTTTACTCGTTCAGTCTCATTATAATAATGGGTTTTATTCATTTCTTAGAAAAGCTTGAATCTTGATCTTGTTTTCGTTCTAATTTGACTTGGTTTTATATTATCCAGAGAGTTTTATTTCTTTTGGGGGACTTTAAAAGACCCTGATAACTTTCCTATTTGCTTTGGTAGTTGTAAGGATGCTGTTTTATGTATTGCCATATAATTAGAGCTTGGATTGACATTGTAGGGATGGAACCAAGTAGTCAAATAACCAAAGAGAAGTATGGTGTTGATATCTCTTCCATAAGGGAGGCACAAATTCGCATCGACCCATACATACGCAAAACTCCAGTCTTTACCTCAGGAAGTCTGAATGACATGTCTAAGAGGAAGCTGTTTTTCAAATGTGAATGTTTTCAGAAAGGGTGAGAGATTAGTAAGTGGCGAATACCAAAAGTTTTAGACATTAGTGTATTGGATTTGATATTGGATTTTAACAAAAAAAAAAAAAATTGTTTAGTTATGCGGTGCCTTAAAGACCCTATTTAGTGTTTTCTATTCGTCAACAGTGGGGCATTCAAGTTCAGAGGTGCGTGCAATGCCATATTTTCACTTAATAAAGATCAGGCAGATAAAGGGGTTGTAACTCACAGCAGGTTTGCTCCATGTTCTCTGTGGTTTACAGTTCTTACCCTGAAAATTGCTGATTGTATCCTCCAAAAATAGTGGCAACCACGCTGCAGCATTGGCCTTGGCTGCAGACTTGCGGGATATCCCAGCATATGTAGTTATACCCAACAATGCTCCAAATTGCAAAATCCAGAATGTGATACGTTACAGTGGTCAAATTATATATTCTCAGCCTACATTACAGTCAAGGGAGATTACCACAGCAAGAATCATGCAAGAAACTGGTGCAGTTCTCATCCATCCTTATAATGATGTGCGCATAATAAGGTAGTAGGCCCACTCTTATTTTGTTGCTTTCGCACCTGTGTTGAATTTGAATCTTCAAATATTCCATACACCATCTCATATATTTGCATTAAACCCATGATTCCTTTATTTGGCTGTTATCTAATTTCCCTTAATTTATTGCAATTAGATCTTCTAGGCTGGTCACCAGTACCTAACTCTCAGTTGATTTCTTTCTTTTGTTCTGCTCTACACTGAATTTCTGATAGGGATGACCCCTGTGCTAAATGAAGGAAACAATTCTTTACATTTTCGGGAGAAAAAAATTCTGTAGAGCTTAGGATGTCATTAAAAATATATGATTAAAGAAATGTGAGATGTAACTAGTGTCCTCTTGAGGAAAGTTTGTGTCATTGCCAAGAATAATAAAACTGGAATCAGCTGAACAATTTATAATTCTTTGCATGGTATATTGGTTACTGATTCTGCTGCTTCACCTCTAAGTCCAGTATGAGAATGAGAAGCTGCTTCACCATTCTCTATGAGAAATTCATCCTAGCTATATCACTACATTTTATAGGTATAGAAATGACCCAATTCACCTATATTTCTCATCCCTATTCAAAATGCCATATAGAATATATTGCAGTGGTTTTTTATGGGTAAGAAAATGAACCTGGACCAAAGCAAACAGAATATGAATGCCTGTCTTTGCAGTGGACAAGGTACCATAGCATTGGAGCTTCTGGAGCAAGCCCCAGAAATTGACACTATAATAGTTCCTATCAGCGGTTCGTTTAATTTCCTTTTAGTGTCAATTCTTCATTTGGGCCCTGCATTGTTTATCGATGTTTATCTCATTTCCAAACCTGAATCATCATTAAATAAACTGTAGGAGGTGGTTTGATATCTGGGGTGGCGTTGGCTGCTAAGTCCATCAACCCTTCAATTCGAATTTTGGCTGCTGAGCCTTGTGGAGCTAATGATGCAGCACTATCCAAAGCAGCTGGAGAGATTGTAAAGTTGCCTGAAACCAACACCATTGCAGATGGTCTTCGAGCTTCTGTTGGAAGTCTTACCTGGTAAATCAAACCTTGTGCTCCTTGTACATGCATTGAGGACACGTATTTAGTTTTTCTATAATCCATTCTTCTCTACCTTGATATTGTTAAAGGAAATGAATCCCATTAAGGAGAAAATTGTGGGTCAGATAAACGCACCAGATCAGCCTAGCATGATTTTAGGATCGTATCTTGTTGTATAGTTGACATTCCCAGAAGGATCGTATCTTGTTGTATAGTTGACATTCCCAGAATAATTCTATTCTGTTTCTATATAATAGCTGGCTAATCTGTACAAACGTACTTACTGCAATACACAGAACTTTCATTCATCACTTTGTCACTTTGTGTAGATATTAGGAAGTATGCTTCTCTGTCTTTTCTTTTCTTGCATTTAATTTTAACAGAAATGCGGTGGGTATGCTCTCGTTTTCCATTGCTAGTACGTATCAAGTTCATCTAATTTCCATGCCCTAGTTTCTCACTCTACACTTATGTTGGTGCAGGCCAGTGGTACGAGATTTGGTTGATGCTGTTATAACAGTGGAAGATCAGGAGATAGTAGAAGCCACGAAACTCTGTTATGAGGTTCTGAAAGTCGTAGTAGAACCTAGTGGAGCTATAGGCCTTGCAGCTGTTTTATCTGATAGTTTTCAGAATAACCCTGCTTGGAAGGATAGCAACCACATAGGAATCGTACTTTCAGGGGGTAATCTGGATCTTGGTGCTCTCTGGGATTCAATTCGTGGCCCGTAACTCTTTCTTTCCCTTGACAGCGAAGATGTCTCTCTTGATGATTAAATAGCATTTCTGCTTTGGGCCTGCATATGTTTTCTGGCAAGAACAAAACAATCGATTTTTTCTTCTTAGAACAGCATCTTGCATAGCTGATGATACAGCGCACAGGCAATTTCTATCAGAAGCACATTTACAAATTGTCAGCAAAGAGGCATATCACTAGGTCAGTGGGGTAATCTATAAGAAGATGAAAACGAGCATCAATTCTCAATTCTGTTCTTAGAGCAGAAGCGGATGAACAATGTTTTTCAGATTTCTTTCATCTAGCGGATGGGACAGGGACTCAGTAGGGGTGAACTAACCACTACAACTACATCTTAAAATTTGACGCAAACAAAAACAAGATAAAAGAATAAGCACCATACAATTATGTTGAATAATATCACGTCTTAAACTCTAATTTAATTTTCTATTATTAAATACTGGGTTAGTTCAAAAGGCTGTCTTCTCTGCTCCTTATGGATTTGGGTTTATGGTATTGCTTGAAGCTCCATGTTACTCTTCTCCTAGCCATGTTTCAGATCTTTTATTTCGAGCTCGGAGTGGAACCAACACATTCTTAAACAACAAGAAAAATAGAAGAATGATCCACAAGCCCTGATTAAAAAACTTATCACTAAATATTTCACCACAAATATTTTAATAAAAAAATCTCTATTAAATCTCCTCTAGACTGCTTATATATTATTACAATTTTATATAAAATAAATAGTTTTAAATTAAATAGAAAAAAATAAGTAAAATACAACTTGGCATCATTCCGGTTGCTACATGATTTTAACCCTAAGAAGAAGTCTTTGGAAGCTTTTAAATTTTGTTTAGTTTAATCCAATAATTAGATTAAAATTTATACATAAGAACATAAAACCGCGTGTTAAGAAAATAATCCTAAATGAATCTGGTTCGGTAATAAAGCCGCTAGGTACTTGGCTAAAACTATAAAATGGCAGTCTTTGATAAGCTAGAGCGGGCAAGTTTCGATGCCGGCAAAAATATGAAACACCAAGAGCATTTTCACAACAAAAGTACTGCTTGAATTTAACTATTATGAGACAGCAGCAGTCAAGCCCAATGCTTTTTTGTAAACTACAAAACCAATTTGAAAGATGCACTCGTCCAACAAGAAACAAGCAATGCGACATTGCTTGAAAATAACTCACAAATTGGAAAGACTCCAAAGCAAGTATCAGGAAGAAAAAAAGAACAGCAAAAGTAAATCAGTCAATCCATGCATCCTATAAGCAAATGAATAAAAGATTCAGATTTCATGTCTTTAGGCCTCATCCCCGTATGCTTCCTCCTCATCTTCATACTCGCCTTCCTCATCAGCAGTTGCATCCTGGTATTGCTGATACTCTGAGACCAAATCATTCATGTTGCTCTCAGCCTCTGTAAATTCCATCTCATCCATTCCCTCTCCAGTGTACCAATGTAAGAAGGCCTTCCTGCGGAACATGGCAGTGAACTGCTCACTAACTCTTCTGAACATTTCTTGGATTGATGTGGAGTTGCCAATGAAAGTGGAAGCCATTGTCAAGCCTGTAGGGGGGATGTCACAGACCGTGGACTTGACATTGTTGGGGATCCATTCAACAAAGTAGGACGAGTTCTTGTTTTGGACATTGATCATCTGCTCGTCAACTTCCTTTGTGCTCATTTTGCCCCGAAACATTGCAGATGCTGTGAGATATCTGCCATGGCGAGGATCAGCAGCACACATCATGTTCTTGGCATCCCACATTTGTTGGGTGAGCTCAGGTACAGTCAGGGCACGGTATTGCTGAGAGCCACGGGATGTGAGAGGTGCAAAGCCAACCATGAAAAAATGAAGCCGGGGGAATGGGATGAGGTTCACTGCAAGCTTGCGAAGGTCTGAGTTGAGCTGACCAGGGAATCGAAGGCAGCATGTAACACCACTCATGGTGGCAGAAATCAAGTGGTTCAGATCCCCAACTGATGAACATAATTTTCCAGTCAGTTACCATAAACTGTGAAGGCATCTATCACATTGATCGTACAACACGGTTAAAAACATTATAATGTACAGGGAAAGGAAATTCTCCGACGCCTCAAATTTATTTATTCTGCGGTTTTTGTGGCTTAGAGAGTCCAAAGAAGGTCATGGGGTAATTGAGGGTATATCAGTGCACTTACCATACCATGAGCACACAGTTGTTTATTCGCATTCTCATCCCTATATTTAAACTAGAATATTGTTTCCAATTCTTGACTCGGCAAATTCCCCGTTCACAATAAAGGCCCGACCAAACCCACCAAATACCACCCAACATCATGAATCGTGATTGCGTTAATCCTAGTTCAGTTTCCAGGAAAAAATGAAAATAAAATAAAATAAAAGCAAAACTATAGTAAATCAATAATTAAAAAAAAAAACGACCAATTCCATTGGACATTGAGGGAGGGAGCAATGAGAGGGTATCGTTGAAAGGGGTGCTTACAGCTGGGAGTTGTGAGCTTGAGAGTACGGAAGCAGATATCATACAGAGCTTCATTATCAAGAACCATACACTCATCTGCATTTTCAACAAGCTGGTGAACAGAGAGAGTTGCATTATAAGGCTCGACCACAGTGTCTGAGACCTTTGGAGATGGGAACACTGAGAATGTGAGCATCATTCGATCTGGGTATTCCTCTCTTATTTTCGAGATCAATAGTGTTCCCATCCCGGATCCTGTACCACCTCCCAATGAGTGGCATACCTGGAACCCTGCGATTTTTCAACACCATATTGATTTTTAACTGCTTATACATTTTAGCACAAGTAACTATTACAATAATTTCCTTTCCCTCATTTTCTTGAGAAACAAACAACAAGAGTAAAGGCACAAGCCAAAGACCAAACAACCTCACCTTGCAAGCAGTCACAGTTCTCAGCCTCCTTTCTCACAACATCAAGAACAGAATCAATCAGCTCGGCTCCCTCAGTATAGTGCCCTTTAGCCCAGTTATTACCGGCACCAGATTGGCCAAACACAAAATTATCCGGTCTAAATATCTGCCCATACGGACCAGATCTAACACTATCCATAGTGCCCGGCTCAAGATCCATTAAAACAGCGCGAGGCACAAACCTTCCACAACTGGCTTCGTTATAGTAAACATTAACCCGCTCCAGTTGAAGAGGTGAGTCACCTTGGTACCGCCCCGTAGAGTCAATCCCGTGTTCCGCACATACCACTTCCCAAAACTTTGCTCCTATTTGGTTTCCACATTGACCACCTTGGATGTGAAGGATTTCCCTCATTTTCTCGGGAAAGTGATGGAAAGTTTAGTGGTGTTTTATTTGTTTTCTAGAGATTGGAAGTGCGTGTTCTGTGGGTTTCTTGTTCGTTTATAAAAGGAGGACTTGACGGTTTCTGTTAGTTGACGGCGGGAAAGTGATTGTTTGGTTTTGGTGGGAACTTGAAGTTTTTGAAATTGGGTTTTGTTTCTCTGGTGGTGGAGGTTGGACTTTTTGATTGGTGCAGCTGACACGTGGACGGTGAAAATCTGTTATGTGGATGTCATTAATTAAGGCTGGGTTCAGATAATCTGTACGAGATTATATTGTTTTTTTCTCCAATGTTTTTTTTTATATGCATTGATATTAATAAATTAAATTAAATTAAAAACATTTTAATATATTTTCAAAAACAAAAATACTTTTACAAAACAATTTACACAGTAATATCAAATAAGCGCAAACATGGGGGGAGAGAAATGAGTCTGTTCGGTAGGATGAAATATACATTTTTATTTATAGATATGTTAAAATAATATTTATTAATTAATTAATTTAAAACTTAATATCATTATACTAAAACAACATAAATACATTGAATAAAAATCTAATTTAAAACAAAAAATAAAATAATATATATATAATTGTTTTTTTAATGATTGTGAAAACGCACTTCCAACTAGCCATGAGTAGTAGTGGTTGGATTTGTAGTTTGACTTTTGAAATAATATCTGTTTTTTTTAAAAAAAAAAAAAAGTAAAATCATAGTAGGGGTGATGTTATTACTTTTGGGCTTGCTGCTAGATATTGCGGGTGTGATTACCACCGTTAATAGTCAAGACTAAATGTGTTATGATGAACGAAAGTAACTAATGATTGATTGATTGCATCAAACGGCTAAGATCGATGGAAGAGGAAACTTGGATGCTACTTCATCATCAGTGATGATCTGACAAAAGGTCGCCCAGAACTAGAAGTCCAGGATTGGAAAGTGTAGCCTAAGCAAAGGGAAAGCAGCGAGAAATATGACAGCTGTGAATGGTAAGGAGATGCGAAGAGCTCATCATGTGAGAACAGACTTATCCATCACTCCTAAAGAAAGAAAGAGGCCTGTAAACAAAGCTGACTCCCCACCCTGCTGCATAATTTAGATCAGTGGACCCACCAGTTGGATCATCATCATCATCATGATCAAAGTTCAGAGGTCAAGTGATGCTGATTGTCATGGAACATGTTTGTAGGATATTAACCGACTGTTTTGTAGTTTTATTGAAAAATGGTTTTTAAAATTATTTTTCATTTAGAAATATATTAAAATTTTATATTTTTATTTTCAAAAAAAATTACTTTTGATAGTAAAATAATCTAAAAATAAAAAATTCAAAAAAATAATCTTTTTAAAAAATAATTGTCGAAACATAGTATCAATCAGTGTTTAAGTATCGGAGATGATTGATGGGTCAGTGATTCTCTTCGAGCGAATAATATGGGCCGAGGGTTGTTTCATTTTTATTGTCTGACAATATTCCTATTGGAAGGCTTCGACAGCAAGGCAAGCTGAGCTGTATTTATGCTCATGATGTCACCTTATGAGTTTAGGTTTTTTTCTCATTATTGGCCGAGTTTCCTCAATTGGAAGTCGGAATCCCCATTATCCACTTTGGTGGTGCCATTATCCAAATTATTATTATTATTATTATATTATTATTATTATCATCAATTGGTTTTGAGGCATGCAAGCCTTGGATGCATCGCCATCAAGCATGCTAGTGAATCATTTTGTTAAAAATATTTTTAAATTATTTTACTGTACTGAAATTAAAAATAAAAAAATATATCATAGTGACATGTGGCAGGCTTTTACTCGAGGCAAGCTATATGTGTGTGGGTGTGTAATCTTCTTGATAGGACATTCTTAGATCATGCAATATTTTAACCGTGTAATAGATAATTTAATGCTAATAGTATGAGATTATTTTTTTTTTTCATATATTGATTATTATGATTATTAAAATGATAGATACTTAAACTTATATGACTTTTAATTTTAGGACCCGTATAATTAGTTAAAATATGATTTAATGGTAATACCTTGAAACTAAAAAGTTTACTCTATTATAGTTTACTCTACTATAATTATTAACATGATAACTACTGTAAATTTATATTATTATTAATTTTAGAGTCTATATAATTAGATAAAATATATAAACTAATTTAGACAACTATGATAATGTAAAAAATACGTTGCCTTTATATTCAATTATCGTCCGAGTTTACTCAATTGTTTGTAAAAAAACTACAAAACGAATAAGAATAGGTTGTCGGAATCATAAACGTAAGAATCCAATTTAATGGTGCAGTTACCAAATTGACAAAGAATCAACTGGTCTGGCAGTGACAGCTAAGCCTTCCATGCATCTCCGTCATTGATGGAAGATGTTCCGGACAGATGACCATTAACAAATAAATTATTATAGTTATATTATTTTATTATCTATAAAATTATCTTAATCTCACAATTTAGTTTATATATATAAGTTTTTACAAGTTAAAATTATTTTTAAATTTGTTTTATACAAAGTTACTCAGGTCTCATGAATTTTATTTTTTTTATTTCAATCTTCAACAAGAAATTAGTTAAAAATAGAATTTTAAAATGTTTGTACTCGTTTTTATGACATTATTTTTATCTCATTATCTTAGTCATAGATTTAAGAGTTAAGTTTGAGTTGACTTAAGTGTTTTTTTCATCATTCATCTTTTAGTTAGTTGAAAATTAGATTTTATTGTTTTTTATATTATTTATATAAATTTATCATAATCTTATAACTTAGATTACATATTTGGCACGTCAATTAAAGTAGACTTGTGTATTTTTTATTGTCCTTTTTTAATTTAATATGTACAAGTTTAATTTTATCTTTCAGTATTCAGTTGATTGAAAATTATTTTTTATTATTTTTTATTTTTTTATAAAATTATCACAATCTCATTATTCGAGCTATAAATACAATAAATCAACTCAAATCGATCTAATATATTATTGTTTAAATATTAAAAAAATATAATCCAATATGTATTTGTGTAGAAATTTAAAAAAAATATATATAATTTAAAATGCATCACAATACAAATTCATAATTATTTTTATTTTTATTAAAAAAAACATGTTAACTACATTTAAATGGTATTCTCACCTAATAAATCAATCTAACGCAACACACGTTAATAATCTAAATCACTATCTCTACCATATCATTTTCAATGTTTGTCGCATGATCCAAAAGAGTACATTTAACCAGAAATAGATAGTTTTAGCTTACAAGTTTAGAGGAGGACATAATCGGCCAGGAGCCACAAAATCCCAACAAGAACACCCATCATTTTCTCCTCCGAACTCTTTCATTTCCCACCTCCCATGACGCCAACAAACAAGGATCTCCATCCTCGTTTTTAATCTTACAACTCTCATCGATCCTCCTTGCCCCCTCCCTCTCCCCCTTCACAAGGCCTGACATCCTTAATTTGGCGGCAAAATGGTATGTTCATTCTTCCTTTCTACCTCTTCTGTATCAATAGTGCTATTGGAAAGTGAAAACTATCATGCATCGTGGCTGCCACTGCCAATTTTGATAATCTCACATGATTAATCCATTCTGGGACGTTTCCAATAAATAATGTTAATAAAAATTCCTGTCTGGTTCAAGATGGTGTCAGATTAATCTGTCCCCTGCTCAGTTGTTACAGCACCATCGAGATCCATGAGGTCTAGTTCGAGTTCCTGTAAGGTGACAGACACCCTCTTTTGCCATTCTGAATACATGATTATTATTTCCCACCTAAATTCAATTTATTTGTCAATTTCATTGTGACAGGAAAAGTTTTTATGGACTTGACTTAAAATGGTGCTATTAAAAATTGCTAAAATGAACTCCCAGTTTTATGCATCACTTGAAGCCAATTGAAGATTACAAATATATCCTTTCTGCTTAATCATTCATTAGTGACGATTATATTGCTTCCTTTTCTTTTTCTTTTTAATACATGGCGTAGGCGAACTCGGCATCTGGAATGGCTGTTGATGACGAGTGTAAGCTGAGGTTCATGGAACTTAAAGCGAAAAGGAGTCACCGATTTATCGTCTTCAAGATTGAAGAAAAAACCCAACGAGTAGTGGTGGAGACATTAGGGGAGTCTCAGCAAAGCTACGATGATTTCACTGCCAGCTTGCCGGCCGACGAGTGCCGATATGCTGTCTACGATTTCGATTTCACTACTGATGAGAACGTTCAAAAGAGCAAAATTTTCTTCGTTGCATGGTAACATCAGGGAAATATTGTAATGCAATTATTATTATTAGTAGTAGTATGTTAATGTAAATTTAATTATACGTGTCACTCTATCGATCATATTAATTTGATTTTAGGTCTCCTGACACGTCGAAGATAAGAAGTAAAATGGTGTACGCGAGTTCAAAGGATAGATTCAGGAGAGAGCTTGACGGGGTTCAAGTTGAGCTGCAGGCAACGGATCCCAGTGAAATGAGCTTGGACATTGTCAAGGAACGAGCTTTTTAATGGGGGCTCTCTCTCTCTCTCTCTATATATATATACACTAGAGTTGTAATGACTTTTACATCATGGATGATGACACATAAGAGTCGAAAACAGAAATCTATTTATCAAGGATTTGATAGGGTATTCCATATATATATATATATATATATATATATATATATATATATATATATATATATATATATATATATATATCAGTGAATCATTATGGATTATAATGATTTTTCTTTTTTTCTTGCTCTCGGGTTTTCTTTACTTTGACCCCTTACTTTTTATTCATTGTCAGGAAAATATTATGTTACTCAATTGATGCTTGATTTAGCAGAATAAAACTTAATTTCATCAATTTAAAAGAGTTAAAGTCTCAAGACTAAGTTTCTAAGCTTGAACAAACATCCAAACCCTTTATTTATACATGGTGTGTGTGTGTGTGTGTGTGAAATTATTATTAATACTAGTAATAATAAAAATCAAGGATTGATTTGTATAATTAATGAAAAAATCAATGTTTTATTTAGCTAATTATTTTTTATAATTTTATTTTTTCCATTATATTTATTTAGGAATTGACTTGATATTTTGTTTTGGTAAATAAATGGGAAAATTCCACTCTAGATTGATATTTGGTTTGACCAAACAAGTAAATTTATGTTGGAATTAACGCTTTAAAGATCAAAATAAACAAATATGATAAGCTAGGTAGAGGAGAAGAGAAACTTTTCTGCTGTATGCATGGGGAAGCAAGCAGTCGCACTCTAGAGATGCGTGCAGCTTGCAACGAAATCCGCAGCTTGCACTAATATATGGAAGATATTTAATTTTTTTAAAAAAAAAAATATACATTGGGTTTGTCATCCTGTCTCAAAAACATTTTTTAAAAAAATTAAAATTTTAATTTTAATTTTATATTTTAAATAAAAAATGATATTTTTATACATGTATTAATATTAAAAATAATTTTTAAAAAATAAAAAATTATTATTATTATATATTTATAAACAAAAAATATTTTTAAAAATAATAAATAAATAAATAAATAAATTTAGAAGCTCTTCCCACTTCAAGCAACGGATATAAGTTTCGTATACGTGGTTATCGGGAATCATAAACAAAATATAAATTACTGATTAGGATTTTACTGATTGTAAGTTTCCGTACGTGTGGTCATCGGAAAAAAAAATTATTGATAAATATAATATAAAATTACCGACGGATATTTGAATCGATAAAACTATTTATTCTTGTTGTGACTGCATGTTCTGTTTGGAAAGCACGCATCATATTATATGCGAGATGAATACTGGGTGTTATGTGATCAAATATTCCAAAGATATAGATGAACACTTACTAGGATATTTTTGCTAGCAAATGAGTAAAGAGAACTGATTAAGCAAGCTCGAATAACGACGACAGTTCGTGATGATAGACTTCATCGAACCTCGCACTCTTCTCTCCCCTCGTCGCCTCTACACTGTCCAAGTTATTTGGCTCCTGATATTTCACTACCTGAAAATATGAACACGATGAAAACGCAACTTTATAGAGAAAAAAGTTACACGCAAGCTCAAAGTGAGAATCCTGTGATTTCTGGGATTGCTGTGTCATTGTGCATCGAATTTAAGAGATAGTAAGTAATACTCTACAGTCTATGTTTGATCAATCCGTAGACAGTAACAATTGCCATTATCAGGGAATGATCTACGTGAGGCTCCACAACCAGAGTTAGCACATCATCTCCCAGTGTGATTCCTGAAGATAATTGTTTTTGCTTCACCTGTATGAACCCAACAGTCTGAAGAATTTAGACCTTAAACCAGCCTCTGCAATTAGGAAAAGTTAAAATCAATGTGCGGAAACAGAATACTAACCTCTGCAATAACATCTCCACCAATGCCTACGATTCTAAATTCTCTTTTGCTAGCCAATTTCTGCACCTGATATTTCTGAAATCCTATAGTAACTTGACAGGCAAAACTTCCCATGCAAATAAATCTGCTATATTTTTTCACCTGAAACCATGGTTTCTCCTTGTTGGCATAAGAATCCCATCTATAACCATACCAACATCCAAAAAACTGTAACCTCTGCATGGACATCGATCAAAAAGAAGAAGAAGAAAACCATTTATAGTTAATATGATCACAAAATCACATCAAACCGATATTAATCACAAACAATTACAAGATCAGCTCTTGTCAATACCTTTCTTCGTATTGTAACAAGAACTCTGCCTCGAAGATCCATGAGATAGACCTTATTACTGCACTTCTTATCATAGTTGTCAACGCGATAAACAACGTGTCCATCGGAATCAAAGACTGTACAGCCGTTAGTTTGGTACAGAAGTGATTTCATCCATATAGTGAAAGTATGTCTTTCAAAAGACACGAAAGGGTCTAAAGTAGGTCTTTGACTCCGAGGAAAAACTTTTGCCATTGGTGTCAGGAAAGACACTTTGTTTTTGAAAATGGAGATGAGTTTATGTTCTAACGAATTAATTTGGCGTGCCAAGGTTCGATTGATTATTATTTAATTGGATTATGCCGCGTGAGACAGTTGTGAAGGATAGCATAACTTGCGTTTCGCCTGCTTCTGTGTATATATAAATATATATCAATCAAAGGATAAGAAATTGTTGCCAGCTTTTGAAAAACGTTGCGGTATATGTAATTGTGAGGGGGGGGGGGGGGTGGAAAGCTGACATCCGGATGAATTACACTCAATTTAATCAGATATAAATTAGCCAGCATTGATACGATTTTGTTAGGTTTTAGGCAGGACGGTGTCTGTGCCCAACGTCACATGGCGGCTTCCATGTAGCGCAGCTGGAGTTCTTTAGGATAAAAATAATAATAATAAAAAGGGCTAATACAGAAACCATGTAAATCTGCTGAGAACCAATTTACAGAAAGCAGATATTTATCAGAAATGTAAAATCTATATGCATGTATGCTTCCTGTCTATAGAATATATATATATACACCCTCGCATGGGGGTGGTTTCCTAATCCTATCCTTTTACTTTTTTCAAAATAAAATAACAATCCGATTGGACCAAAAAAGGGAACAGCTCAACTTCAGGACAAAATTTAAAGTACAAAAATATAGATATCGTTGTCTCAATTTAACAGCACAATCCCTTCTAACAAGGTTTGAGCTTCGTGCAAATGAGAGCGTAAAATAATAAATTGATCACAAGTTAAGTTCTCGAAATTAATAATAATAAGAAAAACATTGTAATCATAGGCAGATATTCAATATATTTAATTCTTATTCATCCAGTTTTTTTCTTGTTAAAAAACTATATGTTACAATCAATTATATAAAAAACCCTAAAAAATCTATCATGATTTTGATAGAAGAAGTGGGTTTTATTAGATATCATTTTCTATGCGACCATTTCCATCCATCAAAAACTTCGATGATGGGAAATGAAGATTCCAAGCATCTACTACTTGATTAGAGATTTTGACTTCTGTTTTTTTATGGAGTATCGAGTGCTCAGTGTGTATAGGCTGAAGAAATTATACTTAATTAATAGGGATACAGTTTTCGATTTTTGTTCTTGTTGGGTTTCGAAATTATGTGCTTGCTGGATTAGACTTTCCACGAAATCAAGGAGCTATAGCCTTGAACTGGTTGCTTTACCTTACAATAATGCGAAGGATCAGCCCTGTCCCTTCGAAAATTAAAGAAGACAAAGCTAGAGATCGAGAAGCATGCAGCCTGGTTTATGAACTCGTTCATTTGACCAAACCTGCACGCGAGTGGATGTAACATAAGTAATAAATATATAACGATGGGAATTTCTCCTTCACTTATTAATTAGTTGAAAGCATTTAAAGAAGCAGCTGATAGAAAAAGGATCTAATCATTTTTATTTTTCTAGGGAACAAATTAAGTTCAGTTCAGAGTTGACTTTCTTAAAATAAATGTTAGTTTGCAGAAACTTTATAAAAAATAATCAAAAGTACTGTTTGTTTAAGATAGTTGACCTTAAAATTATAACATGTTAATGTACTGTTTGTTCTTTTAGGCAATGATGAGATGCTTGGGATCATATCTTTCTTTTTTCCTTCCGTGTCGAGGTTGAAATGTTATTCATGGTTGCCTGTTCGGCTGGCTTTTCTAGCCATGTTGGTCTCTTCTATTCGAGTTCGATCTGTGATGCCTGATTGTTTATGCCAGTACTGTATTCTACTGTGACGTGTTTTTTTTTTCTTGTTGCGCAACTAGTGATGAGTTTTGAATCTTTTCTCATAACGTGAAGGTCGAGTTATGGTATATATTCAAATTTCGCTCATTGTTTATATAAAAGAATAATATAAATTATATTTTAAGGTTTTATTTAATAATTTAAATTTTTAAATGAAATAATTGTTTAATATGCTATTAGAATCTTGTTGACCTAGCTGTCATAAGTTTAAATCCCATTATCTCCATTCTATTTGATAAAAATCAAGCACGAGTTAGCGTGGACATGTATGTAAATTTCAAGGTCAACTAACTTTTTTTACTTGAGTATATGTACTAAAAAATAATATAAATCATATTATAGAATCTCATCTAACAATTTAAATTTTTAAATAATATAATTTCTTTACCATTTAGATCGGGAGGGATCGCTCATCTTATTCACCGATTTGGTTTTTTCCAAGCATGTTGCTCATGATCTTTTTCTGTTGAATTGGTAGACCGTAGCTTTTGTTTCTTCTTTAGCTATCTTTTGCTAGCTAGGCTCTCATGCTGCATGCAGGCTTGTCGAGCCTTCTCTGCTAGCCTAGGCTTATTGCTACTGCATTCTTAATTCCTCACCTCTTTCTACAAACAACCATTTTAGAATCATCTGAAAAGAAACCTTTTTGTTTGCCGCGAAAACAAATGAAATAAACAGTTTGAAACAAATTCCACAAATAGATTCTTACACCCCACGGCGTTGCGTTTTGTTGCCGAATTGGGAGCTCACGGCAGCTTCATATGTATATATTGTAAGTGATGATATTCACAGACAATGGCGGGAAATTGTTTTTACCTTTATACATACATTCATGTTTCATTATTATCCATGGTTGTCAAAACTATGACTTGACTTGCAAAATAATATAAGTTTACGAGTCAATTCATTAAACCTTGTTAATTCGGATAAAAAAAACAGTTTGGGTCAAACTTGGTTAAAAAACAGTAAAATCATACGGAATAATAAAATCAGATTAGATCGGTTCGATTTTACGATCCTCAATTTTACCCAAAATCCATCCATTTTGCCTACATCTAGCCCTATGTCCCGTCTCCCCTTTCTCTCTCTCCCTGGGCTAGCCCCCCTCCCCTCCCTTTTTCTCTCCCTAGTCCCTAGGCTAGCCGCGCCTCCCCCCCCTCTCTCCTAATTTTAAAATAAAAAAATTAGTATTTTTGAAATGCTAATATAATTATATAATTGTTATGTATTTTTAATTTCTTTTAAATCATGTATAAACCTTAACTGATAAAATTTTACAATCATAATTATATTATAAAATATTCAAAAATATTTTACTTATGATTTTATGATTTTTCTACCTATATGATTTTAGTTGTGATTTTACTATTTTTGTACCGTAAATTTTAAATACAATTTTATGATTCTAATTTTACGATCTGAGTTGAGAAGCAACTTCCGATTCATATCAAAATCATGATTTTGACAACCATGTTCTTACCCCCTTCAATTTAAAACTTTCAATGCCATTCTTCTAGTTTTGAAAAATTTCCAAATTTACCCAATCATGAAATTGCTTCTTTTTTTTTTTCCTTTTAATGTTCTTAAGTCTTTTTTAAGGAGAGATTTAAGCATTTGGGGATTAGAGAGTAAAATATGGGAGGAATGTAAGAAAAACAAAAACAAAATATGAATAAAAGATACAATGAAATGTTTTCTTAAGTCTATTGTTTTATATGAAATTAACATGGTTTCAAGAATCGAGTTGTGAATTTAAAAGGTTAACTTGGTTGGTAAAATTTATTGTTATCTTAATATTCTTTTAAAAAAATAATATTGTCTTAATTTTTTATAGTTCAATTATATTTTTACCAGTTATTCAATTTATCTTTACACTTATCAAGTCTATTAGATTATAATTCGTAAAAATGTCGGATAATCGAGATTTTACTCGTTTAACTCGAACTTGTAAAAATTATCTAAAGGGGATAGGTTTCCTCAAATCCAAAAAAAAAATGTTAACATTCGCATGGTTTGAATAATATTTTCTACTAAAAAGATGATAATTACATTTTATATTAAAAAACCGGATCAGACCTGTAACATAGTGTAGGTCGATGATCTAATGGTTATTAAATAGGAATGTTTAATTAAAAAAATATATTTAGATACTTGACATTGTTAGTAGGGTATGAATTATATGATCTCAAATTAATTTTTAAATTGTGATTATGTGTATTGAATTTAAATATCGTTAAGAAAAATTCATCATTACAAGAAAGCATGCAGAGGTACAAATGGACAACAAGCAAAAATCTAACTCTTGAATACTGGACGGGGTGATCTTGGGTCTACTGAGCCTGCAAGGTAGACAAACATGGGCTGTGGGTCTATAAATCAAGATGAATTCACACCACTTGCTGTGTAGCTTTCGGACCCTAATGTCACCAAGAGCATTAAATTAGCCAGCCGCTATAGGATTTGGGACCAGGCTACAAACGACGTGCTGGCTGATCATTTCACTGTCAACAGATTCACGAGGTCACTGCATGCGCTGACATATATCACACGAGCCCTCTGATGTGGAAGACAGCGAATGATTTGTGCTGCTTATGTGTATTTGACTGTATTTTAAAAATATTTCTTTATATATATATATATATATATATATATATATATATAAATTTTGATGTTTTCAAATTATTTTAACGAATTAATATTTAAAAAACAATCACAACTACATTACTAAACAATCAAATTATAAATGATCGAAAACAATTTGTTGATGAGGAGCTGGAAATCTGCTGCACAGACAAGCTAAATATCGTTGCTCTACTATGAACTTCACATGCAGAGATCAAAGCAGTCACAGAAAAGGCTGAATCTTTGGGCACTGTTATATTAGCAACTCGAATCTAAAAACGCAAGAACCAAACCTCTTAATTCCAATGTCCACCATGGTTGATGAGTAGTGTTTTTGATCCAAAAAGTAAGGGAACTCCTAACATGTCTGCCTTGCAGAATTAGCCGCCATACATTGGACCGGAGCACACAGAACCCGGCGCCGGCAGCCCTCCTCTCCAAGAGAATAGGGTGACTTCAAATTACAAGGACTGGTAGTCAAAAATGGGTCTTGTTCGTTATTTTCGAAGAAAAATCAACAGGCCATCAATGACATCATCGTATTGCTGACAGATACTGAATCGTCACTTTATTACATTGAATGGAGGGGTGATTTTTTTCCCGGAGATTGCTGGGGTCATGTTGATATTAGACGACTTGTTGAAGTTTTCAAGAGCCAGTGTTGAGAAGATAAATACGATGGAAAATGACATTGGAATGGCATTTAATAAAAATAAATTCTTTAACAATTTAATAAAAATAAATTTTGAGAAAATAACATTGGAATTCAAAAAAAGAGCTAATTTTCAATTAAATTAATTAACACCTCATTTCAGATTTGTAAGAAGATCAACCGCTAAGAAATGAAATTCATGATTTTCATAAAATTTTGAGTTCATTTTTTATAAAAATAATTATTTTACAGAAGAGAAAGTATCATTGCACAACCACTAATTAATATTAAAAATATATGTGTTCAACTGATATTTCTAATAATAGTTTTCTACAATATCTTTTTTTTATTCGAGAAAACCATGTTTCTCGAAAAGCATATTTTGTGGACTCAGATGAATGAATAAAACCTCTATTTTTCCATGTTTTTATAAAATATACACGTTCAGACTCGAACTCCAGACCTGTTGTACAACGCCACATCGCCGGGGATAGTTTTGTACAAGATCGATATTAAAGAAGATAAATGTATTCAAATTATGCTAATTTTCAAGCACCTTTGAACATATATTATTCTCCTAAAATCTTCACAAAACGATGCCGTTTTAAAAGAATAAATACAAATATTAAGTTTAAATTTTATTTAGGGAAAGTGTGGTATCGGTAGCACAAGAAGCAACCCTTCAAGGCTAATCATTGTTTTTTACGTCAGTGGCAGCAGCCATGGAGATTGACGTTGTTAGATTGTTTCTTCTTCAAATTTCTATTGCAGACAATTGCAGTAACACCCTTGGATACAAACCATACCAAACACAGGTATAATTATGAATGACTATTTTCTATCGTATTTTAAATTTATTTTTTATTTAAAAATATATTAAAAAAATATTTTTTATATCAGCACAAATATCTAAAAAACACTAATTTTTTAAAAAAATTATAATAAAATATAATTTTTTCACATACAAAATATGATGTCAAATACAACCGACCGACCTGAAAAGGATATGGTTTTTTTAAAGTTTAGAATTCGAATCTTATTAGTTATATTTTGTTTTGAGTAGTGCTACCTTTTTATATAGAAAACTGGTGACTATGACATGTTTTAATGTAAGAATATTTATATAAACATATATTTAAAGTTTGAATTGAGATGCATATAAGTTTATTAATTAAAAAAATAGATAGATAAATAAACTATACCAAACTTTGAAAAATCTTGTTATTCAATCCACTTCGATTGTCGCGAGTGGGACAGCTTACCTAATCCCACTATAAAGTAAGCTAAGCTTTTAAAATTAAAATAAAGGAATTCCCACCACGCAATCTGTGGCGCGTAGATACAAACTCCACTGACATGACATGCCTTGTTTCATGCAAAACTCCTCTGGTAAAATGTTTTTGAGCCTTGTCGTGTTTATTTATATGTGCTTGTACGTGTGTTGTCGAAACAAACAATATAAAATAATATTTATTATTGCTATTGCTGTTATTTCTTAAAATAATTTTTATTTATAAATATATTAAAAAAATATATATGACTACGATCTCCTCATCCACAGAATACCTCCATGGATGTAGTAGCCTTTTTCAAGAATCCAGCAGCGTGCCATCTCAATTGGGTACAGCCCCCCACCCACGCTCGGCCCGTACGAAGTCTGAAGTCATGGGCAATGGAAGTTAGGCCGAGTAGATAAGATTATTACGAGTGTAGAGAATTTGAAATGAATTGGTTGGTACTTCACTGAAAAATTTAAAATAAATAGGAATTTAAATTGAGAAAAAAAATTATTTTATCTTATTTTGTAATTGATATAGAACAATTTAACTATTTTAGCAGAAACAGAACGAACTTGATAATTCTAGTCTTAACATGTTTAATTTTATTATTTTCTATAAGAGATCATGGACCTTGCTTCAGTATGACATATTTAAGATGGTCTCAAATTTGTTTATATGTGGAAAGTTTCCTAAGGTATAAACAATTGCTTCATCTCTCTGGCTCTGGAAAAAAGAAAAACACAAATTTAAAACTTTAACGATTAAAAGCCTATTAGAAGGTATATATCTCTTGTAAAAATTTGAAATAACTAAAATTTTATTCATTTATCTGGATCCACAAAATACACTTTATAGAAATAGTTTGATCGCATAAAAAAAAAAGAACTATCCTATCAACTTGATAAGTAGCTTTTATAAGATTATATCCAAGATCCTTGCAAATCAGCTAGGACGTCATAAGTAAACACACAATTAGCCTTTACGAGCCATAAACCCGCGCTCTGTCACAGAGATTAAATTTTTTTATCTAGTTTTAACTTATATAATTTCTTATTTTGTATTTTGATTTTTATTCATTTATTTTTTGATTTAGTTTCTATCCTTTGATTTTTTTTTGTTTTTCTAAGATAGTTTTTAATTTTTTTTGTTTGTATGTATACATCTCTGCTTTTAGTTTAGATTTTTATTTTTTATTGTGATTTTTATTTGTATTAAATACAACTTACATTAAAAAACATAGTAACTTTAACTTTGGTAGTGTAAAATAAGAGTGACACTCTCTCTTATGCATGTATAGTTAAACGTTTTATGTTTGAAACACCACCGCATATAACTCTTTTGTTTTGTTTTATTTGAGGTTACAAAAATCATTTCACTGTACACTAAAAATGTGAAATTACAGGGATATCCCCGCTGATAATTCTTGGTTTTTGTCTTATTTGAGGATATTATGAGTATTATACTGTGCACGTAAATAAAATGAAAAAAAAATGAAAAAAACCTTTGATACCATGATATTGTTTTAAACGTATTTTACAAAAAGAATCAATAGATAAAAATTTAATAAATATTTTTAGATATTCTACAATGCCGCATGCGTCATCCAAAATGTATATGAGCTCGGAAATTGACGGCAATCTCGACCACACACCCACGGTACCGCGACAGGAAATAAAATTAAAATTGGTAAATTACCAATACACCCATATAGCCAACTATTAGATTTTATCTCATAGGAGTGTATATATGCACCTATACAACTCCTGATGCGCGTCAACTAAACCGAACACTCAGTTATAAAAAAAAAAAAAGGGTTTGTGGACTAGTTGTGACGCGTGTAAGCTGGTTTGGATACCCCGATTATCCAAAAAAAATAGTTAGGGGATTAGTCGTGGTGTGTTTAAGCTGGTTTAGAGATCCCAGTTATAAAAAAATATATAAGTGATAAAAAAAAATATAAGTGGAAAAAAAACTATAGCCATCCATATTGTTTTTTAAAAAATTAGTCCGAGAATTAGCCAAGGGAGCTTAAGTTGGCAGGAGACCCTAATTATATATATAAAAAATATAAGTGAAAAAAAATATGAGGAAAAAATTAAAAAAATTAAAAAAAATAGTCCGAAGATTAGTTGTGGTGCGCGCAAGCTGACCTAGACACCTTAGTTATCAAAAACAAATTTGGTATGGGGATTAGTCATGGTGCGCTTAAGCTAGCCCAAAGATCCTAATTATAAAAATATATAAGTGAAAAAAAAGAACAAAAACAAGAGCTTAAACTAGCTCGGAGACAACGATTATAAACAAAATACATAAGTGAAAAAAATAATAAAAAAAAAAACGAGATAGCATCATAGTAATCCATATTGTTTAAAAACAATTCAGCTAGGGAATTGGTCGTAGTGCGCTTAAATTGGTCCAGAGATCCCGGTTATAAAAAAAATATAAGTGAAAAAAAAAATATAAGAAAAAAAAAACATGAAAAAAACATACCAATAGGAAAGCACTGTAGCAAAAAACAAGTGGGTCCAAGGGTTAGTCATGATGTGTGTAAGCTAGTATGGACACCCCCGTTATCAAAAACAATTTGGGTTCGGGGATTAATTGTGGTGTGCTTAAACTAGCCCGGACACCCGGTTTTAAAAAACAAAACAAAAAATATTTAAGTGGCAAAAAAATAAAAAAATATAACCGGAAAAAAATGTTTTAGGGAAAAAGAGAAAAAAAATATAATAAAAAAAGCATTGTAGCGGGAAGAGCACTGCAACAATCCACGGTGTTATGAGTAAGGAGCTACAGTGTTTTCCCCGCACCATTTATATGGATAATTTTGTGCAAAATCTCATTGGTGGGTAAGGATGCCAAGGGTCCCTCTCAATATTCTCAGTGTCGTTTTATTTTGGCTGAAATAATCAAAATATTTTATATCAATTAAAAAAAACATATTACTTTCATCTTGGTTTAAATTCCGTCACATTCTGAATTTTTTTGGCCAAATATAGGCCAAAATATTTTGGTTTTATTCCGCTCATTTCGTTTCGGCCAAAATATTTTATTTCTTAATCCAACCATTATATTGAGATGAAATTTTATAAGGAGTTTTTTGACACACACACACATCTCACATATACATGTATGTATTAAAATTTCAGATGTAGTTAATTTGTGAGATTGATGATGATATTTTCATAATATTATATATGTTTATAATTTTATTGAGAACAATTATTTTATTATGTCTTTTTTAGATTAAATTATATAATTCTAAATAATTTTATTTTTAATCTTGAAATATTTTTTAAATTAATATATTTAATTATATATATACACATACACATGTACTGTACAACAACTTGGAAATAACATGTCAAAATCTTGAAAAATAAATATGTTATTTTAATTGAAAAAATAAAGCAACAATTTAATAACCTTGTCCCTCTGGCATTTATTTCCAACAACTTCACAATTTCAAATACGACCGAGCTCATCTGATCACAGTATTGATTGAAAATCTCCATTCCTTATGTCAGCGGTCAAATACACGCAGAGAAAAAAAAACAAAAAAGCGAGGGAAAGACACGTGCTCGTGCCAAAACAGAAGAAAATATTTGTGTATTAAATTAAAAAAATATTATAATATGGTCCTCGCCCTTTATTAATTGTTGTTTTCGTACAGAACCATGAAGGCAGTTCTTACAGATTAATAATAATAATATGGCTGTGGTCAGATTTTGTCCAAATATATGTGAACTTTTGTGGTGGTTGCTACCCGTCAACTAACGGCAATATAAAATGTGGTGCTCTGCACTTGGGACGTGGGCTGGTGGGCAAGGGACTTCTTCCGTTCCCCAGCTCTTGGTTCGAGCTATGTTCATGTAAATACTTGTTATTTTTGTAGTGTTTTACCTATCTATCAGGCTTGCAAGATTTTTAATAAACCTGATAATTAATTAAAATGTATATAAACTAGTTTAGATACTCTAATTATATATATAAAAAAATATAATGCTCTTTTTCATTGTGCATATAGAGACATTATATTGTAAAGGTTCAAAATTACATTTTGATTTTATCCTGAAAATGAATTATGTTTTGAGGATAATTTTATCTTTTCCATAAACACCAATTGATCATTAAAGAATTGTCAAGGATTATTATTGTTTTTTTAATATTTTTTAAAGACAATTTAATTATTTATCTGGTCTTATACTAAAAAAAATATTGAATAGCTTGCAAAGATGTTTAAGTTTTGATGTATTTTTCAAGATTTGGGGAAAGAGACCTTTTTGCATTACAAAAAAATAAGAAAAGAGCTCGAGGGTGACTCTATCTTTTCACATAGTCTTTTTTGTTAGATATCAAGGCGACACGGGGAGTTTTAAGCATTCTCATATGGTTATTTGAGGTTTTAATAAAAATAACGTGCAACACTTAAATGTCAATGCGCAAGATATGTTTATGTTTTCTTGTTAGTGTGCGTGGTGTATCCTCGACACCAAATATATTGTTTCTCCATGTTATTAGAAACATTGTCCCACTCTCTTCTTCATGGTGTGGTGTGTGGTGGTGCTTAGTGGACAATTTGTTGTGTGCATTTGCTTTTTTTTTTTTTCCTTCCCATTGTTTTCTCTTTCCCAAAAAAAAGCACATGAATCATAGTTTTCTTTTCACTTATCAAGTGAATTGAAATTAAATGTTGATAGATAATTTTAAATAAAAAAAATCAACTAAAAAGGTATTAAAAAAATAACAATCAAAAGAATAAGGAGCAAAACCAATACAATATATGGACAGAAAAAATGTGACACCTAAGACGAGGAAAGAGAAAATAGTAAGGAGAAGAAAACAAACACACAAAAGCTTAGACATTGCATTGTCATATACACAAGTCTAACCACACAAGAAGAAGAGAATGTAAGGATGCCTCCAAGACCATCATAGAACGTGATGTATTACCAACAAGAAATAGTCTCCAAGGAGCGTGGCGTGATGGTAAAGAGTTTGAGATCTATGCAACAGGTCTTGAGCTTGAATCAGTGCGTGCATCTCTTGAAAAAACCTAAAACAATCAGGATTTTACTCGCTAATCTAAACTTATAAAGTGTACTTTCTGGGAGACAAGGTTACCTCAAATTAAAAAAAATTGCTAATAAGAGATGTCATGGAATGCTACCTAAAATGCTTGGACGCCTCACACTTGTTGGTACATGCGTTGCTTACACCACCCATTCTTGTTTTTAAATAATATTTTATTTCAATAAAATATGAAACTTACCTAGATCAACTTAATTACAACTAAAAAATCTAGATGAAAATCCATAAAAGTCCTTGGATGCTTAGTTTACTTTACTTTTATTTTTTTAAGCAATTTAGTTATTTTACTGTATATAATTTGAAAAACCTCTTGGCTTTTAATTAGTTAAATTTTATTACAAGAATAATTTAGTTTATTCTACTATCTTTTAAAAAAGAAATGAAAAAGCTAAATTATCCTTAGAATGATAATAAATTTGAACCCTAAAAAAATATTGTATTACTCCTAAAAGCAGGTTCAATACTTTACTATACAAGGTTGTATTGCAGATGAAGGAGGCGTTTGACACTATATTTCAAAAGTATTTTTATAAAAAATTAAAAATTAAAAATTTTATTTATTATTTAAAATTATTTTTTTGATATTTTTAGATTATTTGAATATGCTAATGTAAAAAATGATTTTTAAACAAATAAAAAATATTTTAATATATTTTTAAATAAAAATATATTTAAAATCAATCTGAACTATAATCTCAACAGTACCAAAAAGCTTAATGATCCTAGAACACCAACATAAAGTTATGAGCCAAGCGAGGCGAGCATGGACTGGAGTGTGACAACATTAGAAGGCTTTAATAGAGGAGTTGTTATGAACTTCTCAATCAGGGCATCAGATGTTGATGAAATGATCAGATGTTGATGAAATGACAATGAAACGCGACCGTGAGAATGAAAAATAGATGGTGCTTGATGTTATGGTTCAACTTGTGGTTGCGTTGAACCACAAACCTAAACATAACTACTACCTAACAGGGCCTCATTTTTTTTTACTATGGGTCCCACTGAAAAAGTTAAGGTCTGATTGCAATTGCAAAAGCTACTGAGAGCTACATTTTGCAGCTGCGGTGTAAGAGCATCTATGCATAATGTAAAGCCTCATCTACACACGCTAACCACACGCGCACACATGCATCTTCTCCCTCACCTCTCTCTTTCGCTCATAGAACCTCTCCCTCACACCCAAATCCCATTGTCCCTTCTCCCTCAGTCCAAAATTTGAGAATAAGAGCAACAACATCAACATCAAAAGGATTTTAGGTTGTACCCCACAATTTCTTATCAAATTCAAGAATATACAATCTTGAATGGGATCACTGGCATGGCATCCCCAAGAGGAATCCTAGCCATTCTTGGTCCATCAAGGAGTAAAAAATCAACATTTCTGAATGCTCTTAGTTAGAGAATCCAGTCAAACAGCTTAACAAGAACAATCCTTGCAAACAATAGAAAGCCAACAAAACAAATAATGAAATGAACTGGTTTTGTTACTCAAGATGATATTTTCTATCCCCACCTTATGGTATGTGAAATCCAAGTTTTTTGTTCTTTGCTTCGCTTACCGAAATCACTATCAAAACAAGACAAGATTGTGGTGGCAGAGTCAGTCATATTCGAGTTGGGGTTGACAAAATACGAGAATATAATAATTTAATTTACTTCAATTATTTCAAATATTTTGTTATTATAATTATTAATAAATATAAGAAATTATTTCAATGAAATATTTACACACACACACACACACACATGTATATCTATACATGTATACTTTAAATTAATTTTACAAGTTGACAATAATATGAAAATTATAGTAACCAAATATACAAAATTATTTTTTATTAAATTTAAACTCAACTATAATTTTAATTAAATACTTAAATTTCAATTATAAACCATAACTAAAAATATTTTTCATGAATTTTTTTTTTTTTTAGATCTTAATCACAACAACAACTATAATGCTAAGCAGGCTATGAAATAATGGCGGCCGCGGTGCAAGGAAGAAGAGAGGAGGGGATGGAGGGTTTTTGATGAATTGTCGGTATGAGAAGGTCCAATATCTCACGAGAAAATCAGCTCATTCCACAAATCACCTTGCTAATGCAATCATTAGCGCACTAATACATCGAAACTTCCACTAACAATTTTTTTTTAATTTAATAAAACTCAAATTTTATCTCGCAACCGCACACACATTATCTACTTTTTAAAAAAAATTTAATCATATAATTACGTTTTTTAACTAATTATTATTTTAATATGTTTTTAAACAGTTTTTTTTAAATAATTATTACTGTAATGCTTCTAAAAAAATCTCAAAGAAACGATGCGATTATTAAATATAACTCTCTCTCTCTCTCCTTTTCATATATTTTATATTAATAAAAAAAAACATATCAAATAAGTTTTTAGTATTTCTCAGTCATATATAAAATATAAATACTATTTTGATTTTCCAATAAATGAAAACCACTTTTTTATTTTCTTCAGCTGGCTATTCCCTCAAAGGAGAAATGCCCTGAAGTAGTTGCAGTGTTAAGTACTAACAAAACTTCTCTTGGAAACTAAGTTTCTCTATCCCATCTTTGCTTTGCTTTTGCGTGTACAGTTGAAGTTATTTTGCTATCCTGGGTTGTTGCCAAATCTTGATTTTATGCTTAAACTTAGTAGTACTAGTAGTAGACTAGGGATAGTTTCCTTGTTTTTAAGATAAACAAAGCTTTCACTTTATCACTACCACATTGCAATCAAAGACTTGAACTCTCTTGTGGTTTCTTTCTTCTCTAAATAAAAACCCACTTCTCCAATCCACTCGGTTCCTTTTCATTTCTCTTGCTCTTTCTTTGGTTGTTGGGTTCATGAGTTCTTTTGGGTCTTGTTAGTTTTCTTGAAACAAAGAGAGAGTATAGATTTCTTGCACGGTAAAAATGAGATCCTATGCTTCGCTTCAGCTTCTTTCTGTTGTTTCTCTACTTCTTTTTGTGACTTGTGATTCCTTTGCCAGAGATGACGGTATGCATTATCACTCAAATTCTCAGATCTTGATTCTTTTTTATTATTATTTTTATAAATGCTTTGTTTCGCTGATAAAAGTTGGAAAAGACGATAGACTTGAATTATCATGATATGAAATTGAGCTAGCTAGTTTCACTAGGCTGAATTGAGCTGTGTTAGCTATGGTGTAATCAATGTGAAAACTTCAAGATTCGAACTTGGTTTCTTTCTGCTATTCTTCCTGCATTTACTTTGTGACCCAATATCGTTAGTGGCATCGGAAGTCGTGTGATCTGAAAGTAATGCACGGTACTGAAATTTAGTGACCTGAGAAAGTGCTGTACTTTGGTAATTATAGAGTCTAGTACTTTGCACTAAATGGAATTTATGAACTTCTGGACAGTTTGGGCACTTACAGCATTCAAGGAAGCTATATACGAAGATCCACATATGGTTTTATCCAGTTGGAATGCCTTAGATGCAGATCCTTGTGGTTGGTCTGGCATTTCCTGTTCTTTTGCTGGAGACCATGTAGTAAAGATGTAAGATATGACCCGTCAATTTTTTCTTTGTCGAACTTCTGGATTAGATACGTTATAGTCTTTCTAAAGTTAGATCCTGATGCATAGTATATGTGTAGGTGCATTTTATCAGTGAATCAAGTTTGAACATTTATCTGTTGGAATTCTGTTTTTGCAGAAACATAACCGGGTACTCTTTAAGGGGATTTCTTGCCCCAGAATTGGGTCAGATCAAATTTTTGCAACAACTGTATGTTTCTTTCTTCTTCCTCTTCCTCTTCCTCTGGCTATACTGATACGCATGCTTTGTATTTAAACCTTTTTTCTCTTTCGGTGTTGTTTGATGTTTTGTAGAATCTTGCACGGTAATAATCTGATTGGGATTATACCAAGAGAACTGGGAATGTTGAAATACCTCCAGGTCTTGGATTTGGGAGCAAATCAATTAACGGGCCCTATTCCTCCCGAGATTGCAAATCTAACCAGTGTCATGAAAATGTAAGAGAATTTGTTGTTGTGATTAGTAATTGAACTTGTATGGTTGGTGTTATTTGAATTTTTTCTTACATTCTCATTTTATGTTGTGGTAGAAATCTTCAGTCCAACGGGTTAACAGGAAGCTTGCCTCCTGAACTTGGCAATTTGAATTCCCTTCAAGAACTACGGCTGGATAGGAATAGACTTCAAGGATCTGTTCCTGCTAGTAGCAGCTCAGATTTCACATCTAGTGCATATGGAATGTAAGTATAATTCTGAATGCATATAACTCTTTGTTTATGATGCAAATTAGAGGGAAGAGATAAATTCTAGTTAGCAACAACACTATTCTTATTAAAATTTGTTGTACAAGAATGTGATTATACAAGTGAAAAACAGTTCCACTAGAAATCTGAAGCTTTAGAATGAGACATAAGATCATTTTTAATCAGTTGAACTTTGTGTTTTTTATTCTTGAAATTTGTTACTTATAACTCACTCCTGGTTCAGGTATGCTTCAAACACAAACTTAACTGGCCTGTGTCGAATATCTAAATTAAAAGTGGCTGATTTCTCCTACAACTTCTTTACTGGGAGCATTCCCAAGTGCTTGGGGTATCTTCCGAGGTGCATAAGCTTACTCTAAGCCTTATCCTACTAGGTTATGGATGCTTCATAAGCTTACTTTGTTTAAATATATGTCACTCAGCACAAGCTTCCAAGGGAACTGCCTTCAGAACAAAGATCCAAGACAGCGAGCCTCTTCTCTTTGTGGTATGTCTGAAATGGTTTTTTTTTCAGCCTTCAGGCTCCCGTTGCTGTATTAGTGAACTATACTACTGTGTTTCAATATGCCTATGGACATCAATGTTTGAAATGAAGAGCATTCCCCCTGGTACGCACAGTATGAGCATGGGGTTGTCTGTTTCTATGTGAATTGGTAGTGATATATCATCATAAATGCCTAGTCATGCTAAAAAGCTTGATTTTTGTTCCCCATCAACAGAATTGGATTCCTCTTTACCACTGTCCTGTAGAGATTTCTTGCTCTTAAAACGATTGTGGTGTGTGACATTCAAGTCTTTAGATTTTTTAAAAAGTGTTGCCCTTCTCTCAAAGGCCCCAACTGTCACATTATTCTTTTTTTTTTTTTTTTTTTTGGAATTGAGGGGAGATGTTGAAGACCTAACCCAAATGCATGGGCTCTTATGCTCTCCTTTGTCCTTGTTACTCCTGTCATTGCTTACATAAAGCTCAAATTGGGATGGAGAGGGGAGGGTACCAACCTATTGTCCAACTGAACTTTGTAATAACAGGTGTCTGGTGGCCAGTAATAAATTACAATGATCATACTGACCGATTAATTCCTTTTATAGATCACGCTCCACCTGCCAGAGCCCAACAAACAACAAACTCCAAGCACCAGCCTGTTGAAGATTTAGCCATGCAGCATCGTAGGGCATCAAAACCTGCCTGGCTTTTGGCTCTGGAAATAGTGACAGGAACCATGGTGGGTTGTCTCTTTCTTGTTGCCTTTATAACCGCTCTTCAGAGATGCAAGAACAAATCTACTCTCATAATCCCCTGGAAGAAATCATCGATTCAGAAGGAGCATGTGACAGTATACATAGGTTTGCTTCCATATTACTGAACCATTACCTATGCTTCAGTGTTATTTACCAGTGTTTTTAAAAGTAATTTGTGTTTTCCTATTGTGTGTATGTCTTGCACAGATTCTGAGATGTTAAAAGATGTAGCGAGATTCAGTAGGATGGAGCTTGAAGTGGCCTGTGAAGACTTCAGTAACATCATTGGCTCTTCTCCAGACAGCTTGGTTTACAAGGGCACCATGAAAGGTGGGCCTGAGATTGCTGTCATATCCCTCAGCATCAAAGAAGAACACTGGACAGGCTATCTTGAACTCTATTTTCAGAGAGAGGTGAAGACATGTTTCTTGTCACTGCAAATTTTTAGTATGAAGCTTTTATAAAGAAAAGACTCTGAACAACTACAGATGTAAAAGCTGAAAGTTTGGGATGGCCTTTTTTGAGATGTTTTTTTATTAAATTTTTATTGAACTCAGGTGGCAGATTTGGCAAGATTAAATAATGAGAATGCAGGAAAGTTGCTGGGATATTGTAGTGAAAGCACTCCATTTACGAGGATGTTAGTTTTTGAATATGCATCAAATGGAACCCTGTATGAGCACCTTCACTGTAAGTCGAGTTTCTTGCCTAGGACAATCAACATTTTTGAGATGTGATATACTTGTCTAAAGTTGATCAAACAACCTGCATGGATGCAGATGGAGAAGGATGCCAGTTATCTTGGACACGACGCATGAAGATCGTCATAGGCATTGCTCGTGGACTGAAGTACCTTCATGCGGAACTTGACCCACCTTTTACTATATCAGAGTTAAATTCCAGTTCTGTGTATCTCACAGAGGACTTTTCCCCTAAGGTACTCAGTGATGCCTCACTCTATTTTATAAACAAGTGTTAAACTTAATCCATTCTACACGAGAATGAAAAATCATGTTCCTAAGTCTGCTGGCACTTCCCTTTTGGTACCATAGAAAAAATGGAATTGTTTGTGAGGTTAAATTCCCCTCAGACAAGTCAAATTGTTTTAGCTATGGTCACTGCTAGTTTATGTAACCCGAAAGAATCGTGTCAAACACTATCATTATCCTCTCATCCGAGAACTGGAAAACTTGAACAAGCTTTGGTAGCTTGGAAATCAATGGCCTTAGCCACACCAATGGTTTCAGCATGTAAAATCTTTCAATATGTCTGAATCTGTCTTTGTAACAGAAACCTTGTTCATGCCATTCTACCCCTATAAAACTTTATTCCTCTGAATTTTCTATTTGGCTGTCCCGTAGGTGGTTGATTTTGAAAGTTGGAAGAGTATTCTTGCAAGATCAGAGAAGAACTCAGGCTCCATTGGTGGCCAAGGTGCTTTCTGTGTACTTCCAAATTCTCTGGAGGGACGCCATCTCGATGTCCAAGGGAACATTTATGCTTTTGGTGTTCTATTATTGGAAATAATCAGCGGAAGACCTCCACATTGCAAGGACAAAGGGCGCTTGGTAGATTGGGTAAGAAATCTTTTGTACTTGAACATTCACAGACTTCCATTTTAGGTAACCTAAAAAAAGCATGTATGTGGAAAAATTATTGCCCATATAACCTAAGTGGCAAAAGGCTTAAAAACGTTTCTATTCTATAGGCGAAGGACTTCCTCGAACTGCCAGAAGAAATGGCTCATGTGGTGGATCCCGAGTTGAAGCATTTCAGAATTGAGGACCTCAAAGTTATATGTGAAGTGGTAAGCCTTTGCATCCATCCAGACCCCATCAAGCAGCCTTCCATGCCGGAGTTAAGTGCCATTTTAGAGAGTAGAATTGATACAACTATACCTGCCGACATAAAAGCATCTTCTTTGGCATGGGCTGAGCTTGCGCTGTCATCATAATTGATTTGAAGCTTGACGCTAACACACTGTAAATCAGATTCATACAATTGTAGTAGTCCTTTCTTTAATTTTACTCTTTTTTTCTCACACTCCAGCTATCTGAATTCCTTGTAAATTTGTTGAATGTGTGCGTGCTAGAAGAAACAAAGAGCTTCTTTATGACAATAGCGTCATTGTATACCAGTGGATGAGTAAAGTTATGACAATAGTGAACTTTTTACTTCAAACCGATTCGGCAATTTCTGGTCTCCTGATAGTGATCTTTGCGTATTTTTTTTATTTTTTATTTTGCTTTTAGTATACTATTCATCAAAGCTTGAAACCTAACGGAGCATCGTGTCCGTGGTGAGTTTTGAAGGTTGTCTTTTATACATATTCTATATTCATTCTCATATGATGATAACCTTATATCAAATCTAGTTTTGAGAAGTATTTGGATCCATTAAAATCATCTAACAGCTCATCCATAAGAGAATTAAAAAAAATATTTTTGATTATTAGATTGTTCAGCTATCTGTAATCTACACAGACCTCTGTATTATCCTTCTTTACAATATAACCGAAGATGCAAAAGGGCTTAAACTATGTTGGATAGTTTTATTTATTAAAATCTTATTCACCAACTTTTTTATTTTCTCTTTGAGAATAAAAGAGCTTGTATAAGGTCTGATGTTTACTGGTTAAACACCTGGAATAAAAGGAATCTTATCATCAAGCTTCTTTAATGGTGGTAAGGTCTTTGGTTCAACGAATACAATCTGAAATTCTTCAAATATTGTTGTCACTCCTACTTAACTTTCTTTTTTATTGGATTCTTTTGAGATTGTTAAAAAAATAACCAACCAACATAATAGAATATTGCTTCCTTTAGATTCTTGCGACCATCGTTGCCACCATCATCTCTAGTTTAACTTCTCCAACCATTCTTTTTAACTCAATAGCTCTATTTTTTTAATAAATATTTATTTTTATGAAGTCAGATAGGTATTAGCCAATTTACTCTCAGCACCATTTCATACCTCCTTAGCTTCAATAATCTTAGATCAGCTTAAAATTGATATCCTTTCATGAACCATGAGAGTTTAGAGAAGAATGCATTATATTTCATCACACTTTTATTGGCTAATGTAATAACTCTTTCCACCACTTTCTTGACCTCTTTAGCAACACATTCATCAATAAAGTTGTGGGTGCTCCACTGTCAAACAAGATTGCTAATTTCCGTTCAATATAGCTTTTTTTTAATCCTATATGTGTTATGGGCATAACTTTATGGTAACGCATTCAATGATAGGCTATATTCTTTAATATTTGTAGAATCTATCTCAATGTTGTTAACTTACGTTGCCTCCACAGAGTCTTCATTCTTATTCCTCATATTTTTTTGTGAAATGTATACTTTTTTGCTTACATAAATGGCCAAGACTTTGCTTTTCTCCATACTTGTAACATTGTCTCCTTGTTCATAAATAAATTCTTAAGGTTGCTGTGAACCTTGTGTTGCATCATTCTTCAGTGGATTGTAAGACTTTGATAGCGGATTTTTTTAGCACCTAGTAGCATTGATCGGAACCATTGATCTTGTGGCCATCCTATTCTTTCTTACGTTTAATTCCTTCTGCCATTTAGATTGTTTAAACTAGACTTTAAAACGTTTAACATACACTTTACAACTAGCCACATCTTTATTGCTCTGAATCTATCCTTCAAGCTATACCTCTGTTATTCCTTTTTAAGTATATAAAGACTGTTTCAACCCAATGACCAACTGGAGTTTAATGTAACTTAAAAGTATTTTATGCACTTTTTAATCCAACTTCAGAGGTTATCTCCATAGAAATTTGTTATCTCTACCTTAGGTTGAGAAACATTATATCCAAGTTTCTATCCTCTATAAGTATTCGCCTCCTCTATTCGTGTGTGTTCTTGATTGAGGTACAATTCCAAATAAAAAATGGTGTTCCTTACATTAGGTTCTGCATTACTTCTCAGCTTCTTCATCGTTTACAATGGTTTGTAAAGTAGCTATTATTGAATCCAACCATGAATAAAAAATTATTCGTTCTTCCTGTTTTGCTATTCCCATTGTTGTTGATTCTGCAGAAATTCATCATGTCTGCCCTGCATCTGTCCTTGAAGTTCATCATACATTCTCTGCATTTGTTCTTCCAAGGCTCTAACTTTATTGTCTTCAAACATGTTTAATAGTAATGAGTGGGTTTTTAGGCTAATCAATTTGTTAAAAAATGATCTTAACAAAGAGAGTAAAAGAAGCGGGAGAAGAAAAGAACAGTTTACAACACTACAGATTTGCAGAATTTTCCTTTATTGATATTTCTTGACATTCACGTTACAGAAACCATGGTTTATATACATTTAATTTCCCTCCAATTCTAATTGCCTGAATAGCAGATAAAATAAAATACTAATTGCCACTAACTGTTTATTTATCAACAAGATTCACGTGCTAATCACACCGAGAAGAACTTCTGCTTCTCTGTTGTTCCATGACTTATACTCAGCAAATATTCCCACATGCTTCTAATAGTTTCTTCTGCTTCTGACTCCTGTTGCAAGAGAAACTACATCTAGACTTTCCTTGCAGCACACCCACTCAACTACTCTAACTGAACACAGTATATCAAGAAAAAAAAATATTAAGTCTTCCTGGCAGTGGCATTCTTAAGATTTCGTAGCGTCATCACCAACTGTTGTCTTTCACCTTCTACATGTGCAAACTTGAGACTTATTTCCGAATAGCTTTCTTGCATCTCCTTCAGTTCATTTTCCATTGATTTGTTTCTCTCCTTCAATGACTCACCTAGCTCCTCATTGGCATTGTGGTCTGTGTTGTTGATAGAGCAGGTTTTTGGTTCATACTCTGATACACTGGAATGATCGCTGGAAGGAAACAGCATAAGATTTCAATCACAAGAACAAGCTAGGAGCATATAAGAATACAAACCATCTCAAATAGAGCTAATGTTTCTTCAAAATCATACCTGCTGATATTATGTTTTAAATTCCCATTTTCTTCGGACATCCTTGATGGACTACTTCTTGGTTTCTCATCTCTGCTTCTTAAGTCTTCAGCAATATAAACATTTGGAGTAATCCCGATGTTGTCTTCAGATGACTGCATTGCAGGATCAACAATTAAGATCAAGAAACAGTGTTATTTTGCACAATTAATGAATTTGAAAGAAGATATAACAGATCAATCTAGATAGACAACTAGTTAAGAAGTTGTTCATAGAAAAAAAAAGAAAAAAAGAAGGAACCTCATCTATTTTTTCCATGGCTCGAAACTCATCTATGTCCAGATATTTGAGCGACACAAAGAACATCGTTTCTCATGTACATGATATAATAATGATTATCATTGCTAACCTTTCGGGGTTGGTTGCAGCAGAAACTTGTGCAATTCTGGTCGAGTTTTTCCACTCTGCCCTCCAATTCTTCAATTTTGTTTTGAAGATCCCTTTCCCTCTCTGAAAACGAATTTGCAGAGGCTTCTAGAGAAGTTTCCTTTAACTTTATTTGTACCTGCCACACAAAATCACAAGAAAGGGAGCATTTTAAAGTCAACTGCAATTGTAAAGTCAACTGCAATTGTGCCAAATCAAGAACAAAATTTCATAAATCAGAGTGCACTCGGAATAAGCAAACCAAAGAATATGATGGGTAGATCACAAAGGGGTTTGTCCATCTTGCACTAGTGACTGTGGTTATCGCCAACACCAGCTATTTTGCCCTTGCATATTCTAGTTGAAAATTGAAATAAAAAAAAACCTGGAAATAAACATTTACCACAAGCAATTTTATTTTCTCCCTCAGATTTGCCACATCTTTAGAGACACAAGGAACTGGAACAAACTTATAGTTTCTCGCGATACTTTTTGATCCTTCAGAAACTGCTATACATTTGTTGCTTTCCTTGAGTTTCTTCTCCATGATGGTCAAAGCATCTTCCTTCTTCTTCAGCTCACTCTTTGATTGGACTAACTGCTTTCTAAGTTTTTCTTTTGCCAACTTGTCCTCAAACAGAGAATGTTTCAGGTCATCACACTGAGCTTTAAGCATTCTCACCTCTGATTGCAAGAGACTCATTGCAGACTCCTTCTCATCCTTGAGACATCTCATTCTATTTAACTCCTCCTGAGACTTTTCTGCTTCCTTCTTCAACAAAGAAATTGTATTCACCAGTTCATTCCATTTCATATTTCCTTTCTGTACCAGTGCCTCAGTGTGATTAATTGACGACTTCATTTGTTCCAGCTCTAAACTCATATTTTCTTTATGTTCTTGCTCGGAAAGGCCATTGTTTTCTATTGAGAGCATTTCAAGCTCAGCTTTTAGGCCTTGGATTTCATGGGAGAACGTTCCACCACATTCTTCATCAAGCTTCTTTTGCTGTTCAAGCTGTCTTGATTTATCCTCAATTTCCATCAACATCTGTTCTATCTGATGCATTTTCAAACTCAGCTGGTTGGAAAGGACATGCAGTTTTGACTCATAACCATCTTTAACTGACTGGAGCTCCTCGTTAGCTTTCTGAAGCATTTCTTCCAGTTTTCCTTTCTGCACGTGTAGTTCACTAGCTTCTGCAAGCGCTTTCATAGCTACCTTCTCATTTGCATCAAAAGTTGAGGCCATTTTCATGGACAACCTCCTAAATTCTTCCTGCAATTTCTCAGCTGTATTAGCGTTTTTCAATTTTATCTTTCGCAAGGCTTCCTCAGATTGAATGGCTCTCTGCTCGTGCTCAACTCTTGCACTTGTTACGGCCTCCAGATCAGCATCAAACTCTTGGGCCTGCTGTTCCAGTTCTTTCTCCAATCTCGTTATATGGGTTTCTAGTTCCTTTATGATGGTCAAAGAATCAGAGTTTTCCTTTGACTGCTTCTTTAGTTCATTTTCTAAGCTCTCAACCTGAGCCTCTAGTTCATTTATGTTGGGAAACGAGGGGGAACATTCATACTGTATCTTCAGCTGTTCTTGCAGCTGACTTTGCTCTAATTTATATGACATTTCATGGTTCTCCTGCTTCAATATCTCATAGTCGAGTTCCAGCTGCTCCATTTGAATCTCCAACTCATCTCTCTCTCTCCTATAGATCTCTATTTCACTGCAGAGGTACATGATCTTTTGCTCCAGAAGATACATTTCTTTAGCATCCTTATGCTCCTTAACAAGTTCTTCCAATGCCTTTTGCTCTTCATCATCATCAATCTTACTTCTTGAGATTGCTTTCTCATAGGATCTTACTTTGTTGGAAAGGTCAAATGTTTCCCGACTTTTCTGTTCTAACATCTCTTTGAGGTCTTTCACGGCAACTATCAACTCAGCATTTGATTCCTTTGTTTTCTGAAGTTGTAACCAGAGGTTGGAATTCAGGTCCTTCTCATAATTCAGCTCTTGTCGAGCTTCTTCAGGAAATGGATTCCCACATTTGAAAGGTGACTTGGTTTTGCTTTTTGCCTCCTCCATGCATTTCTGAAATGCCTTAAATTTCTCGCAATCTAACTTGAGCGTATCTCTCTCCCCTTTTAATCCCAAGATTTCTCTTGAGAGGTCCTGCCCCCTTTTGCTCTCTTTTACAATTTGTTTCCGCAGAGTTTGTATCTCCAACTCTGACACATCTTGTTGTCTTGACATCATAACAAGTTCACACTTGAGTTTTTCCATCTCAATATCTGAAGCCTGTTGAGATCTCTCTCTTGCAAAGGTGCCTTGAAAACTATTTTTCGAGTCATCATTGCTTATCCCATGAGCAGAATCAGCACATGATTCCCAATGTGGTTGCTGATGTTCTACATAGCTTGCTGCGGAAGCATTTGCTTTTGGCAGGTGAGATGCTGAAGTGTGGGTTCGGGATGATAGAAAGCTATTAGGGTCCTGTAGCATGTTATTTCTGAATCCAGGTTCTTGTGGAGCATTGAGCCTAGAGCTACTTTCAGAACTTGACATTGTGATGTCAGATCCACTAGAAGTTCTGTCATTGTCATTTAATTCAGCATTGTGGGAGGCATTACTAAGTGGCCGATCCTGTAGAAGAACAAAAATCCAAATCATATTTTCATCAACCATCTACAAAATTAGAGAAGAAAACTGAAATGGCTGGAAAAGTAGAATTCTATTTGATTTTTCCTAGTTTTATGCCATGATGTCTAATTTTAAGAATCATGCAAGAAAAGAATTACAGAAATGATTTCGGGCACAAGACGTGAAACTTACTTCACTTGAGTGACTATTAGTACCCTCATCTCTGTTACTAATGTTTAATAGGGTGTTCAAGGTTCTGCTCTGGGATTTTATGTTTATATCTTCAGCTTCCACCACCTCGCTGCAAAAGATTGTATGGGAAAAAATCTATAAACCCTTCAAAGAAAATTATGGAAACTTAACAAGACTGATAACAACAAATGATATTTCATCGCTACCTTTGCTCAACATCTTGCAGCCTCTGGATTGAAACCTATTCAAAACCAACAACTGAAGTTAAATTATGTACTTCAATTACAAAGTGAAATCCTCAATCCTAAAGACAAGGAAGGTTTTGTGGGAACTAAGAATTATATCCGTGACCGGTATAAGTGAGACAGAGAGAAGAAAAAACCTCACATGCAAAACCCCTTCAGATTTTGAATTCTTGAGGGGAAGAGAAACGGTGGAAGGTATAGTTGCCTCAGCATAATCAGCAAAGTCTATAGAAACTTCTCCGACTAAACTATTTTTCGATGATCCCTACACAAACCCAAAAAATCCAATCATACAACAGACACTCGACAAGAAGTTGTGCAATATAAGTAAAAAATTTAGTAAAATTCCTTACAGCGGAGACAACAAAATGGTATATTCTCTCATTGATCTTCCCTGTTTTCGCATCACGAATGTATTTCACTGTTTCATAGACCGGGTAATCCCATCGACAACTTTCTTCTCGGAGTATACCCTTCTCTAATCTCACTGTTGGCTTCCCTACATCTCCAGGAACCACTGATATAGCCAATGGACTCGCATGCAATTGCGGTAGCTACATTCACAGATCACCACAAAAGTTCCTTACTTTTTCCAATTTCTCGATCACATTTGCCAACAACGAAAGCAGGATTCAAATTCTTAGGCTTAATTCAACAAACATAATAAAGCAATGATCTTGAATTATATATATATATATATATATATATATATATATAAGGTTCAATTTATAAGAAAATTCTGGCATTTTCTAAGTATCCAAACAGAACTAAGTGAACCCGCCACCAAAAATTCATTGAAAAAAAAATTCAAATCTTTCACAAGAACATCTATACAATTATCAATATAAAGTTAGAACTTAAACAATATATATATATATAAAAAAAAAAAGAGAACTTCAGTTCAAAGTATTAAATGTCAGGGATTGAAGAAGCAGATAGTTACAAGTACAATATTAAAAAAAAAAAGAAAAAAAAGCAGCATGTTTGCTAGTGAAAGTACCTGAGTTGCATGAAACTGCAATTTAAAGACAGTTTTGATCTTGGTCTTCTCCCTTCTCCATCTCGTCGACCTGAACATTTTCTGCACCGAAATATCCAGTAACTCACCGGTATTCCGGCCAAACAAGCCGAAAAATCACCATTCCAGCGAGCGGGCCATCCAATGCAAACAAAATATATAGTATAATATACAGAGACGCAGTGAGTCGGTGGGAGTGCACGGATGATGGTGCGGGCTTGCGAGTCCAATGCGAGCTGGAAACTGAGTCAAAGAGAGCGAGCTGAGAAGCAAAAACAGAGAGAGTGGGGTTGGAAAACAGAGGAGACAAGTAAAAAGAGAAGAGGAGAAGTGGCAGATCTAAGAAAAGGTAGGCATGTGACGTCTCTCCTTTCTTTCCAGAATCTCTCTGTGTTTGTAATAAGTAACTTCCAATAAGTCTTTGACACTTGCGGTTTTTTTTTTTGAAGTATCAGAAATAAATAAATGAGTTCAATTAAAATTTGAGCGATAAATAAACGAATTAATTAAAAAACAGAATAGATATTGTAGATGGCGAAGGGATTTTTTGGGGTGAGGGAACGGTAGATAGTACAGTCAAATGTTTTTCCAATTGTAACTCATTGGACTTTAATAAGGTAATAATAAACAATGTCTTGCATGAAATTAAATTGTGCATGACTCAAAATAGAAAAAAATAGATTTAGATTTAATTGCTTCTTCTATATTCCAAAAAAAAAAGTTAAATGTATTTATGACGTCAAGGATTGTCATGCTTGGACCAATCAACTAATCATCTTCTTCCAACAATTGTGATTTTCCACTGAAAACAACAATAATCATGGTCTGGAATGAAATGACAAAAACACCTCCATCTAGGACCCCATCAGCATGGGTGTGCTTTTCTAGTGTCAAGGAACACCATATCCGGCATTCAATCACCGAATGTCACCTGTTTTTGTTTGCTTTATATATATATATATATATATATATATATATATCAAAGATTTAAATAATATTTAAATAAAAAAAACAATTCCGACTTCCGTTGTAAATAAAAATCACACCTTTTCTTTTTTGGTAAAAAGAGTTTTTTTTGTATAATTAAGGTATTCGGGTCAATTTATATGTATTATAATTATTCACTAAATATTCTATAAATTCAATAAATAAATAAATTATTATAAAAATAACAAACATGTCCAGCAGATCTTAAAATCAAATAACTAGAAGAAGCAGACCCTTTACTTTCTGATAGGCCAAGGCTGCCGGCAAGAGAAGCATGGGAACCAACGTGAACGGTCACATCTTCCGCATAAACCAACGTCAACGGTCACATCTTACGAATAAACTTATGTTTAACGATTAAGCTTTCTAACCATTTAAATCCGAAGAAAGTGACTTAATAAATAAATAAATAAATAAAAGGCATAGAGGAGTGATTTTTCATAATAATGTAACCTTCAATTACGGCCATCTTACAAGTCGTCATCAGGCCACCAATGATTGTCCACGAGACGCTGGGTATTGCACTCTTATTTTGTGATTAATTTTACTCTGCCTTTTTAATGTAAAAAGAATAGGTACTGTAAACGTGAGTTTACTAATTAAAAAATATAAACTTAAAATCTAATTGATATATTAAATAAAATATATTAAGAATTATAATTTCTTACTATGATTGTTCTAAAAGCAATTTTTAACTCTAAAAATAATAATATTGTGATAATTTTAATTCGGGTGTATTAATACAACGCACTTGTATTATCAGGAAATACTCTTTGACATTATCTTTAAACCTAGTACAATAAGTTGATTTTGAAGCCTTCTGACTTGATTCCTTGTTAAACTCAAGTTTTAAATTAGATTGTGTAGAAATTGACCTAATAATGATTCAATTAACTTTGTAGATCCAGAAAAATCTTAAATAATCTCTCTCTTTATATATATATATGATATTTTTTTAATAAATTGAGAACACAATATATATTAACAACCATGCTAGTTTTAGAAAATAAATATTAAACCCAATCGAGCATATGACCTGAGTTACTAATTTGACCGGTTAGTCTATCTAAATTAAACCATGACTCAAGTTATGGACTCAAGTAGGTATAAAATCTGTCTTTATAATTTTATTTATTTGTTTGTTTATATAATAAAAAAATTCTCCCAATAAAGTAACCAAAATAAAATTTATAAAAAAAGAATTAAGATGGTTGTAGAAAACATTTGCTAATATTATAAAAAGATTTAGATAATCATATTCAAAAAAAGGAAAGATTGAATGGTATTTCATAAAATATTCTATAAAATACATTTTAATTATTTTAATAGAATAATATATCTAATTAGAATTACTTTATTTTCAAGGAATTAAATTTAGATTATTAAAAAAAACATGATAAGCACATGGCCCATCACGCAGGAGCCATCATAAATAAATTAGGACAAGTGTGTGGACCTATTAGTCTAGGCCCATATAACTGCCAACCCCTTGTTTTTTAAAAGAAGAAGAGACAGCGTGTCCTTGTTATTATTATTTTAAAAATTCTTCATCCACTATACAATCAATTTTTTACTTCCTATTATTTTTATATATTTTATTAAGTCATAAAAAACAGTCAGCGTAACATGGATAGAAGAAAAATCTTATTAATGTCAACTGTTCTCATTCATATTAGGCTTGTTGGCATTGCTTTTTCAAAAATTGAATTTTTTATTTAATTTTATATTTTAAATTTACTATTTTTTATATTTTTAGATCATTTTTATGTGTTAATATTAAAAATAATTTTAAATTTTTTTAAAAAAAATCATTTTAATGCATTTATAAAAAAAATATTTTTAAAAAGAACTTCAACCACATTTCCAAACAAGCTGTCTTGCTTGTGAAATATGACCATCGAAGCTAGTGTTGTTAATTTCATTACGTTTCAATCAAAACAGCTGAAACGTTTAATACCAGTTAAAAAAACGAGATAAATCAACGTAGTTTTTATCTCGTTTAAATTCTGGTCTGTTTTGAAAATTCCACCCAAATTTTGGATAGAATATTTCAGTTTTGTTCTGCACGTTATGTTTCGACTAAATAATATTTTTTTAAAATAGTAAATAATTTACAATATCAATCATATCTCTTAATCCGACCGTTAAATTAAGATGAAATTGTATGAGGAGTCTCTTGACATATTTATATATGTTATGTTAAAATTTCAGAGCAATCAAAGAATATAATAACCTTGTAAGATTGATGATAATATTCTTATAATATTATATATATTTATAATTTTATTCAAAAAAATTATTTTATTATATCTTAAAATGGAGAACCTTATCCAAGCTGCATGCAAATTTTTTTCATAGGGACCAAATGATTATTAATTTGTTCTCGTCAGTTTTGCCACGTATATATATATCACGTAATTGGGAAAAACTAGAAAGATACGTGATTGCAAATGAACTTGTGTTTCGACATACCCATGTGTTCGAGGGCCTATTTCAATTTCACAGGCCCATTAAGAGGTGGAGTTCCACCGCTGTTGGGCCACTATTTTCCGACATCACTCTCTCCCATTATTGTTTCACAGGGATACCAGCATTATTATTATTTATCAAACATTTATGTGCGTTTAGTTGTTCGGCACTCACATCACACATTGATACCATGGCATTGATGGTCCTACAAGTTGTGGCATCCATGATTCTTACTATATACATCCCTTCATTTTCTTCACTATCAACTGAAAAGTAAATTCATGTACTGAGCTCCAAGGGTAACCCCGATGATAAAAACTATTTTAGATTATTAAATTGATAAATTAATTTTTTAAATAATATAAATATTCATTTATTTATTTATGTATATTTCAATGATAAAAGTTATTTAGAAGAATTATTTTTTATATATTATTCTAAATATAATGCAATTATTTTGTATATAATATAATTATGCAATTAATTATATAATTAAAATGAGTAGGTTATATAATTAAATAATTGCTTTTAAAAAAACCTCCAACATAATAATTATTGAATTCTCAAGTTTTAATTTTATTTAATAAAAAAATTAATTTTGAAAAAAAACTCACAAATATTTTAAAATATCTAATTATTTTTAAAATATAAAAGTTTCATAATAATAAATATTCAAAATCAAATAAATTGATTAAGATTTTATCATGATTTGTTCTTGATAACTAAATATGATATATAGATAATTATTTTTTCTTGTATATAATTGTTAAATACATTTTTTTCAATCTTGTTTTCTTGTGCTTTTAAAGCCAAGTCGTTAATATCATTTTGGCCGGTGCTTTATTTTTTCAATTGAAATGAAATATTTTGATTTTGGAATATTCTGGGGCACCGTTTCAAGGCTGTACTATTTATGTGTATGTGTGTGTATGTACTTAAATATATTAATTAAAAAAAACTTTAAATCAAATCCAAAAATAAAATTATTTAGAATGGTGTAATTTAATATAAAAAACACAATAAAATAATTTTTCTAAACAAAATCATGAACATATATAATATTACAAAAATATCATTATCAATCTCGCAAGGTCATTACATTTTCTGATTGTTCTGAAATTTTAAAATAATATATATAAATATATTAAGAGACTCCTCGTAAAATTTCATGTTAATCTAATAGTCAGATTAAGAGATATGATTGACATTACAAAATTATTTATTATTTAAAAAAAAACATCATTTAACCAAAATGAAACGGGCAAAACAAAACCAGAATGTTTTGCCCAGTATTTAAATGAAAAACCTGAAAGAGCTAGAATTTAAATCAAGTAAAAACAATATCATTTTATCTAACTTTTTTAACTAGTATGAAATATTAACTTTTTTTTTCCAACAATTTTTAACTTCTGGTTTACTCTATACATATGTATAAATAAGACTCCAGTAACTAAAAAGTCAATTTAGCTATCAATATAGTTACTGCATTGCATGAGAGAAATGAATAGTAAATATAATAAGTAAAAGGATAATTATTTGGCTCTGTCAATATAAATAACTTTTTGTGTTGGAGTTACTCTAAGTGTATACTTCATATTGTATTTTAAAATATTTTTAAAAAATATTAATTTAATTTATTTTAAATTAATTATTTTTTTAAATTTTCATGTTATTTTGATATATTGATATCAAAAATAATCTCTTAAAAATAAAAAAAATATTTTAATACATCTTTAAATAAAAAAAAATAGATTTATGATGATACCGGTGGTGTAAATATCCAGCCCCACTAGATATATGGGGAAGGAAAAATCTTCAAGTGAGCAATTCATAGCTATTATTTCATTCTTTGACTGCTGGAATTCACCGTTGAAGGTTTTGGCACCGAACTCCAAAACTTCTTCTCGGAAATGTACCAGGTATTTGTGGTAATGATGTGTTATGATTCCTATAAATAGTGGGACCATGAAGTGGCAAAAATAACCCATCTCGCGAGATAAAAAAATCTGACTGAGAATAATGTGCTCATTTACACTTTATGACTTTTTGAGAATTTCATTAAAGTTATTTTTAAAAATAGTTTTTTATTTAAAATTATATTAAAATAATATTTTTGTAAGAAAATATTTTGATACCAGCTCATAAAATATCTAAAAATATAAAAATATTTAATTTTTTTTCTAATATTTTTAAAATACAATAATAAACATCCCGGCAGAAGGTGTTTTTTGTGAGAGGTGGACCGCACTTGTGAGTGTTTGAGCGTGGAAAAGGCGCTCGGTGGGATAGAAAGGAAGCCATCGAGAAGGTCAAATGGTGACCGGACAACTATGGATGGGAGAGCTGTGGGTGCAATTCGATTGCACTTATTAAACGCAACGTGATTAGGAGGTCACTAGACTCGAGACATTACACATGTCAATGACAATTACCGACAGATCACATCATTTTATGGTTAATTACATCATTCTCTATAATTTTTCTGTTGCTTCTATTTTATATTTTAAAAATTATTTTTTACACTCTAAATTAATCCCGAATTTTTAAATCAGATGAAATATATAAATTAACCTCATATATATATATATATATATATATATATATATATATAATTGATCTATGCAACATGGTATAGAGTTGTATCTACCTCACAACAATATGATAAAAATAAAACTCACAGCCCCAGCAAACAATAACAGAGAAAATTGTTTTCGTAAAACAAAAAGAACCCTAAGGCACATAATTCCTGATTTACAAGGCATCTCTCGTGCTTGCAGCGATGGGGTTTTTGGTAGCCATTGATCTAGCCGTTGATTTCAATCAATTAAGCAAGGTGGACGCTGTTTTCGAAGAATCCATGTTAATTTCGAATAAAAGCATTGATTTCCAGGTGGATGCTGATTTTGATTAATTACGCAAGGTGGGTTTTGATAGGTGTCCGATTTTCGAGGTTTTGATTGTGCACCTCTCGTCCTTGATTTTAAAGTTTCAATTTTCAAATGACAAAGATGTGTTTGTCATATCTTCTCTCCTCGAGCCAAGCTGATACCATAACTGTTAGCTGCTGTGAAAAAGCAGGGGAATAATAGTTTCAATTTACAGATATTTCGTGGATGCCAGGTAGTGACCGTAGGATCGGAAAACATCAGCATGATTAAGAGCAAGAAAATAATAATTAAATTTTAGCTACAGTTCAAGGATTAACTATTAACAAGAAGACTGCATTGCGTCTGCTAGTTTACTTGTTTGCTTCAATCTGAAATAAAACACAAGTACATTATTGAATCAAAAATACAGACCCTAACCTTTATTTAAGGTGATCAATGATTTGAACCTAAAATCAGTGGTGATATTATCTCTTACAAAATTTATGAAAGCAATGCATTCTCTACGTGCCATCACATCAAACTCAGCGTATATAACCTGCGGCATGAACAGCCACAAGGCAGTAGCCACCACAAATGCCAACGCCAACACCCTTGAAACCACCGTAGGCTGCCTGCATTTACCATTGAAAGCTTTTTTAATGACAATCTCAATAGCCAAAGAGATCCCGTGTACGAAAAAGAAGCCGGTAAGCTCCCATGTGGGCTTCTTTCGTCCGATATAGTAGAAAATGAGTTCATGCATTATTCCAGATACCAAGAATGATGCCAGAACTCCTGGGAGCGCAGCCCACTTTCTTCCGATCAAGTGGCTAGAAATGGACGTCACTGGACTGTATACGGTTTGGTGTAGGATACTAGTGACCATAAGATTCCACCTTCTACCCCAGAAGTCCTGCAGTGAGGTGGCTAGGTACGGCTCATGGAACTGTGGCTCAAGCTCTAAACGAAGATAGACTCGAGCAAAGGCTGCAACCACTGCTAAGACAAGTTCTAGACCAATGTAAAGGTATAGAGCATAGAGAAGCAGCACTATTTTTGTATGAATATGGTCTTTTTGAAGATAGATGGGTGCGGTTATGGCCAATACTGCAATTTTAAGGCCATAATTTAGAGATGACTTGTGGCCGCTTCCTTTGCTTGTTTTTTCATGGACTGGTTTTTCCGGGTTTTGTTGGAACTTGATGGGAAGACAAGCCAGAGAGATGAAATTCGGGAAAGAGAGGGGAACAGGGTCGGTTGATAGAGGGCCATGACCAAAGGCAAAGAGAAGGAGCTTGAAGTTGGCAAGCCAGGCGAGGAAGAAAGATGTTGGACCTCCGAGAAAGATGGTGGAGAGATTGAGAGGGAGGAAGAAAAGGAAGAGTATGACTGGGAGTATCGCAAAGAATCTTATCGCTCCTTTGGAAATAATCTTACCCACCATGTGACAGTACCAAAGTGACAACAAAGCTGATGCCCATACCATGATGAAGTTTTTGATCTCACCTTCCATTTTTCTCACTCTTAAATTCTCTGTAATTCACCGGAAGGATTGATAAATAGCAGAGATGCTATTTATTTCGAATGAGCACCAGTGAATAAAACGGGGTTGTGAAACCAGGCAGATAATCAAGACTTGGGGCATGCAGCCAAAAGAAAGAGAAAAAAGGGAGAGATGTTTAGGGGGCACATGTTTGTCTTGCTCCAATTCTGTCTTGATCAAATCCGTCGCCGTTTTTGGTTGCTGCCTTAATTGGCGTGTTAGATCCTCTGTACAATTCATAAGAGTACCCGTGGAAAAGTTCACTCGGGTCTGCGTCCTAATTCCAGTCAAATCCATACATCGTCAAAATTGACAATATTTATAGAGTGTCGCCGCCGCCGCCGCCGCGAGGCCTAGTTCGTGATTGAACATTCAGACGTGTTTTTTCTTTCCTGCCATTTGTCAATCTTGGCAATTGATATCTTTGTGCATGATGATTCCACCACCCAGCGGTATATTTTTTAAATATAAAACAAAAACTTAATTAAATCAAATTAAAAAGATTTTTTTGGTAAAACTATCCAAAAAAATTCAAAAAACTGTATAATTTTGTTAATTTCAGATTAGTTCTTACAAATATTTTAGATGTGCTCACCTTTATAAGAAAATTGGACAAAACAACTCAGGAACGTCGGAGATACGAAAGACGATTTTTTTTCCAATTAATATTTTAGATGTGTAGGTACTGGGTAGGGATAATAAATCAAAGCAAGATTTTTTTTTTTTAATTAAGTCTTTTATATTGAGAAGCTTCTGGGCTCTCCCGGTCTTGGAGTCTTGATTTCTCACCGTTGATTATAGAACATAGAATCCCAAATTTCATATTAGACGCCCATAAATCTACATCTTATTTTACATTATATTTTAAAAATATTTTAAAAATATTTTTAAAATTTATTTTTATTTTTATTTTAAATTATTTTTAGATGATGATGTCAAAAAACAATACTTGATCGATGAAAAAAATTAAGAAACCTAAAAAAATGGCTATGAATAATAAAGGGAACATAAGGGGTAAGAGAATAAATAATGAATATATGATCGATGTATAGAACAATAAAAACTCAAAATATCTAGAAAGAAAGTTTTGATAAATAGCGAGCAGAAAATGTGAAAAATGAACGGTGTTTTAATTAATAATAATGTTTAATTAACCAGACGGAGAATGGGTCAGGAGTCGTACCAGCCAGGAAATTAACGGGGTGCAAAACTGTCAGAAGTGGGATTTGAACCCACGCCCTCTCACGAGGACCAGAACTTGAGTCTGGCGCCTTAGACCACTCGGCCATCCTGACAAGTATAGTTAGACTTGACGATTAGTTTATACTATTCAATAATTGAAGAGCCCATCGAGAACTCACACGTGGTCGAATCAGCCTCTTTTATTAATTTACCAATGATTTAAGTCCCGATATTCACTGGTATGCCTGGGCGTGGCAATGAATAGCGGAAAACGGGTTGAATAAAGTTAATCAATCCTATTGAATATTTGACACAAGGGTTAAAAGTTGATTTAAAAAATATTAAAAGTATATCTTTTTTAAATTATTTTTGATATCTACCTGAAAAATTAATATAAAAATATTAATTTTTTTAATTTAAAAATAAAAAATAATTATTTTGACAACCTTTCTATTCTTACTTGGCAATCGATAACAAAAATGTGAATGATAGTTTCTCTAGTAAATCCATGTTAATGTATTGGAACAATAAAATAATTATCTTGTTATTTAAAAAAAAATCATTAAATTATCTCTCAAGAAATTTTTATCACTCAAAAAATATATTTTATAAATCTAAATGAGAGAATAAAATCTGAATTGTTTTATGCTCTTACAAAAAATATATACCTTAATAGTCTATAAATCTTTCTCATATTGTATGGGAGATATGATGGTTTTCCATATTTTTCATGTAATAAAATAATAAAATGACCCAATTATTTTTAAAATACAACAAATAAGAACTTGCAATCTTGGAATTTTTTTATGGGTTTTTTAAAATTTAAAGCACGATAAAATAACTCATTTATGTTTTAAAGTAAATTATTTAAACTAGCACTTGAGTTTTTTATTTTATTTTCATGACAATTTATTTTAGCCTGTAATCAAGTTTACTAAATGAAAGTTTAATATTTTAATAAATATAAAATATTATTTAAAAACAAAAGTTGTGCACCGTCGTGCGGGGCAAGTTTTCAAGATGGTAAGTGTGGGGGCTTGCAGCTACTAAACGATGGCTTTCAAGAAGATGCTCGAAATACCCTGGCAACTCCTTCATCCATAGATGAAACACGTGGCAAACAAACCGAAGGCTTGAAGTCGATGGTGTTTTATTTTCCTTACTCTATGTTCTTTAATTTTCAAGTCTAAACCTCTAATTTCTCGAACTAGCCACTAGACGACGCAGTACATGCCGTTGGACGCAACAAACCTCCTCTATAGACTTGTGTTTGTGGTGCAGGAGCCAGGTGAGGTGACATGCTTGTCTATCATAGCTCAATAAATTTTCTTTGTTTCAGTTTAGTCCTTTTAAAACTAAATTATTTTTTTCTACTTTATTTTACGAAAGCAAACATTAATTGAGCGATAGAATTCTCTTAAATCATTGCGACAACCCTACATCTAGAAACAAAATAAACCAAAAAAGTCAAATCTCAAATAAAATCGATGTAAATAGATCGCAATTAAATAAGTTAAGTGACCAAAAAAAACTTCTCCTAGTACTACAACTTAGTCTCAGAAAAAAGAGGACTGGATATTTGTCTAAGCCCTTACACTTGTCCCCCTAATTTACAATTATTTGCGAGCTGACAACCCTTGCTGCTAGCTATTATCTGCTCCTTTCACACATTAAAACCCAGAAAATTCATGTACGTCTGGTTAATGATGATAGTTACGTGCCAAGACACACGCTTCCATATATTTTTACCCATACGTGCTGCTCTACACTAAGACAGGGCAAAAACTTGTAGCTAAAACTAATTAACACCATAGAGACTGTTTAATTAATACTAAATTACATACATTACAATGCCTATGCTGAGAACCAGCTGAAGATTACACATTCACTCAGGCCATTGGCGACTAAAGACTCGTTCTCTAATCGAAATGATGACGGGTGAGTTTTCTTCTCCTTGACACCTCCCCTTCTTGATTCCTCCTGCCTTTTTCCGGCAGCCGCAGCTCCCTTTTTCTCTTTTCTTCTCCGCATAACATACTCTTCAGGAATAAATACATCCATGGAGAGTATCAGAAGATCCTGATAAACAAATTTGACTACGTGGTACAAAAGCGTTGCACTTGAGCCTGAATGGAAGGGAAAATCATGAATTTATAGCGAAAATGAAGTGGGGATACCATGGGCTTGGATGCCCATGTTTTTTCTCCAAACAAGCAACACTTGCTAATTTCTATGAAGTTAGAGTTAACCTAGGATACATCTTGGTTTTCGGGAAGCTTTTGACCTGATTGCATGCCATGTAAGGCATCGAGGGAGAAAGGGGCATGTGAGAGGCTATAGAGACAAGTGAATGCATCCTTTTATTTTGTTCCCATATTCAGTTCATGAGTTCTGTCGGTTAACTTGTCTTCTATGAGAACATCTGTTGCTCAAGTAATTTATTTGTTAGTCCCCGGGTTTTGGATGCGTTTATATGGCAGTCTTTCATGTTTTAAAATCTATAAATCAGTCTCACGACTGTTGACTCTTATTGACAATTTGCTTATTAATGTCTTAGTGATCGTGAAGATAAATGATTTGTTCCTAAATTCAAGTTAAAATATAAATTTTTTATAAGAATTTAAGATAATCATGCATTTCTTATTTACGTGTATCTTCAAAATGAGTTTTCCAGGGATGCAGTTCCTGTATCAATTTTTTTTTTTGCTTATTACTGTTTGGCTAAGCATTCGCTATACTGTTCATCACAGCAGAGCCTCTCAAATGGCGCCATACGCCACAAAAAAGAAGAAGGTGATACAGCAGTGAACATTCAACCAGCAACCCACGAGTCTGACAATGATTCTCTGTCTGGGACCATTAATTCATGCGTTAAGACTGTGAGAAACCTGTTCCCTTCACACCGATTAAAAAACTCACAACTACTAAGTGCAAGAAAGAAGATTAAAGACTGCTTAAATTACTTTTGCATCGTATGTCTCCGGACCCATATGGTGTCTGAACTTTAAGTCAAAAGCATTAAATGGTCGGTTTGTTAGATTGACTGCTAATTTGTATAAGATAATGTATTTGATTATCTTGAAACATTATAAAAGATGACTTGAAGAAATCCATTGGACAAGTCCAGCAATATGTTTTTATTTTTTAATAAATTTTTTTGGGATATATTTGATATTTCAGGAGATTTGTTTTCTTCTTTAAACTTTTAAATCTGAGCTTTAAAATCAACATCCATTTTTAATAAAATATAAAAAAGATGATTTCAAATAACATCTAACCAGTCATTCTTAAAATATTCATAGCTCTTATTTATTTGCTACACATTAGGGAACACAAGAAAAAATAATGTGATCATTAAACCATATATGTGATTGTAGGATTCATAGGTGGTTTTGACTAATCTAGCGACTTGCATTCTTATAATCCATGTGCTCTTGTTTGTTTTTATTTTACAATAAAAATGTTGAGATTTAAACTCGTGACCGCAGGGCTAATAAAATTTTATTACCATATTAAAGAACCAACTCACTTATAAATTTAAGTTTGTAGATAAGACCTCGGAATATGATTTATATTATTCTCTAAGAACTTGCATTTAATATATGAAGAAACAAAACAAATTGATTTTTAACAGGATTTTACCACTTTGATCATTATATTTTAAGCCTTCAATCGCATACGAAATATGAAAATATTATTTAGATATAAAAAATGATTAAAAAGACACATGAATAAGAAAAATGAATTTATATTTGAGAAAAATACCTTTCCCACTTATTTAAAATTTAAATAATTCTTTATTTTAATTGTTCTTGTCTTTTATTAGAAAAATGTGCATATAATAATAATAAAATTTTGTTGCTGTTTGGAAGAAGATTAAAATGTTTTTATGAAGATATTATTTATGGATAATTATGTATCAGTACAATATGCATAATTCTGGTAATGACTTATTTATTAATATTGAATAAGAGGAATATATCTATATTTATCTTAATTCCTTTCTCGAAAAATATATTAATAATAAAAGGAAGAATTAAACTAAAAAAACAATTTTACAAGAAATGTTTTTTTCAACTGATTTTTTTTAAAAGATACTAATAAAAAACAATTTTATTATTGTATAATTAAATAAAAGTTTTTGAAGAGCTTTGTGTTCTCTCTTTCCTTTCGCGTTCAGAGATTGCGCCCCTGTAGACAGAGGTGGCCTACCGTGTCTCTCACAGTAATAATCTAAGGCACGAACGGAATTTTATTTCGAAGCAAAATCCTTTCACATTATTTTCTAAGCTTGATCTCCTAATGATTCAGAAACTGAAATGCTCGAAACTTGAAAGTAGAAACGACTAGATAAGTAAATCGCTTTCTTATGATTTATAAATTTATCTAGTTCCATTCCATATAAGATAAAAATGTATCTCTGGGCACTTGAATGTCACACATGGACTTTATATGATCCGTTCACTTGCTTAATTCTGAGTGCATGAAGTTTTAGATGTATGAACTCCTTCCTTAGAAAGTCCGCAAGTGATGAATCTCCTTTTATATTTGCCTTTCTGTCCATGCCAACTTTCGTTGTACCTACCACCATCTAGGACTCTGACTCTCCAGCTATATTTGTAACAGTTCCGTTCTCTTTTAGATGGGGATCTTGGTAGATTTCTTCCTCAGTTATTTGTTGACAATTATCTTCGTACATGGTTTTCCGGGTCTTGGTTGCTAGAGTGAAAGGCTTCATTATGGGAAAGCAGGAGCCCAGGAAATCTGAATCTGAGGGATCCTCTCTGCCTACACAAGCTGAAGAACATGGGCCTGTTAAAGAAGTCAAGGAAGTCCCTTTTAAGGATTCTGCTAATGAGAAGAGCTCGGTCCCAGTTTCTGAAAGTATGTCCTCTCTTTATTCTTCTCTCCTTTTGCTTTCAGGTTCCTCTTGACATGGAGTTTAAGGAAAGTTTGTAATTTGGTTTTTCTTGAAAGCTGATGGCTTGCAATTTTGATCGCAAGCACAAGTTAATAATTGAGTGTTTCTCTAAACATGTTTTAACAAGGTCCTTAATTGTATGATTGAATCTTCGATGTATCAGAGGTTGCAGATCCACCTGCTACTGCAAAATATTCATGGGGGTCAAATGACAGAGGTATGCGCTGGCTACTATCTTAATCAAAACTGATATCATTCCTATCGACAGATAACAAGGACTTGTATCATTCATCAGATGCTGTGCTTGCAAGGGTTGAAGCGGAGAAAAGATGTGCTCTAATTAAAGCATGGGAAGAAAACGAGAAAGCTAAAGCGGAGAACAAGTAAGAGACCGCATCTCTAATGCTTTTTGAATTGTCCATCTTTCAGTATTGGCATAAATTAGGCCTCCCCACACCGGGATTTCAAATCAAGCATAAAAGCATGCTTGAAATGATTCAGCTTCAACCTGTTTATCGAACAAGCTACTAGCTCTTAGTATAACAAGATTGCACACAACTTTGCTGGTGTCTGAAGTTAACATGGATTAGAATTTTACTGCATGGAAAGTAAATTCGAGCCAGGAATTGACCAGCTCCATCCAACATAAATTTAATGTATTTGGAAGTCTCTGAGATTGAGTCTAGGCGTCCAAGGTTCTTAGGCATAAAAATGTATACATCCAGAAGAAGTTTTCTGTGCCAAACCATACACAGTTAAGCTATTACATTACCAAGGAAAGAAACTCCATTGCAATCGCCATAGAAGTTAAGTTTATTGTCATCAGTTCATGCTCCAGATATGTAAATAAAAACAAGCTCATCAAATATCTTGATGTGCGTGTGATACTCGATAGTTTTGGTTAGGTTTCCGTTTGCAAACGTTTACAGACCTGTTTCATACACTCCTTGTTGGGTTTGGGTTTCCCTCCTAGGAGGAGGATGGCCCAATATCTTGTGTGAATTTAGCCCACATGAAAGGACTCACTTAGAAAGGTAGGCTCACTTCTTTTGAGCTGCTGAAAAGAACAAAAAAGTGAAAAGAAAAAGTGAAGAGAAAAAGTGAGAGAGCCGAGAGGAAAAGAAAGAAGTTGACAGCAGAACACCCTGTCTTCTTTCTTATATTGCCAACTTGTACACCGTTGGATCGGGTTGAGATTTGGACAGCAGTTTCTAGACACATTGATATTCATTATGAACGGTTGGATTGAAGATTGGAGCTGTGGAAGTTGATCTTTTAGACAAAGATCGGGGCTGTCAGTTTGTGAGCCTTCTCTCAAACTTTGTTCTTTTTAATTCTTGTTGTATTCCAAGAATAGTTTAATCTTGATGATATATGTTGTAGCTCTTAGTTAAATCTGAGGAAGAATATTGTGAACCCATTATTTGTGTAGTGGAATTGTTTGAGTGGACTACGGTCCCGTGGTTTTTCCTTCTCATTGGGAAGGTTTTCCACGTAAAAATTTGCGTGTTGTGCTTGTGGTGTTTGGATATATATTTTCCGCATATATTTTGCTCTATTTAGGAGTTTCCTATAGATTAACACAACAAATAATAGGTTCACAATAGTCTTCCTCATATTTAACTAAGGACTACAACATATATCATCAAGATTAAACTATTATTGGAATACAACAAGAATTAAAGAGAACAAAGTTTGAGAGAAGACTCACAAACTGACAGCCCCGATCTTTGTCTAAAAGATCAACTTTCACAGCTCCAATCTTCAATCCAACCGTTCAGAATGAAGATCAATGTGTTTAAAAGCTGCTGTCTAAATCTCAACCCGATCCAATGGTGTACGAGTTAGCAATCTAAGGAAGAAGACATAGTGTTCTGCTGTCAACTTCTTTTTTTCCCTCTCGACTCTCCACTTTTTCTCTTCACCTTTTCTTTTCACTTTTTAGTTCTTTTCAGCAGCTCAAAAGAAGTGAGCCCTACCTTTCTAAGTGGGTCCTTTCATGTGGGCTAAATCCACACAAGATATTGGGCCATCCTCCTCCTAGGAGGGAAACCCAAACCCAACAAATCTCCCCCTTCCTAACTAGGTGGAGGGATTCGCTATCCTGGCGATCGAACAACATGTCTCAAACTTCTCCCTTGTTAGAGCCTTCGTTAGCATATCAGAGCTATTATCATCGGTGTGAATTTTCTCAAGTCTTTTTTGAAGACTCACAATATCCTTTTTAAACAAGGATTTCTACATTGAATCAGTCTTGCAAGTTAGAATGTTAAACTTGGTCTTATAAAGCTTTCAGTTCGTACTCGATGATGACCTTCAGAGCTTGTTTCTGAGTAAGTTATACACGCTGAATTTTCAAATAGGGCTCACAAGAAACTCTCTGCCATTGGACCACGGGAGAGAATCCAGAGAGAATACGTGGAGGCAAAAATAAAGAAGTTTGAGGTAATAAACTTAATGGATTGAAGTATCACCTACTTGTTATAGCACGACTAATCTTTCTCTCCACTTACAAGAACTGTGCAGTTCATAGTAATTGTGTATCATATATTATTGCAAAAAAACTAGTGTCTTGATTAATTTGTGATATGGTAGGAAAAAGTGGAAAAGAAGAAGGCTGAATATGCGGAGAAAATGAAGAACAAAGTAGCCGAACTCCACAAGGCAGCTGAGGAGAAGAAAGCAATGATTAAAGCAAAAAAAGGCGAAGACTGTCTCAAGGCAGAGGAAACTGCAGCGAAATTCCGAGCATCTGGGTATGCACCAAGGAATTGTCTTGGATGCGTAAGTGTCTAAGATGTTTTGGCAAATTCTAATGAACAGCAGTGGGGAAAATGGAAGAGAAAGGGCTGCTAGAATCGAATTTGCTTGATTTTTTGGCTTGTTAGTGTATGGTGTGCTCAAATATTGTTGGTTCAGCTGTAAATGTCTTTTGATATTTGTAAAAAAAAAACAGTAATTGGGAGCGCGTGAGTTTGAATTTGATATTTTCTACTGTGTGAGCTGAATCTCTAGTTAGAAAAAAGAAGAAATAAATCATTTGTGTATCTGTATTTCTAAAGAATTTGGTATCACAACAATTCAAGGCCTTTAATTTTGTGTAGTACCTGCATTTTTCACACATTAAATGCTATGGAATACATAGTATCTACACTGATAGAATCGGATCAGACCACCTTCTTGCAGCTCATATATTCTGATATGACAAATGTGCCATCACCCAGTTTACTTGTTCCTTAAGCTAACATTCTCGACCACCCCAGAATACTCAGCAAAGAAGGAGAGGCACGGTTTGTATGTGAATGAGCTGTCAAAGACTGAAACCTTTTGGAATTTCGATTTTTCAGATAAACATTTTCGTGATCAATATTGTCTACATTTGTGAGCTGATAATTGATAATTCCATTCTACTTGTATATTTGTCAAACACAATCAATTAAATGCGAGTCCAATATCATGTCAACAGGAGATATGATATGAGGCTAATATTACGCCAATAATTTTCTTTATTTCCTTTCTAAGAAAAATAAGAATAAGTAATGAAAGAAACTCCAACAAGCAATACATGATGTCCCTAATGCCTTAAATCTTTATATGATGCCACGACTGCAGAAGAAAATCTGTGCTATTACGACCTATCCGTTTATTTTGATAATTTTCAGCACTCAAAATAATCTCAGTACAGAACGAGTCTATGCACATTGCTCGCAGCATTATATATATATATATATATATATATATATATATATATATATATATATATATATATATATAAAAGCAGAGACTCTTGAATTGTTGGCCTACAAATTTTGGAATCAAATTGATGCTAACATAGTATTTTGTTGTCATGTACACACGATTTTTGACATTACAGATAGGCTGCTACATATAGTAAAAAATCTATTTGCAGACAGCTGAGTTGTCTACCACAGAATACGAGGGTTGCAGTTGTATTTGTTACCTCCTGTCTGGACTATCTCTGAAAGACTTGGTCAGGAAATGTTTCAGATCTATCTGTAATAGCTCACTATTCTTTGAATGGTAATCTGCAAGTTCCAAGAGATATGGACCCTGGATCACATTAGCTCATGCAAGCGGTTCAAGTCTTTTTCTCCATTCATTTTATTGACCGTTAATATGCTAGTTCTAATTACAGGAAAGGGGAAAGGTAAGAACAGATTTTCCAAGTTCCGTCTATCTTAACCTTCTGAGACAGAGAACCGAACCTTCAGAATTTGTTCTCGAAACTTTCCCATTAAAGCTTCTCTAAGCAACCCTTCTGAAATCAGATTTTAGACTGCTCATTTTAGATTCATTAAGAAAAACAAAATGGGCTTCACTGGGACCTTAGAGAAATGCAAGGCCTGTGACAAGACTGTTTATTTCATCGAACTGGTGTCTGCTGACGGAGTTCCTTATCATAAGAAGTGCTTCAAATGCAGCCACTGCAATGGACTTCTTGTGGTATGAGTACTATTCATTATATGAGTGCTATTCATTAATTTATCCTCTTTTCTTTTTCATGCCTTTTTTTCTTTTGTAGTTGTTGCCTGAGTAAGAGTTAATGAAAATATGGTCCTTTACCAGGATTATTGAAACTGAACCACCATGAAATTTGTCTTATAGATGAGCAGCTATTCCTCAATTGATGGAGTTTTATACTGCAAACCTCATTACGACCAGCTCTTCAAGGAGACTGGAAATTTTACCAAGAAATTCCAACCCTGTGAGATCTGCTTCTTCCTTTTCGTTAAAGTTTCTATTACATATTTTTGGAGTTAGATTTCCATGAAGAAGGATATAGTCCTCCCAATTTTACCCTTTTTTTCGTATGTTTTTTTTGGTGCTAACAATGTGTTTCTGCAATTCTGAATGTTCAGCTGGGGAAAAGAAAAACTGCCTGGTACCAAGATTCTTTACGATCAGTTCTTTTTCCTTACCTTAATTTGTTTCTAATGGAAATCTCTAGTTGTGTTTGCTGAAGTTTGATGTATGCTCTCACAATCATGCAGACAAAGGCCCCAAGCAAACTTTCCTCCATGTTCAGCGGCACCCAAGACAAATGTGCTTTCTGTAAAAAAACTGTATACCCATTAGAGAAGGTTTCTGATCTCTCTCTCTCTCTCTCTCTCTCACTCACACACACACAATTCTTATATCCCCATTCATTCCTCGTCCATCAGATATATATATTTGCGCAACTCAAATGGAAATGCAAAAGACGGAATAACTCTCATTGATATCTATATTGTACCTCAATCCGGCATCAATATATCTCATACACCATGATCAACTCCAGAAATAGATTGAGATCGAGATTAAATGATGAAATGAGGATAAATAAGTTTATTGCCGTTACCAAAATTTTGACAGGTGACTGTGGAGGGAGAATTCTATCACAAGCCATGCTTCAGGTGTTCTCATGGGGGCTGTTTCATCACACCTTCATCTTATGCAGCTCTTGATGGTATCCTATACTGCAAGGCCCACTTTTCTCAATTGTTTAAGCAGAAGGGTAGCTACAATTATCTCACCAAAACTGCCACGATGAAGAAAAACGCGGTAAATTTGCAAGAAGAAAAATCCGAAGCAGAGGAAAACAATGAAACGGTACCAGAAGCAAACGCAGATGCTAACACTGATTTATTAGCCATTGACAAGAGACATCATAATTCATGAGAATCTGCAGAACTAGTTCTCAGTGCTGTGTTGTTCCTTTCCCACGCCTCCCTAGGGGACGTTAAGGTTACAAGAATGGTTGCTTTCCTTGTTCCTAATCAGGCGTGTGTCAACAGAGAATGGGAACCCGGAGTTTTGTTTCGCCTTGGAATTTGGAAACTAAATAGGGAGTTCCGTAATATTTCTATATTTGCAGGTGCAAACGATGAACGAAAATAAAATTTCACTTCTTTCTCTTCTGTCGTTAAATCTCTTCATCAATAATAATAAAAAAGGCCCTTGAAGAAAAAATATCACTTCTTTCTTCTTCCACTATTTTTATTATAAATTTGTTGCAGAAAACACTGTGGAGTCTAATAAATTATCACCATGATTGCTTTTCTTTCCTCTCCCATCTCTCTTCTTCCGATAGACACCAGAACACCATTTCCTTGTTCTTTATTTCTCTCTTCGATCCCTCCGTCATACCTTTCCTCTCCACACCAATAACATGTTAAGGATCTTCATTAAAAAAAAGTTTATGTTAAAGAATTTAAGAGAGAAATAGCAAAATGAATGCAATTTATAATGTCTTATTATGATAATTTGACAGTCACAACCTGCTGCTTGCTTCCACAACTGTTTCTGTCTTTCTTCTTTTATTGTCATATGCTAATTTCAACTTCTTTTGTCTCTAAGCCATGTTGATTTCCTTAAGCTCGTAAAAATACTTCCTCGTCAAGAGATTCTTGTCCTCAATAATCAATCTATGTTGAAGCCCTTAAACTATTTTGCCAGGGCAATTTCACTTCAAGAGCAAGAGCTATTTTGACGAGTTAAATTTTTAAATAATATATATATGTGTTTTTTTTGTGTGTGTGTTCTAATGATAAAAATTATTTTGGAGAGTTATTTTTTATATTATTTTAAATATATTATATTTATTTTGTATGTAGTTTAATATGCAATTAATTATACAAGTAATAGGAATAAGTTATATAATTAAATAATTGCTTTTAAAATACTCTCTAACAATATAATTATTAATTTTATATATAATTGTTTACTCTCTTGTTGAGGTATTTTTAAATAAAAAAAAAGCAAATATTTTTTTATATAATTACATTATTTTCTAATATATATAAAAGGTGGCCCCAAGATGGAGCCAAAATTTTCCCTTGAGCTCCTACAAATAGCAGCTCAGAGCAACTTTAGTGGCAATAGCCATTTTGGAAAGCCAAATCTTTAAAATGGCTTTTTGAATAGTATATATATGACCTTTTTGTTAATGTGTACTTTAATGGTAAAAACCATTTTGGAGAGCTATTTTTTTTAATATTATTTTAAATATAGTGCAATTATTTTGTATGTAGTTTAATTATGTAATTAATTATACAATTAATAGGAATAAATTATGTAATTAAATAATTATTTTAAAAAACCCTCCAACAATATAATTATTAATTTTGTATATAATTTTTTACTCTTGTTGAGGTATTTTTAAACAAAAACAAAAACAAATATTTTTTATTAGTTATATATATATATATATATATATATATTACATTATTTTCAATATATATTTAAATGTACTGTTTGAAAGTAGTGTAACAAGAAAAATCCATTCAATGTAAATATAATGTAGGACAAAAATAACTTTGGAAAAATTATATATTGAAAAGAAAATAAGAGATTCATTGTGACCACAAACTAAATCATACCGATTCTAATTTCATCCTAGAGCAAATCAAGCTTTCAAATCAATCTAAAAGTGTGTTACCTGAAGTGGGACACAATAAAAATTAGTGGCCTTGTGCATGTTTGATGCCATATTATTTTCCTGGAGCAAGCTTTCACAGGCAGCATCAAGGAAATGTGACACTGGCTCAAGAAGATCAACCTGGAAATAGAATGAAAAGATTAATGAGCTGCATCAGAATTTTACATTTATAGAAAGACATAAACAGTTCATAGCTTATACATCTAGGAATATATAGGGACATTAGGATCAGTGGTCTTACCTCATTGAAATACCTTATGAGAAGATTCTTGGTGATTCTCCCAATACCAGAACCACAATCTGTAGAGTTTCAACACATAGTAGCATCAATATTCAGTGACAATTGCTATCATAACGATACCATTATAAATGTCAAAAGTGATACGTGAGCTTCATTAGCATCTAGAAACAATTCTTATTTGAAACTAGTCATAATTTTGTAGCCCACCAACTAATCCATACGCTTCCTTCTCGTATATGAAACTTGCCCAAATGCTAAATGTAATAGACAACCTTGTAAGCAAAATTCAGGTTCACCCACCTAAATTAATACTAGAATCATTAAAAATATGTGTTTCACATATAAAGCATGTTCCCATCACCAAACGACAGTGAAAAAAACTCCAAAGCTTGCTTCTTTAAATTCAATACTCAGCAGCACGATGAAAAAGAATACCAAGAGCAACAAGATGCCTGTCAATTCCACCGTCAACAAACAGTTCAGTTAAAAGGGTCTGTAGAAACCCTTCACTTCCCTTCACATCAGCATCATTCATAAAATAAAAAATTAGTGCTTGTGGAATCTTGTGAGATGGCAGTAAATTGTAGTTTGGAGGGAAAGTAAACAAGCAAAAAATTTCCCATTTCCTATCGAGATCGAATACAAAGAAAACCATAAGAGAACAACAACTTCTACAACAAGAAGGGACAAGGAAAGCGAAATACATACCTCAAACAATAAGCACAAAGCTGCTCCTAGACTACTCAAAATCCAAACTTCAATCCACCATAACCTTAATTTTTCCTAGGCATTAAAATCTCCAAAACTCAACCACAAACACAAAAAACTCGGTCTGGAAATTCCCCTAAAAATCACTGCATTTGAACTTAAATTAAAACCTCACATCTAAAATCTAGAACCCAGAAATATCAAACACATGCGTACATGAAACACTCAAGCAATCCATGAAAATCATTTTTATGACAAACGCAAGAAACATGCAGGAGAGCATACACAAGAAAAAGAAACAAAAACTAACCTTTTTGTTTGCCTTATGTTCTTCTTCTTCTTCTTCACCAATCAACAAATCCTTGAAAACAAAAATGGTTGTTCTCTTCAGTTTCAATTGAACTTCTCTTCCAGTTTCGGGGTGAGCAAATGGGTTGCAACGATAACATATTGTACTTTGCCTTCTCTGCTCCATACAGCCATATATAGCATCATGTCGAGGACTTGCTATTTTTAGCTATCTGTATAGCTCTCCCGCTGCAGTGTATACAGTAATAAAAAAAAGCTAAAAATATATTATTTTACTTATGCCATCTCATTTAACACTCCCATTGCAGTTGTCCTCAGAACAACTTCAATAATAAAAGCTATTTTGGAGAGTCATATCTTTAAAATGACTCTTTGAATACTGTATATATGGTTTTTTTTTTATTAATGTGTGCTCCAATGGTAAAAACAATTTTGAAGAGTTATTTTTATTTTATTTTAAATATAGTACAATTATTTTGTATGTAGTTTAATTATGCAATTAATTATACAATTAATATGAGTAAATTATATAATTAATTTTTAAAAAACCCTTAAATATTATAATTATTAAAATTTTAATTATATTTAAATAAAAAAATTAAATATTATTATATTTAATTAATTTAATTTTTAATTAAATGGTTCTTTCCCATTTAACAATTGCAAATGCACGTGGTCTTTGTTTAAAAACTATATCATAGCTAAAAAAAAATGAAAAAAGTCCACTTTGATTTCTAGTTTCTTCCTCTTTATTGATTATTTTATTATTTTTTTCATGTAAACAGTGTTATAGCTTTTCCAAATGAAATGGTAAATATAGCAATTCAGTTTTAAAATGCTTTTTATACATGGGTATATAGAAGCCCCGTTGAAACTACTATATTTGAGAGAAAAGTTAAAATAATATTTTTTAGAATTTAATTTCTTTTTTAGCAGCACTGCTGAAATTAACGCACAGGGTGCTATTTTTGACTTTGCCAATAGCACTTTCGTTGAGGTGTAAAACTCTAACCAAGCATGATAAACAATTATACTAAACAATTCGTTTTTTTATTTTTGCCTCTGCATATCCTCTGCTGTTGCTCTTAATTCTTCTAGCTCATCCCATATGGCATCTTCTTGAAATAAATCCGACCATTGTATCATTCTCATTACTGCATAGTTATGTCTTCATCAGTTTCCTATCTAAGACGGCCACAAGACTGATTTTGATCTTGCCACGTTCATTTGTTATTGGGATTATAGAAGTTGTAACTGCATTATTGCCAACTTTTTTCTTAAGTAATGATACATGAAATACTAGATGAATTGCAATTCCCACTGGTAATTGCAGTCTAAAAACCGTTGCTCCATCTCTTTGTATAGTTTTACAGGGACCATAAAATTTAGCCCCGTGATTTTAAAAACTGAGTCTCCCAATCCACGTAAAAGTTTGTCAAGCTACCCAGAACCCGTTAGATTTCAAAAATAAGGCCTGTGATTCGCCCACTTAAACGTTTAGGTCTTTATATAGATCGTGGCGAGTGGAAGAATGGATAACAATGGGAAATGCCTATTGTTTTCTTTGTGATTGAATGCCAGAATTACAATTTAGGTTGCAATGTCTAATGAAAAACAGATAGATGGTGAATAATCACTACTTTCCATTTTTTTCAATGGTATTTATAATAATTCTAAGAGGTTAGATGCTGTTGAGAATGACCTTCTAACATTCTACAGTTTTATGGGACTATCACCGTAGTTTAAGCTCATCACAAACAAAGATAAATCACCTTTAACACTCTACTTTTTCTTAACCGTTAATGCTCCGTCCATAAATCTAGCGAGATCCATTAATTAGTGCTGAAACGAGGATTATGCGGGTGGAAAATTTATGGGAGGGAAAAAAATCCGCCGTCAATGAAGTTAAACGAGACCATCTAATTCTGGTCTGCTTTTATCTACATTATGTTCGTATAAGCGAGGAGGTTAATAGGCATTTCAAATTTGCTGTGATTGTTTTTTTAAAATGTTTTTATTTAAAATTATTTAAAATAATATTTTTAAAAATAAATAAATAAATAAATTATTATTGATAAAACATATAAAAATGATATGAAAATACTATTTTTTTTAATTTAAAATAAAAAATATATTTTTTTTTAAATATTTTTGAAACACAATATCAAATATCCTATCATTTAAAAGAGAATTGTGGTATTTTTAAAAAATAAAAAATAAAAAGTGGTCATGTTCATGAAAAAATGCTCAATTATTACCTGCTAATGATGTTTAATAATTGACCAAAGCCAGCTCTCCTACCGGATTCATAAAGAAAGAGGGTGAAATAAATAAATAAATAAATAATGTTTTTCTCATACATATTTAGATAGAGCATTTCTACTGATTCATTTACAGAATAGGTTATGTTTTTTCTCATAAATATTTTCACGCATAAATATAAATATTTTGAGTTTGAGAGTAAAATAATAATTTCGTTTGAATTCCGACATATCTTACATAAAAACCAAACACAATAAAACTATATTTATATATATAAGCACCTTTCAAAATAAAAAGGAGCAGTGGTCAACGTGGTACATTGACCAGTAATCCTAGATAGAAAGATTCATACATACATGGATTGTCTTAGGTGCACGCTTTCGGTTTTAAGGGTGTCGTGTCTGGTCACAGACCATTTGAATGATAATCATGTGCATCCGTCCTCACATGGACCAAAATACCCTCGCTCTTTTCACGGCACTCCCTGACAACCCTTAAGCTGTCCCTCTGTTTTCACTTGCTTGTACTTCAAGTGCCACCAGCTCACAAGATAACTGCTACTCCTTTTTTTCAATCGAACCCCTCCCTTTCTTTCATCCGCTGCTTTCTTACTTGTATGCTGAAAACTGAGAGAGAGAGAGAGAGAGGGAGGGAGAAATGGGTATAGGCACCAGCAACTTTGTCATTAGATGGATCAACTTTCTCACCATGGTATGCTTCCTTCCTTCCCCCCCTTCCCTTCTTGTTCATCTTTATTTTGATTTTAAGTTTTGGAGTTAGGTTCTATGCTACATTGTTAACTGGCCCTTCTATTTTTATTTATACTATTCTTCTGGCGTTGTTAATTATTTTGCAAAGGGTGGTTTTGTTTCCGGGATATAATATTTTTACGAGGGTTATCATTATTTGAAGTCATGTCTGCTATTTTGTTTAAGATTAGGGTGCTTTCTTTTTTACACTGATGATTATTTTTGCTCTTGGTTATGTTGGTAACTGGTTTTCCACGGTAATTGGTTCATAACAAGTGTACATGGTATAGTCTATTAAAGTTTGTTCCAGAATAACGAGTTGCTCTGGTTCAGTTTTTTATATTTGGCTCGATTTACTTGCAATCGAAGTGAATACTGTTTTATTTGTTTTGTTTATACTGTGTGTTTATGTGTGTTTCATGTTCTCATGGCGTAGCTTTTAGCCATAGCTGTCATAATTTTTGGGGTATGGATGAGCACACATCATGACAGTTGTCGAAGGTCTCTAACTCTCCCTGTGCTGGGCCTTGGTGCTGTCATCTTTCTAGTGTAAGTTCATATTTTCTATCTTCAGCCTTCTTTTACCTCTTGTGCATTTACTTTTCTTATTATTCTAGTAACAGCTGCTGATACAACCTTTTGTTGATGTTTAGATCAATAATTGGGTTCTTGGGCGCCTTGAAGGGAAACTCCATACTGTTGTGGATTGTATCCTTACTAAATGACCGATCTTTTATATTTATTTGCTTGAATATTGGTCTGCGTTCTTCATTTTTTTTCTTTATTTGCTGGACATCCCTTAACTATTCACTCTCAGTATCTGATTATGTTGTGCATCATTTTGGTGGCAATTCTGGTTTTCACAGTATTAGCGTAAGTGTTTTGTTTTTCTGGCTTAATTTTGATTATAGTGCTCTAGCTCATGTATTTTCCCATCTTTAAGGTAGATAACAAACTGTGCAGCAACATTTCAGGTTTGAACTTGACAATTTGTCTGTATATAGTTTGTTGTCTTTTCTAGTTTGCCCAATGATTTGCTTGTTAAACATGACTCTTGCTGATTTATCCTAGTAACTTATGTTGGTATTATCTTCAAAATACGATCATTTTTTCTATGCATTATGCCTTGAGGTTTAGATATACATCAATTTCAAACAGATATGGTAAATTAAATGGGCCAAATTGACTAGAACTTATGCACTCACAACATGTTTAAATGGTAAATTAATTGGGCCAAATTGACTAGAACTTATGCACTCACAACATGTTTAAGCTGCTTTTGTATTCTGCTAAGAACCAATATCAAGTGTGGTGTTTCACATTTGTTAGAATAATGAGAATTTTCTTTTTTTTGGCTTTGGTGTATACTTAATTTTTAGGTTGAGGTTCAAGATCCTTGATTTAATTACATGCCATCTCAGCTCCAGTGGGCTTACTTATTGAAATGGCTAGATATTTAGTTGAGCTTGGAGATAATGTTGAGGTTAAATATGCTGCTATTTGGTGGAGTTAAATATACAGTTATCACATGGGATTAGCATACAATGCATCAGTAGGAAAGTGGCAAACTTAGAATAATTAGAGAAGTGTTAACCATACTAGTTAAAGATGCAAATAAGGATGGATTGAAAGAGAATGAGATAAAAGAATCTCTTGTATATGAACCTTTTCAAATAATCTCTGATGTTGGTGCAACCAGGCTGCTGTTTTATGTTAATTTAAAAGAAGACAAATATCTCTCTCAATTGGCGCTTTTTCCTCTCAATAAAAGCAAGTCGAATCCATCTCAGCTTGTCCTTTTTGTTGTTTCAAATAGCTACTAACAGAGACACCTTTAACAAAAAAAAAAAAAGGAAGGAGGAGAAGCGATGTGAAGGATAACCAGTGGCCTTATTGTAAACTTGTAACAGAGCAAGAATGATGCTTCCAATTCTATCAACTAAGTAAAACGGAGTTTCCATCTATCTTTTCCACTTTTACGTTAGCATAATGTTTCAAAACCTTCAACTTTTTCTCTCAACGTGTTTAGCATTTTTCTTTTGAGTTTGGAAATCATACTTATAATGCTCCTTGATTTTGTGATCTTTCCTGTAGGTTTATTATAACTAATAATGGATCTGGTCATAGTGTCCCTGGTTTGAGGTAAGAAACTTGTAATCTAGGAATAACTATGCTTATATATTTTGTTCTGCTTTTGGGCATCTGTTCTTCAAATCCATTGTTCTTCATCTTGACCCACCACTGGCTCGACCTCCTTCTCTCTTTTTTGAAGTTGGATCAGATGTTAGTCTTTCAACAAAATGCTTCATATGATTATTTTTGTGAAAAAAGGCCGCACTCAATTTGTAGATGATAATTAAGCTATAATTGACACTATCGTTGTTGATTCTCATATACTTCATTAGCTGGGTTGTTGTGGTGCAGCTACTAATACTTTCTTGTCTGGCTAGATACAAGGAGTATCAACTTCAGGATTATAGCTCATGGTTTCTTAAACAGGTAAAGACTTTACCTTCTATTCTATCTGTTAAAAAAAAATATTATTTTATGATTCAGATTCTATACTAACTTGAAAATTTCATGCAATTATGTCTACTTATGGTCTTTGCTTCAGCTGAACAACACCAAGAACTGGAACCGATTGAAGAATTGTCTAGTGAAAACTGATGACTGCAACAACCTACCAAAAAAATATAAGGTCCAATTTTTTACATCAAAATCTTACTACTCATCCATTTTCCTAACTCTGAATGTATTGATTTCTAGATTGATTTTGATGTTTTTAAACCTGTTGATTTTAGACTATTAAGCAGTACAAGTCAGCCAAACTAACAGCCATTGAAGCTGGTTGCTGCCGACCACCATCACAGTAGGTGTCTTTTTCTGACCTCTCTCTCTGAACAAAAATTCAAGTGAAGTTTTTCTAATCACTACGTGGTAATGTGATCTATTAACCCCTTACTACAGAGATACACATTCTGGTTCGGTAAAATGTTTGAGTAATGCATTTTCAGTCTACAAATGACAGTTATGCATAATATTAGAGTAGTGTCACCAAGGTTACTCTTCTTAACATACTCTGCAGGTGCGGTTATCCTGCTGTCAATGCTTCATTCTACGACTTGAGCTTTCATCCGATTAGCTCCGACAAGGACTGCAAACTTTACAAAAATTCCCGGGCTACCAAGTGCTACAATTGTGACTCCTGCAAGTAAGCATCGTTACTTTTCCTGCGATCCTCTTGATATTTTCCGTTTTCTTCTGGTGTGCTATTCTTGTGCAATCGGTTCTTTCTTTCCAGGGCAGGAGTTGCTCAATATATGAAAACTGAGTGGAGAGTAGTTGCCATCTTTAATATCATTCTGTTTGTTGTTCTGGTAAGTTGGTTGCTACTTCACTTCAATCTTGTCATTCCCGGATGTTCTAACTGCTCTTCGTTTCTGCTGTGAATGCCAGTCAATGATCTATTTTGTCGGCTGTTGTGCCAGACGAAGTGCTGCCAGGAGTCATTCCAAAGCTTGAAAAAAAACAGAGGAGAAAAAAACAGGAGCTGTGTCTTTGGATTTTCTATTGGCTCTCTATCATTTGTTGACCACATGTGTATATCTCTGTTTGTCGATTGCTCTTTGAACATTTGTCAAATTTGTGATCATTTTTCTCTGTTTGAATGAGACTAATGGTTTTGATCCAAGTAAATTTGAAATGAAATGGATTCTTTCGATGAAGAAGGCAAGCCCAGGGCCCAAATTTGTAATCAGATGAAGCCCATGAAAGTGTAAATGAATGGATCCATAATTCAAAAATTCAAGCCCATGACGAAAATGGTCGTGTTCAATTCAGCGTTGCCCGAAGCACTAACAATGTCAAGAATTTTTTTGGAAGGGTTCCATATTTGCTTTCGTAAAATAATTTTACAGTTACCCTACCATCTTCAGTTTTTGTATCTATTATATATAACACCTGTTTTTTTTAATAAATAAATGATAAATTACAATTTAGTCCCTTTAGTTTTAAAAACAAATTAATTACTCATTATTTTAAAAACTAATTATTTACTTTTTTCACTCATTTTATGTTTCCTCTAATTTATATTGTTTTAAACAGTAAAACATAAATAGACATGGTGGAAAATTGATGAGAGAAAAAAGACAGTTTTTTTGGAGTATAGTAATATTAGACTACGAGTGGTCAACATTGCTCAATAGAAAAAAAAAAGTTTTTGAAACGAGGGACTAGTTAATTGATTTCTGGAAACTATAAGGACTAATTTTTAATTTACACCTGTCTTTGGGAGAATAAAAAAATAAATCTCACGACTATAAAATCCAAAACCCTTCCACTTAAACCCTACCGTGAAGTGTTCACCAAACCCATTCAGCGTGTCATTTCCACTGTCCTTTCTCCATCATGTACCCATCACTCCTCCACCGCTCCAAATCCTTATCGGAACAGCTCCAGACCCGAATCTTCATTCGACTAATGGGTGGCGGACCACGAACCTTCCCTAGAGGTCTAAACAAATGGCAATGGAAACGCCTCCACGAGAAAAAAGCCAAAGAAAAAGAGAAACGTCTCCTTGACCAAGAAAAACAACTCTACCAAGCCCGGATACGTTCCCAAATCCGTTTCAAGCTCTCCGGCCAACCCGACCCGGACCCGGACCCAAGTAAGTTCAATCCCATGAGCCCCAAAGAGCACATCAAAGCCCTCGCTGATAGGTTCATGAAAGAAGGAGCTGAAGATTTGTGGAACGAAACGGACGGGCCATTGAAAGCCCCATCAGATGAACGACCAGGATTTGTCGGGACTAATCAACGGCCAGGATCGATTAATTCGCCATTGGATTTGAGAAAATTAGTGTCAGAAGGGCGCAATGTATCGCGGAATCGCGAAGAAAACGGGTTTAATTATGTGAAAAATAGAGATTATTCCGCGCGCAGAGATTTAAATTTTGGGTCCGGTTGTGTTTCTGTTAAGCCTTTAGTGCGGAAACAGAAGAAGTTTAGGATAAATGAGAGCTCTTCGAGTGATGATGATGAAGATTATGGGTTTGTTAATGACAAAGTGGTGAGTTTTGGGAGAGATTCAGGGAATGAGCGAGGGGCCGTGAGGAATTCTAGGAATGTGAGTGAATTTATGAAGAATAAGGGTTTTGAAACACAAAAACAGAGGAGGTTTGAGAGAAATGAGAGTGATGATTTTGAGGGTGGGGGAGAGAGAAAAGGGCGTAGGGCGAAGGAGATTGGAAGTATAGCTACTTTAGAGAAGTTTGGTATGAAGAAGACAAGAAGGGTTTCATTAAAGGAGCTTGAAAATAATGATTTTGCGAATGGAGTGGAGTTGATTAGGTATGAACTAGGGAGGAAGAAAAAGTTAGCCGGAAATGACGGGGAGAACGAGGACGAGGATTCAATTCTTGGCGATAAACGGTAAGGTTTCTCTTGGTTTTAAATGGTGTCTTATGGCCTTAACCACCAAGGTAATCTCGGCATTCAATGGCAATTGCGCACAATTTTTTTCTGGTTTGAAAAGAATGGGAAAAGTAATGTGATGTAATGATCTTGTGTTTTATTTGTTAATTAGTTATTTTGTGCTGTATATATCTTTGCAGACTTGATGAATGCGGTCTGTCTCCATTGACTGTCAAAGCACTTACAGCAGCTGGTCATGTTCAAATGACCAGGGTACAGGAGGCTACGCTTTCTGTCTGCCTTGAGGGTATACCAACTGTGTTTTATGTTTCATCTCCAGTTAGGAGTGCTTTTGGCAACTATTCAGTCTGTCAGTTCAAAAGTCAGGATAGTTCAATACTGTTAGTGTGCACTTGCTTGTGAACCCTTTCATTTTTGGCGTGTTTGAGGCCATGAGTGTGTTTGGTTGCTTGTAGTATATCTCTTACCTTGTTGTTATCTTGAAGAATTGCTCTCTTTGCACCATTTTGATTATCCATGTATTTTTTTTTTAAGCTAGTCAAGCCATGCATAATTTATTACTATGCCTTCAATATACATATTGAGAATAATTTCTGTTGAAAAACGATCATACCTACACATTGTGAATTTTGAATAATGGTTTTCACTTCAACTCGGAGCAGGTAAGGATGCTATGGTCAAAGCCAAAACTGGCAAAGGAAAAAGTGCAGCTTATTTGGTAAACTACAAGTCTCTTGTCGCTCCTGTAAATTAATTTATTGTATTTTAGCTTCTTTCCTTCAGTGCCATTGTAAAACACAAACAGCTTCCTGCAATTGAAGCAGTTTTGAAGGCAAGAAGTAGCAATGCCAAGCAACGAGTTTCCCCGATATATGTTCTTATTATCTGCCCAACAAGAGAGCTAGCAAGTCAGATAGCAGCAGAAGCAAATGCTATGCTGAAGTACCATGATGGAATAGGTATGCTAACACTAGTTGGAGGAACACGTATCAAGGATGATCAGAGACGCCTTGAATCTGATCCTTGTCAGGTTTGCTTTTGTGCCTTTTGCCAGTTGAATTTCGACTCATTTCATGGCATGTGCATGTAAAAGAAGAAAGGCAAACAAATAAATATTTAGTTGATATTCCTGTGTTTCAGGATTAACACATGTAGATCAATTTCTGGTGCTAACCTTTTCCAGATACTTGTTGCAACTCCTGGTCGGCTGCTGGATCACATTGAGAATAAAAGTGGTTTATCTGTGCATTTGATGGGATTGAAGATGCTTATACTTGATGAGGCTGATCACCTTCTTGATCTTGGGTTTCGAAAGGATGTGGAGAAAATTGTAGACTGCTTGCCCCGTCAAAGACAGTCCTTGCTCTTCTCTGCAACAATTCCAAAAGAGGTTAGGTTTTTCCCCATCTCTTTGTTGATGGGTCAACCAAGCAGCTCTTGTGTCAGATGACTTCATTCTGTTTTTAATCATGCCTATGCAGGTTCATCGAATTTCTCAGCTTGTATTGAAAAGGGAACGTGATTTTATTAATACTGTGGGTGTGAGCTGCATGGAAACTCCTGCTAAGGTATACCTTAATCAAGAAACTGTTATTGTAAACTACCAATCAGGGAATGACATGATGTTGTTACAAATTATCATATTACATGTAAAACAATATCCACAGTTTGTCTTAGGCTGAACATTCTAGCACTGTCTTAACGACTATGGATGTTTTAAATATCTAATTACTATAAGTAAAATTACGTAGACTGTTTGGCATTTTATTTCATGATTGTTTCTAAATTAGGAAGCAAAAAGTATAATCCTTCTTTCTGCTCCTACAGATCAAGCAGTCTTTTCTTGTGTCTCCACACGAGTTGCATTTTCAGGTAGTGCATTATCTTCTGAAGGAGCATATCCTGAAGGCACCTGATTACAAGGTAAGATTCTGTAGTTTTTGGATTTCATTTATTTGCAAAGTGGAATGTGTGGGGTTGAGTCCTGGACATTTAACTTGCTACAGGTTATTGTTTTCTGTACAACTGGGATGGTAACACTCATGTATCTACTTCTCCGGGATATGAAAATAAATGTAAGGGAGATGCATTCTAGAAAGCCTCAACTCCATCGAGCTCGTGTCTCTGATGAATTCCAGGAATTAAAAAGTTTGGTCCTTGTTGCATCTGATGTTTCCGCTCATGGAATGAATTATCCTGATGTTACTTTGGTCATTCAGGTACCAACAACTCCTGAGAAAGTTATACACTGATATTCTGCTTGTCTAAATTGCTAAACATCAAATCACTATCCCCCGCAGACAGTATCTCCCAAACACCCAGTATTATGTATAGTTTTCCCAGTACTGTAAAATAATGCATCAATTTTAACAATAATCAGGTGGGGGTTCCTCATGATCGCGAGCAATATATACATCGGCTTGGAAGAACAGGGCATGAAGGGAAAGATGGAGAAGGGATCTTATTGCTCGCACCATGGGAAGAATATTTCCTGGATGAGTTAAAAGACCTGCCACTTGATAAATTTCCTTTACCAAAAATGGATTCAGAAACAAAGCTTAAGGCACTTTCCTAGCTTATTACTTGCTCTAATTGTTTCTTTTGTGCTTCTTGTTTTTATTCAGCATTCTAGAGTTTTAGTCCCTTGTATCTATTTGTTATCAGGTCATGCAATTTTGCAGGTTTATATGTGTAACTTTTGCAGATGGAGGAGTCAATATCGAAGATTGATAGTAGTGTCAAAGAAGAGGCATATCATGCTTGGCTAGGCTATTATAACTCCATCAGAGAAATTGGAAGCGATAAAACTATGCTTGTTGATCTAGCCAACCGATTTTCTGAGTCAATAGGCTTGCAAAAACCTCCTTCCCTCTGCAGAAAAACAGCTTTAAAGATGGGTTTGAAAGACATCCCTGGCATCCAGATCCGAAGGTAGCACATTCTGGGAGCATAAATCCATGCAAGCTGCTGGTTAGTATTGCTGAGATTAAAAAAGGATCATGAACTTGTGCTGAAAGACCAGGTTCAACTTTTATTCCACCCAAAAACTGGTAAACCTGCTTGGTCTAGCTCCTGCCTTCAATCATCATGCTATTGTGTCTTCTAAGCATTGTAACTGCGCTGTTGATGGGTTATTCTATTGCATTATCCAGTGCACGTGTATTCATGATCTGGATTTTGTTTGATAGTTGGCTGAGAACGACTATGCACACCTGTTGCTCTTTATATTGTATTTTTAGTAATATCATTACCGCTGTTATTAGTATTTGTTGAGAATATATAAGTTGCACTTTTTTTTTCGGCGGGGGGTGGGGGTCTAGTAGGACAAACAGACAATGGGCAATTGCTATAGGCCTCCACCATCCTTTAATCCCAACCCATCCGTCTACAAGTGTATAGGATTCCAAGTGAGAATTCGAAATCAGTAAAGTCATACTAACCTGCAAAGATGGGTCCAATTGTGAAAAGGAGCAAGAGACAGGGTAGTTGGCCTGAAGACATAAATGGAATGATTTTAAAGTAATTAAAAGATGAGCTAAATTGCTGCGAGAAACCATGATCAACAAGATATAATTAATCCTGGTACAAGTGTCATGCCAGACATGGTTTCTACATAACTGGTATAAAGATGGCTTCTGAAAGAGTGGGGATATCTCAAATGCAATATTCTTGCTTACGCAATTTATATGTTCTTCACAGGTTACACTCTGCACATTCAGATATTTGTGGACTGGTATGAAATATTTAACTTCATTTGAAGATTCAGTTAACCAGTTTTCCAATAACATATATAAATCACATGAATGCTAATTTTTTCGTTCTACATTTCGTGCTCAAGCTCCATGAGGCAGCTGAGCTGGGAGTAGGTGAACTCTCTGCGTTACTGAACCAAATTCAACTTCCGTTGATACATCTGGCAGGCCAAAGAACAGAACCTAAGTATGGAGATAAAAAATTTTGAATGATCCCTTTTCTAGCTGTTGCATTTGAATGTAAAAAGTTGCGAGAAGTGTTGGATCATTGAAATACCAAAACGACCACACCCCCATGTCTTGCGTTGTCGCACTGTTCTGCTGTTTCTCTCAACCCGACATCCTAAAAAAAAGAAAAAATGTTTTCCCCTTGTTGTTTGAGGCTAACCTGGCATGCTTCAAAAGGAAAGGAACATATGGCAGGATAACCTGTAACTGATGTGTACATTTTCAAGAAAGACAGAGAAAAGAAGAAGAAGGGGAGAGAGAGAGAGAGAGAATGAAAGGGCCCTAATCTAACCTCACTCTCAGATTTTTTTGGAGACACTGATAATCATAGATTCAAGAATCCGAAATCTTTGTATAAGCAGAAAAGATTTTATGGAAGGCATTTTGAACTCCATCCTTAACCAATACGATACTGAACTCGCTTTCTTTACCATCCTTAATTAGCACCCAGCAACTAGCATAGGCTGTCATGGTGCCGAAGGTTACACCTTTCAGCAATGCACTTGATTCAGCCCCTTGTCATGCAGCAATGACATTGTGGTCCACAATTTTCCTACAAAAGAACCTTCTAATTCCCTCAATGAAATGTCCACGCCAATACGAATGGAATTCAAATTTCAGTATCAAAAAAGATATAAGGGTGCTAATATGATCAAATAGCTGATTTCTAAGAAAGCAAGGCTCTTTATTCTTGCTTGAGCTTCTTTGCTGATAAGTGGCACCCAGCAAGGTTAGAAATGTAGAATCCCATTCATCGAAGTTTCAAATACATATCAATACCATAAAAGTGACAGTGGAAATTATGTTTGCAAAGGAAAGAAGCTCGAAATCATACAGCTATAAAACAGAGAGGAAAGGAAGTCATAAAAAGTACAGGAGATTGGATGTTGTGGCTAAATGGTATGCAAAATGGTTAAATGAGTCCCATAAGGCTAACTTGTCTCGTTCCTACAGGAAGTGGACCTGTTCTGGTTTCACCTTTTCAATTTTGTTCCTTTTTAAGGACTATCAGTCCGTTTCTTTGCTGTAGCAAAGTTTTGGGTTTAAAATGTAATGAACTTTGTCTCATTTCTTTCACATTTCTCAAACACCAGCAGAACAGAAAACTGAGCAACGTGACATCTCTCCTTCGAGGAAGTTTAGTTCTCTCCTCCACAGATATTATTTTTCTTGATTTCTCACAGGTGGTGGGGTTTTTTTTGCGAGTCGATAGAGCCAATTTTGAGTAAAATAAAAGTTGAATGCACGATTTAGTTAAGAAGGTTTTGGAGACAAAAGGTTGGCAAAATTAAGCCATCACTTCTTGAAATTAACGGGGGCTTTTCCTTTATCATAGATAAAACATCTGCAGACTGCTAATGTTTACGTTAATCCTTACATATTTGCTTTGTTATTTGATGATCAAAAAGTACCTTTTCAGTTTGCAGAACAATATATTGATTTGATTATAAATTTAAAGACCCATATGCAGTTGTCTGCTTCTTGACGCAAAAAAAAAAGCTGGTGAGAAAATCAAGCTCAAGTGCTTCAAAATGTTTTGAATCCAGTCTTAATATATTCAAAATGTTCAACTTTCTTCCAACAACAAGTATTTTTCAGAGATGGAATTACATACGGAACTTTCCACCGATATTTTTGAGAGAGTTGGGTAGTAATTACTCAAGATACTATTATTACTGAACTGATAGAATTTCTGATAGAATACTGACGACGATATTGCCAACGACACATATCACCGATAACAAATACCGATAAAATAGCCAATCAAATATTAACAATGAAATCATCAATGATATATATTAATGGCAAATACCGATTGGAAAATTTATGTCCGTGTGGTTGTCAGGGAAAAAATTAGCTACGGAAAGTATATGACAGCACCGATGAATATTTTCATCGGTAAAACAGTTAATTTTGATAATGATTTGGGATTAGAAAATTTTATGAGAATAATATTTAATTAATTTTCAAAGCATATTAATATTTAACGTTAAAATACTCATATTGGATTACGAAGGTACAACATGATTTTCACATATAATTTGGTGTTTAAAAGGTGGATTGCATGTTTTATAAACCAATCCAAGTAATCAGGTGCTGACAATCTGGGCATGCACTGAAGATACAAGTGAGCATTATTCAGGTAATGCTGCATGTGGAGATGCCAGACGCAACAGTATCCTCTGAGATTGTTACGCATGAATTTGTAGCTTTTATTTGTTCTGTGCTGAACATGTTCTTTCTTTCTTTCTCTCTCTTGTCAAGAATCCAAATAATAATCCGTAACAGGAAATCTGCTGGGCAACGTTTGGAAGGATCAAGCTCGACTCTTGTGTAAGAATAGCTAAATTATTGTAGAAGAAATTAAAGCTGTAGCTAGCTAGAAATATCTCATTCTTACAAGTTCATGTTATAGCTCGACCCAATGTAGTATATTTAGTCTGTCCTGGAGGGTTTCCACATGCAGTTTTATTGGGCTGCATCGTGTTTCTTAAACATCAATTACTTGATGACGATAGGTGTTTTAGATCTGTGAGCTTTCAAGAGCCCAAATTAATAACCCCATTTTTGGAGAACTTTCGGCAACATGATTTGCCCGAACCCGAACTCAATTTGAGATTTTAATAATCAGACGAGCTTCATAGCCTATACCTCGTGTCTTGATTTCAAACGGTGGTAACATAGGTCGGAGGGTACGTATAAAATCTTGGATATTATTTTATTGTTGTTGTTGTTATTGTAATATGAATTATCCGAGTTAATTTATATATATTTTAATTAATTTTATAAATTTTAAAATCAACGAGCATAAAAATTTTCAGCAACCATTGTATTAACCCTTAGATTACCTGTAATATTCACCTCTTCGCTGTTGTCTTTCAAAACTAAGAAGCTAAGATCATGGTGTTGAGAAAAGAAACAAAAGAAAGGTCATTAGTGCTCTAATTACTGCACGTGTGAGCCTTTCGATTAATGTCAAAGATGACGGTCGGTTCATTTCAACGGTAATTATGGGGGTGTTTGGGAAGCCACCCAAAAGCGTTTTTAGGTGCTTTTGGTCCAATTTTTTTTTTTTTTGAATTTTAAAAACATGCGGTTAGTGTTTTTAGATCATTTTGATGTGCTGATATAAAAAATAATTTTTAAAAAATAAAAAAACATCATTTTAATGTATTTCGGCACGAAACACACTTTCAAAAGCTACAACAACAGCTCTCCCAAACACCCTCGTATATCTCCATGGAAGTAAGAGAGTCAAAGAACACGATCATTAAATTACGATTTCTCCATTTATGGTGGTAACTTGTGAACATCACCTGTAAAGTTCGTCCATAAAACAAATATAGAGGGTGTTTGGGAGAGCTGTTGCTGTAGCTTTTGAAAGTGTGTTTCGTGCCGAAATACATTAAAATGATGTTTTTTTATTTTTTAAAAATCATTTTTGATATCAGCACATCAAAATGATCTAAAAACACTAACCGTATGTTTTTAAAATTCAAAAAAAAAAAATAAATAGGCCAAAAGCACCCAAAAACGCTTTTGGGTGGCTTCCCAAACACCCCCATAATGACGCCCAGTTTGGTCACAGTCAACGTATTTTTGGGTTGAACTATATTTCAGCACTTGCAAGTTTATCACTGTTCCACTTCGATCCCTGTATATTAGTTTATATATGATATACAGTAGTCCACGAGAAGAAGAAGAAACACTTACAATTCCAAATAAATAAAGAAACAAAGGATCCCATTATTGGCTTTGCTGATTATTTAACAGCGAGAGGCCATATTGGAACTTTGAAAACTATGAGATTGACAGTTAAGAATATTAAGCCATGGAGAGCACAGGAAGGCAATGTGAAATCAATATGGATTAAAATATAGTTTATTTACACATCTACTGTAATAATTATGTCTCCAAATTCCGACTGCTTTATGTAATAAAACAAACAAACAACTTGCTTATATTCTGGGATGCTGACATTGAAAAGCCTTTTTCACAAATTTGACACCATCAATTATTTGACTCGGGCTCAAGGGAAGTCTTCATTCTCTTTCCAGAATTCAAAGTATATCTTCTTTCAAGTAATTCTAATGTCAGCACAATACAGAGGCTTTGTTTTAATCAAGATGGTTCGCTAAATAAGCTTATTTTCCTCTGATGAAAATCATTATACATAGCTAAATTCAAATCAGTAAGATGCCAGAGGTGACGTGCAGTTCAAGATCAAAATGAATTGCTATAGGAATATAAACAAAACTCTTGGTTACACTGTTGCAGTTGCAGAAATTCTAAGATCAAGCCAGAAATTTCCATATTCACGCCCAAAGAAAAAAGCACGAAATCCAACCTTTAGAAATTCTGCTCCAACTTGCTGTTCTTATTCTTGACCAGTCACTCCTCCTGAGTTTTTTTTTACATATTTCTTACAATAGAGAAACTTCTGACAGGAATGCTTCATTCTTTTTTTTTCTTTCTACAGTTCTTTATTAAGTTTTGGAGCTTCCAGCACACATTCTGATCGATTAAGCTTCTTCTCGTGAGCAGTAACTGGCTTATAGAAAGTTCCTGCAGAGAAACCTTGTATTCTAATTGCCACCACCATTAAGCTCCAAGCTTTACATTATATGCAGATGGACATTCAGGGTGGTCAAAATCATCGAAGTCTTGATTCCTCATCCTTTCTGGATGAAATTGAAGACCCATGATGAACGTTTCCTCTTCCCTTCAATCAATCCATAAAGAGCAGAAGCATTGGATCGCACAAATCGTGAAGCCAGTTTAATTCCTTACACCTTGGTGCATGGTGAAAAATATTAACCATGATATCCATCTAATCACCCTCCAAAGAATCTTTAAACCACTTATGCAATTTAATTACCACATGTCGGTGCCCTTCATAATTCTCATAATCCATGTGCACCGCTCTATGTTCTTCAAGGACTTCTTTGGGAACTATTTCTCAAAATCCTGATAAAGTGTACCTCTACAAGCAACATTAAGAGCTTGGGATCCCCTGCATATTCCTAGGTTGGAGTGTTTCTTTCAGACAAGGCTTTGCAAGCCTTATTTCAAATATCGTATCGTTCTCCCTATCAATGGAAGTATCCATTCTCTTTTTTTCAAAAAAAAAAAAAAGATTTTTGCACTGACTATTAGAAAGGTTTTTAAATTTGGAATGTGAGGAGAAATTTTGTTAGGAACTTAATCATAAGTGATGAAATTTGGTATTTCTTTACATTTTGTTATGTAAGTGGTGGATTTTTTTTTATTATTAACATAGATGTTTAGATCATTTTACGTGCATCCCGACTAATTTCACGGACATTAAAATTAATTATCATGTAAACTTATAGTAACCATTATATTAGCAATTATATGACTCGAATTTGAGATCATAGAGATAACAAATTTTTGAATCTCAAATTCTTGTTACTAAACCACCTACTAAGGGTGTGTTTGGCATTGCTTTTGCTTTTGCAATTGAGGTTGAAAAAAAGCAGTTTAAAAAAAAGCGCTTTTACTGTGGTTCAAAATAAGCAGTGAAATATTTGATTAAAACTGTGGTTGAGTTGGAGGTTGAAAAAAAAACAGTTTTGGGTGTTTGGTTACCAAACTTTTCATATTGCTTTTAACTTGTGAAATTACTTTAAAGGGTGTGTGTGTGTGTGTAATTTTTTTAAATATTGTAAATTTAATAATTTTAATAATATAATGTAATTAATAATTCATGCAAAAACAAATATTATTTTTTATTCTCCCATCAAACTACTTGTAATTTCAACAAAAACAGATATTTCCCTTTCATTAGGACTGATCTGTATCTACATATATATAGATATATATATATATATATATATATATATATATATATATATATATATATATATATATATAAAAAAAACAAATATCAAAATATATAATTAGGCCTAAGCATCTTTTTTTAAAAAATAATCATTATCAATATGTTGAAGAAGCTGCACTGTGCGTCTTCTTCGCGTGACAGTGCAGCGCACTTGTGCACGTGAATTATTTCACGTGCACAGTAGCTTCCGACCGACCACGACGAGAGCTTCAACGGACGATACCGACGGGTAGAGGAGACTGGGGTGGTTCTTCCTGTGGTGATGGCATCTGAAATGGTGGCCTGTGGTGGCCGGAGACAGCGTTGGAAGGTTGCGGTATTGTTCACCGACCACGACGAGAGCTTCAACGGAGGATACTGAAGGGTAGAGGAGGCCGAGGTGGTTCTTCCTGTGGTGGTTTCATCGTAAATGGTGGCCTGTGATGGCCGGAGTCAACGATGAAAGCTCACGGCTTCCATGACTGTTTTGGAGAGAGAGAGAGAGAGCCATGCACAGCCAAAGAACTTGTCACAGTTTCTGCTTTTCATATTACGATGATCATATTCCAATTTTTCCTTCATTTTTCTAGTCATTTTTCTTCATCAGACATGGCGAGGAGGCTTCATTTTTCTTCTCTTTATCACGAGGGGTAGACATGCAAAATATAAATTAAACACACTGATACAAGAAAAGTCGTTTCAATCTCGCACTTGCGATGCAAGAAAAGCAACAAATTTGTGTTTTTCTTGCATCGCCGTTTGAAAGCAAAATGTATGTGGGACCCATACCACAAATCACAGTTTGTTACAAAACCAAACACTAGATTATGGTGCGATCTGGCAATCGTGGATCGCACCACAATGCCAAACATGCACTAAATAATTGTATATGGTTGATATTAACTTTGCAAAATCAATAATAATAGATGAGAATATTATTCTTTCAATTTATTTTGTTTTAAGGGAAATGGCATTGAATACAATTGGAGTTGTTTGAGAGTATAGTTATTTTAGTTTTTTAAGTGTTTTTTTTTTAATATACTAAATTAATATTATTTTTTTAAAATAATATTATTACTCTGAAAACATTAAAAAAAAAAAAAAAAAAAACAGATGTAAAACACGAAAACTAACGGTTTTATCATCTCAACAACTTCGAGCCGCATATTTTTCAGTTATATTTTTAATTATTTTGTGGGCCAAAAATTATAAATCCTCTTTCAATCATGCAATAAGAGAAATCATTTCTCTTTCATGACTCTTTAAGAACTGAAATGATAACAAGGAAATACTCAGCTTATGTGGCATTTGACTTTTGGGCATCAAATATTTATTATCTGGCCAAAAGCTCTCTCTCTCTCTCTCTCTCTCTCTCTCTCTCTCTCTCTCTCTCTCTCTCTCTATATATATATATATATATATATATATATATATAATGGCTTAAAATCAAGTGATGATCCCTTTATTTTATACATTTTGTCAAACCAAATCCCTTTCTCTAAGTCAAAGAAACTAACCCCTCTATTTCTAATTAAAGATAAATTGAGACAATTACATCTTAACATAATCAGAGTATTGGAGTTGGGCGAGAAGAGAAATCTCAGTATCAAGTTGGAACTTCTTGGAGGAGCTAATTTGAGCCAATTAAAAGCAGAAATTTTGAATTTGATCAAATGTAAGCAGCAGAAGGATGGAGCTGGATCATTTTTCCTGATTTTAATCATGTTTCCGATGAATCAACACCGTGCATGCCATGCTCTTCTTAGCACTGTTGACTACCATCATTTTCTGCATAACCAAAAGCTCCGCTCATTTCATCACTATTTTTTGTCTTCACGAGTTTGTCATTTGCTTATACTCACTGGAAAAGTTTTGTTATGCATTTCGAAATAAACCACTTGGTAGGGAGAGCTAATTAAATTCATTTCATCAATAATTGATATGATTTAAGAGATTCAATGTTTGAAATTAATATTAGGAGACGGGATAGCAGCAGTGCCAATGCAGCAACAATATAAACATTGAGGGTGTGTCGTTAATACCTCTAAGAGAAAATAAAGAAACATGGCTGGCAAAATCAATCGGTGTTGTCAAAAGAGAACCGGGTTAGACTTTATGGTAAAATCCAGAAATCTTCCCGTAATGCACTGTCCAGGAAAATGCATTGGCGGAGGGAGAAAGGAAATGGAAAAACCACAGGATCCCAGTGTCTGAACATAGTACAACCAGGTATTTAATAAGCTGCAATAAACCTGCCGGAAAACCTAATTAAGCGGTAGACATCTTTTAATGTTGAATTCGATTTTGCATCAACAACTCAGAACCAAGAGCATGTGATGAAGCTGAGCATCTGAGTACAGAGAACGTGTGAGCCACTTGTCACTGTAGTCATGTGGCACGTGTCCATTAACCTGCCTCAAGTCTTCCCCGATAATATATATGATTGCAGACACGGCTGAAGTTGAGCTTTCATAATCAGAGCATAAGAATAATAGGAGAGACCCATCTCATGGGAAGTCAACGTTCTTCACCAAAACAGCGTTTCAAAGCAGCACTCAAGTGGGTTTGGAATGACCAAACTAGCCTCTAGGATTTCCTACTTCATGTCACCCATGGCTGCAAGTACGAAAGAAAAACGTTGCTTCGTAAACTTTGATTGACTTTAGAGAGTGAACAGCTTGCCATTCTTGAGGTATTCGCAGTGACTGTGAATAAAATGGGTTTAATTTTAAAGTGTGAGTAGTTTATATTTTGTAATTAGTCCTTGTAAGTGGTTAATGTTCCAAAAAAACAAAACAAGAAATACATATAGAAAGGATGAAAATGTTTTGGTTGAAAGAAAATTATATAAAATAAATTTGTTTTGAAAAATATAAGAAAATGAAAATTCTATAGAGTTAAGTAGTAGACAGTTTTGGCTGGATGTTCCCCACAGGTACTTTGATCCCATAAAACTTCACACCTCTCCCTCCCTCTCTGCCTATATAGGACATAAACCCCGATATTTCAACTGGCTGCATCAAATTTTCAGCTATATATCACCTCTTCTGCTGCATTCTCTTCATCAAAACCATGAGGATTCCAAATCCGAGACTCTCATTTCTTTTCTTGATGATCATCCTTGCTATTAGCCAGCTCGCAAGTTGCCGCCACCTCCAAATAAATATAGGTGATCAAACAAACCAAACAGTCTCTACTCACTTTTCATGGGATTTCCCTGCAAAAGCTCCTGAAGGATCCAACAAAGATGAGATCGATGACCCAGTTTATGGAGCTTCTCTTAGAAAAACTCCAGGTGGTCCAAACCCACTTCACAACTGATTAGAGTCTTGTGGTTAATTAATGGTCTTATTTTTGTAGTCGGTTGTATAGATATCGTTTTTCAGTTTATATTGCCTGTCTTCACTTCTTTCTCCCCCCCCCCCCCCTATCTTTGCTTCAATATGTATAATTGATATTCAGATGAAAAAAGATTGAAAACTTTGATACAAGTATTTTTCTCTCTAGTTGTGATTTACGTGATTGAATTGTAGAAATTATGATAAAATATAATTCGTACATGAAGAAATCTTCGGATAGTTTCATGTTAATTCTCTGCTTTCTTTCATGTTCTACATCTACCAATACCAAGCAAGAGCAAGATTTTAAGAGACGAGAAAGGTAAACAAAAAAAAAAAAAAAAACTTGTGAGATGGGGGGTGAATGTCTATAAACATTAGATAAAGCACAGGAAACGGTCTAGAAAATTAGGTGTAGTCACCGACTACACTTGCTGGATCATTTGCTGGTTTACAGACAAAGTCAAACCATAAATAGCAGGTAATATAAAACAACAATTGGCAAGCTGATTTTGAATTTACTATTACTTTATTGCTAGTACAGCCTCGAGGGTGGGGCATATTTTGCCGTACATGAATAAAAGTGAGCAAAGAATAACAAAGCACTATTTTGGGTTCATATGTGTGCGACTGTCAATTATTTATACTAAAAAAGTCAACCTATATATTTTGCAAGGATTCCGTATTGTTTCTTCCATTATTAAAAAAAAAAAAAAAAAGACATTGAGAACAGGGAAGGATTTTACTGCATATGCAAACTACCATCGGTGGGATTTGTTCCCCTATAATAGCTAACATAAGACCAAAAGTTAGCGTTGGCAAGTAGGCGAGCAGAGCGTGCACAAGTCCATTCACATGAGCCAAACCAGCATGGAGACAGATCAGACATGTTGGATACACTTGCATGGGTCCCTGAAGATAAGAGGAGAACAGATCCTAGCGTATGGTACCCCACTTTTCACAATCAAGAGTGAATATTTGAGAATAGATTTATGAGATTGCGATATGCACCTTTTGTTTCGGTGCAAAATTATTTTCACCCCACTTTTCACAATCAAGAGTGAATATTTGAGAATAGATTTATGAGATTGCGATATGCACCGTTTTGTTTCGGTGCAAAATTATTTTCAAGATGGTTTGAATATGCTGATACTAAAAATAAATTTTAAAAAATATATATCACAATATCAAACAATCATCAAGAAAAGTTGCATTTGTAGAAGAGATACAATGACTCAATTTTTTTTTATTATTTTCTTTTGATAACCGGATATCTGGACCAACTTACATGCACCACAACTAATCTCCAGACTTATTGAACATCCTGCAAACCCAGTAAACATATAAGATATCGTAATATGACAAACATGCCATACAGGACTTAAACCTGTATATAATAAAAGAACAAGCGCTTCACTAAACCTAGGCCAACACCCTGCTGGCACAATGACTCATTTTCTTGCTTGAGCAAGAAAGAGCTTTTTCTTTTCTTTCTGGGTATTTATGCAGAACATATAATGTGTTTTCGTGCTTGTAAACGTGAGAAAAGGCAAGGGAGAACCAACGTAGCTGGAGTACAGTTTAAGTCATTTCTAATACAATGCAATTATCTGTAACTCGCCGAGAATTCAAGTTTTTTTAATTATGCCAGACAGCATGAGCGGGAACATCAGCAAAAAGCTTGGTTGGTGTACTTGTTTTTCAGCTTAAACACGGTTATGATGGTCGAAGCTTAAAGACAGAAATTTCGTTGGCACCTCCTTTCCAGAGACCCACCATAGTGGGTTACCAACGAGGAGCCTGGAACCAAGGATAGCTGGTAACTATGAACTATCATGAATGACGATCTAGGGGTTAATCGAGCAGCCGATCACATGCCCTTTTTTTTAAGGCCCTGGCACAAGGGCCAGGAGCTAAAGCACGTCACCTAAATCCAGCAAGTCCATGGTCCATTTAGGCCCAAAATTTTATTCTAACCATGGTATCGACGTCCACCTCTTGGCAAATATTTCACAGAAAAAATGAAATCTTGAATTTCTAGCACGTTTCCAAACAGGAATGGAAAGATACCAGAATAAGGAACTTCGCAAATTACCCTCCTATAAAATGGGAGTTGTGTCCAACGTGAACAACGCATCCCTGTTTTATGGGCAAAGTCACAATGGAATCAAAATATCAGGCCAAACAACTGGTTGTTTAGATTGATGAACGTACATAGAGGGGCAGGACACGTTGATCTGAACTCCAGAGCACAAAGTCATCCAACTTCAAGGCATCCGGCAACTTGCATTAGAGCATATTGTATCTCAGCTATAAATAATCATCTCAGCTACTCAACAACAGAACAATCTAGTCCCCGGAGTATCAAGAACCAAGGTTTTTAAAAAGTTCTGGAAGATGTGCATTGGTGAGCTTAGTTCTCTTGCTGATCTCATGCTTCTTCTTCTTGGCCTTTTGCTTAGTGGAAATGCCCTGCACCTGAGCTGCAGCCCTCCTCTTTGCGGTATTGGTCGCAGGTTTCATCCCATTCTTCTGGAGATCCTTCTCAATGTCAAGCATATCACGAGGCAACTCAATCCCTCGAAAAAGCTGTTTAAGGTCATCATCCACCTTAATGACCATCCTAGGGTCATTAGGGTAGGCAATATCCTCCTGCGAATCAAAGTTCGATAGCAGCCAAATCTGGCCTACAGCTTTCAAAGCCTAGAATTCAAGTAAAATTTTGCTTAGCGCACTGAGTTATCATCAATATTCATCATACAAACAAAGAGGATGTGGTGCTCGAAAAACTACTTCAGGCTCTACTAATTTTCAAGAGGAAAAATTGAGCCAAAATGGGTGGCGCCTTTAAGCTTGTTTGGGATCAGCTCAAAATCCTTTTGGTCAGACCATGTTCTTCTTTACTGGGCTTATCTATCAAACAAGCCCAACTAAAATAACAACCATGCAAACTCTTTAAAGATTGTGCTACCATCAAATTGAGGAAAAGAGCTCTCAATTGTTCCCTACTAGCCTTAGCAGCAAGTGAGGACCACAAAAGGCAATACTTCATAACCCGCCAATATTTCCATTACAGGACACAGAGTTAATTGAGTTTTCATTTATGCAGAAAACCTTCAAAGGTTATGGAAAAGGCATTGCATATGTGCCTCCTCTATAACATTGATGTTTTTCTCAGAGGTTCAGTCTTCTTTAGATATAAGAGTCATGTAAATACATGCATAAACCCACCAAAAAAAAAAATTGTTCAGTAAATAGAGATACCTGCAAGTCATCCATCACATTCGGGTATGCATCCTTGAGGTCAATGACAGCAATGCCCTCTGGAAATTTCCGTATCAAGACAAGGAGTTGACTCTTGTCCTTCAAATCATGCTTGGACTATAGACAATCAAAACCCAGAAAGTCATCCTCCATTAAAGAGGGAAAGGAAGGCAGTTATTAAATCAGTAGCAATGATTTAATTACTGATCCAAAAGTGTGCCAATCTATCAGGGTTTTCAGGTGCATAATACTGAGAGTCACCTTGTAAGAGAAGCGTTTTCCATCATAATGCACTTTCAGGTTGTTCCTCAAACTGTCAAACACGGCTTTGTTGGAGTTCATATCAACATAACAGTGGTCATTTATTTGTTCTGGAGTAAAGGCTTGCCTTGTCTGCAAGCAAGCAAGCAAAAAAAGAGAAGTCATAAGGAAGGTGATGCTTCACAACTCCTCTCAAAAAAGGACTAAAATACCTTATCATGAGATATGAAATTTAACATGGAAGATCAGAAGGGAGAAAAAAATTAAGCAGAGAAGTGAGAAACATAATTCCTGCCACCGTGATGCATGGCGAGCAATTTTATTTTCCTGGGGCATAATGCACAAGAAAGAGACAAAATGAAGGGGGTGGAACAACCTAATTTGTGGTGCAGAATAAGCAAAGAAGACATGATCCTCAAAAATCTAAACTATCAGTAATTTCAAAAGATCAACCAAAACTTAAAGCAGGAGAGCTTCTCAACCAATCCAAAAAGCTTCACATGCCTTTTCATGGCATCTAAAATCTCACAAGAGAACTGGAAAGAGAGGGTGCAAAATATAGCATGTCACATGTTAATAGAATGGTGTTCTAAAGGTGCTTGGAAAATAGAGCAGCACAATCCAAAGCACCAACATGAATAGGAAGACAAAACACTCACAAGGAAAAGACTCCTGAAAAATGTGCTATTCATTCACCCCCTCTCATCAAGCAATGCAACTTCTTAACACCTATTCTTTCTCTTGGCTTTCTTTCTCAGGCAGCCAACATCCATCCAAGAACCTTAACCTTTCACTCCCAGACATGATCCACTCAGCATTGACGACCAACAACTATATCTCCCCCAACAACCAAACCATGTAGAATTAGATGACCAATTAAATCCCCATGTCTCATTCAAATCATCCATCATCCAGGTCCATGAAAGGAAATACCAGGAAACATTATTTTATAGTTTTGCAAAGTTATTCCAACACTCTGCGCTTCGTCTTTTTTATCAATTTCTTCCACAAATGCACTATAGTTCACATTAACAGAATTCATTCACAGCCAATTTAGCATACATTCCATGTTTTGCAATGATCATAGGCAATCACATAAAATCGAAATACCAAACATCCCCAACTTTTTTTTAATATAAGCCAGATGATTCATTATCTTGATTGATTCAATAACTTACATAAGCTTAATCCTTATCTTAAACTTTTCAATGCAAACAATGTCCAATAAGACCACAAGAACATAATGCTGGACGCTGAAAGGAAACAAAACAGCAGTTAGTAATTCAAGATTACCTCTAGAAGCAGGTCTATGACACGCTTGATTTGAGCCCCGGCAGGTGCTTTTCGAATACTGTTAATATGCTGAAGCCTCTCCGTATCATTAGAAAATTTTACAGCAGGAGCAGGAGCCCTCGCACTGGTAGATGGTGATGCAGCTACGGGAACCGCTTTTTGAGTCATACTAGGTTTAGACGGCCTTGATTTCGCAATACTTGTGAGCGTAGACTGACACTTCTCTTGCTGCTTCTTGAATCGATCTAATCGTTCTTGCAGCGCCATCTAAACATTAAAATAAATAAATTGCTTCGATATCAGAATTCCTATGAATTGGCCTTATAATAACAATCTCTTTTATTCAGTTTTCTTAATATTTGAATCTTATTAAACAGACGATCGGAGAAAAGGCCAAACGCAAACCCTAACTTTTTTTTTAATCAATTGAGATGAATTCATCTTAAGATTTAAAGGAAATCGATGATGGTTGTGAAATTTAGAAGTAGGTGCGTGTTTGGATTGAAATACAGGGGAGAGGGAGGTAGAGAGAACCTTTGCGTTTTGCGGTGCTAAACTCGGCGTTTCGAGAAGCGTTTCTCTCTCCTCTACCTGCTGTTGCTTCTTGGAAAAAAATAGTACAATTGGAAATCGGGTGCTGCTAAATAAATCGTGAAGTGAAAGAGAAACTTCATGTGTATATATACCCAATTGTTAGTTGGAACTCCTAAAATGCCCCTATCTCCTGTCTACTTGGACACGGAAGGGTGGCCCAGTAAACTGCATATTTCTCTTTACAGGACCGGTGCATTTTAAGAAACCAAGAAGAAATATGATATATTTGTTGGGCCGGTCACTTGTGAGTGGGCTTTTGTCTATTGGTTATCTGAATTTAAGCATGGATTCAATGTGCTTGATAACCAGTGAACATCAAACCTTATAAAAGTTATAAAAATAAGATGGAATGTACTTATTCGGGCTAGTTTAAGCTCCTCGATTTATCCGACAGGTACAAGAATTAATAATTAATTAAAATTTTCAATAACTCTAATAGATAAGAGATTCGAACTGGTAATTCTTGGAGAACGAACTCAGACCTAACCAATAAATATTTGTATAAAATTGATTTTATATACGAGATAAAATGATTTGTCAAGGAGATGCTCATAAACATGATAATTCTACACAGTGCAGGTCCATTCAAAGTTCACCAATGTTTGCTTATGAAGATATTGCATACGTTTCAGATATCATGTCATGAGTTTAATAGGTGAATTTGGATTTTTTTTTTCGATTTTTTTCTTTAATATTAGGTAAGCAAAAAAATAAATTTTTTAATTTGTTTTGACTTGTTTTATATGAAGTTATTATAATTTTATAATTCAAATTATAAATTTAATATATTAACTAAGATCGGTTCAATTTAATAAAATATAATATTATCGTAATATTAAAAAAAAATTAAGAAAGATATCATCTTAAAAAAAATGAGTCAAGATAAGGTTTTACCACCAGGATGTTTTTAAACCCGTAAAATATTTAATTTTTTTTATTAATAATATTTAAATAATTGTTTTATAGATACTGTTCCTAGAGTGACCCATTCTTGTAAGATATTTTTTAGCTGGTATGGATGGCAGAAAGTCGTGAAGATAATATGTGTTTTATATATGTTTTAGCTTGGACTCATAGACCGATTATTATTAAAGAAACCTATCGTGATATTTGATGCTTGTGAATCGAGAGCATATTCCAGAAGATATTTTAGCAATTGAAATTGCGAGAAAAAGGTGCAGGAGTGCTGAATAATCTATACCTTTGACATATTCAAAGGTGATAGAATTTGGTCACCAAATAATAGGTGGCAACTCGGTCATCAAATTTAAAGGGGTGTTTGGGAGTGTGGTTTCTGTTTATTTTTAAAATGTTTTTTGTGCCGAAATATATCAAAATGATATTTTTTTTATTTTTTAAAAATTATTTTTGATATCAGCACATCAAAATGATCTAAAAAAACTAACCGCCGATTTTTAAAATGATAAAAAAAAAAAAAAAAACATCGAAATTGTAATATGATATATTTATCGGGCTGATCACTTGTAAGTGGGCTTTTTCTGTAGGTTATCTGAATTTAAGCATGGATTCAATGTGCTTTATAATAGCCTGTGAACATCAACCTTGTAAAAGTTAAATTAGTTTTTTTTAGAATTATGGTTATCCGGGTTAGTTTATGTGTTCTTTATTTAATTTTATTAGTCATTTAAATTTTTTAATGATTAACTGACAAGAGACTCGAACTAGTAATATCGGGGAACAAACCTAGAGGTAACTAGTGAGTCACACCCTCAAGATTTTTATAAAAGTAATTTTATACACAAATGTGAGACAAAAAGATTTGTTAATGAGATGCTCATTAACATAATAATCCCAGTGTAAGTCCATTCGAAATTAGCTAGTGTTTGCTTACGAAGATAAAAGGCAACACCGGGGGATTTTGCATAAATTTTAGATATCATACCACGAGTTTGATTTTGCATCAGTTTTACATATCATCTCATGAGTTTAATAGGTTAATTTGTATTGTTTTTTAGATTTTTTTAATTATTTTTCTTGATTTTATTCTTCAATACTAGGTTGGCAAGGAATTAATTTTTTTATTTTTGTATAATTAATTTGAAGTTAATACAATATATTATTATTTTAATATTAAAAAAATCAAGAAAGATGTCATCTTTTTTTTAAAAAAAGGTCAAAAGGTTTTACGACTATGTTGTTTTTAAATCCGTAAAAGATTTTTTTTTATTAATAATATTTAAATAATTGTTTTACAGATACTGTTTCTAGAGTGAACCGTTCTCGTAAGATATTTTTTTTAGCTGGTATAGCTAGCAGAAAGTCGTGAAGATAATGTGTGCTTTATATATGTTTTAGCTTGGAATCTTAGACCGCTGATTGTTAAAGAAACCTATCGAGATATTTGATGCCTGTGATCCGAGAGCATATTCAAGAAGATATTTTAGCGATTGAAATCGAGAGAAATAGGTGCAGGAGTGCCGAATGATCTATACCTTTGACATATTCAAAGGTGATCGAATTCGGTCACTGAAAACTACGTGGCAACTCGGTCATCAAATTAAAGTTAACTCAGGACCAAGTTACTAAACGTTTTTTTTATTTCACGATTATTTTTATTACAGAAACAGGCAGGAACAAAACACACAGACTCGTGTGTTTTGTCCTTTCAGGGGGAAGCAAAAAAACAACAAAACTCCGCAATACATAATACACGGATCTCACGTGCTCTTAGCTTCTTACTCTGCACTCTTTTCTCCGACCATCTCCAGGGGGAAGCGAGGAGATCCGAGAGGGCAAAAGATAACCCTATAGTTGGTCCCGCCAGGGCATGTAAATGTGCTTGACGGATCATCCTGGGGATAGCTATAAGAAGTAGGGCACCTCTCCTTAAAAAACCTTGAAAAATGGGTAGCACCACAGCTCCCCTGCCCATTAGTGCAGCAATATTCGTTAGTTTTGAACACAGTGCATGGGTTATTACACCCACCAGGAGCCCTCAATTCATTAGGACATTGCCCATTGATATCTGCTGTGCAAAGAAGTGCTTTACACTGCCCACCACCTGATGTTGGACTGAATTCTATAGGTATATTAAATCCATCAACAAGCGAGATATCATAAAAATCCAAGTTACCAAATTGATTCAATGCATATTCAGCTAAAGTGTTAGGAGGGACACCCCAGCCTCTGCACTCCAGGCCACCGGTGCAGTCCCCGGTTTGGCAACGACCCTGACCACTACCATCGAAGTTACAATTTGTCCTGCCCCAGATACGAGCCATGGCCGTGCCAGCAGGCACGTTAAGATTCCAAGTTTGGCCACGTTCTAGGCGGCGTCCACCGCCAGGTGAGGCTGCGGCCCACACGGTGTAAGGACAGTTATTTCGGATTTCAAAGGTGGCTGCCTTGGTAGAAATGAAGAGAAGGCTGAAGAGTAGGGAGGTGGTGAGAAATTTGGCTGTGTAGCTCATAGTTGATGGCTTGATACTAGCTTATGTTGATTTGTGGTTTGATTCATGGTGTCATTTATGGTCTTTATATAGGGAGGGGCGGCTTTTGGATTCCTATACATTATGGCAAACGCACAGTTTTTTTTTTTTTAGAAATAGAGGCGGCTGCGTGCCTGCCTACGTAGCTGCCATATACATGACTCATAAAAGATTTCTTATATTTAAATCATAAAACTAGTATTAAAGTAACTTTATTTGAAAGAAAAATATTACGAGAAAAAAAAAAATGAAGGTGGGGTGAACTCACTCGGCTGGGCCTCTGCCAGAGATAGATCGCCTAATAAGACTTCATGATTGGTTTAGAGTACTTTGTTCATTAAAATCTTTTCTAAGCAGTGGGGTGTGCCTTATAGAACCAATCATGTTCGATATGGAGATTTCCGATAAATTGCCTTTTTTATTAAAGTTATTTTTGGAAATATTTTTTTGTTTATAAATATATTAAAAATATTTTATTATTTATTAAAAATATTTTTATACCAGAAAATATCTAAAAATTTACTTAAAAAAAACAATTTTTTTACTCCTTTTGTATTCCTATTTGCACACAACGTGGATAGTCAGTCTTTTCTTGATGTATAGAGTATTGACCTTCGCGGTAGTTCTTATCTTCTTAGGACAAAGCAGGATATCAATAAATATAAATTTCCACTTGTGAAGTGTCCCCTTGACTGCGTGCTTTCTGCTATCTATATTCAAATTTTGAGTTATTAAGATTTATTTTATTTTTTATTTAATTATTACTACAATATATTGTTCTACTCTCCTCTTTTGAAATACTCATACACGATCCCTCGTCCAGCGGCTTTAAGTTAAAAGCTGGAGGGTGATGATGGTCCTTCAAGAGGAATGTGTGTGGCAGCTAATAGTTAGAAACATTACGAGCAAGTGGAATGATTTGACTGCAAATATAAAGTAGCCAAGCACTCGATTCCTGGCTTTTCAGAATTTTCAACTGACTATTTACAACTATCATAATTTACTTATTAGAAGATGGTGTAAATTATTTTTTATATAAAACACGATTTATAAGATTAACCAAAATACATGGTATGTAACAATAACAAATATATATTTCATATTGTTTTTAAAGTTATTAAGGAACTATCTCAACTAAAAGTTTAAGCTTTTAGGTGAGATGATTCCTTAATATGGTATCAGAGCCTTGTTGACCCAGCGGTCACGAGTTCAAATCTCACCACCTTCATTTTATTTGATAAAAATTAAGCACAAGGTAATGTGGGCCTGTGCAAGTTTCAAGCCCAAAGGGCTTTCACTTGAGGGGGTGTGTTAGAGAATAATATAAATCATATTCTGTGGCCTCACTTACAAGCTTAAACTTTTAGGTGAGATGGTTCCTTAACAAAATGGAAAGATAGGGGGAGTAGTAATAACCGGTCTGTTTTATGTAAATATCATAATACAACCAAGAACATACTTAATAGCATGATGTGAACAGTAGGTCATGCTTCGAGTTCTATATCATCGATGAAACTTGACATGGGCACAACCGAGCTAGATGTGCACAGATTATTTGTACTGGTAATATATTAGTATAAGCTCGTATTATATATCTTCTGTACATGAAGAAACGGGAAGACTTTGACTTTTCATGGACAAAATGTAACCCTGTAGTTGGTGCCGCTAGGGCAAGTGAAAGTGCTGGTTTGGTCATCTTGTGGATAGCTATAAGCATCCGGACACCTATCTTTGAAGAACCTGGAGAAATTTGTCGCGCTACAACTCCCAGGCCCATCGGTGCAACAATATTCGTTGGTCTTAAAAACCGTACATGGGTTGTTGCACCCTCCCGCAACCCGCAGCTCATTGGGGCACTCGCCATTAATATTGGCGGCACACCGGATTCCTCGGCAGGCACCGGAGGTTGGGCTAAAGTCCATTGGGATGTTGAACCCATCAACAAGTGAGATATCAAGAAAGTCTAGGTTGTTGGGTTGGTTGAGTGCAAATTCTGCCAAGGTATTTGGTGGAGAGCCGTAGCCTTGGCATTGTAGCATTCTATTGCAGTCACCAGTCTCACACTGGCCCTGGCCATTAGCATCAAAGTTACAATTAGTTCGGCCCCAGATGCGAGCCATGGTGGTGCCAGGTGCGACATCAAAGTTCCATGTCTGGCCTGGGTCCAAATATTGGCCACCACCGGGTGAAGCTGCAGCCCAGATAGGGTACGTGCATTGGTTTACAACATCAAAGGTGGCAGCATCAGCTAAGGCGAGTAACAGGACAAGGGAAAAGAGGATCATCGGGAGGGAATTGATGTGGCTCATTTTGGGTTTACAGTAGCTTTACGAGCACTTTGTATGGGCTTGTATTGATGTGTGTCCAGCTGCATGTTGCTTGGGGTATTTATAGGCGGTGCTGAATCCTGAATTTGTTTAGGCATGTAGAAGGGAAATTTTTGTGGAGCGACTTCAACAAATTTTCAAAGTCTTTTTATGGACGAAAGTAATTGGGGAAGAAGAAAAAATGCACGGAGAAATTGCTGGGAGACATCAAATTAATGTGGCTCAAGGAAAACTCTTCCACGCAGTAACAAAATGGAACCCACACAGATTTTTTTAATATGATAATTATTGCAGACATTGAATAAGCGATCGTTACTCTTCACGAGCATCGTAGTTTTTGCCCAGCAACGACTGCGAAACTGGGCATTTGCTCATTCTCGTTTTGGAGCTTTACGGGGGCAAATACGAAGGGAGAAAAGCTTCTATTTTCTTGTTGGCATTCCAGTCAATTGTATTTTTTTTTTATAATTTCTTTTATTATTTTAACTAGCCATGACACTAGTATCTCGTCGAGGCAGTAATTATATTTTTTTCACAAAAAAAAATTAATAATATATAATTTTTTTATTATAATATAAATTTCAGAATTGAACCGAGTAAAAAATAAAATCTCAGGAAAAAATAAAATGACAAAAATTCAAAACAAAAACCAAAAGTATAAATGAATGAATACGGATAAAAAATAAATATTGTCCAACCAAGATCGGAAAAAAAAAAAGAATCAATACTAAATAAAAAATTAAAAGAATAAGTGCAAAAATGAAAAACAATATATATAATTAATTCCAATTGAATAACAAAACTACTGCAAATCAAAACCTTGGGATCGAAAAACAATAAAGAGATTCTTTAAAATAAAATGCAGTGTAACCAACATAAATTAAAATTTCAGAACGGGTCATAATAAAAATCAAACCCCGACAAAAAATACAAACAAAATCTAAAAGGATAAATGCATAAATATGGACAAAAAAATAAACATTGTCCAAGAAGGAAAAAAAAACCAAATGAATTAATACAAAAACAATTAAAAGAATGAGTGCTAAAACGAAAAACAAAATATATAATTAATTCTAATTGAAGGATAAAAATAAAACAAATCAAAACTTCAGAACCAAAAAACAATAAAGGGATTTTAAAAAAATCAATACAATGCAATTATTGAACTAATTGAAAGAATAAGGACCAAAATGAAAAGTAATATATATGATCAATTCCAATTTGGGGACAAATTTACAACAAATTCAAACTTGCATACCAAAATTATTAAAGGAACCAAAAACAAAAAAAAATAAAAAAATGAAGGACTGAAATGAAACTTACCGTATATAATCAATTTTGGGCATAATTGAAAATAATCGAAAATTTCATTGAAAAATCAGTAATAAAAATAAAATCAAAATATTAGGGACCGAAATGAAATGAATACAGATATGAGGGATTGAATCGTACTTCACTGGCAGCAGGAGAGAGAAAAGAGAGGAGAGAAAAAACCATCTATTGGAGATCACACGGTCATATTTGAATGACACGCACCCCGTGTGGAGGCATAGGACATGACGACAAACCATATAATACAACAAAAGCATAGTTTTCATTGATTGAGTCCACCGCACGCGCCACATTATAGTTGCGTTTGGACGACACGCCTTTAATGTTTTGAAAAAAAATTTAAAAAAATTGATCAATTACCCATATACCCCTGAACCCAGCGATATTTATGAAAAAACCATGGTGAAAATTGATAAATACCCCCGATTCTAAGCTGTGGTTTTTGTCGTTTAGAGGGGCTAATTGCTCATTTTACTGTGCAACAAATCCAAAAATAATATCCATATCCCATGAAAAATTCTAAAATATCTCGGTTTCAGGTGTTAAAAATTTTCAAACCTAGGGTAAAATGATAATTTTATTATCGTAATGAATAGTAATATAAGTCTATGTGAACAATAAAAATAGCACAGTAAAACCAGGGCATGCATTATATTTTAGTTAATGCGAAATAATTAAAAAAACATATTTGTATTTATTTTTAAATAAAAAAATATTGTTTCTTATCTCGCAGAGCTTAGCTTCTACTAGTTAGATTGTCCACACTACGTTGTGGGCACAATGTAATATTTATAATTGTTGGATTTGAATCAATTTATAGATTTTACTAATTTAAAAATATAATATAATATCTACACATGCAAAGTTTGATATGATACAAGACTTCAATACATACTATCGCAATAACAATATTGAAGCTTTAACATCAAAGAGACGGCAATAGGTAATTGCTCGAAAGTTTTTCAACATAAAAATATGGGAAAAGATAGTTTTTTCCCTAACATTTATATCATCCTTCATGATGTTGTCAGTTTAGACTATATCGCGGGTCGAGTAAATAGTTTTTATAACTGTTGAGATTAAAATAGAATATTTATACATCTAAATTTTGATATAATAAAACAGATGAACATATCTTATTATAACAATAATAATATCAAAGTCTTAACATCTAACATTATTATCACTATCACTGTCAAAATAATAAAAATTACTAAATTACTACGAGAAAAAAATACAAAAAAATTAACACAAAAGCAAATAAGAACAAAAACAAAAATTATTATTATTATTATTATTAATGCGCTAATAATAAAAAAAGAAAAATTAAATCAAAGATTAAAAAAAACATAAAAACTTTAATAAAAGAGTAAATAAAAAAGATATAATAATGATAAAACAAAAATAAAAATTATTAGCTTAAAAAAATCATGTAACTTGAAAATTAAAAAAAAAAATTTGTCTGCCCTACGTTGTGGGCTGAGCAAACAATTTTTACAAGATTTGCTGGATCAAAATTAAAATATAATATTTATATATATAAAATTTAATATAATAAAATAGATCAACACGCCTTATTATAACAATAACAACATTGGAGTCTTAATATCTAAAATTATCATTGTTATTACTATCAGAACAATAAAAAATATTAAATTATCCCGAGAAAAAAAAACTAAAAAACATTAACAAAATAGTAAGCAAGAAAAATAATTAAATTATTATTATTATTATTATTATTATTATTATTACTATTATTAAAGAAAATTAAAATAAATGAAAGACTAAAAAAATCCTAAAACATTTAACAAAAGATCAAACAAAAAAATAAAATAAAATTATCATTGTTATTAATGTCAAAACCATAAAAATTATCAAATTATCAGTAGAAAAAAAAACCTAAAAAACATTAACAAAATAGTAAGTAAGAAAAACAATTAAATTATTATTATTATTATTATTATTATTATTATTATTATTATTATTATTATTATTATGTTAATAATGAAAGAAAAATAAATAAATGAAAGACTAAAAAAATCCTAAAAACTTTAATAAAAGATCAAACAAAAAAAAAATTATTAGGTGAAAAAAATTCAAGAGCAAAGGAAGAAAAAAAAATAGAAATATCAATTTTCAAATAATTATATACACAAAATAAAATTTAAGAGCTATAATTTTTTTTTTAAAATACCACCTAAATAAATAAGAAAATAATAAAAATTAAAAACCAAAGCTAAGGGCACACTTATATAAAAATGGACAAAAATAGAGATTATTCTAGAAATATAAAAAATATAAGGATTAAAAAAAAAGTATAAGGGCCGAAATGAAAATCAAATATATTATCAATTTTAATCAAATGATAAAATTGAAAAAATCACAATTTCCGTACCGAATATATTAAGGTATTTAAATCCAATTCAGAAATTAAAAGAAGGAGTACCGAATTGAAACCTAAATATATAATTAATTTCAATACAAGGACACAATTGAATAAAATCAAAATTTATATAAAGAAATTAGGATTACACACAAAATTAAAACTAAAAGGACTGAAGTAAACATTTGGTAAAACTAGGGGACTCTGCTGAACTTTAGCATGCAAAGAGAGAAAACAAAAATCAACCCTTTAATCGGCCACCGTCGCTCCTACGACCATGATATGGAAACATGTGTCACACTGGGAGGAATACCACATGGCGGAGCATCGTTTGAGATGCCAGGAGAGCATTTTCCACCTCCAAAGTACTCCACATGCGACTCTCAATGAGGGCGTGAGGCGGAAAACCGTCGAGCCAGTGCTTAGCACGCACTCCCAAATTTCAACAGTAAATAATAAAAAATTATAGTCAATTACCGGAACACCCCTACATAAAATTCTTCAATTTTCTCTTATTTGGGGGTATAATAATATTTAGCCATTTTTAAAAAATAAAAATGCTCGAGGTACCCCTCCTCTACCGGGTGTTTTTTTTTTGTCTTATATGAGAGTAGAATAGTATTTAGCTATTTTTAAAAATTGTGAAATACTGGTGAAGCCCCTCCTGGAAACAACGGTTTTATTGTTTTTTCGAGGGCTAAAAACATTAATTTACTACTAATAATAAAAAACCAGTAAACAAACCGAACCGAATGATCTGAAAACTGAACCGATCTGAAAACACACTATTACAATTCACAGTATTTTCAGTCCCATACTAATTCATGATCTCTTTTGGTTTATTTTATAACTAGCGGTATGCTAAAGGCTATGAAATTGGTTCAGTTAGAAGCCTAAGCCAAGAAAGTATGAACGAAGCGATGAATGAAATTCCTTTTCAATACCCTAACCGGACTTAAGATTCCGATCTACATAAGCCAAAGCCCATAAGCACAGGTGACGTCTCCGTCAAAAATGCATGAAATTCCTTTTCAATACCCTAACCTAACTTAAGATTCCGATCTACATAAGCCAAAGCCCATAAGCGCAGGTGACGTCTCCATCAAAAATGCAAAGTGCTTCCTTGCTCTGTCCGCTTTTGATCCTCAGGGGGCGAGAAGCCTGGACTGCCGTCCTGAGTTTGTTTAGGCGTGTAGAAGGGAAGTTGTAGCGGAGTGACTTTAACAAATTTTCAAAGTCTTTTTATGGACTGAAGTCATCGGGGAAGAAGAAAAAATGCACGGAGAAATTGCTGGGAGATATCAAATTAATGTGGCTCAAGGAAAACTCCTCCACGCAGTAACAAAATGGAACCCACACAGACTTTTTTAATAGACAGGAGGAGGAAGTATTCGATATAAAAATTATTGCAGACATTGAATATGCGACTATTTCATACAGTGGAAAGTTACTCTTCACACGTATCGTAGTTTTTGCCCAGCAACGAACGCGAAACTGGGCACTGCTCATTTTCGTTTTGGAGCTTTACGGGGCAAATACTAGATAGCAACAATAATATAAAATGAAGAATTTTATGAGAAGAATTTTTTTAATCTATGTTTACTAATAGTAATAGATAGAGTACATAAACTATTATTTATAAGTAGATCAGGGATCCAATTTATTAATTTATTTTTCAATTAAGGAGATAATTAGCCATGATCAATCAATTGATCACCATGATCAAACCCCATGACTATCTCCATAATTATGGGTTTGCATGATCAAGAACATGAGTCTGTAATGAGAGGCACAAAAAGTAATTTTCAACATTCTCCAACTTGACCCTTATGGCACATAAACTTCTTATTACATTCTGTTCTTTTAACATGATCATGGAATCCTCCCACTTATACAAGGAATACTACATATGAATCATGGCGGTAGGACCATTATATAATAAGTCGTCCCTTCCATGTATTATATATAAAATATCCCTTTAATAAGTATTATATGGGCATTCAAAACTTTATGAATAAACTTCCTCTAAGTTATTCGGGTCCAAACTTTATTGTTATCCTTATGGATAAAGTAAATGTGCACAAACTTTATTACAATAACTTGATGTATATAAATAAAATTAAGATTGAGTAAAAAATGAATCAATCAATCCCATATGCTCCACATGACTTTTAAATAGTTCTACCGGTAAACTTTTAGTCATGGGATCCGCAATCATCAATTTAGTAATTATATGCTCAATAAACACTTCATGCCTTTTAATATTATCTCTCACACGAAGGTACTTAATGTCGATATGTTTACTTCTGCTTCCACTTTTATTATTCTTTAAGAAGAATAAGCTAGCACAATTATTGCAAAAGATCTTAATTGGTCTATCTATAGAATTGACAATTTTAAGACCACCAACAAAAATTTTCAACCAAAGTGCCTGTGTAGTGGTTACATAGCACGCAATAAATTATGTCTCCATTGTAGATGTAGTAACTATAGTCTGCTAGCTGCTTCTCTAGGATATAGCCCCTCCAGCAAGAAGAAAGATATATCATGAAGTAGACTTTTTGCCATCTACATATCCCGCAAAGTCAGAATTTGAATATCCAAATGAATTCGAATATCCAACCACCTCCAAATGGTCAGTGTGTCTGTATATCAAATTGTAATGTTTGGTTCTTTGCAAATATCGCATAACTTTCCTTGCAGCTTTCCAATGTTCCACTCTTAGGTTTCTTTGATATTGACCCGACATTCCAATTGTCATTGCTATGTCAGGTCTAGTGCAGACCTGTGCATATAATAGGCTGCCTACTGCAGATGAATATATGATATCCTTCATTTGTTCATTTTCCAATGCATTCTAAGGACATTAATCATTACTGAATCTATCCTCTTTAATGATAGGTGCTACAAAACCATTACAGTTCTTCAATCTGAATATCTCTAAAATCTTTTCAATGTAGGCCTTTTGAGTTAGTTTCAATATTCTTTGTTTTCTGTCTCTGTGAATCTCTATGCCTATGATATAAGAGGCTTCACCCAAATCCTTCATTTCAAATTTTTGAGAGAGAAAACCTTTGGTCTCGTGTAGCAAACCAAAATCATTACTTGAAAGTAAAATATCATCTATATATAGGACTAGAAAAATAACTTTACTCCCACTGACCTTAAGGTATATACATTGATTAATAAGGTTCTCAATAAAACCATATGAGGTAATGACCTTATGAAATTTGATATACCATTGACGGGAGGTTTGTTTTAGTACGTAAATAGATTTCCTTAGTTTGCAAGTTTTCTGATTTTTATCTTCAAAACTTTCAGGTTGTTTCATGTAAACCTCCTCTTCAAGATTCCCGTTTAGAAAGGCTGTTTTCACATCCATTTGATGTAGCTCTTGATCAAAATAAGCTACTAGTACCATGATTATCCTAAATGAATCCTTCTTAGATACTAGAGAGAAGTTTTCGTGATAATCAATGCCTTTTTTTTAGTGAAACCCTTGGCCACGAGTCTAGCTATATATCGTTCAACATTACTGGAAGATCTGTTTTGGTTTTGTAAACCCATTTGCAGCCTATGGCTACAGCTCCTTTTGGTAAGTCAACAAGATCCCACACTTGATTTTTAGCCATGGATTCCATCTCTTCTTTCATGGCATTAAACCACAATATGGAGTGTTCTCCACTCATGGCTCGTGAAAATGTTTTTGGATAATCTTCAGGCCGAACATCAAAATTGGACTCTTGAAATTATACAACATAATCACTAGAAATTATAGGTCTAATTATTCTAAAGAATCTTTTTAATTCTACCTGCTCTGTATTTGGTAGAGTCTGTGTAGATTCAATCTGAATTTGTTACTTATGAGTTGATTGTTCTATAATTGATTATGGTTCAAGGTAATCATTTTGAATTTCCTTGAGCACAATATAACATCCTTCAGGTAAAGGAGTTTTAGTCAACTCTTGTGTTTCCTCAAATTCAATCATTTGAGGAAAAACACTTCCACTAGGTTCAGAATCCTCTAAATTTTTTTACATTTATAGACTCAACAATTCTAGTACTATTAGAAGGACAATAAAACCTAAATCCTTTGAAGTTTACTGCATAACCAATAAAATAACCGTCGGTTGTCCTTAGGTCTAATTTCTTAATGTTTGGATTATAAATCCTCACTTCAGCAGGACAACCCCATATGTGTAAGTGATTTAAACTTGGTTTCCATGTATTCCACAATTCAAAAGGTATCTTAGGAACAACTTTGGATGGGACCCAATTTAATAAATAAGTAATAGTTTTTAAGGTTTCACTCTATAAAGATAAAAGTAACTTAGAATTACAAATCATGCTCCTTACCATGTCCATTAATGTGTGATTCCTTCTTTTTGCCACATCATTTTATTATGGTGTGTCAGCCATTATGTATTGAGTAACAATGCCTTCCTCTTCAAGGAATTTCACAAATGGACCTATTATTTGTTCCTTTTCTGTGTACCTATCATAGTACTCTCCGCCTCTATCAGATCTCACGATCTTGATTTTTCTGTCCTTTTGTTTCTGTACTTCTACTTTATAGGTATTGAAAGCATTTAATGCCTCAACCTTATCATTTAGAAGATAGAGAAACATGAACCGTGTATGGTCATCAATAAAAGATATAAAATATCTTTGACCATTTAAGCAGGAAATAGGAATAGGTCCACAGATATTAGTATGTATGATCTTAAGAATCTCAAAACTCTTTTTGGCACCTTTAGTGGTCTTGTTGGTTTACTTTCCTTTTATGCAATCCACACAAGTACCAAAATTAGTAAAGTGAAGAGTTTTTAAAACTCCATCATTTACTAAACTTTTAATTCTCTTTATGGATATGTATCTCAGTCTCCTGTGCCATGATCAAATATAATTCTCATTCATAAGACTCCTCTTTATGCCAATGTTTGTATGTAATGATAAATAATTGTTTTCAAAATTGGGATCTAAATCAATTTTGAATAAACCATCAATTTTTATTCCACCACCAACAAGGTGTTCACCTTTAAAAATACTAAAGGTTGAATTGATAAACCAAAAACCAAAACCAATAATATCCAATTTTGAAACAAAATTTAAGTTTCTTGAAAAATACAGAATAAAAAATATATTATTCAGATCCAAAACATATCCGAATTTCAAAATTAACCTAAATGTGTCAACCGTCTCAACTTGAGAAAACAATTTATTTCCAGAATATACTCGTTGTTCATGGCTTGCTAGTTTCCTTGTATTGGGAAAACCCTGCATTGTATTAACAATATGAATTGTAGAACCAGAATCAATCCACCATGTATTACTAGGAGCCTCAAAAAAAATTATGACAAACTAGAGATATGATATTACCTTTCTTTTAGAGCCATTTTTTATATTTCTAGCAATCATTCTTCATTTGCCAACTCTTTTTACAGAAGAAACAAGCAACCTTCTTGTTATTTTTCTTTATTGACAACTTGTTATCCTTCTTGAGTTTGTGAGCATGATTGCCTATCTTGGTATTTCCTTTATCATAAGTAGCCATATGAACACTTAAAGGCTTATGATGCTTTAACCTCTCCTCTTCTTGAGCACACATGGTCAAAAGTTTATGTACTGATCATTTGTCCTTTTGTGTGCTGTAAGAAATTTTAAAAGGACTATATTCAGATGGAAGGAAGTTAATATGGAATGCACCAAGAATGACTCAGAAATATCAACCTCTTGGGATTTCAGTTGAACAGACATATCCCTCATTTCCATGATGTGCTCTCGAACACTTCTGGAATTGTCAAAAGTTTTGCTTGATAGCCTTTTCATTAGAGTGTTGGCTAAAAATTTATCAGAACTGACAAATTGTTCCTTAATAGCTTTGATAAAATCCTTAGCCTTGGTGTATTCTGGAATTAAACCCCGAATGCCTTTAATGAAGTGAGATTTCATAAACATGAGACTTAAGCGATTAGATCGCTCTCGCCATTCATGTTTAACAATCTCTAGTATCGTACTAGAGTCCATTAGGGTAGGTGGTTTGTCCTCACGAAGGGACAAGTCAAGTTCCATGCACCTCGATGTAAAAAGCAAATTTTCTTTCTATTTAGAAAAATTATTATCATTTAGCATCATAACTATTTTAATCAAAGCAAAAAGAATAATTGCAATTATCAAAGCAACTAAAAGTTACTTTATTACTATGAAATAACTTTATTTAAATTAACCAATATCAATTTAATAATAAATTCCAACCTACTTGTGGGTAAAGGTTGCATCATGCATGAAATTTACTACTCATTAATAAGTCTAATAAATTTAAATTTTAATAAATAAAATTTTTCGTACCTGTGAGCTTAAGATAAATTTTATTTCTTAAATATTAAATTTACTTTATTATTCTAATTAAGTCATAAAAATAAAAATGTCCCTGTGGGGATTAGCAATTATTAGACTTATTAATAAGTCTAATAAATTTAAATTTTAATAAATAAAATTTTCCATACTCGTGAGCCTAAGATAAATTTTATTTCTTAAATATTAAATTTACTATCTTATTCTAATTAAGTCATAAAAATAAAAAGGTCCCTATGGGGATTAGCAAATAAATTTATGAATTAATTACAACCAGATGTTAATTTTCCTTATGAAGTTCACATATATTTTTCTTGATGTAACTATCATTTATAAAATCAGATGTTGTGGCATTTCTAAAATTATTATGATAATTACTACTTCATTAACATCTAATAATTATATCGATACCTAGATAAGATACTTAGGAAACAAATAAACTGAAATTAATTAAACAGTATTTTTCCAAATTACAACCAAGTAAGTTCTCAGGAAAGTGAGGTGGGTCTCAATGGTCACGCTTAAATACCGAGACTTTCCTATACAGAACTTTGCTATACATTGAAAAATGGATAGTACCATAAAATTCACTAACAGTTATGGTTTGATTTATTATTCTTATGTCCAGGCTTTAATTAATTTATATTTAAATAATATAAATTACAAGATATATTTCTAAGTTAATGTATTGTATTAATCCAATACCTTATAAGATAAAACAATAAAAATAAAAAACTACATTACATAAGCATAAAGCATAATGTACTTTCAAGTATAAAATAAAAGGAATAAATACTTCATTATATAAGCATAAAACAAACATGGCATAATGGTTTGGGGTTTGCCTTATAAAATTGGAGAATCCAAGTTCGAACCCATGTTCACACAATTTCATTTTTTTTTTTGGTATGGTTGAGTTAACCATTGGGTCGATTTTGTATTGAGTTGGACCAAATCAGTCCACCCACTTAATGACCCAGTTTTTTTTACCCGGTTCATTATGGATTTGAAAACCCTACTCGGATATTTGACCCGCTTAACCCGATAACCCTTGCACCGGTTATTGTCACCAACAGCCCTTAGAGGCCACTGGTCACAGATTGGGGAGAGGCCATTTAACCCGATAACCCTTGCACCGGTTATTGTCATCAGCAGCCCTTAGAGGCCATCGGTCACATAATGGGGAGAGGCCAGTGGCCTCTCCTTCTGTCAACTGGGGAGAGGCCACTGACCCCTCCCTATGTGGCAGACGACCTTTAAAGGGTCGTCGTTGCTCTCATCGGCGGCCCCTTCTTATGTGCTAGACGGCCCTTGAAGGGCCATCGCCGGTCACTAGATAGGGAGAGGCTAATGGCCTCTCCTTTCTTAAGTTTTAATTTTCAATTTACTTTGGTTACACTTGTTGTTATTAACAACAGGTCATAAAGAATAATTTAGTTACACACGTTGTCATTTACAACAGATTATAAACAGATAGTTAAGGAAAATAACAACTCTACTTCATAAATTGAAAATCAAAATAAATGGTTCAATACACGAGAATCACTAATAAATATATTGAGCAAAATAGTATAAAGACATACTCTGATACCACATGTTATATAAACTTATATAATCGAATGCTACATACATAGCGTAACGGAATTTAGATTATAAATACTTTCTGCCATTGGTGCTCAGGTACTGAAATTAATAAATTCTCAATTACAGCAGCAACAAAAAAAATTCCCAAAGCAGAAACAACAATGTAAAATAATAAAATATTTTACGAGAGGAACCTTCTGATTTATGCCTATCAATAGTCGTAGATTGAGTACACAAGCTATTATTTATAGATAGATCAGGGACCCCACTCATTATTTTATTTTCTAATTTTTTTTTCCATAAAGGAGATAATTAGCCATAATCAAACCCCATGACCTATCTCAATGATCATGAGTTTGCATGATCAAGAAAATAGGTGTGTCATGAGAGGCATAAAAAGTAATTTCCAACATGACTTCCATGTATATATTTATACAAACACCTATTCTATTTTCTTTCTAGGATTTAATGTAAGGAAAAAAAAAAAAAACATGGTGCACTTATAAAATCAATTAAGTGACAATTCATAAACGTAAGCAGAGTGTTTTTGTAGTTAAACCTGAGAAAGTTTAGAATTCTCACTTGCCTCTTAAATCATCACAGTTTTTTGGGTTAAATTGTCAAAAAAGTATTGAAAACAAGAAATTCATGTATTTTTTTCAACGAATTTAAGCAAGGTGCTTGGAAATAAATCTTACAGGCTAATGAACGCGTCACAGGGATATTGGAAGCGATTATAGCTTCTCACGTTTCGCTTAGCCATCTCTTTTCTCGGGTCTTGGTTTCATTGTTAGATTTGTTGGTTACCACGATGCCTCGCATATTTCTTCCTCCAAACCATTCACCAGCTCAATGATAGCATCTGTTGTCCATGGTGTGGTGCAGGCAAACACGATGTCTAAAAGCTATCCAAATTCGACGATGGAACTTGACAGCTTCTTTAGCTAATCAATTTTGTTGTGTTTTGCTTGATCTTGCACATTTGTATGGACTGTTTTGTAGTTAAAAAAAAAACTCGAAGTTTCGCATCTGCTTCCTTTCCCCCCATAAAATCGTTGTCGAAACACGATTTGAAATCCAGCCCCACAGCGGAGCGCTCATATGGAACTGGGTAATCCTGAGGCACTCAAGTGCTCTTCATCACTAAGGTTATTCCCATCAAACTCTTCCTCCTCCATGTGTTCAGTAGTGTCCTCCGCTAACAATTCTTTTTCACAAATAAATGCTGACTTCTTATCCTGTGTAGGACACACAACAACATAGTGTCTGAAACCCTTACATTTATAACATTGTGGTCCACCATTAGAAGCTTTGGCTTTTCCTTTATAGTCTCCACTGATCCCACTTCTGGCTTGATCCCTCAATGCTGGGGGCCTTTGGATTGCAGATGCTGAGGCAAATTCTAATTTTGAATCCCATGATGTCTTTTTTCTCCTAGAGGTAGGCCTGTTTGTAAACTGGGGGCCTGTTTGTAACCTTATTCATCAACCAAATTCGCAGGACTGACAACGACGACATGCACTGTAAGCAACTTTACAGTTAGAAAGGGTAGGTCAAGCTATTTGACATGGTCAATTTTGGACTGCTATGCAGTAGCAACTATACTGCTATATTGTAAACTGGGACCGCGTAAATGCATGATGCCCTAGTGTTGAGGGTTGATAATTCTCACAGACCTCTCCTCAAGAGGTTTTGATGAATCGGATGGTCACGACGAGTGGTTTAGATCACGTAAATTTCTTCTCCCTTTTCCCACTAAGAATTATATCAAATGTAAGCATATCAACACGATTTTGGATTGTGGACATTATAGAAGTAGCAGTTCTGTGTTCACCTCTGAATTCACGAAATCAAAACGACCAGTTCTTGTTTCTCTGTTAGTGACTTGTTCGTCAATGTGGTCGGGAGATTATGAAGTTGCCCTGTTCATAGAAGCGTGGTGAATAATACTAAGCATTGCTTATGCACGCTTCAATTTCAAATTAACAACATGGATTTTCTGCAGGCTACATCTTAGATGTGTCTCTTGCGATTCTCTTGTGGATTCCTGGTTTCTGGTGTCTGTGTGTTGATGCTTGTTTTAGCCCCTGTACAAGAAGGCCAATCCTTAATTTGAAGATTAATTCCTCATTCTTGTTTATCTATGCTCAATTCTTCCATTCATCACCCCACTGCAGTAGAGTCATGGCCTGTGAGCTCTTACGAGAATAGTAAATTTTAAAGTTTCAGAGAAGGGAAAACTTGAAGAGCTTTCTAGATTTTATTTTGGATAATTCAGGTAAAAAAATAAATTACCCTTTTGAACCAAGGTTATCAATATTATTCCAATTTTTCTATTGATACGGAATATTTCAGTTTCAAATTATTTCAGCATGCCGTTTCGGGGTTTTACTGTTCATATACATACATATATATATATAGATATATAGATGAAGAAAATTAAATTATAAATTTAACAAGCATACTTAAAATTCAAGATAAATTAACTTTAAATTATACAATACAGACACAAAGTCAAACAAACAGAATTTTAAAATTAGAAAAAAAATCACAAGTTAATCAAAATAAGGAGGATTTTAAGGCCAGAACGGTACCAAGACGTTCCGGTCGGAATTAAAACCGAGACAAAAATAATGTTGTTTTGTCTTAATCTTTTTAACGGCACGAAACGTTCTGGCCGAAACGAAACGATATTGATAACCCTGTTTTGAACCACAACGATTTAAAAAAAAAAACAGAAAATGGGGAATTTAGATAATTATCCAAAATTTATTTAGGGTAATTAGATTAAAACACAAAAAAATCTGGTTCTCTCAGGACCTTGGCATATGATTACCTCCTGCAAGTGTGTGGTCCTCCAATATCCTCCATCCCCTCACAAGGAATCTGTTGCTTTTATAAATAAATAAAAATCAATTATTAAAAAATAAAGTAAAAATAGAATGATTTGTTACCGTCATTCTTTTTAAAAATATTATTAAAAAACAACATTTCAAAATTATTTTTAACAACATAAACTCTATTTTCTTACAAATCCTCTCGCCATTTATTTCCCTTTCCTTTTCTTACCTAACCAATTAGCGGGATTGTGTTAATGACAACAAGTACTGGTGTCTTGTTTAATGTTATTGCTGTTTAAAGTAATATAAATTATATTTAAAAAATAATTTAAATTTTATTTAATAATTTAAATTTTTAAATAAAATAATTATATGCTTATTGATAATTTACCCTCGATATGAAATAATGATGTTATTGTGTTATATTTCAACTCATTGTCCCGCCACACTACAAGTGTTGAAGCTGCTTGACAACCGAACTCTTAGACAATCAGCAAAATTTTATAGTTTGCAATTTTTATATTAATTTAAACAAAATCCAAAAGTTGCTAATTAAATAATGAATGAATTTTTTTTTTGTTGTTGGGTATTGCCGGGTTATTATGTGTTTGAAGTTTTATGGGCTACAAGTTTGTTCCGGTACGATCCATACTATTTTTTAAAAGCATTTTAAAAAATTAAAAGGAATAAATATTTTTCAGATAATATCATTAAATCTAACAAAAGAGATTGATCTTAAAATATATTAATCTAATTTTATGTCAAACTCAAAATTTTAATTAAATTATACTAGTTGACCCAAAATGAATGAATCAATTTAATAAATTTGACAACAACTTTGATTACTGATAAAATATTACATGATTTTTTTTCCAAAAAAACAAAACAAGTAAGGTCTGGTGAGTGTGCTCACCAAACCCATGAATCATGTAACTCTAATAAAAAAAATCAAACCTACAAGCTCGATAATGGACTACAAGGAGATTAATAACTTTTTTGTACACTATTATTTATTTAATCATATAATAACAAAAATACATTAACAACAATTAACAAAATCATATAAAAGCAAATTAAAAAGTACAAATAAATCAAAATGAAGATTGAAGAACAAAATTATACAGTTTATTTTACAGTCAATATAAAAGACAAATTAAAATAAATTACCAATTATAAACAACAATAAACTTGTAATATATGGATCAATATGTATAAAAAAAAAAGTAAAAAAATTGTCGTAATGAAAATTTAAATGTGAATTATTATTATGACCCACAATACTAATAAGTGTAAAGTAACAATTCCCCCACGTAATATAAGGATCAACATGTTTTTAAAAATACAAGTAAAAAAAATATCACAATAAAAAACTAAATATGAACTACTATTATAACTCACAATATTGATAACTGTGAATAATAAATTCCCCCCTTAAAAAAAATTTGAATGCTTAAAAATAATTGATTGTGCAAAGAAAAAAAATTGAAGATTAAAACAAGATTTTTTTAAAAAAAATATTATTATAGTCCAAGTTAATTATGAAAGCTTGGATAGTAAAAGAATTTACAATCAAAGAGTTATGTCGTTTTTATGATAATTTACCATGATTTGTTTATCATTCTGTCCAGTCTGTCAAACAATAATAAGAAAAGAAAAACATGTTAAATTGACCAAATAAAATATAAAAACAATAAAAATAAGATACATGACAACACATACTATAAATATCATCTTAAGGTAAAAATTCTTTATTTTCAAAAATATAGTTTTTCTTCACAATATAGATATATAATATTAATCTAAATATCACTTTTTATATAAAAAAAATGAAAAAAAAAAGAAAGAAAGATAGGCATTAGGAGGTCTGGCCCATTTAATCTCGGTCTACCAGGTAAACTCGCGTGTCCAGACCTTATTTTTTTACTATATTTGGGGTGAACAATTTGTTTTGAAAAAATAAATCACTAGACAACGTGTCATATATTTTTGCCCAAATTCCACCCACCATAGGGGTTAGAGAATCAGGGCTTAAGGATTATTAAGATAGTAAATCATTTTTCAACTCATTTTGACCTAAAATACCATAAAAGCACTTTAGAAACAATAATAAATCTATATGTGTTGCCAAAAAAACTTCCAGGAAAAACAAAATTAATATGAACCAAAAATCAATGTGAGTTCATAAATGTTTTTGACAAACTTTAAAGGTAAAAAAAAAACTAATATGAACCATTCTCATTCAATGAAATAATTTGACACAAATTTCATTTATTTTTTAGCCTAAACCATTGTCAACCATATATTTCATTCTCCACTATCAAAATCCACAGATATTTCTCTCTTCTCTCTCAACTAGGGGCTAAAAAATAACAATACACACACACACACATAACAACCAAACTTGAAAGTTTTTAAGGTACCAAAATTGTGTAATATTCGTGTTTTTTAGTTATAAATTCATGGCAGGTCATTCATGTCTAACTCCTTTTTTATTTTGATCTCTCCTCTTTCAATCTTATTTTAAAAAAAAAAAATCAAAATAAATGGGCCTCAATTCAAATGAAACTATTAGGAAAAGAATTAATAACTAAATAAAAATTATTTTTTTTATAAATAGTTGATGAACAATAAAATCTTATACATTTATTTTTTTATACTAAGGAAAAAGCTAGATGGTGTCGAACAATCACTGTAGTTAAGGACACAATTCACTCTGAACTGGAACAATGTTCTTACAAATATGCCTTTAAGTTTATAAAATTTAATTATTGGTTTTAGGGGTGTTTACATCCTTTTATTTTAAACAATTAAACTATATTTTTGCTCCTGATTTCTGCCAAAAAAATGTTAACTAGTCAATGGTGTTGTAGACGTTTCATTTTTTTTATGAACAATAGCTCTTTTGCCAATGAATGAGACAAAAAAATTAGAGTTGCCGACAAAGATATCTTTGCCTTTTCCAATTTTATGAATGGTAAAAATACTAATTTACCATCAAAAAAGAATTGACTTAGGGGTATTGTGATATATTCGTATGCTTCTTTTTTTCATTCTTAAGACGGAATCTAGTGTGTGTGTTTGATAATTGTGTATTTTTATACCCTTTTTTTTTTTTTTGGAGAAGCTATCAACGTGTTTGCCTGAGGTGTTGACCATTTTTTTACAGCTGGTGCTTTATAAACAATGTGTGCGGCATCACGTGATGGCTAAAAATATCTAACTACCATATCACCTAACATGCTAAAATTACCTTTTCAGCATGGAAGGTTATGTATAAGCTCATAATAGTCGAGACCGGCCAATGATAATTATTTTCCTCAATTTCTCTCTTCCATAATAAAAAAATGCATGCAAGCCCTCTCTGTTTATGATTTGTAAATTTCAGTCTTTGATCATTTGATTTTTTTTATTCATCCTGGTTTCTTTTATAGAAATGGTAATTTGTTTCAATTCTGTCATTGAATTAAAATTGATAATATATTTTATTTTTAATTTTAGTTTTTATTTTTTGTTTGGTTTTAAGTCATTTAATTTTTCTCAATATAAAAGTTTTGATTTGTTTCAATTTTATCATTTAATTGAATTTGATCATATATTTTATTTTTCATTACGACCCTTGTTCTTTTGATTTGATTTTAATTCCTTTATTTTTTGGTCCTTATAAAGTGGTTCTATTTTTTGTTCATATTTATATGTCTATACTCCTAGTTTTAGTTTTTAATTTTTGTTATAATCATGATAATAGTAATGATGTTACTAATGATAATGATGATAAAAATAATAATTTATTTTAATGATTGTTGTGCTCATAGTATTAATATTTATGGTTGTGATAATAATAATAATAATAATAATAATAGTAACTCACAAATAATATTAAGAATATCAATAATAAGAAAAATAATTACAATAATAATAATAATAATAATAATAATTTTGATGATATTAATAACAATAACGGCGCTAGTAGTTAAGATATTGTGATAATGATGACAATGATGATAATAACAATAGTAATTATTTATATTAATGGTAATAGTGGTAACCATAATGAAGATAACAATTTAACAATGATGGTAATAAGTGTAATTAATTAATAAAATTCGATGTTGTATTTAATAAGAATTGAGTTTTACAACTTTTTTATGTATATTGTTTCAGATATAATATTTCAAATTAATGGTTTGAATTTTTTTGGGGTTTTTTTGTTTTATTCTCCAAGATAATTCAATAATTTTATTGTTTAGACAATGACAATGACAATAATTTTAGTTATTATAATCATGATAATAATAGTGATGTTTATAGTGATGATAATGATGATGAAAATAATAATTTACTATAATGGTTGTAGTGCTTATGGTATTAATAATTATAGTTGGGATGATAATAATAACAACAAATCATAATTTAAGAGTAAGAATGGTAATAATAGTAAAAAAAAAATTATAATAATGATCTTAATAATTATAATAATACTAACAATGATTTTAATAAAATTAATAGCAATAACGGTGTTAGTTGTCATAATAATTATCGTGACAATGATGACGACGGTGATAACAATAATAACAATGACAAGTGATGCCAATAATAACTAGAATATTAATTATTATAGTAACGGTTTGATGTTGTGTTTGTTAAGGATTGATTTTTGCAATTTTTCTATGTATATTGTTTCAGATCTAATATCTCGGGTTATTGGTTTGATTTTTTTTTTATGTTTTTTTGTTTTATTCTTTAAAATAATTTAATTGTTTAGACAGTAACAATAATAATCTTAGTTGTTAAATTCGTGATAATAATAGTGTAATTAACAATGATAATGATGATAAGAATAATAATTTATTGTAATGATTATAGTGCTCATGGTATTAATAATTATGGTTGGGATAAAAATAATAATTTATTGTAATGATTATAGTGCTCATGGTATTAATAATTATGGCTAGGATAAAAATAATAATAATAACTCATGAAATAATATTAAATATATCAATAAAAAAAATAATTACAGTAATGATATTAACAATGATAATAATAATAATAATTATAATTTTAATAATATTGATAACAATAACAGTGCTAATAATCATAATAGTTTTTGTGATAATAATTACGATAATAATAACAATAATGATGATGACAATGATAATAATGCTAATAATAATTAGAATATTAATTATTTACAGTAATGATAATAATAATAGCTATAATGAATATAATGATATAATAAACATATTAATAACAATGAAAATAATTTATCGTTTGGTATTATATTTATTAAGAATTGAGTTTTGTAACTCCTCTATGTAGTGTTTTAAATCTATTATCCCGAGTTAATAGTTTGGAAAACAATTATGACCTAATATTATCTTTTATTTTTTTTTCTCTTATTTTCTTAAATTATTTTGCTTAACATTAGTTCTTTTTGAAAAATATCATGCAATTTTCGTTTAAATATATTAAATAAATAAATTTATATTAATTTAAAATTTATATATTTTACTGTAATCTTGTCTTAAGAAATTCTACTTCAATTTACTTTTTTTTCTCAAAGTACTGCAAAAAAAATTCTTACAGTATTAAAATTATTTTTATATATAGAGAGAGAGAGACACACACGACTACGCCGCAAGACTATTAGCTCGTTTACACATAGCACAACAAAGTAAAATCAAAACTGTTTAAAAAAAAAAATTCCCATCGTAATCGAAGTAGGCTTTTTGGACATGAAAGGACACCATTTCCTTGATAACCGAGCCATTGTGATGGAGAAACATGGGCTGGTATTGGGTTGGACCATTATAATAATATCCAAGCCCAATACTTTCCAGACCCAAATAGTAGATAAAATTTAAAAGTTAAATAGAAACGATGACGTGTTGCTATTACGAGAAACTTCTGGAAATGACCTAAAAAGAAGCCACACACACAACCTTCTGGCGCCTTCCTTTCCGCTGCAATCCATCGAAATTATCTAATCAATGTGTGTACGTGGGGACCTTGCCTTTACCCTCCTTTGCCCTTTTAATTCCCTTTCTTCTCTCACCTAGTTTCTCTTTCCTCTCCTTATCATTAACTTCACCCAGAAACTTCTAGAAACAACAAAAACCTAACCCGCCTCTCTCTCTCTCTCTCTCTCTCTGCAATCTCCATTTCAAACGTCTATCGTCGCTACTTCTCGGTCGGCGGTTCTCCCTTCCCATTCCGTTTCGTTAATCCCTAGCAGGGCAACCGTCGAGTTTGCTAAACGTCGCTTCGTGTGTTTTTGTGTTTGGTTGGTGAGAGAATTTCACCACCCCTGGAATATTTAAGGAAAAATGGATCTGACATTTTTCTTACTTTCTTCGGGTATGGGTGACAAGATTCATACCTATTTAGTTCCTATATCGTTACCGGAAAAACAAGGAGAAACTGCAGGATATTTTTGTTATCTTAAAAATCAAAACCTCTTATGTTGTTGTTTCAGTTTTCATTGTTAAGGATGAGGAGGAGTAACTCATGTTATAATATTTTTTTGCAGTTGAATTTAGCCTTGTCTAATTTTTTAACATTTGATTTCTTCGCTTTTCCTATCCTACACTTTCTAGAAAAAAACAAAGGATTTGATACTTTTATTCTCTTTTCTGTATATTATTGTTTTTTTTCTTTTTTTCTTTCTGAAATATATTTCCTTTGCTTCCAGTGTTTCATTAGTGTTCGGGATCAAATATCAAACCTCCCATGCCGCCATTGCCAGTGGAGCAAACCGGCGAATCACCCGCCGCATGTGTCAGTGGAGCAGCAGCTGGCGGACCACCATCAGGTTCGGGAGATTCTCAAAGATCTCTCCCAACTCCATTTTTAACCAAAACGTACCAGCTAGTCGATGACCCGTCGGTTGATGACTTGATTTCATGGAACGACGATGGATCGACCTTCATAGTGTGGCGTCCTGCAGAGTTTGCTAGAGACTTGTTGCCTAAATATTTCAAGCACAACAACTTCTCTAGCTTCGTTCGCCAACTGAACACATACGTAAGCATTTAGTTTTACTCGAATTAAATCATTACGTCGTCTTGTCTTTGTTTAGTTCCGCTTAAAGTTTTAGTTATTATTTCTATGCTGTTATTTTTTAGGGATTTAGAAAGGTGGTACCCGATCGATGGGAATTCGCGAACGACTGTTTCCGGCGAGGCGAGAAAGCACTTCTCCGCGATATTCAGCGGAGGAAAATATCTCCGATGGCGGCATCAGCTGCTAATTCCGCCTCTGTTACAGTTGCCGCCATCCCCACGGTGGCGAGAGCGGTTTCCCCGGCAAACTCGGGTGATGACCAGGGAATATCATCAACGTCGTCTCCTGGTGTGGCAGGGCCGGCAGGAGGAGCTAATTCGTTGCTTCGGACTACGAGCTGCACGACGACGCCGGAGATTCTGGAGGAGAACGAGAGGTTGAGGAGGGAGAACTCGGCGCTGAGCCACGAGTTGACCCAGCTGAGAGGTTTGTGTAATAATATAATGGTGCTCATGAATAATTATGCGTCCCCACAGCTAGAGGGTAATAGTGGAAATAATAGCAACAATAATTTGACGGACGTTAAGACTGCTTTGGAATTGTTGCCGGTGGATGAGGAAGTGGCGGTTAGTGGTGGGTCCAAGGGCGGCGCGGCGGCTACGGAGGAGGAGGTGAGTCCGAGACTGTTTGGGGTTTCTATTGGATTCAAGCGCGTGAGGATAGACGATGAGGAGGAAGAGGAGGAGGGGAGGCCACAGGTAGGAAAGTGTAGTAATCGGCAACAAACGGAAGGGAACGAGCAGGGATCTGATGTTAAAACAGAGCCGTTGGATGGTAGTTCAGGGAATTCAGATAACCAGGATCAACGGTGGTTAGAGCTTGGGAAATGATAACGATGATTGAGAGCTGACGGTGTGATGTGGAGCACGATGGGAACCACAGAAATTGGATCAGGAGATGGGTAGACGACACGTGTCGTATAAGGTGGGTTGCTTCTGGAAGTTGCATCCGTCTTTATGGAAAGGGAAAAGTCACCATCTTTTGGTTTGTTGGGAACTGAAGAGTCGTTTTTCTAAGGATGATGCGATGGTGGTGGCGGTGGGACGGCAAAGAAGCAGCGGGGCATCGAAAGAAGTGGTGGTTGGAGTGCAAAAACGGCACAAGATAGATGGATAGATTCTCCCAAGCACGGTGATTGGTTGCTCTGGAGAGGATCTGTCCCATGGTAAACAATGATTATCAAAGATTAAAGTAAGTTCGATGTAGTGACTCCAAACTTTGATCTGTAAGTAGAGCTTGTAAAGAAGCTAGCCCTTTTGTTTCTTCTATGGTAGATGATTTTGTACTTGCTGCCCATGCAAAAATTATACATAGTAGATATGTTACTGACTTCCTCCCATGAATGCTTGCATTGCATGTCTTCTTGTAATAATATTCTACCGGCCGTCTATGTTCATTTTTGTGTTATTATTATTTTGGTCCTGACACATTGAATCAATGAATTTAGGATCTGAGGATCACTTTTATTAGAAGCTACTGGTCAATTGTTAAACTGTAATTTTGCACTCTTTTGTTTTTGCTGGGGAAATGTCTGGCTATGGGCTGTGTGGAGTCGAGGGTGTAGACATGTTACTCTGCTAACTCTTTTGTAACTTTTGTTGTCTTGTTTTCTGACGAGTGAAAGCGCCTAATTAAACAAGGAAGGAACTCAAGTAGGGATAGTGCAAAACAGGGTGGTTGTTTGTAATAAAATAAAATACAGCAACGGTCTTAAACCAAAAACATAAAATAATGTTTTGAAAAAATAAATCTTACTGATTTGACTGGATAAACTTGAACACGGGATGATTTGTTGAGTCACATGAATATGATCGGATTAATTTTCAAAACTATCATAATAGACAAGATTTAAATATGATTTTTTATTTGCTTTTTCTAAGATTATTATAATTTTATAATTGAATTTATTTATTTTATAAGTTGACTTGAATTTTTTTTTTAATTTTATCCTCAAATAAGATTGATTAAGAATTAAATTCATAATTTATTTTGATTTATTTTTTATTTATAATAGTCTCATGTGTGGACAATTTAATATATTATCTTCTTAACATTTGGAAATAAAATACAATTTAATATGTTATTAAATCAATATTTTTAAAAAATGTTGACCAAAATGATTAGAGATTGGGGTTTGAATTATTTATTTATTTTTTATAGTTATTCTAATCTTGTGACTCTAATCACGAGTTTGGCTTATTAGCCAGTAATTGTTTTTACTTTTATCATTCAACATAACTTAAAATGTGCCAATTCAATATGTTATCGTTTTAGTATTTTTAAAAATATCGTGCAATGTGTTATTGTATTTATATCTTATAGAAAATATTATCAAATACACACACACATTTATATTTGAATTCATGATTATTTTTTATTATTAAACTTATTAATGTTTGATATTAAAGTTTGTTTTTAGTTTCCTATTTTTTTAGTTTCATCATTTTTTTTGTAAATGCATGAGATAAACAATATATGACCTCTCAATCCACGTATTCATCAAATTGTTCATTAATTGTTTTCATCCAAGACTCTAAAATAAACCTCAATATATTTTAAAAACCAAATCATATCGGTATTTTTTTTTGTATTGTTTTCTCTGCTTCACCAAATTATATAATTTTTTTTATCTGGTGTTAAAATTATTTATTGTAATAAATTAAAATTTGTTTTGACATTTTTAATTAGGCACGACTATGGTTAACTATGATTACAAGTTTTAAATATAACCACAACTATAACATTAATCATCCACTTTTGATTGCCCATTAACCATCCATTTTATTTTTAAATAAAACTAAATTAACAAATAAATTTAATAAATTCAAATGATCACATAAGTGTTGCTTGTAAAAACATTCATATCATATATATATATATATATATATATATAACAATAACAATCACATAAACTATTCCAATATGAAACAATTTCAATATCATTGTAAGATCTTAAAAAACAAGCATTCCTAGAATTAGCAATTATTCACAATCATAACATAATTCTAATTTATCAAAACTTAATATAAAGACATATAAAACAGGCAAATAAATATTATTCACTTTTTCGATTGGTTATTGTTTTGGTAGTCATAAAAAATATAAGCATAATTATAACCAAAATCACTCATTCAATTTTAACAATAATCATAACCAAATCATAACTATTTTTTAATAAAAACACTTAGCCACTCAATTTATGTCAAGTTGTTAACCACCTGTTTTGTCAGCTATTCATGTTAATCGGTTACATGAAAAAATAAAAGATATCTCAAGTTCAAGGCTTAAATTTCAATACATCGATGGGCAAAACAAGAATTAAATTATTATAATTTGCAGTAATCTGAGCCTAGTGTTACAATGTTTAAGCGAAACGGTATAACTATTTCTTTACCTATTTTTCCTATATTTAATGAATTTTTTTTGTGTGTTGAAAACACTAAATGGATTTATATAAATTAGACATAATATGTAAAGATCATTACACTTGATGGACTGAGGAATGCTATTGATCTCCATTACTTTTGGGATAAAATTGATAAAAACAGAAAGACTTGGGACTCAATTGATAATGAAATATTTTTAAGGGCTAGATTGAGGTTTAGAGAGATGGGAGTAAAGGAAATGGCCTTGACTTGGTCATCGGTCACTGGTATCGTATTGGACAACTACAAGCCATTTCCCTTTCCATACCCCCAACCCAAACAGTCAAACAACAACATCGACAATCTCAAACCTCTCCCCAGTTTCCAAAGCCGAAAACCTAAAACCAGAATTTTCATGGAATCCACAAACTTGTTCAGAGGCTATGGCAAAGTGAATCCGCACCTTGAAGATCAAAGCCCTCACCATCAATACACTGCTTCAAAACGCCGAATCCTCATCATCAGCGTTTCATCCATCCTCCTCTTGACTCTAGTCATCGGTTTTGCGCTTGCAGCATTGATCCACGAGTCAAATAGCGAGTCAGATGAATCCCTGTACCTCTCCTCATCAAACCCAGCTGAGTCGATCAAAACAGTCTGTGACATGACTCGATATCCATCCTCATGCTTCTCAAGCATATCCTCTCTTAACAGCTCAGCTAAACCTGACCCAGAAGTCATCTTCAAGCTCTCTCTCCAGGTCTCCATTTCAAATCTCAAAAACCTCTCTTCTTTGTTGATTAGTTTCAATGATGTTAGCTCTCAGGCTGCTGTGAAGGATTGTGTGAGTCAGTTTGATGATTCCTTGAGTAAACTCAACGATTCCTTGTCGGCCATGGAGGTTGGGCCTGGAGAGAAGATGCTGACTTTGGAAAAGGTCAACGACATCCAGACATGGATCAGTGCTGCCATGACAGATCAAGATACTTGCATAGACGGTTTGGAGGAGATGGGATCAAAGCTTCTTGATGAGATCAAGCCCAAGATAGAGAGGTCAAAGGAGTTCTTGAGTATTAGCTTGGCTATCATTGCTAAGATGCAAGCCCTTCTTGAAAAATTTGATCTAAAAATGCATTGACATTTATCTTTTTCTTTTGGAGGTTTTCGTTTTTGTTTGATATTTGAAATATGCAATTGAAAGATGATATGTGCGTCAGTAAATGATCAATAAATGTACAATATCTTTGTGATCTAACAAGTACTCTGCTCGATCCATCCAAATATTCACTGTTTATGACAAGAAGAAACGTTTAATAGCTCAGAGACCAGTGATTAGCTAAAAAGTTTCTCATACGCTGTTGTGTGAATGGGAGGTAGACGTTGCACTTGTAATGACTGAAGCTAATTTGCTGTTCAAACAAAACCTGCACTGTTCTCCGCTTCTACTTCCTTTAGCGTATCTTTTCAAGTTACTGCTAGTGTAGAGAAGGGCAATTTAATCGAAGAGAAGTCTTAAAGGCTGTTGTTCTTGTGGGGGTGAATCGGATTCATCAGGAATGTAGGCTTCGGAGCAGAAACTTCTGCAGCCATTTATTCCCACCAAACATATACAATAGCTTAGCTGACAGGTTGGATTGCTGATATTATGTTTGTTCATATTCATTGGCGTAGAAACATCCTTATCCGGCGGCGTTTGATTCTGTGGTTCGACAGGGTTCAAAATGTTGCCAAAATCGGACCACCAAGCGATTTCTGGACAGAAGCATGTGCAGACACATGTATAGAAGAAACATCAGTTCTGAAGAGTAAACATTGCTTCTCGAAGGAAAATGCCTTGTAGAAACTTGTTCAAGTTAGTCTGGTATTTTGTTTTATCACTCATCCAAGTTCATGAACAACGAATATGGAAGTGCGTGGATTAAAATAAAATGGCCAAAAACATTTTTTGTTCCCTGGCGACTTTTCTCATAAAAATCTTACTATCAATTTTATCTTCAAAGACTGCCCATCAAAATTTCTTTATTTAATTATATGGCAATACTTTATTTATTTTACGAATAGCAATAATTTAAATTGTACTGAAACAAAATAACCTCGTATGATTTCTTTTTTTCTTTCAGTAATTTTTTCTATGAAAAAAAAAAATTTGGTCTAATTTTTTATTTGATAAAAATAAAAAGTAGTAAGAAAAATATTAAAACAATTTTTACTATTTGAAATAAGGATAAATTAATCTAATTAAAACCCTTTTATTTTATTAATGCATTTCAATTTTTTTCTTCTAATAATCTTGATGCGAATGTGTAAGAAATGCAAGAATGATAAATTGTTATCGCGTGGTTTTGGGGAATATATTAACATTGTTATTAAACTTAATCTAGCAAGTCGATACAAGGACCTCCTAACTCAACTCTCTTCCTCAATCGAGTTTAAAATCAAATTAGCTGGTACTTACCCTGTTATGACTAAATCAACTTGTCGTACTCAAATCCAACCGAATCAAATTTTTGCCTGACTTCAAGATATTAAGATGATAATAGTATGAAATAACCCGAGTCAACATGTTAAATTCATGATTTAGATATTAAAAATGATTGTGTCGTAACATTTTTTTGGAATCTATTTTTTAAAAATTTTATAATAATAAAAATAGATACGAGTAGGAAGTCACCGTATAAAGATTTAAGAAAAAACATCATGAAGGGTTATTTATATAAAAAAACAAGTGTTTGCTAATGTTATAGAAAATATCATGATTTTATTCTAAAATAGGCAAAAAAATGAATGATAATTAACAAAACAGCATCCTTAATATTTTATTGATTAATTATTTTTGATGAAATTTAATTAAAATAGACCGAAAAAAAACATAAAGGCCTTGACAAAAAGAAGTCAGTCATATAGGCCCGAGTGGACCAATGAGTTCCGTCCATAACAAAAAAAGGCTAGCCACGCGTGGATTTGCAAGGCCTATCCTACACCTAGCCATTTTTTTAATTTTATTTCAACGGAGTGAATTATCATTTTATTTATAAAAAAAAAACATAATAAAGTACATGACGTGTCATCTTCTGGTATGATCATCCACCACGTAACCAAAAAGTCAAGCTCCACCTTATTTTAGACAAAAAATTTAACCTTAACATATTTAAGAAACAACCCCACAAAACTCAATAAATTCATATCTAACCACAATTTGACTTTTAACTGGTCAAAAAACTAACAAGCAACCTAATTCGGAAAATAATTATGAGACTTGATCTATTATTTTTGGAAAGATACAGGACTAAAAACACCTCAACTGAACTTTAATTGTAAACCAGAACCCATTGACACCAAATCAAGGGACTGAAACGTGACCACTTTCTCTTCCCTCCACTTGTTTTCAATGACATTCATTTTTCTCCATCATTTTTCAGTGACATCCTCTCCCAAATTCGGAGTCTTAAACATGGATAAAATAAGAATTTGGATAAAGAAATAAAATTCTAAAACTACAAGGACCATTATGGAAAATAAAAAAACTTTTGATATTAAATTCTTAAATCCATGACTCTTGTGCAGGAATAATAATAAAAATATGAAGTTTCAATTATTTGTTTAATAATAAAATAACATCCTATTATGCCAGATGAGGCATGAACTTAACATCATATTGTTTTTTCAAGAGCACGAAAACCTCGTAACGAGCTAATCAAAATAAATTACCATCCTCAAAATACTAATAAATACAGTGTTTAAAGATGGAATTATATTAAAAAAATCCTAAACCAAAATAGAAAATATTTCTAGGAAAAAAATAGAGAAAACATTGCTGAGCACCACAATATTTTATATCATAATTTATCGAGTAATTGGTGACTCATCCAGTCTTTTTTGAAGGATAAAGCAAAAAAAGTTATTTGTTTTATGAAACTATAGAAATAATCCAAAAAATAAATTAATATTTAAAAAACAAGATAGAGGGCATTAAATATAAAAAAATTGTTCAGGGGCTTGACAAGTTTATGCACGTAAATGGAAACATAAATTAACAGAAAAAACGATAAAATCAGATTTTGAAAGGATGGAATTGAATTATTTTTAGAACAATGATCAAAACCATAAACTCATAATTTGGAAGGATGAAACTGAAAAACAATTTAGCACAATGATCAAAATGTAATAAAAAAAATTCAAGGGAGTAAAAAAATCTGAATATAGACAGCTGGTTGAAGAATCGAATTTGAGTGTTTTAGTGAATGAACACCTAGGTTTACATCAATGAAACACCATTTTCAATTTTAGGTTGTAGTGCTAGACTGCTAGTTAGCTGTAAATAATGAATTTAACTTTGTCAACGGGTGTGCATTTCGCAATACGTTAGCCTATTCAGTTTACAGTAGACCATGAGGATGAGATTAAGGCCTAGTATATGAAAAGGTCTCTAAATTCTAGGGTAATCGTGCATGGACCGTGGATACCAAAGGTTTTCCATGGCCTAGATCAAATTGAACTAAGAAGCTTTTTTTGTTTCGAGTTAACTGTATCTTAAGTCATCTACTTTGTTAAATTAATTAATAAATCCTCATAGTATATCTTAAGTCATCTACTTTGTTAAATTAATTAATAAATCCTCATAGTATATCACAGAAAATAATATTCCAACGAACAGCCTGAACATATTCCTAACCATTCGATTTAAGGTGAATTTATTAGAAAAAAAGGCAAAATAAATAAATTTAGAAAGAACATAATTGACAAAGGGAATGAATACGAGCACACTTAGAAACTACAGGGACTAAATTGTACGACCCTGTAGTAGGAAATTCCCTGGCATCTCGTCCTTAAATGCAGTTCAACCGATTTGGCAGCAGCCGCAAGAAATTACGGGCTCAGGGTACGAGTCATTACGTGGAAAAGCAGTGGCGACTGCAGAAGAAAAAAAGAAGGTTCCTGCTCACGCCTCACCAGCTAGGTCACATGATGGATCGAATGAAAAATCTTGCTGACCGTTTGAAGTAACTAGTAAGCTTTTCGAGCCCCTTCGATTCAAGTGGGAGGAAGGCCCTTAGGAAGTTGCAGGTAATGATCTGGTTTTCCTTAAAACGCATTAAATTAAATATATATATATACAAAGGTAAACTATACTAAAAGGCATTGAAGGATATACACTGCAATTAAAGTTTAAGATTTGCCTGGGAAGATCTGAAGTTGAAGTTTCAAGAAAATGGCTGAGGATTTAGGATTGTATTCAACTAGGGCTACGCCGTATGCGTGTGAGCGGGAAAGATTCTAGCGACTATTCCAAGTGAAGAATATAGCAATGATAAATCAATTTAATAATAATATCAAATATTTTATAATTTAAATATATTTTGTCATATGAAAAAAATAATAACCCGACCCATCCATAAAATAGTTACAACTAATTATATTTATTAAGATTATGTGAGTCTTTTCATGTCTAATAGCAAAGTTGTAATTATAAAAATATAAATCTTTTCATATTATTTAATAATACATTCTTAATTGTGAAATAAAATAATCACCACTAAATTAATTAAGAATGATGTAAGAAAACACTAACGATTCAATTCATAATTTAAGGTTAACGAGGAAGAACGTGTACAAAAATCATTGGGTTGGCCATCGCAGACTAAAAGGGAATTAAGTTTAATTATGAAGTCGGCAATCATGCGCGTGGAGCAACCTCCAAAGCGAGGAAGATGACGAGAAGTCTGTAAGCGGCGCCGTATAATGCCGGGCGTATATGCCGGAAATCAATTGCAAATAGTAGAAAAAATACACACTCCAACCTGTAATTTAAGTCACAGACAGCTCAAGCCGAAAAGGATTATAATTTACGAAGAGGAAGAAGATCAGAGAGGCTCGACAGTGACATTTATGTGGAGTCATTCAGCGGGGAGGGTAGGCTCACAGTCTCCTCCCGAAGCTATCCTCGCAGACCAAAAAAAAATTATTTTCTAGATAAGGGATGGAAAATTCCTAGCTCTGACGAGGCTCCAGCAATGCTTTGCCTATCCGAACCAATTTTTTCGGGCAAGGGAGGAGCGTGTGTTTCAATTTTAGGGCAGGAAACTTTATCTCCATGATCATCTTCACTCGTTGAGTATTTGTTACCAGTTATCAAGAGGTATTGTCTATTTCATGAGTTATAATCCCGCGATTCGCTGTAGAGATTTTTTTTTATTTTAATATATATATATATATATATATTTTTTTTGTATTTAATCTTTATTTTTTTATTTTATGATTTAGTTTTGATAGCTTGATTTTTTCGATTCTTCTAAGATAGTTTTTAGTTTTTTATTTGAATGTATACATCTCTGCTTTTAGTTCAGATATTTAATTTTAATAGTTATTTTTATTTATATCAAATGCAACTTGCGTTAAAAAACATAGTAAGTTTAGTTTTTATGGTGTAAAATGAGAGTGAAACTATCTTTTATATATAGTTAAACGTGAAATGCTTAAAATATTCTCGCAGACAACTCTTCCATTTTATCTTATATGAGAGTACAAATATTATTTTACTGTACACTAAAAATGTGAAATCACTAGGGCACCCCACAGACAATTCTTGATTTTTATCTTATTTGAGGGTATTATGGTTATTGTACTGTGTACATAAATGAAAAAAAACTTGAAAATACCCCTGATACGAGGACATTATTTTAAATGCATTTTACATAATAAAATGAATATACAAATAACTAATGTACATTTTTAGACATTCTGTGACACCGCACGTGCTGTCCAAAATATGTGTGAACTTAGAAATTGACGGGTGCCCGAAGATGAGCCCACAATACCGCGACAGAAAATATAATTAAAATTGATAAATTACCAATACATCCCTTTAACCAACTCTTGAATTTATCTTATAGGGAGTATATACATACTTATACAACTTGTAGTGTGCGTCAGCTGACCCGGACATTCCGGTTATAAAAAAAAGGGTCCGGGGATTAGTCGTAGTGCGCGTAAGCTGGTCTAGATACCCCGATTATCAAAACAATAATTTGGTCTGGGGACTAGTCGTGGTGCGTTTAAATTGACCTGGAGACTCTGGATACAAAAAAAAAAATGTATAAGTGAAATAGAAAAAATAAAATAAAAAAACAAAAATTTAAGTTGCCCGGAGACCCTGGTTAAAAAAAATATATAAGTGAAAAAAAGAGTATAAGCGGGGAAAAACTGTAGCAATCCTCATTGTTTTAAAAAACTTTGGACTGGGAATTAGTTGGGGTGAGCTTAAGTTGTCTCGGATACCCAGGTTAAAAAAAAGTGAGCAAAAAAATAAAATAAATTAGTTCGGGGATTAGCCATGATGCGCTTAAGCTGGCTTGGAGACCCTGGTTATAAAAAAAAATATAAGTGAAAAAAAAACAAAAAAAAAAAGTATAAACGAGAAAGCACTATAGCAATCTGTATTGCTTAAAAACAAATTCGACACGAGAATTAATCATGGTGCGTTTAAACTGGCTTGGAGACCTTGGTTATGAAAAAAATATATAAGTGAACCAAAAAAAGTATAAGAAAAAAAAATCAGCAGGAAAGCACTATAGCAAAAAAAAAAAAAAAAGATTTGGAGATTAATCATGGTGCGCTTAAGTTAGCCTGGATACCCTAGTTATCAAAAAATAAATGGGTCTAAAGATTTAATCGTGACGTGTTTAAGCTGACCCGGAGACCCCAGTTATAAAAAAATATATTAGTGAACATAAAAAAGTATAAGGAAAAAAAAAGGTACCAACACGAAAGCACTATAGCAAAAAAAAAAGTAGATCCGTGGATTAGTCGTGGTGCGTGTAAGTTAGTTTGGATACCCTGATTATCAAAAATAATTTGGGTTTAGAGATTAATCGTGTTGCATTTAAGTTGGCGGAAACCCGGTAATATATATATATATATATATATATATATATATATATATATATATATATATAAGGTAAAAAGATAAAAAAAAAAGCATAATATGAAGAAGAAGAAAAAACTATAGCAGGTAGAGCACTGTAACAATACACAGTGCTACAATGCTTTCCCCACACCATTTATATGGATAATTATATTCGTTTCGGCAACATCTGAATGCTCATATTATTCTATATAAATAAATTGATTTATCTGGATGCATTGCTCGATTATTTCAGCTTAATTATCAGAACTCATTTTTTAAATTATTATTATTATTTTAAATTGCCAAACTTATTGATATCGAATAAGTTATGTTTGGATTTTGGCTTGAAATACCCATTGATCAGTTTTATGAAATTATAAATATCTCTCAGCAATATATAATATCAAACTAAAATTTTATGAGAAAATACAAGATATATAAAACTATATCGTGGTAAAATTTAAGATCAATTAGAGTTTGAAAACATGTTGTTTAGATTGGAAGAAGTTGCTGATATTGTTTTGGCATATTCATCGATAAAAAAATTTATTGTTATTTCTCGCTCAATCTAATGGGTTAATTTTAGACAATATATTTTTAAAAATGCTTAGGCTATAAAATTATTTATGAACTTTGGCTACAAGAATTCCTAATGTTTTATATCCTCTTAGATTCGTTGAAGAATTGAAGTTTATACTGTGCTAGGATTCCAAGTTTCACATGGACTTGATGCGTTGACATCTAAGAGAGTCTTTTTCTTGTTTCTTTTTTTATTTTGTAGTTATACCTATAACATCAACAAGACTACAAAAAGACTACAAAAAGACAAAATAAAAAGAAAATTCTTACAATAAAACAAAGTTTTCTAGTTAAATACCAAAATATAGGTGGGTAAGCCACACACTACCTCGATGAAGCATTCAGTGAGATGATTACATCCCCATCATGGAAGATGGTGTCTAGTCATTGGAATATGCCTCATGCATTGCCTAAAAAAGCATATGTATTGCCTACTCAATGGTTTATGAGTTTTGTTTTTAAATTATATTTTATATTTATTAAAATATCAAATTATCTCATGATTATAACTTAAAAAACATTGAGAAATACAAAAGTGCATCTAGATATCACAAGTATTTTTTTTTTGTTTGCAAGAGTAATCTAATCATTCTAATGTGATATAAAAGTTAAGAATAAAAAAACCCCTAGACTCTAATTAAATGATTATTTCAAGGCAACCTTGCTTTAGAAATATTGAGTTATTATTGAGCAATTTAATAATAACTAATTAACCTAGTAAAATGATTGTATTATCTTCAACAACCAATTCAACCATTTTTTTTTATGTCAAATTTGTTATTTTATTGTTTCAATACATAGTGAATTAAATCTATTTTTTTTATTATCATCATTACTATTACAAATATCACTATCACCATTGTCATTACTATCATTTTCATAATATTATTATCATTAATAATAGTATTATTACTATATTATTGTCATGATTACCATTGCTATTATTATTACTATTACTATTGTTATTGTTGTTGCTGAAAGAATAAATCATAAACTTAATTGTAATGATAAAATTAAAAGCCATAAAACTTCAACAAAAAGATCAAGACAAAAAGCCAAGATATCAATAGAAGAACCATATTGAAATCATTATAATTATTTAAAAAAATCATAAACTTGACTTGAAAGGTAAAATCTAATGTATAACAACTTTGACAAAAAGGAAAAAAAAACAAAAAAGAAGGAACAAATTGAAAAAATATTATATATTTAAATTAGAATTGAATAGTTAAATTGAAAAAATAGCAAAACTCTAACAAAGAAGAAAAGGACAAAAAAATAATTAAACTAAAATGACTGAATTTGCAAAGACAATAAAAACAAGGATCGAGACGCATCTCTTTGTGTAAAAGAGAGAAATGAAGGGGGAAAATGGTTCTCGAGTAATAAATCGATCACCTTTAATTGACAGACGCATGCCATAAAAGAAGAGATCATTGCAAACAACAAAATGAGATGGTGAAATACAATATTCTATCATCTGGAAACACTGCACGAGCCACTCAAAGTGCATGACATCTCTTATGTGTTGGCTCTTGCACACCACATACTGGTAATTTTTTGAATAAAAAAATATTAATTAAATTTTAAATTACATCATCACCCTTAACTAACCCTAATAATTACAAAAAAAAAAAAAAAACTTGAGGAAAATATGTTAATGCACTTGCACACCGCATGATTTTTCTTTTCACTTCAAGGACAAATGCATAATTGTACTATTCTATTACAAAAAGAAAAATACTTTAGTTATTTTACTCTATAATAAAAAATAACTAAATAAAAATATACCAGATAAATCAATAGCGATTAAGGTGTTGTATAAAAATAAGACAAATAATTTTGTTTGTTAAGAGCATAAACATTACTCCAATAGTGAATAACTAAGGGCATCTATAACTAAAGTGATTGTAGCATCTTTCAGTAAATTGCTGATGTCTTATGAGTATGGCGGTCAAAATCACGATTTTGACATGATACGGAAGACACTTCTAAAATTCGGATCGTAAGATCGAATCATAAAATCATACATGAATTTTTTCGTACAAAAATCGTAAAATCATGTAGGTAAAAAAATCATAAAATCATAAGTAAAATATTTCCAAATATAATACAATATAATTATGGTCATAAAACTTTATTAGTTAAGGTTCATACATGATTCAAAATAACTTAAAAATACATTACGAAACAATTATGTCCATAGAATTTTAATAGGTAAAAATTAACAAATTTAAAATAAATATTCTGTTGATGTATTATATAAATTAAAATTAGTCTCATTACTGACATTTTCCTCTTTATTTTTAATACATTCATCAAAAGAATTACTATTGAAAGGATTATCAGTACTAATACTAGTATCGACATTGATATTGCTATTACTAGCTCCAACTCCAATAAATTATTTCGACATCAGGACATGAAAATAATTTAAAAACATGAAATTTTTTTAATTTAAAGTGAAAAATAAAAATTAAAAAATTTATTTTCAAAAATTTTAAATATAGATTTTAAAGTCAATATTGCTAACTTTCAATAGTGATTCCATGATATATATATATATATATATATATATATATATATATATATATATATATGGGGGGTTAAATTTTGAAACATTTGAAAATTTTGAAAGATATGGTAGGATCGTAAAATCGGACTAGTAAAATTGGACTAACCCGGTCCGATTTTACAATGTTGTATGATTTTATTGTTTTTTAACCGGGTTTGAACCAAATTGATTTTTCTATTCGACTTAATAAAATTTAATAAATTAACTTGTAAAATCATATAATTTTATAATTTTACCAGTCAACTCGTTATTTTAATAAGCATGAATATTAGTCAAGCAGGCTCGGAAATTCTTCCTTTATTTTATTTCTTTCCTGAGGGAGGTGAAATTCCTCTCCGTACTTGCACAGAAATATCCCTCGTTTAAATTCCTATATGACCACTAATCCAAGTCCCCAGACGAAACTGCACTGTGAGTGTCACTGAGCTCCCAAGAACTCTCTCTTTCTAGTCTATCATCACTCTACCAACACACACCCAAGCACATGTCCCCATTCCATATCGCATCTCTCTCTCAACACCAAACACACGATGGAGATCACAGTCATATCAGCCCAGGGACTCAAGAACACATCTTCATGCCCTTTTTCTCACCGTCTAAGACCCTTCATCACCATCACCGCGTACCCACCAAACCCGCACAGCAGTGATAAGAAGTGTCAAATGTACAGAACAAGAGTCGATGATCAGGGAGGAGTAAATCCTACATGGGGTGATAAGTTTCATGTCCCTATAGACACCGCCTTCTTTCACAGTCGGCATTCTTGTATTTATCTCCACCTCTATACAAAAAGGCTCATTACGGGACGAGTCCAACTGGGCTGGTGCCAGGTTCCAGTTACTGATATTGGGTTTCCGTCGGCAGGGTCAGTACAGTACCTGAGTTACCGGATACGGGCTAGAGATGGTACATGGACTCCTGGAGTTGTTAATCTTGCTATAAGGTTAATAGGTTTTCAACAGGTTGCCGTTCTTACAGATTCAAGAGCTTCCGACGAGTGCAAGACCGTGATCGGTATACCGGTGACAATGATTTCGCACAGGAGCATTTATCAATGAAATTGAAGTCAAGCATCGCGATCCGGTTTTTTCAATTATTATGTAAGGGAGCTAGGGAGTTACCCTATAATATGATGCAGCTCAAGATTCTTTAGAACTTTCGATGAAGAAAAAGAAGCGAAAAATCATCAAACAAGCAGTACTGTTTTCAGAGTCTGGTGGTGCACTCTAGGAGGTTGTTCTCTCATCCACGAAACCAGTGGTTGAAAATTGGAATAGCTTTTACTTTGTCATGGAGAATCCTATGTCCAAATGAGGACAAGAACTTGACTTTTTTATTGTTGTTGCGGGGATGACAGATGGGCAATCATAGTGGTGCTTGTTGCTTCTTTCATTTTGTGTGATTGTCGTTGTAAACGAGTGGTATTTCCTGGAAATTGTCCGGTTGACCTGTTTTCCAAAGTCTCTGTGATTCATTTTAGTCTTCTTCACTCCATTTCAATTTCCTTTTTGCCATAAAACACTTTGAAAAATAATTAACTAATATGGATAATGGGAATCGGTGCTATTGCGGCGCCGCGAAACCCTTTTCTAACACCTGTACCATCTACTCGTTCAACTGATCAAACCACGTTAGTGATATTTAAAATTCAAACCCAAGAAATCTCTGATAAAATATCTGTGCTAGAATGAGAGCCTTCTAATTCACGCTCGACCAGCTAATGCTCTCCGAGTCATCTTCCCCTCAGGAAGCGCTTGCCCATCAATATCAATCAATCAGCTGGCCTACAGTTTTTACAATAATTGCAATTCAAATGTTCGCAACTGATCAGGGGATTTTTGGAAATGCTTGTGAAAAAATAAAAATATTTTTATTTTGAATTAATTTTTTAAATTTTTTTAAATTATTTTAATATGTTAATATTAAAAATATTTTTTTAAAAATAAAAAAATATAATTTTAATGTATTAATACTTTAAAAAATAACCCCAACCACACTAACAAACAATCACTAAATCAACTTAGTTATTTTAAATCTACCACCAGTTTCGGCCTAATTAATTCACTAAACACATAATTAAATAAATTAAATTTTACTAGATAAATATATATTTTATTCAATTTAATTAGAAACTATAAACTCAACCGACATCAATCGAGCTTTAAATCAGTAAACGGGTTAGGTTAAAAAACCACAGATAAAGTGCCAGTGGTTTCCAACGTGCTTTCCGGTGCTATGATTGTGATAGGCTCAGTGGGTATTTGGGACTGCAGTATAAACTGAGTTTGAAAAAAAAACTATTAACTTTAATGTTTAGTTAAAGTTAAAATACAGAAATAATATAGTGATTCTCACATCCTAAAATAAACAAAACACCGGTATATAAAAAGCATCTAATAGCTTTTTTTAAAAAGCATTTGCACCTATCCATGGGTCCCGCAGGCTGCTTTATCGCCATTTCTTCTGCTCTTTCTTATACTTGCTTTAAGTTTATGTTCCCGTATGTTTAATGTAATATTATTTTATTTAAATATATTTTATTTTCTCATCAAACTTTTTATATTATCTATTTTTTCTATTTTTTCAAAAATATAAATCCCAACTATATTTTTAGTTTAGAAATTTTATTATTTTTATTTTTCATATTATATTTTTAATTTCTTATTTGAAAGAAATTATTTATTATTTATTTTTTTATTCTATATTAAACTTGAAACTCCAACAATTTCAATAAAATACTTCAACTTTAATTATGAACCAACAGCTAAATATATTTTTTATAAAACAATTTATTTTAAAACTTAAACACATCAACGTCCACAATACCAAACACATTCTCTAAGACAGGTAACGTGATTTGCAAAAACTGATAGACAGCTGCCGACGATTAAAACCCAACTGGTCCCCTTTTGGCAAGGACTTTCGTTTAAACTAATCGTCAGTTGCAGACATTGACATTTCCACGAAGGGCCTCACTCGCCTACCTAGAAGTAACTTCATTAAAGTTACAGAGACGAGCGTTGAATCATATATTAAAAAAAACCCTGAAGAGGGGGAAGAGGCTGAGATTGCGCTTTACTATAACTATAACTAAATGTTATAGAAACAAATTCTTATAACTATGGGCAGCAGCAACTCAGTTTCTATAACTAAATGTATCCGTCTTGCCTGGGAAGTAGCTGTGGTTGCATGACACCAGGATCATAGTTGATTCACACACAAATATATGTGGTGCAGAATTCTCCAATGACTTGCAAAATAAACTCCAATCATTCTGTTGAGGTAAAAGACCAAGACCAAGACCAAGACGCAGCAGTGTTACCGCGCCACATCCCTGATTTCAGACGTTGCTGCTTGAAGTTTCTTCCTTATCGATTTGAAACTGCTTTGGTCCTTTTTGGGCCAATGAAAAGAGGTACTTCGCTTAAGAAGATCTGGTATAAGAGGTGATCCAAAATTTGAATCCCTTGATGAAGTGTCATCATACTCTGCCAAAACAAAAACCAAAATTCTAAAACATCTTAATTGCATGCAGCGGCAATACTACATATATCCATGCATGCTCTCAGCTTATTCTGATTTGCGCTTTGTCCTGGCAGGGCCATGATCATAACGCTGAGAAACAGCCAAATGGGCACATATTTTGACTCCAATTCCCCCAAAAAATACAGAGAAAGGTAATGAAAAGCAAAGAGAAAAATTGATAAGTTGCTTTGGTTAAATGACATTTAGAAAGCTTCTTTTCTCTGTTCCAACAAGTGAAAGGTAACACATCTCTCTTGCTGTCCACCATTAAATAGCCAATAAAAGAAAATTCCATCCGACTATCATGTAATAATATCTCATGTTAGAAGCAGATGCGCCAACTGCAGTGAGCTGTATGAATTCCCTAGATAACAGGAATGAAAATGACAAAGTTCCAGAGTTGAGAGGGAAACCTAATACCATTGTATTTTGTGGGAAGACGGTACAGCTTATCTACAGGCTGAATTTTTTATTAACCTTTATTCCTAAAAGGGGGCAGGTAGTAGGGAACAGAACTCATTCAGTATAATTGTTCATTTTTTCTTGCCTGCAATAAGATCCCCACTCTCCCCATATACATGAACAGCCTTCAGGAAGTAGACAGGATATAAATTAACAAAAGTAGGACCATCAAGATTGCCTATGTATACGAGTGTTGTACACCCGCATGCAAGTGCATGCGTGTTTCAACTTCTGTTTTATTATTATTATCCTTGAGATTAAGGTTAGAAAAGCTAGGACAGCTAACACACGTAGACATGGCAACTACACGTTCTTTAGTTTCTTTAGTGCCATGAAGCAGCATATGTTATGTTTTGAATGAAACTACACTTTCTCAGTTCTCTCTCCCTATCACCGATGTTTTCCCCTCTTCTCTCTTTCTAATTTTGTGATTGTTTCCAAAGTAACATTTAGAAGGAAATAGCATGCCGTCACATTGAAAGGAAATATACCTGAAGACATGGGAAGTTCATATTGCTGTTTTAAGAATTTAGAGGCTTCTCTGTCCTTCTTGTGGCATAGCACTCGTAGTAAAGTTTGGGCATCTTCTAAGCCCATGTGGCCATGTTTATGAGATTCCACTCTCAGTGATACGTGTTCACTTGCATTCATCAACATGCGAATCACAGTTTCAGTCTGCCAAAAGAGAAATTGTAAAACTTCCACTTCCAACATTTGGTTATGGAATATAAACCACTTACGAGCTGCAAACCTTGAGGGAAAATAAACCAAGTATTTGTTGGGCAAATTTCGCTTCTTGCTCAACCAAGGAACGAGGAAGGCCTTCTCCTTCAGCAACAAAGAATTCCTAGAGAGTAGTAGTTGATATATCAGCAAGCAACCCAAGTAGAAATAGCAAGGGGTTAAATTTCAAGCACCAGGGCAACACAAAGGTCATAATATCAAGCAGGCCACAATTAATTCACTATCATAGTTGTGTCAAATGTTTAATTATTTGGGAAAACTTCCTCCAAACTATCAATATTTGAGTCAAGAAATATTTTCAACACAAAATTGGTGATGCCTTTTTCTAACTTCAAATTTTTGTTTGTTGCTTTGGAAGTATTAAGTTAAAAGGAGGTGATTTTTTAAACAATGAAAGTTCTGCCATAGATAAAACTCATAATGTAAGAACATGTCAGAAAATGGAGAGAGCGAGAGCGAGAGAGACCTTCAATACATTAAGGTCATCTTCCATCATCGTGATATCTGAATCAGAAAATGCACGAGAAGGACCTCCATCCAGCAATACCCACACATAACCCTCCTGAGAATTGCACATGCATTACGCTACTAAGAAAGGTAAATCAGCAAGTTACATGTAAGATAGGAGCTTACCAATGATGCGCGACAGATGCTTAAAACCACAAGGTCTCTGAGAGTATCATCAATCAAAACACATATATGATCAAGAACCTACATCAGAGTCACTTCAGTAGAGAGAATGACTTTCACTGAGAAACAAAGCTCTACTATAAAGTTTCATAAGATACTAACAGAAGGTGCATTTACACAAATGGACATGGCTCACACAATCAATATGTGGGAGAGAGTGAGAATGTGCATTAATATCTTACAGTATCAACATGAGGAAGAAGACTTTCCAAGCGAGAACTTCCAACATCGCCATGATATAAATGAAAGAGGAATTGATCTCTCAGATCCCAAAACACAACTCTTGCTCCTAGAGGTTGCCAAGTGACATAGAAATTAAGGCTACTTCTCATACAACTTGAAATGCCAAGTAAATAGAAGGAATAGATGCAATAAGGTAAGATTAGAGATGCATATTGTTGCTATTGCATAACATGCTACATGGAAATTGGGTTCCTTAGTATTGAGTAATCAAGGGCAAAAAATAACAAGACTTAAGAGATAGGATTCCTACAAAAAGTAAAGTAACAAGATCTGAAGATGAAAATAAAATATTGAAATGAAGGGGTGTGGGCATCCTTTGTAATGCAAGAACCTCTCCGTAAAAATAAAGATACGATAAAAGTCCAAAGATCTCTTGTCACAAAACAAATATGATGCAGATAATAGTACAGAAGATGAGTCTAATAATGTTACCCTCGCATCTAACATTTATCATATTGCCTTTCATTTAACAATACAGTTAGCAACACAGCATTACTCAGAAAGCTTCAACTGAAGTTTTGAACATGCAGATAAAGTTCCATTGCATACTCTGTCCAGTCATTGGATTTTCAGTGTGCCAGTTGACCCAGTAACATATATGGTCTCGAATCATATATAGGTAATAGGAAGTTGGGAATACATAATGGCAAGGACTTGGAATGATGAGTACAGCCTCATTCTGACCCACTTCAATTTTAGCATGTGCATGCAGTTTAACAATACACGTTCAAAATACCTTTTGGTTTGTGTAAAAATGACCAAGGTAAAAATAACAGAAGTCAGACATGGCATTACAGTTAGAATTAGCATGCTTGTGTTAATGTATTTCAAACATCTACAATCATTCTAGCCATCACCTTGCTTGCACTCTGGCAGTCATACAGCTGGTGACAGAAAAACTCCAATCCACAAATAGATGAGACATTCATAAAAAAGATCCTAGCTCACCAGTAAAGTCGCAAAATTTTCTGATCGCATCTTCTGTGGTGTCCCTGATTATGTGACATGTGGTGGCAAACAGTGCATCAACTGCTTCACTGCTTGTTAGCAAACTCCTCTCTTCCAGGACCTCCCCTCTTGCTGCATTGAACAAAATCTTCCATAAGAGAACACAATCTATACACATGCATGCGTCTCCTACTTTTATCTATGGTTTCTTCAAAGTTAGAGCTATAGTCACCACCATCACATCACACCCGTTTTAGTTACTGTAGGTCCCACGGATACCGGGGCTGCTCTGCTGCTATAGTTACCACTGCTATGGTTATTATTCCAGCTAGTAACACTGTAGTTATAGCTGCTGCTATACTCACCACAACCAGTACTTTTATAATTATTATGAAACTTACTTTGTCTTTGTTCATGAGAGGGTCTAATGAGTCCCCATGATTTTCTAATTCCATCTTCTAGAATGGCAACTTGTTTCTGAATATACTGCATGATGAAACAAAATAGTGCAAAGAAGTCAGTTTATTAACCAATGTAACAAACGTTTCTAGACCACATGAGTAGAGATGTATATGTTTCAACATAAAAAAAGGTAACAGATTATGGAAAAGAAAATCACATAACGTGTCTCTTATACCAAGACAAATTTGTATCACAGTGACCAGAACAACTAAAGATATATATGTGTGTCTATAGGCCCAAGCAAAGCAATCAGGCAAGCATCAATTGTCCAGCTTGAGTTGAAATTTCTAAACCCAAACTCAATCGTGGTCAGGCTAGGATTCAGGCCCCAGCAATATAAGCCCAGCAGATATGTTGCAAGTAAATTTCCTTTTGCTTTTGAGTGTACAAAAAAATGCCCCTCGTTGATTAACCATAGTGAGAGTCAGGAAAAAAAGACATTTTCTTATCCTAATACTGTTTTCTGTTTTGGAACTTATAGTCCCCCGGGACATGAACTATCTGTGGAGGAATCTGGAGTGCTTTAAGTCAAACAAGAAAAATACAATTGTAATGGTCATTTTCAGTCTCTTGATCCACTCAAACCTAGCATAAAATAACCAAATGCTGCTTGAAATAATTAACGTCAAGTTGATTCTAGAGCCTGAATGAAAAGAAATGTTAAAACACCCCAGGCTGAATCTTGGTTGACCTCAAGCAAGCCTAGCCTTATTAATGATCCTAATATTAAAACAATAACTCATGAGGTGTTCTATAATTATATGCTACAATTGTCTGCATGTGTTTGAAAACAGGAAAAAATTGAGCATTATGAAAAATTACAATATAACTACTTCATTACATCCGGAATCATATTTATATTTATTAAACTAAAGAGAGTGGATAGATAACAGAAAAAACTAAATGATGGTACAAAATTATTGGACAAAAAATAACTGTAATGTTTTTCATAATTATTGCACAAGAAAACGCATACAACTCCACATGTAAATCACTCAATAGCTTCACATTAGTGTTGCAATGTGAATGTGAGGTTGGATTCCTTGTTCCAACTCTCTCAAAATAAAATGTTAGGTAGTGTTCATTACAGTTGATTCTTATTGGGGGTTCCACTTGTTCTAAAGTTTCATATCATGCATGGATATCAAAAGGTTTTAAGACGTCAGTTTCTTGAATATCTATTCTCAACACGCAAAATGTCTCTTTTGTTTCAATCAATGTCAAGAAAAAAGATAGAAGAAATTGTTATATGTGCCACATCAACTAGGCATGCAAAGCAATACAAAAAAAAGTCATGTTTGCCCATAATAAATTGAAAGAGACGCTTACTTGAAGAGTGTTCAACCTGATGCAGAGTTTTGGTATAGTCAATTCATTCAACTTACAAGCAACATTCTCATCCAAAAGTGTACCAACCACCAAACTTCTCTTTATCATTGGAATAACAGTCTCTGTATAGCGAGTTATAGGAGGAGCTGATGGATAGAGATGGTTTTTCTCAACTGCAAATTAGAGATATTATGATCAACGCCTTGTCTTAAACCAGGGTTCCAGATTCAATTCACATTAATAGCAATCAGTAACGACTTCATCGATTAAAGAGAAAATACGCAATCAGTAACGACTTCGTCAATTAATGTGAAAATACCAGCTGGAGAACCCATTAAAAAAAGAAGATTTTGCTTCTTGCTGGAATAGACATGCTGTAGATCCAAAAATACCTCCCCAAACCCCCAATACAAAAACACACTTTTGGCCAAAACTAAATAAATTAATTATAATACCTAACTGATTGAGCATTTTCATCAAATAGGCATCCAGGCTGTGAAAAATCACAGATAGCAGGGCTTGTAAATGTGTTATATCCATAGGGAGATTGAAGCCAAATAATTGATCCACAGTCTGCAAGTTAAATTAGATGCATGAAGAAAAACAAGTCTCCAATCTATAGTGAAAATATACCTAATTAATAAACAAATAAGAAAAGTAACAAGAATGATAATGGATGCTGTTGTACAAGGGAAACAGAATATCAAGGTTCTTTCTGGCAGACTGTTAGCTTCAATAAATAGGAAGGAAAGACCTCTTGAATATTACAAGAAACAGTCTCAGTGCAAGGGTGGCCATGCCAGCAGACTGCAACCTCTACATAGAGCACCCTCCATTTAACTTGTATAAGATGCTATATGGAAGAAACACTTCTGGATAGCTTTTTGCAACCACAAAACTGTTTACAGCCAAACTGTCTAAGAAGAATGCATACCTCCTCTATAATCCTAAAAACTTCAACTATTGATGCCGCCTGTCTCTGATGATATGATAAAGGCTCCCAGTCCTGCATAAGCCCATCAAAAAACATGGTTCAATAATTCTCCTTGGCCATTTATTTACATACCAATTCAAAATGTTCCTCAAAAAGAAAATTCAAATAAGAAGGAACATCAACATGGGATGTTAAAATCATTCCATGGAATAAGATTTCATTGTTAAAACTAGTTAAAAATGAAATAGATCTTCTGTCTTTCCTGAACTCATTATCAGCAGTGGCAGCATGTCATTCAATCACCAATTCTCAAATCAGAACCCAAACCAATACGTACAGAATAAAGAAAATACTAAAAGAATAAATGTACTTAAGACTCTAATTTCTAAAATCACAGAGACCCGAACAAAAACATTCTTCCCATACTTTTAACACCAGTCTAGTTGAGCCTCATTTGTTTTCCTTCTCATTCCTTTCTCTGAAAATCAGTACAGATACAGCTTTCTGTGGACAAACTCTCTATGGAACATCAAACGTGGAAAATCCTCAATCCAATCAAGTTTTCAAATCCATGTTGGAGTTATTCACTGAATGTCACAAGCACACTCCTCACAGTTATCCCATGCAGATCTTATCAAATTCTATCAAGCAATGCATTGCATATTGTTTTGTATCTCCACCAACCACCAATGCAATTATTTCAATCCATTCAGTAAGATGTTGTGCATAAAATAAAAGGTAGAATCACACATTATTTAATCCTCAATGCTCTCTTCCTACATCCTCTTCCTTCTAGTTTTAAATAGATGTTTACAAGAATCAGCCAAATTACACCACCATTTTAATATAACATCTTTGTAACCAGTATCAACTAACCTCAATATCAAAAGCACGTCCAGTCCATTCCAAAATATGAGAATGCTGAGAAATCACCCAATCAAGAATGAATGGTTTTGCAATTTCTCCAATCTGTGCACAAATGAAAGGACAATAAAAATGTGAGGTATCAAAACAGGCTAAATTGCACAAAGCATTCCATAAAAAAGTTCAGTGACACTGCAAACCATATTAAGAACATGCTATCAACCTCTTTCAATTTTAGCTCCGGAACACATTCGTGTTGGACAATCATACGAGGACCGACAGTCAGTTCCATGGACCATACAAGGTTTAGAAAAATAAAAAGGATTCGGGTCTATGGTAGCATATTTCTGAACCATGCAATCCATGTCACACCATCATTGATCCAAAGTGAACCATATGAGGTCCAGTTTTTGGATGAATGATGGGACATGATTTCAGTACCAACATCTTCTGATGCATCATTTCACAAACAGGACATGTACGATGTCAAACATCTTCCTCCAATCCATTACACAAATAGGTTGGAGATATTCAAATAACTATACCTTGTGCATGAGGCTTATCCACAGTACAAAATCACAGTAATGAAGAAATGCAATATAGAGCCACTAGAAGTTAGAAGTCAAACATATACTAACCTGATAGTGTTTGAAATCTTGATTGAAAGAATTAGGCAACTTATTGGCTTCCAAAGCAGAAGTATATAGCTTAGTCAGGTACTGATCCAACATATAAGCAGCTGGAAGCACTGATTTAGCATCTCCAGAAACAGATGACACTCCCTTGAGGAAAGGTTTCTGCATAATGAAAACAGAAGGTAAAATGAAAAGGTATACCAGCGACACCTATATTGAAATGACTTCAAAATCTAAAACAAAAACGAACCAGTCTTTCCCCATAACATTGGTGTAATAGCACAACTGATGTAATCACAGATTCAGGACACCAGCAACGTAACACTGGGTGAAACACATTGAACTCTGTCTCAGCAATCAACTTCAGTTCTTTAGCAAGCTGAGCTAGGGGATGTATCCTTTCTATTTTAGACTCAAAATCCACCTTACTTGCTACCTGGAAACATTAATACCATAACTTTGTCCAATTCTATGAAGTAAAAACTAAAAATATTAAGATTAATATAACTTAAAGCAGTATTGTCTACCCAAATGAGTGTGCAATGAAAGCAAGTATAATAAAAGAAATCATAAACATGACTCACCTTCCTGAATGCAGCTTCAGTGGACTTTTCGACATAAGATTTAAGTTTTCTAGAAGCATTAGCATCCGAAGCGTTTAATTTCATCAACTGTACATGTTAAAGCTTTGCATATGAGTATAGTCAAGGTTGGTCCAACTGTCCTCTCTATAATATCAGCAAAACTAGATTCAACCATGATATGCCATAGAGTATAACATCTCACAAGAATATGATGACAGCAACAAAAAATTTATGTTCTTTTTTCACGCACAAACCTTTTCTTCAAGAGCAATTAGTAAGGGTCAGGAAGGAAAATAGAACTCATTTACATCTATCTCAAGAATTAGCAGATAGATTGGCAAATACTTAATCTTTGAGCCAAGATTACAAACTGGTAAAGTCACCAGAAGCAGTTTCCGAGTCCGGCCAAATATCAACTCAGGATAGGTCATTGGGTCCAATAAATAAGATTAGGTAGCTACTCCGAAATTCTGGAAAGATACCATCCCCAAGAGTTCTCAAGGTAAAAATCCAGCGAGCACAGAAAGTAGGAAAAGAGTCAAAGGTAAGTAAAAAAATATTGGTGATTCAGAAAAAAGTTTGAAATGATCACTTAAATAATTTGGCAAGACAAAAAGGTTTCCGACAATTTATAGAGAACCAACTACTCAAATCAGTAGACAACAAAAGAAAGTGTGGTACATGTGTATTGTAACTGGGGAAATGCGATAAAAAAGACATCACCATACTTCTCCTGTTACAATTGCACATGTGACAAGGTAGAAGTACTAATGTGGATGCAACATAGAAAGCACTGAATTTAGAAGGTCTTAATAACATCTAAGGCAATAAAGTTGAATCATTCGACAACCAAATGACCATCCATTAGTTCCCACTGCAGTAATTTCTCACCTTCAGATCACCAGATTCACCAGAAGCAAGAACCCCTACTGCTGACACCAAGGATATTATCATTCGAAAGTTACAAGGTTTCTGAAATCAAACAATAATTTCCTTCAGCAAGAAATCCAGCATTGGGGGCAGATTCACAGGTTATAGCAGGAATTTCCCATGGATACAACATTAGTCCAAAAACAGTTATTATAAGAATAAAACAGAAGGGCTCAATTCAATTCTATTCCTTCGCAGATCTGATCCATCATAAAAATAAAAAATGAACTTAACTGCACCTGTTCCATCATGAAGCCAATCCAAATTTCTTTGAAACCACTTTTAACTCTTACAATTTAACTCCTTTTGTAATTAGCAAAAAGTTGTTCACAAATTCTGTGATTTTGACTTTTCTAGCCTTCCCAACCAAATCTAGACACTTCAGGATATTTAGACTTGTATCCATCCCCCATCCAACCCACACCCCAGAGAGAAGATGGAGCCTTTGCCAAGAAATATATCAGCCTTGCGAAAGTGCATACATGTTTCATGCTAATCACATCAGTGGAAGAAATGAATAAGAATCTAAAGATCTTTTCTTCCACGTCTCATAGCTAATCATCTCATTACACCTAACTTAGAGCCATGCACTATCAAGATGACAAAAGAGGACCTATAAGAAATTCCAAATCCTTAAATGCCTTAATCATTCATGATTGAGCACTGAAATCCCATGGTAGTGCTTCAATCATAGATGATGATATTCATTCATGTAATACTTCTATTACAATCTCTTGATATTTTTTCTTATTCATAGATTATGATTTTTGGCCGTGTACAAGTTGGAAAAAGTTCAGCATATTTTATGGTGATACTTTTGACATTCCGTGATCACAATACACAGGATTTTGAAAATTTGAGTTCAGTGAGAATCGAAGTATTTAAGTTGAGAAAAATTGATACATCTATTGAGTGCTGCCATAATTTCAAGAAAAAACAATTGAGGCATAATGTTATGTGAGACTGAATTAAAAATTTCAAGTGACAAGAATGGGAAGGGATCAATTTTTAGCATAACAATTTCAGCAGCACTAAAGCACTTAAAAAAGTATATGTTTCAATTCAAATTTGCAGGGAATACTTGCGAGCTTTGGAACTGTTAGGGTGTAAATATTTGCAGAGCCAGAAGAAAAATAGATTCGTGACCTCCATTGGCCAAAATGGACAACAAAGTTACTGAAGGCTTGCAACTAACCTGACTGAAATGTGAATGATAATCTTGCAGTTTAGAGTCACACCACATGCTTATTGAGACGAAAATAGACTGCAACAGATGCAATTTCATGTGATTGCTATTGTATTGCTTTGTACATACTAGGCTATTCATATACTGCTCCTTCCTGTCATCTTCTTCAGTAGATAGGACTTTCTGCAAGTGAAGAACTGCATTTTCTAACAGCACACTCCCACCTGTTCTAACAAACTTCAATATGAAATTTGTATTAAGATGAATCCAAAGGGAAACCATGTCTATACTAAAGCATGGTTTTTACCATCATAGCAAGCTACAGTTAAGGAAATTTCATAGTGAGAATAAATACCTACACAATAGTAATTACTACTGAGGCAAAATAAAAGCAGAATATGTTACTATACTGAATCTGAAATTCAGTAAGAGGTGAATGCTGTGGAACAATCCAAGAATCAGATTGATTACAAATAAAGAGAAGCAAAACCAAAGAGAAAGTTTTGCTAGAAATATCACTTATCAAATGTTTTATACATCAAGAAAAAATAGTTCTGAAGCAGTGTTTTCACATTTCAATTACCCAAGGCTATAGGACCAGAAAACATTATGTTCATTCACATAAAAGTGAATACAGCCGCATGATTAAAATTAATACACTTTATATTATACTTTTAGTGTGCAATATACCTGTTGAAAAAGGACCCACCCATATAATGCATCATGCATTTTTTCAGTAATGCCTAAAGTAGACCAGGTTAATTTTATATGCTGCAGCACTTCATCAGCTTCCTAATAAAATAAAGAGCAGCATAAGTTAGCATTGGCCAAAATAAGACAAAATGATATCACAAAAGCTGTTTAACTATATTCAGGCAATAAAGAATCTACCTCTATGAGCTGATCTTCATCAAGAACATCAAATAACCCAAAGAGTAATTTCTGGTAAAGTCTAATGTTCACGTGATAGATGGCAGTCCAATAGAAGGTTTCACCTTGAATACCAAATTGTGTAGGCAAGGATGACAGTTTAACAGCCACCTGTCTAATAGATGCTACAACTGCGACACGTTCAGAAGCAGACATCATGGTATCCCATTCCTACAGTGTCCAGAAAACCATGTAAATGAAAAATTAAATTCAAAGAATTTGTTCAGTAGTCAGAATATATGTGATTCAAATGTCAAAAAAACACCATACATTCTCATCTCTGATTTTAGCAACATCGTTTCTGATGGTTTGATGTTCAGTTGTTGTACTGGTAGCAGAACATAGAAGTTCTTCTAAAATGTTTGCCTACAAAAAAAGAAAGCAAACAACACGGTAATTTCAAAGATTAAAAACACTGGATATTTTTGGATCCAACTTAATGATGAGCCCAATAATAAGTTCACTGTATGGATAGAAACTACTAAAAACACCATAACATAGAGTTCAGTGCCATATTCCGTGCACTTGCTTGTATAAAGGGTTTGAACATCCCGTGTAAAAAACACCAGTAATTTCAAAGCTTAAAGAACACCAGAATGTTTTGGGTCCAACTAAATGACAAGTGCACTAATAAGTTTAGAATATGGATAGAAACAAAAAACACCATAACATCAGTCTCATATTCCATGCACTTGCTTGTATAAAGGGTTCGAACATTCCACATAAATTCAGTATAACAAATTCACTGGCTGCAATTTTTGACGGGGAAATACACAGATCCTATCTGTCATTAACACAAGACAGAGTCTGGATCTTAGAAGATGATGCATATGGGAATCAGAATTCTGTTCCATTTAATAGTTCAAAATGGCTGGTCAACATGGTAACAAAAGTGCAGATTGGCTCCAACCAAGCATGGCCACACCATAATAAAAGTGCCCCCCATTTGATCCCTTAAGTTGATCTTTACCTGCCTACTCTTCCATTGCATATATGATCTTTCATTAAGAAAATCAGACTTGAAAGTTCCATTCAAAAGCCCAAGAGCGATATGGGTAAGATCAATTTGTCCACTCATTTTCCTTGCTGCCAACTGCATCAAATTCCGCCTAGTGCATGCATCCATTGCTTCTGAAATCTAGTAAAGAAGCACTAATTACTACATAGATTTAACCAGCAATTAAACATTGACGGCAAACACAAGTGAGCAAGCAACAAGCACTATCAGGCTGGTAATTCTTGATTGTTTAAAAACAAGACTGAGACTTCAAAAGCATCAATCTTGTCAAGTGATGATGTTAAAGGAACAACCATTGCTTTCTCAATCCCTCCTTCCTCCTTTCTCTTAGTATTATCTTTTTTTAAGGTGAGGGGGAATCATGAGTGAGGATGACTTCTAAAGGGTGGTTTCCGTTCTAACACCTTGCACCTGAATATAGAAATTGCATGGGCTAAGTGATAGCAATTAAACCCAGCATAAGAAAACTTAGTTGCCGAATAACAAAGTAATACCAATCTAATGACCTCACTGTGTATATTGATGCTCTAATGTGATAAATTGAGTTGAGATCCATGACCTGTCTTTACCCAACATCTTGGGAGACATTCATTGTCAGTGTTTTACGATTAAAATGCAGAGTTAAAATTCGAAAGTATATTTACCATGATGATACATATATATGGTCAAAGATTAACTATATTATGAATGTTTGTTGAGACATGTTGATGTTAGAATACCAGATAAAACAAAACACTCTTTCTCTTGAATCACTTAAGTAGCATTAAGTTGGAGAGGAGTATTTGTATCACGAAAAATTTTTCATATAACAGATTACAAAGAAATTATATATTACACAATCCTATAACTTACCTGCATCTGAACACGGATAGTGTCCATCAGTTCTGACTTTCTTCCAACAAACTGAGGTTGTGATTGCATTTTATCCCTTTTACTCTTCAACCCTGACAAAAATTTAGAAGTCTTTTCCTTCCTTCTATCCTCAACTGAATTTGCTTCAACCCTATTACAGGAAGAACACAAATATGAAATTAGAAAGAAACTGGGAGAAAGAGAGGCGTTAACAAGATTCACAATATATCAAGCATTGGAGATGCTAATGTGTGCAAGAATGTAAAAATGCAAGACACAAACACTACCAAGACATGCAAAAGCACAAGCACAGGCAAACACAATCATGCAGAGAGGGACAATACCCAGAAAAAAACATGGATGCGAGCAAAAGTTCGTAGGCTGATTCCCGCAAGTCGTCATCAGACAATCCTTCAAAAAACCTGAGATTATGTATCAGTGTACTCAAAACGCTATGAATGTACATTTTTCATATGAAATCTTTGAAACGGGGAATGAGTTGATGAAAACTAAAACCTAACTGCATGCGTTTTTTTTTCTTTTCTCATCACAATTTCCACCTGTAATTGACAAATGCAAAACCTAAACTAACCAATCAATACCTGTCTTTAGGCTAGGTAATCCAAGTGAAGGAACTGGAAATTCAGAATTCCCTAAGGGCCTGGGAGGTGCATTTGTCGCCGGTTCATATCCAGGTCCGCAGTCATCCCCGGACGTGGTGGCCTTCTCAACATATCCACGATCCACTTGACTTGATAAACACGATGCATCGACCGCTTGTTTAGCATACAGAGGAGGAGGCGCACGCCTAGGGGGAGAACCAGCTGACTCTGAATCAGAAACAAGAAAATAGGAGCTCCTCGTTTGAGAATGTATCTGCAGCTAAAAAGAAACGAAATGTTATTGTAGTTTCCAGGAACTAATCATGAAAAAAGAAGGAAGGGTCCAAAACCTCAATCCCAAAACAACGAGCATTCATAACTCTATCATCTTCGCGACATTTTACTTTTTTATACAGTAAATAACATCAAAGAAAAAATGGGCATTAAATGAACTCAGGAGCTTAATCTCTTTAATCACCGTGACAGGATAAGCAGATTCATCCGAGTACTTGCAAGTCGCTTCAGTAACATCAACGACTCCACCTGATAAGAGCAACAAGGGAGCAGTCAATTCATTTTTCACTAAGCCTCGGTTTTCTCGGCAACCAAATAGAAAGCAAAGAGTAATAACAGTACCTGATTCAGCGCAGTGGATGATATAATCGGCGCTGATAGAATCAAAATCCAGATTGGAGAGTGAATTGGTAGGACCAGATGGGGTACGGAGCTCTTTAATCAAACCTGACGATAGCAGAAATTCTAGCAGCTTTCGGCGATCGCGACGGTAGTGATTTACCAGCGCAGCTTGCTGCTCCATATTATGCCCATACAACTAAGTACGAATCATCTAAAAGTTTAGAGAGGTTGGGTTAGGTTATGAGTGTTGCCGTTGTTGCTAGGCTAGCTGAGGAACAAGAGTGGGAGCTGTAGCAACGAGAGGGGGTAATGGGGGGTGGGTGTGTTTTTTCTTTATTTATTTAAATTGTAAAGAGAAAAAGGATATTTCGGGGGGCGCGAAAAGACGACGGTAAAAAGACATTTGCACCTTTCACATGTATGCTTTTATGCTCTTCTCTGTTTTTTATTTTAAAATTTAATTAATCTCTTTGGGTTCAGAGGCGTTTGGAATTGATTTCTAATCTGTTTTTTTTAATATTTTAATTTATTAATATAAAAAATAAAAAAATATCGTTTTAATATATTTAAACTTATATCGATTGCCTGTACTCAGCTCTTGCATGTGCCCAAGTTCAAAAAAGGGTTGTATCTCAACATCACTTTTTGATGATGAGGCCCATGTAGATTTGTAATGGATGAAATGCTTTATGCATCGAACGACTACAATCATGTATCTTTTAGTTTAAAACAAGAGTTATCTTGTCCACGTAATATGCTGAGCTTTTTTAATATAGTAAATTGATTAATTATTGTATTTTTTTATTTATTAATTAAATATTTAAATTTTAAAATTATCATCAATAAAATTCATTTTAAATTAGTAATTTTTTTTATTGAAATGATTGACTGTTGCTATTGTTCAAATTATTTGCATAATGATTTAATTGCTAAATTGTAAAATTATAATTGATAAAATTCATTGAAAATGAGCTATGTGTTTCTTGTAACATGCTAATAGATTGTTATGTATGTTTTATTTGATTTTTGAATTAATTCATGAGCAAATAGTAAAATTATAATCAATAAAATCTAGCACAAATGAGTGATTTGTTTTATACAATTAACAATTTGATTCGTGGTCTTGTTTTAACTGTTTGCTTAATATTTTAATTAGGAGATAGAAAATTATAATTGATCAAATTGACTAAAGATGATTTTTTAGTAACCTTCAATATACTAATTGTTTGTTGGGTATGTTTGAATTATTTGATGAATCATTTATTTGGCAGATAGAATGAAAGGAATTACTTAAATTTATTAAAGATTAGTTATTTGCTTTATATTTCGAATTGGTTGATTGTTGTTATTGTTTTAATTGTCTGTATAATTATTTAATTGGCAAATTACTAAATTATAATCGAGAAAATTTATTGAAGATAGTTAAAAAAAAATCTGGTCAATTGATTAATGGTTGAACTTGTTTTAAGCAATTGTTGATTTATTAAATTGGCAAAGATTAAAATTGTAATTGTTAAAACCAATTGAAGACGATGCATAAAAAATAAAATAAAGTATAAAATAATATCACAACTGTTTATTTTTTGTGTTTTCATGAATAATTTTATCAGCAAATAGTAGAATTGTCATTGATTAAATTAACCATAAACGAGTGTTTTTGTTTCTATAGCAAACCATATGATCATTGGTCGTATTTGAACCGCATCTGTAATAATTTAATAAGAAGATTGTAAATTTGTAATTGTTAAAATCTATTGAAGATAAGTTTTTTTTCCCAGCAAATTAATTGGGTGTTGGGCATGTTTTAACTGCTTTGACAGTTATGTAATCAGTAGTTGGCAAAATTTTAACAAATTAGAATTACTAAAGATGAATTATTTATTTTCTAGTAGCAAGGTGGTTGATGGTCAAGAGTGTTTGAATTATCTGGACAATTGTTGAATTGGTATATAATAGAATATCAAGGAATGAAATGTATTAAAGATGAGTTATTTGTTATTTGCATTAAATGATTGATTGATGGTCATCTTATATCAGTTATGTAATGGTTGTTTGTTAAAATTTATAAAAGATGAATTATTTTATTTTTGCAACAAATTAATTGATTATTGTTCATCTTATAATTGTTTGAAAAATTATTTAATTAGCAAATTATAAAATTACAATTGATAAAACTCATTAAAGATTAATGATTTGCTTTTTACAACAAATTATTTATTAAAGATTAATGATTTGCCTTTTACAACAAATTATTTGATTATAGGTTGAGTTATAGTTGTTTAGATTGTATTTCAATCCACAAAAAGTAAATAATTTTTTTAATGGATTTGATCGATTATAATTTTATTAATTAAATAATTAATCATCCAACAAAAACACGGTACAAAATTTAATTAATTTGTCACATTAAAAAAAGTCAAGCACGCGGGCAACACATCTTGTCAAATATATGTAAACGAAAAGTCACTATATTGTTGGATCATGGAAGCATAAATAAATAAATTATCGCTGCTGCATTACAATTTTGTTTGTCATTCGAATAAACTCATGACACAGAAACAACAGGGTTAATTGCAAAAATATTTTTTTTATCATAAATATTATTCAAAATCAAGGCATCAAAATCATCTAGATGACAAAAATAAAAAACAGCTTCCAATAGTTGAAATGGCTAAAGTATGAATATTATAAATGAAAAGGAACACTTATTAAACGGAAAAGGGACATTAAAATAAGTTCATAAATGAATAAACAGCCTAAAACATCATACAGAGATTCCATAAAGCATGACTTCCATTCCTATCAGCCCAATATGAATTGCCTTGATGCAATCTAATTGTGCACTCTTACAAAATGGTTATCATTAGACCTTCTGCTTTCTCTTTTGAAGTTTATCTTTTCTGCACTGAACTAGTATAAAGGCATTGAGTAGAGTAGCATTGCTCTTTAAAAGAGCAAAATGATGTTTTAACAGCATATAGAGGCATGCAAAAGGAGCAGAATTGATTTGACGATTTTATTCATTGGGAAGTCCTGACAATGAAAAAACAATCAAAATTATTAGCGATGAAATGAAGGAAAATGAAAGATGCTGGGAAAATAGAAAACAAAGCTTGAAAGCAAATGTAAGTGATTTAACACTGAAGGAGATTATTGTAAATAATTTTTCCAAACAAATGAATTATGCTTTGATGAAAATATTATTTATTGCAAATATAATAAATAAATAAATTCAAACTTAATGTTGCATCTTTTTTAAAAAATATGGTTATTTTGTTAATAAAATGTATCCTGGAGATTAATTGAAGGTCTAAATGTCAATTTTGCTTATGATGCTTTGTTGTGGAAATATGGAAAAAATAGCAAATCTTATAAGCATTGTCTTTGCACAGGGCAAATATTATTATTCCATAAATGACACTTTTGTCGCATACAAAGTACTTTTGTAATAACACCTATAAAATTTATTTATCTGGGTGAGTATGCAATAATTTTTTAAATGAAAAAAACCACTAACCACATGCAGCTAAATAAAAAAACTCCAACAGGAAACTGATGCATCCAAATAAAACTAGGTGATCATTAAAGTGTTTTGCTATCAGAATTGACTATCCATTTATTTGCTTGGTCTAGAAATATTATTTTTCTCGCTTCTTAAAGTGAAGTAAATTAAAGTTAATAAGACCAACAAAGAAAGACCGAATTGATGGTATGCTTTTTTTTAACTATTAGAATAGTATTAGGCTAATGATAGCAAAACTATTTTACCAATCTAAACTACTCAATTGAAAAGAAGATGAGAAAAGCTTATCAAATTTCCTGGCAATAAATGACTAGCACAATCTAAACCACTCCATTAATGCCTATGATAATAGGCAAAAATATACATGAAAAAACAGAAAAGGCAAAAACAAAACATAAGAAAGCAAGAGACACAAAAGCATTAACGTTTCATATCAAAAAAGCTTGCACATACCAGCAAAGCAAGGAAAGAAAGTTTTAATCATAATAAAGCAGCGACCAACGGTAAGAAGGTAAGGAAAGCTCAAAAGGATGCCGACATTAGATACATAACACAAATCAATTAAAGTGAGAACATTGGTAGCAGGAAAAAAACTACAAATTATAACAAAGCAAGCAAAACATATAGCCAAAAAGCGCTTCGAAACACAAAGGCCAAAATAAACTCAGGCACCCTGCTAGCAATGAAAAAAAAGTTTAAATTTCATCATCCCTAGTTTTTTCTCTCTCAAATTTATAATTATTTTTTTCATGTTTTTTGATTAATGTTTTTTCAACGAATTCATCCTTCAAAATTAAATTGGTTAAGAGTTATGCTTCTTCATTAAATATGGGGTCAAGATTTAATGAGGTGCAAAGTTTAAATATTAGACCAAGTTTAGAAGGTTCGTTTGGGTTTACTTGGTTTTTTTATCCTTTGTTTATGTTGATGTTTTTTTGTAGAGTTGTGTTTTGTTATTTTTTCGGTTTACTTTATATTAAGTTAGCATTGGGTTGTGTTAATAATCTTGATACTCTTTTTACCTCTTTTTGTTGATTTGTTTGTCAATTTATTTTTTTTGTTGTATTTTTATATATAATTTAAATTATCAATAGAACAAATAATTTAGGACTGATTTTTATTATCCTCGCATTTTTTATGTTAATAAATTGATTGGCCAGTAGTAAAACGTAGGCAACAAATATAATTTGTAACTAAAATTCAAGTCATTAAGTATGATCTGGATTTGATAGTCCTTTTATCACTAGATGATCAAAATTTCAAATCCTATATATAAATTAGCCTATTGTAACAATCTAAAGGGAAATGCTAGAGATTTAGATTTTTTTTATCCTATATTTGAAAGAAAATGAAGCAGACTGACATTTTGCTTTGCTCTTCATATAATGAAGCCGACTATCATTTTTCTTTGTTCTTCATAGTTTTGTATTACTTATTTTGGACAAATATAAGAAGGGCATGCATGTGGATGTAGATTCAAAGGTTTCAAGGTCTAAGCATATGAATTTTGAAATTCTCACCATTTGTCTCAATTCAGAACCCTTTGGCTTTTCAGCGAAGTGGAAAACTTGGCCCCTGCTGTTTATCTTCACCAGTCCATAACCTGATGCACTGCCGCAAAGTAATCAAGACATAATGTTATATTAAAAAAAAATTTCCTTGGAACAAATAAACAGAGAAAAAATATCACTTGAAGCACAGTTAAAGATTCGACAGACTTTTTGCCCACAATAGCACATGAAATTGTAAAATCAACATTATTATCAATATGATGTTATTGATGAAGCAAATAGGTAAGCCCGAGTTTAAAAAATGCTAAATATAATTAAAGTTAATGTCATTGGAGGAATAATGACATGCTTGCATGAAGTCCATATAATTCATTCAGTAAAGGTGATCTCCGTATAAGATGAGTATATTCTCAAAGTTCTTATTCTTGGCATCCTACAGGAGCCAACAAAGTTCATAAAACTCCAATTCAAGTTGTGCAGGGGATGAAGAGCAATGTGGAGTAAGGTTAGTTGTATGCAAATGAAAATGGTCTAATAATTTTTCATATTCACCTCAAAAACCAATGTAAATTACCTCACAACATTTGTTGTTCCTTCGAACCACTTCATCCTTGCTTCCTTTGTTGTTTGACTTGCTGCTAAAACCTGTTAATGAAATGTGTATAGTATCCATCACTACATTGTGAGGGAACCATGTTAAAATACAAATTTGATGCAATTTCCTTCATTAAATTCCTTAGCATTATAAGAACTACATATTGGATAATATATGTTCAATGTTATCATTGAGGTTCCCTTATCATGCATCTATCAAGATATGATAATTTGCAATTTCTTAATGAAATCGTCGACATGAAAATTTGCCAAAAGTAAGCTCTAGTTTTGTATCATAATATGATTATATGTCACTTAAAAAAAACTAATTTCATGGTTTGATTGCTTTCTTTCCACACATAAATCCTACATAACAGAAAAAAGGATAAAAAATGGCATCCTGGATTCTATTTGTAGGAAATTTTCGATTCTAAAATCTGAAGTCAAAGAAATAAATACATCAAGAATGAAATCATACCTCCACAAATCCATCCCCAAAGGTAATACCATTTTTGAAACACATGCGTGCAAGATACCAATTCTGGGAAGCCTAATTGAATCGGATCAACACAAAAATCTTATTTATTCCACTATTGATTTAGTTGTTCATTGGGATGTCTAGAAGCTTGCAACACTCTCCAAGTGGTACCTGCAGAATAGCATGAACTGCATATTTAAATCTCAAACTTTATAACAGTAACTCATAATCTTCTATAAATTAAATGTATTTTCTCACAGCTGGTGTTGCTGCCCTTCTGGTAAAGGGAAACAGCTGAGTCCCAACACCTCCTCCTAATATGATTGATGCTATATTTTTTGGGCCTGTTTTTCTTCTCTTAAATTGTGGCGGCTGTAAGGTCTACCATAAATTAGAAATCATTCAAGGATGAACACACATCAAACTATGATCAAAGTCACACATATTAAAAAAAAAAAACATTCTTGTTCAAAAATTAAGGTGGCCATATTGATATTGTAGGAAATTTTAGTTGCGGAGAATATCAAAGAATGATCATGAAATACAAAAATTGATTATATTGTCGAATCAACTTATCACAATTTCTTTTCCATTACCTGATGTCAAAATAGAAAAGGCAATAGCAGGCTCGATCCTATTGACACTCTTGTCAATTTTAAAGCTTTTTGCCAACTGATTAACCCGAACATTATCATTGAAACTCCCCCTAGCCATTTGACCCCAAAAATCTTTATCTTCGTTATTGAAACCACCTTTGCTAGCTTTCTCCTCATGAGTATTGGCTTTCAAGGTCATATAGCAGAAATCCATCGCAGCACTCTCATAGGTAACCCACTTGAAAATCTTGATGGATCACAACAAAAAATTGTTATGCCCTAAAAAATATTGGATACAAATCCCAATAAAAATTGAGTTTTAAACTAAGTAACCCAGTAAAGTACAGATTACCTAAAGATATAGATAAAGTGATCCATCAAGAAAACTCAGCAAAAGGCAATCGCAAAAACTAAACTGTGTGGAAACTAATCCATGAAGACCTAATCGAAAAGAGTGGATTTTAGCATAGGGTAAGACAGAAGGGATAATTTTGCAGATTCCATATTGAGAAGCTTCCTTTTCAATTTTGGAAATTTAAGCAATTGGATCTTCGAATTTAGATTGTGTTGGATGATATTCAGGTGCTAAAGGCAAGTTCTTTAGCCATTGACATACCTTTGTGCTTGTTGGTGGTTGTGGTGGTTCATAACTTTCACCCAGAGCCGCCATCAAAGACAAAATAGGAGGAAAAATAGCTTATTGGTGGTTGTGGTGGTTCTGAACTTAACCCACCCGGGGCAGCCATCAAAGACAAAATAAGAGGAATAAGTAGTTTGTGGGTTTTTCTTAGCTTCTCAAATGAAGTTCATTGCGGTATAAGCTTAGAAGAGAAAGAGAAGGAGATCGTTGGATTTTCAGTCTGCCTTTCACCTTTGTTTGGATGGTGTTTTATGGTTTTTTTCTTTTATTGTCTTGCTTTCGATAAGGGTTTTTACTTTCATTATTTCTTGTTCCTGTCATCGACCAAAACGTTGTCTTGTCAAATTAATTAATATCAAAGTTTCATAAGCAACTTTTCAATTAATTAATATAAATAATATAAACTGCTTTGTAAATTGTTCGGCAACATCCAAATAATTAAATATAAAATCACACCCGTCTTAATAAACCGTATTCTTATAATAACTTTTTCTTTAATTGATTGATGGATATCAAGCAATTAAATTGAAAAATAGCTTTTCTTTAATTGGCATTCCGCATCCCAAGTCAAGATAAACGGTGATGGAAGACACACTCAGCTAGACTGAGGGAGGTTTAACTTTATTTGTGAATGCAATTCGCACAGTTACAAATGGACTCTTTGTTTATATTTTAAATCGGGCAGAATGAAGCCCGCAGTGCATAAGCCTTCTTTTAATTTTTTTTTATTTAAGTGCACTTTTGATTTTTTAACAGACAGCAAACGTGAATAAGTCACCTTTCTCTTTGACTCTCTTTGGATGGTAGCTAATAGCCCACTCTTTTTTGCTCCTTTCTCGTCCTATTCTAATCTTGATCATCCAGTGGTGGGCCCTTACATTAATTGCCTTGTAATGACCTCTCTTTTCACTGCACATTTGATTTTTTAAAAGGTGGCCTCTCTTTTTGTCTATTTCCTTATTGCAACTTTGATTTCCTAAAATGTAGGCGTGCATACATTGTGGAATTTAAACTATAAAGCAGTAGATCACGCACCCCAGTCCACAGTAGATCTGGGTGTGCGTGAATAGTATATACAACCGATATGCTCGCGCGATGTGATGGGGTTTTTTTATCTATGTAGAAAATTGATTGTTTTTATATATATCGTATTTGTTATTTTAATATTTAATTAGTAAAATTATAATTGAAAAAATTTGTATAATCGAAATTGAAAGTGGTTTGTATATTTTGGAATTGCAGATAACGCAAGTAATTTTTTTTTATGAGTTACATTTTTTCCTAAGTAATATTAGATTTGACACATTATAAATAAAAATATTGTAATTATTTTTTTCAAGAAATAAACTTAAATTTTTTTCGCCCTATAATTAGTTATTTTAATGTTTAATTACTGAAATTGCAATAGATCAAATATGTTAGAAATGAGTTTTTTGCGTTGTATAATTAGTATACTTGCCCGCGCATTGCGTTAGGGTTTTTTCTATGTAGAAAACTACTTGATTTTTAAAATGTTGTAATTAATTTTTTAAATATTTAATCAGTAACATTATAATAGATAAAATATGCAACATATAAATTTCCCCCCCGCCTAAAATGAATAGTTTAATCGAAATGGGAAGTGGTTCGTATATTTTTTAATTGTAGATGACCTAGGTAAATTTGGCAAAAAAAAAAAATTGAGTTGCATTTTCCCCCTAGTAATATTAGACTTGACACATCAAAAATAAAAATACTGAATTTTTTTTCAGAAATGAACTTAATTTTTTTACGTGCTATAATGACTTATTTGCTGTCTAAAAGGAACAGGAATCGAAACGGGAAGTGACCCGTATATTTTTTAATTGTAGATAATCTAAGTAAATTTGTAAACTTTTTTTTTAGTTTAATTTCCCCCCAGTAATATTAGATTTAAAATATTAAAAATGAAAATATTGTAAATTTTTTTTTAAGAAATAAACTTAAACAAAAGAGTATCAAATTTAAATTCAAAGGCAAAAATTTTTTTATAAGATTTATTAATTATATTATTATATTAAATGTATTTAAGAATGTTGATATTATTTTTTTTTAAGGAAAAAATCATAGGCCATTTTTTCTCTCTCTATATATATTTATAAGCGATAATATTCAATAAATATTAAAACATATAATTAGTCTCTCATATTTTATAGAGTAAATGAAATGGGAAGCGGTTCGTGTATATTTTAATTGTAGATAACCTAGGTAAATTTATCATTTTTTTATGAGTTGTTTTTGTTCCTTGGTAATATTAGATCTGACGCATTATAAATAAAAATATTGTAATTTATTTTTAAAAATAAACATAATTTTTTTGCGTGCAATAATTATTTCTTTATCGTCTAAAAAGAACAATATAATCGAAACTGAAAGTGACTCGTATATTTTTTAATTGTAAATAACCTAGGTAAATTTGTTATATTTTTTTTATAAGTTGCCTTTTTTTCCCAGTAATATTAGATCTGACACATTGTAAATAAAAATATTGTAATATGTTTTTAGGAGAAAAAAAATTTGTGCTATAATGACTTATTTGCCGTCTAAAAAGAACGGTGTAATCGAAACGGGAAGTGACTCGTATATTTTTGAAATCTAGGTAAATGTGTTAAAAACAAATTCAGTTGTATTTTTTGCCAGTAATATTAGATCTAAAATATTAAAAATCAAAATATTGTAATTTTTTTTAAGAAATAAATTTTAAAATAAGAGGAAAAAATTAAAATTCAAAGAGAATTTTTTTTTTATGTTATCCGATTTATTCATTATATTATTATATTAAATGTATATTAAGAATACTGATATTAATTTTTTTTATTCAAAAAATCTTAGGTCATGTTTTCATCTCCCTATATATATTCCTAGACTATAATATTCAATAAATATTAGAACAAAAATTATGGTGCGCATAAATTAACACGGACAACCCGGTCATGGAAAAAAAGGTGAAAAAAATATATAAGTAGAAAAAAGAAAGAGATAAAAAATATATCAGTGGAAAAAAAAGAAAAAGAAAAAGGAAAGCAACTTTTCCATACATTAATTTTTCAAAATCTGGATTTTAGAAAAATAAAAAGAGGAAAACAACTGAAGTCAATTTTGGTGGCTGAATTATTCGAACTCCTACGCGCTGAATTTTCAGCGTATAGCGAACCACTTGGCCACAGCAACTGGTTTGTCATATCTATTCAACAAATATATAAAAAGAATTCCTTTATAAAAAAAACAAACAAAATCGAGCTCATGTAGGCGCGAAGCAGTGGATCAAATATCCAGTATATAGGGTGTTGTTTATGCGTGAGCAATAATCTACAATACATGACCCATTTTGTTTTAGCTCTTTTGTAATGAGAAAATAAGAAAAAAAAAATAGAAAAAAAGCAATAAGAAAAAAAAATGAAGAAACAAATAAAATACCAAAAAAAAAGAAAAATGTAACTCGAAAATAAAAAAATAAAAAGCAAAAAAAACAAAAAATAGAATAGAAATGGAAATAAAAAATGTAACTGGAAGTAAAAAAAAAAATGTAACTCGGAAATAAAAAATAAAAAGCAAAAAAAAAAATTAAAAAGAAAAGAAAAGAAAAATGTAACATGAAAAAAAAAACGGAAGTAAAAAACTAAGAAGAAATAAAAATAAAAATAAAAATGAAAAAAAATAAATAAATAACCCGAAAAAAAAGTGAAATCGGAAGTAAAAAATAAGAAGAAGAAAAAATCGGAAGTAAAAAACTAAGAAGAGAAGAAAATAAAAATAAAAATGAAAAATAAATAAATAACCCAAAAAAAAAAGAGCTCATAATCCCGCGAAGCAGAGAGTCAAATTGCCAATGAACAGTAGCTGAACAGTGATCAACCGATCTTCTTTAGCTATTAGGTAATACAGTAAATGACTAATGTCATTTAGTTTCTTTGTTAATAGCAAATTAATGTTTTATCCAATCCAGAATCGGATTTTACTACCCACAAAAAGGAAAAAAAATGGAAAAAAATATTTCAAAAAAACAATAATTAGAAAAAAAAACAAATAAAATTAGAAAGCGCCGAAGCAATCTCCAGTAAAATATATGAGGAACTACAGTGTTTTCCCCACACTATTTAGTGCATTGTTAATTTCGCATTCATTGGAGTTGGATCTTTTTCTGGTTTCCAGAAAAATTCTATAGATATATATAATTATATATAGACTTATCTTAAATTTTTTCATATTTTTCTGGGATATATATATTTTGATCTTAAATTCTTTTATATAGCAAATATGAGAAGAAGAAAATGAATGATGAAATAAAAAAAAAAATTAAGATAATCAAATCTAATATGTTAAACTAGTAAATCAATTCATGGGCCTAATTGAATTTAATACATTCTTTATACAACTTTGTTTTTTATTTAATTAAACATCACTTAAGTGCATGGTTTTTTTTTAAATTAAAAACCATTGAATAATAATAATAATAATAAGGGTGATGTGTGAGATTGAGGTAAAAAAACTAAACTTAATATTTTAAAATTCTGATGACAAGACGAGGCTTTTTTAAAAAAGTTAGGAAAAAAATACCTTGAAAAGACAAACAAATGATGAATTGATTTGTTATTTTATAAAAAAATAAAATAAATAAAGGGTTAAAAATACATCAAATAACAAACAAATAGGCCATACAAACAGAAGAAAAAAAAAGTAATGATAATTACGAAAAGTACCCTATAGTTTGTTTTTTTTAATTTTTTCACTATACTTTGAGAAATTACACAATTCATCATGGACCAAATAAGAATTTCAAGAATAATTAAAAGAGAAATTGTTATATTCCCTCATTTTTTTTTTCTCTCTTCTGCATCATTTTCCTTCATTATTACCTGTATCTACTCTGCTGGTGTCGGAACAATTATCTTTTGTCGGAGAGGTGACAATAATGCCGTCTTCCTGGGAGGTTTCGGTTTCTGATGGAGCAAGTTGTTTTTTTGCCTTCATCTCTTTGCTTTTACCCCATAGTACAAAGTATAGACCACAAATGATTAACAATGTTCCTAATATGCTGTAAATAGAAAACAAATACTAAAAGATTAAACTATATAATAAAATACAATACTCTCTCTCCCTATCTCTCTCTCTATATATATATGAATAAAAAAGAAATGTGACACCTTCCAAGATATAGTTTCTCAGCCAGTAATAATGATCCGGCAGTGGCAACTAACACAAGCATGAGAGGGCTGAAAATAGCGACGAACAATGGACCTCTCACGGCCAAGCACCACGAAATAAGCATCCCCATCAAACCAGAGCCCACGACTCCCTACATGCACAACCAGCCCTCACTTCAAAAAGAAAGCGCCAAGGGGGAGGTGGGTGCATGTTTTGGAGATTCAACCAAAGTTCTTTTTCTTTTCCTTTAATATTTTTAGGTTGTTTTAATATTGATATCAAAAATAAAATTGTATATATATATATATATATATATATATATATATTATTTTTAGAATACAAATAAACAAAAGTTACTGGAGCTTAAAGAATCACTTCGAACAGATATCAGTAAACGGGTTGCCAAGAATTAAAATGAATATACCGAAAAAGCTGCGGTGAGGAGTCTAATATTCCATCCCAAATTCCATATTCCAATCCCTTTCAAGACAAAGAGCAAAAATAGTTGCTTGGATTGCTCCCATTGCACAGACCAAGGCCGAGTTTGAATAATGGCTCCGGTATCTTGCACTCATTTTAGCCTGTCTCCACGAACAATCAATTAATATTTATTATTTGCTTAAAATTGATATAACTGCAGGAAATTAAATACTGCTCTTTAAGTATGAAACACTAATTTGTTAGCTATATATAGCATGAAAAAGAAAAAGAAAATAAAAACATTAGAGTATTTTTTTTAGTTATTTTCTCTTTTTGTTGTTGTTTTTTCTAAAGATATGTTCTTCCACTATTTCTGTATGATATAGATCTTAGTATTAAAAATCACCTGAAGTATCAGCCACGAAGAATAAGACAAGCAATTCAATAACGCCATGAAGAAGCCCAAGATACGCCCATCACCATGAGATGAAGCCGCGTGAGAGAGTTGAGACTGACGACGAGGCAGAAGGTTGACTTTTGCTGACCCGTTGTAAATTTCAACGCCTTCGTAGAAAGTGAGAAGCATAGCACCACCGATTCCCATCAATGTCCCTGTAGCCTTTGCCTTTCCTTTTGTGGATCCCAGCTCCATTCCCTCCATCCTTTTAATCAAGTTCAGCGAATGAACTATATATGAGAAACAAAGTAAATTTCATATAAAAATATAGAGTAAGCTGTCTATAAAAATGAAAAATAGAGTGAAGTAGCCTCTCTCTCTTTTATAACTTGTTGAAGGGTTTAAATTCTTATAATTATTAGTAATTAACTTAGGCATTCTATATTCATGATAATGTAATTATCTTATAATTTTATAGCTAAGCTTTCCAGCTTATTATGCTACAAAATAAACTAAAAAACACTTTTTAGAAAACAACAACCACAACAACGGTAAACTCTGGACAATGAATTAATTTAATTATTTTGAAAACTACACTTATAAAATCATTAAAAGGAAAAAGGATGATAAATTATAATATACTATAAATTAAGGACCACGTAGATTAACTGCATAGTAAACTAGCTAATAGAACAAAACGTTACATGAGATAACGCACTTATATAATTACATAAATAGGACGGCTAAGATGAAGGTAACAGCTGGAATTAGGTTAGCCATGGCAGAGGCAAAAGTTGCAGATATTAAGGCCAAGCTTTCGATGTATGCATTTTGAGCGAACGAACACCTGGAATAGAAGGAGGAGGAGGAGGCTGAAATGTTAAAGACGGTAAACATAGTAAAATTCTATAAAGAGAGAAAGTCCAATTTTTATTTTTATTTTTTTGTCAAAAATAAAATTTATCAGATACAACAAGAATTATTTTCATGATTTACCATGAAAATAATTCATGGTTGTCTTATAAAACAAAGCTGACTAATTTCTCTTGAAGTGATTTTTTACTATACAGATCGCTCACCCGATAAATGGGGATAGGGCAATGAATGTCAAGCAATTGTTATTTTTGTTCTCTTTTTCACTGAACTGTGATGACATGCAGCTTACCCGAATAAACCACAGAAAAATGCTTCAATGATTACTGTCCTCGTTAATTTCGCCTTGTTTTTCCTGTACAAACAGCTCATAACAATTATTAGATTGAAAACGATCGAGCACATGGAACTTTTAGTTTTTATTTTTATTATTAATTTCCTCTTCATTAATAGCTTCATGACTGTTGCTGCGAGCAAGAAAAGAAAATTTAAAGAAACCCTGGGAATGGCTTGATTAAGATGCCAGTACTACTTAATTAATTGATATTATCTTTCAAACTTGACGGTGAGGAAATTGAGGGGTGATTTTTTCTAGTTAATTTGAGAAGGCGATCATCATTGCAGAAGAATGGAAACTGTTGAAAACTTTTGATTGGAGCTGTGAGGGGATAACAAAGTTTTGAGCTTTTGATCTAGGGGAGATGGCTAGCTCCCCCACATGTCAAAGGGCAAAGAGACACGCAGAAAACGAACGAAAACTCCGTTGTCTTGCATGCATTAATAGTTTCTGAATATTTGCAAGAATATTATAAATGATAAAGAACATTATATTGAATGCCCAGATTTTATGATATTTCGAAGAGTAGCTACTTGAGAGAGATGGTTAAAGATGCAAATTAAATGGGTGTTTGGGGCTGCAGTTCAACCTGTGGTTGCGTTGACCGCTGCCCTAATGCAAATATTTACCAAATGGGGACCCCAGATTTTTCTGTGGTCCCACTAAAATACCGCGTTTTGAAAAGCATCTTTTAGATGCTTTTCAAAACGAACGCAGCACCATGGATTTCACTTGTTTTCACGTAGACAATACGAGCGGAGCTAATATACTTTCATGTATGCATAACACAGGATTCAAGCAGACTGCCATATCCATTGTGAGTAGCTGTTGCCTTCCTCTCATCGCCGGCAATCCTTCTTCTCATGGGCACTGGCTCCCTCTCTCTCCTCCACAATCACGACCCTATCTCTCTCTCCACGACCACTACCTCCCTCTCTCTCCTTCACAGTCACGGCCCTGTCTCTCTCTCCACAACCACTGCCTCTCTCTCTCTCTCTCCCTCTCTCTCTTTCATAGTCACTGCAGCTCCCACTCTCTCTCCACATTCACAGCAGCATCATCAAGTGCAAACTTTAGGCTCTCCTCCCCGCCATCACAAGGCACCATTTCCAACGCCACTATCACAGGAAGAACCGTCTCGGCCTCTTCTACCCGTCGGTATAGGGCGGTGACCCTCTCATCACTGTTGGCCATGTTACTGTTCACGTGTTATGTGAACAGTAACTTCATGAATGATAATTCGAAGAAGACGCACGCAACGCACCGTTTTGTTTTTTTGTTTTTTTTAACACCAAACGCATCGTTTTGCGTTATAATAAAAGAGTCTTAGCACTTGGGCTGGGCTGCTCTTGGCCCAGCCCAAGTCCGGCAGGGGGGCCTTTTGGGCCCAACTTCACTGGGCCGGCCCATTTATTTGGGTCAGGCCCAGTCCAATTTTTAGAAAAATATATATAAATTAAATTTTAAAAAATTAAAAATTATGTAATTTACTTGAATTATTAATTATATTTTATTATTATGATAATTAAATCTATAATATTTTAAAAAAATATGTGTGTGTCCTTTAATGTAATTTCACAAGTTGACAGCAATATGAAAAACATAATAACCAAACACGCGAAACTGTTTTTTATGAACCTTAAACTCAACTACAGTTTTAACCAAACATTTCAATTTAAGTTATAAACTGCAAGTAAAAATACTTTTCATGAAACTGTTTTTTCTCAACTTCAACCGCAACAGCAACAGCTGTGCTAAACAGGCTCTAAGTTACCAAACCTCTCAACGATGAATGCAAGAGGTGCCATGAAAGCAGTGGCAAATATGAATCTATAAGCAACGATAATCTTCAAGTTCATCCCGTCATTTGGTGCCAATTTGTACAAAACATTAACTGCCGCGAATGCAACTTGAACCAGCACCATAAGCAGTGCAGGTTTCAACCCCTGTAACACCCCGCAAATTCGCTCCATCCCAGGATTCCAAATGTACAAAGCCAGTGTACATGTGAATAGAACTAGAAAGTGAGATGGATTTAGGTAATAAATCAGAGAGAAATAGATTGAGGTTAAAAAAAACAGCGAGAGATAGATTTTGGTTAGCGGGAGAAGAAAAAAAAGATTTGGATATGTGAAGTGTAAGCGGCGATGCAAATGCCAGGTCTGAAATGCCATAGCCCTTGGGCGACGTGGAGAGTGTCCAGAGGAAGTGTGAACGGTGAAAATATGCATTTATGACAAGAGTTGTGTGGCTTAGAGCCATTTACATCAAGTCAACCCTATTTCTTAGTTGCTTGTTTATGTATTTACTCAATTTGATCTTTTAAAATTAAGTTTATTTGGGATTAGACATAAAATTGTTTCTGGCTGTCTAAAAATACTTATCCTGCGATGTCAAAAAAAAATTATGATGGGTGGTTGATGCTCGGTTTTGCAAAATAAAACTTATTTTTATTGATATAAAGATAGTTAAGGTTTTAGGGACCATATTTGAATATCAAACAAACTATATGGACCAGAGGTAAATGAACAATGGTAAAGAAACTAGAGCATTTAATGCATGCACCAGCTTATGAAGAGGAAGTTTGTCGTTCTTTTACAACGCGTGCTTTTTTGGCGTTGTCCCATTCCCATCACCTTTCTTGTGTCCCTGGAAGCATCTCGGTGAGGCCACCTTACATGTACGACATGTGGCGTAGGTAAAAACACTTGACGTGTTTTTTTTTTAATTCTCCCTTGTTTTTTCTCGGTTTCCCCACTTGTTCTCATCAAAATAGCAAAAGGTATTGTCGTTTATATTGTTGGCAAAAAAATTTATTAGTCGATTTTTTTTTTTACATCCATTTTTTTAATTTATTTTTGTATTTGATTAATTGAGAATTAAAAGACTCTCTAGTCTCTATGAGGTAATTCCAGTTTAATGACCCGACTGGTAGGTTTTGAAGATTAGCTGGGTTGACTTTGGTCTCTTCTTTAAATCTGAATCATGTGGAGGCAGGTTAAAAAAATATTTTGAACAGTTAGTAAAAATATAATTTGACTTAAAATAAATATTTAAAATGATATTTTTATGTAAATATTTAAATGGCAATATATTATATTAATTCATGTCAACCTAAATTAATATGTTAATCTACGTATTAGATTATATGACTATAATAACTCTTATATAAAATAAATTAAAACAAATTATTAAACTCATTTTCTAATGAACTCAATATTTAAAGGTCAACTTGTGTCAATTCATTAAACTCATAGTTCAAATCATGGGGTAAGGATAAACAAGCAGAAAAAAATAAAAATAAATTATAAAATTCAATTATAATTCAATCTAGTGTTAAAAGATAAAATAAAAAATATTTAAAGAACAACTCAAGTTTACTTATCAAACTTATGATGCAAGTCATCAAATGAGAATAACCTTATAACAAAAAATTGAAACAAATTATAAATCTTATTTTTCACTAAACTCAATGTTCAAAGATAAAAAAAAAAAAAATTAGAACTCATTAAACTTGTTGTCAATGTAATAAGATAAATATAGCCTAGTAAAAAGTAAATAAAAAAATTATGAAATTTAATCTCCAATATACCTAGTTCTAAAAGATAAGATAAAATAAATTATGATTCCAATTGAATAATATTTTATGAACAATAAATTTAATGTTAAAAGATAAAATCAAAATAAATAAACATCATTCTAGTTAACTCATTATATATAGAGAGAGAATGGTAATAAAAAATAAAATAAAATAATATAGAATGATAGTAAAAATATATTATTATAATCAATAATACTCCTGGAGGAATGGTACAGTGAAATCTCTTATTGTTTCACGTAACAAAAATATACTGTGAAAAGTATTTGATAATCTTTTAAATTAATATAGCGGCAGCACATATAAAATATATAATTTAAAAATAAAAATTCTTTTTTATATCAATATGGGTGTCTCGGTAAATCGTGTTTATCTCAATTAATTTTACAGGTTTTAAAATTAATATTTATATAAACACTTTTAATTACCATTATATAATTTAAATCTAATAACACAGTAAAAATAAATCTTTAGTCCCAGGTGTTTATGAGCATTCACCGACTAGATATTTTTTAAAAATTGAAAATTCTTAAGACTATAACCGGCTATAACCGGTTATGATATAAAATAACTGTTTGTAAGGGTGTTTTTCAGTGATTTTAAAAGTTACAGCAAGGAAAAAAAAAACTTTGGTGGATGGTTACCGTGCTTCTTGTGACATTGCTCACATCACTAGCCAGCAGGACATATCAACAGCTCGATGACAGATCGCTTTCATAATTGTCAAAATTATGATTTTAATATGACACAAAAATAAATTTGAAAACTCAGATCTTAAAATTAAATCATAAAATTATAAAATTATATCTGAATTTTTCTGTATAAAAATCATAAAATTACAGCTAAAATCATGTTGGTAGAAAAATCATAAAATCATAAGTAAAATATTTCAAGATACAATACAACATAATTATGGTCATAAAACTTCATTAGTTAAAGTTCATATATAATTCAAAATAACTTAAAAATACATTACAAAACAATTATGTCCATAGAATTTCATTAGGTAAAAACTAATAAATTTAAAATAAATATTTTATTGATATGCTATATAAATTACAAAACAACAATTTTTTTTTATAGTATATATTTTTTATAATTTTTTAATACAGACACACAATTTATCCAGCGGAAATGCTGGACAAAATGTTTGTCCGATGTGGGACAATGAAATTTATCCCACATCGAGCAAATATCATTCTCCACTTTAAATTTTAGTTTAAATATGTGTGTCGTGGACTTGTGGGACAAAAACAAAGCTATTTATCCTACATCGGACAAATAGCATTGTCCCACTTTGAACTTCAGTTTATATATAAATCTGAAGCAGTAGCTCAAAAATTGAAGATGACAGCTTGAAAATTGAAGATTTTGAAGCGGCAGTCTTAATATATAAGGATCGTAAAATCAGATTAATCCGGTCTGATTTTATAATTTTAACCGATTTTAATTGAGTTTGTCTAAAATTAATTTTTTTATCCTAAATAATAAGATTTGATGAGTTGACTAGTAAAATCAAATAATTTTACGAATCAACTCGTAATTTTAACAAACATGATCCCTATGCTATACCCTCAAAGTCGTCGTGTGAGTGGAAATTGCAAGTTGCAAGGTGTCAACAAACACACCATCCTCCCTCGCGCAACCTTTGTTTTAAAAAAAAGCATGGAAAAAGGGACCGGAAAAATGTCCATTCTGGCTAACGATTCCCATTTTTTTGTTTTTATATTTGCCGTCACTAAATGAGTGTTTTTTAGTTTTAAAAAAGTATTTTTAAAATTCTTCAATGATCTTAATACAAAACACTAATACGTTTCATTACAAACAAGCTAATTAAACACGAGACAAGTTCACCCACTTGACTGATTATAGATATAAAAAACACAAATCTGACGAGGTTTCTTATGTTTGGGGCCATGTCTTCGTCAAGAGTATTTTATTCGGCGGGCGGGCTAAACTGACTTTGAAAAGAGTGATTGCCAGATTGTGAATCATGGAAGATGGCGAGCGAGTAGCTTCTAAGCATCAGTTGGCAACCAGACGCAACAACCAAAACGTATTCTCCCATTACTGCCAACTCACACATACAGATTGCTTTGCGGGATTGGCGAGGACCCCCCCTTCGTTCTTGGTTCGTAGCTCGTTTTTGCGTACGCCAAAGTACTTTTGCTAGTTATTGCGTCACGATTCGCAACCAATCCTCCACGAATCCCACACCGAAGCCAGCTCTAAAAAATAGCTGGGAATTTTTACCCACCTCGGATATCATGATTCCGAACGCGTGGGCACACCCCTCTTTACCCTTTTGCTAGGAATCTATTCTCAACTTCTCCATCAACTGAGCTTATGACTAAAACCAATCTTTCTCCTAATTTCTGAACGGATATCTTGTCCTTGACCCACCTCGGATATCATGTTGTTTAGTTTTCCCACCAAGGTGAAACAACTACTATATCGTCTCTCTCTCTCTCTCTCTATCTATGTATGAATTAACAGAAACAACGTTTTCCCACCAACGTGATTAGAGGGACATTCTGTTTTAATAGCTTTTGTACATCAAGATTAATTTGATCTCTAATCCATCAAACGCAGGCTACTCATCTTGATGTATTATGCGTTTTTAACAGAGCACTGTGCTTTTGATTTGTCTCAGTAATAAGAAGCAGCAGCAGCAAGTACTGTATTCGGCAATAACAATGAATCAATTGCCTTCTTTTTTATTAAATGAGAGAAAAACGTTAGAAAAAAGATGACGAAGATTGGCGACAAATTAAAAAGCGCTCGTCCTTTTTCTCATTGAATGAGAGAGACGTTAGAAACCGTCCCCTACCCCCCCCCCAAAAAAATTCCCTACTGACGAAAGGTAAAATATAAACAGCTCCGGGAAGTTATGTTTTACACTAATTTTTAAAAATATTTTTGATTTTATTTTACTAGAACATTTTTATATATAGATATCAAAAACATTTTTTTAAAATATTATTTTGATATAATTTTAAACAAAAAATAATTTTAAAAATAACCTCAATTACAATAAAAATATAAGTGAAAATAATACTAATAATAACAATGACTCCACTCTGTAACATACACATCGCCCCCGAAGGGCATTCACGCGCTATATAAATGTACCTAATTAAGTTCAGTATTTAATATTCAATTTTCTTTATATATAGAAAATATTCAAGATTGATCTTGCATTGATTTTTTCGTGTGTATGTTCCTGAACTGCGTTACAGAAAAGAAAAGGTGGTAATTTTGTCTATTTTTAGAACTCTGGATGGACGGCTTCTATATGTCTGTAGTCAAACATTTAAAACACGTTAATTTAAAATACATATCTTATAGTTTCCAATGACTCGCATAATTAGATTCAGACGGAAATTGCAGTTTCCAATGCATTACGATGCATTACAACGGTTAAATCCTTAATATATATATATATATATATATATATATATATATATATATATATATATATATAACACCATTTCCATTTCTGCTCGATTTCTGATTTCTTTCAGCAACTCCCTTGCAAGCCACTGCTCTATTTTAACTTCCCACATATATAATAATCCGTTGCTCGCACAAAAAAACAACATAATATCTCTGTAAGAGCTAGAGAGAATGGCAAGTGGGGATCTAGAGAGAGGGGCAAAGAACAGAGGAAATAACTCAAATTTCCCTTCATACTATGTTGAAACAGCAGAGAAGCAATGGACTTCTTGGCTAATTCCCATGTTTGTTGTTGCCAGTATTGCTGTTTTTATTGTGGTCATGTATGTCAACGATTGTCCTAAAAAAAATTTCGGTTCTGAACGTAGCTGTGTGGCTAAGTTCCTTGGCAGGTTCTCTTTTCAGCCGTTGAAGGAGAACCCTCTGTTCGGCCCATCTTCTGCTACGTAAGTTACTTATCTCTTTTGCTTAATTTTGTTCAAAATCGTGAGCTTTATTAGTGTTTGGATGTAGGTTTGGATTTGTTTCTTGATTGGGGTCGTGTGTTTGGTTTGAGTTTGTGAGATTCTGGGATCTTGTAGTTTTATATGTTTGATTTTTTATTGGGACTTTGAGAGATTGGGTGGTAGTCTCTTACATCTTAATTTTAGATAATCCTTTTCTTTTGCCTGCTCATTGGTTCTGATTTTGGTGTTTTCGACATCTGTTACTGGTGTTAATGGAGACAAGGGCTTAATTGCGTTCTCGACAACATATAGTACCAGGTTTTTATAAGAAATAATTGATGAAAAATTCTGTTTTTTATCTTGCTTTTATTGGGAATCTTCTTTTCCACTTTATGGACGATGAAATCTGTTTTTGCGATCAGGTATCAAGGCAGAGTGAAATTTCGATTTTTTAACTTGGTATGGAGTTGAATTTATCACCAAGCGGTTCTGGAAGAAGATTAAACCTTTTGTAAATTCTTTCTATTTTCTTCACTTTTAAAGGTGCTGGAGTTTTGAGAACACGAGGTGTTTTCTTGTATTTGCTTTATAGATCAAAGATTACAAGATTAAATTTGTTGTCTTGATGGGTTGGATTGAGGGGTGGGATGGCATAAATAGTATTCCATGTCCAGTTCTTACTTGAGCTGCAACTAAAATTCTTAAACATTACAATTGTTGCAATTTGCTAAAAAATGATGTGACTTTACTGCTTGTAGGATAGCATCTGTAAGCACCTTTCTAATTCATATGGCAGAAGACAATTGCTTGATTTCTGTTGAAGAACTTTGATAGATAATCTTAATGTACTAATGATTGTGCAGATTGGAAAAAATGGGAGCACTGGAATGGAACAAAGTAGTGCATGGAGATCAAGGATGGAGACTCATCACTTGTATGTGGCTGCATGCCGGTGTTATTCATGTCTTCGCAAATATGTTGAGCTTGGTCTTCATTGGGATTCGCCTTGAACAGCAGTTTGGATTTGGTATGTCATGTTCTTTTCTGTTGGCATTTTTTATCAAATCTTGTTGGTTACATGCCCGCATCACAGGTTAAGTTGAAATCAACACATGCTTGCAATTGCATCATTTCACACACATGCGCATTCAAATGCTACCAAATAGAGACTGGAAATATCTTATTCCTTGGATTATTATTGTTTTCACACTTTAAGGACAGCATCAAGTTTTTATTCCACTCATCTCTATGGTCTTTACAATTTTATCATAAAATCCATGCATCGTAACACGTATTTTGAAATATAATCTGGCAGTGCGAGTTGGGCTTATCTACCTACTATCAGGACTTGGCGGTAGCATCTTGTCTTCGCTTTTTATTCAGCAAAACATTTCTGTCGGTGCTTCCGGTGCTTTGTTTGGACTTCTTGGAGCAATGTTATCGGAGCTTCTTACCAACTGGACGATCTATTCTAATAAGGTATGCTGTCAACTAGTGGTTTCTTTTGCATACATATAAAGGTTCTCTGTGTAACTCATCATCTAAACATTGAGGTTGTGTTTTATGGACAGCAAAAACTTGACTTGGAAACAAGCACACACTCCCCTTTGTTTCTGTTTCTTAAGTGTTTACACATACACTAAGCTTTCCCATGCGCTATGCATTCTTTAAATTGTTAGTTTAGGTTTTCATATTTCATGGTTGTTTCATATGGCCCATAAATTGTAACAGATACAGATGCTTGTCTACTGATTCCCGGGACCAAGATCAATGAGACCAAGACATTCTTTTGTGACTGCTTGTCAGATTGTGATGTGGCTGCTTCAGTTTTTTTTTTCAACTGGCTTAAATAATTTACATCTTACAACTACATTCTTCTTCTTGTAGATTGCTGCTCTCCTCACACTCGTGGTCATCATCGCCATCAACTTAGCAGTGGGAATTCTTCCACATGTTGACAACTTCGCACACATTGGAGGTTTCTTCACTGGTTTTCTCCTTGGCTTTGTTTTGCTACTTCGCCCACAGTTTGGATGGGTAGAAAGCCGGCAATTTCTTGCAGATGCTCGTGTAAAATCTAAGCACAAGGCTTACCAATACATGTTCTTGATGGCTGCTGCAGTCTTGCTTATTGCTGGGTATGTCTTTTTTCTCTCAAATTAAGAAACTGCTAGATTAATGCAATGCTGGGCAAGTCTTCATGGAACCAAGTTTCTGTCTGCTGTTTTGTTACAGATGAGCGCGTGCAAGAACTTGTTTCTAATTTCCTGTTTCTACTATGTACATTGCAGGTTTACTTTGGGAATGGTAATGCTGTTTAAGGGAGAGAATGGGAATGATCACTGCAGTTGGTGCCATTACCTGAGCTGTGTGCCTACTTCAAAATGGAACTGCGAGAACAGATGAAGATTTTTTTAAATTGCCTTCTGTTTGATAATTTTTTTTGCTGTTTTTATCCTTTAATCTGTATTGATTTTTATTGATTCATTTGTTTGTTATGCTTTCATATATGTACATGTAAGTAAATAACACTGGAATTTGAGTTTGGATCGAAAAGAGTAATATAGTGCTGCATAGAGAGTGCCTTTTCCCATCACATGCCCATCTTCATGATGTTTCTTTATCTGTGGCATATAACTTTTTAAAATCTTGTGTAATTGTTGATCAGCTGGCATGGATGCAGCGAATGAAATTCAATAGAGCTGCGCAAAAAACACAATGACTTGATTAATGGGCTATCAGAACTCAGTAGTACGTAAAGTTTGCCTATCAAGAATGACAGACAACAATAGACTGAAACCCAAAACTGAAGACATTTCGCTACCAGATGCACTTAGAAGGTAGAAGCTCCAACCCGTGTTAGTTGAAGGATTACAAGTAATTTTTCAACAATATCCGGGGTTTAGAACGTAAGATGATACCATTCAGTAATAAAAAAATAGGTGAAAATGAGTAGCTAAAATATGAAAAAACGATCAGCGTACATGTTCATCATCATGATTATAACATAAAGGTGAAGTCTCAAGGAAGAAAAATAAATTAAAATATGAACAACGCATAAAATCAAGGTAGATAAAGGGTCGGTCACCAAGACCATAAACAAGTACCTAAACGAGTTATCGTGGAGAATATCGAAGTCAACTGAGCAGAAACAGCTATAATGATTTATTGTTTTGTCAGAGTCTAATAACTTCGTGAGCATGGACTGCTTGCAATCCCTTGTTAACGTATCATTCAGCATAATATCTTTCATGGAAATATTCCAAAATATGGCCCGTCATTACCTGCCTTCTAATTAACTAGTGGACTTACAAATTGTCAGACAATATTAAAATAATGAAATAGTTTTAGTATCCAAAATACAGGTTTGGTATGTGTTGACATCAGTTGTAATCCAAATATTACGATGAAAGACTCCTTTCCTTGTTTTTTCCTGTGAGATAAAAGATTCTTACAAACTAACAAGGCTAGCAGCATCTATGGGCATCTCTTTCATTTTCTTAAACATTTCAATTGCTCTCTGATGAGCAAACTATTTCTTTAATCCTCGTGTTTTAAGTGAAATAACTCGTTAATCCCTTTTGAGTTAAGAAACTCGATACTGAATCTCCATTTCTATTTCTTTTGAGTTAACTATTATCTCTTTAAAAATAAAAGGTGCAGATATCCCAATATATATTAAGAGTAAAGCAGATGAATGATAATGAAAAACAATAGCAGTAGTAAAGGAAAGAACGATTTTGGACTGGTGAGAAGAATGAGTGCAAGGAAAAACAAGCTTGATCAATTGGTTTTGGTGAAGTGTTTTCCTTACCTTAAACATGATTATATCACGGAATTTTAGAAAATGGTTGAAAACTCCCAACAAATGTTGAATTTGAGCTGGAAGAGAAAAATAATGTATTGTTGGATGGACTTTTTGAGCTAAATGATGTGTGGGTAAGAATGAGAAAGGAAGAAACTTTCAAATGGAATATTGTTTTCCTTTTTTGTGTAAGGCCGACCATGGTTAGAAAACAGGGAAGGAGAGAATTTTAGCATTGGTGCTACTGTTTTGGTGAAGTTGATAGGAAAGAATGGTATGGGGGTGGTGGTGGCTCATAATTTTTTAAGAAATTGTAATGGGGGAAGCTTATTACACTGGGGGGAAAAATAATGGTGTTAAATCGTTGATTTAGTTGTAAGAAACATGATGCGAGTATACATGCATATAAGTAAATTATAGCAAGAAAAAAGAAATAAAATGTTGACGAGCATGGTAAAACAAGGAAACAAATATACATGCATGCATGCATGCATACATACATATATAATTTCTGAAACTAAAAAAATACAATCACCTGCAAATCTTAGAAGGGTAAAAGTATTTTTTCCCTCCCGTCACTTTATTTTCTGAAAAGCGGACTGACTCTCTTTAATATTAGTGGGTTCATGACCAGCACAGAAAACATAAAAAGTCTACGGAGCTGAGGGACCTAAGGCCAATAGTCGGGCCACTTAAAAAGCTTGTGGCTGAACAAGGCAAGAACTGAACATGCTGATGGCATGGGGCTACTCAAAATTTCTATTTGGGTATAAGATGTACTACTGATAGATGAATCAGAACCTGCACTAATGCATGGTAGAGGGGCAAGTCAATGTTTCCATTTGAATATAAGATGATGCACTGGCAATTTCCCTTGATTGACCATACGGGGCCGCAGGAACATAACCACCGACATCAGCTTTCCCATGTCTTCAAAACTTGTTCTTTCAATGCGATCTCCTAAATCCATGTGGGGCACGAGCTCCCATTAAAGCTTGAAGTATTTATTTTGACAATATTGGCTGTTTCATTTAATTCATCAGATCGCCAGTGACGAAGTGTAAAATGTCTTTGTACCGTGCTATGCCGTCATGACGCATTACATGCATACAGGTTGCCACCGCACAAATCTAAAAGTTGTTTATTTCAGAAAAGATAGCACAGGTCAGAAAAGATAAAGAAAAGCAGGCCGAAGAATTATAGAGTTGGAACTTCGGCGATGATTTCTGTTAAGCCTTAGTTTACCCTTAATACAGAAACACAGTTCAAATACACTGCATGTAAGATTTCCATTGCGATTCTTAACGTCTAGCCAGCGCCACTAAAACTTAAAACAGCTCAGACCATGACAAATCAGGTATAAACTAGGTTACGTAACATTTGTTAGCCAGATTATAAGCTACTCCAAAAACTATGTTTTAGAATCTCTGCCCAATAGGCATTCCCAGCCTGTCCAAGCGACCAGATCCAGGGTAAGCTTTGGATGAAAAACTTGCACGCAAGCCAGAAGCATGCACACCACTCGATCTTCGCTCACCAAACCCGAAAACCGAGTATCTCTTGGTTGAACTGGATCTCTCATATTGGGGTCTTTGTTTCGGAGCGCTAAGAGATCTCACCCTAGCCCTTGAAGATTCAGTGTTACACATATAATTTGGGTAGTCACAATAACCAATGAGGGAGTTTCTTGAGCCATCACTTCCACTGGGAGTGAAGGGACTTCTCTTACAGCCACCACCCCTGGACGACGCAGAGTGTAATTGTGGGCTATTATCAGCAGTGCAAAATGCTTCTTCGACTTCATGAGAAAACTTCAATGGACTTGAGGATTGAACTTCACAAGATGAGGGGCTTGGAACAGTTTGATGGGCTGTTGAGTCTTTTGTAGTTGAGAAACTATGGCTATACTGATCCGCTGACAGGGAAAGGTGAGAAGAGTGAAAGAGATTTCTGCGTTTGAGAGTAACGTGGGGTTTTCCAGTATCAATCTCAAGGATCTTGTCACTCTTATCATCATCAGTAGTGCCAGTTTCTGCCAAAGGGAGTTGGTGATCCCATGTTTGACCATCCGTCTGACGCTCTAACCAATTCAAGGACAAGTGGGCAACATCTAGATTACCAATTGCTCTACCTTTGGATTTTGACCCAGTTCTCTGCAAAAGTAAAAAACGGGTCCATAAGTGCACAATGCCTGGATGATAACAGTTGAATTATCCTCTAAGGGTAACGAAATAACAATACCTTATGCATTGATGATTGTTCATATTTTCCACTCTTAGCACGAATGGCATGCTCGAATTTTTCAGGGGTTGGCGGTCCCTACATGCAGTTTAAATATGATCGTGAGTGAACTAAAGAGAACGCGCCTGGAAGAATAATTTAACCATCCAATTATCTGCTTCCAGGAAAAATATTGATACGCCAAAATAGTTCAATTTCATGAGCACCACAAACTGATTTGTTATAACCACAAAAAACATAAATTAGTATCCCTGGGTCCATAGAGCAATGCAATTCACCTCTCATAAAAACCCAGTAAAATGAATTCAAATATGGGATGGAAAATTGAGCTCCTCTTACAGGGTGGTGAAAGCGAGAGGACTTGCTACTTGAATGAGAAGATTCAGAAATCTGGGCACGTCCTGCACGTGCTCGAGCCTGCGCTCGCAACAATGCTTGCATTCGATGAAGCCACTCTGCAGTTCGCTTTCTCTCAATGTGACCTCTTACCCGTGCTTGAAGTCTCACCAATGCTTTCAACGCACGTAAAGCTCTCCTGGCCTACATGACAAAATAGTCACCAAGCTAAGCTAAACCAGAGCTGCAGACCAATACTTCAAGGGCTAGCAATCATTACGCTGCACATTATTGCTTTTGCAGAAATTCTGAGTTTTTCATTACGTACATGTTGTGATGTATAATCTAAATCAATAAGGAATCTCGAGCTGGTCACTGTATCACGCTGTTACACTCACAAGTCACAACAGGATTATGTAATTTGAAAGACAGTTTGAAGTTATGGCGCCAAACGAAACAGTAGTCTCACCCACTTGAAAATTTGAAGGGAAACAGGCCATGAGACTTAAAGAAAGCGTTGCATTTTCCATCCGAAGTCCCAAAAGACGGTCCCATCTGACACTGCATTATGGAAGACAATGACATCTCGCTAGCCGCCCTGCCCCGAGGGAAAAAGATAAAAGCAATCCACGAGCCTCTGACTTTAGTGATTCCATATTAAAGAAACAACCTAACCCAGCTTTTATCTCCAAAAAAAAAATTCATTCCGGAAACATGTACACTTTATGTTATTTTGGACCCACCCTCTCCTATTTGCAAGGCTTGACCAGTAAGATGGATTAGAACGAAGCCAAACATGTAAAAGAGGAACCTCTAAGGGTCCATTAATTGGTTCAATGGTCCAATCAGTTTGAAATTCAAGCAAAATTTAACCACCACATTCCTTAACTCATAAACTTCTTTTTGTATCTAAAAATCGATAGCCTTAGCCTATTAAAGCTAAAATCAATGGAAGAATTAAAAGTTTATGGGCTGGACCCCACAATTTGGAATCGAACACTGTCGGATTAGACAAACCCATTTTTTTTAAATGGAGCATCTTGTTATTACCATGCCTATAAACGGACCCTAGTGGTCCAAAAGTAAGCAACCTGTAGGTCTGTGACCATTCGGTAAGACAATTTCCTACATGAAACCAAACACATTTAAGCTACGAGACATGCCGAGCAACTTAACAAACACACCGACAGAAATCATATTCACCGATTAAACTCGGTTTAGCTCAAGACCTGGTACCAACCATGTTTTTGAAGTCAAATGAAGAACCACGTGAAATGGCACCCTTGACATTATTCCTCCAAACAAAAAAGAAACATTAATGACGAATTTCTTTCCATTGAATGCTGAAAATCTCAACTCAACCAAGATAGAAGTGAAAATTTTAGGTCCACATGGATTTTGGGATGGTGCATCATGTTACAATTCCCGGTAAGGTGTTAGGCATTACACAACTAACTACAGCTATTGATACCAGCACCATTTAAAATTCAATTACAGCACTTGTAAATGGAAAAGAGAAAACCTCTGTCCAAAAAGCATTCTCGTTCGGACACTGAATGTTTTAAAGCAAAACGACAGAACAACTCGTGAGAATGCAATGAAAAAGGGGGGAAATGAATATTGTAAGAGTGAAAACGAATCCGTTTTAGTAACTTAGCAGAGTAGTGATTGAAGCATGCATAACAAAAATAGTGATAATCCCCACAAATAGTAAAGAAAAAAAAAGAGGGGGGGGGTATATTACCAGGTAGCCACGGAAAGCAGCTTGAATCTTAACAGCAGCGAAGTCTTCACGTAATCCAGGATTCCCTCTAACGAATGCAGCACTGTTATTAACACACCTCCCACTACTCGTAAGTCTCGCAACCTCGGCAGCTGCCTGAGCCGCTGCAACAGCAGCCTCCGCAACTGCAGCAGTAGCAGCAGCCACAGCGAGCGCATGCTTGTTTGGGTCCTCCTCAAACTCCTGTCCGTACAAGACACCAGTTTTATTGGCTTCAGTATCTTGTTGTCGATGTTGGTGGTCGTGTTCTTTTTCACGATGAGACTTAACTAAACTCCATCCCCGTTTCTCTTTAGAACGAGTGGTTTGGGGGTGGTCCAGTGGTGGGTCGGGTTTTTTGAGGCCGAGAACGGCACGGAACCATTTGGAAGCTTTTCCCATTCAGGAAGAAGGGGAGTGTTAGCGATGGTTTTTAGTTGACAGCGGTTTGCATTTGCTGCGAGAGTCAGCGAGAAAGGAGGTGGGAGAGTTTTAATCTACTCTTGAATGTGACGTTGGAAGTGAAGTGAGGAATAAAAGAGTAGGTGTTTGTTGGAATTTCATGGGCAGGTAATAAAAATCCGGGGAAATTTATACGATTTAGAGACTGATGGCACCATTTAATAGGAGTGGTGTATTTTGGGCAGGGCGAAAGTACATTCGCTTCAGTGCGCGTGTACTCGACATTTATTTATGCCTTTTGTATTTCTAAACAATTTATCTGTGCTCTCCCGGTGCTTCTATCAAAATTGTTTTTAAATGTAAAAAATAAACAATATTACTGTATTTTTTAGGTTTGAGAAAGGAATTACTTCTGATAAAAAAACATTAATGTGAATATTATATATGAATCAGTCGAATCAATCAAGTTATGTTATTTGAATCAGTCATCTAGATTATATTTGAATCAGTCGAGTAATCAGATTATATTATTTCAAGTCATTTATATTTTGAAATTGTATTTAGATATCTATATCTTAATTTTAAATTATATAATTTTAAAGTTGTTTATTTTTATATTTGAATTATTTTATTGAATTATTTTATTGAATATTATAAATATATAATAAGACATTTCATTTTAATTAAAAAAATAAAATAACAACATAACAAAAGTGATTTAATCGATGATAGTGATACTGGAGTTGCTTTATATCATCAAACAATCCCAATCTCCATGAACCAAAGAAAATAGAGTAATGAAGCCAGAGTTTTTAGGCATCACATGACATTTGGTTGTTATTTTAATGCAAAAGTGATGTTCTAGTTATTCAACTAGTTAATTGTCTATATTATATTGTGGGTCGAGTAAATATTTTTTATAATTATTGAAAATTAAATAATTAATAAATTTTATTGGTTTAAAAAAAAATATAACATTTATACATGCAAAGTTTGATATAATAAAACACATCAACATATCCTATTATAATAACAGCAACATCGAAGGCTTAACATCTAAAAATATAATTGTTACTGTTGCTAAAATAATAAAAAATATTAAATTATTATGAGAAAAAAACTCAAAAACATTAATAAAAGAGGAGGCAGGAAAAAAAACTAAAACTATTATTATTATAATAATAATTATTATTATTGCATGAATAATGGGAAAATAAATTCAATAAAAGAGTAAAAAAAACAAAAATTTTAACAAAAGGGAAAACAAAATAAAAATGAATAAAAATAAAAATTATTAGCTAAAAAAATCATTTGACGTGAAAATAAATAAATAAATAAATAAAAAATAAAGGAAAATAAATAAGAAATATCAATTTTCAAATGATCATAAACACAAACTAAAATTTAAGAATAAAATTTTTGAAAAAAATATTATCTCAACAAAAGAGAAAATAATAAAAATTAAAATCTAAAACTAAAGGTACATATATATAAACATAAACAGAAATAAAGATTATTTAAGAACTATAAAAAATTAAAGGAATTAAAATAAAAAAATCAAAAGTATAAAGCCCGAAAACAAAACTAAATATATTATCAATTTCAATCAAATGAAAATAACAATAAAATAAAATAAAATAAAATATAACATCTATACATGCAATTTTTGATATAATGAAACACATCAATACAATCTATTATAGCAACATGAACATCAAAATCTTAACATCTAAAAATATCACTACCATCACTGCTAAAACAATAAAAATTATTAAATTACTCCTGCAAAAAACATCGAAAAATATTAAAAAAAAAGAAGTAAGAAAAAAACTAAAATTATTATTCTTATTAGGTTAATAATGAGAAAAAAATCAATTAAAGAAAAAAATCAACAACTTTAACAAAAAAAAAAAATTATCAACAAAAAAAAAAATCTGAAGTCAAAATAAATAAATAGAAATAATCAAAAGAAAGAAAGAAAAAAGCATAAGCGAAAAAAAAAGTCAAACAAAAATAAAAAAAGAATTATAAACAAAAAAATAATGCATAAAAGGCGTTGATTATTTTAATAATATTATTGTAATCCACATTCATCGGAACAGCAACCAAGCCCTAATTTTTTTATTATATAGTATTATAGAATATAATGATACTCTCATAGATAAATTGATTTGTTTTTTTACATGAAAGTGGGGATATAAAATATTATGAATATACGAGTTTCAGGGAATTTTCTATATAGAGTCGAGTGATATAAAATTTGTCACGTATTCGTACCGGGGACACAGGTTTACTGTTTGTACACATGTCATGAGCTCGTGAACAAAAGTCTTGAATGGGAAAAACGTGACGTGGCAGATGGGAAGTGGCGCGAGAACCTGCCTCGTCTGTCCAGATGCGACTGCACGTACAGCCAAGAAGACTGGAGAATAGACATTTAGCTACGTAATTTAGTTTTCCTACTCTGTTTTCATATCGGATGAAAATTTAGGCCCGCGAATTCGGCCTGTATAACCAGTCAAGAACAGTGGGCCACCACATCAATTGATCAGATCCCAGGGGCGGAGAAAGATCTGTGTGATAAAGAAAGCGCCTGATCCCCACAAATAGTTTAATCAGGTGGACACGAGCAGATCTTCCAGGTTCATATTTTCATGGCCGTGATCAATACTTGAAGTGAGAATGTTCCGAAAAAAACAAAACACGGAATGAGGCATGAAATAATTGAACTTCACATGCCTTTTACTTTCAATTCTGTATATGGATTTCATCAACACAAATCATATCAATTTTATTATTAATTGATTTATATATATTTAAATGGGTGGGTTTTCTTGAAAATCTTTAAAAAGTGGTTAGAATTTCTAGTCATGGTAAAACTAAATAATAATATTTTATTCCTCGCCTTTTTAAATCAAAGAGAATCGAGATGTCCCCCTTGAGCTCCAACGTGACAAAGAGTTGGAAAAAAGATGAGAAGAAGAAAGAACATCCCTTCAAGGAGATCCCTGCTCTCGGAAGGCAAATCTAAAGAATGCGATCAAATACAGGAGGAGGAGATCTTGATCCGTGAACCCAACAAGCAAATACTGACCACGTTGCTTTCCAGTAGTCCTGACAAATACTAAAATAATCCTGGAATTCACCATGCACAGTATATTGGGTTGACCTGCTTACCTGCTGATTATAACTCAGTGATTTAGCAATTCAGTTTTCTTTTTCTTTTTAGTGCCACTGTGATAATGGCAGGTGGAACTTACAGGTGTAACCGGTCCAACACTGGATGGAATAGTCTAAAGAGTTATGCGGGTCAAAGGAGGAGACCTGGTCAAATGAACCGACGTGTTTTGCATACCGACTTTAATATTTAAACTCTGTGCATGCTGATTGGACAGCGTAGTCAAAATTATCTGCAGCATAATAGACGAAACAAACAAATGACAGAGAAGTTCCAAAAACGTGCAGGAGTACAAGGCTCGTATTACACATTTGTAATATTAGCTCATTAAAACAATTATAAAACATAAATAATTTAATTTTACTTTTTACTTTCTTTTTAAATATGGATAAATAGCGAAACCAAATATAATTGTAATTTTTTCTGCAGAACACAGCAAGCGCAACGGGACTGGAGTATTATTTGAGTTTGAGCCTCTTATTTTTATTACAATTCATGGCGCACTTGCATAGATTGTTTGATCAAAACTATGGTGTGAATAGTCCCATTGTTTTCTTGTTTGTTTGCTCAGACTTATTTACAGTAGTACAAAAATACATATTATATGTGTCGGATTAGATACGAAACGTAGTTAATTTTTTTGGGATTCAAGCTGGCCCAGAAACTCTCCACAGGCTTCTCCAAATACGCCCGACAACACAGACTAAAATTAGGGCACAGCACACTCCACAGGGCAACGAGGTGGAAAATACCATCACTCCCGGTTCTAGGTAACTACAGGGATCTAGGCAGCTCTCAAATCCACCACGATGAAAAGAAGAGATTTATAATTCTATCACGATGCCGAAGTTACGTGTTATTAGAAATGCCAAATCATGATTAAAAGTGAGGAAAAAAATAAAAACAAAAAGAAAGAAAAACAACAGATGATTTCAGTAACATTTGTCAGTTTCCTCCACTAATCAATCTTCAACTATCTTCTTAAGCAGCAAGAAGACTTGCGTGTTTCACCTGGCTGAATTTTTGTGTAAATTGATCCAACTCAAATTTTAAAGCTATGCAGTCCTTTGAACCCGTTGCGACATGCCAGTCATTCGTTGAATCGTCCCCTCAAACGATGGACACTGTTCAGGATCGCTGCATGTACAATTGAAACGTATAATGAGATTCCATCAACCTGCAAGTTCCCATTTTATAAATAATAAAAAAATGCAGTGGTTCAGTTTCATGAATTCATCCCGGAGGACTTCAGGGGACATCCATTGAGGCTGCACAAAGAAAATGGAGTTCAACATTTGCGAACAAATGCATCAAAACTAACAACACTAAGGACAATTATATTGGAACAATTGCAGCTAAGAAAATGAAGAAATTTCCCCAGCTTTTGGGGAAGATAATAAAATAAGAGAGAAGCATTACAGTTCGTCTTCCTGTTTTTGCAGTTAAGAAGGTTGCATTCTTCCACCTTGACAGGCCAAAGTCTCCAACCTGAAACAGACATTCGATGGTTTTTGAAGAAAATGCCAAGTCGCTTGAATGACTTGAGGTATCTATTTGCATGTTACCTTGACAGCCCGGTTTTTATCAACGAGCAGATTAGAAGATCTCAGGTCTATGCACTATAGATGGATTTCTATGATGCGAATAATCCATGCCTCGGTCCTTGTGACAAACAAAAAATTCCCAGGTCAAAATTCTTTTGGAACTCAGAACCAGAGCATTGAAGGAATTTTCAGTTTATCAATTTACCGATGCATTCCAAATTCCACGATAAAACAACAGCATGTGAACCTGTAGAACAAAACAAAGATAATAGAGGGATTTTAAGAAAAATGTTCCAGCATCCACCAATGCGCATCATTTTCCTAAAAGGTAATTATAGTCAAAATCATCAAATATAATGACTTGGTTCAGAGACCAGCAACTGCACTTTTGCCAAGCACCAAGCACTTCTGGTAAAGTCTCATTACATTAATGAAATATGTTTGCTGGAATATCAAGATAAAGTCTTCAGAATGAAGATCAAGTTTATTGTTATCGGCGCCCACTTTTATGTACACAAAATCTGCCAGAACACTTCAAAAGTAATTCTTCCCGTCATATCATTCCTTGAAGCCAGGTTAGTATGTGATGTCATAACTGGACCTTTGATGTGATTTTTAAATCTCCTTTTATTTATTTATTTTTTTCTCTCTCTACCCTCTCTTCTCCCCCCCATGCACAGCCTATTTTTTTTATTTTCTCTAAAATGTCACGTTTCATAAATAACCACAAGTTTGAATATGCATTTTCCAATTATAAATATTTTGTCCAGGACAGTCTATTTTAATTTGTATTGTACAGTCCAACTTACCAAGGGCATCTAAAGGTATCGGGGCTTAGTTTAACCTTACCTTTTAAAAAAATTAATTTTTAATGATAGTTTTGGATGTGTTTACATTATTTTTAAATATAAAAAATAAATTATTTTAATATATTTTCAAAAAATATATATATTTAATGCACTGTATCTAAATCTGAAAGCGGTGTCTGGCAGGAGACCTCGATCAGTCAATTTTCCTTCACAAAGAATATTGCTGGTGTCACTATATAAGCACATCAGAAGTGGCCTTTAGAGACAGGAGAGTAGCGCTAGGTATACCTGTTGAAGTAACCGTTAAATGGCAGTTACTTTTTTGAAAGCGCACGCAAAACCCGCCAAACCCGCTCTTTTTTTTATAATATAATGAAAAATAATCCATCGATAAACATAAGAGAAGAAAAGGATGAGGAGGCATTATGAAGTGATACTCTTGATTTTCTGCTTCATCACAAGTTATTTTACTGTGCAAAGTATAGAGATTTTGTCGAAATCGAAGCTTGAAAGATGCGAGAAAGCCTCAGATTCTGATGATGATCTCAATTGCACGAGAAAAATCGTCTTAAACATGGCTGTTCCCAGCGGTTCTGTGAGTCTATGTTTTTTTTTTCTTCCCTAACTAATTAATTAACTATAGTCTGATTATCGAGATTAATTAATGTTGTTAACAAAAATCCCTAATTCTTCTCGTTTCCGGCGTAGAGTGGCGGGGAGGCGTCGATTGTGGCGGAAATAGCGGAAGTGGAAGAGAATGCAACTAACTTGATGGAAACAGTGAGAGTACCGCCAGTGATAACAATCAATAAAACGGCTGCGTATGCTTTGTATGAACTTACATATATACGGGTGCGGCGCGGCGCTTTCTTGGTTACTTGTAAACACACACACACACATCATTTGTGTTTTGAATGCTTAATTGATAGATTGATAACTTTGTGAAATATCTCGATGGTTGTAATTTGCAGGATGTTGCTTATAAACCTGAAGAGTACTATGTTAAGACGCGCAAATGTGACCGGGATGCCGGTGCAAATGTTGTCAAGATATGCGAGAGGTGACTTGTTTCTCCCCCTTTTATTTTAATTTTTAAAGCAACATTGTCCGGTTCCTTGCAACTGCCAATTTGTTAAAGCATGTGGTCAGCCTATTGATAGTAAAGTTCATAGTCCTGTTTATTATCCGGTCCGTTATACAGATACTAATATTATGATCAATCAACATTTGCGAGAAATGGTCTTTTTCTTATAGACACCAAAGCATCTGTGTTCATTTGGACTGTTTCTTCGATTGTCTTCTTCTTGTCTGGAAAGTGAGAAAACTTTGCAAGTTCTTGTGTGCAGGACTAACTGCCTCAGACTAACTGTTTTGTAGGTTACAAGATGAAAATGGCCACATTATCGAGCATAGTCAGGTCTGATTTCTTAAATCTCATCTGGATTCCAGAAGTACATAACCCATACACGCACCCACCCTACATACGCTTGCACATGCATGTTTAGTAGTACATGGTTTGATAGTGGATTCTGCAGCACCATATCTACTAGAGTTTACCTAGTTAGCGATTAAACCTGTCCTGTAAACGGGACTCTGTATGCAAAGATTTATCTTTTGTGTTGGTGATCATACCATACTCTCCTTTTCTTCACATGCTTTATTACTCCTCTCTACCATTCTCTTCTTTCTTTTCTGCTTAGCCAATCTGTTGTCCTTGTGGGCCCCAACGGCGGGTGACATCATCTTGTGGAAACTTTTGTAAGTGCCTTGTCACATGTCCGGCATTCTCAGTTTAACTCATACGATGGAGATTGCAATTTTATTATCAATGTATACCTTTGTTTTGAACAGTCGACAAATTGATGAAAGGGAAGGCCAATACTGCACACTGCGTCAGATTTCCAGGTGATTGGTATGGCTTTTAGGATACATTGTCTTCCTTTTGATGTTTCTTTGCTAGTGAAACCCCATACAATCAATAAAAAGTAGTATGAGGACACACAATGCGGTTTTTTGTCAGTTAAATAATTAATATTTGATTATGGACGTTAGAAGCGGTGTTTCATGCCATGCTGATGAATACAAATGGGTGTCAATAAGCAAGTCGGGCACAAACTTATCTTATTGTCTTTCAATTCCGGTATGATATAAATTATCAACAATCTTTTCACAGTTTAGGTATGTGAAATTTTCAAAGCATCCAATGTTTTTAAATGCCATCCTCATTTTTTGCTGAACTTGAAACATGTAATGAACGAGTAATATGGTTCTAAGAAGAATCTTGTTTATGAATTTGTAATTTTGGAATGGCTTACCTCTACGATGAGTGGTTAATTGCATTGCCTTGAATATTATTAATGAACAGATCTTCGATGGTTCAGTTTTTAGTCTTGTATTTGTTGGTTAAATTGCTGTCTATCATAAACATATTTTCTTCTAAATTTTACAAGTGTTTGATTTTATGCAAGACTAATATTTCATTGTTCACCCAGGTTCCATGTTTTTGGCATTGGACGTCGATCAATGGGTTTCAGTGTACGAATTGAGGTGAAGACAGGATCGAAAGTTTCGGTATGTTGTTTTTCTCTACATCAATTGCCTCTGTATACGAACTCTTTTAACAGTTCAATTTATTTTACTCGGCTTCTGCTCTAGAATTGCTCGTTGGAACAGATACCTTGCATTTACTTGAATGCTGCGGGAGGCTGGAAAAAAAAAAATCTTGGTCTGAATTAAACATTACAGAGGGCTTCTAACATGATACTGAAATAAATGTTCTGCTAGTCTGTTGCAAATTTGATGGTAGAGCACAGTATGGGCTGGGATGATTTCATGTTTCTGTTCTTTCTATTTCACTCCAACTTCTGCTCTAGAATTGCTAATTGGAGCATGTGCCTGTTTTACTTGTTTGCGGTTACTTGAATGGGAGAATCAAAAACATGACTCTCTGTCCGAGTTAAACATGATCTTATTTCCTCACTTTTGCTAGTGAAATGAATTTACTTTTCTTTCTACCTTTTCTTTTTCTCTTGTTCTAAATTTAATAATAAAGTGTCATCACTGCTTTAAGTTGTTTCACTTTTGCACTCAAATAGAGTTATTTGAGATTGATTTTGGATAGTATCTCATATTTCTTGTCATATTTTTTCTAATTTAATAAGTCAATGATAAATATCTTCTAGCTGAAGAGACTCGGTTTTGCTTGCAGGAAGTTACCGTGGGCCCTGAAAATAGAACAGTAACATCGAAAGATAATTTTTTAAGGGTTAATCTCATTGGAGATTTTGTCGGATACTCGAATATTCCATCATTTGAGGACTTCTACCTCGTCATTCCAAGGCAGGTATGCCTCCCTCACTAATATGATTACCATGGAAGTGTGCTAGCTTAAGGGGAAAGAAGCAGGATTTTTTATCAAGCTAGCAATGCACGTCAAATTTTTTCAAGATGTTTTTCTTAGAAATAATATATTTTTACCAATAGCTTATAGCTCAATGGTAATGAAATCAATGGTAAAGGGAATGATATGTAATTCAATCGTCTATCATTGTATCCAAATAAAAAAAAAAAGAGGCAAGAAGAAAGGAAAGTCCTTTTCATCTGTTATTGATTGGTAATTGTAAATGCACAATACTGTAGTATTGAGAGTTTCTTATTTTTTCGTGGAAGGGTGAAACTGGGCAACCACAGGATCTGGGAAGGAACTTTTCAATGTGGATGCTGCTTGAGAGAGTGAGATTCACCTTAGATGGTGTTGAATGCAACAAAATTGGTGTCAGTTATGAGGCTTTCAGTGGGCAGCCCAACTTCTGTGCTTCGCCATTTTGGAGTTGCTTGCATAATCAATTGTGGAATTTCCATGATGTTAGTTTGTCAGCTAGTAGTGGTCTCTGTAATTTGTGTCCCCATTTCTCCTAGTCCCAAGTTCTGTAAATTGAACAGTTTTCTACAGCTGTTGCATGAAGCTAAGAAGAGGCTACTTTATTTATGGCAGGCCGATCAGAACCGAATTAGGAGGAAGCAGTTGCCACTATATGGCGTGGAAGGAAGGTTTGAGAGGATAAACCAGCATCCAGTTATGTTTCTGCAATTTTAAATCTGATGTTCAACAAAATGTAAACTATTTGAATTTTATAGTAATTTGAGTCAATTGCAGAACGCGGGGACTCATTCGTTCTCCATTGGAATTACTGAAGTTCTTAACACAAACCTTTTGATAGAACTAACTGCTGATGACATTGAATACGTCTACCAAAGGTTTGATATCTATACTTACTTTAGTGCTGCAAGTTTCCGATGTTAGAACGGTTTAACCAAAGGCATGATTTTAAACTATTGGTGCTAAGATATTAAAATGCATCATGGACTGTAAGTTCAAGGCTTCAGAATTAAGGTCATGCTCTGTTTGGTTTGGGGGTTCATAGGGTGTTGGTCCATCCATATATGATAAAGGATGTGCAATGATAGTTGGTTCATGGATTAACTAGAAAGCTCGGATTACTTCATTGAATGCCTAGAGTCCCTTAACTTGTTTACTGTAGCGTGATCATTATTGCAAATTATCTAAAATCACTTTAATTTCAACATTTTTCTTGGCCATATTTTTGAGTTGCAGAAAAGAAAAGACGCAAGACCTAATTCTAACTACTGGTATAAATCTGTACACATAGTGCAGTGAATTTTACTATTACAACAACTGGAAAAGATTAGGGAGGGAACCTTCTTTGCTGTAGCATTCTTATCATTTGTGCAATTTTTAGTATGGCTTTGCTTGTGTGTCACCATGTTTCTGTGTAGATGTCCATTTGTTGAGCTTCATCTCCATTCGTTTGCAGGAGCCCAGGAAAACTTTTAAGTTTCACCATCCCGACATTTGAAGCGCTCACTCAATTTGGAGTTGCTACAGTCTCTGCTAAAAATATTGGGGAAGTAGAAGCATCATATAGCTTAACGGTATTTTAAACATTGCCCTGGCATATATTTGGTCATGATAATAAAATGCTTAAACACGTACATGTTGATGCATTCTGTACTCTTACTTGTACCACATTGCTATAATATAATGATATGTTTTTGTTGATTACATTCCTTATGTTGATTATTTTCCTCGTTCTTTGGCCAGTTATTGAGAATTATACACCAATCTGACGTCTTTCTTTCAAGGTGCATTTGTCCTGCATTATGAAGGTTTTTTATTCTACATTTCACATTGACAGAATTTCATGTTTTGGACCTTTTTTTCAGTATTTCAAAAATGAAAATAATAAAATTAAGCAGTTTCTAGTATCTCCACAAAATATTATGTTTTGAATCTTCTAGTATGGGGTCATTGACGTTGATAGTATTAAAATACGCGGGAAAGTTGAAGGACAAGATCTAATTCACGTATGTTGGTGAAAATATTTAACTGCGATGAGAGTTAAATTAGATATTGATTAGTACATGCCATCATTATGTATTGCTGTATTGATGTGATGCTTTAAGGATTTATTGCTGCAACACATTCTACCTTTAGCTACTATGATGATCGTCTCTTCCTTGCAGTTTGACTGCTCAAGAGGTGTTTCGCTCATGGAGGTAACATTAACTGCCATATTGATAATCATTCCTAACTATTCACAAAGGGCACAATCCGATTTTAATGTTTGAATGGTTGCAGGAACAATTCTTCATTTTGAAGCCGAACGAGATTACAATTCGGTCATTTAAAATTTACCCAACTACTGATAAAGCCGCGAGATATGTATGTGCTGGTAAGGTTACAATGGTTTTCTTGCAACTTTTCTTGTCACTGTGTGTGACAACTATGGTGGCAGAGAAATCTGAAGTCTCAATCATTGTGCTTTAATCCAGCTATTCTGAAGGACTCTGGTTTTAACGAAATTGATAGAGCGGAATGCCAATTTTTTACTACTGCTACCATCCTTGACAATGGATCACAGGTTTGGGGACAACTACAGAATTGTTTTTTATACAGTTATGTTCTTTAAAATTCACCTAGCAACTGGTCGATTTTGTACTCATGCAAACAAGATCTCTATGAACAATTTCTTATGTGAAGGAGAGAGAATTTGAAATTGATTGTAGCAAAATAAGGAAAGAATATAGAAAATGTGTTATGACTATGCAAGAGTATGTGTAACTAAATGGAATTGTTATATAAATGCTTCTGAAACATGATTAATATCTGTCCAATAGGGTTCAGTAGTGCGTTTCTATTTCCTATGGTATGGCTGAAAGCTTCCAGATGATTGTTTTGCCATTCAGTGGCGTAAAATTTTTACTTTTTTTCTTATCTACATTTTTGTGCTATTCCGATAACAATTTCTGTTTCGGGAAAATTAATGCGGTCTTCATTAATGTTTTTTTTTATTTCATTTGCAAATTGTAATTTAATTTGTGTGCATGCCTGACAGGAAAAATCCAAAAGAGGGGGGGTTATAGAGAGCCGCTAAAATCTACCATTTCATAAATGTTTGATGAAAGTGTACGAATTTTACGCCTAAAATTTAAAAAGACTAATTTTCTCACATATTAGTGACAGTACAGATAATCAGAAATTTACTTATTGAGGAGGTGTTTAATATCATCAAATTCTCAATGTTTCTTCAGACAATGGCTGATGGTGTTTTAGTTTAGCATATGATTTTGTTTCATTTTTGGTCCTATAATAAGTGATGCTGGTGAATTATGTGACTGTAGACTTAATGATCGAATTAACCACATAAATCCCGAACTTTTTGCAGATTGCTCCCTTTCTACCACCAAAGACCAGTATAAATGGTTTCTTTGAATCTATTGAAAACATTTGGAACAGAATTTGGGAAGGCTTAGTAGACTTCGTCACAGGAAAAACTTGCAGGTACTTGTCCACTGATTCGAATCACCCTTTTTCTAAGCTTGTTGATGTGGACCTGGAAGCACTGAGCTCCTTTTTTCTTCCCATGTCATAAGGATATATTTTTTTCCCTTGCAGTGTCCTTAGGCTTGTGCGCATCCATTTATCTGAAATTTAGCATTTGCATTATATTATGAACTTAAATGCTTCAAGTAACATTTATATTGGTGAATTGCACGCCCTGGAATTTCTGCTGCTATTGTGTGAAATAGAAGGTTCTGCTTGACATGCCAAATTTTCAAGCCCAGCACTAGACAGAGGGCCATTAGCTTATTTTTTTTAGCTATGCAGATGAGCTCACGAGATCTTGTTCTTTTTCTTAGGTCTTGCAACTGTTTTGATATAACTTATGTTCCTTTTATGGGCAGGCAGAAATGCTCCAGCTTCTTTGATTTCCGTTGTCACATACAATATGTATGTATGAGCTGGATGGTGATGTTTGGTCTACTTCTGGCTATTATCCCAACAGGTAACAATATTCTTCTTCGAGGAAAAGTAAACTTTGTACAGAGCTGGAACTTTGTAGTCTTATTCTAATGAGGAACACATATGACATTGTACTTTTGAGTTCCAGTGCTTGTGCTGCTGTGGCTTTTGCATCAGAAAGGACTTTTTGACCCTATTTATGACTGGTGGGAAGATCATCTTTGGACCGACGAACAGAGAATCAGAGATACTCGGAGACACAATAAAGATATTCATGTGAAATTGGGAGCAAGACAGCACACGCATAAGCGAAGAACCATTCATCAAGAGCATAGGCACAGGCATTCAGGAAGGGATACAGAGTACTATCATCATCTTCACCATGTCCACAAGGACAAGAGTAAGCACAGGGGAAGTAGGAAGTCAAGTGTCATGCAGCATGTCTATTTGGATGGAGTGGAGAATACCAAAGTTGGACATCACGGACACAGAAAGGTGAGAGACCATGGAAGTACTGTTTAAATAACCAGTCACCAGTTGCATGATTCACACATAATGTTGCTAGCTGAGCAGACAGAAAATTGGGGAATGGATCATGATACCAATTATAGAAGATCAGATTGACTTTCTCTAGTTTTTTTTGTTTATTTCTTTTGAGGGAGTGAGATGGAATTCTTTAGTGTGAAATTGCAGTAGTGGATTATCATGGAAAGGATTTTACACTGACTATTAAAAGTAAATTATCATTGTGATTAGTATGTGCCCCCTGACCTACTTTATTTTACAGAAATTATATAATGACAAATAGGAAATAAAAGCACAAAAAATTGCATCTGGTCCTGATCAAAACTGTAAGTTTGTCTCTGCTTGGATGAAAATCAGAGCTGCCCGTTCCCTCCGTGCAGTATCCAAACGCTACCTCAACCATGACCCTCCCTCATAGATTGTCGATCGATGGATAAAATTCGAGTTCGAAGTTTGAATCTCTCGGTATCAATGCCTCTAGCCTTACGAAGGACTTGCCTTGTATCTTTCTGGCAAGTGCTTATGTAGAGTAGTTATATATTGGCTCTCTCCGTGAGCTGAATGTGATAGCCGCTTGGATATTGTAAACCAGGAGTTCGAACAATATTTCCTCCTTTGATTGGTTTCCACCTGAAATGTTTAAATAATAGCGAAGCTTAGTCTCTCTCTCCATGCGTGCGCTACCTGGCACCCATTGCACACTTGCAATGAGCATTCCCAGAAACACACCCAATCGCTTATTTACGTACGGGAAGGTTTGCATGCTATTACCTGGACTTTGTGACCAAGCAATGTAGAAATACAGCCATCTGCACCTTGGTAAACTCTGTTCCAACACAAAATCTCATGCCACCGCCAAAGGCCATGAAGTTCTTGGATGCACCATTTAGTTCCGTACCCTGCACGCCACAGTATATTTTATTATAATGGGAAATACATGGTGATTGAAAGGGTGAGAACTCCTTTTAGTATTGAAATGTCCTCAAGTTGAAAGGATTTTCAAACATAACCCACCTTCCATCTCCATGGATTGAAGGCAAGTGGATCGTCATATTTTGCTGGGTTTAAGTGTACAGCGGGGGGACAGACCATTACTGCCCAACCTGCTGGAATGGTATATCCTGCCATGACAATTTATATTATAATTTCGAATTATAACATTCTTTGCGCACTATAGTAACTGACACATGTATTGATTGCTAGCAAACACAAACCCTTAAAATGAATTTCTCTGAGTGTTTTTCTGAAGATCCCTGGAACTATGTTTGCTAGTCTAACAGTTTCATTGATGACCTGCAAAGCGTAGCTCGTCAGTTTTTATATTACAAAATACACTGTTATGATATCAAACTGGTGACAAAGTGCTTGACCCACCTGAAATGTGAATTTCATTGATTTGTATTCCTTCCATGTAAGACCAGGGTTGGCATTTCCCCGATTTCTTAGAATTATCTCGTGCTCTTCCTGGGAAAAGTTTAAACATATAGAGCATATTAGGTTTTGAAGCACTGAAGAAAAATTATGGAGAAATACAGTATTAACAACTTTCTTGCATACCGTTAATTTATTTAGCACTAAAGGATTGTCCGATAGAAACTTGACAGCTGAAGTTAGAGCCAGGGAAGTTGTTTCAAAGCTGGCGAATAGCAGCACAAACATTAAATCCAGAGCAATTTCCTCTGTAAGGATTGTTTTTTCCTTTTGAAGTTCCTCGAGCATATAATCAAAAAAATCACTTTCGTGCTTTCTCGGATTTGCTCGTCTTTCCTGTAGCAGGTTCTTTAGCATTCTCATTGCCTTTTTCCTACCCTGAGAATTCATAGAACAGTTCAGACAAAAAAAAAAAAAAATTGGACAATTTTTTTTTGAAATGTGCAGTTTCCATTTGCAGAATTGATTTGGTGTTCTGGTGACACTGTTTTTTAATCTACTCTGAGTTTTTTTATTGTGACTCTAGCTTGCCAGCATTTTAGACGCGCTAGTTTGCTTCTTGTTGGCCTGAGCTTCTAGTTTGCAGGTGCTCAAATATTGTCAAGAGAATGAAAGGATGCATTTATATGATTAGTATGGAAGGTTTCGGTTTACCTGTAAGCATTCGTGATATGCTGTTCCTGGAATGTCCAAAGGGAAGGAGATTAATCCTTGTATGAATGCAACGAAGTTATCCCTTAGATTCTCTGAAGAATTTTCTTGATCATAACTTATGAGCTTCTTCGCTGTCAGGTCAAATATCATCTGTAAATATCATAAGTGTTATTAGATTCAGGATAAACATTGTTTGATTACTCTTATTATGGGAAGAGGGATCGTATGAGATTACAGTTGCTGTCGCTTCTTTCAATTCAACTGATTCATGATGAGACCATAGTTGTAATCTTTTTGATGCAGTCTGTTCAACTTCAGGGAGCATTTTTTTAAGGCTTTCAGGACCAAAGAGATTAAGCACCATATTCTTAAGATACTTGTACATGAACCCGTGTAGCGAACCAACATTTTGCCTTCCAAAGATCTCCGTGAATGTATCCGGATACCAGCTCTGGAACAATTTTCCTTCTTGTTGGAAGATAAAGTAATTGAGATCCGGATCTGTTGATACCACAACTGGCCTTCCAACCAAATTAGTCCGGAATATTGGTCCATATCTGAAAGCAACAGCAAAAATTTTAGAACGAATGATGGAGGTGATGATCGCACAACTTTTTGAACAGCTTAATCATTCATAAGAACTTTACCTTTTCATCCTGTCTCTGACAAATGGATGAATATCACAAGAAGTATCTGGAGCGAAGAATTGAAGGGTCTCGCCAATAAATGGCAATCCCATTGAACCTGGTGGAAGAGTGCCATTGCATATGGGGTTTCTCCAGCGGTAAATCCAATGTGCGATGCTTATAATAATCAAAGCTCCAAAAAACAAAGCCCACATCTTGATCAAATATAAGTGTCCAAATTCAGAGTACTGAGAAGTTCCTGGATTGAGAAGAGGATTTTAGTGTTGATATGTTTTGACAGGAAAGGAAAATAAGAAGGTTAAGATTAGTAGAAATAAGAAGAGTTCGAGGAAAGAAACATGGGAAGAATAAACATGAAGTAGAAGAAAATGCTAGCATGTATCTCAGAAACCATCAGGAGTCATCTTAAATAGGCAGGGCATAAGAAGCAGACAGAAAAAAGAATAGTATTGGTTTTAGTTTTCTTTATTTTAGTTAAGTTGTTCAAAAAAGTTAAAGTTGAATATAGAATACAATAGCTGAAAATTATTCTGTCTAGAGACCACTTATTATCCCACGTCAACGGTTTCTACAAGTTTATGTTAAGAGCCTAGCATGACCATGAAACTTACAGGATGTTTCCTGTTTTACTGCAGACATTTTGTTTTTCATTAGGATAAATAGTCCATGTAAAACAAAACTGAAGCACGAGGGCAGAATTTAGGCCTTTTTTAAGGACATTGTGCAGGAACAGAAGGGCTCTTCCCAAGATTTGAGAGGATAGAGGGAGAGGTTCAAAGGATCTGTTTGACCTGACCAAGTGTCTGAAACCAATCTTCAACACGTCATTAAATTGCTAAAATCTAATGGTTTCACCAACTTCTCGGAGTCGTCTCAATATCTTTGCTAAATACACCAGTATCTGTGTGATGTTATATGTTGCCAGTTAGAGATGCCTCACGTGTTCTTGTTTTTCGTTATCTTTCTTAATTTTGTTAAAATTAGATCCCATCCTAGATCTTCTTTAGCTGTGTAATCATTCGTTCATATTGTTAAATGCTAATGTCAAACTCTAGATCTTATTGCATACATCACTGTTGATCTTCTGTAGTGTGCTCTAGAAATGTATACTGGACATGCTTTTGTACTCTTTATCTCTTGGAAATAATTCCTGAGTAGTAGGTATAGTAAGCTAGTTGATCAGGTTAACCGATTTCGACACATAGAGCACCGCCCCCATCGGCCCATTGAGCCACGGACTGGACCTCCTTGCAACATCCACTACAAATGTAGGTAGGTTACTGTCAATCATGCCCTCCATTATATGCAACCAGATTATAAAATTGATTTCTGTGTTACGACAATAATGTTGCGGTATTGAGCGCGCCTAATGGAATGAAGTTGAACTAGGTAACACCGATGTGGGGGTTTGAAAATCTTGTCAGCTAATGAATTTATTTTTTTTATTCCTGAGTTGAAGTCACAGCCCATGTAGTGTCATTAAGCTGTAAAGATGATGCTATCCTGGGCTTGTAGGCACTGCTGTGAAAATGTCGGAGTGCGCCTTTTTAACCAAATTTTGTTATTCTGTCTTGAAGAAAGGGAACAGCTTTAGTTTATTCTCCATTCTGAGATTAACTAGTCTAAGAAATCCTTTCATTACTGTAATTTAAAGGGTTTTTTTCTTTTCTTTTCTCAGTGAAAGTCCAATAGGTTCTTTGAGAAAGTGACACGGATTGTTTAACTGCTTGGAATGGGCATGGAAAGAGTGTATTTGAGGTGATGCACATCAAAGACAGCTCGGGTTTTCATACTGTATAATAACTTGTGTTGCTTGCTACGAAGTATTCTGTTCTCTAGCCCCAAAAGCAAGGCTTTTCTATTAACATTCTGAATTCTTATGTCTGGTGGAAAACTGGGAGAAGTAAGAGCTTTCAGGGTCCTACCTGTCTTCATTATCCAGTGTTACAAAAAAACACAAGGGGTAAATGGTCTCCCACATGCAAAGTGTCCACAACAGGGTGATTCCACCACTTCATGGAACTGCACCATCCCCTTTATATTTTTTCTAATGATCCAACGGCTCATGATCATCAATGCGGATGTCCTTCTTGATCTATCAAAAGAAGTCCATTGGTTGATTAGCTGTCACCTCCCTGTACTCATGACACGTATCAGTGAGCAGCTGCGGGGGTGCCTCCTGTTCTGCCGGGTTTTAGGTAATCTATAGATACAAAATAAAAATCTTTGAAGCACAGAAACATGAAGAAGACTTGTAGAGATAGAGGGGCAATCAACTCGGTAAATCAAAAGGTGATACGCCCGTTGCTGCTCAGTAAAAATGGTTTGTGCAGAAAAATGGAGAGATAATAATGCAGGTGTTGAGTTCCACGAGGATGAGAGGATTATGGAGAAAGTTGTTCTTCTTGTCTGTGCCGTGCGCCTTGGGGAATGATCCTTAATATTTAAATTACACTTTTAAGCAAAGAAAAAGAGCTTACAAAAGACACCTTTTCTTCACTGAGATTTGGAATTCGTATTATACTAATTAATTGCCGACGCTTTACTGCTACTTCCTCTCTTACATTATTTTTATTATTATAATTAAACTCGTTAACTGGTTTTTAAATTAAATTTAAGTGAGACTTGACTTGTTATTACCTACTTGATCAGGTATTTCTACTCGATCGGCTCGGATAAAACCCGGTTTAGCCGTGGCATTGCTTAAATATTATTTTAATATTAAAACAATATTTCTCTAGATTGATCATGGTTAATTCGTCAGAATTCATGGGCTTTAAGGGATTAATACTTTTGTTTCTCGAAATCTATGTTTTATTTAATTATATTATAATAATAATAAAAATGAACATTCATATAAAAGATAACAAATAAGATTATGAGAAAGAAAATGTACAAAGGATAAGGAAAAATGTTATTTCTTTTTTTTTTACAACAAAAATAATTTATTTTATTATAAAAAAATACACGCAAAAACTATAATGATGACCAAAAAGAAAACAGCAACCTCCAATAATAAGAAAATCAAGATCCAATTTTGGGGTTCTAAAAGCCTATTTCCAATTATTTTTTTCACATGAAAAAATCAAAGTTATTTATGTTATTGTTCTATTATGTCTGAAATGATTGGTATATTTATGTTCTAATTTAAAAATGGAACAGATTAGAATAAATTTAATCTCACTCAAAATTTCATTCTAATCTCATTCTATTTCGTTTTGTTCTAGTCAAATAGTGTTTTTTTAAATAATGAATAGTTTTACATTATCAATCATATCTTTTAGTCCGATCTTTAAATTGAGATAAAATTTGACAAGGAATCTTTTAATGTATTTAAATATATTATGCTAAAATATTATAGCAATCAGAGAATATAACGACCTTGCAAGATTGATGATGACATTCTCATAATATTATCCTGGTCTATAATTTTATTCAAAAAAATCATTTTATTATGTTTTTTAATTAATTTTTTCTCAATTTCATTATTCAACAAAAAGTTTAATATGAATTAAAATTTATGATTTGTTTTATTTAAGGTCATCATAGTCTTATAAAGATGTCACATATTTAAAAGGTTAACTTGGATTAATCTGATATATCATTGTTTCAATATTCTTTTAAGATGTTAACTTTATTTTTTTTAGTTAAATTATATTTTTATCAATTTTTCTTGTTATCTTTGAACTCATCAAGTCAATCGAGTTGTTCAACTCTTTTTTTTTTCAGTTTGAAATTTAAATTGTACAATTCTAAATAATTTTATTTTTTGATTTTTTTGAATTAATATATTTAAGTATATATATAAATAAACATAAATGTATAACTCCGAAACGGAACATTCAAAATTTTTAAAATAAAAATATTTCTTTCTAATTAAAAAAAAATCAACCAAAATAAAATTGACAACCTTTAAACAAACAGACAAAGGTACTTAACAAACTCATTTTTTTAAGTCAAAACACCCTCAAAACCATGTAAAATCTCAAAATAAAACCAAAACCAATAAAAAAGATTGAGCTCTGATCATCTTTTTTTTTCCGGTGATATGAATGGTAAAAAAAACCTAAAATAGAGCTCTCCTTGTTAAGAGTATTTATTGACATCAAAATCAGTTTTTTTTTTTACTAGAATATGGTTGACCAACTACTTTCCCTCATCTCTTTTAATCTCTTGCCACACTCTTTTTTTTTTAAATAATAATTAATTGAAATGTCAATTAAATAAAATTTATGACTAAAATGCAAAGCTCAAAAAAAATCAGAAAATAAATGCTTAATTCCTCTCCTGTTGCTCAGGCAACAGCGCCAATAAGGGTGCCCAAGAGCTGAGGGGCTGTCCAGTTCTTGCAGGGCTCAGGTGAGGTGTCGAGTAACGTGACAATACTTGCACGTCTAATAAATCCCATATGGTTTTAACAGGTAGGTGTTCAAAATATATTGCAACTGGGTTTTGCTTAAGGAATAGATAAGAGTATTTAATTTTATATCATAGATGTTAGAGCTACCTCAGGTTAACCGGGAAAACTTGGAATTCAAAACTTAATTTAAACCGAGTTTTTAGTTAAATGAAATTAGGTATTAATCATGTTTTATTATTAAACACAGTTCAAAATCATTTTAGATCAATAAATAATTAAAAAATACTATCATTTTAAATCAAAATAAATGATTATGTTAACCAATACTTATCAAATTAATTTCTGAAGCAACTATACTCGATGCAATATGCGATCGCGGCTAAATTCATATTTATCTCTAAGACACTCTTATTTAACTGGACTTAATCCACGTGTAAAACCCAATTTGACCATATTATGCTCCAATAATCGTGATGTCTTGGCCTGATTAATCAAGTTTGGTGGGGTTTGTTTTACAAGCGTCTCTCTGGCTTAATATATATTTTTTTTAATATATAGTTAGAGATGAGAATTTAACCTTTCAATACTTATCTAAACTAAGTTCTAACTGGTGAGCTTTTACATAGTTGTGTTTATTTTATAGGATAAGATATGGATATTATTAAATTTGATCTAAATCTGATGAAATATATCAATTTATATAGTATACGCTAGAACATTTATGTGTTTTTTGAATCTAATATAATATAAATATACTCCAATATTGATATAATACGCACACACAAGTGCAGATGCATAGATATATGTGCGGGCGCGCCCACCCATACATGTGTCGCCCATGTATGCACATATATTTTTTTTAATTTTATATTAAATAATAAAAAATGACAAAATAATTAATATTCAAAACTAAATGAATATGGTATAAGAATTTAAATTTACAATCGAAAAAATAAAATATGTACGTGACCACTTATTGCTCGCGGGCGTGTTTTTAATAACATAGATTCCAGAGTAAATACGAAAAAACATTAATGAGCTCTGTTTGTTTAAAAATCTATGGCAGGTAGAGAGTTTGATCCCCGCATAGCTAGTCGATGTGTGCATTAAACATTTTAACTCACCCTTATTTTTTATCCGAACAACGACTTGTCTGCATATTTTTATCCCGATCGAGATAACGCTGTTGGGTGCGAGCATATATAGCAATTCAAAGGGTTTTTTCATTGGCTATCATACCATGTGAGCAAACTGTTATCTGCGAGCATGGAAACAATGGGCAGCCTGAGCTGGTCTGTTAACATGGAGACATCAACATTGAGAATGACAAAAACATTTCAATAAACCTCTTGAAGTTTTTCGACTTCATTAGGGCACAGTTTTTATTCCATCTCTTTCCCTGCTCTTCACCGCTTGTATTTGATACACGTTTGACATTACAATAAACAAATGAGACCATTGAGCCACCCAAAGCTAAGAAATGGTGTCACCCATGACCCAAGCGATATCATATTTTATAGATTTATGACCTGGAAACGAGGCTTTTGGTAGCTTTGGTAAATACAGATTCTTGCGTAGTAATTAAATCTCAGTCCATGCATGCATGTTATTGCTGTGTTCACTTGCAATTAAGGGCAGTTGACCCTTTTGCAATCGTAGGGACACCTTTTCCCTCCATCTCTTTCTAGGATTAAATAGCATAAATGATTGGGCTGGGCAGTGCCAGTTTCATTTCATGTTAAGTTATTGTGTTTGGAAAATTTTTATTGAAGAAAATTAAAAAAAATTGTTTTTTTTTGTTTTGAAGTAATTTTTTAGTTTAATTAGATATTTTGATATACTAATATCAAAAATAATATTTTTTTTAAATAAATTTAATATATTTATAAATAAAAATTATCTTAAAAAATAATATTAACCACACTATTATACAAGCCGTCACACACAGGACAAAAACAACTAAGGTAAAAACGCCGTCAGCTATGCAGCTGAAACCGACTGATGTCACAATCTTGCCGACAAGGTCCTAGACTTTCTCTTCTTGCTGGGTGATTAACACGACTTAATTAAGCCTGTTTATCACTAACTATGACTTGTATGGTGATTAGGTATGACTTAATTGACTATATGTTCGAGAATACTGAATTCCAATTAGCAATAGCTGACCAAGGCCAGGTGTTTGGCTTGCAGCCAAAAACTAACAATATTTCACTTAGGTGGTCTAACAAAACAATGTTTATTATAATAATAATCACTTCCCATGCTAGACTGCTCGCAAGTTGCTTAAACATGCTTGACAGAATCAATATTTGGTGTAAATTAGTGGTCCTCGGCCAATATCGTCACCGTGCTTCCTGCCATGACCCACCACAGATAGCTGGCAACTTCTGACCAATCTGGGCATCACGCAAGCACAGGGGTTTAATATTTGTACGACTAATTTTGGGACGCGCTGCACCCACCAAATGCCCGACAACTACGGTCAAATGGTGCATAGCGTGGCTTTATGCGCTCCTATCCTCGCATAAATTCGCATAAATAAAGAGTGTGTTTGATAATATTTTTATTTTTATAATTAAAATTTTAAAAAAATAATTTTATAAAAAATATTTTATCTGTGATTTAAAATAAATTTTAAATTATTTTGTTAAAACTGTAGTTAAATTTGAAATTAATAAAAAATAGTTTTAAATGTTTAGTTATCAAACTTTTCATATTACTTTCAACTTGTGAAATTACTCTAAATTAAGTGTGTGTGTACATGTGCGTGTGTGTTGTTTTTAAAATATTTAATAATTATAATAATAAAATATAATTAATAATTCAAGTAAATTAGACATTTTTTATTCTTTCATCAAACTACTTGTAATTTTATCACGAACTATAAATCTATACGTGAAGGTTTCTGCGATTCCGGAATAATATATAATAAAATATCATCTGAAATAAAATTAGGATTGTGAGATAAAAATTATATTGTAATCTCCCTCTAATATGTTTATTTATATTTTAATTAATTTTTAGATTATGTTGATATTAAAAATATATTTTTTATATAAAAATATAATAAATAAAACAATAATAAACTCTAATATAATAATCTAATATAATTATCTTATCACCTTTCCTGCCCCTCTAATATAATAATCTAATCTTATATAATTATTCCAGCACCCCTCCCCCTCTCTTCTCGTTGAACGCATGAAAAGCAATAATTTATTGTTTTTCATGAATTACAGTAACTTACTACTTTCTATGAATCACAAATTCAGCTGATTTTTAAGGTAGAATTCACCAGTTTTTTTCAAATCTTTACCCTAATCAAATACCCAAAATACATATTTTTTCTACACCACTCTTTCAAACACCCTCAAAATCGGCCTCCAATAATGCCACGGATAAAAGCTTTGTTCCCGCTAAAAATAGAAAAGATTGCTGAGGTTAAGGATAATTCAGCACCAGTAACCACATGTCGCTTGTAATATAATTTAAAATACCAAAAAACTGTGTTAATTATTCTGTTTCTGCCCTCTGATCCAGATGTACAGCGAGTTCTGTGTCTGCTGCAAGAAACCTCGCTCCTTTCGCTCGGTCACTCTCCATATCTATCTAGCCACTATTGTGGGATTAGTGAAAATGCTAAGAAAGAGCCTTGTGGCTAAGGCTTTTATTCAACAAAAATTTCAATTGCATTCGCATTTTGAAACTGCAATTTGGAGAAGAAAATAAATTTTAGCATGCCCAAATGTTTTTAGAAATTGCAATTTGGCCAAGAAAATAAATGAATTATCCAACGATACTTTAATATTTTGCAGATTGAAAAAGTATCCAGATGTACAGCGAGTAATGCGACTCTGTAATTGGAAAACCATCCCGTAACTTCCCAAATCTATGGTGTAATAGAGCGTGTAATCTTCTTTTAGGGTAATTTTCCATTCACAAAAATCAAGCCCGTTAACTGTACGTGCAGTAGGCAAACCAAAAAACCACGTTGCCTCAGAAGTATTTTAGGGCTTGAAACTCTGAACTGCAAAGAGATGTTGCATGAAAAGGACCATGCCTCGTTGCAATAGGCTCTTCTTAGGAGTTCCCATCTCGACGCTTTGTCACAGATAACTTTCTTAGCTTCCTGTCATGGTTGAGCACAGCGCTCACGCTCTCAACCATCAAAATGATCTGCAAAATAATAATCATAGTAGTAGTAGGAGGACGAGGAGGAGTAATGAGAAGGAACAAGGGTCAGAATGTTCAGTAAAGGAGCCGGAACATTCATCAACCACAGCAAAAGTTGCAAGCGCATTGAATCATTTATCCAGCTCGTCAAATTATTTACAGATCAGAAAGTAATTCAAGAGGATTGGTAAAAAATTAGCACAGCAATAAACAAATTAAAAACAAAATAGCACAAACACAGCTGGTGGGTCACTTTCATGCAAATAAGAATCCAAAGCAAAGGATGTAAATCTACAGAATCCGGAAATGGATAATTACCACCCATACTCTTGATAAGGGGTATGAATCAACTACATACATGCATGAGGAAGTTTGTCATTGTTGAAACCATGATTGAGAACTATCCAGATACTTGCAAAGAACAAAGATTATACTATAAACTAGAAATTGCATACCTGCAAGCATGCATATGCCATACCAGTTGCATAGTAAAAGTTTGCATTGCCAGTCCCCTGCAAATTTTCACCAAATGAGCAGTGTTTAAGAAATTATGGAAGTAACTTGACCAAACAGACAAGCTTCATGAAGAGGCATACCCTCCAAATCCATAGATTGTGCATTACAGGGCTAAGGAGGGACACTCCAATATATCCACATAATAGGAAGAACGAGAACTGCATATCTGCATTGCATACCATTTAGGAGGTGTACGATACCAGACCAAATCCAAATTCATCAATAAGAAAGATAAACTACTAGTTTACCTGCTAATTCATCAAGAAATAAACCCAACAAACCCAAGTATAGTGCTGAATCCCCAACCTATTCAAAATTGAACCATGATTGTAGAAGGTGAAGCAATTAGATTCTTCAATATATACATAAAGAATAACAGGTAAAAGTTCAAATCCCCAATAAATCCATTTGTTGCCATGGCTAACAGTGTAATTATCTTATCCACTTTTCCAAACTATTGTTCACGTGTGATTGACATAAAGAAATCATATCATGTTATGTTACACATTTGTTTATGTGAGAGTGTAGAAATGGAATGCAGTTGAAAATAACAAGCAACTCACTGACGGATAGGATTTGAGCATTGATGATATTGCAATGTAGATGAAGGCCAAAAAGCAGGGCCGGTGCTTTAGCCGAATGGCTAATGGCAGTATCATAAACAAAATATTCAGGTGGAAAACTATCATAAAGAAACTTCTGAAGAAATCAAACACTTCAGCGAAGAAGTACCTGCAATTGAAATGAAACAGATGTCTATCAAAGTGCAACATCCCATATTTTGTGTTAGAGTTCCCCACATATACAAAGAACAACAAAGAATGTAGGCTCACCACAGAACACCAATATTTGGTGACATATCTTCCACTGTGAGAATGAATCCATATGTTCTGCAAAATGATGCCAGGCATATATAACTATCAAGAAAATTCAAATAACCGCTGCATAAAAAACTATTTTGAGAAGCTGCATGGAACTTCTTGATGTCAGCATAAATGTGAAGCAATAAAAGTGTTTTTAAAATGCGAGCAGATTTAATGTTCTTTGACAAGTTTAGATCAACTTGCCTGGCACAGAATTAATGCAATTTAAAAGGAAAAGCAGTCCATTCCAAGTGTTTCACATTGAGCTAACTTTAGTAACAATAGACTACAAATTCTTCTGTATAGAAGATGAATAATATGTAATACCCAAGAAATACCCAGATGCTCATTAACTTGTATGAATTTGAAAGGTTTGTGATATCACTTCTGTTGATTCTGTACGAAATATCAACCAAACTATGGGGCTTCTGAACAAATTCATTTAAATAGGTGCTTGTAGATTTTAATGTGACCAGTCTTGCCTCCATATGGGTAAGCAAAGCTTTTTCAGTTACATCACCAGTCTTTATCACAATCAACCTAATTGTCATACATTGTTGCCCAACAGTGTTAGTCTTAGAAATGAGTACTCACTTCTCAATAATCCATTAATTTGATTCTGACATTGATTAATAGAAGAATACTCAGGAAAGCAGTGTTATCAATCAAACTCATGTAATACATGATGCAAACCAGATATAATAAAGGAAAGAATATCTAACTGATACCTTTGAAACATCTCCCACAGACTACCATGTGGTTTAACAGATATACTGCATAGAACCAGAACATAGGTGGACCATAGAGAACTCCAAAATAAGAAATGTATGACTGGTCGCCATGAAAATGTAACTTTTGCCTTTGAATGGTTGGTCTCTTGTTGACCACAATTGTCACTTGAGTGGTTATCTCCATTTTTACTATATCCCTTCTGCAGGAACAACTTTCTGGGGGGAGTATCCGGACCATATCCCAATAAAAGAATCACCTGGAACAAAACCAATCAACAGTTTCTAGAGAGTAATACATGAATCGTGTACTTCACAATGGATATTTCACTATGTGCTATGGTTATAACTTAGTATTTAAAGAAAAAGTAAGTTGGAAAGGGGCATTACTGGAATTATTAGGATTGCAGGATAAAGAGACAAGTGTGTCGCCATAACCCATCCAAATGCTGCCAGAGGAACAAGTCCTGCTCTCCATCGAATGAACAATGTTCCAATAAAAGAAGCAAGATATGGAATATTAGTGCCAGGATAGTTTATCGTCTATCCATGATCTGTTGAAAATATACACACACTTCTTCTGGCAAATATGTTTTATGAAGAGATAACCATGGAACATTCTAGCATGCTTGGCATGATATCTGGCAAAGCACTTTATATGCATCATACTTCCAAGGGGCTATTGTCTTCACCCAAATCCCTAACCTGGCTGAGAAAAGCCAAAATGCTTTCTATAAGCCTGCAACCTTGTGGTAATATGGATTAATCAAGGTTAACTCTTCACAGATACAGTCTTAACTTGATATCAGGCCTCATGACACTTTTCAAGTTGATAAAATGATCAACCATAATTACATTTCTCAACAAGTTAAAACCCCAAAAACATATCATAATTCAAACCAGTTACCTCTCAAACCTGACACAAGAGACCGGTCACTTAAAGAGTTCTAATAAGAGATCTTAAGCAATCCTTTAATGCTTATATAGATATACCAAGCCTTCTTTATTCAGACCAATTTCACCTGCCCAAAAATCCCTGTTATGAGTGAAACAATTAACACAGCAGGCATAAACTACAACCAGCCAAAGGTATCAATGCTAGGCGAGCAATTTGATACATTGGATGGGCATTATATCAAGGGAGGAAATCAAAACGGGGGTATAATCGGTGTGTGAGCAAAACATTACTCAAAATTGGACACGAGTTTCATGTAGCCGTACAGGAGCAGCTATCATTACTAGCAGAAGTACAGAGCAACAAATTTGTCACCAAAAGTCAGTAGTCCTTTTCAGACTACTGTGATCATTGTATGGATTGTGTAGTTCTCATCCAAGTTGAGTTCACAAAAGATGGAGGCAAACATCACTAAGTTATCTCAAAAACAACCAATCAATTCCTCATAATCTGGAAAAGCCCATTAGCATCTTACCTTTACAAGCACCATAAAGTGCCACTATGACAACCAGATTTTCAACTGGGGAAGTTGATAAACCCACACATGCAGCTATTGTGAAAGGATTCCATAAGTATACAAGTGCAGCAACATCTCCCGAAGAAAGTGAATCTAAAAACAAAATCAAATTTAAACTTCATCAGCCAGTAAGAGGTAGAAGGTACACTTGTTTAAAAAAAAATCCATCAAGAATGCATTTGTATATAGAAGAAACCAGAAAGAAGAAAACATAGAAATGATAAAAAAAAAAAAAAAAGTATTGTAAAAATTCTTAATCTAAATGTTATGTACAATGAAAGTTGAAAATAACATCTCATAAATTAACTACCTGAACTTTTTAATAGATCAACAATGTCAAGTGAATTTAAGCTCTGTCTATATGCCATCTGTAGAGTGTGGCCGGTAGCACGAATAAGCAAAGCACTAATAATATCTGCAATGACAAAAACCAAACTGTATCCAAGAATATGTAGACTATCATCTCCATCACTACAAATCGACACAACTTGGAAACCAGAAAAGGAGATTATTTAAAAAGTTGCTTTAAAAAACAAAAGAGTTGCACAAAATTCAAGCATGCAAGGCGATAATTAAATACCTGCAAAGAAGATGATTAGGTTGCCCTTCAATTCTGCAACAACCGATAAATAAATTACCATGCTATAAACAAAATTCAAGGAAAACAAAATTAGCTATTTCAATGAGTGATTGAAGCGGGGAATTAGTTTGATATTCAGTTACCACATTCCAAAATTTAGCTCGCATTGATTTTATTTATTTTTAAACGTGAATTAACAGTGATTGAGCTGGAATCATAAAACTAATTACTAATTAACAAAGATAAACACACAAATTATCAAACCTTTAACTCAGAATTGATCTAATTAAAACAATTAGGACAATAGTGGTACCTTTTAACAGTGAGTGGACCAAGAAGTGAGAGTAACAATGGAGATCCATGGTACATCGATCCTATAAATAAATATAAAAAATAATGAATCATTTCTTATACATTATTGGCTAGATATACTAAACAAAAAAAGAAACCACACTCACAAAAATCACAATTACCAGCATAAGGAGACATTGATGATTTTTTCAACCAGTAACCTTCAGCCACTAAATTAACAGCAAAACAGTAATCAGTGAAAATAAAATCAGGTTGTGAAGTCGAAGGGGGGGTAGAGAGAGAGAGAGAGAGAGTATTTACGGCGGCGGAGGCTGACGAGAGGAGTGGAGATTTCGGGGCGAGAGGCTAAGTTGAAGGTTTTAGGGAGGTAGATTAGAATCAGCCTTAACATTACGGATGCTATTAACCATCTCCAAAATCCTCTCTTCTTCTCCATTTTGTCTCTGTTTTTCCACTGAGACAAAGAAATGAGCTCCAGCTATGTTTTAGATCGGAGTTTGCGTTTGCTTAATATGTTCACTGTCGTTTCAGCTGGGTCTTTACACTTTAGATAAAGAGATTCATAATACGATTCCGTTTTGCCTTAACTGAGTACTTATGGATTTATTAACTTGGCCTTATCTTTCTTTATTTTTTATTTTTTAAAATTTTAATTTTATCATTCTATATTTATTTATTTTTTAAAATGCATCTCTTATTTTACATCGAAAATGGAAGGGCGGTCAAACAAAACTCGACTTCCAGCCCAACATTTCCTAGTATGTTAATAGCCTTGGGTGCTATGATCATTGCTCATTGGGCATTAATTATGTGAGATTAAACTATAATTATTGTTAAAAATAATAGCAATTAAGAAAACAAGTTTTAAATCCCAGAAGATGGAAGTTCCCTTTGCTATTTTGGATAAATCAAACACGAAAATCGAGGCAAGGAAAATAAAAAAGAAAATGAGCTGTAGCAATTCAGAGACTTCGCTCGCACATCGATTAAACCACCTTTTCCCCTTCTCGTAATGAAAGACAACGAGAGTAGCTTCAGTGAAAGCTCCATAAAATCTCCAGCGTTATTTTAGTATAATAGGTGATTTTCATGCCAAGCAATCAGATTCATATAAATTAAGATGTTTGCTTACCCTTTTCTCATGAGGCAGATAGCAGCCCTAACGCGCGATTCTATAAGAAATCCAAATCTTAAGCACGTCGCTGTTGATCAGATTAATCCTCCCGATATAATTAATTGTTTAGTGGGAGCTTCAGCTGATTAATTATGCATCTCCAGGTCATTGCTGGTCAATAACTGAGCAACAAAATGTAAGTAGACGTCCAAGAGCAGGTCTCAACAGTTGAAAGCAACGCCACAACGCATCAAAAGGATGTCCAAGCTCATCCCATTGATTATATACATGCATTTCGTTTTTGTTTCGAATCATGCAAAACCCTCCACTACAGTGATCATTACTCTCTAGCTAAAGCCATCCCTTTCAATCTTCGGTGACAAAAAATGCTACCTTTCACTATTTAAAAGCTCTTCTGAGTGTAATCCATCCAGATTAGGAGGTGGTCGAAGAATTTCTAGTCCATTAATTGTTTTTAAAACTAATAGGGAGAAAACATAATATTTAGCTAGAATCTTTGTCCTGTTAAAAATTAAACCTAATAATCTCTAGCTTGCAAATTATTTGGAGGTTTCATTTGTTCCGTCCTGCATTCTCGCTAACTGAGATGTACAAGCAACTCGATCATAAGAGAATCTCGACAGGGAAAAGGCTGCAGATCTCTTTCACAGCCCTACATCACACAGCTATATATGTCCATTGCAACATATATGTAGGAAAAGGCAGTATCATCACAGATTCTATGAGCGATGAAAATGACGAGGGGTTTTCAAGCTTTGTTTTCTCCAGACAATGGGAAGTTGCAGGTTAATTTATCACTTAGATAAAGCCAGTGATGTATTAAGAAGAGACATGAAGATGTGATTGTCGATTGAAGGAGCGGATTGTTCTTGATTATACATCCCTGCTGAAATATTATTAGTTACCACACACCATTCACTCACTGATCAGTGGTTGAGGAGAATCTCTTTGATTACTATCAAGCCTACATTAATTTCTTTTCACTTACTAAAATTCCAATTTATAAACCCTTAACGCATTTGGCTCACAAAATCATGGCTCAAACACAAGCATTCAATCTCTTCTCTCCTATTCTCCTTCTCCTTCCTCTGCTGCTTCTGATCGTCCTCAGGCTCTTTAAACACAATTCATCACCATCACTTCCTCCAGGTCCATATCCATGGCCAATCTTAGGCAACATTCTCCAACTGGGAAATAAGCCCCATATCAGCCTAACCCATTTTTCGAAAATCTATGGACCCATCTTCTCATTAAGACTTGGGACCCAACTTGTAGTTGTGGGGTCCTCTCAAGCTGCTGCCATTGCAATCCTCAAGACTCACGATAGAATTCTATCAGGGCGACATGTTCCTCATATGGCACCAAGCAAGAGTTCAGAACTTAACAAATTATCTCTGGGATGGGTTGTTGAGTGCAATGAGAAGTGGAAGTATTTACGTACAGTGTGCAAAAGTGAGCTTTTCTCATTCAAAGCACTAGAGTCCCAGGCATGTATAAGAGAGAGAAAAGCCAAGGAAATGGTTGGTTTTATCAATAAAATGGAAGGGAAAGTAGTTAAAATTAGAGAGGTAGCAACTGCTACTGTTTTTAACATGCTGAGCAATATTTTGGTGTCAAGGGATCTTATCAGCCTGGAGCATGAAAGTGAGGATGGAGGGATGAGCTCGGTTTTGAAAGACATTGCAAGGCTGGCTTCCACTCCAAACATATCTGACTTTTATCCCATATTGGGTCCCTTAGACCTACAAGGTTTAAGGAAGAAGACCATGGAATTGCACAGGAGGTCTTTTAATATGTGCGAAGCTATCATCCAAGAACGAAGAGAGGGAGAGGGGAAAGGAGATGGTCCCGATGCTTCGAGACGCAGAGACTTTCTTGACACTCTTCTCCTCAATGGTTCAAGCGATGATCAGATTGAAACATTGCTAATGGTTTGATCTCTTTCTTTCCATCTCTCAACAAATCCATTCACAAACACATTAATTAATTAATTAGATGGAACGTATTAATTAGCACCCTTAGAGCTCACCAAGAGGGCGAAGAATGTTTACTAATTGGGCTTCTTGGTGGGTCAAGCCAAGCCCGAAGCCTTTCAAGTGGAATCGAGCTTAGATATTAGTCTGGCGAGCCTTAGCCCATCCATAAAACTAGAGGCTTAGATTTAGAGATTTAGTATTCTTAATCCAATATATATATATATATATTATTGGATTAAGAACCTATTTGCTTTTGGATTTTAAAAATATGTTGTATAAAAATATTTTTTTTATTTGCTATAAATTAATTTTTTTAATGTTTTTAAATTATTTTAATGTATTAATATAAAAAATAATAATAAAACAATTATTTAGATATATTTTCAAGTAAAAATTATTTTGAAAAGCAAACATTAACATCTTCCTCACAATAACCTTCTAATTTGGTATCTAACAACTTATAATCTCCTAGAGTAATTTTTGAGCACTCCCCAATTAAGATTCATCTCTTTTGATTTTATTTTACTTGTGACTATCTCTGCATATTTGTGTCACGTATTTTACACGAACGTAAAACTGAACATCAATCTTTATTCCAACTGTTGTTTCATCGTGACATTTCAGGAGCTCCTTTCTGCCGGCACAGACACGAGTAGCTCGACCATAGAATGGACAATGGCAGAGCTGATAAAGAATCCCAGATGCCTAAAGAAAGTTCAAGAAGAAATTGCGAGGGTAATAAATATGAACCAGGATACAGGATTTAAGGAATCACATCTTCCACAGCTACAATACCTTCAGGCTTGTGTTAAAGAAACCCTCAGGCTGCACCCTCCAGGACCATTTCTTCTTCCTCACCGCGCCATCGACTCTTGCCAGGTGATGAATTACACCATTCCGAAGAACACTCAAGTGTTAGTAAATTATTGGGCTATCGGACGAGACCCCAAGAGCTGGGAAGAACCTGTAGTTTTTAATCCAGAGAGGTTCTTGAGCTCAAATTTGGATTTTAAAGGGAATGACTATGAGTTCATACCCTTCGGCTCAGGAAGGAGAATCTGCCCTGGCCTGCCGATGGCTGCAAAACATGTTGCATTGATCATTGCTTATTTGATCATTTTCTTTGATTGGTCACTTCCATGTGGAAACAACCCAGTTGATTTAGACATGAGTGAGAACTACGGCTTAACTTTGCGGAAGGAACAGCCTTTACTTCTAGTTCCGACAAGTAAAAAATGAATGCGAGATGATTTAGCCGTCCCAGTTGCCTTGTAATAATAAGCATGTCTTGTTTTGATGTTTGTCACAATTGCATTTTAGTTTTTCACCTGTTATCCAGTTAGATGCATAAACATCCAAGAACCACCACATATGAATAAAAAACACATTTATATATTTCACTCTCCTCCTCCTATATATATATATATATAGATTTCATCTAAGAGTTTATTTGATTTTGTGTTTAAAAATAACCTTTAAAAAATATTGAAATTCTTTTATTTTTTTATTTGCTTTAAATTAATTAATTTAAGTGTTCTCAAACTATTTTGATGTGTTAATATTATTACTTCAATATATTTTTAAATAAAAAAAAGCTTTATAAAGTAATTGTCATCACAGTTACAAACGAGTTCTACATTCTAATTTCATTCTCTTTCCTTGCATCACTTTGCAATTGCCTATTTGTACTTTGTTTCTATTTCATAAAATGTATTTTTGAAAATATAGTTGAGATTGTTTTATAAAGTGGTTTTTTGTTTATAATTATATTAAATAATATTTATTTTATTTTTTAAAAAATATTTTTTATGATCTAAAATCACTAAATTTTTAATTTATTAAAAAAATCCAAAATTATTTTTTAAAAACAGGTCAAACACGCTCAACAGACACTTAACAGACTTGTTTTGCAGCAACACGTCAACCCTGTCCCGGCCTAAGTTCATAAATAATTCTTAAAGTCCATCAAAACAGCGGCGGAAAGTTTCAAAATCATAACACACCAAAATAATTTTAACAAGTTGCAGGTTTTGATGTAAATTTCTTGGGGGATTGCCTGCTGCTGATTGATGAATTCAATCTTCATAACTTCTCTGGATCAATTTGAATAATAAAGACCAAATACATGTTTCTCTATGACATGGAAAATCAACATCATCGTTTCTTGTTTTAAAATAAGCTTATGAGGAGGAGATTATTAGACAAAACAGACAGGAAAGCTTTTCAGGACAGATCTCCTGTTTCCATACTTTACTTCTGGGTATGTTTAGAGAGTTGACGATTATTATTAGCAAGGAAAATCCATGCTGCTCACAGAAAGATTTCCTCTTATGGCAATTTAATTCCCAGATACATGAGATTTTTGCATTTCTACTAACAAGATAATAAACCAACAAGATAATAACAGGACGACAAAGTCATCAATACATAAAGAATCAAAGAATATAAACATAAAACTGACTCTGAATTCTATGGAACGAAACCTAGAAACCTGCCCTGAAGAAATGAAATCGGTATGAAACTATTGAATTCATGCGAATGGATCTTGTGCTATTAGACTGACGAATCTTATCTGCAACTAAAGAATGAAAGAATAATCACAGCTGCTTCTACCTACAAAGAATTTAGTGTCCTTTTCTGTATGCAAGGATGGAATGAATTGTGTTGGTCATGTATGAAAAAATCTTCAACTTGGCTGAGAAAAAGAGGATGAACTCCCTGCAATGTCTAAAGGTGTCCACGCTGAGACTGTGTAGAGAGGCTGATCTAACCAACTCAGAGTAAGCGCCGCTCCCTCCTGCCCGTGCTTCTTTACTTGGTAACTATCACAAGAGTACATCTTCAATAGCATTTGGCTCTGAAGAATTTCCCTCTCACTAACTACCATGCACCGGAGGCCTCCCTGCTCCATCAAATTCTTCCACTTGTCAAACATCTCATGCCTTTCATGCCGATCACTTCCTTCACACGCAACGATGTTCCTAATTTCTCGAGCATACATCTCCTCTATTTTGATCCTAACCGGGCTGTCAAATGGAAGGCTAGAATCAATCGAGTCAAATAGGGCAGAGTAGAACTTCAACGAGTTGCAAACTCTTGTTTCGAAATTAGGGGCGTTGTGTTCCGCTTCTTGCTCTGCCACAAGGACTATTGCGGGGTTTGTGCTTCGGATAAGTCCCAGGAAATCCCTCAGTGCTCCTCCACTCCCATCATATAGTGTCTTGTGCATCTGGAAAACACAATTAATAGCCACACACTCCCTCTCCTTTATATGAAGCATCCACAATCTCACATCTTCTAACCTGTCCACAACTGGATGAAACTCGAAAGGCAGGTTCAGTGCCTCAGCAAATCCAGCAAGCCTATCTCCTGTCTCATTGAGCTCTTGCTTAGACTCGCCTATACCAGTGATTCTAACATGGCTAGGAGGATTAGTCCTGGAGGCCAAACTCTGAAACAAAGTAGGCCATTGAAGCCCTTGCTTAATGTCAAAGTCTATAATATGAACCCTATCTTTCCCTTCAAAAGCCCTCAATAACATCTCATTCGCCGTGAAATGAATGAATTTTGGAATTGGGCTCACCTGATTCAGAAGCCTCAATGCAGTCCCTGAATCATCATCAACACGATCAAGTTCCCGAGGAGCAGTTATATGAAATATGTGAGGCCAAAGCCTTGTGACTCTAAGAGCCAAGGCCTCAGTATAATAAGCAGCAAGGCGGCTAATAGGAATTCCTTTCGGCGAAGCAAGCTCCCCCAATTCAGCTAGAGTATTGTCGATCCCGGCGATGTTCTTCAACGTAATTGCTTCAACACAAGCTGTAAGTAAGCTAACTAGATCAAACCCCTGAAACTCTCTCTGATCCGTTTCTTCTGCCTCCATCACCGCACCTTCTTGAGGATAAGGATTCCTAGAGCCATTACCCACTTCATGCTCCACTACATTCTCACTTAGCCTAAGGCCTAAGTTTTGACTCTCTGATGAACTACTTGAACCCGAGGCTTCTTTTACTGGCCTCTGGCTGCTTTCTCCATCCTTTTCACCCAGGTCGGTGATCTCAGTTACAACAGAGCCCACCCATGGATTGTTAGACAACGGCATAGGCGGGGAAATCACTTCACTAGGCACAAAGCAAACCCTCTCCTCATCTCCTGAACGTGTGAAGGAGATTGGATATTGTTGAGGGTTAAGGCCTCTAGGCACCTCCAAACTTGGTTGAAACCAAAAATTGCCACTCCCCAACTGACCTAAACTCAGACTATCACCACCTTCACAAAAATCATCAGGTCTAACATTATCATTGTTACCCCTTTTTCTCTTAACCCTATTAACGCAAGACTCATCAAATGTTTGCTCCGCAAACCTCTTCAAGCTCTTACCCTTCTCCCAAAACTCGTCTTTCACTGACTGATTGCTTGTTGCCAATGGTGGGAGCCTAATATTCTGCTTGAGAGAGCAACTGCTGGTCTTGGACTCATGTGGTTTATCCACTGACAGGCCAACACCAGCAGGCCTAATGGACTGCGACCGCGATGATTCTTTGCGAGAGAAAGTACATGGCATGTCCAATCTCTGTGTGCTCATTGAAGGTAACTGAAAATGGCAAGCTTGAAACTGCGCAGGTGATTCACTCCTCAATCTATGCCTTGGTGACAGCAATGTTGAACTAGAACAACCGGCCAACATTCTCTATGCCCTTCCAATTTTCTTTTCTTTGGTTTTTGTGTGATTCACCCGCCCTATTTTCTTCTATTTTTTCTCTCCCTATCTCTCTTTGTTTCTATTACAAATCTTCAACTATGAAATGTGTGGTTTGCTTTATTGTGTATAAGTTCTACGGCTTTGCATGTATATTTGAAAAGAGAAATCAAGAGAGACAATCTAACGTGAGTGTGTGGGTATTTCTTTTGCTTTTTATTTTGGTGAAGAAACCAATAAATAGGAATCCGATGAGTAACAACAAATGAACAAAAAATCAAACAAAAGATTTTGTAAATTGTGTAAGTGTTGCTATATGAACAATATGAGTATGCAACAATTTAACAAATAGAATAAGCAAACAAAATCCCCCAACCCCAATAAAAGAATGAATGAATTTGTAAAACTAATCAATCATACAATTCAAGTATAAGAAAACAATCATCGGATTCCAGCACATTTAAAACAAACTCATTGAAACAAACTATCAACTCTGTTCACTTCATGAAAGGAAATGCAGAAACATACTTGCAGAAACTGCTGGCTGAAATCAAAACAACTCTTTAAACCCAGATCAGCATTTGAAGTTTCCATCACAGTAGCTAAATTGAAACCAAAATCAAGAAACCCCACTTCCTTAACTATGCAGCATGATGTGATCTTACTCTTTTAGCATTCACTCACTAACCGAAGAAACCATAAACCATAAAAAGGTTGTGTTTTTATATACTAAAACTTTTGCTTTTGGTTTCTCCCTGTCTCCCTCCTCCTCTCTCTACCACTCCTAGTCCTAGTACTATACTTCTACCTTGCTACTAGTGGTACAATTTCCATAGCTGTCTCAGTCATTGCTTTTTCTAAGACTGGCTTGGTTTTTACCAGCACTAGGAGGGAGGGATGATGATTGCTGTCAAAAAGGGTGTTCGAGAAGACTTGGGAAACTGATTTCTGGTCGTTGGATTTTGATCGGACGGTGAATATTGCAAGTTCAAGTGACCGTTGGAGTTTGTCGGTAAAATATGACCGTTGGAGGAGATGGTGTGTACGGAGGGTATGTGAGTACGTGTGAATATGTTTATTTTTCTTTACTTTTTGGTATCTTACTCTGTGACTGTCACGTCGGATGCACGTGCCTGTCCCCTTGATAGTTGATACCACTTCACTCGACCGTTGGGTTAAACTTGTATCACCGGCTCGTCTTTGTTCACCTTTGGTTGGACTATTTTGTGTGATTATCATTAACTTCCCATAACCTCCGATGTCATTAACAAATATTAACACACGTGGTGCACTTTCAGCCATAATTAGAGACTAATTATGTAGTCAAGGATAGCGTTCGGTCATCGTCACATAACAGAATGGATAGAGACAATAATATATTTAGTTAAAGAAATAAAAATAAATATATAAAAATAAATTTGTTTATAAATAAAGTTTTATACTTTAAAAAATGGTACAATATCCCTTATAAAAAACTCTCAATTTTAAAATTTTCCAATCATAATATTTAAGATTAGAAATAATTATTATAATAATTTTTAAGGCCAATTTTTGGGTTGATCTATGACATAGCTTAGGTCATTGGTCTAAAATTGAGTCACGAGTTTGATTGACTCAAGTTAATTTAAGTGTTTGTTTAAGAATGTGGTTGATGTTGTTTTTTAAATATTTTTCATTTAAAAATGCATTAAAATGATATTTTTTTATTTTTTGAAAATTATCTTTGACATTATTGTATGAAAATGATTTAAAAACACTAAAAAATATAATTTAGAGTACGAAATAAAAAACAAAAAAATTCAATTTTTTTTCAAAAACGCTTTTGAAATGCGGTGCTAAACACCCCCAAGTTAGGGTAAGAAGAAACATAATTATTATCATAGTTTTAAAATCCAATTTGATGATCGATTTGAGGCAAGCCCCATCACATGAGTGAAGTTGATAATTGACTCAAATCAGCATAAGAATGAATAATTATTATCATAGTTTTAAAACCTGATTCGAGGATCCACCCGGGGTAAGAGCCAAGTCATATGCTAGCAGTATCAACTTGAGTTGACTCATATCAATATAAAATAAAAATGGTTATTACCATAATTTTTAAACTTGATTTAATGATAAACCTTGGGCAAAGCTCCTATTCCAAGTTAAAAATGTCAATTTATGTTGACCTAAATCAATGTAAGAATAAAAAATATTGTTAGCATAGTTTTAAAATTCATCTCGTTGGTGAATCAAGATAAGGCTCAATTCACAGTTAGGATGGTCAACACAAAATGACATAAGTTGACGTGTAAATAAAAATAAGTATAATCATAGTTTAAAACTCGATTCAAGAGGTAACGCAAGGCAAGGTTTAAGTCATGGGTCAGAGAGTTAACACGATTAGCCCAAAAATATTATTTGAAAAAAATCTACGAGGTCGTTACTTGTATTTTATTGTAAGCTGACCTAGGTTCTAATAAGACCAATTCTACTCAATCATTCCTATATATATATAATCATCATATAAATTAAAGTAAAAAAAAATAAACATTAAAATATTTTTAAAATATATAAGTTTGGTTACAATATATAAATATTTTTTATATCTTATTTTACCTTATTCATCATGAAAAACATTGAATATAAAAACAATTCTTTTGTCTTATACATCAATGTGAATCACAATTTTGTCTCACTCTCATTTCATGTATTATGTCTTTTTTATCTTTACCATCTCTATTAAATAAAAAGTTGTAGCATGTGGGATAATTATCATAGCAATAAACATAGATTATTATGGATTATAATAGTGTAATTATAATTTTTTTCATTCAATTCATAAAATTTAACTTTTAGCATTGGTGATTAATTGATATTATTTGAATGTTTAGGGGTGTTTTTATCTTTTTTGTATTTGTGCAACAACCAAATCATAACTTCACCCCTAAAAACAAACAAAAAATGAATAAAGATCAATGGTATTTGTTGTTTTTTAAACTAGCCATGATCATTAAATTAGCATCTTTAATGTAAATGGTAGAGTTAAATGAACTCGCACCTGACCTTGTTTAAATAACAAAAATGGTTCACTAACAGTAAAAGCATTTTTAGTGTTTCACGGTTGGGTGAACAATAAAACTACTGAACTACCCTCCAAAACGACAAAAACACAATGTTAGTGCTGGGGCATAATGGTATTTTGCTTTTAGGTTTTTTTGTTATTACCATTGGCGTAGGAGTGTTGAGGTAATTCCTTATTTGTTTATTTTTTCTGTTTAATTTCAAGTGAGTCTTATTGATGCATCAGTTGTTATTTATTTTACATGCCTCTTAGAAGCCTTGTGTTGGTGTCCTTTCAGTTGATGAAAATTCTTGTCTGCCATGTCTCTGGTAGAGACACTTTTTTCTCTTCTAGATGATGGTGTGTGTGTCGTTGTAAGGAGGGAGGATGATGATTAATTGTTTTTTTTTTCACTTCTTTTCTCTTTCCTGCAACATCAAGATATATACTAGCTTTTTTTTTGTTGACAGGTTGTTTATTTCATTCCTTGATCTTTTTATTTCATTTTTCTTCTTGATTTTTTTCATAGAAGTTTCAGTGCTTTCAACTCTACCCTTTGCAATTAATTATATATGTTGTTTTTCATTTTAATCTTATCCTTTTAATTTTTTTAATTGTTTAAACAGTAATAATAATGATAGCAATGATAATTTATTATAATAATTACAGTGTTTATGATATTAATAATTATAATTATTAAGTAAATGGTAACAATAACTCATAAAATAATATCAACAATAACAAATTTTATTATAATCCAAAATATTATAATAATTATATTCATAATGATAATAATACTAATTTTTCTTTTGTCCTTTAAGTATTTTTATTTATTCTTCAAATCAAATAGTTTTTTTTTTTTGCTACTAATATTTTTTTCCAATTCTGCCTTCAATCATGATAATAACAATTATAATAATATTTCACATAATTTATCATTTTATTAAAAAATAACTTTTACAATTTTTCTATATATAATATTTCAAATATAATATCCCAGGTTAATAGTTTAGAAAAATTACATGACTTAATATTTTCTTTAATTTTTTATCCTGGATTAATTTAATCTCGTTTTTTAAAGAAAAAGTTTCTTTAATCTTATTTTTTTATATAGATTTTATTAATTATAATTTTATTATATTTCATAAATAAAACAAATGAGTTGTTTTTAATGAATTCTATCAATTGCAATTTAACTTTCACAATACATCTCATGCACATTATCCACGTTGTCTGCAAAAATAAACTTGATATCGATTGAATGATTAGCCAAGTAGTTAGAACATGACCAACAATCAATCAACTTACTGTAGAAAATAAATAACTCATTTTTAATGGATTATATCAACTATATTTTTATTAGTTGTCGATTGAATATTTAGTTAAACAATTAAAACAAACTCAACAACCAATTAGTTTGTTGTAGAAAATAAATTACTTATCTTTAATGAATTTCATCAATTGTCTGCTCATAAATCAACGAATGCAATTATCTTTAATTTTTTTATATTATTTTTATAAAATTGTATCACTTCACATTAGTATTATACACAAAAAATATTTTATAAATATTTTTTTTAGCATTACTATTAATAGAAACTCACACTCTTGACATTTGTTGTTACATTTTGTTTTAAAAATAGTCCTACTTGTAGTCTAATATTTTAGATCAGTAATTAAACACTACAACAATAGTCTAAATATGACTATCTATATTGCAAAAATGGATAGATGGTTGATGAAGGACCAACACTGGCCAGGTAGAGCTAAATGAACTTGCAAGACAGATATATTAAGAGTGTAAAAGTCTTATATTCATAAAGTGAATTAAGAGTATAGTTATATTTTTCAAAGTATTTTATTTTATTTTAAAATATTATTTTTTAAAATTTATTTTTGATATTAAGACTAAATAAAGTAAGTTGAAACTCAATATCAAATCCTCCCTGTAAACTTCATAACATAGAAACGTTAATTAATACTAAAACTAATATTATTAATACTAACAAATAAAGCAGAATGGTGTTTTATTATCTAAAAATTATGCACCCTTTCACATTTGCCTATTCACTCAGTTACTCAAATCCATTTTTTTAATTTGAGGTCCCTTGAATTTTTACTTTTTACAATTTGGTCATTGAAATTCTTTTTTATTATTGTTTTCTCAAGTTATGTCCACATGGTTTTATGATTTATTTATTTATTATTTGCTTGTTCCGGTATTCTAATGTGATATGTAGCATTCCAAAATTAAATAAAAAAATGAAAGACAAAAGATTAAGATTAACATAAAAAAAATTATTTTCCACTTACACTATCCGAAGAGCAAAATAAAAGTTTGGTTTGGTCTCTCAAGTTTCATCTTTTGTGGTATTTGGTCCTCCAATTTTAGTCACCAATACTTGTGATTTTGATGTCTATGGATTCATCTCTAAAGAAGAAACGTAGATTAAAACTTGATAATTTAATTTTGAGTTTTTAGCCCGATTAAAATAGGTGTAGTGTTATAAATAGGATTTTAGAGGACCAAATAATTATATATATATATATATATATATAAAGTTGAGATTTGGGTTTTTGAGATAAAAAAAACTTAGACGCAATTTTTGAGATTTGGGTTTTTGAGATAAAAAAAACTTAGACGCAATTTTTGTAGTTATTGAAACCGCTAGATGATCTAAAATTATTGCAGGTGATCGATGTGTCATTTATTTTATTTTAAAAAAGTCACTTTTTTTTTAAAGATAAACATGCAAGCTTGATTTTTTATACCAAAATATATATAAACTTTTTAATTTCGACAGAGCACTCATGCCCAGCCTGGAAGATTTTAGACAAGACACCACGTCCATCCTTCTAGCCCTAACGCGCCTAACATTGTTTAAGGAAATGTGGTTTTGATTAAAAATATTATTTTAATGTAAATTATCTTTATTTTTATTGAATAAACCATATTGCTAATAAAAAAAGATATATTTTTTGTGAAAAAATAAGATAATTTAAACTAAACAACACATTTTTTTCTTAAGAATTTAAACCATGTCCCTTCTTACCATTATTTGATTTAATCGATTAAATAATTTAACGTGCAGTTTTTTTCTTTTTACAGGAAATATTATTTTTCAATTAACGTCACTATTTTTTTTAATATTTCATATTTTTTTAGCTCATTTTATTAAACATAAACATCTGTGTATAAAAAAATAACACAGTACCGCAACATGGAATCCAGCCTGCGCGGGCATTCTGATTCTGATCAACTTCTTTCCTGAGAGGGACATATTCATAAAATCTACCGCTCTGGTCCTTCGGTTTCAAACACCAACAGTTAACGACAGCTGGAACATCCATCCCCAACGAAAGGTGAAAGAGTCATCTTAAAGATCAACACCTGACCACTGTAAAAGTTGATCCGGTATCGGTATTCGATACGGCAGTTTGAACTTGTTGGCATGCCATAAAACGGTTAGATTGTTGAGATACATTGCAAGCTGACAGAGATATTTGATACTTTTCAAAAACATTTTAAAAAAAAATGAATATTTTTTATTGTTTTTAAAATATTTTCTTATACTAATATCAAAAATAATTTTAAAAAAATAAAAAAATATTATATTTAAAACATTTCCGAATAAAAAATATTTTCAAAAATAATATTAACAATAAAAGTCGCCTCTGCCAACGGTGTGTTTATTAGCTGACAGCTAGAGTGAATCCATAGATAGCACTGATGGGGTATCTAATGAGGCGTCGGATCTTATCTTCTATCTACGTCCAGGACCCAACCAACAGTACAAGCTTGCAAAAACACTTCCAAGTGGCAACATATGTAAATCAAATCAAGCAAAGCTCATGAATACTCTAGAACGAAGTTCTATCGATCCAATATAAATAATAATATATACAAAAACATTGCCTCTGATGCCGAATCATTCAAGACCCAAAATAATAAATTGCAACCGTTAACCTGTTGAGCCAGATTGAACGTCTTCATCGACCCAAACTCCATGAAAAATCTCCATACAGTTTGGATCTGAGTAAAACCAACCAACCATACTCCACGCGTATTCATTCATTTTCCTTGCAAGCAAATTTTAAACTTTCAACTTGTATCTTTCTACAATTTGTATGGTGTTCATTCTTAGATCGACTCTAGAAACAAGGCTTCCTGTTTGCTGGTCAGGCCAAGTTCATTGAGAGTCAATGAACTCTCTCCATCACTGAAAGCACGCCTTGGGTATGGCCTCACCTGCTCAAGTAACAGAGATGTAAATCTAATTACATTTTTTTTTTACCAGAAATTCTAGCGTCTAAATAGAAATGGTGTAAAGTTTCAGCCATATAAGAAAATCAAGTGTGTTTTGAACATGTTCACCAAAACTATCGATAATTATGATGAATGGTTACCAATCTGTAAGTGCCAGGCTTGACCACTCTGCCAATATCGATGAAATTGAAGAAAGCCTGCAAAGTACAATAAACAACATTGTGAAATCTGGATAATGAGAGGAGATAAACGCTGAAGCACATTACTTTGCTGGAAAAACTCACCTGTAACTTGTCAGACTTGAGAAATCGGCGGCCACGTCGGCTGCCATCAGGCATCCGCACCAACAGCGTTACAGCATTCTCATCACTAGAAGCAGGTTCATGAGGCAGAGAAGCTTCTTTTTCTGCCAACAGGCTCTCAAACTCCTAGGAACAATTACACAAGCTGCTATATTCAATTACCAAATGGTTTGTTAAAGTCATTGGTCTTGTCCTTCCTAAACATGCAAGGACCTGATCAATGACTTTGAGAGACTCGCAAACATATTTACAACTGCGAAAGGATAAAACCAAGGACAATGAAGAAAAAGTAGCGAGCAAGGTGACTGGCTACCTAAATGAGCATCAAAATCTCAATTCCAGTGTTACCATTTGCCAAACAAGAGCACATATATTAACATTACAAGTTCGAAAAAAGACTTTAATTTGTCACCAGTTCCATGTCCACCCTCGGCATAAAGAAAAAATGAAAAACAATACCTGCGCTTCCTCCAATTGTCTACGAGATTCCTCCTCTTTTCTTCTTTCTTCTTCAAGAGCAGCTTTCCTGGCCTCTTCTTCTTGTAAATGACGAGCTTCAGCTTCCTCAATGGCCTTCATCTCTTTTTCTCTGTCAGCTGCCAATGACGCAAGATACTCATCATCCTGCATCCACCAGACAACGCATGCCTTCTGCATCATGTTTATGACCCAAGAAATGAAGTTTTTTCTCCCAGTCAAAGCCCAAATGTCAAACCTGCTGTTCACGGATCAAGCGCTGAGCTTGTAAAGAAGGTGATGGAGAACGAGGAACTGGTCGAGGAGGATAGTGATTCTCATTTTGCGTAAAATGGTGAGGTGCATATGGAAAGCGATATCCAGTCCCTTCAGGAATTCCACCAAACATCGCAGCCTCAAGCATGACTGCTTCATCATGTTCCTCAGAAGAGATGCCTCCCCACTTCAATTTGTCAAGTTTCAAGTGTCACGCAGGTTAGTTTACCTAGAGAATGTTAGAAGTTCTAAATTTTGAAATTAGAGTTGATAAATTGTAGAGTAGAATAGTGGAGGATACCTCCTCTGGAAAGGCATCTACATTGTGCAGGGGATGGCTTCCTATATTAACCCGTCCAGGACTTGATGGTGGGCTAGCCTCACCAACTCCAACTTCTGTAGCAGATTCCATAGAGCCAGAAGATATTTGTCTAGATCTATGCCTAATGAGAGGCTGCTCTTCCACATCTTCTGCTTCATCGTGGATGGATGAGCTTCCGGGCTCCTGCCTGTATTGAGTCAACAGACCACTGTAAGATTTCCTCACTATAACCCCAGAAGTATAATCTAACACACACTATGTTATCCTTGTTTTTTTTATGATCGTGCAATGATGTTTTAGGATGCATTTCAAGTTTTTTTTCTAAAATAATACATTCTTGGTTTTCTAGATGAACATGGTTATCATAGACAGCACAAATACTTTGTTGTCCTTTGTTTGGCCATTGTGTCAGAAGAACATCACATCAGTTGCAAATAGAGACCAACATCATGTGATTATATCTATTCATGAGCAATTAAGAATAATTACCTTCCATTTGATGCAGCAATCTCCCCTTTCTCTGCCTCAACAGCACTGCTTCCTACTTCTGAAGCTTTCTCCTGCTCACGCAAAGCTTTCCCCCTCTGCTCACGCAAAGCTTTCTCTTGCTCTGCTGCCTGGATTCAATTTGTGTTTAACAAGACCAAGATATGCCTATAAGCAAAGCAAAGTGTAAAGGGAACACGAACCTTTAAGGATAATGACACCACATGTTCAAGTTCAGCATCCTCCACCAGAGTTTGCCTTTGCTGAGGTCCAGTTTCAGGTAGCTCCTACATCATAATGCATATAATCAATTAAAAATATGTGCATTTTAAACTTAAAAGGCACAAAAGAGACCACATCAACAAAAAGCTAGTCCAACCTTTAAAAGTTATGAATTTAGACTGCAACTGATCAAATTATTTTTTTCTTTGAAGAACCTTGTTTTTAGAAGTTCTTGTCATGTAACTCAAAATGAAATTACAAATGAAAAGAAAGCATCCAAACCAAACAATGGAATGCTACAAGGGGCTCCAAATCAAAGTTCTGAGGTTCATGAGGTCTGCTTCAAATTGGTTCCCAGTTTTAAAGGCACCCATATCATGAGTACAGAGCAGAAACTACCCAAGAGAGCAAGTCAGATAATGCATGCACCAGCTATTGGATTGGTTAGCTTACCTGAACCTCTCGTTTTGAAGCCTCAATTGCAGCCCGAACCATTTCTTCTTCTATGTCATTGTTATAGTAAGGCAAGTTATCAAATTCAGGAGCGCTAGGTCTAAAATGCCCCGCACGAGAACTATCCTGTTTGGTAGCCCGTGCATTTAAGTCAGTTGAAATATACTCATTTTCATCATCCTCGGTTATGACAGGTCCCTGGATATCAGGACCTTGTGTATGTTCAGTTCCAGTTACATCTTCAATGATCGGAGCATGACCAGAATAGCCAGGTGCTTCGCTACCATCCTTGACTTCTATAGGTATCTCCCTTACTTCTCTTGGTCGAGAAACAAACGGTGCCTGGTTCGTGAAATCAGAACCAGTACCAAGTAGACCTCTTTGAAAACGTGGATCAAGACCTGAGAATGCATCCATGGCAACACTCTCAGATAGAAGTGATAGAGGATTTCTCCTAGGAGGTGGTGCAACTTCAATTGGATCATCATCTATATCCATGAGATCACCTTGAGGAGCAGGAATTGAAGGTCCTCTTGTGCTGGGGAAACAAATGGCAACATGAGTGTTCAGAAACATGTCAGCAGAACTGCACAGAATATATGTTTGCTACCAGAGGATAGGAAAGCAACAACTAATAAACAAGGGATGACAAAATGGAGTAAGTGACTAACGCGCTTCTGTCTCCTTCACTGAAATGCGCATTGACAGCTGCATTGAGGTCACCACCATGCTCCTAATTGCAATCAAGGATTTGAAAAGGGAAAAGTAAATTTGAAGCACAAAAACTCTCAACCGAGTCTAAAATCCGCATAATTAAACATATTATAGCATAATATAAATATATCCCTTCGAAATTTTGAGCATCTACTGCATCAAATATTCTGATTATTATCAGCTAAATTAGCCAAAAAGAAACCCCTAAATAGCTTGAATTAGGAATAAATAGCGATCAACGAGCTCCAGCAGACTTTACTCGCTACTTAACCAACAATGCTACCCCCAATAACACACCGATTACAAAATCCAGCAATCAGGGCCTGAAATTAACTCGCAATTTCACTCAGTTATTTCAAGATTACAATCCGATTAGCTATTGAAGAGCGAAAAAATGAGTAACCTCGAGTTTTAGCACCGCTGCATCTTCAGCGACGCCTGTGATGCTGATGAATGTATCGATTGCTTCTTGATTAGGTCTGGCCATCTCCTTTGATTTTGATTAGTTTTCACAGTCGTGTTTTCAATATAAGTTTCTAAATTGGAATGAGGAGAAAGAGATGTGGCAGATATTTATGAGCTGTAAGGAATCTGACGAGAAGGGATTGTTTGCTTGGGGAGGACTGATGGAAGGGTTTGGTATTTTTATTTATTTTTATTCTACGCTTCTTGTTGAGTCTTGCTCTGAGTCTAGTTTTCTTTTTCTCTATAAAATACTGCCCTTCCTTCTCTTGGATTTGGGAGCAAGAAATGTAGCGTGCTTCGCGTTGTTTTGGCTTGGGGAGATACGGGCTGTGGATATAGTTTTTATTTTTATTTTTATTTTTATTTTCATGTAATTTTATAAAAGGGTGTGTTTGGCTTGCAGATAAATGTGTGAGGGTTTAGGGGCTCCATTCATCCTTTTTTTCCTTTTGTTTTTATGATAATTATTTGACAATTTATTAGTGAGTTAAGAAGGGTTTGCAGTGGCAGAGTAAAAATATTATTTGTATTTTTATATATTCGGAATTCAGTTGTGAATTGTGATTATAGAGAGTTTTGATGACAATTCTTTTGTATCCAAACTAGTATAGAAACTTTTTTTAATTCTCGTGATTGTGTATAATATTATATATTATTTATGAAGAATTATCCTCTTGCCCTCTTTATTTTCAGTAAATATTTATCATGTTCCTTAAGTCTTAAACTAAGTGTGTATGTTCATCGTTTTAAAAATATTTTTATTTTTTTGTTTTAAATTGGTTTTTTTAATATTTTCATGTCATTTTGATGTATTAATATCAATAATAATTTTTTTTTAAAATATATTTAAAAAAACATTGTTAACCGCAATATCAATCCTATCCTAAATCAATTGACAATAAAATAGGTGAAACAAAACATTGACAATCTGTTTAAGTATAAATTTTTATTAAAAAAGTTGTTGAGAAAGGATGACTTGATTGTTTAGAAGTGTGGTTTATATTGTTTTTTAAAATATTTTTTGTTTAAAAATACATCAACATAATATTTTTATTATTTTTCACATTAAAACATGAAAATGATCTATAAATACTAAATAAATTTAATTTAAAATAAAAAATAAAAATTAAAGAAAACAATTGTTAATCATATTTACAGACACCTTGTACTTCCTTGGAAATATATTCCCATCCATGCATTGTTGTTGCTCATTGCCAACTCACCATGATTTTGGTCACATGGATAAGAGAGCAAATAGCGAGAGCTCCTGGTGTTCATGCTCCGCTTAAAAGCATCTTCAAGCTACTTAAAACAGCCAAATTACTATATGGTTTTTTTAATAATATAAATGTGATTTTTTTATATATTCTCTCCAGTAAAAGAAAACTATTTTAACAGCCCATTTATATTATAACATATTCAATATTACTAGTTTTAGTTTTTCTCTATAAAATCTATAGAGAAAATTTTAAAAAATAAAGGGTAAGTTCCATGATGGTTGTTGTTGAGGACCAAGGCCAATTTAGGTGTTGGTTGACCAAATTTTAAAAATAAAGGGTAAACCATCATTTTCTACAGGATAAAGCATGTTTTTTTCCTGTTATTTTTTTTATTTGAGGAAAATATACTTTTCAAAAAATATATTTTATAAATTCAGGTCTATGAATAAAATCTCAATTATTTTAAATTTTTATAAATAATATATATCTTAACTCAAATTTAAAACCTACTATATAAATTTTAAATATTTTATCACTATGCGATGTCACTTGGGACTTTTCTGTTAATTATCGCTAGACCACAAGAGGGCACTTGAATGCATGCTTCCACGTTTACAAATAAAAATATTAGCCACTTGTCGACTTAATAGATGGACATGTGTCGTAACATAATTTGTTTTTCAATTTATTTATTTATTTCAATAATAAAAAATTAGAAAATGCTGGGAACAGAAAATGGATTTTTTAAAATTAAAAATTAAAATTACGAGTATTTTTCAGAAAGAATCAAGATTACGATTTATAATAGTCATCTTAATAATTTTTATTCGCGATAATCTAGATGCCGATTTTAGTTTATTTTAATTAAGAATGGTCTAGAAAGCCGTGTACTGTCAACTAGAAAATAAAATTCCATACTTAGATTTATAATAATAATTAAATCTACAGGGCTATCTAAATATAAAAATATATAGCTAGAAAACACTTTTATACATAAGAAAAAAAAACATTAGCTTGAAATAACTCAATAGAAAAATAAATAAATAAAACCACAAACTATTTAAAAAAATTTTTGCTAAACAATAAATTAAAAAAGAAAATAAGCAAAAAAAGAGAGGATGTTAAGCCCCGTTTGCTTTCTAAATTTATGATTTAAGTTATTGAATGGAAAGAACTATACATGACAAAATTGTGAAGCTAAATCCTAACAAAATAAATATTGATAAATAAAATCGAGAAAAAAAATCAGTTGCACAGAGAGATATGACATCAAAAGTCAATGAAAATAATTAGGGTGAAAACTAATATAAATAAAAGAGCAATAATTTTGCACGTGTGTTAGCTGCGTCACCTCAGACGTGCTTGCTCTTGTGCAACACTTTCTAGCAACTTTTTAAAATTAAATAATATTTAATCAATGTAAAAAATAAAAATATCTGATTATCATGGTAGCCATGAATAAAAATACCAAAAGGCCCCTGAATCTACAATTTTTTGTTCTAGGGAACTGTCAATATACTTTAATGAATAAATGGAAGGATAGTCCTTTTAATAATGTTACAAACTTTTAATTTTATGTTTTTTAAGTCATTTTACCATACTTGAAAATGAAAAATACAATCATATATATTGACAATTGTTGGATAACTAATATGTAGTATGAAAATATAAAAATACCCTCATAACAAAAGGCAAGTTTTTTTTTTTAATAACAAAACTATCATTTTACTTTTGTGGTAAATAATAAACAGGTTTTAGGGAGTGTTTGGTATTGCGGTTGTTGTTGTTATTGAGGTTAAAAAAAATAGTTTAAAAAAAAATACTTTTACTGCGGTTCAAAATAAGCAGTGAAGTGTTTGGTTAAAATTGTGGTTGAGTTTGAGGTTAAAAAAAACAGTTTTGTGTGTTTGTACCCTATAATAATAATAATAAAAAAAGAAGTAAATAAATAAATAGAGTCAGTTTTAACAGAAAAATACTCGATAGATCATTTTATTATTTACGAAAAGATTGAGAAATATATATATATATATATATATATATATATATATATATATATATATATATATATATATATATATATATATATATATTCAAAATACTTTTAAAAATCACCTACATATTTAATAACAATAAAAAAATCGTATTGACCTCAACAAGTTGGGCCAACAGGCCCAACACTGCTGGACTTAGGGCTGGCCTGAGATTGGCCCAACCCAAATCCAACTCCAACACGTGGTGCAAGTGATACGGTGCATTGCATTATTCACGTCTTCTTCAGACGTGAACAATGCAACGCTAGCGTAAAAAATGGTGGCATGTGGTAGTCAGAGACAGCGTTGGAAGGTCGCGGTATTGTTCACCGACCACGACGATAACTTGAATGGGCGATACCGATGGGTAGAGGAGAATGAGGTGGTTCTTCCTATGGTGGTTTCATTTGAAATGGTGGTCTGTGACGGCCAGTGGTGGCATTGAAAGGTTGTTGCATCCATGGTTGTGCTGTCCTGTGAAGGCAGCTTCTCGTCCATGGTTGTCTTCCGTATGAGGCAATCATTCTGTGTGAGGAACGAAGGTTATTTGTGAGGTCTTTGCCGGGTTTCATGCATGAAACCTTCAAGCTGAGAAACTGCGTGAATGGGTCATGTCAGTGAGAGAAAGAGATTAGTGCCAGTGAGAGAGAGAGAGTGCAGTTCGTTACATGAGAAGCAAGAAAATATTGCTTCATGTAAACCTCGGTTCTGAACGTGATTTTGGTAGGTCCCAATGCAATATAAATTGCGTTTCATGGGTTACCAAACGAGTGCAAACTGCGTTTAAAAAAAAATACAATTTGCACCACGTTAACAAACAGGCACTTAGTGCATTTATAGCTTCTTATTGGATGATTGACTCACTCTGCATTGTGTGTGAAATCAAATTCTTTATAATGTAAAGCAAAAATAGCTATTGCTTTTATTTATTTTAGCCAAAAAAATATTAAACTGTATGGGAATTAACTCATTGAGATATGGTTGACTTAAAAAGTTTAAAATGAAACCTATATAATCTTTGAAAGATAGCTTGACTCGAAAAATAAATATTTATTATGTGATTTTGTTATAAATATTAAAATGATAATATATTGGAACAATTCGAGTTAAATATATAAGTTTAAATGTCAAGTCATATGACTACCCTAGTTATATGTGATGAGAGGTGTGATAAAATCCCTCATTTTTGTTTCTTTTTTTTTTTGTCAACCTATAATATGAGCTATGATATAAGAATAACCTTGTAAAAAACAAATTAAAATGAATTTCAAAGTTTAATTGTCAATCAACTTGATGTTGAAATTAAAAAAATAAATCAATTAGGAAAAAAAAGTCAACTAAGCTAACTTGCAGTATATGTCGTGAAACTGGGATAATTTTATAAAAAAATATTTTTTTATAAACTTCATTTTTTTAATAAATTTAATATGAAAGATAACATTAAAAATTAAAAAATTTCATTAAAACAACTATTGTTTCTTAAGGAGGAGTACAATGAAAATTTCTTATATTTAAGTTATTTGAAATGAATAAAAATTTTAAAAATGCTTTTTAAATACAATAACAAACTTTTTTTCAAATACAAGTCGAAGAAGTTTCGTCACTCTCTTTTATTTATACGTGTTATGAGTTAGTGGAAAGGAGGTATTGTTTGCTTTCCCAGCCCCCCATATCTAACCTCGGATCTTTTATTTCAAATCGTTTTGGTCTATAAAATATATGTAATGGTTGTTTTATATTGTATTTTAAAAATATTTTTAGATTTTTTTTTAATTTTAAATTAATTTATTTCAGTGTTTTTAGATTATTTTCATTTAATAATATTAAAAACAACTTCTTAAAAATAAAAAAAGAATGATTTTAATGTATTTTTAAATAAAAATCATTTTAAAAAACAACCTCAATCACACTCTCTAAGAGTAAGTCCAGTGGGAGAGGCAAATGGGTAGTCAAAGCTAAAATTTTGAATTTTTGGCTATTTTTTATCTTTCTAGGTCTTCGACGGTAGAGTCAAATAGGCAGCTAAAATGACTTTTCTTGACATGCAGAGTCATTCCTGCATATTTTTTCTATAGAGCCAAAAATAAAATATAACCGTTAGTATTGTACTATTGAGTTCTCCAAATTAAAACACAGCAACACAAAATAAAGTGATGAACAATAAACTAAACAAATAAAATGATTCTACAAAATATAGTAAATAGCAATATTCCAAAGAAAAAGATTTGAGGAAAAGGAAAATAGAAGAAAAGGTTTTGAGCAGTGAAAAGGAGGATGAAAAGGAGGAGAATGGTTGCGCAACAGAGGGAGATGGCACGTGGGAGGGGAGTAAATGGACGGGTGTGAGGGGCAGCGAATGAATGGGTGTGGGGGGGCTATTGGAGGGAGTGGGTTGAGGGGAGGGGAGGGGGGCGGCCAGGGGGAGAAAATAAGGATGAGATAGGGTTTTTTTTAACCTTGAGAGGAACGAACGAGTGAGTTGGGTTTTTATGTTAATTATTATTATATTATAATTATTATTATTAATTATTATAATAATAGTTAGCATAAAAAATAGGAGTATTAATTTGTGATTAATTTGATTAAATTATTTGTAATGTAATATATTTTAATTAAGTATGTTTGAACTTATTGGTTATTTGTTAATGTATTTTTTTTTAAGTTTTTTTGATACTCAAAGACGAAGTAACATTAATTAACTTTAAATACAACAACCATAAAAAAAAAAAAAAACACATACAAATTACTTGAAAAACATACAATAAGTAGCTTAAATTTTAAATTTCAAATATTGCAGTTCTTTTAATTATATTTAACTTTATTTTTTTAATTTAAATATAATTAAAAAAAAATTTATTGCTGAAGGGTTTTTCAAAAGAAATTATTTAATTATATAACTTACTCCTATTGATTATATAATTAAACTATAAACAAAATAATTACACTATATTTTAAATAATATAAAAAATAGCTCTCCAAAATGGCTTTTACCATTGGAGTACACATCAACAAAAAAACCATATATACACTATTCAAATTATTATTTTAAAGATTTGATTTTTCAAAATAACTTTTGTCATTGAACTTGTTCTAAAACATGTAAGCCGATGTATTGCATGTTTGATTGTAGCTGTGTTTTTTTTTTTTTTTTTTTTTTATAATAAGTTTCATGAATATATAAATATTTTTTATTTGAGTTCTCTTCAAAGTAAAATTGTTAAACATATATTAATAATTATTTGCTAATTATAATTTACTGAGTATTTTAAAACTTCTCTCAAACTCCCTCCCCAGAAGCATAAATAATTTATTGATTTTTTTTTTTTGCATAATTAATTTTAATGATATATAAAAATATCATTTTAAAAGAAAATTAACTTGAAAAGATAACAAAACATAAAAAATATAGTCAATGTGAAATTCAATCAATAATTTTTTTTTTTTTTTTGATAATGCTAACTTCCAATGTTTTCATAGATCGATGGATAGATTATTATATATTATCCTTAAAATGAATTTAATGAATAATGGGGACTGTTATGTCAATATTCATATATACTGGGGACTGGCTTGTAGTTACCAAAAACCAACTCATTTTAAGTTTCCTTCGATTCATTAACCTCATCCCTGTCTGTCTCCTGTCTTGACAGTAATCAAACGTCCTGGAAGCCAGCGTATAAACCACCGCTTTTACGGCAGATCTCTCTCCGCCGCTACCACTCCCCAGTCTCTCATGCCACTACAAATCTACACGTCCGATCATTTCCACGACCATTCCTTCTTCTCACACATAACTCCTCGGTTCAAAACGTGTTCACAGTTCACAACTTAGCTATTCACTACCTTCCACAAATGCTAAAAAACGACCACTGATATTTTTAGTGGTATACTCATCCGGTTTGTTTTTAATTATGGATAATTACAAACCAAATGTTAGCAAAATCTGATTGTTAAGTATTGAATTATTGATATCCTTTCTTCTAAACAGATTGAAATTTCAAATTTATCAGGATTCAGGGGGCGTATCCAGTAACAAGTAAACAAGAAAAGAGTATTAAAAAGGAAAGAAAGAGATGTCAAAGCTGTTGGCACGGATTGCTGGCTACTTGAGCAACCGAACTTTGGTGGGTGTAGACAAACTAGGGAACCGTTACTTCACCAAAACAGAACAGATCGATGGTATCAGTAAGTGGGTCTCTCTTTTTCCTGGAAAATCTTTTCCTCCCTGAACTTTTTTTTAGTTTTGTATATTTGTCGATGTTTCAGTGAAAGAGAAAAGATGCGTAATATTCAAGGGGGAAGAGGATCCAACCTCAATATCAGGTACAATTTTGAAGCTCGGAAAACTTCTCCTCACTGTTACAATGTTGCATTCCTTTATGCCCTACCACAACATTGTGCACTAAGTTTCTGAGTATCATTAGTTTTCAATGAACCTTTTCTGATCAGTTGGTTTTCTCTAATCAGCGGCGAGTCCAAGCATGATTGTTAAAATAGATGTTATTTCAACTTGTAGATATGTTAAAGGTAAAGAGAATGAAAGTGTAATTGATTCTCTGTTTTGTATTGTATATTAAGAAGAACAATGTTTACACAGATTATATACAAAACGATCCACTATATCAGGAGATATTCTAGGCTACAATATTGCATATAAATATTCAATCAACTGGTCATGCATATCTCCTCATCTCCTAATATATCTCATGCATATCTGGAATCATAATTATCTGGGATTCTTTCCTTCAATACTCCCCCTCAAGTTGGAGTGTATGTTGATTACTCCTAACTTGCCGAGCAACATGGAAAACTGGTTTGAACTCAGTGGCTTTGTGAAGATGTCTGCTGGTTGATCCTTGGTCCCTATATGTTCTGGCTGAACTAATCCTCTTTGCACTTTGTCTCGCACCACGTGGCAATCTATTTCTATATGCTTCGTTCTTTCATGAAATACAGGATTTGAAGCTATATGGATTGCGGCTTTGTTGTCACAGAACAATTTGACTGGTCGCTCATGTCTAACATTCAAATCTTTCAAGATGTATTGTAGCCACGTTATTTCACAGCACGTAGTGGCCATGGAGCGATACTCAGCTTCAGCACTTGAACGTGACACGGTGGTCTGCTTTTTCGTCTTCCATGAGATGGGCGCATTTCCAAGGAAAATACAGTAACCAGTCGTGGATCTTCTAGTGTCCTTACAGCGAGCCCAGTCTGCATCACAATATGCCTTTAATTCCAATGACCCTTTGGATGGTAAGAGGATCCCCTGACCCGGTGCGTGCTTGATGTACCTCAATACCTTGTGTGCTGCTTCTAAGTGGGGTTGCCTGGGTTTATCCATGAACTGGCTAAGTATATGAACTGCGTATGCAAGATCTGGCCGTGTGATGGTTAGGTATATAAGACGTCCAACCAGTCTTCGATATTGAGAGGGATCTTCTAATAATTCTCCATCTCCTTGTGTAAGCGTCACATTTTGTTCAGCTGGAAAACGTGAAGGCTTAGCACCAAGGAAACCCGTATCTTCCAAGATTTCTAATGCGTATTTTCTTTGACACAAGGAAATCCCATGCTTGGATCTTGCTACCTCTATCCCAAGAAAATATTTCAATTGTCCCATGTCTTTTAGTTTAAACTGGCTGGACAGGAATCTTTTAGTCTTGGTGATGTCATCCAAGTTATTCCCTGCCAGAATAACATCATCAACATATATTAACAAAGCTGTGAAGATCCCTTGATGATTTCGGACGAATAAGGAGTAGTCAGACCATGATTGCTTGAAACCGACTGATTTGAGTGCCGAGGAGAGTTTAAGGAACCATTGTCGTGAAGCTTGTTTCAAGCCATACAAGGATTTGTGTAGTTTGCAAACCCGAGTCTCCCCCTTTCGTCCGAACCCAGGAGGGAGCCGCATGTAAACATCTTCATATAAATCACCATTGAGGAATGCATTATTGACATCCAATTGGTGAAGATGCCAATTTTGCATGGCTGCAAGGCTCAATAGGACACGGACAGTTGTGAGCTTAGCAACCGGTGCAAAGGTTTCCCGATAATCAATCCCTTCAATCTGACTGAAGCCCTTGGCCACCAACCTGGCTTTGTAACGATCAATTGTGCCGTCGGGATGATACTTTATTTTATAAACCCATTTACAGCCAATGGGGCGTTTGTGAGCTGGAAGGGGGACCAAACTCCAAGTCTTATTGGCATGGAGAGCTTGGATTTCTTGCTGCATGGCTTCCCGCCATTGGGGATCCTGGACTGCCTGAGAAAATAAGAGAGGTTCTCGAGAAATAGTCATATTGGCAGTAAATATTCTGTAAGGAGAGGAAAGATTATCATAAGAGAGAACATTGGAAATACTGTGAGCCTGACCTGGAGAAATGACCACTTCCGAGGAATTAGATTGATCAGGGCGTGAGGGGAGGGCTGCATCAATGTGAAAGCCTTGCAATGCAGTAGGCAGTCTCGTGGCGCGAGAAGATCTGCGGGGAGGGGGTGTAAGTGGTGGTAAGGCTGATGAAGGAGCAGGGGATGTTGCAAGTGTGGTATGATCGGGAGGAGTTGTGATAGGACAATTGTTCGTGGGTGGAATGGGATTTGGAGGTGGGGATGATGTGGGGAAATCTGAGGGTGGAGTGGTAAAAGGAACAACGGAAGGTGGGGAGGTGGAATTTTGTAGTGTAGGGATATAGGTATGTGTGGAGGGTGAAGGAGAAATGGCTGGAATGGGAAGCAATGAAGAAGGCAAAGGAGGAGTCTGACTTGTTTTGAACGGAAACACATGCTCAAAAAATGTTACATCTCTGGAGACAGTAGTGTGCTGGGTTGTTAGATTGTAAACCTTATAACCTTTTTGGCCATGGGGGTAGCCAATGAAAACACATTCATGAGCTCTAGGATCAAATTTGCTTGGACGAGTGGGGTGTGTGGACACAAAACATTGACATCCAAAAACCTTGAGATGAGAAAAGTTAGGCTTGGTGTTGAATAGACATTCGAAAGGTGTTTTTCCCTTAAGTACTGGAGTTGGGGTTCTATTTATCAAGTAGGCTGCAGTGAGTATGGCGTCCCCCCAAAAATGTTTCGGAAGATTTGCTTGAAAAAGTAAGGCTCTAGCAACGTTTAACAAATGTCTATGTTTACGCTCAGCTACACCGTTTTGTTGAGGTGTATTGACGCAACTGGTTTGGTGAATAATGCCTTTAGATGAATAGAAGTCTGAAATTTTGAATTCTGGGCCATTATCACTCCTGATGATTTTAACATTTTTGCTAAATTGATTTGCAACCAAGTGAATGAAATGGATAAGAAAAGTTCGTGCCTCAGATTTATGTTTCAACAAATATATCCATGTGCTTCGTGAATGGTCATCAACAAGAGTTAAAAAATATTTGGCTCCAGAAGAAGATGGGACATGATATCCACCCCAAATATCAATGTGGATTAAATCAAAACAAGATGCACTACGTGTAGTGCTCAATGGAAAAGGTTGCCTAGTCAGTTTGGCTAAAGGGCAAATAGAGCAAGAACTGGGAATACATGATTTATTGAAGAAAAATGGAAATAATGAAGATGTTTTAGTTGAGGGATGACCAAGTCTTTGATGCCACAAATTGTCTTTGATGATGGAAACTGCATTGCATGTTGCTTTCCGTGACAGGTTGAGGCAATAAAGGCCCTCCTTCTCAGTGCCCGTCCCAATCGTCTTCCCCGATCGTAGGTCCTGTATGAAGCAAACTTGTCTGAGAAAAATAGTGATATAGAATGAATCGTATGCCAGCTTGCTCACAGATATTAAGTTGAGGTAGAAAATTGGGACGCAAAGCACATTATGAAGTACAAAATGGGAAGAGAATACTACTGTGCCAATATGGGTGACTGGTGTGCAATTTCCATTGGGAAGTTTGACCCAACGATTTTTAACTGGTGTAAGTGAGGTAAGGAGAGTTGAACTACAAACAATATGGTCACTTGCACCACTGTCCAGTATCCAACCGATTTCCATATTTTTTTGGGGAAATTGGAATGATTTACCTGAGAGTTCCTCATAGTTTGGGATGTTACCAACTAGGTTGGCTGATGCAGACTTTGTTAAGAGTTGGCTGAGAAGTTGTTGGCATTCTTCTCGTGAGAAAGGGAATTCTGGCAAAGCCCCATTGTTGTGACTTTGTGGAGCCACATGATTGGCCTTCGATCTTCCTTGACTACCTTCAGCAGTGTTCCTTCTCCTTCGGCAAAAATCATAAGTATGACCTTTTCCGTTGCAATAGGTGCATTTCAGGTGTGCTCTGCAATTTTTCGTATTGTGATTGTTCATGTTGCATTTGTCACAATACTTAACCTCTCCATTTACTGGTGTAAAGTCACGAGTCACCTTCTTGATTGAGAAAGCAGATGCCTCTGCTGGTGTTGCCAATTTCCCAGTGAAAGTCTCTGCTTGCTTCTCATGGCGCAAAACCATGGCATAGGCTTTGTTCAGATTTGGAAGAGGATCCATGTTTATGATGTTGCTTCTGGTTTGGGCATAACTCTCATTGAGACCCATTAGGAATTTCATGGTCTTTTGTGTCTCCAGAAAAGTCTTCACTGTGGTGGCTGCTTCACAGGTGCAAAGCGGGAAGGAATTAAGTGCATCCTTCTCATCCCACAAACATTTGAGTTTTGTGAAAAACATCGTGACTGAATTGGTGCCCTGTTCACAGTCATGAATGGCATTTTCTATATGGAATAGAGAGACTGTGTTAGTCTGGGAAAATCTCTCCTTCAATTCTAGCCATATACTTCTTGCGTCTTTGCAATGGATAACACTGCCTGAGATCTCTTTTGACATGGATCCAAGCAACCATGTTTTCACAAGGATATCACATCGGTCCCATTGTTCCTGCTCATGGGAGTCACTCGTTGGTCTCCTGAGAGTTCCATCTATGAAACCCCTTTTGTTTTTGATAGTGAGCGCCATGCTCATAGACTGCACCCATGTTGTGTAATTGTCTTCCATCAATGTTTGTGAAACAAGGACAGCCCCTGGTTGATCTGCATGATGGAGGAAAAGCGGATGATTGGATTTCTCCCATGTTTCTGAGGTCTTGGAAGTTGTTGAGCCCCTGTTTTGTTCAAGGAGCCTTTGATCTTCGTCACCTGCCATGAGGAATTTCTGGGTTCTTAGAACCACTGCTCTGATACCATAAAGAGAATGAAAGTGTAATTGATTCTCTGTTTTGTATTGTATATTAAGAAGAACAATGTTTACACAGATTATATACAAAACGATCCACTATATCAGGAGATATTCTAGGCTACAATATTGCATATAAATATTCAATCAACTGGTCATGCATATCTCCTCATCTCCTAATATATCTCGTGCATATCTGGAATCATAATTATCTGGGATTCTTTCCTTCAATAAAAGGGACTTGCTGTGCAACTTGCTTCTCCTGCAGGTTCATTCCTTACACTAATTGCTTGTCTATAATTTGGTTATTGTAGTTGAATGGATATGCTGGCTGAACGGACAGCGTAGAAGGGCTCCAACTCCTGAGGTATACTATAGACAGTCCTTTTCCTTCGCATATGCCATAAAGAAAAATGGGAGCTTGAAGAAAAACTCTTCTCCAGCTGAAATATAATTAACAGTGTGTGTGTGATTTATGGTTTTTATGCTAGACATTGAGTTTGGAATTTTGCATGTCACGAAAACTTTTGTTTAGGTTCGTTCACTTCCTCACCTCTTGACAATTCAATGATTGCTATTATAAGAAGTTTGAATGATGAGGTTTGACCACTCATCTCTTGACAATTCAATGATTGCTATTATAAAAAGTTTGAATGATGTATTCATCACGCTGAACTCTTGGTGTCATCCTAAGTTACCGGGAATTTATCTAAGTCTTGTAGGGGGAAGTGTCATCCCAATGGGCCTCCAGTGATTTTTATTTTAAAAACCGTTGGAAACTCCTACCATCGTTTGGATTTAGAACACATTCTTTCAGAGAATCAGGAAAATTTTATATTTTTGTGCTGTACCGAAGGTGTTTTTGGATTTTAAAGATGTATTCCATGTAGTGAATTTGGTCTTCATAGTTTTCAAATAAATTTAAGGCATCTTCTTTCCATCCTTAAGTAACTTGATGAAAAACTAGGAGTACTATTTCAGAGACTGAATTGATTTCATCATGCCCTTCTTGGTCTCTCTGTACAAGTTAACAATGATGAGTTACATGAACCGTTACCATGTTGTGCCTTTTTGAATATCTGTTTTTGTGGCTGGACAATTCAGTTTTGAAAAGACACGTAGGGGGATTAAGTGTGTTACTGTTTTTCATTTCAGTGAGCTACAATGTTAGAATTGTGTTATTCTACTGTAAATATACTAGATTTTCTTTTAGGAACAGATGGAGTTGGAGACAAGGCGTGAACTTGTGAAGCAAAATGTGGCACGTAAGTCACTTGTAAAATTATATAGATATTTTTGTTTCTTCCTACTTCTATTTTCTGTCTAATATTATCATTGATGTATTGTATTGCTGGCTTGGTGACTAATATTGCTTAATGTCTCTAACCTCAGCAACTACATTACCACAACCCCCATACTGCTCACAACACCCCAAGCAAAACTAATCTAGCCCATGAATCATTATGTTAACCCTTAATTTTTTAACGCCATACCGAATACGTGTTTGTTGAATGTAGTCTCTTCATGGCACTGTATATCAATATGATTTATAAATGGTTTGTTGAAGACCCTTGATATCTTTCGCTGTTTCTTTTCTTTCTGTCTTCTACATAATCTGACAAAATGACTTGTGTTTCTTACTTGAAGACCTTTGCTCTAAAGAAGTTGACTATTGAGATACTGTTTTCATTTTCGGCACCACTTCACATGACTTTATTAGCTTTGTCAAGTATCTTAATTTTAAAAAAAAAAATTGACTGCCAAAGTTCTCAAGCAAGAAGAAGAGGAAAGGAGAGCCGAAGAAGGCAGTTCTCACAAAGCCAAGAGCACTGGTAAGTTGCTAAAGGCAAACTTTCCTTGTTTTTTAACAGCATCATCAATACTTGTATAATTGTTGATATAATTATCTATCATTTCTACAGGTAAAACTGGAGGTCCAGACTTGAAAAGTTTCATTCACCAATTTCCTGCTGAAGGTATTGCATTCTTTCACTGAAATATCACTAGAGAATTGTATTTCTTGACGGCAAAACATGCCATTGCATGTAAAGGATTCGCCAAAGGTTTTGTTGTGTCATGCGATCTGATTTTGAAAATAACAAGCATGTTCACGTGCATACTTTTTTACTCTGCTGACCTCTGTGCTAATCATGGTTTGACATTGTGGTGCTTGTTCTCAAAGGTAACAAGCTTGAGGAAGAATCAGATGCAGTTGATAAAGGAAGAGGGTCAGTTATCTTTGGCTTTTGAGATAATTTCATTTTATTGCTTACCTTGATTTTGAGGTCAGAGATCACACATTATGTTGCTAGTTAAAATACAACTTCTCTCATCTTAATGGTCCCGTGTTGGCTATGATTTCTTTTTCTAAGCCAACATTGCTCAAGTCAATTTGTTCCTTTAGTTCCTTCAACCATTTATGTTCCCTTCTTGGGTCTGGTCCAGGATATGGTGCTCCCACTTTGCACCCATGCATGGATGAATGGATTTATGATGGTTTGGAACTGACAACCTTATTTACTGTTTTATTTAATTGTGAGAACATACTGTGCTTTTGATAAATCATTCAACCATGTACAATATCATTATATATTGTATTTTGGAGCTTCTGCTGTACTGTTTCTTGAAATATTTATAGCAACTGATTAAATTCACCTACAATTATTTACTTGCTGGTGGGACCTGGTTTTGTTTTCATGTCATGACACCAGTTATTAAATTTTGCAGAGAAGAGGAAGCAGGGGCACAGAAAGAAAAAGAACCTTTGTCAGAGTAAGCTCACATATATGTAATGCACATTGATATAATAGTCATATCTTGGGTTAGCTTTATCACGATGGACTATTTGTTGAAGATTGCATCCATGGGGTATGGTAAAGTGCCAAAGTTTTGGGAACTGCTTGTGAAATATGTATAATATATACAAATGAATGTCAATACTATGCAATGTGTTAAAATTTCCATTGCTTTCATGATTCTTTCTTTCAAATGACTGCCACCACAGTGATGCTCATGCATTTATTGCTAAAATATTTTGTTTTTGTAGGCGTTCAGAACCAACCGGATCTGGTTCAACCTTCAAGCCTGGGACATGGCAACCACCAGCATGAGATGGACCATATTTTAATGGCCACCCATATTGGTAATCATTTCCTTCACCATTATGATCCCTGTTTCCCCATCGGTTTTCCAGTGACCAACCAGGCTTGTAAATTTCACCAATGACATTGCTGAGCATATCACATACACTGCAAACTATTTTGTTGGAAACTTTGAGATTTTTGGGAGATGGGGTTTAGTCGGATTGTTTTAGTTTTTAATAATTTGTATCAGCCAAAACACAACCGAACTCAGGCTCATACCATGAAGCAGCGACATCAGCCATTCAAGAAGTTTTTTAAAGGAGATTTTAACTTTTTGGACGCTTGTACATTTAACAAACGAGAATATGGACATGGTAAACCTGTCGCTAAGAGCCCAGGCCATCATTGAGCTTCTCTCTCTCATTTTTTTCAGTTGCCATAGTTTGACATTAGTAATCATTGAATTAAAAACTATTTTGTATACGATCATTTTGCATTTATTTTTGCTCTGTATTTGAGTTGGTTAATGAAGCTTACAGCTTATCACCACCTCAAAGAAGACAGGGTCAATGTTACAGCAGGCATAGGAACCTGAGAGTAGATGTAAAGCTTCTTTATTGACAACTTACCTCGTTTTCTTTTTCTTTTTTTTAGCTCAAGGTGTGGAATGGAACTTTCGAGTTTTGACCGTACAAGGGCTAGCCCCTCTCAGCTGCTCAAATTTCTTACTGTCTATCACGTGATTTTAAACGCGTGGCCTCTAAATTTGATGTCCAATTGGTGACCCCGAGATTCTCCTTTTGATAGTAATTGCTATGAGCACTTCTTCAATGCTTAAACGACTTTGGTGATCTATATAATCGGTTCCATCTGCCAAAAAACAGTGTAATTAATTTCTCGCGTGTCAGATCAAGAAGAGCACCGCCTTGGTCCATGCAGCCACTATTGCTCTCTCGCTGCAGTGTCAAAAGAGCAAAGAAAAATAAAATTGCTTGCTGATTGGTGTTTGGGAGAGCTGTTGTAGTTTTTTAAAGTGTGTTTTGTGTTGGAATATATTAAAATGATATTTTTTTTATTTTTTAAAAATTATTTTTGATATCAGCACATCAAAATGATCTAAAATATCATACCGTGGGTTTTTAAAATGTAAAAATAAATAAATAAAAAGCTGCAAAACGCAGCCGCTGCCGTGTGCCAACAGGCACCGAACTGCAACTCAAAAGATTGAAATTTAAAGATTGAAATTTAATGCGAAATTTAAAGCTCTGCATGTGGTTGGTCGTGATTCATGACCCATACATCTACATCTGTCTGTGTATAAAGTCGCGCTTTCTAGAAAATGTAATTGCAAGCATTGGATATCGTAGGCATATCATATCAGATCAAACTCACTCTCGTTAGCAAAATGAGCTTTCCTTTGTTCCTCACACTTCTACTACTTCTCATCTCAACAAGCCAAAGAAGTGCAGCCGAGCATGGGAAAGAACCTGATCTGATAGAGAAATCCTGCGCAATAATCGTAGGTTATGAAGAATGCGTGGCAATTCTCAGATCAGACCCTCGTTCCATTAAAGCGACCAATATCAAACAGCTAGCCTACATCATTCTTGATCTCTGCATAGCAAATGCGACAGAGACTCTCGGAGAAATCCCAAAGTTGCAAGAGAAGTACTCGAAACATGACCAGATCGAGGAAGCCCTCAGGTGGTGTGTCACGGCATATGAGAGCGCCATCAAAGATTATTTTTGCAAAGCTGCTGAGCAGCTGGGGAAAAAGTCTTATCGTGAAGCACAGTATTCAGCACACATTGGAGGCGCATTAGGTACGAGTTGTGAACAAGAATTTTATTTCCAAGCACCAGAATGTTCACCTTTATGGCGCCGGAATCATGAATTGGCAATTCTTGGTCTTGTAGCAGAAGGCATTGTTTCCCTTCTTCGTTTGAATGAGTCTTAGTTGCTATATATATATTATTACATTGGAAACCCACGATTTTAACTAAAATATTGGCATTGTAATTGCAATTATTATTAATTAGCATTGTAGATCAATGTTTTACTGTTGCGCCTGTTCCTTTCACAGTACAAAATTTCATCCTTGGCACCTCAGTTTTTCTCTCGTTCCATTTTTGTCCTCTTGCTTATTCTTTTTTCAATTTGGTCATTTTTTCCCTCTACTTTTCTCCTCTGTAAATTGCATCTAAATCTTTCCCTCGGTGTTATGAATTATCTAGGCGTTGAATACCATGTCAAATTTTCACTGAAAGTTTTGAAATCATTGTGAAAAATAAAATTAGAAGAACAGGGATCAAAATAGATATGGACAAAAATACAACCTTTTTCATTTTTCATATTCAAAATGCATGGAAATAAAAGATGTGTATTTTAAAGCTAAAACGATACGTGTTATTAATAAAAGAGCAAGCGACCTATTAAATCCAGACTAATGTTATGAATGGTGTCTATGGATCCACCACCTCATTTTTTTCACAATTTATAATTGTATGTTTTTATATAAATTTATTTAAATAATTATTGAAATATTTGATTAGTTTTTAAATAATATAAGCTCTCTTCACGGTGATATTAAAAAAATTCTTTATGAATAATTATATATAAATCTAATATGCATTCTTTCATAGATGGAGTGAAATATATTTCTTCAAAATCTTTGTTATGAATATTTTTTATGGGTATTATTATTATTAGTCTTTTTTACACACTCACGTTAAAATTATCAATTTATTATTTTATTTTATTAAATCTTGATTTTATTTTTGTAATAAATAAAACACAAAAAAAATAGTTTTTTTATTGAAAAAGGAAGGATTAATAAAGGAAAGATATTTTTTCTTTCTCGTTGTTGGAATTTGCTTTATATATATATATATAATTTTTATGCAATGGATAACATAGCTAATGAAAGTTAAATATTTTTTTAAAATAAAAATGTTCCTTTTAAAATATTTAAATTATTACATTTGCACTTAAACTTTATTTTTATTGCTATATAATTAAATAGAAGAAAGATTCGGTGAACACCCTACTCCAAGAGATAAAAAAATCATTATATGCATATCTTTCATTTTTTATTATTTTGGATTTAGTATTTTAATTATTTTTTATTTCAGTTAATTTTCACTTTATTCATTAAGCACGTACAATGTTTTTTCAATTCTCAATCAAAGTTTTTAATTATGCAAGAAACCTCAGTAAATGATTTTAGTTTTAAACGGGCCTGCTTTAATATCTTGGGCTGAGAGCTAGCTGGGTCCCCAAGGGGCTGGAATTGGGCCATAATCGATGGATTCGGCTATTCTATCAGTTTTTAGCCTGCGGATGTTAGCAAAACTTATAGTGTATATACTTAAAATTTATTGGGGCATTGAAGGTGTTGCACCTGCACACGTGACGAATAAGATAATTAAAACAAAACCCAGTTTTGGTGTACTTTTCACTCGAATTAAGAAAACCCCAGTTCAATTTCATTTATATCAAGTTTCACATTATATTTTAAAAATATTTTTGTAAAATTTTTAAAAAATATATATTTTTATTTTTAGAATAATACTTTTGGTGTTTTAAGATAATTTATTAAAAAATAAAAAAAAATCATTTTGATATATTTATAAATATAAAAAAAACTTTAAAAAATATCCAATGAAAAAGAGTTGTTAGTTGAAGCTATCGTCACCATCTTCTTCTTTTAGAGGAAAAACCTTATCGTCGTCACCATCACTCGTAGCATGCACTGTTCTTCTTGGCATGCTGCCAGTTGCTTGCCGATGGCCCACCAAGCCCTTCAAATTACCGGTAATGTCTGCATCAAAATCCTTATCAGCAAAGCTGCTTCAAGATGATCATCATCTGCGTTGTCTCCTTCCCCAGCCCAAGCTGCTTCAAGATGATCATCATCTGCGTTGTCTCCTTCCCCAGCCCATCCATCTCTCTCTACAATGGCCATCCTCGAGATGTTTGCAAATGCAAAGGTGCTTTGATTCATAAAAAGACAGCTTGGACGAGTGGAAGTAGGTAGCCGAGACCTTTCTTTTCATCATCTTCTTCTCTCCTGTCGCTTTGAAAAAGAAATGCACGAAATATTTTGAAGTGTTCATTGGTTTTGCACAGAAAATCTCACAATTGTTTCAAAGAAGTGATGTATAGGGTGACCTTTCAGGACCATACGATAGAAGGCAAATGTTTTTCAACATCCCTTTCCCTTTTCTTTTTTCTCTTTCCCCTTTGATGTTTGACTTGTGTTAATGTTGACTATTCATTAGACCCGCGTGCTCCTTATATTTCATATACTTTTTTCTTTTATAAAAATATTATTCACAGTTTTTTCAATATATTTTCCTGCATAAAAAGTTTAAATTGACCCATCTGTTAGTTTTTAATTTAAAATCAAAAAAATCATTTTTTTTCAAAAATATTTTTAAAATACTTTATTCATATCAAAAGCTAGTGTCATTGTATTCATTCAGCAATCGTTAAAACTCGAATGCATAAATTCTAGAATACTTTTTTTTTCTTTCATATCAAATACAAATTTTTTTTTAATTTAAAGTAAAAAATAAAATAAAAAATTCTTTAATATTTTTGAAAAGCAACGAGTCACCAAAAATAAACGAATAACCATTCTTTTTGCTCGTCTTTGTATGCTAATTAACTTTATAAATTATAAAAAAGGCACCGACCAGTGCCATATTCTTTAGCCTACCACCACATGGTGGCCACACGTGGCTATTTAGACCGAGCCAACAAATCTCTGCCATTTTTCGAACTAGCTAGATACATGTGTCGTAGGAATGCATTCCACCTGCCCATGTTTTTTTCCAGTTATTTTCATAAATAGAATTGATCTATTATCTAATTCTCACTTTCACCCCCCCCCCCCCCAAAAAAAAAAACAAAGAAGAAGTTATTAGCTGTGCTCCTTATTCTTCAATGCATTGGTCATTTTGTAAATATTTGTTAAATGCTTTCCATTTAATGTTGATATTTTATAAATTAAAAATAGAATTTATGTGACAAAAACTTATGGAAGATATTATTATTTTTTATTATTATTAGACATTCGTGGAATAACTTAATTGGGAAAGGTCCCTGCTCATCGAGGACTCAATCGATAAAATTCTTAGTTTAGGGATGAAAGATCCATTCCACCGTAACCGTACAATACTGAATACTATACCTCAAAGTAAGTTTCCAAATGCATCCCTCTCCCTGTCATGATTTATATTCACACCCCCCTAGTGATAGTAGTAGATCTCTAGTTGTTTAATTATATTTTTTATTTATCTCTAAGCCCTCGCATTTCTTAATTCCAAGACACCATCAACTTCGTAAAAAAAGGGGAAAAAACAGCTTGAATCTAAAAAACATTTTCAAGCTTTAATTTTTTTTTTTGTCAAAATGAAAAGTTCCAAACCACATTCATAAATTTTTAAAAAATAATATTTTTATATTATTTTTATATGTTAATATAAAAAATATCATTAAAAAATAAAAAATATATATTTTAATGCATTTCTGAATGAAAAACACATTAAAAAACAACCTTAACCACGTTACTAAATACTCCATTAATATTTAACTTGTAATTGTAATTAGAAATACCCAATTTATACACCACCCTTTAAATATTGAATCGAAGGACTTTTTTTTACCTGGTTGCCGTTTTGTTGACTGGATCGTGGAGACAACTTCAAACTTGCATCGTGAATAATTTTCTCTTCTTCAAAATTCCAACATTACTGAAGTATGAAAGCGATAAAGTCGACCCCTTTTCTCAATTAGATTCCTTCTTCGTATTGTCAAACCCTAAGCAATGCTAAATTGACCAGCGGTTCGGGATTACGCATGTCCATGAACGTTCTCTCAACAAACCATAAATAAGTTTTGACTGGAAATATGGGACCGAGCATCAAACAATTTGTCGTGGCCCCCCTTACCGGTTGATTGAGTAAATCAAGCCATTATTAATTACTAGAACATTTGTAATGATTTTTATCCTATAAAAATTATATGTCATTGCAAAATTCACTTGGAACAAATATGTTTTCTCCCATATAAATTATAAAGCGATACAATTAAAATGTTCTGAGAAGCAAAAGGAAAAATATGACATTAGGGGCATTTTAGTATCTTTCATAATGTTTTTTTGTTATTATAATGTTAGTTGAGGGATGATTTGGTATTTGATATAAAAATACTAAAGCCCCCCTTGATGTCAAATTTAATTTTCTTAGCATTTTTAATGATGGTTTTTTTATTATTATAATGTCAGTTGAGGGGTAGTTTAGTATTTGAATTAAAAAAATAAATAATTAGAATAAACAGTAAAACATTTTAAACGTGATGTCAAGGGTTTCTTGGTCTTCTCTTGATTTTTTTCATAATTTTTTTAATCATTTTTCTCTCTAATTCCCTGAAAAATACAACTTGTTCCTCTTGATTGCTTGTATTTCAATTTTAGTTCTTATCGTTTTTTTATCTTTAATCTAGTGTAGAAGTTTATTAAAATGCAGTTTACTAACTCGAGATTGCATAGGTTGACAACGCATTATCGACTAATCAGGCATCATTAAGCCCTCACTCCCTTCTTGATCCCTTATCCATTCGAGGGCCAGTTGTTAGTTAATCATAGAACATAGGTTGTAATTATATATATGTGTGTGTGTGGTTATAGCCACCAATGTGGCTGACATGCCGAGCTGAGTCAGACACACATGTTTCTACATGTCCATATATATATATATATGGATTAGTTTGAGTTCAAAAGAGAAGACGCTGGCCACTTGTTTCTTTGATGGAGAGGAATTTGTTCAAATCAGTTTTTATATATCGGACATTGATTTGATGACAGAAGTATCCATGCCCTAATGCTGTATTAGTCGTCAAGTGTTAATATTTTAATAATTACTTATTTCATATCAATTATAATCAAGAATGGGTAACCCCATTCGCCTATATTTAATTTGTTCAACGTGACGATGCCAAGGAAAAGGGTGGGAAAACAAATAGAAAATGAAGGGTAAAGTGAATGGAAAGATATGGAGGTGAGAATCTTAGAGGAGCCCTTGAATGATGAGTTCCACATTAAGATATATAAAATTTCTTCTATTTTCTATAATAATGTCGGTCCTTTTTATATTATTCTTTACCCCTGTGGAAGACCTACTCTTACGTGATCAATACTACTAAACTACAAGTTGTGCTGCAACACCCAACTTTCTTGCCCCTTTTTTTTTTTTTTTTGTGTTTAGTCTATCTTACCAGCCATGCACCTTCTTTTTATTCGGATTATTTCCTATTTATCTCTATTAATTTTATAAATTTTAAAATTAATAATTATATAAAATTTTAATTATTATTATATTAGTAATCATAAAAAAAACTCATAATTTCAAATTTTTACCACTGAATTATCTACTAGATGATTACTATGTATATATATTTTTTTATAATGGAGATGTTTGAACCAGCTTGTATGCATCACAACTAATTTCCAGATCCACTAAATATCCTGCAAGCCTAATAAACATATAAAGTATAACGAGAATAACATTCATGCAAGGCCGAACTCAAATCCAGATAGCTGATAGAAACAAATGCTGTATTGACCAAAGGCTCAAGACTGCATGTACACTTTTTTTTGTTGAACTGGTAGTGTCGTTAAAGAAGCGTATAATTTAATCCAGAATATTGCATACTTATTTCATGAAAAATGGGGAAGAATCTGCTTAAACTAGGTTGACAGAACAAGATTCGATACTAGAGTCCTTATTGTGATTTTATTTAAAAAAAAAATCGTAAGAATGGAAATAGAGACGAGACGAGACTACCTAGCGACCTCCATTTCTTTTGCCTTTCGGTGCCTGCCTCCTTAACAAGATATTCTTAATTTCTACCTTGTTTTGTCTTCCAAGTGAGCCATTGTCGGAATGTGGAATCATCATACCAATTGTACAAGCTTGCAGGGTCTGTAATTTTGTCCATGCTCACCCATGAGATATGACTATTTCCAGGACATAAATAACTATTTTTTTCTCTGAGCAGAATATACATGTCTAGGTATTTTTCAAAAATCCCCAAAAAAGATTTTAATAGCCTTTTTTATTCTGCTTTACACATCACTCTAATTAGCATTTTAAAGATGAAGCGATTTTAAATATCTAATTCATCTCATTTTTTATATTTCAGTGTCTAATTTTTAATTTAAATAGCTATCCCATTTATATGCAAGCTTAGGTGAATGCAGCACAATACTGAATTTATTGGAGGTCATAATTCTACTTTGAGATGGGTTTCAATAGTTGAGAATTTTCACCGTACAAGGTTGAGGCTCATCTGGGCTCAAATATCTGGAAGTGGCATTTTTCAGGTTTGCCTAAATGATTTGGATTTAAAAATAAAATAAATGTACCTTAATTCCCCTCAAGTCTTTTAAATGAAATTAATGTACCTTAATTCCCCCTTAATTAATATACCTTAATAACCCTATGATATAACTCTAATGGTCAAGTTCTAGGTTTGCTCTATAGAGATTATTGGTTTGAGTTTTATAAATTTTAGGATCACTACAGGCTTATATAATCGTTAATTTTAGAATCCGTGAGATTAGTTGAAGTGCATCCAAGTTGAGCTGGATATTCATATTGATAAAAAAATATTGATGTTTAAATGACTCAGACAAAAAATATTTATTAACTCGCGTATATCATATTATTTTCTTGTGCCTTTTTAAAACAGAGAATATTTTCACTTAAGGAATAGAGAATGATTTGTGATCATACAAGAATTATCAAAAGTTCATGGAGATTTTATTGAAGGAGTGAAGATATGGAGATTTTTTTTTTAATATGAGAAAACCCTATTTTCAAAAAAATATATTTTATGATTCTTAGAAGAACTAGTAAAATTCAGATTGTCTCAAATTTTTACAAGGTATGCATATCCTATCTAAAACTCGAAATATAATATGTATATTATAAATTCTCTGCCATTGTAGAAGTACTTGGAGATGACATGGAGTTATTAGGCTGGACAATTCATCCGAGACATGAAGAATTTCATTGGAAACTTGGAGAATTCATCAAAGCCACAAGTTTTTCATTTGAGACAGAGACAAACCAGTGGTAAAATTAACCCTCCAATGCTACCCTTGCCCAGATACCACACAACAAGATATTGAGTGTAAAGACATTTAACACCCTTCAAATTTAGTTATATGTGAATTACCATAAATTGTTTAAATCTGTCAACAAGCTGTCAAGAGAGAATAGAGAGAGCTTCCTTTTAAATCTCATCTTATCCAAAAAAGAGAGACATAAAATATACTTTCCTTGAAGGAAATTTCTAACAGGTGATGATATATATATATAACTTAATGCGGTCACAAACAATATTCCAATTTTTATTTCATCTCAACTCAAGAAACTCTCTGGTTTTATCGCAGCCAAGTTTTGCTAACTAAACCTCAGCCAATCTCTTCGTTTTCACATTAAGCACAGGCTAGCGTATTCGATCAGAAATTCATGAGGGTACTGCTAACCTGGCAGAATTGAGCATTTGTTTTTGTTTAAAAAGAAGAAGAAGAAGAAGAAGAAGAAAACTCAATGATAGGCAAATTTTTCAAACATCTAAAAATTACTTGCTAGAATAAATCACGCCAAGAATTTAGCACAGCAGCTAAGAAAATCCAGAATCCAAGAGGTGTTATAATAAAAATAATATCTAGAAAATTATAAAATTTATAGCAATATATTGAAAACCAAGCAAAGCCAAAATAAATTTAAACAAAAATCCACTCTGTTTTTTCTATCCGTAAAAAACAAAGTGTATTTTTGTAACAATTTTCCCTTTGCTCTGTTTCGTAAAAAATAAAAGAAACAAACAAATCTCAAAGTGTTTGGGGTCTCTCTTTAAAGCTCCCTTTACCTTCTTCTATGCCACCTCCCTTTCGTTTCCCTTTCAATCCCCAATCTCTTTATTATATACGACTTTCTGGTCTCTCTGTTATTGGGTTCGTCTTTGTTTCTTCTTCTTCTTCTTTTTCCTCTTGATGGGCGCTAATCTTTCTTCAAGCTTTGCAGACCCAAATGTTTGCTCTCTTGTTGGTTCTTTATGCTTACAACCATCACCACCGCCACCAAGGACAAAGCCAGGTCTTGGTGATTTACCAGAGAGTTGTGTGGCTTTAATACTTGAATGTTTAAACCCATCAGAGATTTGCAAATTGGCTAAATTAAACAGAGCATTCCGTGGTGCTTCCTGGGCTGATTTTGTTTGGGAGTCAAAATTGCCTGTGAATTATGAAGATTTGATTAGAAGAGTTTTTGGTGATGGTCTTGAAGATAAGTTGTGTAAGAGGGAGGTTTATACCAGGCTTTGTAGAGCTAATACTTTTGACGGTGGCACCAAGGTATGATCTTTTGGCTCTTATTTGTTTGGATAATGGAGGGGGGGGGGGGGGGCTCTGGTTTTTTAGTTATTCAGGACATTCAAAAATGGAAACTTTGAGAAAAAGAAGGTGTCTTGTAGAGCTTTGGATTTTCTCTTGTTTTTGCAGCAACTAATAATGAAATTTGCATGTTTTGCTAATAAGAAAGGAAAACGAAGATAATGAAATCTTGATTCTGATTTTGTATTTTGTATTTTTAGTTTATGAGAAAATTCAACAAAATGAAAAAAAAAATTCTTAACTTCATGTACTGCACGGGGTAAGATTTCGTTTTGTTGGCTTGATTTTGAAATTTTCAATTACTTAGAAATTGATCGTATTAGAGAGAAGGGATTATGGATTTTGATTGTTCAACTCTAACAAGTTTAATTGTTTTAGCCTTTTAACTTATTGAATTAAGATTTTGTTTATGTGCAGAAGGCATGGTTAGATAAGAGAACAGGAGGTGTCTGCTTATGCATTGCTTCCAAGGGGTTAGCGATAACAGGAATCGATGATCGAAGATATTGGAATCATATTCCAACAGAGGAGTCTAGGTGAGATTAGTGAAACTCTTATTTATGGATTGGAATTCTGATTAGAATTGCAAAATGGTTAGTTTTTCATTATTTATTTCTTAGATTGGCTGGTCAAGTCCAAGCTCATCCGAGCATTTTCTTGTTGAACTTCTTCAAAGAGGTTATTAGTTATCTTTCTTTTCATGTTCATATCGATTCTCTGAATCAAGATTTTTAGTCCATGACGTGTGAGATTTTGAAACCTAGCAACTGTTTTGCATCTGTGTCTTAATAATTATGAGCTTGGTGGTAATGTGATTGGACCTTCAAGGGTTAACTGAGTTTTCGATTACATCATAGTTTGTCACTTCCATTTCCTTGTACCAGAAATTATTTTACGTAGAAGAAGATTCATCTGACCCAGAACCTGAAATCAGTAATGTGACCGAGGAGCATAATTGGATAATTTAACTTCCAGAATTCCTGATCATATCCTTGAAGCCACAAGCTATTGAACACCTTGTCACTAATGAACCTGGTGTGGTTGCCTTACTGTCCCCAACAAGTATCCTACTCCTTTCTTCTTCCCCATGAAGTATGGTCAACAAGATTGAATCCTGGACCTAAGTTCATTTTTCTTTTTTCCTTCTTGAAACAATTAATAGGTTATTACGGGTGGGGGGAGTACTCATACTCAGCTGGTCAATCATTAGACTTGCATCTGATTTGGCTGATTGGAGGGTGGTTGTGTCGCTCCTTTCTTAACTATGCATTATTTTGCAGTGTGTGTGTGTGTGTGGCAGATAATTCCATGATCCAATCAGGTAGCTTTAATCTTTCTTCACATGGTAATGCTAGTTGATTTAAAGATGCTAATATTTTTGGTTATGTTGATACTTTGCATCCTTGTGCTTTTGATAAGTGGGTAACTTGGAGTTGATTGAATTGGTTGTTTCTATGTTTGTGCTCAAACTGATGATTACTCGTGTATATATAGTGAAAATAACGCCGGGATTGATCGGAACTTCCATTGTTTTGCATGCAGCTTCAACTCAGTTGCATATCTTCAGCAAATCTGGTGGTTAGAGGTCGATGGTCAATTTGAATTCCCATTTCCATCAGGGACCTATAGCCTGTTCTTCAGACTACAACTGGGGCGGGCTACTAAGAGGTTTGGTCGCCGCATCTGTAACACCGAGCATGTGCATGGCTGGGATATAAAACCTGTACAGTTTCAGCTATGGACTTCAGATGGCCAGCATGCCACTTCCCAGTGTTTTTTGGATGATCCTGGGAAATGGAACCTCTGCCATGCTGGTGACTTTGTGGTTGATGACACCAATGCATCAACAGGGCTCAAGTTCTCTATGACACAGATAGACTGTACACACACCAAAGGTGGTCTGTGTTTGGACTCCGTATTAGTATATCCATGTAAATTAAAAGAAGGGTTAAGGCATTTTTAAACCAGCCTTAACCTTTTAGGGCAGAGTTCTGCGTTGTAGTGAGCTAGGACATCTTCGAGAGGAAGCGGAATCTAGTGTTTGATGGCTCTTCAGGCCTTGAATCCATGTACCCAATTATCAATTTAAGGTTGTTGATAAAGTGTGCAAGTTTTTATTATTGTTTGTCACGAGGGAATCATTACCACTCTTTTTTTTTTTTCCTGTGGAAGGAGCAAAATAGCACCATGGATCAAAAGCATAATAACATCTCCGAATAAAAATTAAGCTCAATAAATAACATATTTTTCTGCTAGAAATATAAAAATAAAAAATGAAAGATATAATTTTTTATATTTTATCCTCAGCTTTACTTTCCGCTTTCATTTACTGCTAGACGCCTTGAATTTGATATCATGAAGAGAACTTGCAGCTTTCTCCAGTTTCAGGTTTTGTACAATGACAGACGGGGAGCGAGACAAGATGCTGACGTTACATGCTCTCAAGTTTCCTTGACTCGAACCAGATATTGTTGAGACATTGCACTTATTCGTACTTCTGTCTCCTATAACTCACAGGTGGATTTGATTTATGGATCCTCAATGGTCGTCAGTTTTCATTTCGCCACGAGTTAGATAAACTTCTCTTTCAATGTATATATTGTACAGGTGTATCTTATATTTTTTTAATATAAAAAAATATTTAAATTTTTTTATTGTAATATAAATTTAAATAAAATAATATATTTATCCAGAAATCATGTGAAGTATATATTTTTTATAAAATATATGAATTTTAAATCAATATAAATTTATCTAGTTAGTAGGTTTCAATGAATAACCAATATAAAATTGTCATTGTTATTAAAAAAACAAGAAGATTCAAATATCTTAATTATTAAATACATTGTATTAAGATTAGTTTATTTTATAATTTTATTTAAATTAAACACAACAAACAAAATATAAATTGTTAAAAAACTTGTATTGGTCAAATAAAAAAAAATAGTTAATTTTCTATCTCAAAAAAAAAATTGAAAGTTCATCTCCTCGTTAGTGTCATTATTATTACTACAACAATTAAAATTATTATCAATATTATTGTCCAAACTGTGAAAATCATTAAATTGCATCGAGGAATTAAAAAAATAAAATATTTTGTTTTAAAAAAAATTAAAATTATTATTATTATTGTGCAAACAATAAAATTATAAAATCATCTGATTTGAAAATCAAATAAAAAGAAAAAAAAACAAAGGAAACAAAAAGAGTAATATTAATTTTAAAATGATCACCAACATAAATTAAAATTTTAGAACTGAACCACATAAAAATAAAACTTTAATAAAAAATAAAATGAAAAAACTTCAAAACAAAAATAAAAAATATAAATGAATGAATATGAATAAAAAATAAACATTCTAAAAAAAATCAATAAAAAAAATGCAAAAACTCGCACACACAAATCTAGTGGGCCAAATATGTCAGAGTCTACAAAAGGTCTAGATGCTGGGCCTGGAATAGCCCACGCATATAGGCTTGTTTATTTTTTTTATGGAGAAAAGCAAATGATTGGGTTTAAGAAAGAGAGTAAAAAAACATGTAAAAACACTAAACACCCCTAATGGAGCAAAGCAAGTGATTGGTTTTAAGAAAATATGTAAAAAAATATATTTTTTAGTGCTTTGTTTAGATTTTAGTAACCTCGTGTCATTAAAAACTAGTTAAGGGTTTTCAACCCTTTTGTGGTTACAAAACCATCTACAGAGCAATCTAGAGATCCATATGAACCTTTTTATGTCTTTAAACAGTAGGATTAATTTTTATATAGTTGTAATTAGTTTAAACCAAGAGCGTTTCTCTACCATTAGAATCCAATTGCTTTTTCTTTCTCTCAAACAAGAGATTGAATTTTTTTTTTTAAATAGTTTTGGACCATAAGTTTGTTTAGGGTTTAAGAGATTGAAAGTTCATGATTTGATCTAATTTCAGATTGTATTCCATTCTTTGACTCTCACTTTGACCTTTTTTCTTTCAATCTTGCATTTGTTTGACAAAATTTAATTAATTAGCCTTCAATTATACCATTGGAGGATGAGATTGCCCAAAAATAAAGTTTTGATGGATAAAATGAAAATAACAAGAAATATTTGCACATCACAAAATTAATTTCTGGAGTTGTTTGATAATCAATTTATCCTTTAATTATTTGATAATTAATTTCTTTTAATCCTTAAAATATCCAAGCAAATAAACCAATACTTAAATCATGTCAAGAGAATGCATGTTAATATGAATAGTAATCTCAAGGGTTGGGGCTTAAGGGTTTGCTCCTTTAGGTCTCAAGTTCAAATCCTCCAAGCCAAAACTTGTGAAATTCATGGAGTTCTTTCGCACTTTTGTTGTTGGTTTCTCTCTCATTTGTTTATGGGTTTCCGTGCTCTTCTACTTCAAAGCATGGACTGAATTTCTGTAGAGATATTAAATATTATTTTTGTGAGTTCGTTGAGCCTAATTTGAAAATGCAACTAAATATGATAGTATTATTGAAATCATATCAGGCTTATTTTTGTTTGAAGTTTCTGCAGGTTGGAGAACGGATTATGATTACGTAAATTCAACCATATCCAAAGCTTGAAGATTAATAGAAATAATAATTTAAAAAACATGGCTTCTCTAATTTGGTCCAAAAAGGGCACAACACTACCAGATTACATGCAGACCATTAAACTTGCCCACCATACCAGAACTCCAGCATGTCTTCACATGTTAGCAGAAAATTGAGGAGAACGATATACATTTGTTTAGCAACCAAAAAACTCGCAAATCATCAGCTCTGTTGCTCACTGTTGGTTGACCTTCGGTATGGCATGTATCTGTGATCCTTTGCGGCATTCTTTCTCCTCCTTTTCTCAATGAAGGATTCGAGCTTGCCAGATGCCTAGTTATGTTACAAGATTCATTAGTCGGCAAAACCATGTAACTGATGAAATAAATGAGTTGTCATATCTTATAGTTTCACATCACATAGCATTTTGTTCATCCAAAAAAAGATACCTTGAGTTTGTTGTATTTTTCAATAAGCCTCTGTTTCCGTATTTCAGCTGCAAAAACACAAGTTAGCGCTGGTTGATTCATTTATTCAAGCACCATCAGAAAAAATAAAAATTAACATACAAAATAAAAGAAGATTAACAAATGGACAAGACAACTGAACTGTCCACTACACATGAAAATTGGTACCTATATCAAGAATTACAGATTCTGATAATAATTAGTTTTTGCCACACGTTGTATCAAATCAAACACAGATCCAATACTCTCAACACATTTATGCATTCACTATTTCTCATGGGATCAACCACTAGAACTACCAATCGTATCAACTGTTCCATGCATTCTGGTTCAACATTTTAAAGAACAGCATTGTTTTGCAAGCCATTCCCAAACACATTTTAAAGTATATTCAAATGTTAGTCTAAAGACATAAATTAAGAGCAACCAATTTAATTACTGTCTCGGCTATAACGAGTGCTTAAGGATTGATTCCTTCTGAATGAGAAATAGTAAACATGAGAGTGGAAGATCAAAGTGTTCCAGGAAAAAAGAAAGGATACTTGTCAATAATGACGCAACAGAGAGCAAGAGATAGGTGGAGATACATTTTTTAAGATAAAAAGGTTGTTTCCCTTGCTTCGCAGCTTCTCTCTCTCTCTTCTTGTGCTCAGCCAGTATACCTGCATCAGTCTGCTTTGTTGACTCAAACTTCACCTGCTTCTCCTATTAATATTGGGAGAAGATGACGAGGACAGACCAGATAAACAAATTAATTGACCACACAAATGGCCAGATTTAGAGTAGCAGTTTTATCCAACAAGGCATGTACTTACAATCCAAGATACACGTTCCTTCAATTGTTCAATAACTTTCGGATCATTGGATTTCTTCAGTTGCTTCTTTAGTTCCTTCATATCCAAAAGTCACTTTTAGGGGAAGTAATTTAAGATTTCAGGTACAAAAGGTTTGAAAAACAATTGTCATGGATGAATTCACAGAAATTACCTCTTTCTCAGCAGGAAGATTATTCTTAAACAGAAATTCGTATCTTTTTCTAAACCTGCAAAAGTTCCACAGCTATTAATCACACAACCATGATGAAGAAAGAGAGTTATTCACTACTCCTCATCAAATTTATCCACAAGTATAAGATTTGCATCCAAAGTATGGGTTAAGCAATAATATTCAACAGTGGCCTTTTATAAGCAACACCATTTAATACAATATGCAAAAACAATAAGAACTTTGAGAGACAAGGTCCAACATGTCATAAGCAATTTGAAATAACATTGAAATCCAAGGGAAAACTGGAGCAAGGCCTTGTTTAAAGGGTTCTACAAAACGGCATACTGCAAGCACTACTGATGGACAGATCAGCATTTTAGACCCCCAAGGTATACGGCCTCAATTAAAAACATTTAATGAAATACTAAACTGAGAACACTACAGAGAAATAGATCGCTATCTTGGACAACTATCCACCCATTCTGATTAATATTATCTGCCCACACAGCATGGGGAACAATGGACTAGTAAAGAAAAGGCTCCATACAGACTAGATTCAATACGTTTGCAAAAAGTAATGCCAAAGCCATAACAGGAACACCTTAAAACAAGCACTCAGCAGATTGACCGAAACATAAAGAAAGACATCTGAGACATACCCCTCAACATCAAGATTGCCACACAAAGACTCAAAGCGGGGATCACGTACTACCTGTAAACAGAAACACCAAATTGAAAGCATTAAAGCTCCACAACATATGGCTAAACAAGAATTATAAGAATGCTATGAAAATAATGATATCCATGCGCATTAAATTTTTCCAAAAGTGCAGAGCACCTGGAAGATGCTTCGCAGTCAATCCTGTCATGTTTGCTAAAAATCGCAGGCTTTACTCAAGAAGTCATTTTGTTAAAATATAGGTAACATTTAGGTAGAATGATTTCTTGTTATTGTTGTTTTCATGGTGGCACCTACTATCCTAAGTCTGGGTGGGGATGGGAAGGATTTGATATCGTCTAAGTGAAAAATCATGATTTTTTTTGTTTTTACAAACAGGCTTGAAGTAGCCCTGCTTCCAGAGTTCACATGGTATATGGGTACAGAATTGGAGGTGCCGTTTCTAAAAGCCTGATCAAAGTGCTCTGCGACACACTGTAATAATGAACTGAAAACGAAAATATAAAGCATACCTTTTTAGGAACTTGAACAACCTCTCGAAAACGAGTCACAGGCTTCTTGCAGCTCACCTCTGTTGGCCTATTCTTGTTAGCTCTGCCACCCTTCTTCTCCTGGTCAGGCTTTTTAAAAACTGAAAGAGAGCCATTAGACTTTGCTTTTTGAAGATCCTCAAAGGTAACTTCTGCCAGCTCTCTCTCTATTTCACTCTCCTGCTCCAATCAAAAAGAAAACAAAACATGTAAAAAACCGATTTGATAAAAAAGAAAAAAAGAAAGGGTTTCTTCAGTTTGTAATGAACACTCACATCTTCCTCTGAAGAAGACAATTCTTCACTTTCTACATCATGGGTTTTACTTGACATGCCAAATTCATTACTGGGCTGCTTCTTCATTTTGATCTTCAAGGCTAAGAAGAAAGGATAGTCGTTCTGCCTGTGAGAGAAATAAGTTAATTATTTTACAGCCCAAACCCTAGGATAGGAACCACATTACATTGGGCACAATAGGGGTGAGCAATTTCGGTTCAGTTCGTTTTTTATCAAAAAAAAATAACCAAACCGAAAATTATATTTTTAAAAAAAAATAACCAAACCGAACCTAGTAAAAAACGACCATTTTCGGTTCGGTTCGGTTTTTATGATTGAAAAATCAGTAAACCGGCGAACTGAACAACCTGAAAATCAATAACTCGGTTATTTTTATTTCATTTTTCTCGGTTTAACCAGTTGGACGATTTTTTTGCTCACCCTTAGAAAGCAGACGACATGCTGCCTACCTATTTTACAGAGAAATCATAGTATGACCAGAGACAACGTGTGGAACGCCAACATATATGGACCAAGCCTAGGGACATGAATGAACACGGGCCCTATCTAGTACTTTTGGGATGGACCCAAATCGCTCCTTCAGAAGCCTTTTTAAGCGGAAAATTGTAATATGTGTGTGCGCGCGCGCTCAATTTTCGGGTCATTCGGGTCGCTGGTTTAATGTTTTTTTTCTTTTTGCACAGTAAAATAATCATTTTGTCCCTCAAAAAAGACAAAAAAAGATCAGGTCACAAGGGGTGCCACGGTATTTGCACATTTTCGGTCCGATTTGGGTCACCGATTTTTTTTATTTTTTTATATTTCTTTATCCTTCGAAAAAAACAAAATTTAGTTCTGGTCAGGAGGGGTGCACAGGCATTTCATATTTTTTAAAATGAGTAAATACGGATATACCCCCAATAAGACAAAAATGAAGAGTTGGTTGTAAAAGTGTAGCAGTAATTGACTATATTTTTTATTATTTTTATCCGGTTACTTTGGGCGTTTGTCACACGCAACAGGCGGTAATCGACCTCACGCTCTCTTCGGGCAGCGCGTGCGGTGTCTTACTGATATTTTTATTTTCAAGTCAAACAATATTTTTTTCAGCTAATAATTTTTATTTTTATTTTATTATTTTTTTTGTTTGCTCTTTTGTTAAAATTTTTATGGTTTTTTTATTCTTTGATTTAATTTTTTTCATTATTAACGCAGCAATAATAATAATAATAATAATAATAATAATAATAATAATAATAATAATAATAATAATAATAATTGTAGTTTTTTCTTACTTTCTCTTTTGTTATTTTTTTTTAGTTTTTTTTCCTCGGGATTGTTTAATAAATTTTATTGATTTAGCAGTGATAGTAATGATATTTTTAATAATAATAATAATAATTGTAATTGTAATTTTTTTTCTTGCTTCCTCTTTTGTTTTTGTTTTTTTTAGTTTTTTTTTCCTCGAGGTTGTTTAATAAATTTTATTGATTTAGCAGTGATAGTAATGATATGTTTAGATATTAAGGTTTCGATATTGTTGTTGTTATAATAAGGTGTATTGATATTTTCATTATATTAAACTTTGCATGTATAGATATTATATTTTATTTTTAAACTAGCAAAATCTATTATTTATTCCAATCCTAACAGTTATAAAAATTGTATGTTCCGCTCGCAATGTAGTGTGGGCAATTTAACTAGTACTATATACTAAAAGAGGTCAGAAGTCGTTACTGTTGCTGCAAGGATATTACAAAAAGTAGTTCTATGAATTTATAAATGTAAATAACAATTAACAACAGTGTCCATTCAACTGTATCCCGTAAAGCATATATGCAGCCAGTGGTGGGTGTGTGATTCCTTTAATAATGCATTGAACGCAAAAGACATGAACATTAACAAGTAACAAGTACCCATGAAAAATCACATCTTCAATTAACATCATGATTTTAATCGTTAGCTAAAGTCAACTGATTTACACTCTATATTTCCACAAAGCTCAAGTACCCATGAATTACCCATGAACATTAACAGTTTATTTTAGTTAACGATTAAAATCAGTTAGCAATGGATTTTGCTCGCTACAGTACTGAGATTTCAAAATTAATGTATCTTCTGTTCAAGGCTTCGATTTCCACAGAGCTCAAGTACCCATGAATTACCCGTGAACATTAGCAACTGATTTTAGTTAACGATTAAAATCAGTTAGCAATAGATTTCCACAGAGCTAAAGTACCCATGAACATTAAGTAAAACATCGAAATAAAAAAGGGGTTCAATGTACTTACCTTTTATAAACTGCAACCGTGCCGGATGGGGACGATGATACAGAGGAACTGTCGAACCGGGGGTAACGGATGTAGATCAGATTGCAGAGGGAGAGAGGGTAATGGTTGGTTGCAGATACAGTTGCAGAGGGAGGTAGAGGCTGGGAGGGAGAGGAGAAAGGAGAGAGGGAGGAAGGGGAGAGGCGACAGGGAGGCGGGAGGCAGGGGAGAGAGGGAGGCGGGAGGCGAGAGGTAATGGTTGGTTGCTGCTAAAATGCTAGCTGCAAGGGTTTGTTTTCAAAGTAATTGAGATTCGATGAAAGTTTAAATTTATATACCGGTTCGGTTCGGTTTGGGCTAACCTGTTTTTGCCTTATAAAACCGATACTGAACCGGATAATTTTTTAGAATTTTATATTCGATTTAATCGGGTTTTTATCGGTTCAGTTTTCTCATTTATTTTTATTTTGGTTTTCTCTGTTTAGTCAGTTGGTTGATTTTTCTGCTCACCCCTACTGTAGCATGTGAGGAGAATCACTATGGATTATAATAGTATAGCTCAATTTTCGGGTCGGTTCGTTCAGTTCGCCAGTTTGCTATTTTTTTTGCATAGTAAAATAATTAATTTGTCCCTCGAAAAAGATAAAAAAAAAAAAAAAAGGTAATGCAATGAGAGGTACCACGGTAATTGCACATTTTCGGTCCGATCCGGTTCATCAATTTTTTAATTTTTTTTATATTTCTTACCATTTTATCCTTCTTAAAAGACAAAAATCAGTTACAACAAGGAGAGGTGCCACGAGCATTTTATATTTTTTAAAAATGACTAAATACGGATATGCCTCCAATAAGACAAAAATCAAGAGTTAATTATAGGAGGTCCCTATAATTGACTGTAATAACTGTTTTGCATGGTCATAGTTTATATTATATAATTTTTTATTTGTCTCAATTAAATTCTTCAATTAAAATTGATTATATATTTATATTTCAATTTGATTCTCATTCTTTTAATTTTCATATTGGTTTTAAATCATTTAATATAATTAGTACAGAGATTTTGATTTTTTTAATTTTTTTATTTAATTGAAATTGATAATATATTTAGTTTTCATTTTGATTCTTAAACTTTTTTTTTTATTAGTCTATATTTTTGTCCATGTTTACATGTGTGTGTGCTCTTAGCTTATGTTTTTAATTTTTATTATTTTATTATTTATGGAGGTGATTTTTTAAAAAAAAAAATTAGTTCTTAAATTTTAGTGTGTGTTTGTGATAATTTGTAAATTGATATTTATATTTTTTTTTTCTTTGTTCTTTCTTTTAGTTTGTTCATTAGTTTTTATTATTATTTTCAAGTCAAGTGATTTTTTCTTAACAAATAATTCTTTTTTGTTTTATCATTTATCTTATTGTTTTATTTGTTCTTTTATTAAAGTTTTTAAGCTTTATTTAGTCTTTGATTTATTTTATTTTTTTCATTGTCAAGGGATAATAATAATAATAATAATAATAATAATAATTTTAGTTTTTGTTCTTACTTATTCTTTTGTTAATTTTTTAAGTTTTTTTTTTCTTGGGGTAGTTTAATAATTTTTATTGTTTTGGTAGTAATAATAGTTATAATTTTAGATGTTGAGACTTTGATGTTATTGTTGTTATAACATGGTGTGTTGATCTATTTCATTATATCAAACAAAAAAATATGAAATTTTTGTTTTAAAATTTTAGTTTCTGTTTGTGCTTATTTGAAAATTTATAATACTTATTTTTTTTCATTGTTATTTCGTTTAGTTTTTTTATTAGTTTTTTTCACATTAAATGATATTTTTTCAGCCAATAATTTTTATTTTTATTTTTTTGCTCTTTTGTTAAAGTTTTTAGGTTGTTTTTATTCTTTGATTTGATTTTTTTCATTATTAATGCAACAACAATAATTATAGTTTTTTTTTTATTTCCTCTTTTGTTATTGTTTTTGAGATTTTTTTCCTCGGGGTTTTTAATAAATTTTATTAATTTAGTAGTGATAGTGATGAAATTTTTAGATATTAAGTTTTTGATGTTGTTGTTGTTGCTATAATAAGATGTGTTGATGTATTTTATTATATTAAACTTTGGATGTATAGATGTTTTATTTTATTCTTTAACTAGCAAAATCTATTATTTATTTAAATATTAACAGTTATAAAAATTATTTGTTTCACCTGCGACGTAGTACGAGTAATTTAACTAGTTTAATATATTAAAAGAGGTCGGGTTTGGTTACTGTTCTTTGTGAGTAAAATCAATATGGATTACAATAGTATTGTTCAATTTTTTGGTCGGTTCAGGTCGTTCGGTTCACTGGTTTACAAATGTTTTTCCTCTTTGCACGATACAATAATGATTTTGTCCCTAAAAAAACAAAAAAAATGGCTACAGGAAGATGGGATCTCATGATAATTGCACATTTTTTTATCCAGTTTGATTTACCAGTTTTTTTAATTTTTTTATATTTCTTTACACAGTAAAATAACAATTTTATCCCCCTAAAAAGATAAAAATCAGTTCTGAGGGGGAGGGGTGCTACGGGCATTTTATATTTTTTTAAAAATGACTAAATACGGATATGTTCCCAATAAGATAAAAATGAAGAGTTAGTTGTAGGGGTGTCTCGGTGATTAACAATCTCTTTTTATTATCATTCTCCAATTACTATGGGCGCGTGCCACACAAGCAGGCGACGATAATCGATCTCACAACCTCTTCAAGAGGCACGCGCGTTATTGTCTAGTGTAAGAGTGCAGCCAACATCTATGTAGATGCACCGCCCTGTTCTCTTCCTCACGGTACGGCGTGAGCAATCCAAAGATGGTTGGTGATGAGATAGTGCGCAGTTGAACTTCCGCCCTTTCTCTCTCATCCAACTTAAACTACACGTCAACCATTGATTTTTTGTCCTTTTCATTGTCGTCTATGATATTTTAATTGTGCCGTGTGGTCTTTATTTTTGTTATGTAAGTTTTATTTTTTTATTGCTTTTTAATCTCTTAATATTCTCGGTACTTAAGATTTGATTTTTTCAATTTTTTCATTTGATTGAAATTGATAATATATTTGGTTTTCATTTTGGCCTTTATAATTTTAATTTTTTAATTTATTTTCTTATTTTTTTATATTTCTTAAATAGTTTATATTTTTGTCCATGTTCATATATATGTGCTCTTAGTTTTTTTTTTATTATTATTATTTTGTCTTTTATTAAGATAACAATTTAAAAAAAATGTGTTATTAAATTTTAGTTTTTGTTTATGATAATTTGAAAATTGATATTTCTTATTTTGATTCATTTGTTCTTTCTTTTGGTTTTTTTTATTCGTTTGTTTATTATTATTTTCACGTCAAATGAGTTTTCTAAGCTAATTTTTATTCATTTTTTCTGCTGTTTTGTTAAAGTTTTTGGTTTTTTTATATTCTTTTATTGAATTGATTTTCTCATTATTCACACACTATTATTATTATTATTATTATTATTATTATATTATTATATTAATAATAATAATAATAATAATAATAATAATAATAATAATAGTTTTAATTTTATTTCTTTCCTCCTCTTTTGTTAATTTTTTCTAGTTTTTTTCTTTGGGTAATTTAATATTTTTTTATTGATTTAACAATAATAGTAATGATATTTTTAGAAGTTAAGCCTTCAATATTATTGTTGTTATAATAGAGTGTGTTGATGTGTTTCATTGTATCAAACCTTATATGTATAAATATTGTATTTTATTTTTAAACTAGCAAAATTTATTAATTGTTTCAATCCCAATAATTTTAAAAAATATTTGTTCGCCCCGCAACGTGGTAGAGATAATGAACTACTATTAACAACAATATAAATCTCATAGCTCTTTTACTATGCAATTCCTCATTGTTCACATATACATGGTTTATTATGGATTGTTATAGTAAAATTACCATTTTTTCATGCTGAAAAAATATGATACCATCTATAGCGAGACACGGAGATACTGGTTAGTGCGTGTATCGATATTTCATCGATGTAAATGCTTTTGCTCTTTATCATTTTAATCCACGGGCTCCTAAGACTTTCTTTTTTTTATAAAGAACAAATAAAAATATCACCTTTTTTATGCATGTTTCTTCAACTACTTTTTAGTAATTACGAGCGATATGCTCGCGCGATGCGCTGAGTTTTTTTATCTATATATAAAATTAATTGATATTACATGTGTTGTATTTTGCTATTTTAATATTTAATTAGTAAAATTATAATTGATAAAATTTGTTAGAAATAGATTTTTTTCCCCGTCAAAAAATGATTGAATGTTGCTATTGCTAAAACACTTTTGATAAAATCTATTAAAAATGATTTTTTTTTCTATGTAGAAAACTATTTGTAAAATTTATTGCTCATATTATTATATTAAAAATATTTTAGAATAATAATAAATAGGTCATTTATATATATATGAAGGTGTTGATATTAAATAAATATCAAAATATATAATCAGTCTCACATATTGATAAAGAAAAAAATACTACAAATAATCATTATCATTATTTTGAATGTTTTATCTATAATAATAAGAAATTTTAAGACCTAACGATATTAACAAAAAAAACAATGAAAAAACTAAAAAAATGACCAAATAAAAAATATGATTAGATTTTAAAAAATTATTTGAATTGAAGAATAAAAAAAATTATTTTTGAAATGATCACGAACAGAAATTAAAATGTCAATATTAAAAAAATAACCTTAATAATAGTGAAAATAATAAAAATTAGTGAGACCATAATTATTGTTTGAGAAAAAAAATCCATAATTTTTTTTTTATTGTCATATTATCATATTAAAAGTATTTCAAAATAAAGATATTGATTTTTTTCTCTCAAAAAAACTGAGGTCATTTATATATATTAAGGCTCTAATATTAAATAAATATTAAAATATATAATTAGTCTAATATCTTTTAAAAAATTAAAACTTAAAAATAATTATTATCATTATTTTGAAGATTTTATCTATAATAATTAGAAAATTCAATACCTAACAATATTAATAAAAAATAAATATGATTATATTTAAAGAAATTATTTAACTTGAAAAAAAAAGAGAAATAATAACAAACATTATTTTTTAAATGATTACCAACACAAATTAACATTTAAACATTAAAAAAAATGAAAACAAAAACCAAGAGCATGTACATAATACATATAAATATAGACAGAAATAAAAAATTATTATGTATTACATAAAAAAAAAGGAATTTTTTTTCAAATAGTAATGAAAAGTGAAAATCACAGTTGAAAAAATTGTTCATTACTGTTTGAAATTCGATCTCATTTAGCTATTTTATAAAATAATAGTCGTGGTGCTTGTAAACTGACTCGGACACCCCGGTTATAAAAGAAAAACGATAAGTGGGAAAAAAATAGAAAAAAAATTAAAAAAATTGTTTCGGGGATTATTCATGGCGTGTGTAAGTTGTCATGAACACCCTGATTATAAAAAAATATACACATGGAAAAAAAATTGTGGTGCAAGTAAGTTGGCTCGAACACCACAATTATAAAAAAACAAAAAAAAATGTATAAGTAGGAAAAAAATATAAGAAAAAGGAGGTCAAGAGATAAAAAAAAATAGTATACATGGGGAAAAAATCATGGTGCTCGTAAGCTCGCCTAGATACTCCGATATTAAAAAAACCAAAAAAATATATAAGTGAAAAAATAAACAGAAAAAAAAATGTAAGAAAAAAGTGGGTCTAGAGATTAATCGTGGTGCGCGTAAGCTATCTCGGACACCCCGTCATTAAAAAAAATAGAAGCCTGGTTTTAAAAAAAAATCATTTTTTCAAACAGTAATGAGAAAAAAAAAAATGGTGCGGGTAAACTGACACGGACACCTTGGTCATGAAAAGAACAGGGAAAAAATGTTAAAAAAAAGTTGATCCGGAGATTGGTCGCGATGCACGTAAGCTGCTGCAGATATCTCAATTAAAAAAACACAAAAAACGAAACTCGATTAAAAAAAAAAACTGACTTGGACACCCGATTATAAAAAAATTGAAAAAAATATTAAAAAAAGGTCCCCATTTATTAAATAAAAAAGCCGGTTATAAAAAAAGTGCAAGGGTAAGACATCTTTTAAAATAGTAATGAACAACGAAAATCACTATTTATTCTGAGAAAAAAATCATGGTGTGCATAAGCTGATATGAACACTCCAGTTATAAAAAAATAAAAAAAAATGTATAGGTGAAAAAAAAGGAAAAAAAATATAAAAAAATGAGTATATAGATTTATTGTGATGAGTATAAGCTACCACAAATATCCTAACCAGGAAAAAAACCAAGATAATAAAAAGGAAAATCACATTTTCGTCGTTTGGATTCGAACTCCCGTGTACCCTGACAGGAAAATACCTTAATCACTCGGCCAAAGCAACTTTGTTGTTCAAGCCGGTATGCGCACTAATTTCACATGTACTCACGACACCACCATATCAATAAAATCAATCTTAGCAAGCTGCCACATGACCTTCTCAGTAACCACTGCAGAAGAAAGAAAATCGAGGCGTGAAATTCATTGTTGTTCTCCTTTTCCATTTTCACTCGACTCAGACAAAAATAACTTCCTTGATAAAGTCTTCACCTTTCTCTCTCCTTCTTGGCAATTCATTGCCCGTCTCTTTCATTCTTGAATTCCTACTGGTGTCATTAATATTCTTATGTTTTATTTCCTGAGATTCTTAGAAATTTCTAATGGGTCTTTCTTAGTTTTGAAAAGGAAGTTCATTTTGGATTCCATTACTGTTCCCATTGTTCTCTTGGTGTGGTTCTTTGCTTCTAATCTCTTTCTCTCACAATCAGGTAACCTCTGTTGTCCACAGTTCTTCATCCCGATCTGTTCTTTCATCGTTTTTCAAATGAAACAGCATGGAAAATGCCTTTTCTTCAACTTCTTATTTATCAACCCCAAATGTTCCCGAGCCTGGCGTAAATCTTGAAATCTTGAGCTTAAGCAAGCTTAGTTGTCATCTTGAAAGTCTATTATTTATCTGTTTTTTTATTGACTTTTTGATTTACGTGCAGTGAGAAATTTGAAAGGAAGAAGCAGCAGATCCCTAACCCCAGTACACAGTGTATTTGGGTCTGTATAAGCAGTAAATCAACAGTGAATAACCAATTTGTTTTAGCTATTAGGTAATTTTCATTTCAGACACCTGTAATTTGTTAATATCTAGAAAATCAATGGAAAATCTTAAAAACAAATCCAAGATATCACTGTGTTATTTCTTTTTGTTAAGTATAATTTTTAAAAAATATTATTTTTTCTATTAAATATAATTAATTCATAAAATATGAACAAACAGTCATGCCATTGTGGTTTATTTAATTAATTTTTCAAGATATTGTTTTAGTGAACCATACAATTTTTTTAATGATATTTTATATCCTTTGCAATGGAGTTTGAACCACTCAATATTTTTTTATTATACACGATGATTTTTTAATGTTTTTTTTGGTATAAAATCAATCAATAATTTATTTTTGTTGTTAATTATTATAGGTGCTTATGTAATTTTTTTTATTATTTCTTTTAATTTAACTTAAATTATTAAATTAAATGATTCTATTACCGTAAATTTAATGATTCATATATTCATTTTTTTTAATATTTTTTTATATGATAAAATCAATTTAAATTTGTCGCAACCAATCTAGCTTGAACTAGTTAATGTTTGCGTGGAGAAACTAAATGCACTTGAACTACTTCTCATCGGCTATTTGTTTGATTTGCAAGACACTGTAGAAATTCTTGAATAATAATTAATGTTTTCTTGTCGATGTTTCCAAGGTAATAAAAGCCAGTGTCTGCTTAACAATTTTTTTTATAAGCTTTTAAATTATATATTACTTTTTAAAATAAAAAATACTTTAAATTGATGTTTGATATGGTTGCCATTGATTTTGCAAAAAAAGTGATGTGTTTTGTGTTTGGTTATTTATTAACCAGAACAGCAATGTGTACGAGGCCTACCATTTATAGCTTCAGACCACAGTTCTAAGAAAAGCAACTATTAACTGCTTTTGAGCTCAGACCACAACTCATGAAAAGCAAAAACAAATCTGTTTATTGCAAAGTTGTTAATATTGTTTCGGTGATCGTTTTGTATTTTTATTGGTATAAAATGTTTCGGTTTTGGAGCGTTTCGGTGTGCCGTTTTGAGGTTATACTGTTTATATATAATTAATTAATTATATATGTGAAAAAACTTAAAAAACAAAAAAAAATATTTTTTATTTTATATAAAATCAAAGTTGATATAATTTTATTTTTTTATAATATATAATTTTTAATTTTTATTTTTGTATTTTCAATACATCTCATAAATAATAAATAATAGTATATAACTATATAACTATATATATATATATATATATATATATATATATATATATATATATATATATATATATAGGACACGGGAGAGGCGGGAATTAAAATTTTGGCAGGGCCAGAACGGCATACCCGGGGTGATTCCGGGGTGTTTGGCCGGTATTTCCGGTACCGACAGGTATTTAAAACGAGATGAAAACGACATCGTTTTATTTTATTTTTTTACCTGGTACGAAACGTTCCGGCCGTTTTGACCGAAACAAAACGATATTAATAACTTTGGTTTATTGTCGTTGATAGACACCATTACTGTTGGAAAAATAATTACAGCTTACCCACACATCTGCGCCCCTCAACACTGCTCCTCTTCTCTTTCGTCATACGCAATTGGTCAATAGTTCATTCGTGCTCGTTTTAGTTGAATTTCACGTCGTTTTGAATCATGTAGTAATAAAGTCCGCAATTCCAATGTCTAAGTTAAAAATAATAATATTTACAGTGTAATTCAAGTCAAATACACAGATTCTTCAAGTAATTTAATATCTACAGCGTAATTTTTCAAAAAAATTAATAAGAAATAAGGGTAATGTATATCCAGAATTGGGAGCTCTTATTTTTCTCGCCTCTTATAATTAAAAAGATAATTCGGGAATTTCATTGGCATGGCATCTTTAATTACGAATTAAATGAGAGATTATATTTTTTTAGTATTTTTATATTATTCTGATATGCTAATATCATAAATAAATAAATAAAAATAATATATTTATAAATAAAAAATATTTTAAGAAACAATCCTGATCACACTTTTAAATACAATGATTTAGAAAGATATGTAAGAGTGTATTTGTGTATTATAGTGGTGATTATATATTATCTTATTTATACAAAACACAAGTTGAGATTACTGTTGCATCGATGACACTATTTAATTATATGAGAAGAAAATCATAAAATGATGTTATTTTTGTTAAATATGATTACAATTTCAATTATATTCTGGATGATTTTTACCAGATATTATACCTTGTACAAATAGTCAGGGATTGCAGAAGCTTTCATATATAAATTTAGTTCGTGATAACATTGTAAGTAATTTGATGAGATAATAAAAATTAATGTATAATTTACTTGAATTATTAATTATATTATGTTATTATGATTATTAAATCTACAATATTTAGAAACTATATATATATATAAAATAATTTCATATATTAACCGCAATATAAAAAACTTAATAACCACACACATAAAATTATTTTTTATTAAATTCAAATTTAATTATAACTTTAACTAAACATTTTAATTTTAATTATAAATCACATTTTTTTTTTTTTTAACATCAAAACAACAACGAACAGTACACACAGCAAAAACACAGCACTGACAAAAAAATTCCCAATTTTTAAGTTGAGCAAAATTTAAAAATCAACTTCACAAACAAATACAAAATCTCAGGCCAGACCAGTTAACTCAGCTGAGTCGACTCTCCCGAGTCAATCTAAATCCAAACACTCGAACGCCAAAATCACCATGGCTTTGGAGATGGAATCCATGGCCTCGGAAATTGGGGTCTCAGTCCCAGTGTTAAGATTCCTTCTATGCTTTGTGGCGACGATTCCAGTGAGTTTCACCCACCGATTCGTACCGAGTCCGTTTGGCAAGCACTTGTACGCTGCTCTTTCAGGGGCTTTCCTCTCGTATTTGTCATTTGGGTTCTCTTCAAATCTTCACTTTTTGGTGCCCATGTTGTTGGGCTACCTTACGATGGTCCTCTTTCGGCCGTACTGTGGAATCCTTACGTTTTTATTGGGATTCGGCTATTTAATTGGCTGGTATGTGTTTTTAATGTGATTTATTTTTTAAAAAAGAAAGCTCGTTTTCTGTGAATGAGCTGTTTCTTTTTTAATCGGAGCTGAGTTATAGGAGCTTTAATTGATTGAATTGTTAATTGCTGTGTTTGATGATTTGCTGCTTGATCAAATGAACTTCACGTGTTAATTATTTTGATTTTTCTTGAAGTTCTATTCTTTGGTTTCTGTTAAATTAATGCATTAATTGCAGGCTGAATGTAACACAAGAGAAAACATTTGAATTTGATTTGAATTTGGATATTACATTGTTTATGAGGGTAAATGATAACTCGCTGTTAATTGAATGCAAATATCTAGACTGAAATGATGGAAAGCTCAAAGGCTGCACGTTTTGTTTTTCCTTGTCTATGCTGGTGGAAGTAGGAGCTGGCGAGTGTTGTTTATTTAGTAATTTAATTTTAAAAAAAGAAGGGTTTCAATGTATAAGGAGAGATTCGTATCTACTTTTAGCTACAAAAAAGGTTTTATGGTGAAATGCCGACTTTAATCTTCGGTGCGCATCTGTTTGCTGTGTACGTGGAATTTGGTATTGCCTTATCAATTTGATGTCACCGAGTTTGTTTCATTTGATGTTCTTTTGAATATTCATGTTAATCTAATGGGAATGAAGAAAATCTTTTTTTTTTTTTTTTTTTTGTCTGGGAAAAGTATATACCCTTTTTATTTCTTAATTCTTGATTATTGGTGTCCATGTTTAGCCATGTGCATTACATGAGCGGGGATGCATGGAAGGAAGGAGGCATCGATGCCACTGGTAAGCATGATTTCAGATTTCATAATGAAGATAATGAGAATTGGTATACTCTGTGAGAACTATTTACTGATGTGTGATGGATCATTTTCTCCCATTCTCAGGGGCGTTAATGGTGTTAACACTGAAAGTCATATCATGTTCCATGAGTTACAATGACGGGCTATTAAAAGAGGAAGAATTGCGAGAGACTCAGAAGAAAAACCGCTTGATTGAGCTGCCTTCTTTTATTGAGTATGTTGGTTACTGCCTCTGCTGTGGTAGCCACTTTGCTGGTCCAGTTTTTGAAATCAAGGATTATCTTGAGTGGACTGAAAGGAAAGGGGTAGGTTTACTGTGTTTAGTTTCTGCTTGTACATGCTTTGTCTTGATGGAGGCAGTCTGGTATTGCAAAAGAGAAAGGAAAATTGAAAAGATTTTCTATTTTTTTTCAACTTTTGGGACAGAGGCCTAGTTTTACTTAGTCAAATTGAGTTGATGGTTTGTCTTGCTGGGAATATTTGTTTCTTAGTTTTTTTTAATCTATCTTTGCAGATTTGGGCATCTACTGAGAAAGGACCCGCACCATCAGCTTTTGGGCCAACAATTCAAGCTCTTCTCCAAGCTGCTGTTTGCATGGCCTTGTATGTGTACCTGATACCCCAGTATAACATATCAGGGCTCAGTGGTCCTGCATACCAAGAATGGGGCTTCTGGAAACGTTTGAGTTACCAGTATATGTCAGGCTTCACAGCACGTTGGAAATATTATTTCATCTGGTCAATTTCAGAGGCAGCTGTTCTTATCTCTGGCCTGGGTTTTAGTGGTTGGACAGACACTTCTCCAACAAAGCCAACATGGGATCGTGCAAAAAATGTGGACGTACTAGGTGTTGAGTTTGCTAAGAGTTCAGTTCAGCTGCCACTTGTATGGAACATTCAAGTCAGCACTTGGCTTCGTCATTGTGGGTTAATCAGCTTATCTAAATCTCAGCTTTTCTTTTCCAGTCCTAGCTGAATTTTATTAGTAGTATATACATCATGGTATAATTCTTAGCACCTCTAGATGATCAGTGATGGTTATATTAATGTCCTATGAACATATGGGATAATGAGACAATCTGTTGTGCTAACTTCATGTGCCATTTGTGCTCTTGTAGATGTTTATGATAGACTTGTTCAGAAGGGGAAGAAACCTGGTTTCTTTCAGCTGTTAGCCACACAGACTACCAGTGCTGTTTGGCATGTGAGTATAACATGCAACCTCCTTTCCTATTTGTGTGGGTGGCCAGGAAACTTATTTTTAAATTATGTATTTGCCCCCCTTTTAGCTTCTTGCATAACACTGTTGCTATACACTGTTGTTCACCCATAAGTAAAATTTTTTAAGAGGGCAAAGGACTATGCCATACTTCTGTGTAACCAACCTAATCTTTTCATACTATTCCATATCCAATTTCTCAAGTCATTGCAAATCGAAAAGACAAGTAAAGCCCCAATAGGTAAATCTTACAAGAGCAAAGGTGTCTGCCATAGCTTTTGTTTAGCAACATGATCCTTCACAGGGATTCCATATTTCAATATCTCAGATCTTTGACTCTCTTCCTTGACTTATTATCTGTGGAATTTTCCCAGCATTTTGTACATCTCTTCAGAAATAATATAACTATGCATGTTAATTTTAATCTTCATGAAGTTTTCTTGTATAATAATATTTATTTGATTTTAATGTTTTCCTGCCTTCTGTCTGTACAAATTACAGGGATTATATCCCGGGTACATAATATTCTTTGTCCAGTCAGCATTGATGATTGCCGGTTCAAGGGGTATGACATGGAAGCTTCTATTTTTTTGGTGGCCATTTTCTATTTAGATAGTTAAATTTTTTTTATGGAAGAGATTGCTGACCCTTCTCCCCCATGCCGAGCAGTCCTATACAGATGGCAACAAGCTATACCTTCAAATATGGTTGTGGTCAAGAATTTGCTTGTGTTTATAAGCTTTGCCTACACCATTCTGGTTCTAAACTATTCCGCTGTTGGTTTCATGGTTAGCTCCGTTTTATTGGAAAGAACCATTTTAGAAGTTGAAATTGATATTTATTGAGTCTAATGTTTCTCTTCTCGTATGGCACAGGTATTAACCTTGCAAGAAACACTTGCTTTATATGGTAGTGTATATTACATTGGAACCATTGTACCCATAGTACTGATTCTCCTTGGCAACGTAATTAAACCAGCAAAGCCTTCCAGATCTAAAGCTCGGAAGGAACAGTGAGGTGTACCGTCTTCTTCTCTGATGTTTCTCGTCGGACTTCTTGCAATGAGATCAGGAGAATGGCAGATAACCGGTGGCTTCCTTGATTGTTGCCCATTTTTTTTGTAAATTTCTTTTGATCTTTGACGTTGTTGCTATGTCTGAATTTTAATTTCAGCATAAGCTCCGTGCGTTGCATATTTCATATCGACACATATCGACAAGCCCGTTGAGTTTACTTACTGCAGTAATGTTGGGGCTAGATATATATATTTTGGGTGATATGGGAAGGAAAATAAGAAAAGAAAAGAGTTTGCAAGCGGCAAGGGGAAGTTTTTAGCACCTATTTTTCAACAAAACACCATTCTGGAAAATGGTGGGCATGAGTGGTGACACAGATACTCATCCATGACTCGCTAATCGATAGGGTTAATGTTTTACTGTGGTCGTAGTGTGTTAGCTCATTCAAATCTTGCTTTCTAATGTTTTGTCCTATACTTTTTCCAGAATTACATTCAACCTGTGAGAGCCCATCAACGAAAAAACTAATATCTGAACGGTCTGGATATCGTTATTTTTTGTCTGGTGGATATGGGCACCAACAAGTTTCTGAAAATCAAAGAACCTTAGTGGATTAACGTGTCTCCAACACAGGCAGGGCCTCTAGGGCTAACACAATCATATGATGGGACCTCAAATTATCTGATAGTAACCTCACTTCATTTGTGCCCGCCACTCAACTCATTGATTAATGATTATGGGCCTCAAACCCCTACAATAGCACGCATTGATTAATCTCCACGCTCGATGCACACACACACTACCATGGGTTAGTAGTACCGATTGTGCTAATCCCGCTAAGTGTAAACTCACTTCAAATTTTAATTCCTTAATTACAAGCCACTGTCCTCTTACCCAGTTAGCCTTCATCCGTGCCTAAATCTTAACTAGGAGCGAGCAGTGTCCTTCCTACAACCTTAAATTCTTGCGGCGTTCAATCCTTACCCACGTGTTACAATCTGAGTGATGGTTTCATAAACTTTCCATGCTACCCTAGTGACAATTTGCCTACAGTCTGAGAAGCAGCAGTGGATAGAACTCTCAATAACAGCCCCTCTTTCGTTACCCAAGAAGAGATAACAAACACCCATCCTCTCGTATTCTCTCCCATTCAAGAACCCCCCCCCCCCCCTCTCCCTCCATCACTCTCTCATCCGCCCTCGTAATGGCTGTTTCCGCCTCAGCAACCACTTTCACCTCCACAAACCTCATCTACCCCCACCACACAACCATCACATCCTCTACCTCCACCCCTAATTTCTCCCTAAAACCCACCTCCAAACTCCCTTCAAAATCTATCCTTTCCTCTTCTTTCCTCTCCCCCTTCACTCCCACTTCCCCGACTTCCCCCCTCACCACCACCCGCCACCGCACCTTTACTGTCCGCGCCGCTAGAGGGAAGTTCGAAAGAAAGAAACCCCATGTCAACATTGGCACCATAGGCCATGTAGACCACGGCAAAACAACTCTCACCGCTGCTTTAACCATGGCTCTAGCCTCTATGGGTGGCAGTGCACCCAAAAAATACGATGAGATCGACGCTGCACCAGAAGAACGCGCCAGAGGAATCACAATTAACACTGCTACAGTTGAATATGAGACAGAATCTCGCCATTATGCTCATGTTGATTGCCCCGGTCATGCTGATTATGTTAAGAACATGATTACTGGTGCTGCTCAAATGGATGGAGCTATTTTGGTTGTGTCTGGCGCCGATGGTCCAATGCCACAAACAAAAGAACATATCTTGCTGGCAAAACAAGTTGGGGTTCCAAACATGGTTGTGTTTTTGAACAAACAAGATCAAGTTGATGATGAGGAGCTGTTGCAGTTGGTAGAATTAGAGGTAAGAGAATTGTTGTCTAGTTATGAGTTTCCTGGTGATGATATTCCAATTATCTCTGGTTCTGCTTTGTTAGCCTTAGAGGCGTTGATGGAAAATCCTGCTATTAAGAGAGGAGATAATCAATGGGTTGATAAGATTTACGAACTTATGGATAACGTCGATAATTATATACCAATTCCACAAAGGCAAACTGAATTGCCATTTTTACTTGCTGTCGAGGATGTTTTTTCTATTACCGGTCGTGGGACAGTAGCTACTGGGAGGGTTGAGAGAGGTACTATCAGAACTGGGGATACTGTAGATATTGTGGGGTTGAGGGAGACTAGGAATACAACAGTTACTGGTGTGGAAATGTTTCAAAAGATATTGGATGAAGCATTGGCAGGTGATAATGTTGGATTGTTGTTGAGAGGTGTTCAAAAGGCTGATATTCAGAGAGGGATGGTTTTGTCGAAGCCGGGGTCAATTACTCCACATACTAAATTTGAGGCGATTGTTTATGTTTTGAAGAAGGAAGAAGGTGGTAGGCATTCTCCCTTCTTTGCTGGGTATAGGCCTCAATTTTATATGAGGACTACTGATGTCACGGGGAAGGTGGCTACGATTATGAACGATAAGGATGAGGAGTCGAAGATGGTTATGCCTGGGGATCGTGTGAAGATGATAGTGGAACTTATTATGCCCGTGGCTTGTGAGCAAGGCATGAGGTTTGCTATCAGAGAAGGAGGGAAGACTGTTGGAGCTGGTGTTATCCAGGCCATTATTGAGTAGGTAACACACCAAGAGGAATATGCGTTATTGGTACTTTTTGGAGGGATAGCGGTGTCAAACTTCATACCCTCAGCTTTGTGCAATTAGTTTTTCTCCATTTTAGCAAAACTTTCGAATCCCATGCCATATATTTTGCAGTTTTGTTCTTTTGCACTTTGCCTTGATGTTTAGTTTAGCTGGATATCATTCTTGTGAAAATTCAATATGATAACTCAATCCTTTCTTGCTTTGGCTTCTAATTTTGAGGTTTCTACAAATTTAGATTGCATGAATTGGAATGGGATGCTGAGGTAGCTGATGTCCTCCTGTTTTATTTATTTATTTATTTTAAAAATCTATACTCTCTGTTAATGGTGCTCTTATTTTTTGTTTGGTTCAATCAATGTGGTGGTTTGGTGCATATTGTTTGTAGTTAAGCTGTTATGACATCATGATTGTGAATGTCATTGTTGAGTTGATTTATATTACCTTGATGTGCTTCTACCCAGTCTTTAATCTGATAGTGTGATGGATTGGGGAACAATATCATCTCGCTGCTATTTGTTCACAGTGAATTCATGTGTTTAATGTGCTGCACTTGCCTTTTGGATTCATCTCGTCCACTGTCATCAAATATAGGTACTTGTGAGATGAAAATATCTCTTCAGAGTATAGTCTTGACTGAAGTAGTTTATAATTTGTACTTTAGAAAATAGGTTCTCTGGAATGGGTATCTTTTCTTTAACTGAAGGGAGTGTAAAGTTTTTAATAGTATTTTGTTGGTGAGGACAAAAGACAATTTGAAGACAAAATATTGGGGGCAATTATGTTTTTTCAATGCCATGTCTAACTCCCAAGTTAGTTTATATAGCAAGCAGCTAGCTTTTCTAGAGATTGAACGCTACTTTTTAAGCTGGCTATACTCCACAATTTCATGTAGAGTTGTCTCCCTCTCCTAATTTCAGAAGGCCCTAATCTTCTGTTTCCCAGTGCCTGAACTCCAGACCACCCATTTTGCTGAAGTGTCACTCGACCATATTAAACTAAAGGATTTCTCTTATGGTCTTGCTTGATTGCTTATTCTCTTTGTTTTTTCTTTTGCAGCCTTTTCTCCGATTTGTTCTTCCCAATGAGGGGAAAGTGAGTTTCATTACATATTGTTGTTCTGTCCTCCTGTTGGTTTGTAAGTATAAGTTGGGATGTATTGTCTATTAAGTTTTCTGCAGTAAATAGCGTGACAAATTTAGTTTCAAGGCAGTGTGTTATTATTTTTGTGCACAAGAGAGCTGAGTGGGACAGTACTAGGCTACTAGCAGCTTGTATGTGCCCAAATGTCACTTTTTTGAATTCTTAGTGTCACATGACGCAGAAGTAGCAAGCTACTTAATAGACTGTATCCCTCTACTGGTGTTAGTGTCATTATGGTGTGGGGATTGGATGTAAAAATGGAAGGTTCATACTTGCAATTTTCAGAGACCTGTCTTCCATCTCTTATAGCTATCTTGTTTGAAAAAGACTTTTGGTGGCAGATGCTATGATGCCTTCTTTCTTCTATTTTACTTGAAGTAGATGCTGATCTTGTCAACAAGGTGGTGTGACATTTGGAAGTAGCAAGCATTTCTTTACTGTTTAGTTCTTTATAATTGCTTCCTGCATCTGATTTCACCGTCTCTCCTCTAACCTGTTATAGAAATGCCAGTCCAGTTGTTTCCTGGTGAATTTTGTTCTCTCATTTGGAATATAACAGAATTGGCTGAACAGATCCATGATCCTAGAGAGGACGGATCCAGTCTTTAGACAGTAATGTTATTCCTGACTACTGTCATTGATTTGTTGAATATCTGTACCATTGTTAAATGCTTTTTTTTCGTTTCCATTTTTATTTTGCTGTTGAGATAGGTGCCTCATCATCTTGAATTCTAGTTCCGCTTTCCAGTTACCAGTCATCTCAGTAGTTGTTAGAATGTTCTGGAAATGGTTTCCAGTTTCCATCAGTTATGTACAGGACACCCTGCTTTACCGAGGGTCCAAGGGTTATACAGAAAGGGAGCTATTTATTAGCAGGAATTTGCTCATAGCTCTTAATCGGGCCATCAATTGTGGGCTAATCTTTATAGTTTCGATTGTAATTGTAACGGGTTTGATTGATCTCTAGGCCCTCTCCTTTACTTGTCCTAAATAAGTAATGCGCATGAGGTTTTGTTTTCTGCAAAGTTCAAGTTGGATATGCAAATCAAAGTTTTCAAGGATATTTTTTTTCCTTGTTGGGTTACGATAAAATAAGAAGAAAAAAAGTGCTCTTAAAAGTTTTCACCAAGGAAATAAAAGTACAAAATTCGAGAACCTCATTCTTCTGCTGTTTTTCTTTCTTTTTTCCTCGACGAAAAAAATCAGAGAGGGTGTCATAATATATTTGGCAGCCTTCCAACTACTTGCTGACATTAACAACAATGTGTTTTATATGCCCTTTGAACAATGACAACAATGTTCCTCCAACCAAGCAACTAAGCTAGCAGACAGCCAGGTGCCAACTGGCTACAGATGTGTGTGTGTGTGTTCAGACTTTTGCCTTGCCATGTTTCTTCCTCCTTGATTACTGCCTTCCGATTCGCAGAAAACATCTGCCTCAATTTCCCTGAAAATCACACCACAAATTATTAATCTCACTGCAATTAGTTTCTAAATAAAAATTGAGAATTTAACTAGATCCTCGTGTCAATTCGTCCACTTCTTAACTAAGAATACAATCACAAGGGTAGCGCATGTTTATTCACTCAGATTATACGGAAATCTAGTTTTTCTTAATTAATAGAGGAAATTGGACAAGTTTTATCCTAAAACTCCTCGAATCATTATGCTAAAAAAAAGGAACAATTTCCTCTGCATTTCGTTTCCATTTCCATATGGTCTATCTTCATTACAAAAAAATTGTTCCCGAAACTAAAAACACCTTTTATTCATTCGCGCGCGCGCGCGCAATAGATAGATTCTTCTGCTCACTCAGATCTCATCGCTGGCCGCTCGTTTTCTTTCTTTTCCTTTTTTCCATTTCCTTTCTTCTCTCTCCTCCTTGCTTTCTTCAGCAAAGATATCACATCTCTCTCTCTCGCAAGTATTTCTTCGTTAACTATTTCTCAATATATAAAAGTTTGTTTTGTTTTTGTTCATTGCTTTCGTAATCACCCATTGTCTTCGTATAGAAACCAGTTTTCTTTCGTGCAAAATACCTTTGTCTTTTATTTATAGCAGTTCAATACCGAATATTACACCCCTTGTAATTTGAACTCGGTAGTTGTCAAACTGGGTTTCTTTGAAACCACTGCTTATTGTCAAAGAAGCGAACAGAGATCTAAGTTAAGGTTCTTTCTTTCTTCTCCTCAAGGCAAGACCAGGAATATATGCAGATGGAGCCAATGAAGTCAAAGATTAAAGGGATGTTTACTCAGGGGAATAAGGAGGACTCTTCTGTTGGCAGAGGCAATATGAAAATTGCTGAAGAATGGGAAATAAGGCCAGGAGGAATGTTAGTTCAAAAGAGAACTACTGCTGATTCCAATCACAATTCTGTTCCTGTTTCCACTATTAAAGTTAGAGTCAAATATGGTTCTTCTTGTCATGAAATTGGTATCAGTTCACAAGCAAGCTTTGGTAATTTGATAATTCTTAATTAAATCTCCAGGTCTTTGTTTAATTGATGATGCTTTGACTTCAAATTCTTTGAATGATGGAGATTAACTGAGTTGGTTTTTGGGCTGCAGGGGAACTGAAGAAAATGCTAGAACAACACACAGGAGTGCACCATGAGGATCAAGGGCTGATATACAAGAAGAAGGAGAGAAACTCCAAGGCGTATTTAGATATTGAAGGGGTCAAGGATGGATCCAAAATTGTGTTAATTGAGGACATTACCAGCCGCCAAAGGCGGTTTCTGGAGATGCTTAAAACTGCGAAAATAAAAAAGGGCTCAAAGTCATTGCAACAAATCACCTTGGATGTTGACCAACTTGGCGAGAAGGCAAGTAAATTTCACCTGAAAACATGCATGGTTGCCTCTAGCAGAAATCAGATTTAAGTTTCTGATAAGAGCAAAATTGTTTTTATTGCAATTCGGCAGGTGACATCCTTGGAAACAACAACTTCTAAGGGAGGAAAAATTGCAGAGAAAGATGTGGATGAAATGACTGCGATGTTGATGGAAAAATTAGTAGCATTTGATGGAATCTTTGTTGAGGGAGACTTGAAGTTGCAGAAGAGAACGCAGGTATTGTGCAACTTCTAATTGGTCAACTAGCATACTTTTCACGCATTTCACTTCCAGTATTGTTCAAGTTTTTACCTTCCTTTGAATTTCTTGAAGGAAAGGAGAGTTCAACAGTACATTGAAACTCTCGATAAGCTGAAGTTAAGCTATTCTACTGCTAATAGCAATGGAGGAAAAATCCCATTGCAGCAACAAGATAATTCAATGGGTAAAATGCCAACACCAATGCAAAAGCCAATTCAAAACAAAGGACGCAAAATCCCATTGCAGCAACAAGATAATTCAATAGGCACAATGCCAATAACAATGCAAAAGCAGTCAATTCAAAGAGATGGAGGCGAAATCATATTACAGAAACACCAAAACTCTTCTGGGAAAATGCCAATACCAATGCAGAAACACTCACTCCAATCCAAGCAGCAGAATGCTACAATGCAAATGCCAACACAGCAGAAGCTACCAATATTGAGACATTCTGAGTCTCTGGTGGTGACGACAACATGGGAAACTTTTGATTAAGCTGCAAATCTAATGTTTCTGCCAGTTCTAAGCTGAATTGGGAACAGTTAAAAGAAAAAACGGTTAGCGATTTGTGAGTTTCAAATTTTAGATGTTGTCTGTCACTTCGGTTCCTCTACTCATTCTTGCTGTTTTAGTCTTATGATTTGTTTTTCTTTTGTTTTGAAAATAAACGAAATTGGCTCTTTGCAAATTGTATATAACATATAGCGAATATAGTGCAAAGGAGGGATTTTTTTAATCCTCTACAGCATGCTGTAAGAGTAGTTAGAAATTGGGGCAAGTAGAATTATATATTTTGAAGTATTTATTTTCTGCAGAAGCTGGTTACTGCTGACTCAATGGTGGTTTGGCCAGAGATCACAGACCGCAGGCCAACCATTATCGTGTTCATAGCCTATACTCACTGGTGATTAACAAAGAAATAAATAACCCTTCTGTCTTGGGACCATGGCTCCAATCAATTCTGCTTTAGTCAGTTATTTATTGCCTCAAGCATCTTATAAATATACGGTACTGATTAGTGCAGAAGTAAATTATTTCCGATTTGGATCGTAAAATTCTTTGTTTTCTACATGTAAGGGGAAAGGAGACTAGGGGGATAATCTTTTTGTAATAACTAGGATAAACTGCTCATTCCAAAATGACAGAGAAGAAGACTTTGACTTTCGAAAGCAGGATTTATAATAGAGTATTGGAAGACAGGTTGAGTGCTTTAATCATTTCATAGCCACCACGTTTAAGCTTGGTTAATATATAATTTTTTAACTCAAGGGTGTTTGGAGTGATTTAACAGTTATTTTTAAGTATTTTTTATTTTGAATAAAAAAACAATTAACGGCAAAAAATCTCCATCCTTCTGTCCTCTCGCAGAGAGAAAAAGAAGAGTCATGCTGTATAGGTTTATAAAACTAATGACTTGACATGATGGGAATACCAGCTAGATGTAAAGAATTCAAAGACATTCATGTGCATTTATTTCTACTCTCTTAGAATATGAATAGGGTTTGCTGAAGACTGAAGTGTTTGGTGAGGTGGCATCTTGTCAAATGTTATTCATGCAGAGAAAAATCAATTTTCAAGCTCGGTGAAAATGAAAGCTTTTAGTAAATAGATCAGCAATAATTTCACTTCTAATGCCAGCCAGTTGTTAATAATGGAGTGTTAGACTTGAAGTGGGATGTTAGAAATTTGTTTTCATTTATATTAGTAAACATGTAATCATGTTTATAGCAAAGCATCTAAGGTACTGGTGCCAGAATGAAGGGAGGAGAGAAAAAAAAGAAGGAAGGGAAAAGGAAAAGGAAAAGAGGCTCAATGGTTACATGAGTGGATTGCAGAACATCCATGAAAAACTGAAGCATTTCTTTTCATGTGATGCCTAAAAAGTATTTGCCGGCTCAAGGTTCTGAATGCTTCCAGCTAATTAGTTTTGGAGTAAGGAAAAAAAGTAGGGGGCATGCTTATCTTTGTTCTTCCTTTCATTTTCCTTGTGGACAAATCCATTTGATGGCATCGGAATTCTCTTCTGTGATGGGGATGCTTGCATTTCCTAACTTTAATTCATGCCAGGAGAGGCAAGCAAATATTCTGCTTTTTCACAAGTCTTGCTGTGACTGACTCTAAGGAAACTGGCCTACTGTGAACTAGAAAGCAGGATGCTAGATGGTACCCTAAGAAAGTTGCAAATTTCCTTTCTTGATAAGCACTGATATTAGATTTAGATGTTGATGTGTTAGACTTTATCAGTCGGTAGTAACAAGCTCAGATCTAAAAATCTGATTGGAGACTGGAGAGGGGGCCAGTGCCGGTTATTTGTCCATATCAAGTGGAGGCACAAGCAATTCTGGTCCACAACTTGTATCTGATGATTATGTTATTACTTTCTTGAGTTTATCATTTCATTTTTGTCTTATACTTTATAGCCTTCTCCCTCTCTCCTTTCTTTAATCGGCAATGGCAAGATTTTCCAAAGTGAAAATTCGATGCCTCACTTTTCTTTTCATTTCCCCCTTTTCTTTTCCAAACCCTCCTCAGCCTATAATCTTGCTTGAAAGTACAATCAATGATTTAGAGAAATTAGACGGTACATTAATATTAACAGGAAGAGAAATGTTCTTTCAGATTGAGTCTTGGTGCAATCTTCAATGCCATTCCAATCGAACACCGTGAGAGTGAGGCTCTAATGAGGCATGTTGCAGACCATAATAAGATCTGAAGCAGGTGAAGGCATTGTGTTGGCCCAAGCGAACCCGGGACCATGTTTCAAACCAGAATTGACCAGGCATCTATATCCTCTTGCTTGCTGACAATTGTATTTCACTGGATACGAGATCCAATCCCTTTGAATCTGTTACTGCTTTGGCTAGAACAAGCAATTCCCAAGTCCCATTTCCTTACATGCAAAATTTTCCACTGAACATTTAGGTTTAGGGTTTAGGTTGATTTCAAGCCATAGAAGGCATGGAGGTCAGACTCTTAAATTCTGAGTGTCTTGGGAAACGTAACCTTTCTAATAAACCAGCAGGCCTTCTCCTCGTGCAATTTGCCATACTTGGTTTCTCCTGCACTCGACTGATGCAAGTCTTTTGGCCTGCCTAATTATCTTAACTTCATTTTGTCATCTTACCACACTAGCCATAGTCACTAGGGCGAACTCTTGGTGAAGTCAATACTGATATTGATTTACAAGCCTGCATTTTTCTTATATTCTACTGCGTCTTCTACTTTTAAAAATATTTTGCTTCAGCCAAGACATTATTGCTGTAGTCATGGCTACTCCGGCAGCTATTCTAACACAATCATGGCAGTCTAAATGGTCTGTTCTAACACCAGCATGGATCCTCTGATTCTCCATCCATGGAATTCTGATTCACCATCCACTATTTACGTGATTGTATAGACATCCAAACCATATTGTACAATAAAATATATATGGATTTGTATTAAATTTCTATTTTAAGGAATAATTTCTGTTTTGAGCACTGCCTTTTCTTTTTTTACAAATACAATCATCACCACGTCCTTTTATCAAGCTATAAAATTCCATAAACACTACCAAAAAACTGATGGAATATTGTGAGAAAATATTGACAATTTGACACCCTAGCCCCGCCAACAAAATTGCTAAGAAAATATTCTTTATTGTTTTTATTCCATTGTCTTTTCGATTAAATAAATGAAGATTTCAATCATAATCTTTTTTAATTCTTCGTGAGATATATAGAACGTCCTCTTCTCTTAATTTTATATGATGCTTGATTCCTCTGATACGACCATGCAAGTAAAAATGAGCTCCACATGATCATGGCTACATACTTCCAATGAACAACTTACATCATATGGCCCAAGCAGACATGCAAAAAGGGTAGCCATTAACAAGCTTTATGGCTAATAAGACACAGCATAAATGGGTGCTTTTATTATAAGTTGGACTCTTCTGGATGCAGAAACAATTTTGACGATGCTTACATGAGAACAGATCGTCCTTTTTGTTAGTGAAAACACATGGTAGGCGCAACTCAGATGAAGATATGATAAATCCAGTTCCACAACCATTCAATTTCTTTTACTAATCATTGTGCCCCCGAAACCTACTTTTCTGACGAAATCAACCGATAGTCACGACATGGCAAAAATGGATTTATCCTAATCAAATATATTTAGCGTAGTAAAAGACTAAAAGATTTACTTTGAGCCCCTTTGGCACGTGGTCCCGCGTTTTGGTCATTTTCTATTTTTTTTTTAATTTTAAAAAACAGTGATTTAGTAGTTTAGATCATTTTGATGTGGTGATGTCAAAAATAATTTTTAAAAAATAAAAAAAATTATTTTAATATATTTCGGCACGGAAATCACTTTCAAAAGCTACCGCAACCGCCCTCCCAAACAGGCATAAATATCTGTGGTTTTATTTCGTATTTTATAACTAATAATATGATAATTATTAAAAATTTAAATAATTATTAATTTTAAAGCACGTAAAATTAATTATGATACAAACAAATTAATTTGAATATCTATATTAATAAAAAAAATTTAATGTGGCCCATCTTGATGGCTCCTTTCAGACTTAATTTGGATTCTGGCCGGTGGCACTGATTCTGACCTACGATACTCGGCCCATTGAAACTTGAATATGGGCCTAAGGGAACAGGTTATAACGTCATAACCTCTCGAGTCACCCCCAGCCATACAGCAAGGATAAAATCCTCACATGCTCATGATTCTGGTACAGATTAATTGATCTGATGATCAGTTCATGATATAATATATGTCCTGTTTTGATTAATTATGTGCCACTCCAATATTTTGTTAAAAAATTAAACGCAAACCCCAAACAAATCTGTATGGATCCGAAATTGATTGATATGCCAATGGGTCGGCCGTCAAAACAATTAATGCCAACTATCAATTAATTAAAATAACTACTCCCGAATCATATTATTAATTGTGTGATTCACGAACCAATGTATTTCTTCATGCATGGCTAGCCTATAGATGCCTGGCTATAGGAATATCACATGCATGTTGACGATTAAAAACACTATGGACAGTTGCCCGAGAGGTCGTAACCCAGAGGGGAGAGATTTGTTCCCTTTGTTCTTTGCGTGAAAGTTCGACTCTTTCTGAACATGTTTATTATCCCTATCATATCTTATTTATTTACTAAATTTATAAGATATTCAATAAATTCAAAGATTATAACGAGGCGAATAATAGATGCATGAACAAGAATATATTACATGAAATAATAACTCCCACGATTTTTATCATGTCAGTAAGTATTATTACGACATGGGATTATTTCAAAAAACAACTGCGGGCCAAATCCTCGTCACATCACTTGTCTTCCTTTTATACCAGCTGGCAACCTAGGATAAACATCTTTAATGTATTACATATATGGCCCATAAGCAAGCAGTGGCCAGACACTCTGGTTGAGTTGACTTCATTGTGGGAGGTTGATGGGATTACACAATAATGGACTAGGTGCAGGTAACCATGTCATGTGGCTAGCTAGGACGGCCATACATACCTAATGACTGACGTCTAATGGCTACAGGCATGGGTGCATGACCCATCCATGTGGTATTTATATATATATGCGTGCACATCATCGCACTCATGCACGGATTTGGCATATTGTTAGGCAGATCGTACATGGGGGCCATGGCCTCTCTTGAAACTCAAGATTTTATGTGTCTTATTTAATAATCAACATTATTGGATATGATCATTCATTCATTTCTCCAGTACATATGCAATGACAGTGAAACTACGTATAACTAGGAGTTTTATTAATGTACGGCCATGTCATGAATTCATATTATTAAATAATATTATGATTTAAAAACTTAAATTATTAAAAATAATTTATATTATTAGTTAGTTGATACTTTTATATTTAATTTTTATTATATAAAATAAAATGATAAGATTCAAACTCGCAATCGTTGGACCAATAAAGCTTTGATATTATATCAAAGAATTATTTCATTTAAAAACTTAAATTATTAGGTGAAATCCTAAAATATAATTTATATTATTATTTAATATACTTAAACCAACTTCTAAACATAATATAAATTATGATTTTGGCCAACATTATGAAGCTTTCTAAAGCCGTCCCACGGTTGATCTTATAAATTACGCAGTAATAACTTCCAGAGCAATATTGCTGCTCACCGGCCGACGTCCTACAGCATGGTCAATCTGCTGCTTCTTACATATTCCGATTCCTGTTGTCTCTTCCTCAACTGGCTTTAATTTATTATCACCATTGACAACTTTCATAACCGGTTTTCGAAACAGTTTTTTCCATTAATGATTCAGTCAACCTAATACAATAAATAATCAATGCTTTCATTTAAAATGGAGGTCCACCAGTCCGATCAGGTGGTTTTAGAGATAGTCAAAGCTTCCCCTATATATTTAGCAAAAGTCAAAACTAATCTCCAAAAACAAAAGAATAGCCAGAATTTATTTATATAACTCTATAATGGGTTCGATTCATTCCCTTCTATAATTATTCCCCTAATGAGATTAGATTTTTGTTAGTTAACCCTTCATATGATACCATATTGTTCGCTAACTCCTTGGAATATTTTAGTTAAACTGACCCGTTGAAATGGTGCAAAGCTTATTAATTAGTTTGCCTCCATGTATTGTGTTGGAGCACTAGGGGCTCTATGCGTCAGAAGAGAGGACATCACAATTAATTATTTTTTAGCAATATTAATTAAACATCAATATATATTGCCACCATTCAAGTTCCATTATTCGTTTTGGATTTAGTCAAAATATATTCCTGTTGTTGCAAATAAAAAGCTGGGCATGCAATTGTTAAAGTCCAGAGATTTGATTTCATGGTTGTTGAAAGTCCATTAGCCTAAGTCAAATATTAAAAAAATAATATAAAAAATAAAATAATTTCCAAAGGGAAATTTTTGATGGCGAGCCAAACCTTTTCATGTTAGTTTAATAAAACAGATGGAGAATTAAAAGCATGACATATATGATGCATCGTGTGTTGACCTAATATTCAATAACCGAAGGATCACCTAAAAATTAGGTCAGGAGTATTTTAGATCTAAGAGCTTATTTTTAACATATGTTTACCCAAAAACATTTAAAAACAACTTTAGAGATCTGAATAAACCTATTTATGATTTCAAATTACCAAAGAAATAAATTAAAATGCAAACAATTAACTCAAAACTAAAAAAACTTTATGAGCTAAGACCTACTTTCCTAAAACAAGATCAAGCCCAAAGAATACCCTATCAGAACCCCTCTCATCAAATCAAAACTGCTAACCTATTGTGGCTAATATAGATATCAGCCAATGATTTTGTAACATCTAATGGATTCCAACAATTCTCTACTTTCTCTCAAATTCAAGGAGAAATAAAGAAAATAAATTTTTAAATAAAAGTTAAATTTTTAATTAACTAAAGTGATTGGAAATGTATTCATTAGAAAACTAGATGACCAAATTAAGTTAATGTTTTGAGCCGACCTTGAATCTTGTTTCTTCATATTTTTTTTTTAATCTTGTCACCTACTTTTAAATTTTGTCATTTCTTATTAAATTATAAGCTATTAGTATCCATGTAGACATGGAAGGATAAAATTGACAGGAAAAAAAAATAATAACTAAAATAAAATATAGCGTTGCTTCAATCCACAGTAAAATATAAAAAAATTGCATAGTCAAATAGTGGATAGTGAGGTATAATTGATTCATATACCAGCAGTTTATTCAAAAAACATTGGATCCCATAGCTAAGACATACAGTCTGAATTTAAGGAGGAGAGATTCAGGTTTCAATATTGAATCCCATAGCTAAGACATACAGTTTGAATTTAAGGAGGAGGGATTCAGGTTCAATATTGGAAGCTACACGGCGTATAATTTTGGCTATTTCTAACGCCGTTAGATAGGAGGAGGAGGAGGTACATTGCTATTAAAAATGAGGTCCATTGACATTGGATAAAAAAGAAGAGGAAGAAGGTACATTACTATAAAAAAAAAAAAATACATTTCACGTTAGCTAGACAGTGGAGAGGGTATCATTCCAACGACGATGCAGCTTGCCAAGCAAATCTCATGTATGGGGATCAAAGTGTGCACATGCAGAAACATATTGTTTATTTTCGAACATAATTAGTAGAGTGATAATACTGTTACATATTCCACTTTCATACATTTATGTGCATTAAAAGTTTTTTTTTTTTTTAGATTAGGAGGATAAATAGATCCAACTATAGGCCTTTGTTTGCAAATATATATAGTCCCTCTCCCTAGGTTTGGGGTGTGACATAACTAGAGTACTGGGATCTACGTACCTCCAGTGCCATCTAGCTAGGTCTCGATCGATTCTACTCTGTGATGACAATGTGACAAGAACTCTGCATATATATTTGAAGGGGACGATGATGTCCCGTATATCAGATCAATAAATCACGAGGAATATGAATTACATAAAAGAAATGGCTAAAAAATCTTGTGAATATTAAACGCAAATAGACCCAGTTTTTAATGCTATACCTGAGGTTGTAGAATCACGTACCAGAACTTGGAGCGCAACTAGTAATATTTTATGTATGTGTGTGTGTGTGTGTGTGTGTGTGTGTGTGTATAAAATATGGTTTCTTTAATAAAAGCTAGCCACAAAACATGACAGGAGAATTAACCTTGCTTTGGAGCGAACCTTAATTTGCTTACAAAAACAAAAGGAGGTGAGACAAACCGTGAACTACCACCTAATTCAGCATAATCGCAGCCGTCTCGACCCCACTACGCACGTTGCTAGTTTTCTTGTTCTCAATACATGTATTTGTCAATGTTATCATCAGGCATCTCGCACAGTTCATATAATGTTATTATAAAAATCTCAATTTATAAACTGTTTTATTTGCTTTTCAGTGCTATCAGCGTCCATTATTTTTATGCAGTTTTCTAACTTTGATTTTAAGCAAGTAAAAACAAGAGAAACAATTACAAGCAGGCAGATGCCGGCGACCGCCACCGGCCTAGCTATCTAAGTGGTGCAGCCGTTCGGTTCCTTTTTAAAAAAAGATGGCCGTTTCACTTTGCTTCCTGCTTTTTGATAAGAAACCTTTTGGGGTTGGCTATTAACCAACAAGAATATAGGATAGAAATAATTAATATTTAAATATGGAAAATATGGTATTGCCAATGCACATGTCTATCAATTCTATATCTTAATCGAAAGGATTTTGACTTGAAGTGTTTTTGTAAATTTGTAATATACAAAGGGGAGGGGTGTGTCCTTCGTGATAAGCTTGGATGGTCAATGAAGCAGCCGTTTCCGCAACATTAATTTCGTGGCAAAGAATAAGTTGTGTCGACCTTGTATTTTTTGTTGAGAAGAGGAGGTCAACCATCCAGATTAAGTGCATGAATAGTTGACAAAAAGAAAAGTCATCAAAAAACATATATTCTCACTACAAAAATAAATAAATAAACAATTATCATAATTATGATCGATACTCCCCAATAAAAAAAAAAAAAACAAAGAAAGAGAAAGAGAAAAGAAAGAAGAAGTGCCCGCTTATCTTAAAAATCGATTGTTCATATTAAAACCTTCCTATCCCTTTAAATTATTATCCTCTGATTTCAATTTCCGAATTATATTTTAAATACCGCATATTTAATTAAATTTCATACATTTTTCTTGTTGATTAAGACGTGAATTGAATATTTTTTCCTCTCACCTTTTTCTTTACAATCTCCCCCTCTTTTTCCTCTCTAAAAACCTCCTCTCCCTTTCTGCTGGTCCCTTTAAAGATTTTAAAATATGAGGAGATAAGAAAGAATAAAGAATAAAAGAATATTAGGTGATATAAAAAAAACTTGTTATTTTATATTTTTATAATTAAGTTGGTCGGTGAAGGGGTTGAAAATGTTACATATATAAATATATTAGTACCCGTCCCTTTCTTTATTATTACCATGCTCACTATTTATTTTTCATTTTTTTTTATTATAAAAGATTAATGATATGAAAATGACAAGAAAAAGTATGGAAATTACTGCAAAATGGTAAAATTGTATAAAAAATATATTTTTATACAATTTTGTGTTTTTTAAAACAGAGGTATTAAGACGAGAGACGGAAAGAGGAATCCACGAAACAAATCTTAAAGATACTCAGTAAATGCTGAGTTGTAATTCCAAGGGATATCTATACAATTTAGAGGTGGAAAAAGAGAGAGAAATTCCACTCTTATGCTATGGAATTGCATCAAATATCAATATTTGATACGAAAAGAAGTGATTACCATTTTGTTTTGAGGCTATATATTCCAACTTTTAATCTGATTATACTCACAATATAATTGTCCGTGGATAGCTACGCACTGCTCTAACTTCGAAACCTCACCAAAATTCGAGCAAGTTGATGGATAGCGGTGTCCAAGTTGAGCTAGAAGCTACATTTGATGACACGATGAAGAGGAAATACAGTGTTAGGTGGTGGATAGTCCTAATGATAGTTACTTCGATATTTGGATGAAATAAACATCATGAGATATATGAGCAGACCAATCTACAGGGTGTAAGTCGCATGGTATCAGTAAAGGGATCTAATGTAGTTTGTCAGAAAGTTTTTCCATCAAAAACCTAGCTCTCTTAATGGAGTTAATTAACCATCACTGCTCATTGTTCAGCTGTGTGTTGCCGCAAATCCATGCAGCTCAACCGTCATTATGCATGCAAGCAGAAATCTGCAGTACGTGACATTTCTCTTTAACCCCTCTAAATAGATCGACTAGTTTTCAATTCTAATAAATTTCTCGATTTATATAAAAAAACCGTAATAGCATTTCTTGAAATAATTACACACAACCAGGTTTAAGTTGGACCGATTCTTTTTTATAGGCATGTGCGCGCGCGCGTTTAATTTGTACAATGAATTTCTTCTTCTGCATAATTTTTTTATTTTTGGATTCGAGAAAATTATATCTTCTTAAAAGCGCGCTTTGTGATCCAGGTAAATGAATAAAATCTCGATTGTCTTATATTCTTACAAGAAATATATACCTTGACTCGAACTCAAGACCTACTGTGCGGATCTTAAATTCTTTGCCATCACGTAATATTCTTTGGGGAACTTGTGCACAAAATCATTATATCATTTATTGACTTAACCTCCTTTAATTAGTCAAATTGCTTTTAAGATGGTATTTTCCCATGCAATAAATGAAAATGCACAAACCTGCAGAAGAAAAAAAAAAAGCAGAGAATTTAATCGAATTATTTCGAAGGAGAGAAAATGGAAGAAAAAAACCCTAAAGGGATCATAGGGGCCCGATGCATGGCTTGGCTTGGCACTTGGGAGAGAAGAGTCGGCGGTAACCATAAAGTTTGACTGGTCAAACAGATTGGGATGGATAGAAACCATCGTAATATAAAAACACTACAGCCATCGGAGGTAAGGAACGCAAAGATGTGTGTGTGTGTGTGTGTGTGAGAGAGAGAGAGAGAGAGAGAGAGAGAGAGAATGTGTGTGTGTGTGTGTGTGTGTGTTTGTGTGTGTGTGTGTGAGAGAGAGAGAGAGAGAGATTGTTCCTCTGTAATCAAATCAATCAGCACGACAAAAAACAGACTTATCTCTAAATTTCAAATGATTCCAATTTACAAAATGCTGCAAAAATGTAAGGAAAAAAAAAAAAAAATTCACTCTCGCGGTGATAGTTATTGCCACCACGTTAAAGTCGTGTGTGTGTAATATGAATTGAATATCCCTTTGCATTTCAGAGGTGTTTTGCGGTCAATGAGGATGTGGCCCAAATATCAACATGAAATTCATGAGAAAAGCAGCGGGTTGGAATGGCACTATCAATTCATATCGCATCTGTGGCCAGAATCATTAGCATTCTAATGAGCTAGATGATGAGTTCTTGGTGTCTTCTTTCGATTTCTCATCCTCTTCAAGAAGAGCAGAATCATTGGAGATCGTTTCAGTCAGTTCCGTGGCTCTCTGGGCTTGACATTCCCAATCTGTTCTTGCCAAAACGAACAGCATGGTCAACACACATGAGCCCTGGGCAGCTAATAGACCCAACCAGAGTCCTTTGAAATCAAAGCCAGCATAAAAACTTAACCAGACAGCAACAGGCATGCCCACAAGGTAAAAGCATCCCAAATTAATATTTGCACCCATTTTAGGTCTTGCCGCGCCTCTCAAAACCCCACAGCCTGTTGTTTGTGGGCAATTCCCAAGCTCACAAAGGCCAAGTATAGGCAAGACCATTGATGTCAATGCAATGATCTCTGCATCTTGAGTGAACATGCTAGCCCAAATCTTCCTCACCATAAAAGCAAAACATAATGCTGTCAATCCCAAGATAAAGCTTGAAGAGAGACCGATGATAGCAGCAAGCTTAGCCTTTCTAGGATTATTAGCACCCAGTTCATTGCCAACTCTTGTTGACACGCCAAAGCTCAAAGAAGATGGGAAAATGTATATCAAACCTGTGGTTTGAATTAAGATTCCCATCGAAGCAACGGTTGCTCTTGGATTTAACAATAGCCCACACAATAAAATCATGATCTCATACCACCACCATTCAAGGCAAACCGAAATACAGCTTGGAATTGCCAAATTCAATAAGGATTTCCAGCCTTTTAAGCATTCCAATGAAACCCCGCCCCAAGTTTTCTTGTACAGGCCAGAGATCATAACGTAAATGAGCAATGATCCCACAAGACTGAAGTTAGTCCATACTGCGCTTAACGCAACGCCTTTGATTCCAAGATTGAGTACAGAGACAAGAAGGTAGTTTATAGGTATGTGAAGAAGAATAGAAAGAGTTGCACAAAATGTTAGTGGCAGAGTGATGGACTGAGTTCTGAGATATATACGCAAAGGATGTAAAATGGATTGAGCAATGAGATCAGGGAGAGAATAAAGAATGTAGAACTGTGCTTCTGTGGCGATATCATCTTCTTGGCCACAAAAGAGAAGAATCTTTTTCATGTTGAACCATAAAAAGGCAATAGGGATGGAAGTTAAAAAAAGCAAAAGAATGGTTCTTTGCAAGGTGATGCCAAGAATCTTGTATCTCTTGGCACCAAAAGCTTGGCCACAAATGGGTTCCATTCCCATGGAAAGGCCAGAGAGAATAGAGTAGCCAGTGATATTAGCAAATCCGATTGCCAGCGAGCCACCAGCTAAAGCAAGTTCTCCTAGGCGACCGAGAAAAAGCATGGAGATCATGGAGCGAGAATAGAGTAGAAGACCCGTTAACATCATTGGAAGCGCTACATTGGCTATGCATCTTGCTTCTTTGATTGCAAGGGATAGATGATCAGTCTTGCGTTGTTTTTGAAATGTTGGGTTCTTGGGGATCAACGCAGTTAACATGTCAGAATCTTGTACTTTGGTTGATGATTCTACTTCGCATTTGGAAGAATGAAAAGGTGAAGAAGATAACTGGCACATACTTGTGGACTTGGTTTAGACAGATAGAACGAGAGAGATGGCTTCGGGTACATGGATTTGAAAGAGGGGGGGATTGCGAGGTTTAAATGGAGAGGTTTTCAGGAGTTATGAGTTGGTGGTGGGTGATCTCTGGGCGGCTTTTCAAGACAGAAAAAACATATGGAAAGAAGAGAAATTTGAGTCCCAAGCTCTAAACGAGTCTTGAAAACCTTTCCAGGCGGCCTCCATGGCCGACCACTATGTCACTGTGGGGCCTGCAAGTGGACTGCAATCCCATAGGCATGAGAGGGAGACTTTGCGAAGACCTTAAAGGAATGGCAAATGGGGGTGCAAGTGTCATATATTTATGAGAAGCAGATTCTTGATTTTTTGTTTTAACGTTTTAAAATATATTATAAAAAACTGGCACTCTTATTTTCACTCTTTTTTTATATTATTTCAACATACATACGGAAATCAAAAATATTTTTTTAAGAATAAAAAACATTACCATACTATACTTTCAAATATAAAAAATCACCCCTGCAAATCAACTCTCAATTAATAATCTGTGAGGCAACGGATGGACTATGCTTGCTGCCAGCCCAGAACAATTGAAGTTGTGGACGGTTTAAAAAACCGGTGCCATTCTGGAATACAAGGCCTTGACTTTCTGATATCTGTACTTTAATATCTATAGTTTGTGAGGCCTATCAATGCCATGGCTACATCAGACATATGATTGTCTAATATACCTCATTTAGAGGACCTCCACATGGAATTATACCCGGGATCCAATCACAGGCACAAGACCTTTCTGATGGTGATCTGCTCTGGGAAAGTGAACATGCAACCACTTGAATTTTGCAGCATCTCCCTCTCCTCGAAAAGAGGTTGCAAATTGTTCTTATTCTTGCAAACTTGTACGGAAATTGTTTTCAATAATAATAATAATAATATCTATATTATAAAACAATTCTCATTATTATTATTATTAAACTCGACGTAATAACAGTTAGGACTTGAGAATTTATGGTTCGATTCTTTTTCTAGCTCCAATTTTAAATTAACTAGCTTCTGAGTTGCTCTGAGATGACCTTGTTACTAAGCAAGTCTAAAGTAATAAAAAATCAAACGAAAAAAGGAAGAAATAAATAATTCATATTAATTTAGTTAACTTATAAAACTATTGGCGCAGGTTTTGAATTCCACAAGTCTAACAAATGTTTTATTTTATTACAGAACAAAAGATAAAAAAAAATTGATTTATTATCAATTTAATATTAAAAAATAAAATCAATTCAATCAACATTAAAAAATAAAAATATATAAAATATCAAAAACTAACAAATTACCATTAAAAAAAAGCTCAAACATGCGAGCTTGAGTCTACCAGCAATTCGCTCTTTTATTTTTAAATAGAAAAAACATAGTTGTCTATATAAAATGAAATACAATATTTTTTCCAAAGTAATTGAATTTCATGTGCGCTAACTAACTAAGCTACGGAATAATTTTTTTATAAAATAATTAAAAATATATATTAATATAACTCACTATTTATATAAACAGTTAAACCAACTAATGCCTATTAGTTATTTTGTTGATAAATCTAAAGAGACTAATCAACATCGAATTAAGTTTATAAAATAGTGTTGGATATTAAGTATCATTGCAAGAAAATTGTCTAATACCAACGGAATTAGTAATGAAATATTTTCAATAATTAAATTTTTATAATTATAGTGACATGTCATAAAAAAATAAATTAATTAATGACAATATATTCTGTCTCGCCCTTCATAAAAACGTGACATCGCGCGTCTCGGTAACATATTATGATATTGGTTGTGTATATATATATATTGAAAAATGATTATTCTAAAAATGAGAATGATTTTACTTTTAACAATAAAAAATTACAAACTTTAAAATAACTATGTAGAAAAAATCATAAATCTCTTCCATTTTCTTTATATATATTTTAGAAAAAGAGTATTGGGTCACTTGTCAAAATCAGTGACCCAACTAGGCATGCTCACACATGCCTCCTTAATTACTATTCAAGTATAATTCACTTGAATATTAAAACAAAGAAATACATGATATCTATGTAGTTAAAATACAAATTGAAGAGAAAAGAAATGTCTGGGAACTTCCTTGGCAGTTGGTGGCTAATAGGAAGAAATCTGACACCTAAAGACGACAATGTTGAATTCTCGCATAATTGGTGATCGTTGCTTATAGGGATTGACCATGTTACAGAAACTAATGGTGGCTAATGGGAAAAAATATGATTAAGAGGGGTGTTAATAGCAGTCATTGGCTAAGAAGGAGAGGTTGATGGGAAGGGGACTTTTAGCTTATTTTATTTTATTTTATTTTCTCTCATTTCTCTTATCTTTTTCTCCCCACTCTTTTAGGTCAGCATGAGAAGGACATATATAGTCTATACATAGCTCTAATTTAGGAAAGATTTAGTATATTAATTAGGATGTAAATCATGTTTTCTCCATAATTAAATAAAATGAAATGGTAAAACAAATATTCTGATTGATATTATAATGATTCTTTGGCCGAAAAAAATGATTTGAAGCTCACAAATCAAGTGAGAGAATCATGAAAAACAAAAGTAATTTACAGGAAAAAAGGAAAGAAATTTGTAGAAAGGGGGTTGGCGATGAACAATATCTTGCAAATTAAATCATGATAGGATTTTTTGTTTTTACATTGGATATTTAAATGAGAATATCTTGAGATTGTGATATTAAAATTAGGTTATTCAATAATTCAAAGTCATTTATACATTCAAAATTATAACTTTAATGAAGAATCCAAAACGAGAAAAAATCATTTTGAACAACAAAATTTAACGTTTAATTTAAATCATTTTAGATTATCAGTTAGGCTATCGATTAATTTTAATCAATTGAATTTATTTAATTGATATTATTATGCATTATTACATTTTTATACAAAATAATAATTGGTTATTAGATTGTTAGTTATTTTTTTAATTACCAAAGTTAAATTTTAAGCTAATTTTTATATATCAATAAATATTGTCATGATTAGTCCTTAGAAAATGGTACCTGTAATTTAAAAAAAAAATTAAAAAAAAACAATGAATATATTTTGCAGGCTATATAGTTTAGGCATGAATCTACTCCAATGGAGTTGTGTGTGAAAATGCATACAAGTAGAGAGAATAGACAAAAGAAGGATGTAACGATTTTGTCGATAATCAAGTTAAGATGTATTTTATAAGTTGACTTTGTAATATTTAGAATTATTATTCATCTATATCTTCTACTTTTTAATATGGCATAGAGCAATACAATCCCAATATATGTGACAAACTTATATAAGACCCTTTTAACTCATCTAAAATATAATATGGATTTGTGGTTAGAGGTTGAAGTGGATTTGATAAAAATAAAATTTAGGGTATCTTTATAATTATGACCCAAGATATTAGTTTGGGTTGTGATGCATCGACTGCAGATGCCCTATGATTTGGTATGAGTCATCCATCACTAATCGTTAAAGAGTTGCTTTAATATCTAGTTGGTGTTCTAATGTTCTAAGGCATGAAACATGAGAAAACAAGTTATAGAAGATGATGACAAAGCATGAAGCATGTCTTTCTAGTCATTATCCTTCCCTCTGTGAACCTCAATGAGACTTTTCTTCCTCTTCACCTCCACTTGTAGCTGCAGCTTGTAATTGATTTGTCTACACATTTGTAATTGACCTTTGCATTATAAAAAAATTTATTCCCAATTCAATTGATTTGTGTAGATTTGTTATTTTCCTTACATTAGTTGTTTGATGTTGTTGAGAAATTGTTTTATAACAATTTTTAAAATCTTTTTTTAAAGACCGATAATCAGTAAATGATCAATATTTTCATTAGAGAATTATAGTGAGAATTATAGAATCACTGATTAAATATATTAATGGTGTTCTCTCTGCGAAACCATCGATGACACATAAATAAACTTAATAGGCATCATCGAGCCGACCCCTGCACCTATGCTATGAATGAATCTTAATTACCTTCTAAACAGAATGTACCTATGCTATGCTATAAGCTAGCCACGATAAAAGCTCTTCAGCAGCCAGATCGCCAGATCACCAACTCCAATACCGATTTTCAATGAGCTTGCGTTAATGATAGAGGCTAAATTTATCGGAGGCTCAATAACACTTCTGCTTGAAAAAGCAAAGGCACTTCTCGACATTAAACTTTTCTTGACATTTCATTTAGGTCCCCCCCGTTTCAGTATTTTTTTACTATACATGTTTGTTATCCCTGCGATAATTTAAAATAGTCTGAACACCTAAGTTATAAAAAAAAAAAAAAACTTTTCTTGACATGTAAATAATATAATTAAAGCCTAAAAAGAAAGAAAATAAATAAGGAAACATATTCAATTCAATTTTAAGTCTATAATCTTGGTTTTTTTTATTAGTGTATCTTTCTATTTTTAACAAAGTTTTGACATCTGTTCTATACGATACATCACCTAAGAAGAACTAGAAATCTTGAATTCTCAAATTAAATAATCACTTATTATTATTATTCCACGAGGAACACAAATAAAACAAGTAATCAATTTGATTAGTTTCTAGAATTTGGCAAAGTACAAGCATATATAGAATGAATATTAAGAGATTGATTCCTATAAAAAAACAAAGCATAACAAAACATTCAGTGATTTATAACAAAATCAAACATGTCAAAATACCAATTCTATAACATAATTATACTTTAATACAACAATATAATCATAAGTTATAATATCTTTGTAAAACCCATTTCAAATTCATAAATAAACAGAGAGACAGCATAAAAATCAGCCATCCCTCGTCTAAACACCATGGTTGACCTTAATATCTTCCATTTCCATATTAATAATTTTATTTCTACACAAAATCACTAAGTATTAATCAAAGCAACATTACAAATCCTGACAAATTAGAAACCTAGTGATTTTCATTTCCCCGCCAAAATTTAAGTTGAATAATAAAGTTAATTGGAAATAAACATGGCTATAATACTTCAAACATGCATTCTAAGTTAACAAACAAGAGAATAAGAAAAAACCATCAAAATCAAAACCTTAAGAGAGAATGTCACCACTGATTACGAAGATAGATCATATGGACCACCATTTTCTAGGTTAGATAAGAGAAATGGGAGGAGGGGGATACAGAATTAGGGATTGCTTGACATATATGAGTTTTAAATCACCATCGAAATTTTCCATAAAGAAATCTATCAGCAATTTAATTAATCATAAAATTGCCAATAGGTTCACCAACGAAATATTTAATTTCATCGATGAATCTATTAAAAGTTTTAATAATTAGATTTTTTTAAAAAACCCCCAAAATCCATAGAGGAAACAATTATGTTGGCATTCCCAAATTAATGAATTTCTTCTTTATAATCCTCTAATTCTTTTAATATCCATTGGTGATTACCATAATTTTAAATCATAAACAAAATTGTCGGTGGATGCTTTATAATTTTTAACTATTTTAAAATTCGATTGGTGATTTCATCAAAAAATTAATTTCTTTCTCTTTTTATATATTTGTTATAGTCCCATATCCAACCTAATTACACAACAACAATAGTCATATTCAACACCAAATCATTAAAATCACAACACACAAATAAAAGCTTGATAAATGTTAAAAATATAATTAATTACAAATCAACAACAAATATTATTGTACAATGATATTTTACATTTAAAATCCATTCAAGTAATTTTTAATCTAAACTCTCTCTTTTTTCTTTGTTGAGATAAAATTGATCGATCTTCAGTTTCATCAACTTTTATATGGTCATTGTATATAATATGTTATTTAACTGATCAACATAAATGCTAGTATTCTCATATAAAAATCTAATTTTTTTCTAACCTGGTAAATAGATCAAAACTTTATATGGACCAACCAACTTATTGAGTCAAAATACATATTTTCACCTAGTTACTTACTTCATTATTTACATCTTCAACAACTTGTACAATCTTTTCTAAAAGAAATATGTGTAATATGCTTGTTGATATCATTTAGAAAATACAAAAACATTATTGATGTTGTCAAGTTTTTTTTTTTTTTATTAAAATTATTCCAAATCATTCTAATGATCTATTTAAATTCTTCTATTAATATTATACCAATAGTATGTAAATAAAAGACTGTATTTTTTGGCCTATGACATTCAATCATCTTTTGGAACTTGCTATAATAAAACTTTAAACCCTTTGAAAGTTCACACAAACTCGGCTAATAGGTATGGCCATTAGCCTTATTTGTCGATTCTATCAAAAGCACACATTCACCAAAATAAGCAAATCTAATATAAATTAGAGGAAAATTAACATCAATGCAATTCTTGCATAGAAAAGTACTAAAAGACGAAAACTTAAAGTTCAGAAATTATAAAACAAATAAAATCCCCTACGAAGTCTCAGAATTAAAACAGGAAATAAACTCAGCATAAAAAATAAAAAAGAACTTGTCACGACCCAGAGTGTGAACCAAGAACAATTGACTGCACAAGAGAACCTATGCAGATACAATATCTTTAGGCTTGCTCGTCTCAACCTTGGCATCATCTTCATCAAAATACTTTCTCCAGTGAGGATGATTTCTCCACACGGTGGTCATTTCTTCAATTGGGATTCCTTTGGTCTCAGGTAGCAGCTTGTGTATGAAGATACTCATGATCACCACACATACGGCAAAGCAAATGAACAAACCGAACTTCAAATGACAAAGCATTGCCGTGAAGATTTGTGCAATAATGAAGGTGAAGATCATGTTTACAGAAACATTGATACTTTGAGCAGCAGAACGGACTTCTAATGGGAAAATCTCACTAGGCACCAGCCATCCTAGAGGTCCCCATGACCAGGCAAAGCCCGCAACATAAATACATATGAAGGCTACCACGGCACCAGCATAGCTACCGGAAATCACTCCTGGGTTCCCACTCAATCCAAACTTCATAGCAATGGCAATTGTTATCACAATCTACATAAAAAAGGTGAGACAAAAAAGAAAAAGAAACATTGTAAGTCACATGAACATACTGTAAGAGCAAAGAGTAATGAAAGGAATAAAGGATAATGAGAGCTAGTGACGAACCTGGCAAATGAGCATTTGGGTACCACCCATGAGGAAAAGCTTTCTCCTTCCCAACTTATCCACCGTAAAAATTGAAACAAAAGTTGCCAGCATGTTAACAATACCAGTGATCAAAGAAGAGAAAAGGGAAGCATTGCTCCCAAAACCAATGGTTTTAAACAAAACAGGAGCATAAAACACGATGACGTTCATGCCAGTGAGCTGTTGAAACATGGGAATGCAGAAAGCAAACACAAGCTGAGGCCTGTACTTTCTTTTAAATATGTTTAACCAAGCATGTTTGACCAATTTTGCTTTCTCACTAGCCTCTACAAGATCATTGAACTCCTCATCTACATTATCAACTTTGCGCAGTTTAAGAAGTAGATCTTTAGCTTTTTCATAATTGCCTCGCTCTATCTCAGAATTTGGCGAATCAGAAAGAAAGCAAGATCCTAAAAGAATAATTAAACCAGGAACTATAGCGCCGCCCAAACTCAAGCGCCATGCCGTATCTCCTCCAACCCACCTCGCCAAGACGTAGTTCAACAAATTGGCGATGAGAATCCCAATTGTAATAAACAATTGAAACATCATATTGAAAGCACCTCGATATTTAGATGGAGCCACTTCAGAGAGATAAATCGGAACTGACTGTAATACAAGTAGAAAAAAATTAAATTAAAGAGAGAGAGAGGGAGAGAATTCAAGACAAACGTACACATTAAATAAATAAAAGAACTACCACAATCACGGAACAAGAGTTCTATCATCAATTAGGACAACTGACAAAAAAAAATGAGACATGCATATATATACCATTTAGTAAGTATTTTTCATTAAAAAGATAATTGGAAACATAATAGCAAAAAAGGAAGATTCAATCTTGAAGAGATAAATTTACCTGATTGGCACATCCAATGCCAAACCCAAGCAATAGCCGACCAACAATTAGCATGACGACATTCTTAGCTAAGCCATTAACGATAGCACCAGCTGCAAAAAGTAAGCCACTAGCCATCATCGTGGGTCTCCGTCCATACGTCCGAGTGGCAATAGATGCTCCAATGGACGAAACAAGAGCAGCAAGATATAGAGACGAAGTAAACAGCGTCAATATCTGGCTATCAAACTTGCAGTATTGATCATCTGACGGTCTGACTGAGGATTCTTTCTGGTAAACATCAGGAAAGAAGTCCTTCAAGAAGACATCCATAGATGTTACACCACCTGTAAAAAGTAATATATTTTTCAGGTTTTCTGTTACCTTAAAAAATGCAAACATAAACTGTAGGACAAAATTACGTGTTTCACAGATTTTCAATAAACAAACGATACGATCATTACATCTTCAAAAAGAAAACAGTTAATTCTGCATTGTTACACACCTGAAATACCAAGATCATAACCAAAAATCAGACCTCCTGTTGCTGCAAAAATACATGTCAAAAGCACCCTGCCAGTGAACTTTCCAGGGTATTGCTTTCCACCAGATGTTGGAGCTAAAGCCCCTCCAGCCATTGTTTTTGTTTCTTTTGGATGTGTTGGTGAGATTCGTAAACTACTCAATGAGACGGAGTTTTGGAGTGCTGTATGAATTTATATTTATAGACGGTATATATTTATAGATATACTGACCTGATATAACTGTATCTCTACCACTTGCAAATTCAAACTGAAATACTATACTTGATTTATCCGAATTTAATTAGTAACTTTATCTGTATCTCTAAAATATCTCAACAAATATATATATATATATATATATATATCCAGTGTGCTTGTACAGTTGTGTTTGAAATCAATTAGTAAATTATAATTTGATCAGGATCCATCAATTTTTGAAACTCCGTTCAAAAGATAGGATTTGAACCGAGTCTTTCGGTAATATTTTATCTTCTTTGCGCGAGAAATACTGCTACTGTGATTCTGTGAATTAAAAACCACGTATTAGCGGGGTCGTTGATATTTCCTTCACAATATATACTAAATTATATTAATCATTAATATCCAGCACGCAACAAAAATAGTTTTGGGAAATCTTATTTCGTTTTGGAACAGCTCTGCTAATTTTGCTCCTTGAAACTCTATCGTTCCTTTTCTAAGTTGAATTTTGATTTCTATGAGATTCATTCAAGCTTTTAATTATTTCTTCAAGTTGAAGAATGGGTTTAGCAAGTGTTGTAACAACTGAAACAAATTAATCTACTTATTCAAGAAGAATAGACGAATATTTATAATCTGTAGATAATAATCTCGACAATAAAAGTTCAAATATATGTGACTTCATCTGGACCACCTTTATGACATGTGTAGAGGCATACTTGGTTCGAGTGTCTTTTATGTTTATTATGGAAAGTGTTATATTATAGGATATGTTCTTCTTCTCTTATATGGTGTTATTCTATATAAAATGTTCTGCCATGTATTTTGATCATACATACAGAGAAAGGATGAGCCTCCTAACATACATAAAACTCTGCTTCATTATCTTCCTCAATTTGGGCGAGAGCCTTCATCCTGACAAAATCTTTTTTTCAATGGATCTTATCTTTACAGCAGAAACTTGTCAGCCTCTTCCTACTACTGTTATGCCTCCCAACCTCCTTGCCAGCTCTCCTTCTCTTGCTTCTTCTCCGTTGGTGCGCTACTTATAGCAACAGCTCATGAGCAGCCTTCTTTTCTTCTCCCTACTGCTGTAACACACGCTATCTATATTCCTTTCACGTTTATTGTTGCTGCGACTAGTCCTTTAGTAGCCATTATTCCCCTCTCCAACACACAACTGGTAATCAGTATGAAGCTCACCAACACAAACTATGTCTATTGGCTGGTGCAGATAAAGCCATGTCTAATTGGTCAAAATTTGTTTCCATTTGTTGATGGCTGGTTTCCATATCCTCCTCTTCAAGTCTTGTCTCTTTTCAATTCTTTCAATCATAGTTAAGCGATCGATTCAGCCTTTCTCTCTTACAAACAACAGGATTAACTCATCCCCTGTCCATAGACATCCTACACCTTGTAGTTCATTGTCATAATTCGTCCAATGTATAGAGCGTACTAAAACAAGCCCTTGTTTCTCCATCTAATTCTAGGATCAAACGACTTCACGACTCTTTGCAAGTTCTTTGTTAAGGTGGTCACGTTGTCACTATTTATTTGCAAGAACCCAGGACTTTATTTGATGAGTTAGCAGCAGCAGGCTGACAAATCTCTCTTGCAGACTTGAACTTGAATGTTTTTCGAGGAATTAATGATGAATTTCGTGACTTGGTAACTAGTTATCCCATTAAGGTTGGGCCTATTCCTTATTTTGAACTACAGTCATCTTCTTAAGCATGAATTTCTGTACAAGAGCTCTCTTCAATCCTTTATATATTAATGCTGTACCAGTGCTACCTGCGCTTGTATAGACTCTTTCTGTCCTTGTTTCACGGTGTGGATTCTCTAGTATTAATGGTAGAAACAACTCTTAAAATTATAGCAAAGGAAATCGCGATGATTGGGGAAATAATCGCAGCACCTTCTCTAGTTCTGGCAGTCACGGTTACCATGGAAATAATGGCGGTTCATGGCAGTAGAACCGTGGAGACAATGAACTGGAAATGGTAGTAACAGAACATTCATAATTCGTCATTAAAAAAGTGTTCTTTTTAGCTAAATCAGCGGCCTCACACACGCATCTCTGATCTGGTTTTGGTTTTGGTCACTCCACTCAGCAATGCTCTCAGTTAGCAAACCATAGGAATCAAACAACTGTAAATCTCTCTTTCAGTGCTGCTTTGGAAGCAAGTTTTGTCACTCGATTTCCTAACAATGGTGCAAATTAACATGTGACTACAGACATTACAAGTATGATGAGTGTGGAACCGCATATTGGTAATGATCAATTACATGGTAGAGATGCTAAGGGGATCATCATATCTAACATAACTCATACTACTTTACATACCCAAAACAAATTCACTATGTCTAAAATTCTACATTTAAGAGCTTAAAATTAAGAAAACAAGCACCATTATATATTCAACAGTTTTATCATGAAAATCATGTATTTTTTTAATAAAGGTGGTCACTGTGCTTCTTTTCGATCAGAGTAAAGGTGGTCACTATGTTTATATCTTAAGTTTTTAGTTTGTTAGCATGTTTACCTATGTTAATGTTTGGCATCGTAAGCTATGTCATCATATGTCTTAGCATCATTTATAATTCTTCATGTTTTAGTTTTCATTGTCGTCTTATTCTTTAGGAGAATCATTGTGTTTGTTATTAGAACCTACGAGTTATAAAACTTCAATTTTTAATTTTTAGTGATGTTTGGAACCTACTCCTATTATTTTTCCAGATGATTTTTGGTATTTTATCATTTTTTTATGGATGTGCGTACAAACTGTATTTAGTTTTATTCTATTGTTGTCAAATTTGATGTCTTAACTATGTTTCATCAATCTCAAGTTCTAATTGAAAGAGAATTCTCTAATAAAATATAATATGTTCAAATTGATTTGGGATGGTGAATATCACAAATTAAACCATTACTATTCATCATTACTTAATTTTTCCACATAGTTATAAACAAAATAACACCTTTAAACGTTGATATAGACATATCATTTTGAAACTGATCTTACATCTTTTAGTCAATGTAAAACGCCTCTAAAATTTTAAAGCTATGCATTTAAAATGTTTGTGTATCTAATCAATCATTTGTTGGCCATTATCTTCCTAATGTATCACCATTTGAATGTTTATTTCATCATACCTCTCATTATATGTTTTTGTATATTTTTAGGAGTCTTTGCTTTTCTTTTCTTCATTCATATAATTCTCACAAGTTATATTATTATTATTCTATTGTATGTGTGTTTCTAGGTTATAGTTTTTCTCACTTAGGTTACATTGTTTTGACTTGTCATCTTAATGCATTTTTTATTTTCTTACATCTATTTTCATGAACAGTAATTTTCATTTGTTGAGATTTAATAAATAACCAACATCTTTATGTGCCTGTTTGGCACATCGGTGCAACCGGTGATTTGCTAAATTTTAATATATTTTTTTTTTCATTTTAAATGAATTTTTTTAGTGCGTTTAAATCATTTTGATGTGCTAATGTCAAAAATAATTTTTATAAAATAAAAAAAATATCATTTTGATGTATTTTGGCATGAAAAACACTTTAAAAAGTAACAACAACCATACTCCCAAACACCCCCTATATACATGTTTACACTGCCACGAACTATAAATCTCTTAGCACTTACCATTTTTCTAGTGTATTCTTTATCATCTTTGTTCATGCCCCTCACTTGCCTTCCTTATTCCCCGATTACCTTTTATTTGGTTTACTTGTCACCTCATGCATCCTTGTCTCTTAATTATTCTTCAAGTCCAGGTTCTGTCACGCAAACTCACCAAAATTTGCCTTATCTACTGTTGTCCCTTTCGGCTCACTTCATTCATTGTTTGGACTTGGTTGCTATTATCTTCCACTCATTTATTCCATTTTTATCAGCTTTGTTCTTCATTTGTTGGGTTTCTGGCTCGTGCAGACAAACCCAGCAGCATAAATATTATAGAAAAGGTAAAGAAATCAAAGTTTAGTCTCATCCTCCTCATTATCACTTAACTCATGGATACCTTTTGATCCTGACCATGAATCACTTACTTTTTAGAAAGTTAACCATTTATATGGTGGCACAATGCTAACAAATCTAAGATTTACTGTTTTGCATGATAATATTACTTGGTTATTGGTTCATTTTCATGCTTTTATTGGTGGGTATATAAAATTAAACATTGAGTTGTGGCGCTAATGATCACCACATACCTCGCTTGGTTGTCTAAGGATTTACTCAAAAATAAAGGATTGATTACTTTAGAACTTTTAGTCTTATGGTTAAATCAATTATTATCCGGTTGTTTCTTTTCATTATTGTGTCTAAAGGTTGGCAAATTGATGTTCATAGTGTATTATTTAATGGTCCACTTTAGGAAGAGATTTATACAGAGCAACCCTTGTTTTTTTATGGATCCTAACCTCACTAATTACATTTGTCGACCTCGTAAATATCTAAAACAGTAGGATATTATAGGATATGCTGTACTTTCCTTGTATCATGTTATTTTGAGTTGAATGGTCTTCCTTGTATTCTATATGTTGTCATGTTTTTTATCAAGAGAGAGAAGGGATGGTCATCACACTATGTTTGCACATTTTAATTGCGGGATCGCTCCTCAAGGTTCGAAATAGATTTTCTTGCTGACCTGCGCGCTTAAAATACCATGAGATTGGTGGCTGTGGTAACCAACCAAATTGCCACTTAAAATGTGGATGCCACTCGCTCGCTGCCTTTTACACGGCTAATTAAAGTATAAGCTCCACAAAAGCAGTTGATTGGTAGTCTGACACGTTCCCAGTAATTAATTAAGAGTTGGGTTTGGTTAATATATTACTATATGCTAGTTCCCTCCGGCATCCATGCTCCACTTAGCTTCCATTGCTCGGATTCATAAAACCAGTAAAGAAGATATCAAGAGATAACGTTGATGGTTTTTGAAAGACGAGCAGAGGCCAGCTAGTTGCTAGCTAGGCGCCCCTAACGCGTGTGAGCCACATACTTGTCAATTCTCTCCATTTTGCAAAAGAAGTACGAGCTTGCAGAAGCCTCAAAACTATAGCTTTCTACTTTAAGCCTAACCCATTCAAATCATGTTTACTGAGAATTTGATGTTTTTTTAAAATTTATTTATATGTTAATATTAAAGATAATTCTTATAAAATAAAAATATTATTTTAATATATTCGAAAAAAATAACCACTAGAACCCTAACTATCAACTATCTGCATTACACGAAAACCCCACGCACTATCCTTTTACAACTCAAATCCTCACAAAATCAAACAAATATTCTCTCTTCCTTATAACTGCCCATAAGCACTAAATCTATCTTCTTCTAGACCTTTCCTTCACATATAGATATACTTATATATCCTCTACCAATATTAAATTAATATACATATGGCTGACATCCACTAACATTTTGAAATAAAATAGTGCCGCAAATAAACCACACTCAGCCACCATTAGCATTTTACATTTTGACCCTAATTCTCCTATTGTAGCGAGCCCACTTGACCCTATATTGTCACAATCTATCCCTACAAACACATGTGAAAATCCATCTCCAAAACATCCTCCTCCTCAGCATTATAAGCCCACCACCATGGCCACGACTTCTTCTAGCTCCAAAAGGCACCCAATGTATCACGGAATCCGGTGCCGCAGTGGTAAATGGGTGTCTGAAATCCGAGAGCCACGCAAAACTACTCGTATATGGCTTGGCACATTCCCAAAGCCGGAGATGGCAGCAGCAGCCTATGATGTTGCAGCCCTAGCTCTAAAAGGTGATGGTGCAGTTCTTAACTTCCCAAGTTCTGTCGGGACTTATCCGGTGCCTGCTTCGGCATCATCCAATGATATTCGTAATGCGGCTGCGGCAGCTGCGGCATTAAAAAAGGCTGAAATGAGCCACAAGGAAGCGTTAGTTGATCAAACTAGAAATGACCAAGTCATTGGTGCCTGTTTGGCATCAAGTGGAGAAGAATTTGTTGATGAGGAGGCACTGTTTGATATGCCAAATTTGCTGGTGGACATGGCAGGAGGAATGCTGCTTTCGCCACCAAGAATAACCTCGGCGCCACCGTCTGATGATTCACATGGAAATTCTGATGGAGAAAGTCTGTGGAGCTATTTTTAATTTTGCTCCTTACTACTGATCATTACAACTTCATGACTGGATTAACAGCATAAAGAGGGGGGGGGGGGGGGGTATGGAAGTCATTACTGTGACTCTTGTATTTTTTTTGGGTAAACTATTTCGTCTGTCCTGAAGCAAGAACTGGGAACTGGGCAATAAAAAAAAATGATGGAGGTTAGAATGTGAAACGAAAACGGTTTAAAAAATATATCAAACAGTGAGCCAGTGATCACGTACGTAGTCCGTTTTTGAATTGGAGACAGAGAACAGTAAGTTAGGGTTACATTTCTTTCCATGTGAGTGCATTGTATCATAGTCTAGATAGCTTGTAATATATTTTTTGGGTTTGCTTTTTAAGATTGTATGCGACGATGTTCTCATGTGCTCACTAATTTTCTTGTCTCTTCTTTTTCATTAATTTCACAGTCCGGCCTTTCCTTGTCTTTCTTGAATTTGTGCTCGTTAATTTATAGTTAATGAGATGGACCACGATTCTTTTAGTTTATATTTGTCTCTGCTATCCTCCGTTGAAAAGGAACTTAGTCTAGTAAGTAGTGATTAAATATATAGACTGATCATTCGTTCTATGTTGCTGTTGGTTAGCCATAACTTCTTCTGTTGAGACAAATTAAGGTGGCTATTACGAAGTTGATCACTAAATTTTGGAAACTACCCTTTTGATTTGCTTACCACTGCTGAGAAATCGATCTTACTCTCGAGTTAAGCAAGGTATAACAAGGGGGATTGGTACTGCTTCTTGATGCACCAATCCGTCCTTCCTTTATTTTTTGTTTTCTGAGATTTTGAGTCAAAGCTATGTGGGTCTCCTTAGCCCAAGAGAATGTCAATTTCTGTGTGATGAAAGATTGAAAGAAAGCAAAGGGTTGGAGGATTGCATCTTTGGGTCTTGATGAGGAAGAAAATGAAACAGCAATCTGTCTCTTTGATTGAGCGGTTTCAATTATATATCTTGTTACCATGAACAGCGTAGCGCCCCCCCCCCCAATATGATTCTTCTGCTAGTTGCGTTTTTATCACCACCAACACAGTCAGGTTCACTAAATACAGTACACCTTGAACTGGTTTTCTTGGATCATGATATTGCTTACAGGGGGGAGATTTGACACCTCTAGAAGTCACACTCGTCATGAGGGCCTACAAGACTTTTTCGGCTCTTTAAGGAGACAAACATCTCTTGTCATATCTAGTGGACCCTGAGATATATGTGTGCGCAACACTCTCAACCCTATTTACTGGAACAATTGTAAAGTGTTGACCTCATTGTGCAATTATGCTGTCTCCCAATATTCACTGTGCAATGTATGAATGTACATGTCCTTACATGATCAACTCCTGTAATTCTATATCAGAGGATGTAGACTTCTCTTTTAGCACGGCTTTTTTACACTCTCCAATCATTTTCCTCGTCGCATGTCTAAGAGGATTCTCTTATTTCATATATATATAAAAAGAAAAGGAATACAAAATGCTAATGTTCTTAATTTCACCACTTATTTGAACTTAAAAACCTTTTCATATAGGTGACATAACACCCGATATGATGCTTCTTCAAGCCAAAGAGTTCTTTAAAAAAAAATGGAGTTCGTATCACTTATATGGCATTTCTAGCTCTAACGAGCCCCTGATTAGTTTTGTTTTCAGCTAATTAAGTACTGTTTTCACGATTTTCTTTTTTGCTAGCTAACGGGGGGGGTCTCTTAAGTACTGTTTTCACGATTCTCTTTTTTGCTAGCTAACAGGGGGGGTCTCTTACACAAATTTAAAAGAGAAATCAGTAGAGTGGTTGTGGGTCGGCCATGAAATCCAAAAGGGTGCCTTCAACTGTCGAGAAAAGTCATAATTAATCTGGCTAGGCATATTTACTCATGAAATCGAAGAGAAACGTAGAATAGTTTTTGTGGCGCTAAACATACATCTGACACAAAAACTATAAGGAGCCGAAATCCCACCTATATCTTTGAATGAGCTGAACGTAGGTTTGACTAAGAGCAAGACAGGACATGGCCGACATTAATTGGATCCTTTGCTGTCTTCTCTTCCCTTTCATGGCCTGGTTGGTGATGCGTCTCTTTCTTTATCCTTCTATCTCTTGCGCGCGCATACATTGCAATACGTGTGCAGGATTGCACATTCACATCGATGGGATTCCGTCTCACATCCTTGATCGAAACTTTGCTGTATGTGTGATCTATAAAATTGACATATATATATTTATATATACTCTCTAGCCGACTAGATTCTGTAAAGATATACAAAAATTAACTGGACAAACATTTTTTTTAATCCTATAGATACACTAGTTCATTTTCTAAAAAACCTGCTTAAGATCCAGTTGGAAGAAAGTATATATTTGTACTCTCTAAACATTAAAACTGACCAAACCCTGACTGCTAAAAAAATACCAAGTGCGTGCTGTCTACAGCGTTCTTACATCATGCACAGCGAGTCCTTCCTTTGCCTTTCTTCATTTAGGTTTCTATAGTGTTAGTACTGTGATAGTGTTTACTCCAAATTGTTTTTATATTGCAATATAGGGCATACCTGATAATGATCTGATTAGGGAAACTGAACAAATAATTAATCATTCCACTTTGGGTAACGTGGAGGCTTAGCTACCAACTAATATTATATTAGCAAAACAAAGCTACAATTAACCTAGATGGTTCAGCTCTTACAACATTTAAGAAGAGGGGACAAAGATCCAATGTGGTGGACACAAAACCGTATATCTTTTTGGTCTTGTTAAAAAAAAAGGAAAAAACAAAAAAAAAAGCTTCTTGGTCGTCGCTCGATCGGCCCCCCCTCCGCAAAACAGTAGGTTTCTTGAACTCAGAGAGATAGTGGTCCACCAAAGATGTGCCCCCCATTGTTACTAATGATTATGTTCTTTTGGCTAGTTAGTTATGATGAATTTCGTTCCTTCTTTATCTTTATCCTTTATTTTATACTTGTTAATTGTCCATGACGATGAATTTAGGTTCCTTTTCGAACTTCATTTTCACAGTGCACCAGAACATATGACGTGCATTTCTGTTTTTTTCTTACACCATTGCAAATCCTCTGCGCATGTTGATAAATTCATAAATGTATGAATACTGTATATTATGCGTACGCAATAGATCAATTACATCACTAACTTAATTATATTAAATGCATTTTCCAGTGTCCCCTGGTTAAACTCTAGTGCTATATATAGTTATATATATGTTACAATATATGTGACCGTTAATTTCCTTATATGGAAGTTGTGTAAAGTAAGGATAAAATATATATGTAATTAGTTATTTTGGTATTGTAGTTTGCATAGAAGTTGAACATGAATTGTAAGAGTATTACAATGAAAAATATATTGAAAGAATCGTATTTCAAATTTTAACATGGTATCAGGGCATGAATTGTAAGAGTATTACAATGAAAAATATATTGAAAGAATCGTATTTCAAATTTTAACATGGTATCAGAGCAGCTCTGAATCTATTTATGAATTTTTTCTTGAAACCTAGAAATCCCAGCAACCAAAAACACCTAATGTTCACATCAATCCTAGCCATTCAACACAACACAACAGTTACGAACCCTCAACCAAAAATAGAAACACTCAACCACAAACCCGAAGAAAATCCACTGCAACATTCAACCATACGAACATTCACAAAAACAAAAACATTCAACCACAAACCTAGTTTTTTTCACAAAAAACAAACCTCAAACAAAATGGAAATTAATCCCACAAATCCATCGACCTCAATCTCGTCACCACAAATCATTGTTCCTGAACATTATCCTGAATAAAACCAATTTTAGGTTATCATCACAACTTATCGAAATGTGAATCAGAACTCAAAATAAATTAGGATACCTTATCAAAGACACTAAGAAGCCTGAACCAGATGACCCACAACTGGAATCTTGGGTTACCGAGAATCATCGGGTCAAATGTTGGTTAATTGACTCCATGACGCCATCCTTGATGCAGAGGTTTATTTGCCTCCAGACAGCCAAGGATATCTGGGACATCGTCAACAAGATATTCTATGACGGCTCCGATGCAACTTGCATCTTTGAATTGAATTGAATCAAAGATCGTTTAACACCCTTCAAAATGGATGAGCACTGTCCATTTATTACACTGAACTAGTGGCAATCTTCCAAGAAATTGATGGCCGGACTGCACCTCAGGCTAGGACAATCGACAGAGTCCTTCACCACCACTCGATCATGGCACAACTTAGGGTCCACATCTTTCTCAGTGGGCTTGACCCTGGGTTCGAGCAAATCTGTGGCTAGATCCTATGAAAGGACCCGCAACTCGACTTGGAGGGAGATTATGCCTGTGTTCTGAGAGAACACACTCAAAAACAGATCACGGACGGCAATGGAGGCCCCCGGAGGTTCTTCGAGCACTTGATGATGGTGATAAGGCACCATCAGCTGATGGGGGAGCACGAGAGGGAAGGTAACCTTAGGGAGGTGCAATCTGCCTTTGGGAAAAATGGAAAGAAGGAGAGAATTGTGCGTGAGGATGTTAACGCTGACAAGGCAATATTTGGGCGTGAAAACCTTAGGGTTCCAGCTGACTAGGTGTGGGTTGACCGGGTTGACTGAGTTGACCGGGTTGACCAAAAATATAAAAATACTGGTGGATTGATGTGTTCTCATTACGGTGAAATAGGACATTCTAAACAAAGGTGTTATGAAATTATTGGCTACTTGGACTATTGGAACTTTACGAAAAAATCTTGAAAAAATATATGAAAACCTCTAGTCCATCTAACGAAAACAGATACGACACACCCCTGCAGCGAATGTGGCTCATCTAGGTATCATCGAAAATGATTTTGCACACTCTGTTATGATAAAAAAAAATAGTACCTAGATTATTGATACCAGTGTATCTAATCACATGACTAGAAATTCTGATAATTTAATCTGCCATAAACCCTCCTTACGAACAGCTATATGCACTGTTAACGGTAGTACCTCCGCTGTTATGGGGGAAGGATCTCTTGTTTTAACTGACAATATTACACTAGATATTGTCTTTATTGTTTCATCTCTTGCGTATAATCTCTTGCCAATTAGTCAAATTATGACTACCCTTGAGTGCATGGTAATGTTTTGGCCTCTGTTTTCTTTTTTCAGGATATTCTAACCCAAAAGATTTTTGGTTATGGTGTTAAACGAGACAAGTTGTATTACTTGGAATTAACGAAACAAAGGGGGTTAAAGCTAGGTTAAGTGCATCAAATGCACGGTATTTTGTTATATTTATTGTTGGATGTACTTGGATGACCTAGTTATCTTTCCTCCAAAATAAAAGTGAAGTAAGTACAACATTTCAGGTTTTTCAGAAAATGATGCTGACCCAATACCAACAACACATCCATACACTTCAATCAGATAATGGTACAGAATTTATGGATCAAGTCCTAGGTAATTTTTTACAACATCATGAAATTCAACATCAGACATCTTGCACATATACTCAACAGCAGAATGGATTAGCCAAAAGAAAGAACCGGCAAATAATAGAAATAGTTCGTGCTTCACTATTTGACATGAATCTATCAAAATATTATTGGGGTGAGGCAGTCAAATCCGCTACCTACTTAATGAATCGAACACCATCCAATGCAATTAATTTTCAGTCTCCTCAACAGAAAATGGAATCTCTTCTTGGTTCCTCACCTTCCAAATTTGGAGCCTCGGGTATTTGGTCGTACGACATATGTCCACATTTCTAAAATTCTATGAAGCAAACTAGATCCGTGTGCAAAATGATATGTGTTTGTCGGTTACTCGAAGTTTCAGAAAGGATATCGGTGTTATGATCCTTATAATCAAAAGTTGCATGTAACCTTGGATGCATCATTTCGAGAATTGGAACCCTATTATTCAGGGGGAGTTCTTGGTTCTTCTCTTCAGGGGGAGAGTAACAGTGAAGAGAATGAAGATAAATTTGAATTAAAAAAAATAAGACCAAGCTAAGATGATAACCTAGAAGTCTGTACAGACCGAAATGATCTTAGTGACGACCCCTCTATGTCTCTGGAATTACCAACGCCTACACCATTAATTAAAGAATCAACCGAGAATATCTCTCCTCGGTCTCTTCAAGTAACCCTAAATCATATCCCTCATGAGATAAATGAAATTCTTGTCTTAAAAATATTGTGACCAATAGATATCCACAAAGACTAAACCAAGGAGTCCTAAAAAAATAGTATGAACCTGGTCCAAAACACAAAACTAAATATCTCATCAGCAACTATATCTCTACCCAAAGATTATTATAATCATATGCATTTAATGTTAATCAATTATCCAATATGTTTATTTCTAGTAATATACAAGATGCATTGCAGACCTAAAATGAACCAAGGCAATGGATGAGGAAATGAAGGCACTACAGAAGAATAATACTTGGGAGTTATGTCAACTACCAAAAAGAAAGAAGAAAGTTGGGTGTAAATGGGTGTTCACAGGGAAGTTAGAAGCAGATGGGAGTATTAATAGATACAAAGTAAGGTTAGTAGCGAAAGGATATACACAGAAGTATGGAGTGGATTACCAAGAAACTTTTGCCTGAGTTGCAAAAATGAATACCATTTGGATTCTCATATCTATAGCATTGAATTGAGACTGATCCTTATAACAATTTGATGTCAAGAATGTCTTCCTGAATGAAAATCTTGAAAAAGTTTATATGGAATTGCCACCCAAAATTAAAGCCAAGTGCTCACGTGAAATGAAAGTATGCAAATAAAAAAAAGATATTATATGGTCTAAAACAGTCACCTCGGGCATGGTTCGGAAGATTCTCACCCACGATGAAGAAATTTGGCTACAAGTAAAGGAATTCAGATCATACTTTATTTATAAAGCACATAAGAGGGAAGGTAACGACGCTAATAGTATATGTGGATGATACAGTCTTAATAAGAGATGATTTAGAAGAAAGAAAGGCTCTACAACAGTTTCTGGCATCGAAATTTGAAATGAAAGACCTGAGGTATCAAGATCCAAAACAGGGATATGTCTATCACAACAAAAATTTATGTTAGATTTATTGACAGAAATCAGAATGCTTGCGTGCAAACCGATAGATACACCTATGAAAATGAATCACAAACTGGGACAGACGGCAATAGACAAAAGGATGTTATCAACGGCTAGTTGGAAAACTAATATATCTAACACATACTTGGCAAGACATCACCTATGCAGTAAGTGTGGTAAGTCAATCCATGCATTCACCAGGAGAAGAACATATGGAAGTTGTGTATCGGATCTTAAGATATCTAAAAAGTTCACCAGGTAGAGGACTTTTATTTCTAAAAAAGAGGTCCAAGATATTAAAGGATACACAAACTTAGATTGGACAGGAAATCAGACTGATAGAAGATCAACATCAGGATACTTTACGTTCGTAGATGGTAACCTTGTCACTTGGATAAGTAAGAAGCAGAAAGTGGTCGTAAGGCCAAGTGCAAAAGCAGAACATCGAGGTATGGCTCATGGTGTGTGCGAATTACTATGGGTCAAATAAGTATTACAAGGCCTGGGAATTGACTATGAAACATTTATGAATCTACATTGTGACAATAAGGCAACTATCGAAATTGCTCATAATCCGGTTCAACATGATCGTACCAAACACGTAGAAATTGACAGACACTTCATTAAAGAATATCTTGATTGGAAAATTATACAACTTCTATTTGTGTGGTCTGAAAATTAGTTAGCCGATATTCTCACAAAGACTGTTTTCGGAAGGGCGTTTCATGACGCAATTGACAAGTTGAGTATGATAAATATTTACACTCCAACTTGAGGGGGGTGTTAAAATATAAAATGTGACCGTTAATTTCCCGATATGGAAGTTGTGTAAAGTAAGGATAAAGTAGGTTTGTAATTAGCTATTTTGGTATTGTAGTTTGCCTATAAGTTGAACATGAATTGTAAGAGTATTACATTGAAAAATATATTGAAAGAACCATATTTTGAATTCTAACAATAGAGCTTGATCAAAAGAGAAAAATTAGCCACATCTCTAGCTATGCATGAAGAACTGTATATTCCTATAATTATCTGTGTTTTAAGTTTGTGTATTTACTTTTGCATGTATAGTATTTTTCCTATTTTCATGCTTGTTTTTTCACAAAATTATAGCTCCCCCTCCCCTTCTCAATGAGACTATAGTTGAGTCATGACTTTTGCATTGATATAATCCAGATTTATAAAGCTAATTTCTAATGAGTTCTTTAAGGTATTATAAAGTTACAAAAAAAAAAATGAAAAATCGCTCCAGTTTTAAAAAAATACTGTAAAAAAACCTTTTTTGTTTCTAAAATATCATCAATTAATCTATTTAATTTTTGTAAATAGTAATTAAGGAGATTTTTGGTATAAAAACATTTCTTGTAGAATATTTTGGATGACCCCTGTAATCTTATATTTAACTAAGATATCATCGTAAAGAATGTTTTGTAGCTGTTTGTATTTATTTATTTTTTTAAAAAAAAGGTAATTAAACTGAAAACTATCCACAATAAAACTACTTTTCTTTTTTAAAAGCAGTCATGAATGCTTTAAATATTCAAAGCAAAGCAATTTAAAAAACAAACTATTACTTTAAAAGTATCTGGCATTAATAATATCAGCAGCCTCTTAATCTCTAAGCTCTCTCTATAAGAAAAATTATAACTATCGGCCTGAAGAAAGAGATATGGTATTAGGAGGCCATTGGTGGAACTAAATAACACTATTTATTGGTAATGTGTTTTCGAAAATATTTTAAATTATTTTTAAATATTTTTAAATTATTTTCATGTGTTGATATTAAAAATAATTTTAAAAAATATTATTTTAATATATTTATAAATAAAAAATATTTTAAAAAACTGTCTCAATAAAACTCAAATAATTAGTTATTTATTTATTTTGGTAAGATTTTAAAAACAAAAGTGGGCTGCAAAGGGTAAACAAGTTTCTAAGCACCCACCGATCTGTTGCTGTACATTCTTAAAAATTGCTTTTAACGGCCATTGAGCCTAGGCTTGAGTTACAGGCTTTAATTTAGTGATTCTTCCCCTGAATATATTTTTTATTCATAATATATTAAAATAATAATTTTATAAAAATAATTTAAAAACGTCAAAAAAATAGATTAGTAAAAAATGTTAAATTTTAATTTTAATTTTAATGTTTTTTTCAAAAATAAATTTGAAATAGGAAGTAAAACAAGCCCTGATGTCGGTCCGAGATTTGCATCTAACGTGTCGGTCGCGTGAGATCGGAAACATCACGGGCCCTTCCCACTTGCTGCTAGCCCGCAATCCCTTGCCCTTTCCAAACCTGTTGCCCGTTCTAGAATCAAGATGTTTCCCTCTATTTTCCTCGGTGATGTCTGCATTCTTTACAGTTCCGTACTGTATTCCTTGCAGGGTTGAGTTTTTAACTGTATTGATTATTTTCGATTCGGTTTTGTTTTTATTTATAAAAATAATTAAATTAAAACTATAATTAAAAAAAATAAAATTAGTGTAAATTCACCTGATTCGATTTGATTTTTATATAAAAAACTGAAAAATAATATATTGTTCTTTAAGGGATTTCTTTTGCTTTAACCAAGTCTTTCCCTTCTTATATTTTACCAAAATAAAATCATACCAAAAAAATTAAACTAGCCCGTAAATTTTCAAAAATATTTCTAATCGGGTTTTTTTTATAGTTCAATTTTTCTCGATTAGTTTTTTCCAATTTTCTCTATTTATTTGGTTTTTCAATTTTTCTTTTCTCATTTAAATTTTTGGTTTGTTGTGGCCATTAAAAATATGAAACATATATACACTGCTGTTTAATAAAATTATTGATTTCTATTTATAAAAAAAACATTGAAAATGGATTGCTATATTATTATCATTATTAAATTTTTAATTGTTAAAATTATTATCATGCATTTTATTTTTTTAATATATATATATACTAATTAAATATATCGCACATTTTTTCTCTCTTTGACCTCGCTTTTTCTTTGGCACATTCAGTAAAATTATTTTATTTAATAAATATCTTGATCAATTCTTATAATTTGTTTTTTTTAAATACTTTCCAAATGTTAATTATGGATTTTATAACTGATAAAGTTAAGAAGCATCTCCTCTTTGTGCGGTTGAAGATAGCGTCAAATTAACCAGTCTCGAGTCTCAACTCTTTGAGATAGGGTCAAATCTTCATAGAAGAACAAGCTGTGTCATGATAAATGTCTATTGCGCCTAAATAAGAGTGGGAATAAAGTGAAGATCCGTGTCTAACTGTCTATGGACGAAAGGGGGTTTATTTTGTCTTATGTGAGTTTCCAGAATCCATAATATTACTCCTCACGACACGCGTTCAATTTGAAGTTTCTTTTGGTTGAAACTTTTATATAAATTATATTTTTTAATTTTAATTAATGTATTAAATTTTAAGTGAGATTGTTTTTTAACATGATATCAGAGTTTTATTGAACTAACAATCATAATTTTGAATCTTATTATCTTCATTCTATTTGATAAAAATCAATCATAATGTAGTGTGGATCTGTGCAAATTTCAGGCCTCAAGAGCTTTCAGTTGTGAGGGTATTGGAAAATAATATAAATCATAATTTAAAACTTCACATCATAGTTTAAGTTTTTAAGTGAGTTGGTTATTTAACCTGTAGTATTTTGTGTATAATTTTTATCAAATAAAATAAGATAATGAGATTCAAATTCGTGATCGTTGGGTCAACAAAGCTCCAATAACATGTCAAAAAAGTATATCGCCTATAAGTTTAAGCTATTAGATGAAGTTCTAAAATATAATTTATATTATTCTCTAACATCACGAATATTCATGTGTTTTTTAATTTTATTTAGTAGAATAAGGTTAAAACTTGAAGGTTCATTCCCGGACCTAGGAAAATGCAAGGAAAGTTTTGTTCTTGTTTTACCGCACAAATACACCTTTTACCTTTTTAATGTAAAAAATGAAAGGAAAAGAAAAATGCTGGACCGACAAGATCATAGGAAGGAAGGAATAGAACGAAAACAAGTGTCCCTGTCGTCACGCTAGATTACAGTACTTGAATGACTACCGCATCGTTATAAACTTTTATATTTTCATAATACAGGACGTAAACTTTTGAAGTGTATAGGAAGGAATATAAATGTATTTATATGGTATTTTTTAAATAAAAAATACATGGACGTAGACGGCATCGTTTTGGAGCATGGTATTTAAGAGCTCCTTCTTCTTCCCTGGCTCTTTATGCATGTTTGTTTCTTTTCTTGCATTTTCATTGTCTTTGGGCCAACTTTGGCCTCTATTATTTCTCTAACTCGCTCCCGCACTCAATGCAAGAAATGCTCCACTCTCCTCACGTGCATGTCTACTTGGATGCTCAGCCCCAAGAAAAACATCTCCGATCCTCTCAGACGTAAAATCAGGTGTGAAAAGAGCAACCGATCATGCTTTGGAAAAATACCAACTATGATCGAGAGTTGAGTTAAAAGTATATTTTTTATTTTATTTTTAATGGATTCACCATGACGTTATTATCATCTTGCAATGATGTGTTGTTATTTTTTGAAATAAGTACATGCATGTAAATATCCATTTTCTAAATTAGAATAGAAATACAAATGACCAATGATTTTTTCACTCTATTCAATGAAACTCGTCAACTCAATAATGTCTTTTCTAGTCTTAAAAATATGATTGACCGATGACTTTCCCACTCTATCATTATTATTATTATTATTATTTATTTACCTTTTCTTTCATCTTTGACATTCAAAACTAAAAAACAAGCCAAATAAATTCTTGGGTCAGAGCCAAAATTCCAGAAATAATAGTAAATTAAAAGGAAATGGGGAAATAGATGGTAAAAAACTACCCTTTTCCCACTAATTTGATATTGATTATAGGGTTTATTTTTATTTTACACTGTTCTTCTTATTGAGTTTTTTCTTTATTTCATGTTAAGAAATTGGTTATTAATTTTATCATATAATGTTATAATTGAAAAAAAAAAAAAAAAAACTTATGTGAACTGGTACTGTGGAAAGCCTGTCAGTGATTTGTAGTTGTATTTGTAATATTATTATAAGCGTTGGAAATTCATGCACGTAGCTAGTTTGAAAATCCTAGACTCCAACACGGAGGCCACACTGTGCGCACACACACAAAAGCCACGCACGCGCGCCCACTCCATGGTCTTGACTCCAAGAAACCCAAAATGAACTTGGCTGCTCGAAGTGGGGTCCATTTCGTGTACGGAAGGGCGGTGATCACTCTCTTTTGTTACTGGATATAAGAATGGGTTGGCGGACTTGCGGGTTATATTATAATATCTTTAAAAGCTTTTGCCAGCTCACCACGGTGAAGGAGATGAGTATCTTCCTTTCTTCTTTTCTTTTTTCAGTTTCTCTCTCTTTTTCGTTTCATTTTCATCTCTTTCTTAATTTATATTCTAACATTGATTTGATTCTAGATTTATCTGCATAATCTATCTTTATTTTTTATATAAAATTATTATAATTATAAATAAATATTTTGATATTTGATTTGTGCTTGATTTTACAAACAATTATTTTTTGCATTGTGCAACCAATCAAAAATAGTTTTTTAAAAAAATAAATTTAATGTATTACATCACTCGTATCATTAATTTAAAAATTTTATGTCAATTTAAAATGTGGATGCTTAATATTAAAAAATAATTCTCTTGATTTTTTTTAAAAAATAGATTATATTTTTTAATGATCATCAAGGTTATTTTCAGATTCTAAAATCAATTAAATCATCCCGGTACAATTTTTACATGGCTTAATTTTAAATGCAAGCTAAATAAAAAAAAATGCAATGAATTTCAACATTAACCTATTATACCGAGTTTATTAATAGTTTATATATTTTTTACATTAAAAAAAAAAAAAAAAAAAAAAAAAAAAAAAAAATTACTCGAGCCGGAGCATCATGCTATATACCAGTGTTGATTCTTTGACAATATGGTCCGATTGATTGGAAGAATATTCATTTTCATTCATCTCGCGTTCTATTTGACCTTGATTTGTCTAATTTGTTTTTCCAAATAATATCTTTTAATATTTTATATCTCAATAAATTATTTTTAATAAATTAATGTACTCGATAGTTATATTTTTAAAAATCATATTCAGAAATTCATAATTAGATTATTAAATAGCACTAGTAATTTATACTGATTAGCAGGGTTACATGATTATTGTTTTTTAAGCAATTCTTATTATTTATTTAATTTTAAAAAAGGTACATCAACTATCTGATTTATATTAAATGCAGCTTAATAATTGATAAAGATATATTGTATAATACATGAAGATATACTGGCATGTTGTTAATTGTTGTCTAAACATTATCATGCATTTATAGTTATAAATTAAACTTAATTATAAAATAAGAATTAAAATTTGATTGATTTTTACAAGGCTTATAATAGAATATTGTAATGATAATTATATATACATTAAACACTTAAAGAATTTTATTTATTTATAAATTAATATTTAATCAAAAAGAGAAGATTAAATAACTAGGTTTTATTTAAAATTATTTATAATAAATATATAAATTAATAAAACAATAATAATAAATAATAATAATATGTTTTTATCCTATTCAGACTAAATAAAAGCTACTAAAAAATGAAAAAGAAAAAAGAAATGAATTGTCACTTCCTCGCTTATGGTAGTGTTCAAGATGCTTTTCTTTTCTTTTTTTCAATTTCAATTTTATTATTTAAAAGAGAGAAAAACTAAAAAGGGAGGTTGATTCCATGTTAACCTCTTCATAAAACATTCTTAATTGACATTGTGGATTTTTATTTTTATTTTTATTTTTTATTTATCATTTAATATTTTATTTAATTGAGATTGCACTTAATTTTTTTATATATCAAATCATCATAATATAAGTTGTAGGTTTAACGGATTAATCCAGGTTAATTTGAGTTTATTTAGTATGTTTTAACTAATTTTTTTATATTATCCATCAATTTATTTTTAACTTTAAGGGCTATTCCAATCTCATGAATTGAGTAACGAGTTCAATAAATTAACATAAGTTGATATGAATCACTTTTTATTTAATTATTTTTTGTAAAATAATTTATTATAATTTCATATGTCAATATCATGTTAACTAAGATTTGAGCATCATAATTCATTTTAATTTATTTTTTATATGGCTATAATAATTTTATGAATCACATTGTGGGGTGTGACAAGTTAATTATGACTGAACTTGATCAATTTAATATTTTACAATTTTAATGTTCATAAAAAAATATTATATTATTTTTTTAAAAAAAAATAAACTACATTTTTAACGTGTATCCAGATAGTAGCATTTGAATCTCCCAAGTAGATCGGTTCGCTTTGAAAGAACCCTAACACAATTTATTTGTTTTACAAGAGAACATGTTAACAAGTTCTGAAACATGTCTACCCAATATTTTTTTTCCTTACATTTAAAAAACTAGCCAAAATTATTGCGCAGCACGAGCCGATAATTTAATCTGGACTAGCCGAAGTGAAGTCTAACAAATAACTAGAGACTCCCTAATCAATGCATTAAATTAAAAAAAAAAAAAATATTTACCGTGTTTAAAAGTAAATAATGACATTTTATTAGTCACGTCTGATATCCTTTTTAAAGAGATAGAGATGTAATTAAAGAGACATAAATCCAAAACAAAAATATTTTTATTATTTTAATAAATCATGCTCTTCTTTTTATATTTATTTTTTCTTAAAAATTAGCATATAATTAGTAGTATCTTTCCGGCTATTACATGAACACCATGAAATTTCCTGGGGAGCTTCAGTGCGAAACAGTCTTCAAACACGTGCCGTTACTCAAGAAGGTGAAGGACACGTTGCTCATCTTCCGGGACAAATGACCCCACTTTACACACGTGGTCAACGCTTTATCTGCCCAGCTAAGTGAAATGGGACCCGCCAAGACTTGTTCAAAGTGAAAAGCGACCAGCCAAGCCTCATTTTATCGGAACCTACCAAGACTATCTGTTTCTTTCCTAGGTGTGAACTGACCGATCCCGTGTTCGTGTCGGTCTCGTATCCATTTATCTTTATCCACAGACACTGCACATATATAAACCAGCACACGATCTCACTCCTCGTCGCTTAAAAGAGAGCAGCCACATCACCAACAACACACTCTCACAAGCAATTCATTATCCGTGCCAGAACGTTTATACACATCACTCATTTTCTTACATAGGTCATGGTAGGATCAATTTCCTTCTCAGCTGACAGGATAGAATCATCTTTGTTATCCGACAGTAGCGATTCTCAACAAGATTCGCCCAGTTGGAACGAGGAGGTTTTACTAGCGACAAGTCGTCCGAAAAAGCGTGCAGGGCGCAGAGTATTCAAGGAGACTCGTCATCCAATTTATAGAGGTGTTAGGAAGAGGAATGGCGACAAATGGGTCTGCGAATTGCGTGAACCAAATAAGAAGTCACGTATTTGGCTAGGCACGTATCCTACACCAGAAATGGCAGCCCGGGCACACGATGTAGCTGCTCTGGCTTTCAGAGGAAAATCAGCTTGCCTTAATTTTGCGGACTCGGCATGGAGGTTGCCTGCCCCCATTTCAAACGAGGCTAAGGACATCAGGAGGGCAGCAAGTGAGGCAGCAGAGCTGTGTAGGACTTCAGACTTTGGTGAAGTTTGTAGCAGTACTAACGATGGCATTAGAAATTTGCCGTCTGTAAATGCGGGGTATATAGACGAAGAAGCAGAGTTTAACATGCCAGGGTTGCTTGCTAGCATGGCAGAAGGCCTTCTCCTCTCTCCTCCGCATTATAATGGGGATTCCATGAGTTGGAAAGACTACGAGATTGATGTTGATTGGTCGTTGTGGAGTATTTAGAGGTTTCGTAGGTTAAGTGTCATGGAAATTCTTAATGAGTCGCCGCTGAGATTGGTAGAAACGTACGGTTGACGGAAGATTATAACATTCCGAAGAACTGATATTTCTCTCTCTTGTTTACACTTTATAAACCTAGCTAGCTCTGTAAAACATTTTGGATTTTAGCTCATGTACCCTGTTAATCAACATCCGATAAAGAGATGTCATGATCACGAAAGTGAAGTCGGTTCTTTTATAATGGACATTATTTTATTCAAGACCTAAAGGAGCCCAAGTATTCCCTATAAATCCACACAGTTCACTGAAATTCAAACAATAAAATTATTATTTTATTTTTTGGTAGTTTTAGTTTGGGAATAAAGGGTTTTTTTTTCATTGTAAAATAACTATCCTATCCTCTACTAAAATAAAAATCAAGTTTTCTCTATAAGGATTTCATGGTATTTTTGTATTTTTAATGAACACGAAAACAAATGTGTAAATACTGACTGCCCCTGTAAAAGAACAAATACAAGAATTAGTTGTAAGGATGTTTAGGTAATTTTCCTTTTTAAATAGTAATTTGAGCAGTATAATAATATATGTAATTACTGGTATGCCATTCATAAAAAACAAGAAACTAGAATTGGTTCCCATGGTGTTTAAGTCATTAACTATTTTTTTAAATATCAATGCTCGTCGAAAATTGCAGGCATGTTTGTCTAACACACCGCCGATATTCAACCTCACGTCCTTTTTGGTATAGTGTGCAGCCAATTAAGACGGTCAAAAATGTTTATAAAACATGTCACCAAATGCACTTTTATGTCCTCCACCTTATATGGAGCACATTGCATCCCACAATTGCTGGAAACATGCCAAGTGATAGACAGAAGTTTTTTCCCCTCCTTTTCTCTCTTCTACAAACGACAGTGCTCGCCAGCCTCTAGTGTTGTTGATTTTTCTTTTCAATCCCTTATCTTTTAACTGTGTTGTATGGTCTTAATTTTCATTATAAAAGTTTTGATTTGTTTCAATTATGTCATTCAATGTAATTTGATTATATATTTAGGTTTGAATTCGGTCCTTATTCTTTTAATTTTCAAATTGGATTGAAATCCCTTATTATATTCGGTATAGAGGTTTTGAATTTTGCAATTGTATGCGTTGATGAAAATTAATTATATATTTTATTTTTATTTCAGCTCTTATACTTATAATTTTTTACTTCAATCCTTTTATTTGTTTTTATATTTCTTAAATTGTCCTTATTTTTGTCCATGTTTACATGTATATGCTTTTATTTTTGGCTTATAATTTTTATTATTTTCTCTTATGTCCAGGTAATATTTTTTGAAATAATTTAAATATTGAATGTTAGTTTAGATTTTGATCATTAAAAAAATGATATTTTTTTCTCTTTGTTATTTCTTTTAGTTTTTTTGTCATTGTGTCAAATGATTGTTTTCAGCTAATTATATTTTTTTCTCGTTTCTTTATTTGCTTTTCTGTTAAAACTTTTATTTTTTTATTCTTTGATATAATTTTCTTCTTTCCATTATTTATGCAATAATAATAACAATTTTTTTTCTTATTTACTCTTTTATTAAAATTTTATAGTTTTTTTTATATTCCTAAAAATAATTTGATCATTTTTTTTTTGTTTTAGCATTAACAGTAATGATAACTTTGTTTATTATGATCATCATAATAGTAGTGATATTATTAATCATAATAATGATAGCAATTATTGTTTATTATAATGATTATTGTGCTCATGGTGTTCATAATTAAAGCTTTGATGATAAGAATAGCAATAACTTAAGAAATAATATAAAAATATCAACGATGACAAAAAAAAAATATATATATATATATATATTTTGATATTTTTTAATATCAATACCTTAATGTGTGTGTGAGAGAGAGAGAGAGCTTTTTTTTTTTAAGAGATATCAAATTAATTTAATGTCAGTATTCTAATATCACATAAAATATAATAATATAAAGAATAAATATTAAAAAATAAAAAAATACTTTCATTTCTTTTGATAACAATAACAATAGTATTGCCACTGATAATTAGAATATTAATTATTTATAATAAGTTCATAATATAAGTTATAATAATCATGACAATTTAACAATCATAATAGTAACAATAAGAATGATAATCAAAATAATTCTTTGATCCATGTTATTTTTATGAACAATTGTCTTCTACGGTTTTTTTGTGTGATGTTTGAGAACTAATATCACGTAAATAAAAAATATAAAAAATCATACGTAGACAAAATAGGTAGAAAAAATATTTTAAATTATCTACAATTAAAAATAAATTTCCGCACATTTCATCGCAACCAACACTATATTATATATATATATATATATATATATATATATATATATATATATTATGATACTATACATTGGATCTAAATAATCAATTTTAAAAACTTACAATTATTTAGTTTTTATATGTATTTATTTGACTATAGATAAGATATTTAGAATAATGATAATAATTATTTTCATGATTTTTTTTCTTAAAAATACGTGAGGTTAATTATATATTGTAATATTAATTTTGATATTAACATCTTAAAATATATATAAAAAAAGAATTGTTTTTTTTTTTAATAAACATCACATTAATTTAATCTCAGTGTTTTGAAATACTTTTAATATAATACATGAAGACAAAATTAAAAAAAAAACAATCTTTAATAAATTTTAGCAGTTATATTTTTTATATATGTCAAATAAATTATTCGTCATATAGTTAAAACATGCACAACAAAAAGTTAATATGTTACAAATAACAATAACTCATCTTTAGTCAATTTGATCAATTGTAGTTTTGTTATCTACCAATTAAATTATCACCTAAATAATTAAAGCAAAACCACCAATAAAATTATTTGTTGCATAAAACAAATCACCTGTGCATGTTAGAATTTATCGATTATAATTTTATTATTTGCTACTGAAATAATTTATCGAACAAAGAAAACTTACATGACAATCAATCAATGTGTTACATGACGCACATAACTCATTTTCAATAAATTTTATCGATTTTAATTGTACAATCTACTGATTAAATAATTATAAAAAAAAGCTTCAATAATAGCAACATTCAATCACTATTAGACAAAAAAAAAACTCATTTCTAATAAATGTTATTCATTATAATTTTATAAATTAAATATTAAAATAATTAATTAAAATATATATAAAATCAATCAGTTCTCTAAAAAAAAAAACCAAAATAACCTCGTATATAATATAATAATGATTAGCTAGGTAGATAAGAACGAAAATAAGTTCTTGCTCACCTCTCAGTTAAATTAAAATTTAAGATGTTTGAAAGTTTTTGTCTTCATTGATAATAAATGAAGAGCAAATAAACCACTATTATTATAGATTTAGAGGAATCATTGCTCACTAAAAAAAAAAAAAAACTAACAGCAACTGATTAAATAAATCACTATTATTATTTCGTTACTGTTTATAAAAAAATCCAGGTAATATATACAGAATTTGCATTAAAATCTATATTGAAATCTATCCGATATTGTGATTAAATCTATCTGATGTTGTGATTGCTAATTTATATGCAACAAATTATGCATTAAAAATAAATTTACAACAAATTTTCCATTACAAAAAAACATAACAATAAAAATTCAGTGAAAAATTTATTGTTTATTTTCGGAGCATCATTGTTGCTGTTTTTTTTTATCAATATTAATTTCCTGATTTATTATTATTTTAATTAATTATATATGGATATTTTGAAAGTAGTAAAACATATTTAAATAACATTAATATTTAAAACTAAATAGGGTGCAAATAAAAATAAAATCCATAATTCAATTGAAAATTCAGTTAAATGTACAAATATATTAATATGCAACAAATTAAAATCTGCCACAAAAAGTTCTCTTACAAACTTCCGAATCATCTTTGTTTCCTCCCCCCCTGGATATTGATTGACCAGCACCCACCTCCTCCTCATCATGGTAAAAATCAACTTGCAGAGCAATTCCGTGATCATATTCCTGTCATTCAAACAACAGCTACTGCATCTTCTTCTTCAATTCAACATGATAAAGGTACTAGGATGACTACTGGTGCTTCTTCTTCTTCATCTTCTTCCGTTTCCACACTATCCCTCCACCCAAGGGTCTAATTCTCAAATGCCCAACTTCCCTCTCCATCCTTTTCAAACTTTCAAGTATCGCTCTTGCCATGACTAAAAACACCCACGCCATCAATTTTTCTTCCTGAAAAAAATTCATCCTCTCAACACTAAAAACACACTTCATAACCGATCAATTACCGCCATTGACCCATCAATTAACACAAAAATCAAATAATTCATGAATTACAAGACAAACCCATTATTGCCAACCCAAAAAAGACTGCAACTTTACATTAAAAATCAAGAGATAAATTTGAATATAAATTTAGGTTCAGGGAGAGTAGTTGTTTTGTTATCTTTTCTCGCCGCCAGTGTAGTACTCTTGAGGAGCATCCTCATCATCGCTGCCACAGTCAGGTCCAGACCACCGATTCAGATCGGAGAGAGTACGAACACAGCCTGCTCGACTGCACGAGGGCTTTGTTGGTTTCTTGTCTCTTGAAGCCATTGTAGTTTGCTTTAGATAAACCCATATCAGAAATACTTCGAAGTCTGCATCTTTTTTTGGTTTTAACATTGTTAGCACCAAACAAAACATAGAATTTAGTGAAAAGTAGGAAATAGAGGATGCCAAGTGAACATTAATACAAAAAGAAGAAGAAGAAGAAACCCAGCGAAGGAAGGGATATAAAATCAATATGAACGATAAAAAAAAAAAAAAAAAATTGTGGGGAAAATAGAAGTGTGAGTGTGATTGTGAGGAAACGTACCTGAAGAGGAAGATTCAGGAGATTCTCGGAGAGAGATTCGTGGCATTGACGAGGAGGTTGTTTTGGTTTCTGATATTAATAGAGGGAAGAGATCGAGTGATAAATGAAAAACAATCTACATCGACGGTTTGTATTTTAAGGAGCACATCAACGGCTGAAGTGTACAATAATATTTTTAATCAGCAGCGGAATATATTTGTTGTAAATATTTTTTTATCGACAATAGATTATTCATTGTATTAATCCGTTGAAAATATTTTTAATATATAATGAACTTTTTTTTATAAATTTAAACCGCATCGAATTATCATTGTAGATTCGATATTTTTTAATCTTTCATTTGCACCATGTATATATATAAAAGGCTCAATAGAAGTACGGAAAAATAACGCAGAACAAATTGTTTCCCTGTAAAGCTAACTGCTAACTATGGCACGACGTGCTATGGTTACTACTACAGAACAAATGTACAAATTGATCCAGAACCAAGACAGGCCATAAACACTAATCTAGAAGTTTGCCTGATAGCTCCATAATGACAAATAAGAACCATTTTCCATCTGATCCCAGTCGGTGCTATCATTCCTCGCATAACGTGGAGGAGAGAGTAGAAGACCTTCTGCCATGTCCACGAGCAACCCTGGCATGTCAAACACCGCTTCCTCAAAGAAGACGTCATTTTCTTGGAAAGTCTTGCAATCATCGCTGCAAATTTCAGGCGGGTAGTCCTCTAGCACTGCATTGTTATTTTGCTGTTTTGCCGGGTGACCACCAAACTCTCGAGGCCTAAATAATTCTGCTGCCTCATTTGCTGCCCTTGTAATATCCTTAGCATCCTTCGAAACTGGCACCGGCAACCTCCAAGCAGAATCAGCGAAGTTAAGGCAGGCAGATTTGCCTCTAAGTGCCAATGCAGCAACATCATGAGCTCGAGCGGCCATTTCTGGTGTAGGATAAGTTCCTAACCATATCCGTGACTTCTTGCTTGGTTCCCGTATTTCACACACCCATTTGTTACCATTCCTCTTCCGAACACCTCTAAAAACCGGGTGCCGAGTCTCCCTGAATATTCTGCGTCCAGCGCGTTTTTTCGGACAGCTTCTTGCTAGTAAGACTTCTTCGTCAGAATGGACGAATCCTCGAGACGAGCTGCTATCGGAGAAAGATGTTTCTTGCCTGTCAAAGGGCACTGAGTTTGACCTCAAAGGATGTTGTTGATCTGAGAACTCCATTCAATAAGAACTGAGGGTTTCAACTTTTGAGAGGGAATAGAACGCTGGGGTGAAATCGAATTTTTTTTTTGGCCTGTCTGTCTGTCAAGAGATTGTTTTTTTTTGTGGGTTCCGAAGGGGAATTTAATTCAGGAATTTTTTTATCGCCTCCGTTCTGAAGACACTGGGTGATCTAGGAAGTGTACTCTCGGTTGCTTAGTGAGATGGATAATTTATAGGCGCAGTGCTTTGAAAATCATTTTTATCGGTGGAGCTATACACGGAGATGCCAGCTGGAGGCCCACGGTTCGCACAAAGGCCAGGAGTGGGAAGTGATAAACTATGGTTGTTCCACTCTAGTCTCTGCCAGCAACTTCTACTACCTCATTGCTTACAGTTTACCCCCTGGACTACACTGTCTACTCTTAAGCACGTGTCCTTTTAACTCAAATAAAGTAACACGTGGATATTCTCCAATGTTCGATTTGCGGCCTCAGGTCCCACCAGTCAACCGGGGTACGTCAGCTTTTATTTTAAGAAAATAAAGAAAAAAAATAAAAACAATGTTTTATTTACTGCCCCCTATTGAGAATGCGTCTCCTCAGTGTGTTGACTTCGTATTGACTACGAGGTCTTGCTTTCAGTAGTTTAGCATGGCAGATATGGCTGCGCGCATAGAATTTAAAATATCTTAAAGACCAGTTATTAATTTTTGTTTTATATTATCATGGGACGATCAGACCATCTTATGTTGTATTATTACCTGTAAATCTAAAACGCGTGAGTTCTTGCTGTTTACCACCGTTAATTTTATATGAACAGTGCCTCTAATATAAACAACGCGGCTATTTTACGATAAATCATCCTATTGTTCATCCTGTTGATTATGAATTATAATAATGTTTTTTGATAAATTCTTATTCTGGTTCTCATATGTTTTTTCTTGCATAATCAAACCTTTTTAAGCATCTAATTTCATGTTTTTTTTTAAGTGAGAATTGAATTAAATGATAAAGGACTAAAGTAAAAAACTCAGATAACATAGGCTATTATTTTGAATTTATTTGAAAAATATATTATATATTTAAAGTTAAAAAAAGGCAGGAAAAAGACTATTTCTCCGCACCCATTAAAATTATGGATTATAAACTAAAAAAATTCCTTTTAATTTTTTATAAACTTTTTTTAAAAAGTTAGTCTGCCTGACCTGTAGTCCTTAACAGCGAATTTAGTATTATTAAATATTTTTTTTACGATTGATTTTTGAGTTGTGCTTGTAAATGTATAAAGCAGCTAGGTATTGCTTTTTTTTTTTGGTTAACTTCTTAAACTTGCGCGTGTCTATATTTTTATGGGACTAATTTTTAAATTTAAAAAACTAAAAACATAAATTAAATGGAACGATAATATAAAACACATTGATATATATAAAAAAAGATTTTGAATGAAGTTACATCAAGCACTGCTACATTTTATTTTATTTAAAAAAATAATTGAGAAATAATTTTTTATTTGGAGATAATTATGAACAATTGGAGTCCCAATCAAAACATTTGATCCTTCTTTAATCAAGCATAAATTAAACATGCTTGAAAGCAAATGAAAACACGCCAGGCTCAACCTCAAGTCAAGACGTCACCCCAAGGGATAAGTTCCAATTCTTAATCATAAAAAATAAACACACCTGATTAGGGTTTTTATGGTTAAACAAATGCGTCGGCCGAGGTTAGGCCACGGGATAACGAGAATCACGTGGTCGTCCGGTGAATCCAAGCGGCATTTTTAACGTTCAGGCCATGCTTTGCTTATTTATAATACGCTTCCTGCCTCGGCTGGGCGATGCACTTCCAAGCTTTTTGAACACCGGGTCACACGTTGTATTTTCTTCCGTACTTTAGTTTTTCAGATCCCTTGCCGACAAAATGACTGCATCCACGGTGCTGAAGTCTTTCCGGTTGAAGATGGAGTTTTATGTTCTCTAAATATTTCCGCTCCCATGTCTTTCCCGAGAGATTACAGTTACAAAATACAGTGAAAGAAGAGGGTAAAATCCTGTAATAATAAATAGGAATTCTGTTCGTTTTTTTTGGCCTCCATTTCCTTTTCAAATGCTAAACTATTTATTGGTATTTGTTGAGGAAATAAAATAAAAAAACTCACCAATAAAAGATCCAGGTGTAAAAATGTTATCTTTAGTCCACATATTTTGTTTTTCTTCTTCCTCTATGGCCCCTATAATTTTGGTAATCTAAGTTTTGATATGGAAGTCATTTTTTTAACAATTTAGTCCCTAAATTCTAGAGACGAGAGAGAAAATCATGTGAAAAGAATGAAGCAAAAAAACGTTGGTGAATAGTCATCTTTCAATAAAGAAACTCGTAATCAATAAAGAAAATTTAATAATGGTGGATTTTTTCTCTGAGATGCTTGAATTAATAGATTGGAACTAACAGTTTGGACTGGGTTGATTTGGGCGTGTTTCAGGATTAGTGGGTGGTTTAATGGAATAACTACTCGCCGACAGCTTGTTTGTCCACGAAGATGTTTGGTTCCTGGCTGAAACAACGAACCATGGACACTAGGCTGACGTGGCAAATCACTTGGGTCGTGTCTTGATCCAACCCCTGACGATTCGGCTATGATGAGATTGTAAGAATTTGAATATAATATTATTTTTTAAAAAAAATATCAAGATAGTAACGTATTAAATTGAATGAGTCGATCTTTATTATTAGACTGTAATAATATTATGGAAAATATATCAAAAAATATTTTAAAGTTAGATTATTAATCAATCCAATATTAAAAAATATAACAATACATAAATGTGTGTGTGTGAATACTAATAAATCATTAAAAAAAATTGATTCAACCTAGAAAGACTAGATAATTCAAGGCCTTGAAACTAAAATAACTTAATAAAAAATAATCAAAATGAATCATAAAACTTAATTCACAATAATTCAAATTTGAAGAATGAAAAAAAAATCAATTATAAATAATAATAAAAAATCATGTCAATACGAGTTAACTTAATATCATAAAATGAAATATAATTTTATAAAAAATAAACTATAAAAATCAATTCTCAATCCAAATATTTCCATAAAAAGTAATACGAGAGTGGATAAAAGGGGTGTTTGAGAGTGTGGTTACAGTTGTTTTTCAAAGTGCTTTTTATTTAAAAATACATTAAAATGATATTTTTTAAAAAAATATTTTTGACATCAGCATATCAAAATGATCTAAAAATACTAATTTTTATTTATTTAAAATACAAAAAAAAAATTAACTAAACGTGCTTCCACCCCTTGGCCAATCAGGCACGAACACCAACCATCTCAAATCTTGTGGCTCATTGTAAAATACAATAATAAAGAGAGAAGCAATTGTTTGGTAAGGTAAGTGACAGGGAAGTTAATGCCAAGACCATATGATTCCAAGGCCATTACAATGCCGTGACCCACTACCATTTTAGTGAGGAAATTGCCAATTGTTGCCCATCCTGCTTTGTTAGTCGAAGCATTTCAAATTGATTTCCTTTCAGAGACTGTAGACGTAGCCTTTTAGTACAAAGTCACATTAATTAATAAGGGGAAGGAGAGAGTGAAGATGCTTGCCCAACGTACGGCTGTGTCGTACATGCATTGATGGAGCAACTACTAAAAGAAAAGTGATTAATAATTTAAGGAAACACGTCTACAAGCTTTCTGTCGGTGTTGGAAAAAATCAGGGAGAGTTTTCTTTATATTTTTACATGTTGCTAATGATTTATTTTTAAGAATTTAATTGAATCTAATTTATTATTAAAAAATCTTGTATTTTTAATCATTTCTTATAGATTTCTTCCATCCAAACTAATACAATTATAGCATGTGACTTATATATGATGAGATTAGTACGATACAATTAGGAATGTAGAATGAAGAGGATAAAGAGGCATAGCAGCAAATAAAGAAAACAGGGAGAGATGTGCTGGACTATGTTTTACATGTATTTAATGAGCTTCCAATCCATGCAACTAAGAAATTAATTAGCTAGGGCAAGTAAACGTGGCTAGGACCACCACACTGTCATGCACGGGTCCTGTTGGCAAGACCATGCCCTAGCCAGAACTAAAGAACTTCAAAATTTGTGAGGTACTCATGTTGTTTTTTACTTTTGCTTTGGAGAATAGTTACATCTACTCATCATGTCGTTTCTTTTCAGGCTTGCAGGTGGAAAATCAAACCATGATCATATGAATCATCCGGCACGCGTGCCCTGTTCATTTTCAAATTATTTTATACATAATTAGTAAACTATTTATAACCATGAAAGAAAGCTTAGTTACCTCCATTACAGAACCGTTAAACAGTCAGTTTTCATAACTTCCTTTGTTTTGAACAAGCAATTTCTTAAATAACTAGATCGCAATGACTTGTAACAAAAATAAGGTTAGTTATAATCATTAAATAGGTGGCGATGATAAAAGCTAGAGAACAAGAGATTTTATGGACTTGTGGTTTTAATTTTGAGTTCAACGATTATTAATATGATGGTTGTTGAAAGCTTATATAATCATTAACTTTAAGATGTGTGGAGTTAGAGTCATGGCGTGCATCTTTTGTAAGAGCCTGGAACAATCAAGATTTTTCTCCTTCATCTGAACTTATAAAGTATACTTTCAAGGGAATGAAATTTTCTCGAATAAAAAAAAACCCTTCAAAATTAATAGATTTAATTGAAATTCTTGCAAGCTAGCTTAAATATCCACATTAATTAAAAAGAAAAAAAAGGAATCACTCGAACATTGACATCTGCATGATTGAAGCAAGAAGCACAATCCGAGGTTTACTTGTAACATTATCTACTCTTTTTTTTATCACTTTTTGTTGATAAACATAGAGGACTTATACACGTATTCAGTAAATGTCAATTCCATGTTTCAATCTTTTTTAATGATTTTTTTCTCTTCAACAAGCACTCCAAAAGTAGATTTCAGGTACAGTCGGACCGAAGTATTCTCATGTTTTTTCAAAAAATAAATCATTGAATTAAAAAAAAAAAATAACGATGACATTTGAAGCATAACATATTATATTCGCTTAAAAATATTAGAGGAACCAAATTTGAATAAAACTCAAAAAATAAAACCTCAAGGTTTGTTTTTTTACAGCTCTTGTCGTCTATGGTGCTCAAATTTTATATGATCCATGTATCATATGGTGATGATATATAAATATAGAGAGGAGGCTTACAGCTAGGTCGGATAATAATAGCGGGTGGTTAGCCGCCGTTAATGGAGAACTCTTCTGTCCCTGCATGAAAGAATCTTGCATTAATTAGTTAATCAGAGAATCGATTGCTCTTCGTAAAATAAACAATTAAACAAACGGAAAACCTAACCGCAGATCATCTTTCACGCTTCCGCTCCTCTGAACTGCAGGACACGCACACGTGCCAGAGAGCGTAAAAAATGGGCAATCAAACTCGGAAAGACTACTATCATTTTCATGATTTTTCAAGGTCAACGACTGGTCTCTCATGCCCGTCCAAAACCAAATCACCGCACCTCTATCGAATCAAATAAAGTCTGCCGGCCTATTCATAAATATATATATCTATATGTATATATAGATCCACGTAAGTATTTACAGTATACGTGGCTCTAGCTTGTAACCCCATGCAGCCATAACTCTTAATATACTCGGTTATTTAGAAAATCCAATTATAGAAAAAGTTTTACTGTCCACAAGTTAACAAGCTAGGTTATAAAGTACAGCCAGTTCATAAAATTCAAAAAAAATGTAATGCATTAAATACACAAACCGAAGCAATAAAATAACCAAACTTAAGATTCAAAAATACAGAACACCAGAACAAGAACCATCCAAGCTTCTTCTACCTTGCAAAAACTGTAACTCTTCACACTCTCTCATTGAGATCTTCACCATTTGGATGGAATTGGAACCTACCTCCCTCTTTCTTTCACTTCACCTGAAAACTCCATATATAATCCCCACCTTCTCTCTGTAAGCTTTTAGTGTCTGCACTGCTAAGAAGCTGTCATCTCATAGCTGGTGAATTGATGCATCCTCTCTAGCATTTCCCTCTTTTGAATGCTTCTCTGTCTCTTTTTGCAGCCTTCTCGCAGTGTCTGTCTCCCACCATTTACTTCAGTACTGTTTAAGCTTTAAATCTAGTTTTCTTGATCATTTTCCTCAACTTACAATTCTCGAATAATTAACAATGGCTTCTACTAACTCTTCTATGATAAGCTCTTCTTCTTCTTCTTGTAAACAAAAATCATTTTTGATTGAAAGATCAAAACCCTTGACGCTCAAAGATTATCTTCTTGATGATCTAAGTTCATGTTCATCCAGCGGCTTCAAGTCATTTCCTCGTCATCGATGCTGCACAACCATCCGATTTCTCCTTGAAATAGACCTCAAAACCAAGCAGCAGCAACCAAGACAGTTTTTCAAAAGAAGTAAATCAAGAGCAGCTTCTTCTACAATCTCAGCTCTTCAAAAAGCATCGGCTGCCTTTATCAACGCTGTTAAACTACTCCCATTTCCCTCACCCAACTCCATCGTGAAGTCTCCGCCACCTCCGAGAACCAGAAAGGGACTTTTGCCTCGAAGTCTTTCACGGAAGCTGTTTAAGAAGAGCTTTTGGAGAAAAGCAACTGATCATCATGTTCAATGTAAAGAAAGCGATGAGATCAGAGGGTGGAGATTGTTCCGTGATTTCTTGGAGGAACAGGATAATCTGTCCGATCAAATTACCAGCAGTGTTTCAACAAGTTCCAGCAGTAACAGTAACAGTAACATTTGGACAACTGAGAGTGAACATACTGTTGACAGTGGTAATTCTACGAGTAACAGTATCCAGAACGACGCCATTTGCAGTAGAAAAGATTTAATCAAGGAAGTCGGCGACGGAGGAAGTGTATCAGTCGGTCAGGATTCCACCGCAAACAGAAAGGTCAGTGAGAAAAGTTTTTAATGTTTTGAGTGTATAATTGACTGCTGGTGGCTTTCTCCTGTATAAACGGTTTGTCTTGAAGTATTTTTGGTTTTGCTAATCTCCAATAAAAGATCGACACGCGTTTTAACTCCTATAATCTCTTTAAGATTATATTTTTAAATTACTTAAAGTGTGATGTATATATATAAATACTTTGAAAATAACTAGTATAAAAAAAAAACTAAAAACTAAAAATCAGACCCGAAATTCATAAACCGAATAAAAAACGTAAAAAGTAAAAGATTTGAAGGGGATATTAGAAAGTTATATAAATATGGGAGCTGGGATTTTTGGAATTCTTTATGTGGGCATTTATCGGGAATTGAATAGGTTGCATCTCAGGACCTTGGAATTAAATACCACGGGTGCTTCGATGCCTACGATCCCGCTGCTATTTCGCGGTATCTACGGCGATGGAGTATTCAGGCTGCTTCATGGAATATGAGATGAAGTATATAGTTTATCAAATATTATTATTATTTGGCATGGGTATTTTTGAAATTCAGATATAGGTATTTCTTAACTTTTTCTGTCGGTGACATGGGGATTAATGCAGATATTGATTTTTCTTTTTTTGATAATAAAGAACGTAGAGATTGAATTGGCTGGGGTTTGAAGTTGGAGAATCATGAAAGTTCCTAGTTTTAGGAAAGTATTAATCTTGGGAATAATAGATTATGGTATGTGGTGTGCTAAGGTATCTTTACCCAAATCAGATGATTTGTTTCATTAATTTCAAAAGATTTGAATGCATGGACATGGGGACGTGCCAAGTTTCGTGGACAATATATTAGTCACGTGATATTATTTTTATGCTGCTTTGAAAATCAAACTATTGAGAGGAAGGAAATGAAATGGGGCATCCAATTTTATGGTCACTGGATATGTACCAGCTGCATTATTTATTGTCATAATGGAGTCTGTCTGCAGAGACCCTTTTTCCTGGTTACCTTTTGATTTCTATCGTAGAGGTACTCTTTTCGCGTTAATACTTTAATATATAATTCTTGTAATGTAACAGGAGTGGCCTGATGAGGAGGAGAAAGAGCAATCCAGTCCAGTGTCAATTCTGGATTGTCCATTCCAGGATGAAGAAGAAGAAGAAGAAGAAGAAGAGATTAGCTGTCCGGTCCAACGTAGTCTTATCTGCGTGGAAGGTACCCCCCTCTCCACCATCTCTCAATGGATTTACAAATTATCTGTTTCTTGAGAGAGGATTTTGAAATAAACTCCCTCTATTCGATCTGGGTAGACTATCTGTGGTAGTAATTATTTGATGTTACTGGTTCACCTGATGGGAATTCACTTTAACAAGATTTTTAAATATGTGATCAACAGGAACTAAACAGAAGCTCGTGCAGAAGATCAGAAGGTTTGAGAGCCTCGCTCAACTATACCCTTTAGACTTGGAAAAGCGCATTGCAGCGGCGGAGTTGGAGGATGAATCCCTCGTGCAACATTGCTCATTGTCTATCCACAGTGATGATGCCAAGGATTTCATGGAAACTAAAGAAAATGGAACTGGAAAGGATGCACAGGAGCTACTTGAGCGTGTCAAATCGACAGTAGCATCACATAGCTTGGCATCTAAGGTAGATAGTCTACTGTTAGACTTCTTCGAGGAGAAAATTGTAGAAAAGAATGCAAGTGGAAGCGTGGTTGGATCATACAAAGAATTTGAGCAAGAGCTCGAGGTAGCTCGGGAATGGATTGATGGGCAGCCTGAAGAAGTGTTTTTGGGGTGGGAGATGGTGGAGAGGAGGCATGTCTACATCAAACATATGGAGAAGAGTGGGAAGTGGGAAAATGTGGATCGAGGGAAAGAAGAAGTTGCTCTGGAATTGGAAGTTGAGGTTTTCAATTCCTTGGTGGACGAAGTCTTACTTGATTATATTCTAGTTAATTAACTTTTTACTACGCTGTTTAATTTAAATCCATTTGTTAATTATTGGATCACTCAAGGTTGTTTTACTCGTTATGAAGCAATGATTTTCAATTAAATATTTTTAATTTTTCACTAAAAATTACATTTTCTGTACAATCTAAATCATCCCTCTTTCTTACATATCTCAATAATTATTTCCACAATTAAATAAAAATACCAAAATATTACATATACATCTATGATAAAAATCAACGTCATGTTTTAGTCTTTAACTAGCATCAATAACTTTTTCTATCATGTTTTAGTTCGTATATCTTTCAATTTATTTATAAAATACAAATATATTTTTTTTAATTCTAAATTAATTTTTTTCTTGGCACTGAAAAACATATCCATAATACCAATAAAAATTTCTCTTGCATTGCAAAATTGCATAGAATACTATTCACAATGTAACACAAGATGCATTTGACTAGTACCATCAAAAGCAAATCACCTTGCTGTATATATATATATAGTTTTATAAAAATCTGGCATCAACCTGAATTTTTATCAGGAAAATGGTAAAAGAGGAAATTCGGTTCACTTTACTACTTTCGGCCTCACATAGCCATGGTGTCAATAACACTTGCTTAAGGTTAATTTTCTAATTTTTTAACTTCATTTGGTAGCTAGATTTCATGAACTCTAGCCTCCTTGTTGTTAGATTTCTAGATTATTATTTTTTGGTATTGCAATGTTAGGGTTTTTAACTATGGTTTGTTAAATTGATGTAAAGATACTGAACTGAACTTTGTATGCTATCTATCTTCTTGTTCTAACCTCCTTGGGTTACTTCCATGAGCAGATCATCGATGTCCTTGATGCTAGGGCAAAGTCGGAGATACACTAAAAGGTAAAATAATAATTATATTATTGAAATTTACACTAAACTTCTTTAGGTTTTTTATAATATCTTTCAATTTATTTTATAAAATACAAACATTTATTTTATAAAACATATCCATAATACTAATAAAAATCTCTCTTGCATTGCCCGGCGATTTGGGTCACTTTAATACTTTCGGCCTCACATAGCCATTGTGCCATGGCTACAAGCTATTTAGGCCTGGGCAATTGATTGTTGGCTATATAGGCTTCTCATTCTCGTATATGAATGGTATATTTTATCGTGTGGTTACAATTAATTTTTAAATTATTTTTTATTTAAAAATATATTAAAATAATATTTTTTTTATTTTTTTATATCCTGATCTAAAAAATTTAAAATAATTAATTTAATTTTTTTAAAAAAAGTATTTTGAAACTGAGGTCAAAACATGCTCGAAGTCTTGAATGAAATAAAAATAGTTTATTATTGTATTTTAAAAATATTTTTTGAAAAAAAATAAATTTTATTTATTTTTATTTTTTATATTAAATTAAAAACATATATATATATACATATATATATATACAAATAAAAAATTATAACTTTAATATATTTCTAAATAAAAATTACTTTAAAAACAACTTCCACTTTTAAATCAGAGTCGTGTGGAGATATTCACAGCCGACGACTAAATTAAGGCCATCATCAATGCCTTCCGAAACGGGCTTGAATTTATTTGAGGCTGCTTCCTCTTTTTTGCCCCCAGGCCATGCCCTTCTACAACCTCGACAGTGACAGCGTCTGAAACACCGATAAGAAACCACCCCCCACTCGGCCGTCTCCGCTTCCGTGTGGAGCCAATCTGTTCGTGGAGGTAGAAAACTGGGTGTGGAATTAGAAACGAAGGAATAGTCAGCTGTGGACGGTCAGTGCTCAACATTATATATTTTCTGTACACAGAACAGGTCAAGCTTGACGACGAGTAGAGTATTTCCTGCTCCAAATCTCAATATCTCGCGGTATTCTCTGTGCATTATTTGCACCTAGTTAATAAACCCACATGCGATCAGTCAGGCTGAGGATCTAGGACCCGGTACCCATTGCAATCCCTTTTTTTTTTTTTCTAGTTTAAAATTAATATTTCTAAATAAAATACTTTTTGTCACATCTTTAAAGGTTGCTGATCCGTGCATAAATGTTTCTTTAATTCCATCCTTGTCTTTTTGGCTAATTATATATATATATATATATATATATATATATATATATATATATATATATATATATAAAAAGAAATTCCTAATCCTCGATGAAAATTACGTGTTTGGAGATAGACATGAGTTTTTCAATTGGAGTTTCATTTACCAAGTAATTGGGTTACCATGGGAGTCAGCCAAACCAGTCGAGTGTTTCTAGATAATTAATGCAAGGTTGAACGGGTAGTGAATGTAATTATTATTTTTTTCATAAGCACGGCTAAGTAAGGTAGTGCTGGTTGTTGTGATTGTTTTTTATTTTTTATTATTTTTAATATCAATATTTTAAGATTATTATTTTTAAGGTAAGGACCTGGTCAGGCAAACGTAATTTGTTTTAAGATTTACGGACATTTTCATCATGGCAGGAATAATTTCGGGCGTATGAAATTGCTTTCTTTGTGTGACGTGAGATGACTGATATCGATTTAGCTTGGCGAAGGTGCCGAAGATCAGGGAGTGTTGAGTGCTGGAGAATACATTGAATTCTCGTCTAAAACTGTAAAGGATTGTTATACATAAAAATCATATGAATGCTAAAAAACCTTAAGGAGTAAATTGAATATATAACAAAGTTTAATTAAGGGCTTTTGTTGAAAGTTTTGAGAAATAAGGATTGAACTGAAACTTGACCATCTTCTCCAGCTCCATTTTGCTGCCATCCTTGTCATTGCCATTACTTTTTTTTTTTCTTGCCATAAATATGCTCTTTAGAAACCTCAAAACACTTCTCCTGAAGAGTTTAAAACCAATAAAAAAACTTAATCAAGTCTTGCATGGTTTTTTCTTTTAAAAAAAGGCTAAATTTCCCACTTAATTTTGACTTTTTAAGGGAAGGGGATACATGTAATGTTTTTATTGGTTCTATTTTTAAAATCAATTCATTCGATATCCAGAAAGAATATTAAAAATAAAAAAATGTTATGTTTTCCATTTTTTTTGTTTTGCTTATAGCTACATTTTTTGAATTTTATTATTTATCTTGTAGTTTCTCTTACTTTGTTTCAAAAAGAATTAAGCGATGAGATATCAATTTTATTGATGAAACATGAGTATTTTTATCAGAACAAACATGGGAATTATTTTCTAATTATTTATCTCGTGAAAAACTTAATTTTAGTGTTTGAGATTTTGTATTGTTTGCATAAAATTTATTTATTTCCTATGTTTTTATCTTAATTTCAAAATAAAATAAAATAAAAACCGGCATAATTTTTTTTATTGTTTCTTAAGACAAATTAAAAATTTATTTAACATTAAAATAAATAAATAAAAAGTTAAGGTTTTATAAAAAAATTACTTATTTATATATTAATACACACACGCTTTAAATTTTTCAAACACTTTATTACTTTTTTTGTAACTGGAATCAATAAAAACTTAACACGTGTCTAACAACACATAGAAACCTAGTTATCTAAATTAAAATTACAAGGTTATCATTGTAAGAATAATGATATCATAGGAACCTCTAATGTCATTGATCCAAGAATAGACAGAAGCTTCCATGTCATCCATGGATGTCCAAAAGTATATTGCAAAATTGATATGTGACATTATTATAAATAAAAGATAAATCTCCAACTTTTGCTTTTGTAATTAAAATATATTCCCCAAAGATTATTTTCATTGCTAGTATATGTATTTGGGACATAAAAAACACCATTTTAACATGAATTTGATTATGATTCTTGTATGATAAACTATTAAATTTTATTTTACATTTGTAATCTTTTGGTTCTAAGTTCATATAAACGTTACTTCACGAGGTTAGGTTACATGAAAAGTATACATATTTTGTAACAATTATAGAATAAAAAAGTAAATAAACTTCACTTGATCCAATCGATGAAAGAAAAAGATTAGCACATGTTTAGGTTTTCCACTAGCCCCGGTCTTCCTACTTTATAGTAAAGATGAACTTTTTTTTTAAAAAAAAAAAATCAATTTAGTAAAAGGATAATTATTTTTAATAGAATGAGCATTATATATATATATATATATAATTTTTTTCTAGTTTTTTTTTTGTACTTTATTATTCTTTTTTAATTTTACTTTATATATATATATATATTTATATATAAATTAAAATTAAAAAAGAATAATAAAGTACAAAAAAAACTAGAAAAAAATTAAAAATCAAAATAAGAAAAAACCAAATTAAAAAAATATGATACCTCTAATCTGAAATGAATGATGAAATTAAAAATTACTAAAATCTCTACAAAAGGACTCACTAGGAAAACTAAAATATTTGATAAATTGAGATTGAATAATAAAACTAAAATGATGAAAATTTTATAAAATAAAAAATTCAAGATAAAAACAAAAAAAATCATTAGAAAAGATTAAATTTGAAATACAAGCAACCGAGAGAGTCAAAACATGGTTTTCAGTGGAGGAGTGAGAGAAGGGGCAAAAAAGAGAGAAAGATTATAGTGACATGCACGCACCAATAGAAAAAGAACATGGATGCCTCTCACATGCCCCACCTTTTTGTTTTTCTTAGTCAGCTACAAAATTGCTCATGAGCTGACATGGCAAATAAAAACAATAACTATAAAAAACCAAAATTATCCTTATTGTTTTTCTATGGTTCACAGTGCATTATAATTGCTTATTATTTTTTTATATTTGTTCAGATATCAAATTACTCCCAGGCTTAAATTAGAATAATGAAAACAATATTATGAAAAATACTAAAACACCCCTTGATGTATGGGTTGTTTTACCATGCAATCAAGATGAAAAATATTTATTTATCCCTATTTTATTTAATAAAATGTGAAGAAATTTCAATATATTCGTATGAAATCTGGAGTTGCAGATATTTTCAAAAAGCAATTTAAAAATTATCATAAAAAAAGAAGGCGCTGTGCCGATCCAGCCAGCCCTTTTGTGACCACCAAATCGTGGTGTTCATTTTATCGCGAGAAATCGTTTGACATGGAATTTCATATCTTTAATTGCTCATCCAAGGCTCCTTTGTCCCCCCGCAAATACTTTTCCTCTCTCGTCCCCCCTCCCTCTTAAAACCCTCTTTCTCTCAACCCCCAAACTACACCCTCTCGCGCTAGACAGAGGGAGAGGTCTTGCGAGCTTCTAAACAACACCCTTTCTATACTTTTCTCCTTTGAATCTACAACCAAATCAATTCCCCTTTCATCTTTCTCCTTGTCTTTTTTTTTTGTCAATAACACTCACATGCACCGTTAACACTAGCAAGCAAGCAATCCGTTGAAGATACGGACAGCCCCTTGCACCCCCCCCCCCCGGGTTTGCAGTGTTGAATTAAAAAATGAAGGGCGAAGATCAAGCAAGGTCTTTGTTTGGGATTTCTCTATCTGATCGGCCTAAATGGCAGCAGTTTCTTATCTGCTCTTCTGGGTTCTTCTTTGGCTATCTCATTAATGGCGTCTGCGAGGTTTGTTGTTGACCCTTATCACTGTTTATCATACTGTTTTTTTATATATATAAAGTGGGGAGACGCTTTTTGTTTCTTTTTTTTTTCACTTTGATGGGCAATTGTTTTTTGTTTTTCTTTCTTTCTTTTCTTTTTGGTGTAGTTGGTTGAATTTTTATGTTGCGAGCATTGATTTATTTCTACGGTTTTTGTTATACTCTGTTTGATTGCTGAGATTGAAACTAACGGAAAGCAAAGTGTTTTACATTTTGGACCCAATCGATGACAAAGTCCCATGATTTTTGTTTTCTCAGAAACCAAACAGAGGTGCCGTGTGCGTTTAAATTTTTTGTTATTTAAAGTTTACCAAGTCAGTTGTCTTCTTATTCATTATTTTGCTAAAAAGAGGTTTCTTTTCTTTTTTGGGTGTTCCTTGCATACTGTTTTATTCGTTTTGACCTTACATTATGAAAATCGAATATTACAATATTGGTAAATTTCTGGCTGGTTTTTGTTTGATTCTCATCTTATAACTTTTGATCTGATCATTGACATTTCTCATCTTTCACCGGCCAATTCCAGGAATATGTGTATAATCGTCTTCAATTCAGGTATATCACCGTCGATAGTATTTTCTAGTTTTGTTCTGTCATGTAGTAGTTCTTATGCATATTTGTTTTTCTTTTGAGTTTTCAGCTATGGTTGGTATTTCACATTTGTACAAGGATTTGTGTACCTGGTGCTTATATACATGCAGGGTTTTACCCCAAAGCAAATGGTGAATCCATGGAAAACTTATTGGAAACTCTCTGCTGTTCTTATGGGTTCTCATGGGTTGACTAAAGGGTCCCTGGCCTTTCTCAATTATCCAGCTCAAATCATGTTCAAATCCACCAAGGTAAACTTAGTTCTTTTCAACCTCTTCTCCTTTAAACTGATATTCATGTCTTCTAATCGGATGTCCTATTAAGTCGGATGTGAAAGTTTTTTTCCTCTTTTTTTTTTTAGATTAATATACATATGGAAGTATTTTTTGATGATTGAACTTATGTTGCTTGCATTTGAATACATGGAAATTTTGAAGAAATTTAAGATGATCTTGTCTCTTATTCTCTGATATGCGAGTTTTGGTGATTCTGAGAATCCAGGTACTGCCGGTCATGGTAATGGGCGCTTTTATTCCAGGACTGAGAAGAAAGTATCCATTTCATGAATACATATCAGCCCTGCTTCTGGTTATTGGTCTGATCCTTTTCACCTTGGCAGATGCCCAAACATCGCCAAATTTTAGCATAATTGGTGTCCTGATGATTTGTGGTGCTTTAATTATGGATTCTTTGATGGGCAATTTGCAAGAAGCAATTTTTACCATGAATCCTAACACCACTCAGGTGATCCCAATCTCCTGTTGGTACATAAATGCACAATTGATATGGCAAAAAATTGTATCCCATTAGGCCTCTGTTTTTTCCTTGACAGATTGAGGTGCTATTCTGCTCGACAGTTGTTGGACTGCCTTTCTTGCTTCCTCCGATGATCCTGACTGGAGAGCTGTTTAAGGCTTGGAAATCTTGTGCTCAAGTAAAGAACCATGCTCTTGCAAATTTTTGTCATCTTCCATACACTTATAAATTGGTTTGAAAAGAAATCCTTTGTGTACATGCGGGACTACAATGAAAATAGTTGGAGTCAAATTACACTTAATGTGCCGGCTACGCACAATCAAAGTTCCTAGGAGAAATCAATGACTTGGTGGTCGAAAGTCCACTTCATTTATTTAAATGATGAATACCATCCCCTGACTTAGTCAAACCTATAGTGGGGTTATCTTTTAACAAGCTTCTCTATTGGGGACATAACTTGCTTTAAAAAATTAGGAATTCTGTATTAAAGTATTACAAAGGAGCGAGTGAAATACTTATTGGTGGACAGGTAAAGAATATATGTTACCAAGAGGTTTGTTTGGGTCAAGGGAAGACAGTTCACGAGTACTTTTCTAGTCAATTGAACATCAAAACAGATTTAAGATTTTTGTTACTCCAGTTATTATCCTGGTATGACCCATATAAAATAAATGATCAATTATCAGAAATCCAGATTGTCACTGCCTTTGATCATTGCTTCTTTATGTATTGCAGCATCCTTATGTGTATGGAGTGTTAGTATTTGAAGCCATGGCCACATTCGTTGGCCAAATTTCTGTTCTATCGCTCATTGCCATTTTTGGGGCTGCTACCACTGCTATGGTATGTCCATTTCTCTCCCCCTCTCTGGATTGCTGTAAACTCTGCAATTTATTCCCAGCCTCAACGAGTCTTGTAACGGGATATTTCACTTGGAAGCCTAATGGGGGATTCCACAGCTTTTTAAACGTGGTTAAAAAATGAGCTCATCGGAAATATTTCCACCACCTTATTTTAGGATCATGTTTTAGCGTTTTACATGATATATCTAACTGTTGTGTTCTGATTTGTACTGGCATGCAGATAACAACTGCTAGAAAGGCAGTTACCTTGTTGCTGTCATATATGATATTCACAAAGCCATTAACCGAGCAGCATGGAACAGGGCTGCTGCTCATCGCCATGGGGATTATATTGAAGATGGTTCCTATAGATTTTAAACCCGCCAGTAGGAGTGCACCTAGAATTGGGAAGTCCCATTTTAAAGAAGAGAAAACTCAAGCAGATAGTAGGGGAGGTGAAGGAGATGAAGAAAAAAGGCCCTTAGTGTGAAGACCAGGGTCATAGATTTTTTCGTTCTTATTTATGATTTTTTCCTTGAATTTGTTCTTGGTTTCTCATAAAAACCAGGAAGGGCACGAAGGATAGGAACAACAGAAGTATATCAGGTCAGGAAAGAAGAGAGAACAGGCATGCTAGGCTAGCTACTTGTAATGTAAAATTTCAGTGGTGATACTGATTTGCCTTTCTCTGTTATCGAGAATTCAATTTAATTGAAATACAAGATCAATATTCTCTTTCTTCACGTGGCCCGAAATGGTATGCCCTTTTGCGTGGTTTAGTGTTTAATTCAGAAATATATGGGGATTAAAGGGCTAGTTGCCTCCACATGTGAACTTGCCTCAGCCATTTTGAAGCCTGTGTTAAGTGGTATTTATATTATCAGGGCTGTCTGCCGGTTTAGATTCAGATTATTTTTAAAAATATTTTTATTTAGAAATATATTAAAATAATATTTTTTTAAAATTATTTTTTAATATCATTATATTAAAATAATTTAAAAATATTAAAATTTAAAAATATTAAAATAAGTTAATTTAAATATTTTTTTAAAAAAAGATAGTTAATGTCTACGATCCTCCTCAGTGGCCCATCAGATGCACAAGGAGCGAGGACCCCCCCCCCCCCCAATTTCTTTGCCAAGAAAGTGTGTTGGTTTCTGATTGTATAAAATTATTTTTAAGCAATAAAACAATAAAAATGAATTATATTTTGTAAATTTGAGTAATTTGGTAAGAGAAAACAAAAAAATAAGAGAGATCAGAAGAAAAAATTCTCTAAGGGAAAAAAAAGGAGTCACAATCCACATCACATTATACTAAAATCAACACACCAACTAGTTTCTTCGTCTTCTCTTAACGATGTTAAAATCTGGAATAAATGAACTACCTCATTAACAAGCAAGAATAGCCCAAAAATAGTGTATATAAGGGCAAGTCCAACCGGGATATCCATCCCTGCATCCAAAGCCATATTTTTAAATATATGGCTGTTTTTGTTAATTTTTGGTCTCCAACGGGAGAGCCAAATAAGGAGTCATTTTAGCTCCTGTAAATTCGTAGAGCCATTCCTACATAGAAGTGTCCCGAGAGCTAAAATTAAATATTACCGTTGCAATATTACCGTTAATTCTCCACTTGAAAACACAGCACAGACAAATTGAATCAACTCCAAAAAACATGTCAAATACCAATATTTTTCAGCCAACAGAACACTCAAAAACACAACATTACTTGCCAGTCAATAACAACTCAAAATAACACAGCAAATAAGGGCTGAGAGGGAGGGGGGGCTGGACAGAGAGAAAGGGTTGGACGGGGAGGGGGGGCTGGGGGCTGGACGGGGAGGGGGGTTGGGGGCTGGACGGAGAGAAAAGGGTTGGACGGAGAAAAAGGGTTGGGGGCTGGATGGAGAGAAAGGGTTAGGGGCTGGACGGGAGAGTGGGGGGGCTGGACGGGAGGGGCTGGAAGGGGAGAGAGGGGGCGACGCTAAGAGAGAAAATTAGATTTTGGTTTTGGGGGGGGGGACGGAGGTTTATATATTATGGGGAGGTTGTTAATAATAATAATAATAATAATAATACGGAGGGTTATATATTATTATTTAGAATTATAATAATTATAATAGTTAGCACAAAAAACAATTAATACAAAAAAATAAGTAATTTGTTAATTAGGATTTTTTTTGTCAGTTAAAATAGTTTGCATAAAAATTAGTTATCATAAAAACAATATTGTGGATCTTTTAATTATAATTAAATTCAATTTTTTTATTTAAATATAAATAAATAAAATAATTGTATTGTTGGCGGGTTTCTCAAAAAAAATAATAATTATATAACATACTCCTATTAATTGTATAATTAAATTATATATAAAATAATTGAATTTTATTTTTAAAAAAATGGCTCTCCAAAATAGCTCTTACCATTGGAGAGCACATCAACTCAAAAGTCATTTACGCACTATTCAAAGAGCTATTTTATGATTTAACTCTCCAAAATGGCTCTTACCATTGGACTTGCCCTAAGGGCAAGTCCAATGGTAAGAGCCATTTTGGAGAGTTAAATCATAAAATAGCTCTTTTTTAAGAGTCAAATCTGTAAAATGGCTTCCTGAATAGTGTTTATATGGCTTTTTTGTTAATATATACTCCAATGGTAAGAGCCATTTTGAAGAGCTATTTTTTTATATTATTTTAAATATAGTGCAATTATTTTGTATGAAGTTTAATTATGCAATTAATTATACAATTAATAAGAGTAAGTTAATTATATAATTAAATAATTGATTTTGAAAAACCCTCAAACAATAAAATTATTATTTTTTTAATTATATTTAAATTAAAAAATGAATTTAAATATAATTAAAAGACCTGCAATATTTAAGATTTGAAATTTAAGCTACTTATTGTATGTTTTTTCAAGTAATTGTATGTTTTTTTATGGTTGTTGTATTTGAAGTTAATTAATGTTACTTGTTATCTAAAATTAATAGGATTTTTTTAAACTTTTTTTTTATGCTAATTATTATTATTATTAATTAATTAAATAAATAAATAATTAAATAATAATAATAATATAAATTATTATTATTATTGTTATTATTATTATTATAAAACCCATCCCGTAGAGACCCTACTTCCTACCCCCACCCACACACACATCTCCCTCCCTCTGCCTTGCGCCGCCCACACACAGATCCTCATCACCTCTCTTCCTCGTCTCCTTATCATGTCCTCATCCTACTTTCTTTCTCATCATCTCCTCATCCCCCTCTTCACTTTCTTCCATTGTTGCTCACCTTGAGTTTCTTACACTCATTGCACTCATAGAGAGCCTCCAAATTAGTGTTGTTAGTATTCAACCCTGTGACAGATTCATTGCTATGTACGCTTTCAATTCCCTAATTGGTCTTGCCCTTAACGAGCGTGAAGATGACAGAGGAAGTCTGGTTATCATGTCTAACCCATGCTCTGTCTACCGAGACTGAAAAAATCGTTGGCCTCCTTCTTGGTGATATTGAGGTTTTTTCTTCTTTTTTTCCCTAATAATTAAGCTTTACCTTTTCAATTCATGTGTTTTATGACTTTATTTTTATCAGTGTGTTTCTTGCGTTGTGTTCTGGGGTGATTCTTTAAAATTGTGTTGTGCTTTTTAACTAGTTTAAATTGATATATGGAAAGGGAATTGATTATTTTTCTTAGTTCTGGGTTTTGATGGGGATTTTAGGAATCTGTTCAGATAATTTGGAGAAATCAACGGTACAATTCCAACTCCAACGACTATATTTCAGTTTTGGCTCTGCAGGGAACATATGTAGAAATGACTCTCCATTGCAAGAAAAGCCATTTTGGCTGCCCATTTGGCTCTCCCGTTGGAGCTCTAAAAAGATCAAAAATAGCCAAAAATTCAAAATTTTAGCTTTGGCTACCTATTTGCCTCTCCCGTTGGACTTGCCCTAATAACTTATTTTCATAGAAGTAGGCTAAATAAATGTAATATATTTAGTTGTTTTGTAATTAGGTTTAATAAATGTAATTTATCTAGTTGCTACATAATCTAACTAGGAAGGCTACTTCTCTTAGTTAGGAGTCGTGATTTTAATAACTTAACCCTTAATCCATCTTTTTTTTTCATGAGAAAGCTTGGTTTGGATTAAATTAAATAGTTTAGGCTCAATGACCCCAAAATCTTATACCCTGATATTTACAATTGCATTATTTAAGCACTTGGTAAAATTACACTAGAAAGAAAAGGTGAATTTAACTCACAAGGCAATATATACCTTGATAATATTTTTTTTTCTAGTTCATATCTTGTAATTTAATTTATTGAATGTTGAACTTTATAGGTTATTATAACTTGTTTTATATGTTGTTAGCTTGGTCTCGCAACCCATATTACAATTTTAACAGGTTGACTTAATTAATTCAAGTTTTTTTTAAATATCATTGTTTGACATTAAATTGACTGACAATTATATTTTTTTTATGTATTTTGATTTATTTTTTATAAAGTTATCTCAATTTCATAATTATAGTTGCAAGCTTGGCGAGTTAACTCGATTGATTTTAACTTCTTTTCTTGTATTTTTTTTAATTGTTGTTTTTTTTTTAAAAATATATCTTTGAATATTTGGTTGAATATGAATTAAGATTTTATTTTTTGTTTCGATTTGATTTCCATGAAGTTATCTACTATTATAACTCAGGTCACATGTTTTTCAAGTTAACTCGTATAGATTGATGTCGTTTTATTATTGCAATGTAAATTAAAAGAGGCTGTGTATTTTACTGTTAACCACTTCACAAACATACTATTCCTTTAATAATATTTTTTCCTTGTAAATTTATTTTGTTTCCTTAGTTTCATATTTCAATGTTTGGTTTGTTGAGGATTAGGATTCTTGATTCATCAAGGTTTATTTTATACATGGTTAGCTTGGCCATATAACTCGTGCCATGAGTTTGGCTAATTGAGTTTTTTTAATTGATGTTGTTTATAATTTTATCTTTTAATACTGAATTGATTAAAAATTAATTTTCATTATTTATTTTGATTTGTTTTTTATGGGATTATAAGCTTTATATTTTATTTGTTTTTTTTTTAATATTTTAAAATATAAAAACAAATATATTTTTTTGGAAGTGATGGCGGGGCCTAAAATATCATAGTACACATGGCCATGTGTCTACGTTATCCAACGGCCCCAGTTGAAAACCATTTCCCCACGTGATCTGACGGACACAATTACCTCACGTTTTTTTATTAAATTAATCCCCAAATTTTGAAAAAGATAGGTTCAGCATTCATCACCATTAACCAAAAGCCCCCAAGAGAAAATTGAAAAATTATTCAAAAGCAAGAAAAACCCTATCTCTGTTCCCTCTCTCCCTGCAACTTTTCAAGAAAAGAATAAATCATGAAAGGAGCGAAACGATTCGCCGCTTCAGACCCAGTCCCCGACTCGAATGACACGGCAGTGAGTTTCTCATAGAAAACCCTAATTTGGTTTTACTTGATAAAGGATATGCTTATTCGTGTTTTCAGGAAGGAAAAAAAAACATCTCTGCAGTTCTGCTTTGGTTTTGTGACAATGAAGTCTGGATTTTGAATTGCGGCCTGTAGCTTAAATTGGGATTTTGACCTAGTTTTCTGTTTTTGAGGAATTTAGTGCTTTAATTATTATTATTATTTTTTTATGATAAGGTGAGACTAAAGCTTAAAGCTTAGTTCTTTTTGTTTCTAGACGGTCCATGTATCTAATGTTAGTGCATTTTAAGGAGCTTTAGTGACGTTCTTGGCTGCATTTGTTCATATCTTTGAATTTTGAATTAAGCTCATCGTGTAGGCAAAATCAAAACTACGATGTCACTTCTTTTTTGTTATTTTCACTGTTGGATTTTTTACTTTTTCATGGAAAGAATAATTTATGATACAACTTTTTGATATTGACTTCGAATCATGTTTCGGGGGCTGATTGTGCAACACTCAATATGGTTGCAGTTAAGGAATAAAAGGATAATGGAAGGATCATCATTTAATATTCATAGACCTGAACCATCTCAGCAACAATCGACTCCATTGCCACTGTTGGATGCAAATCGGGCTGATTCATCACGGCAGCATGTGAGAGCTCTCAATAACCAATTTGCCAGGTCCATTTCTTTCTTTATATTTGAACAACTTTGCATCTTCAGTTATTATCTGGTCAACTTAGTTTCTGCTTGTATGATTAACATGCATGAAGATGGCGTGTTCTCATGTCTGTGTACCCATATTATCAAATTCTATGCACGAGTTCTTTGAATACTGAGAAGCATTTACTGCACCATGAAGATATGTATATGCTGTCCTCGATCTTATAGACTTAAATAATGGGTTGTCTTTTCAATTTTGAATAGCTGGGTTCAAACGCAACTGAAGAACCATCCTGATGAACTTTGGGAAGATGGGATTCGAGATTACCTTGCTCATGCTTCAAACATTATGGTAGCATTTAACATCTTTTAATATACATTGAAGGGGATATGCATGCTCTCATCCATATATTGTAAAATGTATTTATAAAAGCTTTGATCTTCTCTCCAAATGCAGGAGAAGTTTAGTGATGTTGTCAACTGGCTTAAAGCAAATGCTGTAAAAGGAGGGCCTGTTGCTGATTCTCTTCCAGCTGAAAAGAATTTAATGCCTGAAATAAAGAATAACGAGAGCAAATTACTTCAAGAAAAAACTGGGTTTGCTTTGCCTAGTACAAGTACAAGCTTTACAAGTTCCTGGAGCGCTGGTGTCTTTTCTGCCAACCAAAGTTTCAGAGGAGTATCATCTAGTGGCCAAAGCTCTAGTCTATTCTCCAATGGTCAAAGCTCTGGTTCATTTTCAAACAATCCAAGTTCTGTTTTGTCCTCAAACAACCAAAGCCCTGGTTATTTCTTGAACAGTCAAAGCCCTGGCCTCTTGTCCAGCAATCAAAGCTCTGCAGTGTCCTCCAACAGCCAGAGTTTAGGAGCACTCTCCAACAGTCAAACACCTTTCTCCTTTAATCAAAGCTCTGCAGCGTCCTCCAACAGCCAGAGTTTAGGAGCACTCTCCAACAGTCAAACAGCTTTCTCCTTTAATCAAAGCTCTGCAGTGTTCTCCAACAGCCAGAGTTTAGGAGCACTCTCCAACAGTCAAACACATATCTCCTTTAATCAAAGCTCTGGAACATTCTCCAACAGCCAGAGTTTAGGAGCACTCTCCAATGGTCAAACTCCTTTCTTGTTTGGTACGTTTTGTACTGCCTTCAACGCTGCACAGTTTATAAATTCACACCATTAGTAGTAAGTCGCTAAGATGAATTATGTTCCAAAGAAAATGAACAAGTATATTCGTGACAGTGGAAATGTGTGTCATGCCCAAGTAGGGACTATAAGTGAATCTTGGTTCTAGTTTGATCATCTAAATGAAGATATTCCTTTATAGGCAAGTTTTGTGATATTGTGAACTGGACTGCGAAAGGTATTCCCATAAGACCCAACAGACCTTGCTACATGCACCTGGGTGTCTAATGCTGTGGCAATATAGTCTTAGAAACTTTAAATATAAAAGACTCAAATTGAAGACCTCTTCAGTTTATTTTTATTAGGATTCTCATGCCATAAGGTTAAATACCCAAGTTCTAGAGAAATTTATAGAAAACTAAGTCTGAATCTACATCTCAAAATAAACCAGACATCTCTATTTATATTAATGAAACGTAAAATTCTTTATAGGAGAGGATTCCTAGTTAAAAACTTAACTAATAGAATACATCTAACATAAGAACTTCTAAATAGTAAAATTTTAATTAAATTAAAATTCCTAATGTTAATAGGACAAGAGAATCCAGTTACACAAGATAAATAAAGATAATCTCATATAATAACTTATGAGCCTTATTTGAAAACCTTTCTGATCTTCTATCATCGTGAAATTTTAATCTAATTGAAAACAAGGCTTTCAAAATCTTCTGTAAAAACTTCAGCTTGATGTAATGAACAAATTGAAAATTATACTTTATTTACCAAACTGACTTGGACTCTTCTTAAACTCTCAAAACCCATAAATCTTAAACATTAATTAAATAATGCAATCAACATTATTATGCCTAGAACATTGAGGAGCTCTCCCACATCAATCCCCTTTACTTTCGTAAATCCTTCTCTCGAGTTATTTGTCAAGAGTTGAACTCTCCTACTAGAAATTTTAAGATTATCATTTACAATATTGTTTAGAGAATTGTCAGAAATTACTGTGTACTTGTTTGCAAGATCTTCATTCTTGATTGAAACATTATCATTAGCCACTATCTTTACCAATTTAAGGTCAAAGGACTAAACTTATCTGTCAGCTCCCTCTCCCTCTTCCTCTCCGGTCATGTTATTTTCAAAATGATTAGATAACTTTGAAATTTTGCTTTTACTAAAATCTTCCACATAGACAACTGATTGTGTAGGGGAATTTCATGAATAAGTCTAAGGTCTGGTCAACCTTGAGGTAAGTCTCCCAGCATGTTCCTCTCCTCGTGATTCTTTTTTGCATCGCCTACTAGCTGATTCAGACCTACTGTGGCTTGCTTCGATCCATCCATTTTTTGTATTTGATTTGTTCTCACAACACTTCAGAGCAAAGTTGTTAATTCCGTTCTATTCCGGCCGAAACGGCCAGAACATTCCGTGCCGTTAAGAAAACCGAGATGAAACGGCGTCGTTTTCATCCCGGTTTTAATTCCAGCCCATTCTGGAAATACTGACTAAATTCCGGCCGAAACACCTCGGTACCGTTCCGGATGTACCGTTTCGGCTACATAAAAAATCATTTTACTTTTCAACTTTTAAACCAGCACACATCCTAAATACATCGGATGTCATTGACCTGAGATCATCTCAGGTGAGAAGATTTTGCATGGCTTCTTGATTTAGTTTTATAGACATAATTCTGTGACTTGATATTTATTTCATCGACGTGGGATAACCATCAGTATTTAAAGCCACAGGATGTAAACTTTTGGCCATTTTCAGTGATGTGGGACTGGGAAAGTGGGAATTGGGAATTTGGGAGAGCATGGACTTTGTCCAGCTGGACAAAATTGATTTGTCCGGCTGCATGTTTGTCCAGCTGGACAAACATGCTATAGCCTATAAGTAAGTTTTTTTATATATATATATATATATATATATATATATTAAAATTATAAAAATATATATATTATAAAAAAAATAAAATTGTTGCATCAATTTTGATTTTATAAAAAATAAAAATTATATTTAATTATGTTTATTTGACTTTGTGTTTATATTGTATAATTCAAAGTTAATTTATCTTGAATTTTAATTATGCTTGTTAAATTAATATTTTATTTTTTTCATATATATATATATATATATATATATAAATGAACAGTACGACATCGAAACGGCACGCCGGAACGGTCCGAAACCGGAACGTTCCGTTCCAATCAAAAAACCGGAACGGTATTGACAACCTTGCTTCAGAGGCCCTCCACTCCTACATTATGGTGTTGGTTGCTACCGTCTCCATCCATCAAAGAGGTCAAACTGCTCTGATACCAGTTGACACGGTGTATAGTCTGTATAGAAACTTGGGTTCTCAAGCCTTAAGGTTACAGTTCTAAACTATAGAGAAATTTAGACAAAAATTCTCTGATATTTTATTGAAAGGCTGAATAGTCAAAAATTGAATTTGGAAATAAAACCTGACATCTTTGTTCAGGAAAGGATTTCTAGTTAAAACTAAAATCCAATTTAGAAAATGATTTCGAATTAAAACTTTTCTAACTAATAGAATTCATCTGGCATTAGGATTGTAGTAAAATACTAATTAAATTAAAAGTTCTAATGTAAATAGGAAAAAATAATCTAACACAACAAGGCAAATAAAAACTATCTTGCATAGGAACTTATGAGCTTTATTTGAAACCTTTTCCAAACTCTGATCAGTATGAAATTTCAAACAAATTTGAAACAGGAACTTTAGAATCCGATGTCAAAATTTCAGGTTGATCTGATAATCAGATTAAAAGTTGCTTAATTTACTTTCTTGAACTCTTCAAAACCAAAAATCTTAGTATTAATTAAATAATGCAATACACATTATTATGTCAAGTATATTGTAGTCAATATGATATGAAGATACAAAGATGACACCTAGTGGTTTTGATGTGATTTTTTTTATATAGATTATAGTCTCATATGTTGCTTTTGTGGAAGTGACATGAAATCTGACTTTCTTTTTTCTTATTTTCTATTTTAGGAGGCCCAAGCTCCATCCCCCCAAACCATAGCACTGCAGATGATGCGGATGATGGTGAGAGAAAGAACATTTTCCTTTTCATTGTTTGGGATTCTCTTAAGCCATTACTTTAAGTTGAACCTGCTATGTATTTTATGATTATCATCAATTGGCTCCTTTCTTGTGCATGCATGTTTTAATCCAGTAATCATGTCATGTGTATAAGTGTGAACTGCGTTTCTTATCTGTTTCACGTACTGCAAGTTGAGATTTAGTTTCAGGTCTTTAAGAAATTGGCATGTTGCGAATACCTTCTTGTTGCTTTCTTTCAGACAATTGGACCAGAGACATGCACAGGCTATTAGCATTGTAAGATATTGAGTTTATTTAGGGGCTGTTTGGCATTGCGATCCGAAAGTGTTCATGAAAAAATTTGAAATTTTTTTATTTTAAATTAAATTTTTTTGATGTTTTTAGATCATTTTAATGTGCTGATGTATAAAACGATTTTTTAAAAATAAAAAAAAATCATTTTGACGTATTTTTAAACGAAAAGCACTTTAAAAAACAACCACACTCACACTTCCAAATAAACACTAATAGATTAGTTGCAAGCCTGGTGCTTTTCAAGATATAAAGGAACATGGTGCAAATTTAGAATTCCAGTTGACCTGGGGTTTTATGACTGATCCCGGTGTCTATTTCTCTCAACTTTTGAGACCATGGAACTACCGCTCTTAATAGATTAGATTTTCACTTGGAACTTGGTTATGAAATATTGGAAAGAGGATAGTTGATTGTATTAAAGCAACTCCTGGGAGGGTAATGTATTTCCAAGAGTATTTGTTGTTTTTAATCTTTCTCTACAGCATAAGCAGAGCTGATAACTGCTCTTGTTTACTGGAAACGAGGGCATTAATCATTAAACTATCAATCCCTATATTCATTGGAATTGATTCGTTGTGTTATATATATGAAATTTCAATGTTTCTGACCCTATTATTCAGTCAACTGTAGGGTCTCTCTGCTCTGTGAAGTTTGTGCTTTCATTATGTTGGTCTGCTTTACTTGCTCTAGCTGCGATCCATTTTGAAGCTGGATATGCACAGATTGTTTGCATGTTTATTAAAACTTTGAAATCTTAAATGGTAGACAGTTCCTTTTTCATATAATTTCAATAATATTTCCTTGTAGCCTGGAAACTTCTGCCCACACTTGTGGGCTCTTTATGTTGATGTTAAACCTTTTTCTTTTACCAGAAAATGAATTACAGCAACCTGGCAGTCCATCTGTGAAGAAGTCTGAAGAGAAGGGTATTGTTACAGTCCACGAAGTCAAGTGCAAGCTCTATGTGAAGGTAATTGACATGTCATGCTGTACTCATTGAGACTGCATTGCAAAGTTTTTATTTTTGCGGTAAGGTTATGTAATGTATCAACTTCTAATGGTAGAAGAAAGTTGTCTTTTGCTCATGCATACCAGCAAATCTAACTTTGCCCCCTCCCTCTTTTTTATATATAAAATTAGTTAGTTTTGTATGTGATATTTCTTTCTAAAGCTATGTCAAAATCTCTTGACTGATTTTGAAGTGGAGATCATTTCATGTTTCATGCATTCCATGAGATTTTAAGGTCCAGCATTAGTGATTATATAGTACAGGCAACAAAAAAATTATAACTGATGATTAGAAAAGTCTGAACCAAAGTCTGTATTTGTGGTTTCAAATAAGGGGTGTGGCAACAAGTGGCACTTCAGTTCTCCCAAAATCAGAATATCCAGGATTCTAAGCATAACAGTTGTTAATACGTGTTGGTGTGATTTGAGTTTGACAGCTCTGTATTCTTCTTGAAATGATGTCATTGCCTGCCCACATTCTCTACCTCAGCTATGTTTGTAATTGATCTGCCTTATGAATTTAGATGATCTGCTTGACAGTCAAGTCTTGACTCGCATCTCCTGACTGTACTGCCTTCTTTGTGGTTGAATGATTTCTGTGGTTTTTTTCTCTTATGTTCAGTCAAGTGATCCGTCAGATAAAGACACATGGAAAGATAAAGGCCCAGGGCAGCTTTCCATCAAATGCAAAGAGGGTATTGACATGTGCACGAAAGAATCTAAACCAACGATTGTTGTTCGAAATGATGTATGTTCGGAATGATCAGGCATTTATGTTCTTTTGATGGACATAGCATCTTGCTTAGTTGAAATTGCTACTTTTAACTCTGTAACTCTGTCTTGGACTTACTGTCTAGTGTTTTGCTAATGGCAGGTGGGGAAAGTGTTACTTAATGCATTGCTCTATCCAGGAATCAAGACCAATCTACAAAAGAATTCCCTTGTTGCAATATTTCACACTGCAGTAATGCATTTTAACTCTTTATACCTGCTCTTTTATGAGCATATAAACTTTAGCCTGATTTATCCTTCATTGGAAATATATACAGATCCACATGATATAACCATCCCATAGAAGGCTGCTGTAATGGCAAGATATTAATCATAGTGTTTAATGTAGTATCTCTATCATGGAACTTACAGCCGATGTTGTCTTATTGTAGGGTGATGATAGCGGCAATAGTGATAGTGTTGTGGCACGCACTTTCTTAATAAGGACAAAAACACAGGAGGATCGGAATAAGCTAGCGACAGCAATCCAAGAATATGCCCCCACTTCATGAAAGTCATGATAGGAACACCGTTATTAAAATTTTGCAGCATTTGGCTTCTCAGGAACTGAGCCAGCTTGTCTTGGGGCTCCAAAATAACCGGGGTCAATTTTCGGAACTCGGACCCCATGAAATCAAATGTATTTCTTTTACATGTATTATAATAGGAGGAAAAGAAATGCTATGTTTTGTATCATTAAACCCTCATTATCCTTTTTCCAGTTTACTTGTTTATTTGATGAATGAGCACGTCATCATATGGCTAGCATTAGTCATGGTGTCCAAACGCCCTAATGTGTACAATGCTAACTAGTCGTCTTCTCTCTCCTAAGTGTAATCGAAGCCAAATAGAAGCAAGAAATTGCAAGCTCACCTTCATAAGTTGCCGACAGCACAAACCTAGATACAGAAACAACATGTAATAACAATACTCGAGTGCACTGGTTGTTGGGGGAGATAAATGCAATTGCATGTGCTATTTCTGCTATGTAGTCGCATATTGCAATTTTTCCTCGTAAATTAAGCTACAAATCTATCACCGGAGTTCAGTCCCTCGCATTTCCGAGACTTTTCATGTCAGCCCACTATTAGAACTCGTTAATACTGCCAAGGTAATCCTTCCCAAGTGCCCTGTCAGAGTACGAGTTGCATGTGCACACCTCTAGGCTCTAGCACACAAGTGATAATCCAAGTGATGGGGCGGTAGGGATGTGAGTGCATGAAGCCCAGCGAATTACCGATTCAGTGACCATGATATTAAATTGACCGAGCTCGCCAAGTCCAATGGTGTGATTTCTTCTGCTGTGGATACTGGATAGTTTAGACCCATTGAACCCTTCCTGCCGAATTCCTATCTTCTGCGTCATTTCTCCAATTCCACGGTTAACTGGAACAAAATTATCTGACAAAGCAGGGAGCTTTCCTAAGAATACTTCTGCACCAGCCAAGAAAGAGAGCTTTAATTAGGGATTCACGGACAAATATACTAAATATACCGAATCAGAAGTGGAATCTGGAAACACTCTAGGGACCTGATTGCTCTCATATCTGGAGCCAAAAGAAGCCGATCCTTTTTGGAAAATGTTTGTTCTATAACTCGCAGTTTTTAACGGTTTCTGAAGATGGATGTGGATACCTTTTCATCCAATGTGTACTAACTATGATCTTACAAACAGGAGATTGATGAAAACATATGTACCTTTATGAATTGCATCTAATTTCGAGTCAGTGCCTTCAGTATCAAACAAGAAATCTCTCTCAACTGCGATTCTAGGACTGAAGGTAAAGCTTAGAATTGATGAGACTGGGGATGGGAGCTCTATTCCACCCGATTCGTCATGGTTTCTAAGAGAAAAACCTCCGGATGCAGAGCACAGAGTGTTGTCGTTGACTAGAAAGGAAGAAAATGACGATGTGAGTGTATGAGATTGCCTCTGTTGATCCTCGCCGGTCACAGGCGATTCATAGGTGAAGCTGCAGGCTTGATCCCTGGCAATAGATGGGGTAGAGAAAGAACCTCCAGCAATTTCTAGCTGCCCACAATAAAGGCTGTCCTGCGGGTAGGATTCTTGAGCTAGTTGTGCACAATCCAGCGCCCAGGAGTGAGCTGTACATCACAGTTAACCCCTAAAATAAGCAAAACCCAAGGGCTGGTGGGCTGATATTCAAATAAATCAAAATCAGGGGTTTTGGTTTTTGATATGTTATGCCAAAAGGAACAAACATTTGGTTTAAATAAAGCAAATTTTGCAATGAAATGCTTAATTCTACTAGTTTATAAAGAAGTAATAATTACAGGAAAATTGTTTATTTTACCAACTGCATGACATATTTGAAAATAGTTCTTTTATCCTAAAAAATACCAATGCTACTCTGCGTCAGAAAGCCTTTTTTCGATTACTGCTTTTGGCAGACAGTATACCCTGAAATGACACACATCAACATACCTAACACCTGTGAAGCATTAAGCCTCTTGGAAGGATCTTTACAGAGCATTCCAGTGATTAAGTTCTTTGCAGATGCAGATATATCATCCCAGAAATCTGGAGGGAACCGTAGTTCTGCAACCCTGACTGCATCAAAGATCCTTGATTTGGTCTCCCCCCAAAACGGAGGCATACCACTTAAGAGAATGTAAAGAATAACACCAGCACTCCACACATCAGCAGCCTGGTTATAACCTCCAGCAAGTACCTCGGGAGCAATGTAAAATGGACTTCCAACTGTCCCGTGCAAACTATGTCCTGCAAGCGCAAAAACCATGAGCTTACAAGGGAAATCAAGAAAGAAGCTGGTATCAGTCACTGGAGCATATGGAACAATAAGGGTAGAATCCTCACCAGGTTTGATGTAAGTTGCAAGACCAAAGTCTGCCAATTTAATTGGTGATGATAAGGATTTAGTGGCCAAGAGAATGTTTTCAGGCTTCAAATCTCTGTGAACAATGCCACTGTCATGACAGTACTGAACCACTTGCATCAGATGTCTAAAGATAACCCGAGCATTATGTTCTGAGAACTTACCATGCTTTTCAAGCAGGTGAAAAAGCTCCCCACCTGCACACAATTCCATCAAAAGATGCACATAAGCATCCTCCTCATATACTGCCTTGAGGTTCACAACGTTTGGATGCCCTGATAATCTACTCATTATTTCAATCTCAAGCTTTACACTGAGCACGTCATTGAGTGTGACCAATCTATCTTTAGCGATAGATTTGCAAGCTAAAACCTCACCGGTCAACTTATCCGAGCATGCCCTTATAATACCAAATTGTCCCCACCCCAATTGCTCCCCAAGAACATACTGATCTTTCAAGTTTGCGATTTCGTTCGAGTCCAAAATTGCATCCGTCAGGCTGGGAATTCTGTAGCTATGGAAAGGAATTGAAGGTCGTGTAATATTGTCGCTATTGCCTATGTCCATACCAAAAGGGGGGCCCAATCTTAATTGCTAGAGAACATTAACAGAAGATCACTTTAAAGCCAACCGTATCAATCTTAATTGCTAGAGAACATTAACAGAAGATCACTTTAAAGCCAACTGTATCAAACTACAGTCCCAAGTGTCCTTTATGGAACTCTACATTTGAGTTAGCTCAGTTCTTTGGCCAGAGTTGAAACCGAACCGCCTGAAACTCATACATGTATAAAGCATCCAGAAGAGGAGCTTTCCTTGTCCAAAAGTGGATCTTTCTTCTTGAACAATATGATAACCCTTCAGTTTCCAAAGACAAGTTGCTGGAAATTTTCAGAGCATGCATAAATCACCTCTACACATCGTAGAGTATATGTGGAGCTCAGTTTAAGATGATCAAATCTCGAAATTCTTTCCCCCCCTTTTTTCCCTTCCTATATTTTCTGAAACTTGAAAGTTGTAACTCACCCATACTGCAAATTTGCATTAAATATCTAAAGCTAGACTTAACCTCAGCAAAGACAAATGAAAAGCAATCCCCAAGCAGAACTCAAATTTCAAACTCACCATATAAGAATCCAAATTAAAACTTCAAAGTCAAAGATCTGTACAAAACTGCCCAGAACTTTGCAAGAAAAAACATGAACAGAAACCAAAAACAACTCTACGTCTTACACCAAAATTGAATACCAAGTCCTACCAACACTAACACCAAAACAGCCATAAAAGTTCACGTCTATATCAACAAATTTAAGAAGAAGAAGAAGAAGAGACACCAAAAGCAGAATACAAATAACAAGAAAGAGAGAAGGAGGTTGACCTGTTCGTGGGAGCATTGAGATAGAAGACCAGAAAAGTTATGGCAAGCAAAGTCTAACAGGTATGCAACGGAAAAATCTGAAGGTAAATTAATAATATGATTTTTTAAATAATATATATATATATATATATATATATATATATAATATTTTTATATTTATTTTTTAATAAAAAATAATTTAGAAAAGTCAATTTTATTTTAATATAACTATTTATTAATAATAAATGATTAATATAATCTCAATCAAAACTACTTTTTTTACATAGAAATATATTAAATGTTTTTTTTATTTTTTTTTATCAAATAGCAGGTATTAAAATGACAAACAAGGAGTATAAAACCAATTATCATATGGTTATGAGGTAATTGTGGGACAAAGAGAGAACTGGGCAGTAGCTGGGTGGATAGATGGTCATGATCATGTAAACCATACATGAGCTTCTAGACCACCACGTGGGACGTTGTGATTGGATAGGAGCAGTCTATAAAGGTGTATCGTGCCTCTATTATGCATAATACTATATTTTTGATAGGGAATTTATGTTGTCCTGTGTAAAGGCAGGCAAGATCCTGGCTGTGATTAGCTGTACTTGTTTTGGCTTTGCTAGACCTTTATGGTGCGTACGCACGTGCCTAGTTGACTTTCGTGGAATTCTTTTAGATTATACAAGTGTTGGTATTTAGAAAAATTGAAAGCCTCCTCCACGTACAATTTTCAGAGATCTTATTTAATAAAAAAAAACATTTAAAAGAAATTTGAGGGGGGGGGGGGGGGGATTCAGAGAGATTCAATCCCCTTAATTATTCTTGTATTGTTTCTTGATTTCCTAGTATCTATTCAAACTATAGTTATACAAAGATTTTAGCTATTTGGTGTCCCTAACTAATTTATAGTTATTTAATGTTAGCTAATTGATTCTTCAACTACCCATGACAACTTACTAATAAATATTTATAAAAATTATTTTCTTAAAATACTTTTTATTTGAAAATATGTTAAAATAACTTTTTATAACTTTTATTTTTAACATTAATACACAAAGATAATTCAAAAATACATAAGTTATAAAAAATAATTAGTTTTGATGATTTTATAATGGTATTGCTACGCTAAATGAACATTAAGTAGTGAGTCATATATGTTTATATTTTTTTCATGTATAAAATCTATTGATGTCTAAAAGTCATGTCTTTCTTCAACAAATAAAATCATTGGCCAGCAGGGTCTTGCCCTGGCAGTCAAGAAGAACTTCTCTGTTTCTTTCACTTCAAGTTCAAGTTTTGTCATGCACGTTTGTCACTCCACGGCGATTTACCTGCTTATTAGGCCTCCAGAATGTTCAGTAAACCCGGAAATTATATGTGGCACAAGCAAGCTAACCTGGACACCCTGTTTATAAAAAAAAACAAATAAAATCATTGTATTAATCTCATGACACTTGTCACAAGTTTCAATCCAATATGGTTACTACATTGATTTTCATCTGACCATCCTTATCCATTTGGGAGCAAGTATATTATTGCTCAGTTTATTTTTCAATAATGAAACATGTAAGACATGATGAATTGATCCTCTTTCTAGTAATTGCATTTTTTAAATTGCATCTCAAGGTTTTTCATTTATTTAAGCTTTATATAATATTCTATAACATTAATACCATTAGCTGTGAGTCCTGATAGATATCATCATACCTCATCCTTATTTTCACATGTTTTTTTCAATTATCAGATCACTAACTATGATTAAGGTAAATAACAAAGCAACATCCTTAAACATAAATGTCTCCCCACTGTGTAGATATAATGTATGGGTTTTTAATGTGTTATGGGTTTTATGAAGAGGGCTTAGATTTTAGCATGGGTTTTGGACCATGCTTATATTGGTTTTGGTTTTAACCAAAGAGCCTACTCCATGTGGGTGCTAAGTCTTTAAAAAGCCCAAGGCCATGTTTGGCTCAATAGGAGATTGTCAAGGAAAAATATAATCTTGGGTCCTTAGGGTTTGTTTATCAAAAACACTCCAATAAAATTTTCAAATCTTGTTCTTTTTTTTTTCTTTTCTTTTTTTTATCTTTTAGATGTTTAGCCAAATATTCCCTAATCAATGGCAATAACATTCTAAAAAAAAACTCAAGGAGCATTTTATATTATTTATGGATCTCCGCGTGCTTCTTTTTAACAATATTACTTAATATCATGCTGTAAACTTATACTATGAGATATATATTTAATATTTAAAACATTTGGTTTTTTATGAGATTTTAAAAAATCCAAAAAAAAAAACACTTTATTTCAAATAATAAATATGTCTTGTTTCCATGCATACGATCAATCGTTTATTTTTTTTAATTTATGTATATTTTTTAAAAGATAAAATCACATTTCATCATGTTTTAAAAATACAAAAAAAATACTGTAACTAGTTTATAATTATCCATTAATATTCGACTAAAATATACGGAAAGTCTCACAACAATTAAGATTAAAGATGCAAAATAAATGCAATACTAAACACACTTGATTTAGTTGTTCTTTACACCAAAAAAAATATCTTCTTAAAATCTTATTTAATACATGTTTCCTTAAAAGAATAATAAATTGACGAAAATTGCCGAGTTATGATCGCATTTTAAGAGATTAAGGGTGTAATAGTATATTTTGAGACTACAAGGACTAACTTAAAATTAACGCTTAAACTGGCAAGCTAGCGCGGGCGTGACTGGTGCCCGGACAAGAGACAGCATGTGGGTTCTGTTTGACTTAAAGACTGGACCTAAATAAAGAGTTTGGCACAGACTCCCCTGAAACGACAAGAAAATTCAATGTCGATAGTTGCTTTTGCCTCCTCTTCTCCATCGCCATTCATTAATAAGGTGTAGGGCTTTAAAGGAGCTGAAAATTAATCTCAATTTAGGCTCTTCAAGTCCAGGCACCTGGCAGGGTAAAAGACATGCTGGCTTTTGTACTGGAATACTGACATGTTGTTTTAAATTGTTTTTAAAAAATATATATTTTTATTTTTAGATTATTTTGATGTTAAAAATATTATTTAAAATTTAAAAAATATTACTTTAATATATTTTTAAATAAAAATAATTTAAAAAACAACTTCAATCATTACACTATATCCGTGACCAGCGAGGCAATGTGGCGTGGCCAAGTAGCCTGGCCCATGGTGTGTGCTCTGTAATTTATTAACTCAGGTCCCCTATGGGCTCGATGGTTTTAGCATATCCAGCTGACAGTAGTTGATTATGCAGCCTAGTAACAACAGAATCACACAAGGCAATAACCCTCTTTTCTTGATGATAAAACGTTTATCTTTCTCGGTGATTGAGATTGAGAGGCTTAATGACCTTTTTAATTACAGTTGACTTGCGATTGATGTGAAGAGATTGGTCTTTAGTCAGGTTTTTTAAAGAAAAAAAAACAATTTTTGAGATATTATACAATGATAAGAAAATAATCGTCTGTGAATCTCTCCACCCCACTCTCTGCCTCAGCCACTGGGAAATTTGATCCATCTCAGGAATAACAATCACGTAATAAAAAGAACAGATGCAGCTGGCATTAATGGGTGTCCAGGAATGGGATTCGCCTGACAGGATTTGAATGGGCAACCCTCTGCGACCAGAATTTAATTCGGCTAATGCGTAATCCATGTGAAGGCTCTGCATCATTAAACCTGCTGTGGATTCTGTACCTGCAAATTATAAAGCCTGGCTTGCTGGGCTACCTTGTCAGGTTTTCACGAATCGCTTTCGCCATCTCATCTCTCTTCGTTAATGCAGGGTGTGTTTGGTGAAAAGTAAGTAAAGGAGAGAAAATAAGGTTCACCATATGACTTCTGACCCTTTAACGACACCGTGTAACGTATTATTGTCCAAAAATACCCCATTAATTGGTTGGCTCAATTTCGTCACTCTTCCCACCCATTCAAGGATAAACATAGTTATCAAAACCAGCCTCTCTAGTCGCTGATCCAGGAGACAGTTCCTGGTTCGATTTGAACTAGGCGAAACTCGAGCCTGCAATTAGTCTGGTGAGACTTGTACAACCCATTAAGTGAATTTAAAAATGAAACGACCCAACATAAATTGTATAGGCCCTCTTTTTAGCATGAGTGGTTCCAGTCCAATCAACTTATTACCTAATATTAAAAATAAAAATAAAAAATCTTTTAAAATATAATAACAAAAAAGGCCAGTGGACTCAAGCTTTCAAGGCCAAGACAATGATCATCGGAGTGTTAATGGCAAGCTCGGCGAGACCGGGATTTAAGAAATGGAAAGACTAACGGGACCTGGATGTAAAATGTATATCTTTCCTTGTATAGAATATAATTCAATATTTTTTAATAAACTATTTCAAAAGATTAACAATTTAATTAGTGAAATGAATTAAACCAAATTGAAACTGGGGTTAGGAGCAGACGTACAAATTTGCTGTCAAAGCTGAATCCTACGGCTGAGGAGTTTGTGCCTCCTTCCCTCGCTGACCATCATCGATATTTCGATAACGAGTTTGACTTTAATGCTAATAATCTTGCAGTGTGAGGTAGTCAACGTATTGGCTGCGGCACAGTAATGGAAGGCCATGTTTTTTTTCCCTCCCAAAAAGAGAATAGAAAAGTTCCATTCGTACTTTTCTTTCTATGGTGGAAATTAAAAGATGGGATGCTTTAATCATTTTCAGCTCTCTTATTCTAAAGTATGTTGTGCTGCTGTTTTGATTTGCTGGGTTTGAATTGCTAGATTCGGGCAAGGAAAAAAGAAGAAGAAGAAGAAGAAGAGAAAAGGGGGAGAATGGTGGCTTCTTTTTCTTTTCTTTTTTAATTCAATGGCAGAGTTGTAATATTCATACAGAAACTCACTCTTTCCTGGTCTTTCCGTGCTTTCTACCTTGTTATCAACACCCTTATTAACAGGTTCATCATTCAAATATACATTGTTTCATATATATTTTATTGTTAATTATATTTTTCCCCGTAAATGTGCTTGATTGTTTACTCTTTAATCAAATAATTTTAAAAACATTTAAGTATCACTCTTGCAATAATTACATTATTAAATTAGTATTATTATTATTAAAATAAAATAAAAAGATCGTGTTATTATTTACTCTTCACCCCCTCATATATGATTGTGGATTGGAGCACTGAGTTTTTTATTTTATTTTTAATTTGATTGTTTAACTTTTATTTTGTGAGTTAAGCTCTTTTTTAAATAGAATTGAATTGAAAGTTCGAGCTCAAAGGAAAAAAAAATGGTGAACAGGAAATCACTTTAAAATTTGTTTGGAAAGTATATTTTAGCCTCTCATCTTTTTTAACTATTAGATAATTGGTTTTTTTTTAAAAAAAAATTAATTTCAATACCAAACTTTTTATTTTTTAGTCCTTTGCCGGTGAGAGGAGGGTAAGAGCATCTACAGCGGGGATGCTATCCCCGTGTGCAAAAGTAAAATAATAATTATTTATCTATTTTTTCTTCATTTTGATGTTGCAACAGGAAAGCCATTTTCACATGTAAAAATGGCATTTTCAGAATAATGTATTTGGATAAAATAAAAAACTAAATATGAGCTTGAGGCCACTTTTTAATATATATATATATATATATATATATATATATATATATATATATATATTAGAAAATAATATAATTATATCAAAAAAATTTATTTTTATTTACAAATATCTTAACAAGAGAGTAAGAATTTATATATAAAATTAATAATTATATTATTGGAGGGTTTTTAAAAAAGAACATTCATTTAATTATATAACTTATTCCTATTAATTATATAATCAATGACATAATTAAACTACATATAAAATAATTATACTATATTCAAATTAATAAAAAAAAATTTGATTCTTCAAAATAGCTTTTATCATTAAAGCACACATCAACAAAAAAAAATCATATATATACTATTTAAGAAGCTATTTCAAAAATTTATTTTTCCAAAATAATTTTTATCATTAAAATTGCCCTGAAGGGCTTGTTGGATTCAAGCATAGAGAAATAAAATTACTGCTGACAGTAAGTATGACCACTAAAATAATCATTTTTTTATGTTAAATAATTTCATATAATGATTGGTTTTCAAAAAAAAAAAATTCCCTGGAAATATTTTTAAAACATATATGAGCTCAAGATTTCTTGTGTTCGGGTTAATTTTCGATTTTAATGAAGTTTTTTGTATTTTTAGAGACCGAATAATGATTCCTCGGGATTTTGGATCAAAATATATTGGAAAAAAATTTGGAGTGAAAAGAATAGGAATCTTGTTTCTTTAGCCACCATAGTCGTTATAAACTTAGAGAAATATAGACAATGTGTTGTCTATTTTTTTTCAAATAATTATGGTGGACAATATGTCTTTTCCCTGATAATTTCTTTTAAAAAAACTACAGGCCAATGCCCTGTACCTTTTCTTAACGAGTTTTCTAAGAGAATGATCGTGTACAATTCAATCTTTTTATTTTTTTAAGAGCTCGTTTGTTTTTACATTTCTTTACTTTAATTTTTTTGGTGTTTTCATGTTTTTTAAATGTGATAATATCAAAGACAAATATTTAAAAATAAAAAAAAATATTATTACAATTTATTTTCAAGTGAAACACGCTTTAAAAAACAATTATTACTATAATACTAAATTGTTAGGACTATATCATCCTCAAAAGCTAAAAAATTTAAATTATTGACCAGGGATAACTCAATGTTTTTATCTTTTATAAACATAATATAAAGAATATGTTACCCTTATAAGTATTTTTTGTTAGAAGACTAATAAAAATCAATTTAATTTTCTTACGCTCTAAAAAAAACAATGTGATTAATGTATCACCCTTGAAAGCAAAGTTTGTTAGACTTGCATCAAAGAGCTTTTTTATATTTTCAAGCTGTTATTTTAGTTATTAGTCAGTTGACTTTGCAGGATTTGGTTTTTTGACAAGCATAAATATTATTTTTTTAAAAATTCATCGATGTATGCTACTCGCACGGTAGCGAGTGGACAACACATGCATGATCATCCCACGTCCCAGCACCACTTTTTAAAGGGGCATTGAAAGCGTCTTACTGTGATGTTTCTTTTTGTGTTGTGTGCGCACAATGGAGTAAGGGTTTGGCTTCAATTAACATTTTTATTTCCTTGTTTTCTCTCTCTTATCCTTATCAAAATATAAAGATGACAATCCATTTATTTTTTGTCTTTAATTTGATCCTTATTATAATTTTATTATTTTTATATTTTCCCTTTTCTTAGTTAAATATCGCTTTCAAATTATATTTATATTAAATTTTGTTCTCTTTCTTTTTTCATTCATTTTTTTTTTATCTTGGATCAGTTTTTTTTCAATCTTATATCTTATCATCTTGTTGATCTAGAATTTTATCGTGTTATTTTACAAGGTTTGTCTTCTACGAGGCTAGTACTAGACTCAAGATCACGATCACGATCACGGGTTTTGAAAGTTAGCACGGGTTAACTCTGTTTTTTAGTTTTTTTTTAATTTGAGTTTTTTTTCTTAATATTTTCCCTCAACATTTAATTTATCATGAATTGATCGATCTTTAAGTCTCTTTTTTTCCTATGAAATTATTTCATTATTATATAGAGTCATGATTTTTTTTTTAATATTGATTTGTTTGATAATTAAACTTTATATTTTGTCGATGATGTGAATTTGTTTTATCAATCTATTTATCATTGTTGTATTTTTTATTAATATTATTTAAATCAATCAAGCCTGTTATGGACGGTAAACTTAATGATTCAAATCTTGATTTTTATATTGTTTTAGAAGCACTTATTTTATTTTGATATTTTTTTTATGTTGAAAGAATTTAGAGGGTATTTGAAAGTATGGTTGTGGTTGTTTTTTAAAGTATTTTTCATTTAGAAATACGTCAAAATGATATATATTTTTTAAAAAAAAATATTTTTGATATTAGTACATTAAAATAATATAAAAATATCAAAAAAAATTATTTAAAAAAATAAAAATTAAATTTTAGTAAAAAATCAATTATACTGCAGTGCCAAATAGACACTTAGATTAACCCGTGAATAATAAGTACCCGTGTCCATGTAAATTCTGAATTGGCAAGTTTTAAAAGTAACGTTCCAATAATTGGAGTGCCAAAACTCGCTTCTAAACGCAGTAGCAGCAGAGAAGATACCAAAGGTTGTCTTGCCAACCTTTTACTCCATTCCCAGTAGCCACCATTGCACACTTGCCACGTGTACACCTTTTCGGACCTGTCCCCTCAGTAACTTTTTCTGTTCTGGCATTTATCTTTTGGATACGATCGAGTACAGAATCAATCGCAACATCTCAATTGCAACATATTTGCCTGTCCCTCGTCACCCAATAGTTGCCTTTCAGAGCCGCAAGTGAGAAAGTAGCGGTCAATGGAACTTTTGGTATCCTCTATTGTTTCTCTCTTTTAATATGGTCCCCACGTGCTCTTTTATTTATTTATTTAATTAATTTTACTTGTATTCATGGTCTTAAATGATGAAAATTAACAAATTAGACAAGTTAAAATACCTCCAAGGAAAATTTTTAGGAAGAAAATGGGATTTAAGGATCAACGCTTCTAAGAAGATAATATGAAGTGGCCAAATCAAGAGAAGATGGAAAGTAGAGGTACCAGACCTGAAAGGGTGGGGTAGAGATAGAAAAACACCGAGGAGGAGCAACGTGTGTAATGTGTGTCACGCTAACCCAGGACCTTTTCTTGTATAAGCGGACCTGGCCAATCACTGTAGAGACGTTTCTGGCCTCAATTTACGTATTTGTCCTTTGACTGTTGTTTTAGCTTCCTGCGGGATAATTCTGGATAAAGATATTTGCTGTCGAGAGAATACCCTTACCAGTTTCCTTATCTACAAAACTACCCCGTCCACTTTTTTTATTTATTTATTATTATTATTATTATTTCGTGGTAAAACATGAAAAGTCGTGTTGCACGTGAAATGTATAATATTTTTGCTTTGATTATGCGTTTTTTACACGATTTATATTCTCCTTAACCTGTTATAATCACTCGGTTAATTATTTCATCATGTGATTTGTACATTAACAAATCACTAAGAGATATATATATATATATAATGTTTTTTTATTTAATATCATCTTGCATTAATAAGATACTTAAATGTATGAATAAATCACCGTATTCCCACCTATAAAACACTATTTATTAGAATAACATTTTGTATTTTTTTTTAATATTAAGTTATTTTAGTAATTTCACTTTGTAATTTATTATTTTGTCATGCTATTTATAAGTCTCACGAATTTAATTTATTTTCTCTTGATTTCAATTTTCAACATTAAATCTTTTAAAGGTGGAGTTTTTTTTTTTTTCATTTGATTTCTATGAAATTATCTAAAACTTATGACCTATGTCGTTGGCATAGCAAGTGAATTAAGGTTTATTCATGGCTTTTTTTTGCCTGCTTTTTCTATTTTATGATTTAGTTCTAGGTTGATTGAAAAATAGATGTTGCACACACACACACACACACAAGATTATCCTAGTCTTATAAAACGAGTCATATATTTGATAGGTTAATCCGAGTTGATTCACACACACACACACACACACATATATAAGATTATCCTAGTCTTATAAAACGAGTCATATATTTGATAGGTTAATCCGAGTTGATTCTGTAATTTTTTTAAAAAAAATTCTTTAATTGAGCTCTTGGATTTGTTTTCTATGGTGTTATTTTTATCTCATGAACCAAGTCATGAGTTTGGTAGGTGTTAACTCATGATAACTTGGTCTATTTTTTTCCTTTTTAATTGATTTTTTCCCTCTCAATCCCACCTTTTAACAACTTAATATTTTTTTTAGTTTTTTTTAAAAAAAAAACATTGTCTTTTAATATTAGGTTGATTAATGATTAATTTTAATTATTTTTTATCCTTTAATATCAAGTTGATTGAAAATTAGGTTTCATAATTGTTTTTTTATCACGGGGTTATCCTATTTTCATAACATGAATTGTTAATTTAATAAGTTAATTCAAATAATTTTTTAATTTTATCATTTAACGATGAACTGATTAGAAATTGATCTTCATAATTTATTTTTAATTTTGTTTTATAAGGTCATCATAATCCCATGACCAAGGTAAAAGATTTGACAAATAAAACCAGACTAATTCAATATATCATTGTTTTAATATTTAAAACTAAATATCATCTAATATATTGTTATATCAATATTTAAAAAAAAACAAATATCATTCAATATACATCATATTTTAAATTAATAATTATATATATTTAAAAAAAACATGCTAGTAATATTTAAATATTTTTTTACATTAAAAAATAATCTAAATCGTAGCGCAATATCTACCAAAAATCAAATTGGAACTCTACCCCACGTGAACTTTTCCCTATCAAAGTTGTATAGTGTTTGACACTGTGTTTCAAGAGTGTTTTTGAAAAAAAAAATAAATTATTTTTTTGATGTTTTTAAATTATTTTGATGTGCCTATATCAAAAATAATTTTCTTAAAAATAAAAAATATTATTTCAATGCATTTCTAAATAAAAAAATATTTTTAAAAATAACTTTAACCTTACTCTAAACAAGCAAATGGTAGTAAACTTATAGGTTATTAAAAGAAAACTTAATCCCATATAATAAAGTAGAGCAAGATGTTGCTTCTAAGTGCTCAGCATTGTACTAGTCTGGTGTTAAACATCTTTTTTTTCCCCAAGAAATTGTTAAAGCACCACGGTGTTTTTAGTTAAAACTCGTTATCTTTGTGTATGCATTTTCCTCGTTTCCTCTCTCTAATTTTTTTGATAATAACATATATTTTTTTACTTATATCATGATTTTTGAACAATAAATTGTTATGATTATATATATAGTTTTTATGCTATGTGGAAATAAAGAAGTAATCGATTTGAAAAAAAAAATATAGACAAGTTACCGTTAAAAATTAAAAGACACATATTTTATTCATGGGAATATTTTTTAAATAAAATGTGCATTTTCATATATAACTATTCAAAAAATAATTGCTAACATTATTGTAAAATGTTGTAATCTTATTTGAAAAGTATAATATGATTATATGATTTTTTAAATATGAGGGTGATTATTTCATTTAAAAAGAATTCTATTTTAAAATAAAAAATAATAAAAATAAAAAATAATAATTAGGGAAGGGTTAAAAGATTCAAGCTCAACCATGTATATGCTCCTAAGGACATGTCGAGTGATATATGATTTTTTTTGAAAAAAAAAATATTTGCCCTAGCTAATTTTATTTCTTCCTATTTATATTTTTTATTATGATGTTTTTCTATTTATTTTTCATATCTGCACAGAATATATTTACCCACTTTATTTTTCATATTAGTATTGTTAAAGTTTTATAGTTTTCCCTTCATAAAAGGTTGTAATAACCTTTTTGGAAAATAAAGAGACGAAGAAATAAAATTAAATATTTCAAGAGTATTCCTATATTCATGGTGTAACAAATCCCTTATCTATGTCAATTGGTTGTAGAGCCCAATAATCTTTGGTGATTTTTTTGTTTTGTTTTGTTATGCATTTCATAACAACCATGACTGAAAAAGGTTTCAAAACATGACATGTTTGTATAAGAGGAGATGAAGAGATTAATATGTTATTTCTGTTTATATCAGTTGTTGTTATTCCATAATTTGTGATGGCATGACTTGTATAAAAAGATTATGTCAGGGATCTAAAATAAGATAATTCGCGCAAATATATCATGTTATTGACCGATAATATATGGTTAACACAAAAGTGTTAAAGACCCAAGATGATATAGCTTGAACATAAAATGATGTTTTTTTTTATATATATAAAGAATAACTTATAGTTGAAAATCAAGCTCGAAAATAGATTGATATATAAGATTTTTTTTAGTAAAATATATATTTTGTAGTTGATTTTAGTTATTCCTATTTTTACTTTCAAAATCTTTATTATGATGTCTTTTCTTTTTATATATATATATATATTTGAGTAGAATAAAAGGTTTATTTTTCTAAAAAAAACCTTGTATTTTTTTTTTGCCATAAAAATAATTTTTCCTTGAGTTCAATCTTTGATTAGAAATTATCCCTCATTAAGAACATCTTTTCATACACGAGCAACTCGTTAAGTGTCCTTAATACCTTTATGCAAGTCACCTTGTCATAAGTCTTTAATACAATATCTTTATGCAAGTCACTCCATCATGAATCCCTGATACAACATATTTGCGAGGTTTGTCATTGGTCCCATAACTTTGATTTTGAATTACAACAGGTAACGTGTATAAAAATAATACACTAGTTTCGGGACATCTTAATCTTCTAGGTTGATATAATTACTTGACATGGTAACAAAATTTTACTCACTAAATAACCATAAGTTCAAATCATACCATCTTATTCTCTCTTTTAATTAAAATAAATTAATAACACAAGATAATACAAGTTTGTACAAGTTTTAAGTCCAAAATCTTTTATCTAGAAAAATATGTTAGAGAGCAATATAAATCATATATTAAGATCTCAACCAATAACTTGATTATTTGGGTTTAGATGATTATTTGATATTTGGTGTAAAAGATTATTTCTACAATATATAACTTTATATTAACATGAATAACTTTTCATCTGACTTTTGGATCAAAATAAAAATTTATCAAAAGATTTTAAAGGCCTAGTTTTATATAGAGATAAAATTATATAGCAATCATAAATTAATAAGATATTTAAACAATGCATATAAGTTACTGATTAAGTTTTGCTATATTTTCCTAGTTGATTTAGAAATCTTTTATTGCATCTCCAGCTCTATTCATGAATTTTTATTGTTTTTTCTTTATTTTAAGTTTTTTTTTCAGTTTTTTAGGTTTATTTAAGGAGTTGTAAACCTTTAGAGAGGTAGACTACGTGAAGTGAAATATACAAAATAAAATTTTGAATTAAGATTTCTATGTGCTTCTTGTTTGGTATAATTGTGATCTCTTATGATTGTTGTATTTTTTATATTGCTTATATCCATGTCAATTGATATCACACCTCAATGATCCCAAGTTATTGTTTGTTGTGTGCTTTAATCCCATGTTGTTTTATTTATTATACGCTAAAAATCCTTATGGTTAAAAAAATTTATAAACCAAAACATGTTAAAGTAAGAGGGATGAGGAATTCTTTTAATAAAAAATTGTTTAAGAGTTTGTGATAAAATATAAATTATAAAATTAATTCATCAACCAAAGACAATAAACATACAAATTTAAGTTAAATAATTATCTCATTGTTTGGTATAGACGGAAAAAATAATATTAAAGGACCATGAGAAAAATAATAATGGATCTATTGATAGGTTTGAGAACCCATTTCAAAAGCATGAACAAATGAGTTAATTTATTGATCGAGATGAGTATCATGCAAAATTTGTTGATCTCGTTGACGATGAGATAAATATGAGTTGATATTCTCCATCAATTAATAATAATAATAATAATAATAATAATTTTATGGTAATATTGTTGATAAAATAAAGATCAAGTACAAAAATACATGGAAGGTGCAAAAAAAATATTTTGATTTGAGCTATGTTGATTATTTTAATTCCAATGTTAATGTTATTACAGAGGTAGATATGCCAAAAGGTTATGTGGATATAACAAATACCAGTGATACAAATTTGAAGTTTGAAATTCATTACTTTATAAGCCAATGAAAGATAAATAAATTATCAACTGTTATATTTTATTTAAATTTTAAGATAAAGGGATTTTAGTTGATGGACATTTTTGAGATTGAGATAATAGAAATTTGAACTGGAGAACAAGTTCTTTCCAGTCTGGAGATAGTAGTGCATGATTTTCTCTTTGTGTGTGTGTGTGTGTGTGTGTGTGTGTGTCAATATGCAAGATTTTTTATTTGATCAATTGACTAGATTAAGATTTTACATAATATTTTCGAGGCATAGTATTACTTAAAGTTAAAAGTTTATAGATATAATAGATAATGAAGGCCTTTTGATAATGGATGGAAATTGTTGCTCAAAATTTTATGTTATTATGCTTTATATCCTTTTTTTTCTGCCTATATTGTATGGCTTAAAAGACCAAGGGCCTATTTGGGAGGGTGGTTGCGGTAGCTTTTGAAAGTGCTTTTCGTGCCGAAATATATCAAAATAATATTTTTTTTATTTTTTAAAAATCATTTTTGACATGAGCACATCAAAATGATTTAAAACATTAAACCGCCGTTTAAAAAAAAAGAAAAAAAATGGCAAAACACCGTTTGGGCCGCCCACCCAAACAGGCACCAAGTCAACATGCCTTGTTTTTTTAATAAAAAATCCTAAACGCATATGGTTTTTTGAAAAAACATGGTAAACAACACGTCATTTGCTTAAGCAAAATGCAAGTCATCCTTAATAAGAATCTTCAACATTTTATTATTATTGAAAAAATCAAGTTCAAGTTGTTTTATTTTCAAAAATCAATTATAAACTTATTTTCTCTTAAGAAAAATACCATAATCACGGTCTAAAAGTCTCCACAACCTCATTCTTAACCCTAAAACACACTTTAATTAGTTTAAAAATTTAGAACCAAGTCAAATCAAAACATATTTTATGAATTTTAATACACTTTTTATTTATGATTTAAGGCTCAAACCACTTTTAAAGAACTCATCTCTTCAACAAAAACCTAATGATACCAAAATCAATGTATTTTTATAACCAATCAAAAGCTCACTCGTGTATTTATTTTTAACATCTCTCTTTCTTTAATTGTCAAAAACTAAAACATAATGAAAAAAATTAAATTTCATGACCAAACCATAAAATTTTAAAAATACAATTACCAAAAAGTAAAAGAGATCCAATGAAAAATGCAATGTTAACGATGTAACATCCATAATCCTTCAGTATTTTCCTGTAATTAATAATTAGATAGTTTTATTTATTAAAATTTAGGAGAGATTATAAATTTTTTTTTTCAAACGAAAAATCCACAATGAGCATTTATCACAAGTATAAATATGTCTTCATTTGTTAATTAAATATTGTCAATGGAAACAATCCTAGTTTGTGACTGATATTAATTTAAGTCAAAATAAAAAAAACACATATATTATATAGGTGCTATTTGATTACCGAGAAAAGCAAATAAAAAAGTGTTAATTGATTAATGATTATTGTCAACATTGTTGTTTTAAACCATAACGACCATTATTTACATTATACTAATTTGTTAGACCGGGAAAAAGTGAAAAGGAAATGGAAAAACAGGCAAAAGTTTCTGTGGATAATTTTGCCTCGTGATAAAAATGTTAATTGATATAAGTAAAATGTTTAAGATTTTGTCAATAATAAAGTCATATGTTTATGGAAAATTTGATGTTTCCCGTACCCCTTTTCATCCAACTAGGGCTCAAGACACCTGGTTAACCAGGTATTAACCAAACTCATTGGCCTCCAAAACACCACATTGTTGTTAAACCTTATCATTTGTTAATCTGTAATGTGAAATATGGATGAAATTAGAAGCAAACAACTTCAAACCCTTACCCTTTTTATATACAAAATCCTAAATTGATTTTTTTTTTATCAATTCCATTTCCCTTTAACTTTCAACCTTCTTGTCTAGCCTCTTTTCATCTTATTTTACAACTAACTAGGTGTTTCTTTACCATGTTATTATAGGTTTTGCTGTTTTTTTTTCAAGTTTTCTATGAATGAAAACATGGGGTTTTCTTTCCATTATCTATCTATATAATATAAAATGTTTTTTTTAAGAGATGTTATATATTTTTCTTTGATTCATGTTAAAAATAGAATTGGAGATCTTATGGATGCTTAGAAGTTGTCATGTTAAATTTCTCTACTTCAATAAAACCATACAATATGTTCTTTTACCATAAGCGCCAATGCAAGGATGCAAGTACAATAATTGAACTTTCCATTACCAAGTAAAAGTTAACTTCATGGCTGATCAAATGATGCAATAACTAAATGTTTTTCTTAGGTTATGCTTTGGATTTGACAACCATATCCTAGTTTATTGTTAGTTTCTTCTTCTCCTCTTTCTTTTTTTAGATAAAAAAAATTGTATTGTTACTCCATGCGATACTGCAAATTGGACTAAATTCTTTTAACTTGAAAAAAATAGAAGGTGCCTATGTTTTTTTTTTTAAAAAATAAACATGAGAAATTTGACAATCAAGCCAGGATTTGATTAATTTGATGATAAAAAAGCCAACAACAATACAAAAAATAAATGATAAATTTTTTACTTTAGGCAGAGTTGGGTTAATATTTGTAATTCATAACTTGCACATGAGACATGTGTAGATTACATGTTTGTTGCGTGTTTTAGATCATGATATCATGATAAATCGATAAAAAACACCAACAAAACTAAAAAAATTGAAAGACAAATATAGATCAAAATATTTTAAATTATAATATATGTCGTTTTACTTGTCATGTTTGACAAATTTTTTTATTTAATTTAATTTGAGATAAACAATTATAGACATACTAAATTTATTAAATAAAAGAAAAGGCAAACAATACAATGTAAGGTTGCACGATTAAAAATACCATAAAAATAAATATTTATAATTTTAAAAATAAATTTGACATACATAAAATATATATAAAAAAGTTATAGATGAATCATATCAACCTTGTAAAAAAAATATAAGACACCCAATATAATGAAAAACTATTTTTGTTAAATAATGCTAAATTATACCAAAAAAACAACATATAAGAGGTATTAATTAAAAACCAATCTTAAAGAATTATTTAAAAGATAAAGGTATTGATTTTAAAAAAAAAAGCAACAAGAAAGGAAAAGCCCAAGCTCACGCATTTGAGCTTGCTATTTATGTTTTTAAAAAATAATCAATACATGACACATAACTTATTGTGGTAGACAACGTATTGTTTGTCAAAATAAGATTTTATCACCACTATAATAAATGGAAAATCAAGCCTATGAACTTGTTGACCTAAAACATCTTTTTTTCAACTTATTTCATCGACAAAATACCCTATGAACACTCTATAAAGACTGAAAAACCAACCTATCAACCTAACAAACCCAAAAATCAATCCAAACTAGAAAAAAAAATCTCATATGTTGCTTGGATTTGTTTTAAGGCTATATTAAGGATTAAAACAATTACTATAAGACTCTCCTCGTCTAGCAGAACCATTCACATAAAATTTAACTTATTTGGTGGCTAGATTTGGCTTCAACAAAGAGCTTTTATTATCTTCATTTGTATCTAACATCTTCTCACTATCTTCCCATGAAAAAGAAAAGATTGAAAAATAATGACAACAAAGTTTTGCACCAAAATTTAATTTTCTAAAATTAATGAGACTAGTCTTTTAATAGCAAAAGAAAATATAAGAAAAGAAAAGTCAACTTTAAACTCGTGTAAACAACATGTAATTGATTGCTAATTTAAGCTTAATAGAACTTAATCGTGCATAATAAAAGTTTGACAATAAATTTATATATTTTTATAAAAATTCACTTTTCTATCCACAATAATTTTGGGAGATGATGAATAATATTTTATGTTACAAAAAAAACATATCTTTTTTAATTTAAATTTAAAAATCAAACATATTATATAATCTAAACCAATCACTATATAAAATCTTGAAATACCTAATGAATTTCTTGGGGTTTAAGGGGGTGTTTGGGAGTGTGGTTGCTGTTGCTTTTCAAAGTGTTTTTCGTGCCGAAATGCATCAAAATGATATTTTTTTTATTTTTTAAAAATTATTTTTGATATCATCACATCAAAATGATCTAAAAACACAAAAAAATACATTATAATTGATTTTTTTTTTAAATTTGGGTGAAACGCGGTTTATACCGCTAACCTAAACAGGCATTAACTCAGAAAACAATATGTGTTGTTTCATATAATAAATGACAAGTTTAAAATTTTTTAAATGATTTAGTATTATTTTAATGTGTTGAGTTAAAAATAAAAAATATTTATTTTAATATATTTTTAATAAACAATATAATTCTAAACGTATTTTTAAAAAATAATTAAAAATAAATATTAGTCATTCTTCCCAACATGCTATTAAATAAAGCCGAAAGTCTTTCAAACATGCTATTAAAGAAAGCAAAAGTCACAGAATCGTAATTAAAACAAAAAACCAGTCCTTTAACACTGAACGATAAAGCACTTCGATACAGGACACCTCGGTCTGCTCCCAGAAAGGCATAAATGAAAACCTTGAACTCGGAGCCGTGTCGTTTGCTTAATCGGCGGCGTTAAGCGCCTCCATTCTCTACCGCACTTACCCTCAAATACTAACTTTATTCTCCGCTCATCCACTCTGCCGCTCCCTTCTATATTCGTTAGCACCATTAGACATATCCTTCAGTTCCCCCCCCCCGACTCTCCTCCGTATCACTGGAAAAGCAAAGAATCCCCCGTATCAAGAACCAAAAGAAATAATAGTACATTCTCTTTATACAAACTAAAGTTAGTATCTTCTCTTGTTTTTTTAGCTTTTGAGGTCTTATTTTATTGCGTATATTATTATTCCGCATGTATGATTGTTAGGTTGTTTGATCAGTGACCATGATCATATGATCATGCCCTGTGTTTTGGATTTTCTCGAATGTGGGTTTCTTTTTTCGGGTTTTAGTGTGTTTGCATGCGAGTTTTGAATGTGGAGGATTTGCTGGAATTCAAGGGTTTGGTGAACGTGTTTGTATTTCTTGTATTGGATGGTTAAAAAGTGAAACTTTATACAATGTGGTTAGTGAATTGTTGTTATTTTGATGAATCTTGATTGTTCAGGGCAAGTTTTTGTTGGTTTTGAGATAGGTTTGATACAAAACCATGGTCTTTTTGCCTTTTCACTTGAAATATTGAGCCAACAAAAGTAAGGGGTAGGTGGGTTATGTGTGATGTGCATCCAGTTGATCAGTGGGTGATATGGTGGATCATTGCTGTCAAACCCTTTTTTTTCCTCTTAAGAAATATACGTCTAGGTGTTTAATTATGATGATTTTGGAGGGAATATGTTTGCTTTTGGTGGATAATTAATTAATCGGTGTGGCCCAAAATCTCCAAGCTACAGAAAGCAGGGGATTAATGATTGAGTATGTGATTCTGATTCGTTTTCTCGCTTGATGTTTGCATTCAATAACGTATGTTTTTATCTGCTAGAAGTAAATTTGGTAGTTTGGTATTTTTGTTGTTTGTCTTTTCAGATTATTCCAATATTCTTATCGCTTAACTTGTTATTATCATTGGACAGTAGGAGAAAACATAAGTAAAGGTGTGGATAACGGATGAAACTGCAGAGCATATTGACGTGATGCATGTGTGACATGTACGTTTCATTTAATTGGATGCATCATGCAATGGGAATTTTATGGTGTATAAGCTGTGACTAGTGACAACATACTAGTTTCAACATGGGCCCATACGACATCAACTCTCAGCAGCAAGAGCGACGTCAACTCTCAGCAGTAATAGTATGAGACTCCAGTCTGAAAGAATCAGAAGTGTTTGTTGTTTGTCATATGATTTGATTTGTGTTATGGGCCCATAACTGCTATGCCACCTCTAGTATATGTTGAGCACCATAAGATTACTCATTATGCAAGATAAACTGAGTAATTTGGTTATAGTGACTGTTTCTTGCTATGATTGCATTTTAGTGTTGAGTTATTGCAGGCTTGTGTGCCAGCTTTGATGGTGGAAAATCTGTTGAACTCTGATCTTGTGATCATCGAATGCGGTCATAATATATAATTCAGAGCACGGAATAAAACAAAGCAAGCTATTTCGGCTACTATCTATTGCCTCTAGAGGCAATTTCATAGTTGAGTTTGGCTGAAGAGGAAAAGGAATGAACTAGATATAATCACCCCTTTGGCATGCTTTGCATTAACTGCCAACATTTGAAGTTGATGCATTTATACATGCGAAACATCTGCTAGGTTAAGACAGTATGGTAGATAATTGAAGTTCTTACAAGCAAAATGAGTAAACTTAACAATCTTAAATAAATGTTTGAATTATGTTGTTTCATAGAATTTTCAAAATTTTAAAATCAGCCATAGATGGTGCATCAACTTTCAGTCTCTTCTTTCCACTTTCTCTTTTTGATTCTCTCTTTGATATTAATAGGGTGGATAAGCTGTAAGGTCTCTCAATAAGGCTTCAGATTTGCTGATTGCACATTTCCTTGGCTTTCCTAATACCTAGACTGCTGGTTTCTTAGGTTGACCCAACCTCTTGCAAGGATTCCTTGCTATACCACTTTAAAGAAATCATCTTTTTTGTGAAGGAAAGTTTCATTCTCTTTATAAAAGCTGCTGAATTATTTACTTTATTCTAATATTTTCTGGTTGTTGCACTCGCCCCCACTTTCCCCCTCTTATGATCTTGTGGGATCTGCAGGTTGCTTGATTTGTAGTGATAAGCTTGCTGGGTGTAATGGAGATTGATTTTTCTGAAAAGCAGCAAGTGCCATCTGCTCTGATAACTGGGATAGCTTTTGGTGTTTCAACCAAGGCAGAAACGGTATGCATTTTTAGTTGGATTTTTTAAAAATGAAATTAGAGAAGGCAGAGTCATCACATTAATATTCTTTATGGTGGTGTATCATCTTTGATTATCATAGCAGCATTAACATCTTATATTCATATCTCTGCGTGTTAACCACTCAGTGAGGTTCTAGAATTCATTCTTCCCTATAAACCCAGTGACTCTCCAGATCCCCTAAGGCGTATCATTTATTTCAGTTTGGTAAATTTATTTCTTTCAAGCTTCTGTTTTGTCTCTGAAACTCTTCTGGCATCCAATGCTGCATCTGAGTTCTTATTTTGGTTTATTTATTGATGCTGATTATTTCAAAATTTAGACATGCTACCTTATTTTTTATATAAAATGGCTATCCAATTTCTACATAAGCTCAAGTGGTCATAATATATGACAGGAAAAACTTTCAGTTCTAAGTATTGATGCTGTAAGTGAGGTCACTGATCCTAAGCTGGGACTTCCAAATCCATCTTCGCAGTGCTCCACATGTGGCTCTGGGGATTTAAAGTCGTGTGAAGGTATTGTGGATGTCTACTTAAATTCTGCAGACAGATTAGCATCTATAGCTACCAGAGATTGTGCTAATATATTATTATCACTTTCAGGTCATTTTGGTGTTATTAATTTTCCATACACAATAGTACATCCATACTTCTTGTCTGAAGTTGTACAGATTCTGAATAAAATTTGCCCAGGATGTAAATCTATTCGATTGGCCAAGGTCAGGTACCTCATTCCCTGTGCTTAAATCTTCTATTTCCCTTGTGATAAACTTAAAGTTTTTGTATTATGGCTAAGTTATATATGCTCTTTTCTATGTTTATTTATGATTGTTGCCAGATTTGTTTCTATTTTCATGATTACTTTAATTAGTAATCAAAACTATCCATGCGAGAATGAATGTTCATACAAGTGCACATGTAGATATGTTAAATTTGGATTTGATAGGTTCTTGTTTGTAATGAATTCCACTTCCACAGACTATACTGTGCAGACTTTTTTTCCTTTTACCCTTGTGATTTGGATAAATAAACAAAGCTACATTTGTTTTTATTCAAATGCAACAATATTTGACGAGGAAGTGCTTTGAAATAAGTAGATCAGTAGAGAACCTTATTTGTGTGGGTCATGACTTTAGCAGTTAAGCACAACAAATATTTAGGTGTTATTCAGGTAAAATAGAATTTTCTTGGGAGGCTTAATCATCCACAACTTGAATTTGCTTTTCATTATGTCATGGGCTGATCTAAAAAAGTATATTGTTCATTACAATTTATTTAGAATTGTGCAGTTAATTACTTGGATTTTTTTCATTAGATCAAATTCCTTACAATTTATTTAGGATAGGGCATTTAATCACTTAGAATTTTGCAATTAGCAAAGACCATTCTGTTTTACCATGTTCATTGAATGAATCACCAGGTTTGGTCTGGAAAACTTTGAGAAAGCATTGATTTTTCTATTGGGATGGTTCTTTCCCTTGCTGTTCTAGATCCTTGAAATCTGTTTTTGTTTGTGGTTGAAGATCGATTATAGATAACATCAGTGTTTGGTGCTTAGCATGTGAGCTACTGCAGGTGTTCTTGTCTTCCTTTTATTGATGTTTTCCCTTTTCTATTTTGTGCATATATTCAGGCGACAGACTTGATAGCTAAAGAAAATCCACAGAGAAAGGGCTGCAAATATTGTGCTGTAAGTCTGTCCAGCACTTGATGCAATCTTCTTTCTTTTGCTCATAAGTGGTTTCGTATCAATCACTGTATTACAAACAGGGAAATTCACTAGGTTGGTATCCCCCAATGAAATTCAAAGTCTCCTCCAAAGAAATTTTCAGAAAAACAGCAATTATAGCAGAGATCAGGGAAACTTTGTCAAAAACCCCCCAGAAAGGATTCAAGAAAATTTTGGCTGCTGACTATTGGGATATTTTTCCAAAAGATGAACAAGAAGAAGAGGAAGAAACCATTGCAAAACCAAACAGGAGAGTTCTATCACATTCACAGGTGCCACAGCATTGTTCTATCGTATCATGATGTCTCAGTCACCCCATATTTCTAATTGAATGTCATGCAAGTGTTTTTTTTTACCTTCCACTTCAATTAATGTCATCAATCTATTTAGGACCCGTTTCTTTTAGTATGTTATAGTTTCACCATATGTGAAAACTCTAAACAAGGGCACAAAGATGAGTTTAATTTATTGACTTAATGTTTCCTGCCTGATCCATTAGTGTTCCAAATATCCAAAAATGTGACAATTTTAGCATTTCATTGTAATCAGTTATGGTGTTATATAACTGACAAACACTTGTTCCTGGATTAGTTGAATAGTTTCCATCAATCACTTTTCCACTAAGACCACTCTTTAAAATGATACAGCTAGTTTTATGCTGACTGTCAATTTGTCACAACCTTCTACATCTTGGATCCAGACATGCTATGGCAGATCCTGCTTAATGTGAAGTCTAGCATAGGCAGAGTCATATTGCTATTATAAGTTGATCAAAAAATGGCAACATAAATTATTTCATATTTTAAGAAATCAAGTTTACAAGAATAAGACCATTTCCTTTGCATGAGTTATGGATCTATTGTCATGATTTATATGCTGTGCCAAAATTCTTAAGGGTTACGCTGCCACTAAAAACTGTTGGCATCATGAAGATTTTTCTCATAAATCCACTGCTACATAATAGAATGGGGAGGAGAAATGTGGGTGGGGTTGGGGTGTTTGATGGCTTCCTTTAATCTCTTTCGCATCTTTCCAGGAAGAGCTGCGTGTTCAGGTTTAAGGAGTGAAGGACATAAGATGGGTTGAAAATGATAGGTTAATAATGATTCCACTGCTCATTTAAGTACGTGAATTTCTTGGAGGTGGTGTCTATATATTCTTTAGAATGCCCTTGTATGCTTGTGTACCCTTAGAAATCATTCATAAATAATGAACAACATTCCTGCTTATTCAGTTTTTTTTGTATATGCATCATAGTTTTGAGTTTTATTTGTAACTTAGTATGGCTTCAGGATTCGGCAATCCTGTTCATTGATTCACAAATATAGCTCGCTGCCCTTGTGTCATTTTGTATTTTATAAATAGAATGCTGCTATATTGTTTATGTTATCTATGTCTTACACTAATCTTTTGTGTACATGATGACTACCTGTCTGGTGTCAGGTTCGGCATTTGTTGAAAGATGTTGATCCAAATTTCATAAAACAATCTATTTTGAGGGCAGACACAATTTTCCTCAATTGTTTCCCAGTCACGCCAAACTGTCATCGTGTGACAGAAGTTACACATTCATTTTCTAATGGACAGCGATTGATCTTTGTAAGAATTGTTTCCTCTTCGTCTTCATTGTCTTGGTTGTCTTGGATTGCATGTCATAGCAGCTTGGAAAACCTCCAGAGCTGTTCTCATGTGTCTGTTGTGCTTGTAGGATGAACGAACTAGGGCTTACAAAAAAATGGTTGATTTCAGAGGGGTAGCAAATAAGTTGAGTTTTCACGTTGTGGACTGTCTGAAAACTTCTAAGGTAAGGCATGGCTTCTTTTGTTTATTTTGCTCAAACTGTATTGGATTTGAGTCATTCGATATTTGCAAAAAGTTATTGCTTTTATCCTTAAAATTTATTCTTCTAATTCACAGCTAAACCCAGACAAGTCAGGAAATATTGATCCTTTTACTGCTCAACCTAAGAAAAGCAATGATTATGTTAACAACGCATCTGGTTTGAGATGGATCAAGGATGTCATTCTAGGTAAACGGAATAATCATTCATTCCGTATGGTGATAGTAGGGGATCCTAATCTCCAGCTGCATGAAATTGGCATACCTTGTCATGTTGCTGAGAGGTTGCAAGTTTCAGAATCTCTCACATCTTGGAATTGGGAGAAGTTGAATGCTTGTTTTGAGAAAAGCCGTTTTGAAAAGGGTGACATGCATGTTCGCAGAGAAGGAAATCTGGTTCGTGTTTGTCACATGAAAGAGCTTCGTCTTGGTGACATCATTTATAGACCTCTTAATGATGGAGATACGGTCTTGATCAATAGGCCCCCATCCATACATCAACACTCTCTCATTGCTCTCTCTGTTAAAGTCCTTCCAGTGCCTTCAGTTCTTGCAATTAATCCTCTCTGTTGTCCCCCATTCCGTGCTGATTTTGATGGTGATTGTCTGCATGGCTATGTTCCTCAATCAGTTGACACCAGAGTTGAGCTAACTGAGCTTGTTTCCTTGGATAAGCAGTTAACTAATTGGCAGAGTGGCAGGAATCTTCTTTCTCTTAGTCAAGATAGTTTAACTGCTGCTCACTTGGTCTTGGATGATGATGTTTTCTTAAGTTCTTTTGAGTTACAGCAACTGCAAATGTTTCGACCTGAGCGATTCTTGTTGCCAGCAGTTAAAGCTCCTTCAGCTAATGCTCATGTTTGGACTGGAAAGCAGTTGATCAGCATGCTCTTACCTATAGGATTTGATCATGATTTTCCATCATGTGGTGTTTGCATTCGAGATGGCAATCTTGTTTCTTCTGAAGGGTCCTTTTGGCTATGGGACACTGATGGTAACCTATTCCAAAGCCTTGTGAAACATTGCCATGGTCAGGTTCTTGATTTCTTGTATGCAGCTCAGAGAGTTCTTTGTGAATGGTTATCAATGAGGGGCTTGAGTGTTTCTCTATCTGATTTGTACCTCTGTCCTGATTCAAACTCACGGAAAAATATGATGGATGAAATTTGGTATGGATTGCAAGATGCTGACTATGCATGCAACTTGAAACATTTGATGGTAGATTCTTGTCGGGATTTCCTCACGGGAAATATTGAAGAGAATCAGTGCAATGTAGAACGATTGCGTTTCCTTGCTGGATGCAGTGAAGATGATTATTGTGTTATGGCCTTTGATGGAGAGCGCTTATGCTATGAGAAGCAAAGATCTGCTGCACTCAGTCAATCTTCTGTTGATGCTTTCAAGCTAGTATTTCGGGATATTCAAAGTTTAGTATACAAATATGGTAGTCAAGACAACTCATTGCTGGCCATGTTTAAGGCTGGAAGCAAGGGTAATCTACTCAAATTAGTGCAGCATAGCATGTGTTTAGGCTTGCAACATGCACTGGCTTCATTGTCCTTCAGAATGCCTCATCAGCTCTCATGTGCTGGTTGGAATAAGCAAAAGGCCGATGATGCTACTGAATCTGCCAAGCGCTACATCCCACATGCTGTTGTTGAAGGTTCTTTTCTATCTGGCTTGAATCCTATTGAGTGTTTTGTTCATTCAGTAACAAGTCGAGATAGCTCTTTCAGTGACAATGCTGATCTTCCTGGGACTTTGTTTCGAAGGATGATGTTCTTTATGCGTGATTTGCATGGTGCATATGATGGAACAGTTAGAAATGCATACGGGAACCAGCTAGTTCAATTCTCTTACAATATTGATGACATGGATCCATCTAGTAGAGTTGATGAGATCAATAACAGTGATGGGATAGCTGCCCGGCCAGTGGGTCCATTGGCTGCATGTGCCATCTCTGAAGCTGCATACAGTGCCCTGGATCAACCAATCAGCCTGCTTGAAAAATCACCTCTTCTGAATCTGAAGGTTCTTTCTCTCTATCTCTCTCAAGTTTATGGAAGCCTCATTTTATTATGCTCTGCAATTCAAAGGTCCCTTGCAAATGACAGTAAACACATTCATTGGTTTACTTTCTGTGCATGTAGTCCATTACCCAGTTTTACTCACAAAAAATATCGTTTTGGGAACTGGAGGGGGTGATTTAGAGACAGTTGTTACCATTTGGGATTTTAGCTCCTTTTTTTTATGGCTTGCATGAAGTGACTGCTCTTCCAGCCGCAACCATAGCTTTTGATGTTGTGCTCAGCAATGGCTTCTACATGAGGAGGTTTTAATATATCCAAAATTTAGTGAATGGACCCTGCCACATCCCAAAAGCATAAACAAATAAAAGAGGTTTTATTCAGAGGCATGCATATAACTTCTTCCTGTCCTCCCACACCCATTGAAGCTAAGAATGCCGATGCTCTAGAAAATAGTTTCATGAAGTCATTGGGGAATACATCCCAAAAGCTCATTTTTTATTCTTTGATCTTTGGAGATGGGGCCTGAATAGCTAGAAAACAGGTTCATGAAATCAGTTGAGAAGTACATGTATAGTTAGTGCTACAGAAGTATTTTCCTTTCCTTTTCTTTTGTCCCAGTCTTAGAACCTTTTCTATTTTCCCCTTGAGGTATCATGGTTCACTTAATGTATTTATTATACTATTATCCCTGAATTTCCTGACTTTTTTTAATCATCATCTGATAAATTGCACAGAATGTGTTGGAGTGTGGTCTGAAAAGGAATAGTGCTCACCAAACTATGTCACTATTTTTGTCTGAGAAACTTGGGAGACAGAGGCATGGTTTTGAGTATGCAGCATTAGAAGTCCAGAACCATTTAGAGAGACTACTCTTTTCAGACATTGTTTCTTTTGTCAGGATAATGTCAGTTTCTAGCTTACTGTTCTTAAATATTTCATTTGTTTTATTATTAATATTATTATTGTTATTATCACAATGCTTATTATTTTTTTGCTAATTGATGTGTATTTGGGCATTAGATTTTCCCCTCAAATTGATGGCAGGATGCGTTTTAGTCCTTGGGTTTGCCATTTTCATGTATACAAGGTAATAAATCTAAATATTTTGGTTACCTCTAGTACATCTGTATAAGTGGTATATATTGGATAATTCTTTTTTTATCCTTTCAGGAAATTGTAAAGAAGAGAAGTCTAAAGCTGCACTGCATAATTGATGCCCTTGAAAAGCAGTGTAAATCAAAAATTCGTTTTCCTGAAGTGCAAATAACAAGCAGGTATGCTGTATGGTTCTTATTAGACACTCATCAAATTAAAGACTGGAGAATAATTTATTGTCTCTGCATTATTATTAAAATTCTGTCTATTTTCCTCATCGTTTCACTAAAACTGTAGTAGAATTGTAGACCTAGCAGCTGTAGAACTGCTAAGAATCCCAAAATGTAATCAGCTAGGGAATGGATTTTTATTTTTAATTAAAACTTTACTGTCTCAATATCCAGGAACAACAATTTCTATCCTGAATTTGAGTTTATACCTCTTTGTGTGTCTGATTGTGGTTATTATCATGTTTGTTCACTCTAACCTGGTTTAATTGCTAAGAGTAATAATGCGTATCAAAATAAGTGGTTTATTTGTGAAACCCACCCATCCTCCCTGCTGACAAACTGGGATTCATTCTTTCTCGTTGCCTGGTCACTTCTGAATATTCTTTACAAATGAACCTGTGGCCCTAATATAAGCTTTGTATTGGAATTTGTTGCCTCATATTCCCTTCATATTTTCTTTACTATATAAATCTGCCTGGACCCCTAAACTATTTCCATTATATTTACTATCAACAAATCATTTTGATGGTCATTCCCTATGCCTTTCACTTCTTGACCCTTTCCTTTCAAGGTTTCTTCGTTCTGTGGTTCAAATTTTTGCATATTTTTCCAAACTTTATCAGTGATTGTTGCATTGTATCCCATTTGGATATAATGACTCCTATCATTACCACGCGTGCCCTTTTTTGGTGCTAGACTTTCTTTACAAAACCTCTCAAAATCTGCATGGAGATCTGTTGTTCTTTCTGACTTGGCGATTAAATGCCAGGTACTGTGTAGCTGGCACCTGGAAGGAAAAAAAAGAAACATTTTGCATAACTGTCACCATAGTTGAAACTTCCAAGAAGGAGTTCATAGAACTGGAGACAATTCAAGACCTAATGATTCCATTCCTTCTTGAAACAGTTCTAAAAGGTTGGTCATGATCCTGATATTTCATTTAAGCATAATTTTCTTTCTGTAGAAGTTGATGTCATATATTTCTTCTTCTTTTTCAGACTTTGTTATTTTTATTCAGAGTCTTGGATTATATGTTAGTGGACAGGTTGATGATATTATAACATACCAAATTTCTCATTTGATGTTAGGATTCATGGAGATACAAAAGGTTGACATTTTGTGGAATGACAAGTCCAAGATACCAAAATCTCATAATCGTCTCTGTGGTGAGCTCTTCTTGAGGGTTCATATGTCAAGAGGATCTGATAAAACAAGACTCTGGAACCAACTTATGAATGACTGTCTCTCAATAATAGATATTATTGACTGGGCTCGCAGTCATCCAGATAACATACATGAATGCTGTTTGGCTTATGGCATAGATGCTGGATGGAAATTTTTTCTCAATGTACGTAGAATATATTGTCACTTCATCATATTGTTTTCTAATATGATCATTCATGTAATTGTCTCAATTTTCAAAACAGAATTTGGAGTCTGCAATGTCTGATGTTGGCAAGACAGTACTTCCGGAACACTTGCTTCTTGTTGCAAATTGTCTCTCAGTGACTGGGGAGTTTGTTGGCCTAAATGCGAAAGGCTTGAAACGACAAAGAGAGCATGCTTCTGTATCAACTCCTTTCGTGCAAGCATGCTTTTCTGTTAGTTCTCATTATTTTGTGCTTCCCACTTTCATATTTGTTTTTTATATATATTTTCAATCAAATATAATTCATGTTTTGTTTCTGAAATTCGTTCTAGAATCCTGGCGATTGCTTTATCAGGGCTGCTAAGGCTGGAGTGGTGGATGATCTCCAGGGAAGCATAGATGCTTTGGCATGGGGAAAGATTCCTGCCATGGGGACTGGACAATTTGATATTGTTTACTCTGGAAAGGTAGGTTTGACATTGTTTCTCAAGGCAGTAGCTAACAAGAGGTTAGATGTCAAGTATCTTTTCCCAGTTCTTGGGAAGCTAAAATTTAAGAAGTTATAGTGAACATAAGGGTTTTGCTGAAAGGATTTTGAGTGTAAAGGGATTCCAGGAGTTTGAGGAAGTGAATACTATTTGAATGGTTATCATTCATTAAACATTTGTCCTGGAACTTTACATAGGAGCTGTAGTCGTTGTCATTAATGATGTTCTCTTATCTCTTTCCCTTGCATCAACAATGTTTCTTAGAATTGTCTAATCCTTTATGTTTATATGCTTCATCTTCACTCATCAGGGTTTAGAGCTTTCAAAGCCTGTCGATGTGTATAACCTTCTGGGAAGCCAAATGATATCATCTGAGCAGAATACTGAGTTTGGAGTACTAGATGCTCAAATCTATAAATCTGATAAATGTGGAGCTCAGTTTCTGCACAAGCTTGGTGGTTGTGGTCCTAAAGGATTTAAAGTAAAGGAGGGTATACCAAGATCATTCTTACGACGTATTCTTACATATGATGACATTCAACGGATGTCCTATACAGTGAGAAAAATCTTGAATAAGTAAGTTAAATCTCCAATGAGTTTTTTCTAACTGTCTTAGTTTGATGCAATACTTGTGATGTCGAATTCATGATAGATCTATATTTCTGATGTCATCATTTATGATTCTTAATGCCACATATTTTTTTAAATGCAATTTTAATTATCCCATTTTTCTGTGGCATTTTCCTAAAATGAAAGAACTTGTGTTCTACTAGTTTAAGAGTGTTGCTTGCCCTGTGGCTTATCTTGCCAAGATTCCGGGCCTTGTGTGTGCTGCTAGTTCAAGATCGTTGCTTACTTTGTGGAAAGGTTGTTGCCCTTGCAGAAAATAATTTGTATCTTTATTACCTTTTTGTTGATTTTTTTTTTTTTTTTTAGCTTTTAACTCCCTCGTGCATTTAATTTAGAATCATTCCACCAGTTTTTTGGCAGTAAAATGCACATGTTAATGGCGGAGGAGAACATGATAAAAGAAGTAATTCCTGCATATTGCTGAAACAGAATTTTTATCGAGTGTGAAGCTGGTTTGGCTGGTGTATCTAGTGTTGCAGCAACCACCAACCATTTATGAATCGTTCTTTTTTACTTCCACGCACACATGTTTTTCTATATCCATGCTGGTGCTTGACATCAATGTACATGATCCTGTCACTGTACAAAAGACACAGTAGTGTCAATAATATAAACATTATTCTGTTCTTTTGGTGAATCATATAAAGATAAAGTGTTTTCTCATTTCGAACATGCCCCTTGTTTTGATTATTTCAAGATCATGTCAATTTAATAAGATCTACTTCTTTGAGAAGAATGAAAGTGATACTAGTAGTTCACCATTTCAGAGAGATCGGTGAAGTGGAGGTACTAATGAATCTTTAAACGGGTGTGGATGTAGGTACTCTGTAGACCAACAATTAAATGAGAGCGACAAGTCTGTTTTGATGATGACTTTATATTTCCATCCTCGAAGAGATGAGAAGATTGGAATTGGAGCCAAAGATATCAAGGTATGTAAACATCTGGGAGACTTGTGTAAATATAGTCATGATTTCATATATCAAATATGCCAAAGCTTTTTGAAAATAATAATAAATAGAACTGTTGCCATTGCCTAATTTCATGGTGCTGCTGTTTTGGATAAACTACTGTTTTCTCACGTGTTGGACATCTGTTTATGGTATTAAAGCATGACTAAAGCCTAGAGACAGATTCTGTTATCCTATAAAAAAGAGAAAAGGAAATTAAAACCAGTGTTGCATTGAAACAAACACAACATTGGCTTTTATTTTCTCCTTTTTGTTTTTTGCTATTTCAGTAAAAAATAAGGGTAGATGTTACAGAATGTAGGAACCAGAGGCATGGGAATATGTAAATGTTTGAATAAAGCTTTCATATCCATGATTTTAACCCTGAGTTTGTGATCATTTTCAACAGTCTCAGCATGTTGGAAATGTTTGGATAAAACTTTCATATCCAGGTAACCTCACATAGCAATTTCAGAGTTGCGAAGGTTCCATCATGCCGAGGTTGTTGAGAATGATTAAAAACTCAAGGTTAAATAATCATGCCACACTGAACACCTAAACAGTCACAGCAGATAACCATGAGATTGTCTCGTGGCTTAGAAAACCCTCCAGTGTAGGCTTATATTGTGTATGTAATGACCTCGAGGTTTAAAATCTGGTAGGCATGAATGTAGTAAACCAATAGTAGAGTTATTGTACCATCATGAAACTATGTTTGGCACTTCTTCGGCTTCTGAATAATACAACCTTCTGAGAGTAATTAATTCTTTTAATCCATCTCTTCTATGTCAATTTCATGAGATCTCTCCCTGCAAATTACTCTGGGAAAGTATATTGTTCTAAGAAAAAAAATACACCCCCACACACTAATAGTCTTCCTTTTGCTGAAATTGTTTGAAGCGATGTATTCCATATTCCTTCAATAAAATATTGGTCAATGTTGAAGCTTTTTTCGTAGTGATTGAATTAACATATGACATCAAATAACTGCTGGGTTGACTGATATGTAGAGAAAAACGAGTTAGTTTGTTGAAGTTGTTTGTCCCTATCTTTTTGTTGATATAATATAAGCAATCTTCATAAGTGCACAAGGCTTGAGGGTGCTTCCTTTCCCGTCCTCTTTTACAGGTTATAAACCACCCAGAATATCAAGATACACGCTGCTTTTCACTGGTTAGAACAGATGGGACGATTGAGGACTTCTCATACCGCAAATGTCTCCATAACGCTCTTGAGATCATTGCTCCTCAAAGAGCCAAAAGGTATCGTGAAAAATATATGACATCTAAGGTCTCTGCAACAGACAGTGGTTGTACTGACTTGCCATTGGATAACTAACATAGTTCAGCTACAGGCATAGGCAGCAGTTCATCAACTGGTTGTAGTATCTGTATCTTTTGAAAGATGTACATTTTCTATAAAAGTAGAATTTTCTGCAGGGTAAGGTAGCTAGATGAACAAGGAGTCTTCTTCTTGACAGAATAAGTCCTCTTTGTTTTTTGGTAGCAGTATTGTCCCTAAATGGAGGGCAGTCCATTTCCCGAGCTTCTTTTTGCTCCTTCCACTCTGACTCTTTTGCCGCAAGTTTTATTACGGCAATGGAGATTTAGTGGAAGCAGCAACGAAAAGCTTGCGTGGAGCATTCATTTATGTGATGTATTCATAAATTCATGCGGGGATGAAAAATTTACAACTTTTTCTTGCTATTTGTTTTTTTTTTTTTTTATATATATATATACATACTTTTGGGGTTGAATGTGCCTTGATCTGGGAATCTCGTCTATTTCTAACCTCCATGAACAATGCTCAAAGCTTTTTATCATCAACGTGTGTTTGGCTTAGAGAGTAGAAGTAGCTGTAGTGATGTAAGCTTGTTTTTGTATTTTATAAGCGCTTTTCAAAAATATATTTATTATTGTTTAATTTTCTTGTTTTAAATTATTATTTATCCTTTCAGATTATTTTGATGTTTTAATGTTAAAAATAAAATTTTAAAATTACTGTGATGGATTTCTAAATAAAAATTATTTTTATTAGAATAGTGAAGCCTGTGAAAAAAAGAGAGTAGAAGTAAAGGCATTCGGTTAAATGCACGAAAAAAGTGAAGCTTATGTTAAATTTTATATTTAAATGATAAAAATTAATCTGTAATATTTACATATTTTTCATATATTGATATGCAAAATTGTATAAATTAATATAAAGAGGAGTTTGATAGTTGTTTTTACATGTAAAAAAAAGTAGATGGAGACTTGTGAAATTTGTTTTGTTTGGCTTTTATTTTGGATTTTTGTAGTAATTAGATTGTGATTTAGGGATGAATTTTTTTTTATTGATTTTTTTAGGATTTTTTGAAGTGTATTTAGATGAAAACAAGTTAAAAAGTAATTTTTTTGGACCTAAAATCTGAATTTTATTTTTATCAACGGATGTGAATAATTGATAAATTTTTCTTTTAAAAAAAAAATCAAGCGCAATTGGCCTTTTCATTTAAAGTCAACCCTTGACTTTTAAAAAAAAATAAAGATTTATCCATTTTAATCTAGATTTTAATTAATACCCTCCCTTATATTTTTAAATATTTTTAGTTTATTATTTAATAAAAAATAGTAATTTCTTTTAAGTTGTTTCTATAATTTATAATGCTTGAAAAGAGATGACTGTAATTTATCTTGAAAGCTTTTCCTCTTATAGATAGATATGTTTTATTTGCATTAAGTATCTATAAAAACAAAAATCATATGTAGGTTGCAGTCAAAATTAATCTCTAAGATAAATGAAAAAACATAAATAAAATAAAAAATAATGAAGTAAAATATTTGTATATACATTTATTTTTTATTCTTAGGAGAAAAACAGGCTTCTGAATTTAATTTGTATTTAGTATTAACAACTTCTTTTCATTTATCAGTCTATATATATTTTTATTTCAGTAATACCACAGACATCTTCATCCTCACGGTTTTTTTCTAACATCATCATGTACCTCTATGCCATGAAACAATTGATGTTCCATTTATTGTCTTGCCTTTTACTCTCTTTTCATGATCCCAAATGGGAAATTAGCTTACCCTTAGCAATCATTTGCTGATGAAACTGGACAAGCATTGGATCAACATTATCTCATCAGCCCCACCATGCTCCCAAGCCCCCCTCCCCTCCAGAGGTTCAGCACAAGACGCGAGCAATCATTGGGTTTCATGGAGGTCCCCGGCAGAGGAAAAAAAGAATCCGGCCCCGTAAAAGTTAGGTATGATGGCTTGCTTTGTTTATTGTCTTGTGCTTATTTATGAACCACATGGACAAAAGTAATATTATAAAATAATAGAAAGGAGCCCAGCTGGTTGCTGTAGATGTAGAAGGATTTCAACCGTGTAATTATTATTTTATTTCTAGTGCTCCTCATTATCAATGTTTGAGGATATTTTAGTTTTTACCATATATTTTTGCATAATATAACTATTATTTTACCCTTTTAAGAAACAAAAATCAGTAACCATATTAGAAATATTTTTAATTTTTTATATTTTCTTACAATAAAATAACCATATTATCTTAAAAAAGAAAAACTGCCGGCGGGATCTTGTTCTATTCTAATGGGTATTAACTTCACTATAAACTACATGGGGGAAAAGGTTTCTTACTGTAACTTTTCTTATAAAATACTATTACTTATTATAATAGTATTTTTTCACTTAATATTTTTTTATATACATACATACATACATACATACATACATACAATGTATGTATGTATATATGTGTGTGTGTTAGCACTGTCTTGACACAAATAATGGGTTAACAAGTTAACCATTTAGTTATTTTCTTCTTTTTTTCACTATTTAATATTGAAAAATTAAAAAAATTATTTTTATAATTTATTTTGATTTTTATAGAAATATCTTGGTCTCACAATCAAGATCACAAGTTCTAGTTTATTAACCCTGATTAAATTATGTTGGTTTTTTTTTTTTGGTCTTTTCTAAGAAGTTATCTTGATTTATGATTTAGGTCACATGTCTTTCAATATTTTTTTTTATTGGGTTGTTACCATCTCATAACTCGAGTTATGGGTTTGGTAGATCAACCCAATTGACTAAGTTTTTTCTCTCTTTTTATTTAATTTTCATCAATTTTATCATTTAATATTGTGTTTAATTAGAAATCAACCTTCATGAGTTGTTTCAATTAGGTTTCATAAGGTTGTTATTGTCTTAGGACTTGAAAATAATGCTTAAATGGTTAACCTGAGTTTATTTAACTTGTTTTTTATTTTATCTTTTAACTTTAGTTTCTTACAAATCTCATCGTTCAATATTGGATCTGGATTTAAAATGACAATTGAAAATTAATCTTTATAATTTATTTTGATTTACTCTTTATAGTGTTATCTTTGTTTCATGACCAAAGTAGTAGTTTTTGCAAGTTAAATAATAATATCATCAAAGTTCTGCGAGATTATCTCGATTTAATGACTAAGATTGTTTGATGGATTAACTCAAATTATTTTTTATATTCCTTATCAATTGATTTTTTTATAATCTCATGCTTCAACATTGAGTTGATTGAGGAAATGAAATTTTGTTTCAATTTACTTTCTTTGGGGTTATCTTATTCATATGATTTAGGTTGTGGGTTTAAGAGGGTCATTAGTCTATGCTTATTGCCAGTTTGATTTTAAAAAAGATTTTTTCTGCAATACGTTTTTTCTGCAATAGAAGTTCCTTGTTAGAATAAAAGATATTTTTATAGGGGAATGAACAAAATGCATGTGAGTAAGTAGTGGAGGAGATGAGGAAGCGAGCAAGAGCAATATTGTAGGAGTAGCAATGTGCTCTGTAGCCTTACTCGATATGCTTTGTTGTGTTTGGAGCCTGGTTGTGAGGATTTATTTTTATGCTGCTGCACATGTTAAATTTATTTGCCTTATATGTGAATTTATATTCTGGAGACTGAAATAATAATGATACAGAGAGAGCTTATGGTGAGTGAAGATAAACAAATATTATGGTTATAGACTCGACATAAATCATGAATGATGCCTTGTATATTTTTTATTACCATGATCTCCAGTCTACTTGTAACTTATATATATCTCGACTAATCTCATAGATTCTATAATTATCACTCTATAATTATCTAGTGACTATCATCTTATGAACCATGATAAAAGCAAATCTTTCGGTTAAGTGCTTCGGCAATGACATGCAGCACAAGCAACAGAGAATGGTTTGGAGATATGCAGGTGTATACTGGTGAGTGATGGTACATGCCCTCTCTAATTTCTCGAAACTAGAGACTTATATTAAGTTGCGTGTACCTTCAAACAAAACAAAAATAAATAGATTAAGGTGTGTATGGATCCTGTCGGACAACCAGCAATGAGGATGATTGAGTGTAGGCGACATGCATGAAGAACGATGGCACATGGATTATCTCAAAGCCAATACATTTGTGGAGTCATTATATATGTACAACACGCAACTTCATTTTCATACTGTTAGTTTTTCTATATATAATTAAAAGAGTTTGCTATTTTATAGCTTTTTTTTACATCCAAATTTGGCACCATATATAATCAAATATATATTTTTATATGGTTAAATAATGCATCATTCATCATTATCCAAATGCAAAACATGTTTCATCATTATCCGAAATAAAACATGTTTCATTATTATCCAAAAACAAAACATGTTTAATATCTTTTAACGAGTTCACATTAGAATATATATTTTTTTATAAAAATCTAAAATAATTAAAGTTTTACTCGTTTATTTATAATTATAAAATATATTTTCAAGAAATGTGTCCCTCACATTCAGAAAAGGAAAGCAAAAGCTACAACTAGTTGAAACCTAGGTTTTCAGTTATTTTTAGCATTAATTTTTAAAAATATTTAATTTTTTTTTATGTTTTAAATTAACTTCTTTATGCTAAAAATAATTTTTAAAAAATTATTATTTTGATATATTTTTAAATAAGAAAAACTTTAATATTATTATATAGATAATGAGTGGTACTGCTATTATATCACGAAGAAGTTTGGAAACCATTTGAAAAAAATAAATAATTTTTTTTCCAGATATTTTAATATGATAATATTAAAAAAAATATTATTTTAATTCAAAAAATAATTTAAAAAGCAATGTCAATTATCCTTTGTTAGAGAGTAGAGTGTGGGTGCTGTCCCCTTTGCAGAGAGTGAAATGACGAATTTAATAAACAAGAAATAGACATTTATCTAAAAAATTAAATGTAGATAAACTTAAACCATGCATGACCACCAACTGCCGGGAATGTAAAAAACCCGCTGCGCAAAGGATAAGTGTCACCACAAAATCATCATAAACAAGATCACATGTACTTCATATTATAATATAGCAAAATAATATGTCTTCTAATTTTATTTTTAATGTTAACATATCAAAATTATTAAAAAATAATAATTTAATATATTTTTAAAGTAATATTTTAAAAAGCATTATTCAACCACATTACCTGTCGTGGCTATAGATTTGAGAAATACGGGTCAAAATTTGTTTTTCAAGGAATATGTGCAGCTAATAAGCGCCGGATGTTGCACGTGATACGTGAATCGTAATTGCATTCCAAGTTTTAATTTTAATTATGATATCATTATATTAAATTTCTAGGCGTATATTGAACTATGAGACCTAATATGACCGTGAGGTTGAAAGATGAGATGATATTTCTTAAGAGCAACTCTGTAACAAATTTTTACAAGCAATATAAATCACCAGCCAAATGTATATGTGTCTCGTTACGAGCAACATTATATTTTTTTTAATATAAAAAAATATTATATATATATATATATATATATATATTTTATTGTATTATAAATTTAATGAAAATAATAAATTTGTACAGAAATCATGTCAAGTACAAGTTTTCTATAAAATATATAAATTTTAAATCATTATAAATTTATTTGTTTAGCAGTTTTCAATGAAATAACCAGCATTAATTTATTATCATCATTAAAAAAACAAGAAGATTTGGATATTTAAATTATTAAATTCACTGCATTAAGATTAATTCATTTTATAATTCAATTTAAACAAAATAAAAACAAAATATAAATTGTGAAAATACCTGTAATAATCAAATAATAAAAACAAATAGTAATTTTCTATCCACAACAAATTAAAAACATAAATTGAAAATTCATCTCCACATTATTTTTATTATCATTGTTATAACAATTAAAATTATTATTAATATTATTATAAAAAAATTAAAATAAATAAATTCCCTGAAAAAAATTAAAAAGATATTTCTTTGATCTAATCTAGAATGTGAATGTATGTTTATTATTATTTTGTGAAAAAATATATTTATTATAGAATATTGTGTTTTCCATATCTTTTGATGCAGGGGCGAAGCCAAAAATCTTTTTCAGGCATCAGAACTACGATTTTTTTCTAAAACAATATAACAGTTAAACTAATTTTAATTCTATAATTAAAAATAATTTTTTTTATGAGTATAATACTTTGTTTTTTAGGGTTCGGTTTAGCCTTCAGATCTCTCAGAAAAAATGTATATTTGTTTTTATGTTATAAAAATATTTTAAAAAAAAACTTGATTTTTTAAAATGATTGTATTGTGTTGATATTAAAAATAAAAATTATTATTTTAATATATTTCAAAAAAAAATCATCGTTATATTTTCAAACACCCTAAAACAACCTCACTATACACACGTCATAATTAAAACTTATGTAGGACACCCATTTTAATGGAACTAATCAAGCTAGATAGACGCGTCACTTTTATAGCTATCAATAGATGCACCTATTTTTTTTATAACCGGATGTCTGAGCCCATTTATAATAACGCATCTTAATTAATTCTCGAGCTCAATAAATATTTTAAAAGTTTAATAAACAAATAAAACACCTCTGACAGACGACAGGCTAGAACTGGGTGAGAAAAAGATAACCTTACCTGTCCCTGCCTGCATGCACCCGCTTCTTGAAGTAACTTGTCGTTGTTATTTTACTGCATTTTATTCACGTGCATGGTTTATATGTTTGATTTTTTATTTGTTTCTTGTATTTAATACCTACCCCCCACAACATGTAATCTATCCCCCCCAATGCACGCAGTACACATGGAAGGTGGCCATAATCAATGCAAATTTGGATGAATGTTATTGTTTTTTTTAAAATATTTTTTATTTGAAAATATGTTAAAATAATGTTTTTTATTTTTAAAAAATTAATTTTTATTATCGAAATAATATAAAATACTAAAAATATTATTTAAAATAAAAAATTATTTTTAAAAAAACTCTTAAAATATAAAAATAAACAACTTTTCATGTTGATATATAAAAGAAAGTCCGGAATCGTCGAAGGGATCAAAACTTTGGCATGCCGCCATTCTCTGAAGAGGACGCTGATAGATGACAAATCTCGATAACAAGCTGCGTCTCTGAGTAGAGAAATAAAATAGAATTCCGCCCTCAACAGCTCACAATCAGACCCTGCTTTTCTCCTCCCTTCTTCTTCCTCTTCTTCTTCATCGATTTCATTTTCAGCAATCTCATTGAAATCGTAGAACAGAATTGAATTCCTATTCTTTCTACCACTATAATCTGGGCTGAATCATTTATAAAATAAAGATCCGTTTTCTCAGAGAATTCATTTCCTCCTCTCTTTCTGGATCCATCTTTCAGGTAAATAAATTTATTCATTCTTTTTTAGCTGCTATATGCGAATTCACGGCTTATTTATTACAATTCACATTCTATTTGAGTTTGTACTTGTTTCTTTGTCGTTTAAGGCGTTCGTCCGTCCGCCGATGGTCATCTAATCTCCTTTTATATAACAACTGATCATTTCTTTCGAAATTCAATCCTGTAATGTATGTATGTATGTGTAATCAGATATATTTTTTTAATTCTTCTACAAGCTCTGTTTGATAACTAAGAAAATAAAAACCGATTGCAAAGAGAAAAAAAAGAAATGAATTGGAATTCTTGTTAAGCGATGTCTCTGTTTTCTCACCGTTGTTCAAGAGAGCGTAAGTGAGTTCCTTTTTTTTTTATTTTTTTTATTATATCTGCTATTGCGTTTTCTCGGTAACCAAACCGCGTTGGACAGCTCGCTCCTTGCTGTATAGTTTATTGACAGGAAATAAAATTTAATTGCTGATAATGATTGAGTTTATTTGATGTTTAATTAAATACAAAATATTATTTGAAGTTAATAAATGTCTCCTCTTATAATTTATATATATCCGCACGTTTTAAAAATAAAATCAAACAATTGAAGAAGTGGTAATGTAATAGATTTTTTCATGCTGGAAACTGGTTGCCGCTTTGATTAGCTGTGTGAATTGGGTCAAATTAAGTGGCTTATGATGATAAGAAACTGATAAGCAGACTGCGATTAGCTAGTCAAAGATGTTAGCTGACTTGTTTGATCTGATTTTCCATCCTTATCAATAATTAGTGTCAAATGTTTGGTAAAAGTAATTATTTGTACAGAACTGATTCCCTCTTGTTCTTTAAGCTGAATATTTGCAACTGGAGAGATTTGATTTCCTTCTCCTTCTCCTTTTTTTTTTTTTAAAAAAAAATGATGGATTAATTGGAAGACATTAGAAGAAAATTGAGCTTATTTGGCTATTAAATGAATGTATCCCCTTATTGGCTAATTTACCTTGACTGTTCTGAGATGAATCATGCGCTTGTCTGGATTTGGGTGACTGTAAGTTTCAACTCACCTAAAAGAATGAACTCATTGATTTGTAAAGCAGACTGTTGTGATTTTTTTTATCACACTGTCCAATTAATCCCATATCAAGCAGTCCGTGTAAGATGAAAGTTTTGATCCCTTCGAAATACCTGAAATGGCAGATACAAAGTTTAACTGAGAGATTTTGGCGATCCAAGTAGGCATTCGTTTCTGCATTTTCCAAACGTGCCTTTTAAGATTGCGTGTCAAGTTGCTTTCGTGTGATACGAATCCATATTGCATTTCCCACGTCTCACTAAGCTGGTCCGATCATTTTCAATTGTCTGCATTTTCCTCGATATTTGGCCAGCTATGCTTCAAATAGCATTTAGGACTGATTTGTATTGTTCTCTTTTGTTTTTGGCTAGTATACTTGTCTATATGCTTTGACATGGTAAGCAATTGGCAACAGTTCGGAATGTCCAATACTTTCCTTGTAAAACTGCATCTTAAGGTTTTGTAGAGACCTATAAAATCGTGGAGTGCAATGCTTGATTAAGTTCCATTTTCCCTCCTTTTTATTCTTCTGGATTAAAACTAGAACTGTCATTGGTTTATTTGAATGGAAGTTCTTGCAACACTATTCTTGTGCCTTTCCCTTCTCTCACTCAAATCGTGTACCTTTTCTTTTTTTTCCAGTAAGATATGGTTGCCTTTGGGAAAAAACTGAAGGAAAGACAAATTCAAGAATGGGAAGGGTATGTTTAACATATCAGAACTTTCAAATGAGCATTGTATACTGTCAGTCCATTTTATTGGCAAACCCCCCCTCTTTGATTGGCATCATCTTTTAGTTTCAATGATGTTGGGTTTAATTGCTTTTTTTCCCCTTCGGGGTTGATTCTATGTGGAGATGGCAAATGGTACTTAAGTTTCATGTGTTTGATTTGGAGTCATTAATCAATCTTCTGCGGGGATATAAAATTTACTACTGTAGTGAGACTTTGGTAAGATTTATAATTATATTTTTAAATAAAATCAGGAAAGCAACACAAATTTTGGGCTTTCTTCCCATTATTTTTCAAATTAAAATTACACATCTACATGTGTCATTAGGTTGATGGCAAAAGAGAAATTTAGAGGGTGTACAGTTGGTGTTGTAATCGTTTCACTTGATTAAGCATGTCACCTCTATGTTGTTGCGGTATCCTGGTGGTGACAGTATGAAGTCCATTGCTTTTATGCACCATAGTGTATAATTGTGAAGCATTCTCTTTATGCTCCTTCAAGGTTTGTGTTTTAATTTGTTCATGGATCTGCTTTCTATTAGATACTATATCAACTACAAATTAATGAAGAAGAAAGTTAGACAGTATGCTCAACAAATTGAAGTTGGAACACAGGATCGCCGGCATGTACTCAAGGATTTCTCAAGAATGTTGGATAATCAGGTATAGAGAAATAATTTGGCACTATAATGTACATATTAATGATAATGTGTGTATTTTGCTTTGCACATAGTGTGTTGCAACTGTATGTTACATCACAATTCAGAAGCCTCTTGTCAATATGATGCTTGCTTTTGTCTTATTGACAATTCCAGATTCAGCCCCTCACTTGAGGCTGAAACAAAATGTGCTGTAACATGTTTTTGTAATACCAATTTCAGATCGAGAAGATTGTTCTTTTTCTTTTGGAACAACAAGGGCTGCTTGCAAGCAGGATAGCTGAGCTTAATGAGCAGCAGGAGGCTCTTCAGAAGCAGCCAGTCATATCTCAAATATCCCTGTTACGAGAAGCTTATAGAGAAGTGGGACGAGATCTTTTAAAGCTTCTCTTTTTTATTGAGATAAACGCCATTGGTTTGCGTAAGATACTGAAGAAGGTTGATAAAAGGTTTGGATATAGATTCACTGATTACTATGTCAAAACTCGTGCCAATCATCCCTACTCTCAGCTGCAGCAAGTGTTCAAGCATGTGGTAATTAGTCTAAGTCAGTGGCATTCACTATTTTTCTTCTTATACTGATGGTTGAAAAACTTTCTAGATGGACTTTTTCTGTTAATATTCTTTTATTTCAAGAAAGAGAACCATAGATTTTGAGTTAATTGAGTTTCTACTGAATATCAATAAAATTGCAGGGTCTAGGGGCTGTTGTTGGAGCTGTATCACGCAATCTGCATGAACTTCAAGAACATGAGGGAAGCTACTTATCGATTTATGATCAGCCTGCTCTTCCCTTCCAGGTTTCCTTTGGCTTTCATAATCCATTTCCATTTTGAAAGTTCCATCCAATCATGTTGAAGCTTTTTATTTTGGTGTTGCAGTGGCCATAAGCTTTGTACTGACCAAGGCACCATGATGTTTGCTGGTGTTAATATGCAGGATCCTGTTGTTGATTCAATGAAAGCAGCAGTTGACAGGCTAACCCACTCAACAAACTTCCTCAACTTCTTGGCACAACATGCACTCATTATGCAAGAGGAGCTACCAACTTCTGATGAACCTGTTGATGATCAAAAATACCATTTTATGTCACTTATCTTAAACTTAGCCAACACATTTCTTTATATGGTCAATACATATATTATTGTACCTACAGCAGATGACTACTCTATGAGCCTTGGAGCCGCAGCAACAGTTTGTGGTATTGTGATTGGATCAATGGCTGTTGCACAGGTGTTTTCTTCAGTATATTTTAGTGCTTGGTCAAATAAGTCATACTTCAGACCTCTTGTATTCAGCAGCATTGTTCTTTTCATCGGAAATGCCATGTATGCATTGGCATATGACTTTAATTCAATAGCTGTCCTTTTACTTGGCCGTCTTTTCTGTGGGTAAGTAACTTTCATCTTTTTCCACCTTTGAGTGTCTGATTACATGATGAGAATAATTTCACTAGGTGGTTTGCAGAGATGTCAGCTGCCGCAGAGACAATAAGATACATTTTGAGTGATTTGGCATCATCATGAATTTCATACTGACTTGAATGATCATCACAAAGCATATTGTTGAGTTTTGGATTATGATAGACTTGAGTATCCAATCTTTTGTTCCTAAAGTTCAGTGTAAGAGAAAAACCATATGATTAGAGCTCCTTCATAGATTCATAGCTGCATGGTGAAAATTTCATTAAAATTGGATTATTCATTATTCAGGTTGACCTAACCATACTCTTATGTTGTAGATTGGGTTCTGCAAGAGCTGTTAACCGGCGCTACATCAGTGATTGTGTACCACTTAAAATACGTATGCAGGCATCAGCAGGTTTTGTTAGTGCCAGTGCTCTTGGAATGGCTTGTGGTCCTGCTCTTGCCGGCTTACTACAGACTAACTTTAAAATTTACAAGTTGACATTCAATCAAGACACTTTGCCAGGATGGGTTATGTCTCTGGCTTGGCTTATATATCTAGTATGGCTGTGGATCTCATTTAAAGAACCTTCCCATGTGACTGAAGAGAGCAGCACAGTGCAGGAATCTACTGCTGGTATATTGACTTCTCTCACATTGCATTTAGTTTGATCTTGCACATATACTCATTTATCTTATCCATCTGTAATCATACTGATTCATATGTTTGAACATTTACAAGAGGGAATCAAACTGGTTGTTTCACATTGTTATTGCCGCTTCCGGTTGTTTTCTTATTCCTTATGTTGTATGGATAGAAAATTTTGATAGGTTGCAAATGAAACTACATGAAGCATATCTTGTTTTTGATCTGATGAAAGCATGTTTAACTTTTAACCAATTATTCAGCTATTAAGCTTTTCTGGTTTTTGGTTGGATGAAAGCATCTTAATCTTTAAACCAATTATTCAACTCATTTCAAACAGTTTAGACATAGTTTACCCATGCAATGAGTTTATTGGACATTTAGAGTCAGTATATTTACTATGACACATGGTCAATACTTACTGCACTTTCTATCCACCAAGTAAAGCCTAATGGGGTCATGCATCGACATGTCATTTAAGGTAGAATGACTATTACCACTTGCTTGATTTGTCACCCAACAAATGAAATGTTGGGTCACCAAACTTGCCAAGTTTTGGGCTAAAGCTAGACTTGTAGAGCTATAGCTAGGAGAGAACTGTTTGTACTCAATGCACGAGTTGAGATTTGTGAGATTTAAGAGGTATGACCAGAGTTTTCCAGTTGAACCCTGCCAATGCTGCATTTCCCCTGCATTCATTATTTACTTAAAAAAATATCAGTACATATCCACCAATGTGTAAAACTGTATGATCCAGATTTTGATTCTTGTGAATGACAGAACCAGTAGAAAATGATGTGCTGGAGAAAGGTCTTAAACAACCATTGCTATTGAGTTCAGAAGACAAGCGAGTGACTGAAGATGGTGATGGAGAATTTGATGGCAGTGATGAAGCTCCAGAGGAGGCTCGGGTATCAGCCACATCAATTGGATCAGCATATAGGCTACTTACACCCTCTGTAAAGGTATGGCAATATCGTATGAATTTCCAAACTTTCAATAGTTTCATCAGGTTCTATGGACCTAGTTCATGATTGATTGCATTAGATGTGGGTGTAGATGTAAGCCTGTAAAATTATATGGAAGGGGAACAAATTACAATTTGCTAAAACTTTTCTGGAAATGATGGGTTCATCTCTGTCCCCATTGATGTCTCCCAATTGTATGTCTATGGTTCTGGTCATTCTCTCTGTTGGCTTTACCACCCTTCCATCCCTAGTGCATCCAGATTTTCCCTTAATCAGATAATGTAGCACTTTATAATGAAATTTGTGCACGACTTACTGACTTTGTAGTCAGCTTGTGGAATGGAACTTCACTTCAACATACCGGTTGTTATCTACCAGGCTTACTTGTGGATTTTAATGACCTGGATGAGAAGAATGAGAATGGTCCCAATTTATTAGGTCGTGTCTAATTTATATCCACTCAAGCTAAGCAACATATTGTAGAGTTTGGGTTAGGTTAAGTGTATTCATATCAGCCTTAACACAATCCAATGGAACCGAAAATTAGAGGAGGACTACTATATTTCACACTTACATTTAGTGTAAGGATAAAATTTGCAGGATCATCATGTATAATGAAAGGTGTATCAATGCAATATCTTCTAATATTGTAGCTTGCCTAGGCTAATGTTTGTTCTCCACCCTAAACTGTATAGAGTGTCATGGATTGATAACACCTCCATAACAATCAAGGAGACATATTTGTTCCCTATTAAATTACTAGACTACCAAAATGAGACCTAGTATGATGTGATTTCAATGGATATAGGATATTATTTTTGATAGGCCATAACTATGATATGGGTGTCACCTTTTTGGTCAGTAAGATTCATTTTCTTTCACTTTTAAGAGTAGAAAAATCTATAGCTCATCCCATTACCATCCAAGGCCTACTGATAAGAGCAAGAAAATAAGGAATGTGATAGAAAGTTTTAACATAATAAATTTCAAGAAGTTTAAGGAGGTTTAGAAAGAGGATGTTATGTTTTAGTTGCAAAGAATGTTTTAAAACTCTTAAAAGGAACCATTTGAAAAGATAAATATGAATTTTGTGTTTGGTCTTCCATATGCTTTAAATTGCAATTTCTTTCATCTAGTTTTATCAATTTTGTAGATGGGTAGGGTATGTCCTATTGAATTGTTCGAAGATCAGTCGACCTCACGGCTGTCAGGAAAATCCCATCCCTTAATGATGATCAAGATAGGAATTTGATAGGTTAAACTTTAAATTTTGTCTGAATTATGTAAGTAAGAGAATTTACTTCTTTTTTTCCCATGACTTTAAATGAAAATGGTTTCAGTTCAATTTATTTATTTATTTATTTATTTTTTACTGTTTGGAAGTATGGTTGATATTATTTTTTAAAATATTATTTATTTAAATATATATTAAAATAATATTTTTTTATTTTTTTTTAATTTATTTTTAACATGAAAATAATCTAAAAATACTATTTTTTTTTTTAATTTTAGAAAAAAAATAAGACTTTGCGCGTGATATTCTCTACTCTTCCTGCCCATGTGGTATTACCCCCTCTCCAAATTTAAAGGAATACATTAATCATTTTCTTAATTAATTAATTAAGAATCAATACGATTCCCTTTCCAAAACTTTTACGTGTCCTACGAAAATTTTTATCCACTGATGAGAGAAGTGATCAATTTTCTAGTAGGTTTTTTTCATGTTGTTTAAAGCTCACCGATGCCTTGTCCGACCAAGCAGCTTGATTTAAGTTAATTCAGGTTGATCTTCGACTTCTTTTTATAAAAAGATAAAAATAATAACTATTTCAAAAAATTTGTTAAAGAGTATATCCATGTCTAATTTAGATTGATGCTTCTTGATTATTTGTTAAAGAAATTGCAGACATACATATCTCTTCTCTTTCTTTGGCTTCATCTTCTCTTATTCTCCATCTATTCTCTTTCACTTCAATTCATTACTGCGCTGCATCACTTACCTCATTGGGATTTCTTCATGCTTCCCAGCATAACATATCTGCTGCTGTCCACTTAAGTTCTTTAATGTCATCAGGTTCAACTGGTAATATATTTCATGCTCAAATATGCAATGGAGGTTTTACTCTCAGAATCTAGTGTCATTACCACATACTACTTCGGTTGGTCAACAAGCTCGGTGGCCATTTTCCTAGCGTGCCTAGGGCTAACGGTCCTTCCAGTGAACATTGTTGTTGGAAGCTACATTAGTAACATGTTTGAAGATAGGTACGTCTTCATTCAGGAAGCATGCTTCTGAATCAAATTGAATTCTGCTGTTTTATATCTTTCCTACTGATGCAGTTTTTCATTGGTGATCTGATTGCAGGCAAATTTTATTAGCATCAGAAATTATGGTTTGCGTGGGAATACTGCTGAGCTTCCATATAATAAGCCCATACACTGTGCCACAGTATGTCTGCTCTGGACTCATCTTGTTTGTTTCTGCAGAAGTACTTGAAGGTGAGGAACTATTCAATTCCAATGTTTTACTGGTTATAATGAACATAAAGAAAGAAGGGGATTTGAAGGGAGCAGTGTCATGTGAAATATAATTACATAAAAGGATGGGGTCGGGTTGCAGCTTTTAAGAAGAGACCTAATTCCACTTGGATTGAATTACTTTACTACAAACAAAGCAATTAAGGCCTGCATGTTAAATATAACTGAGTTCTTTGGATTTTCCTTCCCATCCAGGCGTCAACTTGTCACTGCTCTCTAGAGTCATGTCATCCAGGCTTTCCCGAGGAACCTATAATGGTGGACTGCTCTCAACAGAAGCTGGGACATTAGCCCGTGTAGTTGCAGACGGCACAATTACGCTGGCTGGGTACTTGGGTGAGAGTAAGCTCTTGAATGTCACGCTTCTGCCTTCACTGGTGATTTGCATCGCCTCCATTGTTGCCACCTGCTTTACATACAACTCTCTCTATTGATCCTTATTTTGTAGATAACTTTAGTCCCCAAATTTCAAATATTTATTTGATTTAATTTTCCATCTTTTTGTTCATATTTGTATTTTGTCAGTTCTATAAATTTTAAGAAACTAGCTCATTGATTCACATTTTTTATTGGATTTTAATTAAAAAATTATGACTCTGCTCTACAGGCTTTAAATTGCTATTTCATATAATTATTTCCACAGAAATTCTTGTAATCGCTCTTTTATTTTTATTTTTATTTCTATTTTCCTGTTTTTAACTGATTTTATCCGTTCTCTGAGCCTAGGCAGAGAACAGGTGCAGTTTGGAGGAATATCCGTTCTCTGATTTTTATTTTCCTGTTTTGAACTGATTTTTTTTTTTTATCAATCACTGTTTTTAACAACATATTATTAATATTCGCCTGCTTCTCAACTAATAATTAAGCCGTACATTACAACTTTTTAGGTAGATGAGCTGTTATTCAAATCATCAATTTTTTAAATGGGTTGAGATAATTAAAATTTTTATATACCGTGTATCATTAGATAAATAAAAACGTCATACAACATTCTTTACTCTACAATATATATTTTCTCTCGATTTCTGGCACATAGTTTTTCTCATTCACCCACTAACTTGAGCATTGTAAAGTTTTTTGTTTCGTGATGGATATATATTTTGAGTGATGATCAAGCTCGTGACCAGATCTAGATATCAAGCTCACAGTTTTCTTTTTTGACTGTTTGTTTCTTAGTAAAAGTTTTTATATTTTGTTCTACGAGATTCTAACCACGAGTCAAAATTAATCTTAACATAACAGAAGGAGAGAAGGATAAAGAAGAAAAACAGGAGGGATTTCATGAAACGCCTAACATATCATGAGGTCAATTTTCTATTTCGAGTCATCCCTTTCTAGAAATACCTCTCTACTTTTCCTTAAAAATTGACCAAAGTTGATAGCACAAGAGGAAATTCACATGACATCCATGGAAAACCCTCGTGGGAGTAACTATTAAAGTGGACCAACCAATAATTATTAACTATGTACGAAGAAACAGGTGGGAAGTTCGTGTAATAAATTGTTTTTTAAAGTTTTTTATTTTAAAAAATATATTTGATATTATTATATTAAAATGATCTAAAAATATTAAAAAATAAAAATTTTATGCAAATAATAGTTAATTACATGAACTAAAAGTCTTGTCTTGAATCGCTGAAAGGGGTCCTACAAACATACACTGATTAAACACAACACATTTGGCTGTCTTCCGAGTCTGAGATAATTATGAGGACACTGAAATCTCATGGTATTGGAGATCAAGAATAGGTTTGTGATGGGTAGTTTTCCCCGTGAAGAACTTTATCAGGTCTAGTCAAAAGCCCAGGTTTTGATAAATGTATAAAGAGGTGGATGTCAGCCTTTTCTTTTAATCTTTAGGATGACATGTCTATTTTGCCCTTGAAAAAACCAAAAACCATTCTATTTGAGATAATTCAAAAAAAAAAAAATCTTCTCTCTTTTATCCTTGATTTTAGTTTTTGCCCCTTCAAAATCAAAAGGAAACCAATAGTTTTTAATCTAGTTGAATTTGGTCTATCTTTATTTTATTAACATTAATCTATTGGAAATAGTTTATAAAATTAGATTTTTTTTCAATTTCATCCCCCTTTAATTTTTTTCCATTTCAAAATACCATACTTCATTAGAAGTCAACTGATATTCTTGATAAAGTTTTTTATATGACAAAATCCAATAAACTCTCTTCATTCCTAGTTACATATACCCACCCCATGTCACTGTATGAAAACATGTGTGTGATGTCATGAAGGTGTTTTAAAAAAATTAAATTGTTTTGTTTTTCTCTTAATATTTTTTTTTAGTGTGTTTCATATTATTCTTATATATTTATATCAAAAATAATTTTTAAAAATAAAAAAATATATACTATTTTAATCTATTTTTAAATAAAAAATACTTTAAAAAAACAATTACAATCACATTTACAAACATCCTCGCAGTGAATGGCTATAATGGCAAAGAACCGTGGCGCAGTGGTTTCAATTTTCTCTATGAAAAGTCAAAGTGATTTCCCGAATGTGCATGGAGAGCATCTAACATGCATGAGTTATGTTAATGTACACGTGTTATTTAATCGGCGCACAGCATTATACACTTGCAATGCGATCGGATATTGGAGATCCTCTTGCTTTGTTTATAAAATCCAACACATATACTCGCTCTCGACGCGAGACAAATGAGATATTGCCCTTTTCCTTGTAGCCAGTGGATCAGAGCAATATGTGATGGTTGATAAGGGTGGGTGGTTAAAATTATTTTTTATTTATAAATATATTAAAATAATATATTTTTAATAATTAGCTAGAAAGCTGAAGGGGAAGAAATGCCACGGTGTTAATTAACTCAATAATCTTTGATATTTATTAAAATATTAATATTTTCTTTAAAACAGCTGCATCATAACTAAATACAAATGGGTCATTTTACATGCTTAAAAAACTACAAATACAGAAAAGCATTTGGACATCAACCTCATCGTTTCTGCTTTTAAGGGCTATTAAATTATTTTGCTGTGCTGACGGAAACATTAAGAAAAAGACTGTCCTGCCCCTATTAAATTAGTTTAGTCAGACAATAGCTAGTGAGCTATAAAAAAACCATGCCATGCTCAAGTATAATTTCAATTACCTGTTTTTTTATTTTTTTTATTTAAAAATATATTAAAATAATTTTTTTTATTTTTTAAAAAATCAAAAATGATTTAAAAATAAAAAAAAATGCAAGCATAGTTTTAGAAAACAATACCAGAGATGGAAATGGAAGGTTGCCAGCTTGCCATGACAGGTCTGTTTCTTTGTAAGCCACGAATATTTTTCAAAGTAGTTAATGAAAAGGATAGGAATGAGGATGGCGGGGTTCAGATCACTTCGCTGGATCATCAAGTGAAATGGATGGCACCCCAACTACTACTAGTAGTAGTTAGATTTCATTAATATCTCCCCTTCCCATCTTCACGAAGTGATTTTTTCCTAGCATATATTAATATTAATATTAATATTAACTATGATATTTTATCTAATTCTTGGATGAAATTCTTTTTTGATATGATGTTAAAATTAATATTACAGGCTGTAATCCTACTATCTTTATTTTATTTTACAAGTACTAAATACAATATAATACGTGTCTGTGTAATTTTAAATCATACAAATCTTTTACTTGAAAAATATATTAAAAATTAATGTTATTTGATTACATGAAGGGTTTCAGAATGTTTTTCGTGCTGAAATATATTAAAATGATATTTTTTTATTTTTAAAAAATTATTTTTGAAATCAACACATCAAAATGATCTAAAATTATCAAAATATATTTATTTAAAATATAAAAATTTAAATTTATGCAAAACAATGTTCGCATCCAAAACCAAATAGGGACTAAAAGGTAATATAAATAATATATCGTGGTGGTCTTATCGATCAACTTCAATTGAAAGTTATTGAATGTGATGGGTATTAATTGACACTCACAGCCCTTAGACGGGGAGTCTGAAATGGTGGGCAATTACTGAAAATAAAGTCTTCTAGTCATAATGCACGAACCAATGACTAGCCTAGTAATGGGTCATTAATAATTTGAATAGTCAAATATTCCAAGTTTTAGAGCTGGTGCTAAAAATGTTCAACTACTAGTTATCATCACTTGTTATTTCTGGGGTAATATCAGCATCCTCTTGGTTTTTATTACATATGATGGATAAGTCCAAGATGATTTCATGCATATCGTCTATGATTAACAGCCTTCTTGTATATTCTTGCCTGCCCCTTGTACTCTAAAAGAAGATCTTGTATATTCTTGCTCCTCTGTGTGTGTGCACTACAGGGAAAAAAAAACACAAAACATGTCAATGTTTTGCTTTGCTGTATCTAGAGACGGGTTACTATGGATTTCAACAATGAAATTATTTTTTTATTTTTTATCCCACAAATTCTAACATATGGTACTTGGGGTGATTGATATTTTCAGATGACCTATGAGGCATTTGCATATTGTTTAGGGGTATTTTGGTTTCTTTCATTTTTTTTGTAGTTTTGCGCAATGAATCTACTTATTTATTCTGGGTGCTAACAAGAAGACGAATACTGGTCGAGGGCATTTTTGGGTTTTTATTTGATCTTGAATAGTGAAATACCGACTCTGTCCTCGAGTGAGGAACAAACAGGCGCTGAAGGCATGAGTAGGTTTTTCACGTTTCGTGTGCGCGGTGAAATTATTTAAATGTCATCGTAAAAGACAAAAAAGAAGGTTTGACATTGGGGGCATGGCAATGCTTTCATGCCTGGGTTTTAGTGGTTATCACTAGATATAAGGTGATTAAATAATTCCATACTTTTAGATTATTTTTTTCTCGAGGTTATTGTGGGCGTGTTTTCTTGACGCACCATAAATTTTCACACGTATGCACCATTCAGGCAGCGCATGTGTGGTGTCTATAAGTGGTTGAAAATGTTCGGTTGCCATGTTTTTGAAAGCGACGCCATGTCCTTGAGTGCACTACCATGTCCTTTTCCTTATAGTGATGCACGTGTTATTGTTCGGAGATTAGAGGATCGCTGATAATCGATTTTTCTTTCCCCTCTTTTATCTCTTTTTCAACGGCAAAATACATGTCAATCCTCTATGTTTGTGGATATTTCATTTCGGTTCATAAGCTTTTGATATCTTTTTTCTTCCTAATTTTTTCTATAGAAGTTTTAATTTTTTTCAATTCTATCATTCAATTGAAATTAATCATACATGTTGTTTTTTATTCCTTTAATTTTTTTGATCTGCAGGTTATGATTTATTTCATTTTTATCCTTCAATTAAAATTGATCATATATGCTAATTTTCATTTCAGTCTTTATTTTTTGAAAGTAAAAATTACACTCCTATTTTTTAAAAATCCCCTTGTTTTTTTATCTTAAGGTTCTAATTTGTTGCAGTTTTTTCTTCATTTGAAATTAATTATATATTTTGTTTTTTATTTTATCTCTTATTCTTTTATTTTTTATTCAGTATTAATGTCTTTGGTTTTTTCGGTCCTTCTTGGATAATATTTATTTTTTATCCATATTTATGCATCCATGATTTTAATTTTAGCTTTTAATTTTTGTAGTTTTATTTTTATTTGGTTCGGTTCTGAAATTTTAATTTATTTTGGTCATGATATAAAAATTAATATTTCTTCTATTTTCCTTTTTTTTTGTATTTTCTGTTATTTTTTTTATGTTTTTCAGATCAAATGATTTTCTTATGCTTATAATTTTCTTTTAGCTTTGTCTTTATTTGTTGCTGTTTTTGTTTGATCTTTTGTTAAAAAAAAATTATTCTTCTAGATAATTTTATGATTTTTTTTGTTCGTATAATGATAATGATAATTTTAGTGATTGTTTTTAAAACTTTTTTCTTGCTTACATTTTTGTAAAAATGTTTTGCTTATTTTTTATTCTTCAAGCAACTTAATAATTTTAATTGTTTGAACTATTATGATGATAATAATTTTAACTATTATAGTTATGATAATGATAGTAAGGTAATGATAGATTTTTAATGATATTTTTTTTCTTTTTATAGGTAGAAAATCAACCATTTATTTTTATTGTGTAGTTATTGTAGGTGTTTTCACAATTTATATTTTATTATTGTGTTTAATTAAATTAGATTATAGCATGAATTAATTCTAATACAATGAGTTTGATGATTCATGTATTTGAATATTCTTGTTTTTTTAATGACGACAATAATTTTTTGCTGGTGATTTCATTAAAACCTATTAAATAGATAAATTTATATTGATTTAAAATTTCTATATTTTATTGAAAACTCGTCATCCACAATAATTCTACATATATTTATTATTTTACTCAGACTTATAGCATAATAAAAAAATCACACTCTCAATATTTTTTTATATAAAAAAAAATAATTATGAATCACGTAAAGTAGCTAGTTTGTGTGGTGACGAGTGTAGGCAAATAAATTTCTTTCTCTTCTCCTTGGCGTGTGTGATATTTGAAAACCCATTTCCCTGTGATCTTGACGTCAATTAGGTAATTAATTGAGCATGCTAATGATATTGATGTCTAACGTCCACCGCACAAATCTTAAAATAAAGCGCCCATGCCCTTTGTCTGGAAACTAACGCAATTAATTCTACTTTGTCTAAAATAATTTCCCCAAAAGAAGGCAATCGCAATTAGCTACACCACCCCCGTTGCTGAAATAATCAAGGTCACATGCAGTTAGCTGTAAACTCAGTGAGTTATAAGAGCCAATCCACTTCAATACAAAACAACGTGGTTTTAATATTATTATTTTAAAAACTATATTTTGATTAAATATGTAAGATTATGAGTTTGTCTACGAGGTTGGCCGGATCAAACCTTGTTAATTTTGATTTTACTTATCTTTAAACTCAACCGGCCGGAGTCGAGAAGTCGGGTAATTAAGCTGATTAATGCTTGGAGTGTGGTCGGTTTTAATAATAGTTAGGAGTTAAAACATCGTGGAGGGTAATAAAAACATTAATCACTCTAAAAAACTAAAAAAGAACAGAATAAAAAGTAAATCGACGAGCCATTTCTCTGTCTCTGATCATGTGGATAAATAATAAGACAGTATTGTGGAGAGCTGGATAAATCAAAACAAACCAATTAATGGAGCTTTCAGCTTTCATATATTTACAGCTCTGAGAAATTAACAGTTCATTTGTACAACAAACTTAGCTAGCCTTAATTAGGAAACTCCTTGAGTGGGAAGTACCAGGCCAGGTCACATTTTCTTCACTTCTTGAATCCTGGGGTACAGTTTGCCTAACCATTGTCCGACTGTGTCTTTTCTTTCTCCGACAAAATGAGCAAGAATTCTTTGCACCCGCATAATTTAATGCCGCCAAAGCTGTTGGTTCTCTGTATCTATATAAGAACAGCATTCGTTAGCTTGTTTTTGTACAGCAGATTAACCATCATTTGAATGCGTTTTTATTGAAAGAATGGCTCTTGGATGCTGCAGATTCTTTGCTGCTTCTTTTATAGGAATCCTCTTCTTTCTTAGCCTTTGCGCCTGCGATAGAGGTATGGATTTCTTCTTCACTCAAGCTCTCTCCTTAATTTCCTCGCTTTTGTGGTTGTGCTCCTTAGAAAAACCAGCACGTTACTGCTTCTTATCTGTAATCTAAATACGTTACAGTGAATTATCTTTATAATTCTCTATTGAAACTAACAGTGTGCATGGTGTGTTAATGACTCGATCGGGAGCATAATATCATTTGATATAAAGTTTCAACTTTTCTTTTTCTTTCTTCAATTAGCTGATATATCGGAGTCAATGGATAGTTATCCAAGAAATCTCATTTTAGGAGAGCACGCTAGTTTCTTTTCATGCCCGAGTCCTAGCTGGGGTTCAGTCTAGCTAGTACGTATCAGCTGTCACAGTGATGACAACAATGATTTTGCTCCCCTTGTTTTTATATCTAATTTAGAACAAGCAAATTCATCCCTCTATTATCTAAATTTTCTGGAAGTAGATCGCAAGGGCTTCAAAGACAACACTAGCCGATTGCTTTGCCATGACTATATATATATATATATATATATATAAATCATTATGAGAAATATATAGCTGTATAACGCCCAATAAGACCAGCTTGTAAACAGGATTTCACAGAGAGGGCCGATAGAGACACTGAAATGAAAAGGAAGTATCACCTAATCATATTGGTTCATTTATATGCAGTACCTGAACCTCGTTAACACCGATGTAATAGTTATAATTTTCTCGTGGTATTTTTATGTTTATACACGTTTGAAAAACTGTAGAATCTCATCCGAATTAATGCACGTCCATTAATATTGTCACATAGCTGATCTAATTTATGCACGTCTAGCGAGTATCGCGTTTCAGGTTTAGGTTTTACTGACAGCCACCAAAGCATAATTATCAACCTTAATTAATTTCATCACAGCACTAATTACTTAAAACTACCAGCAATTTATTATACTCTCTTTGGCCAGCTCCAAATTACTCTTTCATGCTCAATGCAACCTCCGCTCCAACAATATCATACTACGACTACATAATTGTGGGTGGTGGAACCTCTGGCTGTGCATTAGCAGCCACTCTCTCACAAAACGCTAGCGTTTTGCTTCTAGAACGCGGCGGCTCACCCTATGGCAATCCTAACATTACCAGCCTAGCAAAATTTGGTGCTGCGCTGTCCGATCTCTCTCCCACCTCCCCCTCTCAACGCTTCATTTCTGAAGATGGCGTGATAAATGCCCGTGCCCGCGTACTGGGCGGTGGGAGCTGCCTAAATGCTGGATTCTATACCCGTGCCTCTTCGGAATATGTAAGGTACATCATATTATAACCTAGCATGAGGGTTGTAGTGATAAAAAAATAATCTCAAGTTAATCACATATCAGTAAACGTATTTAACAGCTGGTCTGCTTAAGAAATTAACGTGACACCAAGTTTTTAATCGAGTAGTTAATTAGTTTAAGATGGTGCAGAGCTGTAGGGTGGGACAGTCGGTTGGTAAATGAGTCATACCAATGGGTGGAGCGGAGAGTGGCGTTCAAGCCTCAAATGGGGCCGTGGCAATCGGCGGTGAGGGATGGGCTGCTAGAGGCCGGAGTGCTTCCAAACAATGGATTCACGTACGATCATCTTCATGGGACTAAAGTTGGTGGAACAATATTTGATTCCAATGGGAATAGACATACTGCTGCTGATTTATTGGAGTATGCCAATCCTGGTGGTCTCACCGTCCTTTTGCATGCAACTGTACACAGGATCTTGTTTGCAACTAAAGGTATATGATTTTCATTTTCTTGAGGCATTTGTTTTTGCTGTCTATTTCTCTGCTACTACCAGTGGCCATAATTTTATTTTTCTTTCTGTAATCGAACAGCGAGACCTAAACCAATGGCTCATGGAGTGGTATATAGAGATGCATCCGGGGTAAAGCACAGAGTGTACCTAAACAGAGGGTTAAAAAATGAAATTATCATATCATCTGGTGCACTGGGAAGCCCGCAGCTCTTGATGTTGAGCGGAGTGGGCCCTGCACAGCAACTTCGGGCCCACAATATCACCGTGGTGCTGGATCAGCCCATGGTTGGCCAACTCATGTCTGACAACCCCATGAATGCCATTTTCGTCCCTTCTCCTCTCCCAGTTGAGGTTTCACTTATTCAAGTTGTCGGCATCACTCAATTTGGTAGCTACATTGAAGCTGCAGGCGGTGCAAATTTTGCGGTTTCCCCACAAAGAGACTACGGGATGTTCTCTCCTAAGGTAAACAACCTTTCTACCATTTTCTATTGGGCCTCTACATCACATGAATCTGATTAGAACTCTTAGCCTGATGGGTCCATTATAGTGCCTCTGGGGCCAGTGGGCCCATCAATAATTTCTTATAACCCTAAAAGCTTCAGACTTTACCGTTTGGCATGTGAGCAAGAAATTAATTTGATGCTGTAAGTCTTGTCGACGTGCAGATCGGTCAGCTCTCAACAGTGCCACCAAAACAGAGGACCCCAGAAGCCCTAGCCAAAGCCATCGAGCAAATGAACAGCTTGGACCAGCAAGCTTTCCAAGGTGGATTCATCATCGAAAAAGTCACGGGTCCGATTTCCACCGGTCATTTGGAGCTAAGAACAAATAGCCCGGAGGACAATCCATCAGTTACCTTCAACTACTTCAAAGAACCCCAGGACTTGCAAAGATGTGTGGAAGGCATTTCAACAATAGAGAAAGTGATCGATTCGAGGCCTTTCTCTAAGTTTAGGTTTGATTATTTGTCAGTGCCACAGCTACTAAACATGACAGCAAGTGCCCCAGTGAATTTGCGACCCAAACATTACAATTCCTCACAGTCACTAGATGATTTCTGCAAGGACACGGTCATGACCATATGGCATTATCATGGAGGTTGCCAGGTTGGTAGTGTTGTTGATCATGATTACAAGGTTATTGGTGTGGATGCGCTAAGGATTATCGATGGATCCACCTTTAATGCTTCTCCTGGGACTAACCCTCAAGCCACTGTCATGATGCTTGGAAGGTAACCATTTTAATTTCAGAAAACTAATCTCTCTAACCCTGATTATTTATTCTTAGTTCAAAGTAAAAGAGAAAATACAGAAAATATTTTCAAAAATAAAGACAAATTTCATTAATTTCACTTCTACTTTAACTCCCTTTATCTACTTTGACAACTCCAAGATCATGTTACCATTTAAATCTATGTTTTCCAAAACAAGAAAGAAAGAAAAAAGCTTCATCTTAATCATCACACATATATATACACGTTCATAGTTTTACAAAGCATGAAAACATGATGGATTTATTTTTCATCAAAATGAAGATTTTTCTTATTCAATATTCATGGTTTTAATCTTTACTCTGTTACTTGTTTGTCAAAAACAAAATATATCAGCTTTATTCTGCTATCTATTGTAATGCTTGCTTTTAAGAGGACATGTGGATGGACAATCATGTTGAATCTGTTATTAAATTGATCTACAATCTATTTATATTTATATATTTTTAGTTAGGAAATGTTTTAGAATCAGTCAATATATTGGATATCAATTGACGAAGAAAATTAAGCAACAATTTGAAAATAATAAAATAATTTAAAACTCTTTTTTATTGCAGTGTGTTTACGAGTCTATTTGGTATGATGATTGCTGTTATGGTTGAGATTAAAAAAAATAGTTTTTAAAAAAGTATTTTTTCTGCGATTCAAAATAAATTGTGAAGTGTTTGGTTAAAACTATAGTTGAGGTTAAAAATTATTTATATTTTAATTAATTTTTAGATTATTTTAATATTATAAATATATTTTTTATATTAATAAATATATATTATGTAAACATTATTCATATGTTAATTAATTTTTAGATTATTTTAATATTAAAAAGATATTTTGTATATTAATAAACATATATTATGTAAATATTATTTATATTTTAATATTAAAAATATATTTTTTATATTAATAAAAATATATTATATAAACATTATTTATATTTTAATTAATTGTTAGATTATTTTAATACACACACACACACACACACAGGCCCCCCCATTGAATCACAGCAAGAAAAGTAGCAAATTGTTGTTTTTTTTGCATTGGTGTTTCGAACCAAATTGAACGTGGGACTCATGCCTTGCACCGGTGTTTTGCAAGTAACCAAACACATGTTTCGACTGCTTTTCTCAAACCTCCAGCGCCACAGCAATACCAAACAGACACTACATACACTAAGTTGGAAGAATACTTCTAAAATAGAAAATATTTCTTTTCTCGAAGTAAACTTAAGAACAATTTAGCTATAAAAGGAAAATATAAATATAAAAAAGATTATTTATACTTATTCAGGAGCTAAGATTCTAAACTGCCTTCATTTGATTCCAAATTCCCATTTTCTTACTTTGAATATTGTTTTACACATCAATCATATCTTCATTTTTTCAAAGTTCTTTTTTATTGTTACTTATTCACAAAAATAGCTCATTAATCTACCCATTGCATTTCAGTTGTGGAATATATTCAAAACCAAAATTGGATATATGATAAACTAATATGATGGGGCTTTGGTTATTTTGTCATATATGCAGGTACATGGGAGTCAATATTTTAAGGGAGAGATTTGCAAATGAAGACTTGGAAAATTAGGTAGTAGATAATATTAAAAGCTTTTATTGACAATGGTACTTTTGAATTTTAAATAATAAAAATATGTCCTTAATTTGAGTCTTGTAATCTTTTATATCATATATTTGCATTTTGTTTTTGAAACATGTTTGGTAAGAAACAATACATAATACTTAATTAAAAAAACATATATAATAAAGATTTTTTTAAAAGTTAAAACTACAGCAATCAATAATGATGTATCTAGTTGACCACCATTCATGAACCAATATGTTTTTTGCTCATCTGACAAAAATGACCTCATTTCTATACAGAGAGACTTCTTTTATGAGAAAATGTTGCTCACGTGAAGTACTCTAGTCTTTTATTTTCAAGATAGGCACCTATGATCTCTCCCTCTCGATTGATGTTTAGCTTTTCAAGTATTTTTATCCAAACACCAAGTAAGAGCTCGTAAGGTTGGAATTAACTAGTTTTAATAGTAGAATAACCTTGTAATTTTATTGAAAGATCCTGCCATTAGGGTTCATATTCCCATACCTGTTTTGAAAAAAAAAATGAATTATTATCTTTTTTTAGTACTTAACCTTGGATGGTTTTATAATGTCAAATTGATCTTTATATTAGCTAACAATAAATTAGGAGTCACTATAAATTTGAAGAGGATATGTATTTAAAGCCTTAATAAAGATAAGGTTGGATAGTAGAACCTTATACTTAGTAGTGTTATTGGAGAAGAACTCGAAATAAAGCTCATATTTAAAAATTATTTATCAAGACTCATTAACATAACCCTAATTTTATATCTATAAATATTAAAGGATTGATCCATATATATTTTTATATTCTCAAGATCATTATAGGTCTGGGTAATATATTTTATTCAAATATTGATGATTTAATGAAAAAACACCCTACAATGAAATCAGCTAAGACATGAACTTTATAGTCAAACTTGGTTAATATTACAGACTAAACTCTTTCAATTAAATGACTTAATTGATCAGATGTTCAAACATATCTAACTTATGGATAATTTATCCAAGAAGAAGGCTAGTTGAAAAAATAACTTGGCGTGTTTAAAACTAAGGTTTTATCTTTTTAACAACATTTACTAAGATGATGGCCAACTTATCATTCATTAAAAATTGGATCTTTATATCATATAAAGCCTTGTTGGTATAGCATATAGGTTTTTTCACCTTTTTTTCTTTTTAAACTGAAATGTTGTTTATATATAAATCTCTCAACCTTAGGTATAGAAAGAGATTTCCAGCTTTCTTAGGTTGTGCCGAGACCTTTAAAAAGAATGAGTGATTTTTAAGCTCCTTAAAAACTTGTTATTGCTATAAAATCCATTAAAGATTGAATATGTTTTTTAATATTATAAAAAATGATAAACAATATTCTTTTAGGTGAGATATGAACCTATTAAGGGTTTTACTCTTCTAATAATCCCTTTAACATCCTTTAATAACTAGGAATGAGTCATATTCAATATGGTTTTAACCTTTTTAAAGTTTGGTTTTATTTTTTACTGATAATTAGGAGTCCTAAGAATTCAAATTTATTGGGTTTTATTAACAAGATTCATCTTTAATATGAGATAAAAATAAGAAGACCTATTAAAGGTCCAAGAGATGTTGCTCTAAATTCATTCTCTTAATAAAATTATTATCTATATAGACTTTAATATTTCTACTAAATTAGCATATAAAAACCTTGTTCATAATCTTTTGATATATAGCCCCATTATATTTTTTGCTTGAAAGTCATGGATTTATAATAAAATATCCATTTATCCATAATGAATGATGTATTCTTCTTATAAATGGGATGCATGGGAATATAAAGGTAGCCCAAGTTTATATCCAAAGATCTTAAAAATTCAAACTCGACTATAAAGTCCAATCTATATATCTATATATCTTATATAGGGGTAAGCTATATTTTAGGTAGGCTTTATTAAATTCAATAAGATTTTTTTTTTTTTTTTGTGTGTGTGTGTGTGTTATTTTTCATTATCTTTTTCATCTAACTATATTTTTAAGTTAGTTAGGATTTATCACCTCTCAAATGAAATCAACAACTTATCCATTTTCTCAAATATAACATTTTATCTCTCATTTTAAAATTTCTCCTTTTCTGTTAGATAAATGAAAAATAAAAATTAGCATTTAGCCTATGAGAGGACATGTCGAGGTTAATGCCTATTATGTGTGAAGGATGAAAGGTCAAACTATCTTTTTAGATGTTAATGAGCTTTATGATGGGTTTTTCTTAATCAAGATGACTCGATTTTGATGATGGAGCTTGTATCTTATTTATTGAGACTATTTTTTAAAAAAATATTCTATAACTTTAACATGTATCTTTCAAGGACTATATATGGTCCACTAATAAAGCCTTATTAAATTTGAAGCAAGTAAGATACATCTTTTGAAAACTAATCGGTTCTCTTTTATTATGGTCACCCTCTTTTAAAGAGGAATTTCATAATAAAGTATTTGATATTTATTAATATGTGTGTATAATAAAAAAAATGGTCTATTAATAATATAATCACGGACCAAATCTATTTTAATCACCATGAAAGTTTACTATAGACTGCTACATATGAGTAAATACTAATAGAGGTGTTTAAAATTACCAAGTAAAAAAACTAAATAAATGGTCAAAAGAAGTTGGTTGAAAAACCCTATATTTTTTTATTAACTACATTGGTTAAACCAACACTGAACAACTATAAAAATATGTATAAAATAAAAAATATATTTTTCACATTTTAAATCAATAGCAAAAGTAATCTCGTCTCACTTTTCCTTAATGTCTTGTTTTTCCGAACCTGCAAGTCACCTTTATCTTCAATCTTTGTTTTTATACTATTTATCTTTTATGCCTAAACTCACCTTTCATATCTAATATTTTCCTCTCTACTCTATCTATATTTTTTGAACCTCTAAGCTTGGCTACCTAAACCCTAAAATAGTGACCTCCTATCTCTTTACTCATATCCTCCTCTTGAATCTCCAATACTTCTTTACTTATAGTTGGAATTTTTTTTTATCAATTTTTTTTTGTTTTTTTATCTATATGTTTTTTTTTGTTAATTTTATTTTATTTTAGTTTTTGTTTTAACTTGCGATATGATATAATAACATGGTTTATAAGGAAGGTGGTGTCTTGGCTTTTATCCCTTATTTTTTTTTTGAATAACTATTTTCATAAATGATCTTGGGACAACAGTAGAAACATAATTTTTAATATCATGGGGAAAAAAATAATCGATGTTATACCTTAACTCATCAAACTCGTGACTTGAATCATAAGCTCAATAGGGTTCAGTAGTATTCTCTCTTCAAATATATTCTCAACCTTTAAATAAATATAATAAAAGGTTTAAAAGCCCATAATCATTTTCTTATGGGTTAATGTGTTTGGGTCACTGCAATGAAAAGTCTAAGAGCATCGACTAATCTTAAAGCCCATAAACCTTAGCTTTTTTAATTTTTTTAAAGGATGGACAACATGATTTTTTTTTAAAAAAAAACCCATTAAATATGTTATCTACAAGCTCAAATTCCAACCACCATTATAGTGGTTGGAAAATCAAGAAAAAAATATCTTAGCTATAAAAATCAGATTATTAGCCATTTCAACCTAAAACATCTCATTGTCATCTTTATAACACTTTAACATCATTATATCAATTGCAAATACCCCTAAAAAATGACCTAAACATTTAAAGTCAAATCAACTTCATTTGATTTTTCATACAACATTGAGACCTTAATAGAAGGTCTTTTTCATCTTAAGGAACCCATGGAAAAAAAAAAACAATTTAGTAGTCAAAAATTGAGTGACATTGACATAAATAGTGTCGTATATAAAACAAACTCTCATGTTTAAGAGTTATGCTTAATAATTTTCCTTAAAGTCCCTCTTTTCACAAAAGAAAATCAAATACAAGGCCTATCTTGACTCTCTGGCCGAAGCCCAAATCCCGAAATTTATCAAATTTTCTCCTGCAAGGATACACTAAAAGTTGACATGGTTTAAGGCCAAGAATAAGGTTCTGGTCCGAAAAGCCGTGGGCTGAAATCCCACTCTCAACCATCTTTTTAGTTTTATTCCTATAATTTTTTAAACATGTTTAATTAAGTATTTTCACAACATGTGAGCAACAAAGGTCAGGATGGCCGAGTGGTCTAAGGCGCCAGACTCAAGTTCTGGTCTTCGTGAGAGGGCGTGGGTTCAAATCCCACTTCTGACAAATAATTCGTTTTCCTGTTTTTAGATAATTATTTCTATGCGACTTTTATTACTCTTTAGATATATTTTTTTCAGAAGTAAAGACTAATGATTTAACTTTAATGGCTTTTCAGTGGTGTTTCTTGCTTCTCTTTTCACACTTTCTACCTTAAAAGAATCACATATTACAATGCACTACACAGTAAAACACTCGTATCTTTTATAATTTAGTTTTTATATACAGTAAACACCCACATCTTTTATATTTTAGTTTACATATATATATAAACTAAAATATAAAAGATTTATATATATAAAAACTAAAATATAAAAGATGTGGGTATTTTACTGTATATAAAAACTAAAATATAAAAAATATCACTGTTTTATTGTGTAGTGTATTATAGTATGTGAGTTAATTTATTGTGGACTTAAACAATACATAGATATTTTTATCCTCAATGACCCTAGTATTGTGTTGTTGGGTGAGGGTGATTTTAGGTTTTTATTCTTTTTTGTTTTTGTTTTGACAAATTATTTAAAAAGCTTTGCACGCATAGAGCATGGATGTTGTGTGTGCACTTAGGTGACAGATGTATTAGTATGTGGTGATTGACTTTTTTCCTTTCCTCTTTCTCTCCTCTCTGCGTAGGATTCAAATTACATTAAATTTATTTATTTGATTTTTATTTTATAATTTTTTTATATTTTTTTTGTCAAAATATTTTGTTTCTTTTTTTTAATTCTATAGGGTAATTTAATGATTTTAATTGTTTGGGTAGTAATGTTGACAATAATTTTAATTGTTATAGTCATGATAATGATAATAACATAAAGATAGATTTTCAATGATGTTTTCTTTTTTTAGATAGAAAATGAACTGTTTATTTTTGTTATTTGGTTATTATAGGTGTTTTTATAATTTATATTTTGTTAGTTGTGTTTAATTTAAGTTGAATTATAAATAAACTAATCCTAATATAAACACAGTGAATTTGATAATTCAGATATATGAATCTTCTTATTTTTTAAATAATAATGATAATTGTATGTTGGTGATTTAATTGAAACCAACTTAAAAGATAAATTTATATCAATTTAAAATTCATATATTTTATAGAAAACTTATAGTCCATAGGAATTCTATACGGAATTATGATTTTATTTAAATTTATATTATAATAAAAAAATTATATAATTAATATTTTTTACATAAAAAAATATAGTCCCAGTCGCGATGAAATGCGGGTTAATGGCTAGTGTGTGTGTATCATCACAGTTTTTGATCTAACTAAGACAGCACAAGGAAATCCCTTCGTTGAGGCAACCCCATTGCTTAATCAATCCTAAGCTTTTCTGGCACCTAAAATTTTTGATTCGGCAATACTTGTTTAAAATATTGAGTACAAACTCCTGTATTAATTTCATTGCACCCTGGAGATCCACGCAGCACTTCATGATACAAGAACCTCCCATTTACGCAGACCCTTTACATTCCAGTCTCCTCCTAAATTTGAAGATTTATCGTGATTGTGTTGAAAATTTATGCGTGCTGCTCTTGGTTTCTCAAGTGTGTGATGGCTCTGACCAGATTTTCATGTAGATGGCCACATTAATGTTGCTGCTTTTCTTTGTTGATTTCTCTCATGGGGCGTCAAGCTCACTGCTAGGAAAATGCATCCCCTGGTTTGACTAGGATCAGAATCTGCGTGAACTCACATAAACAAATGAATCTCACCATATACTTGTATTTATGAGTTCATTCAATTTGATTTTTTTCATTTGAAACCTTGTTGATATTAGGAATGGAAAATACGTTTGAAATTAATGGTGAGATTCATGACTCGTGAAGTTAGCAGGACCACAAATCCACGATACATTACTAGTCGGCTCATGAAAAAATACTCCAATCTTCAAGAAAATTCTTCAAACAAAAGGCTAGCGGCCAAATTGGCTGTCTCTTTAGGCTTCATGCATTAGCTTGAGACAAAAACGTGGGGGGGTTTGAGTTGATTTTCGAACTACCATCAATGTAGTAGGTTGAGTTGATTTAACAATTCGAATCGGAGGAGATGAATTGTCCTAACTCCGAAGCTCAGAATTTCCTAAAATATCGATCTAGTATTATCCAAGTAATCAGCCAACTTAATCGCAAATCTTGTAATAAGCCAATCACATGCTAAATCACTGGTGAAAATGACCATCATTCCATCTCAAAAGTATACAGGTAAAAGGAAGAAGCTTGTTGATGCAGGTGCAGTAGCTTGGCAAACCTGACCGTACTCTCGAGGGGTGTTCATTTTTGAACCCTGAAGAGAGCGGTCAGGTTTGACAAGTCAATGCACCAGCATCAGATGGGACTTTTCCCATTAACTTCCAAAACTTTCAGACTTGGCTAGGGGGGTCCAATGGAATAGCTTCATGAGAAATGACCTCGTGTTGGTGGGGCAAAAACTACAAAATTGAAAAAGACCTGACAAGGCATTGGAAATCTCAAATAAAAATATAAAGGGTATTAGTGTTTCTCAATCATAAGAAAAGTTGGGGACTGATAATCATTCCAAAGAAACTTGAAAAGTAGATAGATAATGCCGGGCACTTCAGAAGTTTCCCTTGTTCTTTCTGCTTGTTTTGCATTTCCACAACTGCAAGACAAACATTTCAATGTTAACTCAACGTAGCTTTTTTATCCTGTCTAAAAGTATTACAACCACGTCATTTGCTGGCGGAGCGGGCATTAAATTATATAAATTTGAGATCAAGGTGATGTAGTAAAGGAGCAAGACGAGAGTAAAATGGATATATGAATTTTTATTTTTATTTTTTTGTAGACAAGTTTCTTTTTTATTTCCTCCAAATGTACCGTTGTTTTGCAACTGTGTAGCAACTTAGTTGATACGCTTACTATATCATAGAGTATGCGAAAGGTCCTATTTTACAGCTTTCCCGCACTTGAAAAGTCTAAATTCAAAGCCAGCTGACAGTGTAGGGCACTGAGTTAGATTTCTTATTGGTGGTAAGTTTGAGCAAAATGAAAGACAGGGTGGACTGCCCCAACGACCAGGAAACCCACTATCCAACCTGCACAACAGAAAATACCCAGTGATTTGTTTTTGATTGGAAAAAAAATCAAATGGCAAGTTAATCGAGGGAGAAAACCACGAACAATAAATCTGGTGTGGGCAGAAAAGGAAGGCGAAAAGGAGATGCATTCACCTCGTACTAGAGAGGCCTCACAAGCCTGCTTCCATAATTTATGTCACTTGCCTTTTCTTGGGATCCCTGAGCCCCAGAGCTCAACATCCACAACCACTGCTGCTTCATACCGCCATGTTTTTGAAGTTTCCATGGCGTCGTCGATATATCCAAACTCTCAGTTCATCAACCATGAGTCCTTCCCTTCATTGCAAGAATCGTTCTCCCATTTCACCAAGACATTTCCACTGTATTCTCAGACTGATCAGGCTGACAAAATCCGAGAGCAAGAATACTACCATCTCTCCCAGTCCAACCATGTTTGTCTTGATTATATTGGCCATGGCCTCTTCTCGTACTCTCAACAACGAAGTTACTCTCAGGAAGCTACAGTTGCCTCAGCATCATCTTCTTCCCTTCCATCTCGGAGATATTCCCCAAGTTTGGAAACGCCTTTCTTTGGTATTTCCTACAAGGCAGCAAGCTTGCATTCTCAAATACAATATGGTAGCCACGAATCCGAACTGGAATGCAAGATACAGAAAAGAATTATGGCATTATTGAATCTCTCTGAAGATGATTACACGATGGTTTTCACTGCCAACCAGTCATCCGCATTCAAACTTCTTGCAGACTCTTATCCCTTTCAGTCAAATCATAATCTTCTTACAGTATACGACCATGAGAATGAGGCAGTGAAAGTTATGATTGAAAGCTCCAAGAACAGAGGAGCACAGGTCATGTCAGCTGAATTCTCATGGCCTAGTTTAAGAATACATTCAGGGAAATTGCTAGAGAAGGTAAGACGTAGAAGGAAGAATAGGAGGGGACTATTTGTTTTCCCACTCCAATCAAGGGTGACAGGAGCTAGGTATTCATAACTCTGGATGAACATGGCTCGGGAAAATGGATGGCATGTCTTGCTTGATGCTTGTGGCTTAGGACCTAAGGATATGGAGACCCTGGGCCTCTCCCTCTTTATGCCAGATTTTCTTGTCTGCTCTTTTTTCAAGGTTTTTGGTGAAAATCCATCTGGTTTTGGCTGTCTATTTGTGAAGAAATCTACTCCTTCAATTATAAAGGATTCAGCTGGTACAGGCTTAGTGAGGCTTGTCCCAGCTAGGCGACCTTCTCAAATTTCAGAAGAGTCAGTTAATGAAGACGCAGAAACTGAAGAAAAAGCAAAACAAGAGTTACATGATGATGATAGTTTGCAAGGCTCCCCCTCAGGTCCTATGTCCAGGCAGCAGACATGTGAGAAAACTTCTGAACTGCAAGAAACCAAAGAGATTTCATTAAAACACAAAGCACCAGAAATTGAGGTATCAGGGGCATCATTTGAATCCTCCGAATCCCAAATCATTGCAAGTAGTGGAAGTGGGTATTCATATCTTGAATGTAGAGGCTTGGACCATGCAGATTCATTGGGCCTGATATCAATCAGTGCTAGAGCGAGGTACCTCATCAACTGGTTGGTAAAAGCATTAACGAGTCTTCAACATCCACATTCAGAAAATGGGCATCCCCTGGTCAGAATCTATGGTCCAAAGGTAAAATTTGATCGAGGACCAGCAGTGGCATTCAACGTGTTTGACTGGAAAGGAGAAAAGGTAGACCCTGCCATTGTGCAGAAGCTTGCTGATCGAAACAACGTTTCTTTAAGCTGTGGATTTTTGCACCACGTTTTGTTCTCAGACAAATATGAACATGAGAGGGCGCAGATACTAGAGACAAGAACAAGTGAAGGAGGAGCAGTTTTAAATGGGAAGAGAGTTAAACTTTATTCAGGAATCTCTGTTGTCACGGCTGCTCTCGGGTTCCTGACTAATTTTGAGGACGTTTACAAACTCTGGGCATTTGTTTCACTGTTCATGGATGCAGACTTTGTGCAGAAAGAGAGGTGGAGATATACAGCTCTAAATCAGATGACAATAGAAGTTTAGTTTACATTTAGGACACATGGAAAGTAATTTTCCAAAACTATTTTCTAAACTTTCTTATGGATGTATGTTTACAATTAAAAATAATTAATCTGATAAATATCTAGTTATTTATTGGTTATATCAAAGTTGACCTTCAAATCTTTTAATTTTATGAAATAAACTGATCTTCAAATCTCTTAATGCAACAAACACATTATTACATTGAGTCAATGTAGTCAACGATTAAAAATATACCTCCACACTTGTGGCAAGTGAGCACCTTCATTACATTCGAATATAGATATCTTAAAAGCGGTCTCAAAGATAATGAGAAAAAAAAAACTGTCGCAAAAAAGAAAGAGGAACTTCAAATGAAATGGAAATTATACATTAATAAAATAAAATCATTGCTATGAAAAGCATCCTAGCACTGTAGTACATCCTGTTGCACCACAATTTGCTTATAGTAAAATAAAACTATTTTTATTTATTAAAAAATATTTTTGATATCAGTACATAAAAATAATATAAAAACACTAAAAAATTTAAATTAAAATAAGAAATAAAAAACAATTTGTTTTAAATATTTTTAAAATTCAGTATCAAACAACACTCCAATGAATAGCTACATCACAGAAAAGGTAAGCAATTAGTAGCATGCACGCGCACTCAGACATATGAGAAACATTCATATTGAATCCATTTTGGTTCAGCAGCTGCATAGGTAAATTATCACTGCTGGAACCAACAGCATCCAGTTTACTGGTTCTTAAATCTTACGTAAATGATTCCATAAATTAGAAACCGTTTGATGCCCCCCTCACAATATCGGACAGCAGTTAGGGACCGGGATCTGCATGACATCATCTAACATATTGGAATATGCACCAACAATTGTTCCCAGATCATTTTGCAGGCGTGCAAATTTGCCTTCACGTACAAGTATCACAGACCAGAATCAGCCTGGTCACTGCTTAATATATAATGATATAGGATTAAATGTTCTGTTCGCACTACAAGTTTGGAAACTCATAGGCTGCCGTTGATACAGCAGCTTTTAGAACCTGTTTATAGCAAGTGGTTCAAACATTAAGGAGAAATTTGTCTTGGCCTCAATGAAAGAATAATCCTACAGCAATATTATTTATGAACAACGAATTTGTCGACAGCCCAATGCCTTCATGGCATAAACATGTAGTACGAAATCCCGTAGCTTTGCCTTGGAAGTCTCAATCAATTCATTTTCATAGCTTAAGAAAGAATATACCGAGCTATGTAAGAATATATCTCGCATAGTCTAGCCAGAATCAAGTGCTACATGCAAGGCCAGCCCACAAACCAAAAATTAACATCAACTGCTACTACAAGCTAATTTACTGGTGTATTTGATTAAAATATCTCCAATGGGCTAAAAGAATTCAAATAGTGAACCTGATGTCTAGTATCAACTCCTGACAACATATGAACCAAAAAGAACAACTCTCAGTCATTAACGTCATTCAATCACTAAGCAGGCAGTAAAATTATAGCACTCGTGATTTTAATCTCTCAAATTGACCCCACAAATCAGCACCTGGGAATCCCCTGAAGAAAATGAAAGCCATGATAAAAGTAACAAAAATGAAAAGTACCCAGTTCCCCAGACGACAAGTGGAGAGCAGTAATACCTCTAATTTCACAATCTGAAGACAGAATAAGCATTTATAAGGAGCCCATAAAGTAATTATAATCACTACAAATCACTAACGAACTCTGATAGCAGATTTACGAAGAAGACAACAAAGTTCAACTTCCAAAGATTACTATACTGATACTCTGTGTTGATTTACACATAAACATTTAAGTCCAAAAATCAAACGGCATCCAAATATACAACAGAGAGAATCACATTCAAATATAATGATGAAAAAAAAACAAAGCAAGAGATAAAAAAAATAGGCATCACCTTGATTCAGATTTCAAGGTACAGCATTGTGTTGAGCATCGACAGGGAAACTCACCAAGGCAATTAAAGGAAATTGCTCCGTACACTCAATTTAACATGGGCCTAATTAGAGGGCCTTGAGCTAGCGAACAGTCGTGCTTGAGCTAGCTATTGATGTATAATATAACATCCCACTCATGTTCACTAATCATTCCATCAATGTTAATGTCAAACACTACAACTAATGGGTGTATGTCAATATTTGCACCAATCCAATCATTCATAGCGTCACTCTTCACGATTTGAGGTATATTGATTTGAAAAATATGTGTAAATATCTTAGGTCATCAAGTAAATGAATAGGTCATGAGACTCAGTAAGTTTCTATAAATATTAACTTTATATTTTCTTTTCTTTTCATACATTTCTTGTCTTAAACATCGGAGAGTCCTTCTCCCAACGAGGGTCTTGTTTTTTAGGAGGACCTTCATCCCTATTTTGAGCCATCAATCGATCATGCGCTTATACTTCAAGTCTACACCAAGTTTCATAGACTATGGAATCCTAATTTATGTGTGAAACTTTTACATGGCTTTATCAATGACATCGTTTGAAGAAATCTGAATAAAAAACTAATCTATCTAGTTCATTTTTGTTTCATATCTTTTCTCCAAAAACTTTTTCATTGCTCATGAAGCTGTACACCAAGGGGGAATACTTGATCTCATTACCACAAGGACTTTAGCTTTATCGGGACACCATCAACTCTCCAACAGTGTAAATACAAGCAATATTATTGTACTGATGCAACTACATATGCTCACTCTTCCACATATGTAATAATAATCCCTCATATACACATCATTAAGTATACACAGACAACTCTAGTTCTAAAAAGAGACAAGGAAGGATAACATGTAAATGAGTGATGTTTGAACTCTCAAACTTATAAATAGCTACATATCTCATTTTTATATGAGGTGGTCCAAATATTATGCACCATAAAGTTTGTCACACGAGATAATAATTCTATATATAAAATTTTCCCATAACACTTTATGGATTGGTGCATGTTTGGTATCATGATCTAGAGCCTGGCTATATTTTTCAATTTTAATATCTCAACTCCAAACTTTTCTTTTATTTTAGCACAAGTATTCTAACAAATAAAAGCATCACACGACTTTTTATTATCACATAACGAGAAGATCAAATAATCATAATCTATCTCCAAAGGTGCAATGGAAAAATTCTCAATATAAAATGATGTGTTGAGTTAATTGTCATAAAAACCTTGATTGATGAAGTTTATAACTATTTTAATGGGAAAACAGTCATAAATTCTATATGTTTTAAATCTTTTTAGAGTTAAACACACGATAAAAAAAAAAAAAAATATATATATATATATATATATATATATATATATATATAAAGATAAATGGAGTTGGTGTGGCTAGACAATAATTGATCTCTCACTAGAGCAATGAAAAACACACACCAAGAGATACATTTATAGTTGCTTAACATTCTTTGATCCCATGACTACACCTTTAACCACTATATAAGCTATAAAGCTATCCTATATAAAACAATTATGCAATATCATCTCCTATAAAAAAAAATAAAGCAAACACAAAAAATCCTAATAAATTCTCTTTTTTTCATTGTAGTCATGACATTAAAAAATATATGGGAAAATTGATCGTCAGAGACTAACTCTAGCATGTCATAGGAAAAGAGATAAGATTATATCAAGAATTGAATGACATGTATACACTTAATAAATTACCTAAAGTTAGACAATTTCTGTGTTTATCCCATGAATTATGCCTCTATCTTATAAATTCTCAATAAGAAATTACGTTTTTTCTTTATATTTTCATGTCTCTAAAAGAATCTTTATAAAAAAATCCTCATGACTCTATTGAAACCCTGAAAATATTTTCAACTTCTTCACAGAGATTAGGGATCCTTCTTCATATTTTATTCCAATGTCGTTTGTCTCCAGATCATTTTAAACAATTATCTCTAACAAGGTAAAAAAAAAAAAATCCTTTACTAGAAATGTTGATAAGATTTAGATGAGAAATCTCATGCATGAGAATCTAATTTAATTATAAAATTGACATAAGAAAGACTCAAACTTGAACATCACTTCTTTTTTTTTTTTACAAAATAAATTTCTCATGCTATATTACGGATCAAATTATTTTTTTAACATAAAAAAAAAATCAAAGTGCTATTAATGTGTTTTCCGGTAGAAAAAAATCATATAGGGGATGACCTAACATAATCTGATCAATTTGACAAGTTAAAAGACAACCCGAACAACTATTAAAATATAGTTTGACTAAAAAACACTCGAGAGATCTTTTTAACAAAAAACATATTGGATAAGTCTAAGTCAACCCGAGTTAACCTGTCAAATCCACAACTTATATTATAAAATCAGGATTACCCATAGAAAATAAATTATAACACTCAATTCCCAATAAAATCAACATTAAAGGTTGATATTAGGGGGAAATGAACTAAAAAATAAAACCATAAATCATATAACTTGAGTCAAATCATGTTAACTTATCAAAGTTATAATTAGGATCATATTATCAAGACAACCCTATATAAAGCAAATTGAAAGAAATTATAAAATTCAATTTTCAATGAATTCAATATTAAATAATAAATGAAAAAATAAATATATATAAAAAATTGACTTGAGGTTAACTCACCAAAATCATGACACCAATAATGAAATCAAGATAATCTCATAAAAAAAACAAATAAAAAAATACAAATTATAATCCTAAATCAATCAAATATTGAATGATAAGATTAAAAGAAAAAATCAACCAATGAAAGAAAAAACAAATACTCGTTTTATATATAATCCGAGTCAGGAAACCGAGATAAGTAAACTCAATATCAAATAATAAAATTAAAAAATAAAATGACTCAAACTAACTCATCAAACCTATAATTCAAGTAATGAGAGTGTAATTACCTTATAAAAACAAATAATAATAATAATAATAAAAGCTAATTTCAAATCAATTATAAATATTAAAGGTTGAAAGAAAAAATCAATTAAAATTAACTTCAAAAATTTAAGTTAATGTTTTAAATATGTGACGTGTATCATAAGATCATAATAAAAAATATAAATTTATATGATAAAATTAATAAAAAAAAACTAAATATATATATATAAAAAAACAGAAAACAATGCATTGTCCAAGTTAACAAGGAATGTGAGGAGATGAATCGTCATTTTTAATTAGTTTATCTTAATCAGTGAGGGTAGGTGGGAATGAATTGTGAACATAAAGTTAGGCTAGGGTCCATCATCGTTATAATGTGACGAGAGTAGGTAAGCACATGTATTCATTGTTATTAATTTATGCTCTGGTGGTAGGAAATTTGGTGACGGTTTCCCGTTGGGGTTTGAAAGTATTTATTAGAAAAAAAATATATTTTCATTTAATTTAAAATTTTAAAATTATTTTGATGAATTAAAATTAAAAATATTTAAACAAATAAAAAAAATATTATAATAAAAAATAAGATAAAAAACAACGGTTCTAAGCAAGCAATTATAAAGCCTAGGAAATCAGTAGCAAAACCTCATGGGCGGTATATATTTATCTATATACGATGGAGTTGAATAAAGGGAAGTTTGGAGGTGTGATTGGGAAGTATTTTTTTTAAAAAAAAATTTTTATTTTTTTATTTTAAATTAAAAAAAAGTAATATATTTATTTCATTTTTATATATTGATGTTAAAAATTAAAAAAAAAATTATTTCTAAATAAAAAAATAATTTTAAACATACTCTTATGTGAGGGTTTGGGAAGGATTAATTTCTAACAAATACCAACGGTAAAATCTCAAAAAAACAGATGATAAATCACAGGTTGAAACGCGTGAAAAGCAATAAAAAGCTGTTTTTCATGAACCGGAAGTTTATTAATTTTATTAGTTGAGACCTATTGTAATTTTCTTCTGCTTATTTCATTATCAAATATCAATTACCTACTTATCGATCGAATCTCCGTTTTAATCGCAATGCCAAACGGGCATTTAAATGGTAACTAAACAGTCACTAAGTTAGATGGTAAAGAATAGAGATTTCGAGTCATCGTGCTATCAGCTGCAACATATAATTTTTTAAAAGGAAAGAGCCTTCTGTAAATTATAAATCACTCCCTTTAATTTTTGAAATCATATTTAAAAAAAAACTAATTAATTAATCTCATTTTTCCATTTCATATTTTTTTACAGTTTATTTATATTTTTGTTTAAAAAATAAGTAAATAACATGAAAATACCTATGAGACAAAAACATTTTTGAAACAAAATAATATCAAGTTAATTATGGTCAACACTGATTGAAGACTTATTTATTTATTTTGTAATACTAAAAATATTATTTAATTATATTTTTTAAAAAATTAACAAATCTAATTTATAATTTTCTCATTTAGTAAAGTCACACTCTTTGACAAAGAAGAAAAAGTCGAGTCACACTCAACACAAGCCTCCATTATTTATGCTTTAATCAAGCTTCACGTCTCACTTGTAAAGTCATTATAATTCACCATTTGGTTTAATCGACGTGTGCAACTTAAAGCCTTTGCTTTTATTCTGTTTACTTTTGTTTTTTATTGTATTTTTATATATTTTTTAATATATCAATGTTAAAAAAAATATTTTTAAAATATTTTCAAATAAAAAACATTTTAAAAACAGCCACTACTATTATATACTAAATTTTAGACTCAACTTTTCCGCGTGTACAAAGAATGAAAATTAGATAGTGGTTTAAAAAATTTCAAATCTTTTTATTTAAAATTTTATTAAAATAATATCGTGATGTATTTTTTAATATATTTTTTAAAAATACACGGTTGCCAAAACATAAAACAATCTAACCAAATCCGGAACGGCGGATTTCCCAAGAAATACGCTTTCTTTTTCCACGCTCTCTTGGACGAGAGCTCCTTGGCCTTGACATTTCATGATTGTTAAAATACACAAAACTAATATGGCCGTTAATTTCCTGAAATAGGAGTCTTGTAAAGTAGGAAGAGAGGTGGTCCTGTATTTGCTATTTTTGTATAGTGTTTTTTGCTATAAGTTAACCTGCAATGTAAAGAGAAATACAATTGAATACAAAAGATTATTTTGTATTACGAATTTGAACATGGTATCAGAGCAGTTATGAACTTTTTTTATGAATTTTTTTCTGTTTTTCTCGAATCAGTTCTTCACCTTTTTTTTCTTACGAACAACTACTGTTCAAATCCGAAAACAAACCCCAACCACCGTGAAACAAACACAAACCCAGAATCCCAAGAACCCTAGTATTCCCGCTTTGTCACACCAAACACAAACCCCATCTAATCAATAGAAAAACACCAAACACACACCCAGAAATCAATTCTCTTCAAAAACAAAAACCAAATCACAGTGCAATGGAAATCAATTCCACAAACCCACTGACCTCAAACCCGTCACCACAAATTGTTCTTCCTCCAGACACCTCTGCATTCACGGCCAATGTTATCCTAAATGAAAACAATTTTAGGTTATGGTCAAAACTCATCGAAATGCGAATAGGTGCTCGAAATAAGTTGGGCTACCTTACCGGAGACACCAAGAAGCCTGAACTAGGCGACCCGCGATTGGAATCATGGGTTACAGAAAATCATCGGGTCAAATGCTGGTTAATTGACTCCATGACCCCATCCCTGATGGAACGGTTCCTTTGCCTCCCGACGGCCAAAGAAATATGGGAAGCCGTCGGCAGGACCTTCTACGACGGCTCCGACGCAACGTGTATCTTCGAATTGAATCAACGATCGTTTAATACCCATCAAAATGGACGACCACTGTCCATTTACTACACCGAACTCGTGGCCATCTTTCAAGAAATAGATGGCCGGACTGCAACTCAGGCCAATACAGTCGACGGCGTGCTCCACCACCACTTGGCCATGGCTCAACTCAGGGTCCACATCTTTCTCAGTGGTCTTGACCCTGGGTTCGAGCAAATTCGTGGTGAGATTCTACGCAAGGATCCCCAGCTAAATCTCGAGGAAGCCTACGCCTGTGTTCGGAGAGAATACTCTCAGAAACAAATCATGGATGGAAACGGAGGTTCCCCGGGGTTCCCTGAGCACTCGGTAATGGTGACAAGGACCTATCGGCCGATGGGGGAGCCAGGGAGTGCAGACAATCAGGGGGCGGCTCGTGGTGAGAGGAAGGAAAGATTTGGGCGTGAAATGGTTTTTAGGGCTGACGGGGCAGGGGGGCGTGATTTTGTTGGATTTGAAGCTGACGGGGCAGGGGGACGTGAAGAAAATATTAAGGCTGACGTGGCAGGGGGGCGTGACTGGGTGAGGATGTCTGCTGCCCGGGTTGACCGGGCTAACCGGGCTGACCAAAAATATAAAAATATTGATGGACTAATATGCTCTCATTGCGGTGAAAAAGGACATTCGAAACAAAGATGTTATGAAATTATTGGCTACCCGGACTGGTGGGACTTCACGAAAAAACCTCGAAAAAATTTCCGAAAACCTCTGGCCCATCTGGCAGAAGCAGATATGGCACAACCCACAGTAAGTGTGGCCCATCAGGTATCATCGAAAACGAATTTACACATTCTGTTATTACAAAGAATAGTACTTGGATTATTGATACAGGTGCATCTCATCATATGACTAGAGATTCCGATAATTTAATATGCCATAAACCCTCTTTACGGACAGATATATACACTGCTAATGGCGATACCTCCCCTATTACGGGGGAAGGATCTCTTGTTTTAACTGACACCATTACACTAGATACTGTTCTTATTGTTCCATCTTTGACGTATAATCTCCTGTCGGTTAGTCAAATCACGACTACCCTTGAGTGCACGGTAACTTTTTGGCCTCTGTTCTGTGTTTTTCAGGACATTCTGACTCGGAAGATTCTTGGTTATGGTGTTAAACGGGGCAACCTGTATTATTTGGAATTAACGAAACAAGGGGGGTTAAAACTGGGTCATGCACATCAGACCGGAAGTACGGATCAAGCTCAGGCTCTCGTTTGGTTATGGCATCGACGTCTCGGACACCTTTCATTTGGGTACCTTAAGAAGTTACAACCGCATTTATTTTCAAGCTTAAGTATTTTGGATTTTAAGTGTGATATCTGTGAACTGGCGAAAAGCCATCGTATTTCCTATTTGCCAAGTTTGAATAAAAGTGTAGAACCATTTGCTGTTATTCATTCTGATGTGTGGGGTCCTGCAAAGGTCTCATCTTTTTCTAATGCATGGTATTTTGTTACCTTTATTGATGAGTGTACTCGGATGACCTGGATATCTCTCCTCCGAAATAAAAATGAAGTCAGTACGGCATTTCAGAAATTTCATAAAATGGTGCTAACGCAATACCAACGGCACATTCGTACACTCCAATCAGACAATGGTACGGAATTTATGGATCACATACTAGGTGATTTTTTACAGCATCATGGAATTCGGCATCAGACATCTTGCACATATACCCCACAACAAAATGGCCTAGCTGAAAGAAAGAATAGGCAAATTATGGAAATCGTTCGCGCTTCGCTCTTTGGCATGAATTTGCCAAAATATTATTGGGGTGAGGCAGTCAAATCCGCTGCATATGTCATAAATCGAACACCATCCAGTGCCATCGGGTTTCAGTCTCCTCAACAAAAAATGGAATCTCTGCTCTTGGTTCCTCACTTTCCAAACTTAGAGCCTCGGGTATTTGGGTGCACGATATATGTTCACATCCCTAAAGTTTTGCGAAGCAAACTCGATCCGTGTGCAAAACGATGTGTGTTTGTCGGTTACTCGGAGTTTCAGAAGGGATATCGGTGTTATGATCCTCATCACCGTAAGCTCCATGTGACCTTGGATGCCTCATTTCACGAATCTGAACCCTACTATTCAGGGGGAGTTCCTGGTCCTTCTCTTCAGGGGGAGAGTAACAATGAAGAGAATGAAAATATATTTGAATTAGAAGAAATGAGACCAAGCCGGGATAATAACATTGAAGTCAGCTTAGACCTAAATGATCTCAGTAATGACCCCCCCATGTCTCCGGAATTACCAACGACTACACCATTAACCGAAGAATCAACCGAGAATGTCTCTCTTCAGTCCCCTCAGGTAACCCTAAATCCTATACCACATGAGATAACTGAAATTCCTATCTTAGAAAATAATGAGACTAATAGATACCCAAACAGACTGAACCGAGGAGTCCCAAAGAAACAGTATGAACCTGATCTAAAACAAAACACTAAATATCCTATCAGCAACTATATCTCTAACCATAGATTATCGGAATCATATGCATTTACTGTTAATCAATTATCCAATGTGTCTATTCCTAGTAATGTACAGGATGCATTAGCAGACCCAAGATGTACCAAAGCGATGAATGAGGAGATGGAGGCACTGCAGAAGAATAATACTTAGGAGCTATGCCAACTACCAAAAGGAAAAAAAAAGTTGAGTGTAAATGGGTGTTCACAGTAAAGTTGCAAGCAGATGGAAGCATTGATAGATATAAAGCAAGGTTAGTAGCAAAGGGATATACACAGAAGTATGGGGTGGACTACCAAGAAACTTTTGCTCCGGTTGCAAAAATGAACACAATCCGGATTATCATATCGATAGCAGTGAATCGAGACTGGGCCCTACAACAATTCGATGTCAAGAATGCCTTCCTGAACGGAGATCTTGAAGAAGAAGTTTATATGGAATTGCCACCGGGAGTGAAAACCAGGTGCTCACGAGAAACGGAAGTGTGCAAGTTAAAGAAGGCTTTATATGGGTTAAAACAGTCACCCCGAGCATGGTTCGGAAGATTCTCATCCACGATGAAAGAGTTTGGCTATAAACAAAGCAATTCAGATCATACTTTGTTTATAAAGCACAAAGGAGGGAAGGTAACGGCATTGATAGTATATGTGGATGATATGGTCTTAACAGGAGATGATCCAGAAGAAAGAAAGGCTCTACAACAGTTTCTGGCATCGAAATTCGAAATGAAAGATCTCGGACGACTGAAGTACTTCTTAGGGATTGAGGTCTCGAGGTCAAAAACGGGGATATATCTTTCACAGCGAAAATATGTGTTAGATTTATTAGCAGAAACTGGAATGATTGCATGCAAACCGGTAGATACACCTATGGAGATGAATCACAAACTGGGACAAGCAGAAGATCAGACGCCAGCAGACAAAGGTTGTTATCAACGGCTAGTGGGAAAATTAATTTACTTGTCGCATACTCGACCAGACATCGCCTATGCAGTAAGTGTGGTAAGTCAGTTCATGCATTCACCAGGAGAAGAGCATATGGAAGCAGTATACCGGATTTTGAGATATTTGAAAAGTGCACCAGGAAGAGGACTTCTATTTTCAAAAGGGGAGGTCCAAGATATTAAAGGATATACAGACTCGGATTGGGCAGGAAATCAGACTGGTAGGAGATCGACATCAGGATACTTTACGTTTGTAGAAGGCAACCTTGTCACTTGGAGAAGTAAGAAACAGAAAGTAGTCGCAAGGTCAAGTGCAGAGGCAGAATATCGAGGTATGGCTCATGGTGTGTGTGAATTACTATGGGTTAAACAGGTATTATAAGACCTGTGAATTGATTATGGAACATCTATGGAATTACACTGTGACAATAAAGCAGCTATCGAAATTGCTCATAATCCGGTTCAGCATGATCGTACCAAACATGTTGAAGTCGACAGACACTTCATTAAAGAAAATCTTGATCGGAAAATCATACAACTTCCGTTTGTTCGGTCTGAAGATCAACTAGCCGATATCCTCACAAAGGCAGTTTCCGGACGGGCATTCTATAACGCAATTGACAAGTTGGGCATGATAAATATCTACGCTCCAACTTGAGGGGGAGTGTTAAAATACACAAAACTAATATGGCCGTTAATTTCCTGAAATAGGAGTCTTGTAAAGTAGGAAGAGAGGTGGTCCTGTATTTGCTATTTTTGTATAGTGTTTTTTGCTATAAGTTAACCTGCAATGTAAAGAGAAATACAATTGAATACAAAAGATTATTTTGTATTACGAATTTGAACAATGATTAATTGTATTGATGAAATAATTTGGTGTTTAAAGTCAAGAGGCAGTCATGTTTGAAATTAAACAAGTCAGAAGAGATGAGAAGAGAATGCTATCCCTTGTGAGGTGTTTGGGAGTGATTTTTAAAATTGTTTTTGAATTTTTTTTTAATTAAATTTTTTTTTTGTGTTTTTATATTATTTTAATGTGTAGATGTCAAAAATAAATTTTAAAAAATAAAAAATATATTATTTTAATACTTTTATAGATGAAAAATAATTTTAAAAATAATTACAACTACACTCCCAAATAATCACTTTAAAAAGAAACAAATATCATTACCGGCACAAAGATCCCCCCCCAACTCAGGGTGTGTCACTACAATTTAAAAGTATTTTTTAAAAAATAATTTATTTATTTTAATTTTTTTATGTTTTTAAATTATTTTGATGTGCTAAAGTTGAAAATAATTTTTAAAAACTAAAAAATATATTTTTAATATATTTTTAAATAAAAAATATTTTTAAAAATAATTACAACCATACTTCTAAACATACACTTAATCTGATTTACAGAATTAATCGCAAATAAATAGTAAAAAAAATAAAAAAAAAATAAGACCAAGAACTAATGATAAAACCTAAATATCCCCGTCAAAACACAAAGTGCATTGATTCCGAGATTGTGGAAAGAGTATATATATATAGATATAGATATAGATTGTCCATGCTTGCAAGTTTAGACTTTAGACTGATAATTCTCCGCTGCGTGCTTTACCGACCAAGTCAGCTGCTGGCTTGTTTTTTCGTCAAAACAAACATCTAAATGATCGTATTCGATACATAGCTTGAACCTCCCGGCGTTTATTTACCACCAAATTGGGGAAGATATCAAGGTCTTGTCCTTAGTGGAGAAGTCAAATATTGCCTGGGTATTTTAAATGTATTGTTGAATATTTTAACTGGTCAAAACGTGCGTGGCATGAATCGGAAAGGGACAGCTTACCATTTAAGTTAAATATTTTAGATTCCAATTCTGAAAAGAATTCGATGGATAGATACTAATTAAGATTAAATTATCTCCATTACATGGTTCAAGATTCATTAAATATTCATTTAATTGAAAAAAATGAATATTAAAAAAAAAAACAAAGAACAGGAGGAGTTTTAATAAGACAGGTTGCTTCAATTTCAAGGCATTCAAAGGAAATTTAATGTAGTTTATTCCAGTTACATAAAATTTGTTCCATCGATTCCAGCCGATGGAATGCTTTATTCACTCCACCAAATCATTACACGAACAATGTTCCTCCGTGTATTAAACATATCTTTATATTTTCTGAAATTGAAAATAATATTTCATTAATATCAAAAGCCTTGTAGAAATATCACTAGATTGGTGTTCTCGGATATAGTAATATTCTTAGAGAAGTGAAAAGAATTTGAGATTTAGATCATTGACGTCACTAAATCTAATATTGTAGGTTAATTAAATTATATAATAAATGATTTTTATTAAAAAAAACTAAATTTAATAATAATAATAAATAAATAAAAAAACTTGTAACAACCTGGTTAAGTGAATCTCTCAGATTTGAGGCAATCTTTTATACTGTAACCCATAAAATCTTAAATCTTAATACAATCAACAACCTCAATTCTCAATCAATTAAACATTAAATTTTCACCAACAAGTATATATTGACGTCATATATCCATTTTACTTGAACCACGTATAAAAGGTAAAATCACTTTAAACCTCATGTCGCCTGTACAAGTCATGTTCTTGAATACCGGTCCTGTTACTGTACAAACGGTGGCATTTATTAAAAAAAATCTTAAAGAAATTTGCCTGCACAGCTCGTCCCAGGTCGTCGTTTTCGATCCTGTTTCACGTTGTATTTTAAATGTTTTGAAAAAAATATATATTTTTTAAATTATTTTTATATATTAATATAAAAAATACACCGCCAAACATGCACTAAATAAAATGAGCTGCAATTTGACTAGCTTAGTGCCTGTTTGGCACTGTGGTCAAACCGGTATTTAACTGTTTTTGCCCTTTTTTTTCCATTTTAAATGAATATATTTTGATGTGCTGATATCAAAAATGTGTTTCTTGATAGATAAATCTGTTTTAGAAGAAAACTAGTTAATTAACTGCACTACGTTGTCGATCGAAAAAGTAATTGTTATCATTGTTGAGATTAAAATACAATATTTATACATATAAAATTTGATATAATAAAACAAATTAACATATCCTATTATAATAACAGTAACATCGAAGTCTTAACATCTAAATATTATTTTTATATCACATATCCTTGATATTGAAATTCATCTAAATACCATGAAAATTAGAGACACCATTCAAGATGAAAAAAAAAAAGTCAAAATAAAACAAATCATGGTATATTTACATCTTCATCATCTTCACATGGAGTTGAAAATTGAATATCCCATTATCGATGATCTTTTATTCCTGATAAAACTTCAAAGAAAAAAATGACAGTTAAAAGATAATTATTCTTCGAAAAGCTTGTTATAATTTGATATATTTATGATTATAAAATTTTAAATTGGTAAGAAAATATAATTCTACAATGTTTAGTATGAGTTTTAAATTGAAATTATATAGAAGTAATGTCATTTATGAAGATATATTATTGAGTGTGCTTTTGTAGCAATATAAAGAATGATGTTTTAATATCCATAGCCTACTTTTAGCAGGAATATTATTTTTTTCACTTTAATATTTAATTAATACTAATAATGTTTTAATTAACTAGTCTTTTTTTTTAAATAGTTTATTAAACATAAATATCAGTTATTTTCAATTAAAAAATTCATGTTATGTAAAATATATTCACAGCAACGGCATATTTTTCTCTTTATGGTGAGTGGTAGCTGAGCACAATAAATCATTTTTGATTCCAGTGTATAATTTATATAGTGTTTTTTTTATTTAATAAACATCTCTATGGAGGGGAATATGAGAAAAATTAGTTTAGAAATAAAAATAAAAACAGAGGACGATAAAAGAAAAAGAAAAAAACACAACAGGTAACGTGCAAAACGAGGAACAAGGGACAGAAAGCAAGAGATGGTCCCAGGTCTTACAAATGTGCTCAGCGCAGTGACTCCCAATCAATAAGATTCCGTAAATGAACCTCAACCGTCGGCTAAGGTGCCAGTTTATTTTTTATTGATTCAAAATTGTCGGAGGCAAAATGAATTTCACATGAAAAAAATACAATATTTAAGAAGAAAAACAAAATGGTTTCTACTTCTTTTTCATTGATTTTCAGGGTGTCGATGTTCAGCTATTATGCATCTTTCAATTCAAAAACTAACTTTATAAACTAAAAGAAAAGAGTTTTTATTGTAACCATTCTTACAAAATACGAATTATTGTGAGTTTATTTATTTATTTATTATAAATTAAAAGAGGAGTGAATTTTAGGATACTTCTCATCCCACAACATTATTCGTTGCAGCATTGTTTTTCTTCTCACCCAATGTTTTTTTTTTTTTAATATTATATTTGCTCTTTATTGATTTATTTCACCCTCGTAACATTGTAAGTTAGACAAGTTACTCGGGTTAATTCGAGGTTTTTTCCCTTTCAATTAATTTTTTTTTTAATTTCATTATTTATTATTGAGCCGATTATAAATTAAACTTTATATTTTATTTTATTTATTTATTATTATGTTATTTTGGTCTTATATCATAGAGTAATACTTAATGTAATAATTTGGTTTAACTCGTATTGTTTTTTGTGTTTTTTATTTGATTTTTTTTTTATAATTCAACACCAGATTGATTAGAAATTGAGTTTTATACTTTATTTTAATTTATTTTTTTATGATAATATCTTGGTCTTGTAATTAAATTTATGAGTTTTGATATTTTAACCTTGAATGAATTGAGTTGTTATTTTTATTTTACTTATATTATTTAGGTCTCATAAACTAGGTCACACGCCATTCAACTAGATTTGCTTGTAAATAGGTTGTTTATGCATTAATGACTCGATAGCGAGTTTAATAGGTTAACCCAATTGACTTGAGTTTTTCTTTTTATTTAGTCGACCCTTTTATTTTTATTAATTTATATTGTGTTTGATTGAAAATTGAGTTTTATAATCTATTTTAGTTTTTTTTAATATATTTTATGATCTCATGACCCAAGAACAGTAATCAACAGGTTTACATGAGATTGAAATCATTAAAATTTTCATCATTTAATATTGGGTTCAACATGGTTAACTGAGAATTAAAAATTATAATTTATTTTTATTTATTTTCTACTGGATTATATTAGTCTCATGATCAAAGTTATGTTTTTCATAAGTTAACTCAGGTTAAATTAGTTTTTTTTTTAAAACATTTATATGAAATATTTTCTGTCTCGTGACTTAGATAATAAATTTGACAGGTTAACTAAAATTATTTTTATATTCCTTTTCCATTTGATTTATTTTTAATCATATTCATAATATTCAGCTATTTAAGAATTAAACTTTATTATTTATTTATATTTTTTTCTCTATTAGTTATTCTTATTATCTCGATCATGAGTTTAACATGGTTAGCTTGGGTTGTGCTTTTTGGTCATTTTTGTAACTATTTTGTTTTCCAATCTGATCATTCAGGTGATTGATAATTAAGTTTATTAATATATTTTTATTTGTTATGCATAAAATTATTGTAGTCTTATAATCTTGATCGTGAATTTAACATATTAACTTAAGTTGATTCAAGTTAGTTAAGCATGTTGTTATTTTAATACTAAAATATTATCATATTTATTTTTTTAGTCATATTATATTTTTATAGGATGTTTGACCTATCTTTAGACTCACAAAGTTTTTCAATGAGATATATTTTTAAGTATATAGTCATTTAATGAAAAATTTTATAAATATATAATTATATATATTGAATATCCATGATAATATATAATTAAGTGTATTGAATGTGTGACTTTTTAGTTCATTTTCTTATCATATAAATATATAATTATATATATTGAATGCCCATGATAATATACAACATTTTTTTTTCTCAATTAACACACACGTAAATAATGTTTTAAAAACACAATTCGATTGCACTTTCAATCCTATATGTTCATAAAGGAAAAAATAATAATAATGGCAAACGTCGTAGTTTTATCCAAAACCAATGTTTAAAAGTTTCTTTAAATGACCCCACAATTGATTTTTTATTTTTTATTTTTTTTCCTGCTGATGTATTATTTATTTCTCCTTGTCCATATAAACCCAGTAACCTTGTCGCAAGTCTCCTCATTCTGCTCTCAAGTAATCATTTTAAGCATATTTTGCAAGAGAGCAAGCAAGCCAAGCTTCTCTTTTTCTAGCAACACATCAGGAAAGAGAGAGATTTTGGTGGTTTTGGGCTCTTGTTATTCTGGTTGAAGTTCTTGATTTGTGTTATTGTTTGTTCCTTAAGTAATTTAAAGAAATTCAAGAATGGCAAATAATGTAGGAGTTCTCGCTATGGATATTTACTTCCCTCCTACCTGTGTTCAACAGGTGATTATATTTCATTTCTCTATCTATTATCTCTCATTTTCCTTCTCAATATCATTTTTTATTTACTAGGAACAGAGGTTTGTTTTTCATCGGTTTCTATTTAGCTGTTGAGAAAAACAAGGAAATGTAAAGAAAGCTGGGTTTTGGATTTTGTTTCTAAAGGTTTTATGTTTAATTTGTTTTTGGGAAGATAAAATTAGAAATTATCCGGGCTCAATTAAACTTTTAATTATGTTTGGTAAATAAAAAACAATCCTTTTGAAAGTTTGGTTTTGAGATATTTAAATAAGTGAAGAACATCTTTGCCTAACCGACCCCTTCATTAAAGTTTGATAAAGATCAATGTTAACTATGTTAATAATTCATTAATCGTCTGTCTCTGCAACATGACATGCAAGAGCAAATCTGCGTTCGCATTTCATTATAGTGATTTGGGTTGTCCATGTGAAACAGGAAGCCTTAGAGGCTCACGATGGTGCAAGCAAAGGGAAATATACAATTGGACTTGGACAAGATTGCTTGGGATTTTGTACAGAAGTGGAAGATGTTATCTCAATGAGGTTTGTGATTTTTCAAGTTATCGTATCCCTTAACTTCCATCAGACGTGGTTGTGCTTTATAACTTGACAGCTGATAATGATGTAACGTATTTTGGGAGATTTTCAGTTTGACAGTTGTTAGTTCACTTCTTGAGAAGTACAATGTTGATCCAAAACAAATTGGTCGCCTAGAAGTTGGCAGTGAGACCGTGATTGACAAGAGCAAATCCATTAAGACCTTCTTGATGCAAATATTTGAGGTATTTAATTATTTGAAATAATTGTAATGTTTTTATGGCCGCGTGGACCTGTGAATGAATCTTTGATAAACTGTTTGGTTCGAAACAACTTCAAACTAATGAAAGTAAATATGTCATGAGATTAAGGCTTGCATCTGCTATAGTTTACTGTGTAGGGTGAGGCGTAATTGGAATGTTTACTTTGTTGAACCATGCTGTGGATTATTTAACTTCAAATTTTGAAACATGCTTTGCTATCCATGATTTCTTCATCACAAAACTACCCTTTTTTGTAAAATTTTGTGAATGTGAATTTACATTTCATTTAGCATAGAGCAAAGAGGATGCACAATAGCCAGTAGCTTGTGTCTAAATTTGATATTTGGAGTTTGATCCTTTTCTGTGTAACTCATTTTTACTAGCTGTCTTATATTATAGATAAACTTGCAAGGTCATTTCAGCATTTAATTAAAATTGTGCTGCGGTATGGAACAAAAACAACTTGCTCTACTGTAACATGATGCTCTTCTTGAAAAACAAGCAGAAATGTGGAAACACCGACATTGAAGGGGTTGACTCAACTAATGCATGCTATGGAGGAACTGCAGCTTTATTCAACTGTGTCAATTGGGTTGAGAGTAGCTCATGGGATGGACGCTATGGGCTTGTTGTGTGTACTGACAGTGCGGTATGATAATATCCTTTGACTGCTTCAAAATTGTTTTTTTCTTAATAATTATTTGAGCTTCTTTATGTGAAAATCAATTTTATTTCCGGAAACAAGACCACTCATTTGAATTTCTAAGGTATTTCATATTTTCCATCTCACTGGTTTGGAGGATGTACTGGTTTTCTTTTCTTAGTGGAGGTCTCTCTCTATTTTATCAGGTCTATGCAGAAGGACCTGCTCGACCTACTGGAGGAGCTGCTGCCATTGCCATGCTAATTGGTCCAGATGCTCCTATTGCTTTTGAAAGCAAATTTAGGGGGAGTCACATGTCCCATGCCTATGATTTCTATAAGCCCAACCTTGCTAGTGAATATCCAGTAATTCCATTCCCCTTCTACATTGATTCCCTTTTCTTTGTAACCTATTCACTACCATAATTCTTTTATAGTATGTTCTTGTCTCTTGATACCTTTTCCTTATGCTGTGGAAAATGCATTTGTAGGTTGTGGATGGCAAGCTTTCTCAAACATGCTACCTCATGGCCCTTGATTCCTGCTACAAAACATTCTGTGCCAAGTATGTATATTAACTACAGAAAGCTTTTTTCACGATGTAGACCTTTTGATGATACTGGTAACGACTGTGATGTAAATGGCTTGCTATCTTGCTTTGTGTAGGTATGAGAAATCAACAGGCAAACAATTCTCTCTTTCTGATGCTGCCTATTTTGTATTCCATTCTCCTTACAACAAGGTAAATTTATCACTTCGCTTTTGTCATTGCTCTCTTTGTGGTACCACCAACATTTTCAGCAATTGTATTAATTCCATATGTTGAACTTTTGCAGCTTGTACAGAAAAGCTTTGCTCGTCTGGTGTTCAATGACTCTGTGAGGAAAGCCAGGTTCTGTCTTTTCTTCACTCCTGAAGAATTTTATATGTTTTTGTTTTTAATAACTGAAATTGCATGATATATTAAGTTCTTACCTTCATTTGCTATTTTTTGCAGCTCAATTGACGAGGCTACTAAAGAGAAACTGGCACCATTTTCAACTTTATCTGGTGATGAAAGCTACCAAAACCGGGATCTTGAGAAGGTGCATTTAAAACAAACCCACCCTGTCTGTTAAAAAAGTGAAGATGTTTCTTTCTTTTGTCTTTTATCCACCACACTGCAGAAATCATTTAATTTCTTGAGCCCTCACTTCTAAGGATACTCTTGTTGCTTTCAAATTCATATCAAATCTTTGTTTTGATGTTTGCCAACAATGTCCTAACTAAAAGCCAGCTGCAGGAGATTTTACTTGCATATTTCTTCCTGATGAGCTACTGAATTGCTAAGCATGCATGATGCTGAACTTTTCCAGACTTCTAGATTGCTTAAGATTCCATATTAGAATTGTTTATTTATGTTGATATTTGACCATCTTGCTGATTGATCACTTGATGTTATGCATCCACAGGTATCCCAACAAGTTGCAAAGCCTCTTTTTGATGCAAAGGTGCAACCAACCACTTTGATACCCAAGCAAGTTGGCAACATGTATACCGCATCTCTCTATGCAGCATTTGCATCCCTTCTTCACAATAAAAATAGTGAATTGGTAAAAGTACTTACTCTTTTGTGAAATTTTAGACTTGCCTTTAAATCTTCACTTGTACATCATCATTAAGATGGCTTTTATCTTAGCTTATTTATATTGGACGGTAGTGCTTACCAAGATATTTTGGAATTAATTGCAGGCGGGAAAGCGGGTTATACTGTTCTCATATGGAAGTGGTTTGACAGCCACAATGTTCTCATTGCAACTACATGAAGGTCAGAAACCGTTTAGCTTGTCAAACATTGCCACTGTGATGAATGTTCCATCAAAGTTGAAGTCAAGGCATGAGGTAATCTTGAATATATTTCTTGAATGGTCAAAGATTGGTTTCTTATATATCGTTCTCCTTCATGCCTGATCATGCATCTGGGAACATGAATTTCAACTGTCATTACACCGCTGACAAATCCATTTGCCTGATGCGTTGCTCAACAATTGAATTTGTTGATGGAATCATGATTAAGAAATATTATGATCTCGTTGGAATGATCCGGGAAAAGAAAAGGTTAAAAGGGCCTTCTTCTCTGAGAGGGAATATATCTTGTCAGCTCAATTAGATTATGAAGGAGCAGTGTCATTGAATGTGTTCCACTGAACTTATGCTTCTGGTGCAGTTTTCTCCCGAGAAATTTATCGAAACTATGCACCTAATGGAGCACAGATACGGAGCAAAAGATTTTGTGACAAGCAAGGATTGTAGTCTTTTGGCTCCAGGAACATACTATCTTACAGAAGTCGACCACATGTACCGAAGATTTTATGCCAAGAAGCCCATAGACGGTGCTTGTGAGAATGGCTCTCTTCCCAATGGTCACTGATCCTAGCGAACCAGCTACATCTGTCATCGGCCAGGGATTCGGCTCTGAACTTTTAGATGTTGTTATCAGGGCCACAGAATAATATTAATGCCTCCTTAAGTTTGTATTTTAAAGCAAACAGTTCGTTCATTAGCAAAAGCAAGTGTTCTCAGCATAATTTATTTTCTCTTAATAAAATTCATCTTTATACATTCTTGTTAAATCCGAATTGCTGGCGTTTGTCTCTGGTTTTGTTACTTCCGTAAGACTGTATCTTGTGTTGGCCCACGGCTGTCAACGCAAATTACCAATCTACTTGATGCATGGGCTTCTTGAACAGTTATTCCTTGCCTGTTCCATTAACAAAAAACCAAAGCTTAAAGCCCGTGGAAAAACTGATATACAATACAAGTGTCTTGATTCATGATTAAAACAGGTAATTAATTCTTTTTACAAGTCTATTCTATTGGTTCTGGGCAGCTTAATTATTTTATATTTTTCAGAGTATAATTATTTAATTGTTTTCAAAAATAAAAATTATTTATGAAGTTCTTTCGATATTTTACTTCTCACAAGTTTAAATGATTTTAAAATCTGAACTTCTTTCCCTAGCCTCCTGAGGCTTATTATTACTTTTATTTTGTTTTTATTGTTGTTGTTGTTATGTAATTATGATATGGTCGAATGAGCAATTTAATATTTTAATAAATATATATAAAAATAAAAGTTATTAGTATATGTGTTGAACATGTTTGTTATAATCTAATTTCTGGGTTGTTCCCCACCATCTATCCAAAAATATAAAAAAATAAAATAAAAGAGGCTGGTGTCAGTAGAAAAATAAAAGTGAAATTTTGGATGTTTTCGAGAGCCCGATGATATTTTTTTTGTGCTAAAAAATAAAGAAAAATACAGATTCAATGATAAAATAATTTATAATTGGATAAATTTGTGTAAAAATTAAGTCGAAAGATATAATTATATTTTTATGGACCAATTTGATTTAATCATTGGAAAATTTAAAGTATAATTATGTTTATGGATTAATTGAGAGCTCAACTGAAGGGTTCAATTAAGCGCAAGGGCTTAATTATACTTTAAATGGGTCAAATTAATTTTATTAAGAATTTAATTGGTGAGAAATTAAGTTTGGAAGCTTCATTTAGGTTAAATTGAGAAAATTAAAATTTTCAGTGACGAAACTTTTTGGGTGAAATCAGAAACCAAAATTAAAGAGAAAAATATATTTTTTTCGATTTTCCCCATGGAAAAAATCCTTTTTGTCACAACATATTTTTTTTATCTATCTATTTTATATTTTTGAAGAAAAAACTTGACAGAAGTATTACTAGAGCCATGCTGTGGCCATGCCGGTAGCCATGTCTTCAACCCCCTTCTGCAACCTACTACTAAAACACGCCATTCCTAGACATCAATCCTATGCCTGCACATTACCTCCTTTACTTATAAATAACAAGAGGAAAATTTATAGAAAGGGGGGAGAAAATTTTGGGACAGTGAGGGATCTTCGTTAATGCATTGGGGAGAAATTTTACAATCACGAGGAAAAGAAAAACACACACAGATAAGGATAACAGAATGAAGAGAGAAGGGGACGATCGAATTTAGAGAACAATCACTTGAAACCACAAATAAACCAACGACCCTTTATCCTCTTCCTCGGCGCCCCCAGAAGCACGCCGGTAGCTCCCTCCTCCAGCAGTAACTCATGTTTTTTCAATTTCAAACTTTAGCATTTATTCAATTAAAGATCATGCTCTGTTATTTGTATTTATTTATTTTTCTATATAATTTTTTTTACTAATTTTAGAAATGACTCGAGTTATCTCAATTTTTTTATTTGTTGAATTTACTTTGGAAAGTCTTTTAATTTGATTTTTTTTCTTTTGATCTTATCTTTAAGCACTCTTCCCCCCCTTAAATTTTTCCATTTAACTTCAGGTTGTTCTATAGCTGAGCTTTATAATTTCTTTGTCAAATTTACGATGCGATCATTATACTAGGGTGACCCGCCAAAAGAAAATGAATTAAACAATAAAATTTAATTATTAAATAATCTAATATTGAAGGATATAAGTGAATAGAATATTAATTCAAAAAGGCAACAAAAAGCGATATGGGTCAACCTAGGTTAGCCTTGTGAACATAAAACTCAAAATAACCTTGTATCAATTCTAAAAGAGTATCAATTTCCAATAAATCAGATATTAGCAGGTGAGATTGAAATTCTTAAAAAAAAATCTAAAGAAAGATTGAAGTTAGTTCGTGTTAATAACCAAAACTCGCGACCATTTTTATGAGCCTAAGACAAACATCATAGAAGACACCCTAAAAAATTATGCAAAAAAATTCTCAACTACAAATGATGAGGGATAAGATAGAAAAAAAATGGCAAATAAAAAAAAAGATTTAAAACAAAACAAAAGGTAATAATAAAAGAATAAGAACCAAAGTTAACATAAAAATAAATTGAAATCAAATGCCGAGGGATAAAATTGAAAATAGAATTCATTTAGAATAGGGATAAAAAAATAAATAAAAGTAAGAAGATGGAGGACCAAAGTTTGATATAAAAACTAAATGAAACCAAATGAAAAAGGATAAAACTGAAGAAAAATACTAATTGAAAAAAATATATAGTGAAAGATGATCTTTGACTATTAGAGGAGCTCACACATATCTCTCAAAAGGCACAGGCTCCTACCATTATTTGGTGCATGTGTTGCAAGTGATAACCTTTTATTTTTTTTATTTATTAAAATACCATATTACCCCAATATCTCACTTGATAGTAAAACCATGATAAAAGATACAAAATACTCTTAATACAAGTAATAGGTTAATTTTTACTTTTAGGAGTAATCTTGTTATTTTAATGTTTTTCTTAAATTAATAATTAAAAAAAATGCTCCTGCTTGATCATTATTAATTTTTTTCTTTTGATGGTATTTGATTAATTACAATGCAAAAACAAAAGGTTAGAATAATGATTTATGTAAACCCCGATAAATAAACATTGGTGTAGATTATAAACTGAATAAATGAAGAAACTAAAAGTAGAAGAATTCATGAATAAATTTAAATACAATGAGAATTCAGAAAATTTGGATATAACATCCAAACAAAATATTTGAGATATCATAGTTTTTAATTCAGAATTAATTAGGATTAGTTTTAAATTTAAGAAATGAATTAGAAAAGAAATAAAATAGGTTGGGGGGGTTGGAATTGAAAGAAATGCAAAGAGTATGATTTAATTATAAAAAGAGAAGATGTAGGGTAAAAAGAAAATATTTAAAGAAAATGAGAGTCTAAGTGCAAATATGAGAAATTGAGGGGTATAAAACCCCTCTCTTTTCTCTTATGTCCAACAAAGTGAGAGGAAGAGAGAGAGAGAGATTTTGATATTTTTCTTACTCAATTTAAGAAGAATTTCAAAGTAAAAAAGAGATTTAGTATTATCGAAACATTCAAATACAAAAAAAACAAGGATTTAGAGTATTATTGGAAGAAAATATTGGAGAAAAAAATAGCATTGGAGTTAGCAGTAGTAAGAAGAAAATTCTTGACTTTATTGTTAAATTGCAAGATTCTCTTTATGAGATTTGGGTTAGGGTTTTTGGAAATGTTTTTAGAGAAATATGAGATTATGTGTAATTGATGAATGTGACATGAAATGAAAGCTAATTTACAAGATAAATGGAAAGAAAGAGAGGAGCTCCCAAGAAAGGTTATGGCTAACCATTGATGGTAGTCATTAGAAGGGAAATATTATGTGTTTTGCAAAATAATTATTGTATATGTTATGTTGAATGTGAATGTTTGTGTAATGAGTATTGAAAAGAATAAGAAAAGTCTTGTTTTACCAAGGCCAAGTTTCAACCAAATATGTATAAGAAGGGGGAATATGATATTAACCATCATTTAACAAATTAGGCAGTTTCGTCTACCAACTTTCAAAGAGAATCTGAGTGAAAAAAAAAATAAGGGAATCAGGATCGATTTACTTCTTAGGAATGATAGTTTTTATTGTTTCCCATTTAAAGAAACTACTTTAATTTAATTCTAAATTTTAGAACCCAATTTTGGCCCATCAAATGTGGCTTAGCAAGGTAGGCTCTGTATGATAGAAGGTCTTCTATATTTGTGATGTATTTTGTGAGTATTGTAGGCAAAACTAAGTTTTCTTTCCTTCATTAGAGTTGTAGTCTTGTATTTTAACTTTTCAACTAGATCAATTTCATATAGAACAAAGTTCTATAATTTTGGTTGTAGTGAATAGTCTGAGCAGAGGTCAAAATGTGACCTCTACTGGAAGATTTGAGAGAAACAAAGTGAAATGGAGGGTTGTGCAGGGATGGAGTTAGACATGTTAAAGGAGACAAGATAAGTTATGTGCAAAAATGAGTGTGTATAATTATATTTTGATTGACAATTGTTGTTATAAAAATAAAAATAAAAGATTAACAAACTTAGAGACTTATTGGATTGTTTAGATGTGGTTATTTTGAAGTGTATCATTGATAAAAAGAATTTATGAGAATTTCCTGTAATTGCAGGAGAGATCACAAGTGTAGTGTAACAACAACAAATAGTTAGGATATCGGATAAGGGGATTGTAAAAAATAACTACATATATTTAATAAATATTAGGATGCTAGGTAAAAGGGATCACAAAAAATGACCAACATATATTCAGTGTGTGTCAAGGTCCTGGGGACGAGGATCGCTATGCAGAGGCTAACATAAGTTGAAAGTATGTTAGAATCTCGTATAAAAGATTATGATATAACGTAAATCATACAGTGATTTATATTAAGATTCCAAGAAAGGAATTGTTGCACCTCCACACATATACACGAGGAGGTATGCTAGAGACTCGAAAATGGGTTTTTATGATGTTGTTGCCTGTAGAGCGATGAAGGCAATATTGTAGATAGAAAATCAAATTTGCGACTCAAATTGTTATCCTTCTAGTTATGTTCAAGTATAATGGTGTGTAGTTGATTAAATAACTTTACCATTATATTTTCTTTATTTTTTATATGAAATTACTTTGTATTTCCTTTTAGGTCTTTGTACGTCAAAAGTAAAATATGTTGTTTTTGTATCTAGCTCCAGGAGGTCCATTTTAAGTATTTTGTGTCATTTAAGTGTTGATAAACTTAACATGTATTAATGATACTCTTTAAAAATAATTGGAATGTAAGGAATTAAATTCTTAAATTTGTGATATCCTATTTAATTTGCTAATAGACAAATGATGTTAAATGTATATTTTGTTTATTTTATTTATTATGGATGTGATGAGAATGATGTTTACAATGTTGTAGACTTAGGATATTTGGGTCGAAGTTGAATTCAAATTTATCATACTTTTCTTTGAAAGTATATTATATGTCAATATCTTAGGATATGCCAATACAATGGAAATTTTGATGGAAATTTTGTTGGAATCTTATGAAAAAAAATATCCTATCTTGGTTTTTGAGAATCTGTATTTAATATTTTGTTTCTGGGAGAATAGGAATGTTTCGATTTACCCCTTTTAATTTTGCAATGAAAAATATATAGAAAAAAATCATATCACATCAAATCAAGTTATTTAATTTTGTTTATACGGTCCATGAATAAAAGAAATGTAATGGAATCCATAGCAAAACACTTATCAAATATATTTTTATATATATATTTTTTAATATAATGGTAAAGGAACTAGTAGTACTCAAATACATTCGAAGACAATAAACTCCCTTTGGTTCCTTGAAAGATTACTATTTTGATAGATTGCTAAAATTAAAATGAAACATAAAGTAGGCTTAAAATAGTAAAAAAGCAAATCATTTATATGTTTGAAAGTGTGGTAAATGATACTTTTTGTTTAAAAAATATATTAAAATAATATATATATACATATACACAAAATTATTTTTGATATTAGTATTATTTTTTTTAAAATAAATATTTTTGAAGTTATTCACCTACAATCGATGATGATGGTAAAGGGTAGCCCTAAGAGAGTCCCAACTCCCAAGCATCAAAATCTGTAAATGGTATTAATCATAGAGAATTGTAACATTAGAGAACTTTTCCTTTCCGATAATGATAAGGATAATGAATGGACCACCACAGCAAGGTGTCATCAACCAATTAAAATCCAATTAATTAGACCACAAAAGACTCGAGACTTTTTCCAGAATTTTCTGTCACCCCTCTATTAACCTATTGGTCGAGAGTTGAGACTTGAGGCTCGAGCCCACCATGCCCCCCCTACCTTGTGTCCACTTCATTTGGGACCCACATTGCACACGCAAAATGGCCACCAACAAGACTCTAACACGTGTCGCTCCCTCATTCTTCACAATGCTTTCATGATCCTATCCTAACCGTTTGATAGTCTCCATCCCCACCACCAGAATCCTTTGCCGCTTTTTTCCATGAAGCAATAAACAACAACATCGTGATTATAAGAGCCACAGATGGAGATAAAATTCTAGGGTTTTGATTCCTTCTCCTTATCTACCCACCAACTTTTCCACAAGTAAATCTTCCTCTGTTTCTCGATTGATACTTTATATATAGTTTTCCTCCTTCAACCTCTTTACCCAAACCCTATATTTTCGTTCCATTTTTCCCCAGAAACAAACAAACACTCCTGCTGGACCCTCAAAAAATGGCATCATTTCAAGAGCATGAAAGGGACCCAAATGATGAAGGCGGCACTTCTGATCTTAGCACGAGCGCTGGTGACCCAGAAGACAATAGGAACAGCAGTAGCTTCAGCAGTAATGGGTGCTTAAAGATATCAACAATTGATGAAACAGAAGCGTTTCAAGTCATGCCGTTAAAGGAGGAGCCAATTGACCCCGACCCGACTTCCGACCCGGACCAAAGAACCAACCCGATGGGTGTAGTCCCGCTAGCTATGCAGAGGCAAACGCCAATGTCAATTTCAATTCCTCTGCCAGTCACTACAACAGCAACAACTAGACGCCCATCCACCAAAGACCGCCACACAAAAGTGGAGGGCCGTGGCCGAAGGATCCGAATACCTGCTACGTGTGCTGCCCGGATCTTCCAATTGACCCGAGAATTAGGGCATAAATCAGACGGTGAAACCGTTAGATGGCTGCTTGAACATGCTGAACAAGCTATTATTGAAGCGACCGGCACCGGCACAGTCCCTGCAATTGCTGTCTCCGTTGGTGGGACGCTGAAAATCCCCACAACAACCTCAAAGAACAGCAATTCGTCAACTGAAACACCGAAGAAACGGAAGCGCCCTTCGAGTTCTGAGTTCTGCGATATTAGTGAAGCAGCAGCCGTTTCGATTTCTCAGACATCTGGTTTGGCCCCAATAACGCCCACAGCACCAATTGCTGCGGCCGCGACACCACAAGGACTGGTTCCTGTTTATGCTGTGGGAAATACTGGGATGATGGTGCCAGCGAATGCTTTTTGGATGATTCCACAAGCTGCGACTACGGCTTCTCCTGCAAATCAACAAATATGGGCATTATCGCCTTCGCTAAACCCTGTGTTTAACGTTGCAGCCGCGAGGCCCATATCATCATTTGTGGCATCGACAAACAGTGAGAATGAAACAGGACTAAATACAGCAGCAGCTAGTGTGGTAAATATACCAAGCGAGGTTGAATTTAGGGCACCTTCACCGGTGGTTGCTAGCACATCGGTTGGGGCTAAAGTGGCGAAGAAGTCGACCATGGCGCCGAGTGTGAGTTCTAACAGTGGTGGCGGCAAGGGAGGGAAGGCTCAAATGTTAAGGGATTTTTCCTTGGAAATTTATGATAAGCAGGAGTTGCAGTTGATGGGGCGTCCTGGGAATAATCAACCACGCTGATCAAAATCTTAGGAATTTAGGGCTAATGTACGCGCTAACAGATGTGATTTAACTTGCAAATAATTTCGAGCTCAGGATTTCGTTAATTTGTAACCTTTTTTCTTTTTTTTTTAATGTTCGAGTTCAAGAATTTGATGCCATTGTACGGAGCCACGAACAGCAGTGTGGTGGTTCTTGACTTGTTAATTTTCGTAATAAATATCAGAAATAAAACTTGACATTTTAGAAACGTGTGCTTCAGGAACAAACAAACTGGCATTCTATTTCTAGCTCATGCTACACTGCAGACGCATGTGCCTCGTGCTTTATTGACCTGGCGTTATCGGCAGCACTTCTTGGCTACCCATTTGCCTGTACCTTGCAATAGAGTTTATAAATGTTTTTTTATTTTAAAATATATTTAGATAATAGTATTTTGTTTTTTAAAATTTATTTGTGAGATTAACATATTAAAACAACACAGAATCCCATGTTAAGTATCTGTTTTCAATTAAAAAAATTAAACATGTAAGCTTTTTTACTATACATGTTTTATACATAAAACAAACCAATAACTATTTATGTCAATAAATTAAAAAAAAATATTAACAATAATTGAATATATATATATATGGAAAAATCAAAATTCAGATGTATATCAAGATGTTTGATCTCGCAACACAATTTATTTACCTAAATGTATTCATCAACTCTACTTATTAAAATTATTATTTTTATTTAATAAAATGATAGTAGAAATACCTTGTTAATGCATCAACTAGTATTCCTTAGGCTCTAGCTGGAAAAATAAGCTCTTTTTTTTTAATAATAGTAATATTGTTCCATATATAAAAGAAAAGAAGTAATATTTTTTTTAGATGAAATAATTCCTTAACAAAAACTATAGCACAACAATACTGATGTAGGAATGCTGCCCTTACCTTAAATGGAAGCAGGTAATCAACTATATTAAAATTTCTTTAACAGAAAAAAATTCCGTCAACCATCTTTACACTTGTATGCTGATCTTGGTCGATGACTGCTCATTCCAAATTGCTTACGGAGTCATTTGCCAAAAAAAGAAGGAAGGAAGAAAGACTTATCACCATTAAACCAGAAAGAACTTAATAACACTCCCAGCAGAATATATCGTTTCAGCGTGGCGAATGTTGACATAAAGTATAGGTATATTTGTTGTTCCCTTTTATAAGCTCCTGTGTTCCTTCCGAGGGCCCCATATGGCTTTGATCTTAAATAACCTGATCAGGCATCGATAAGTTCTTTTAATGCAGCTGTCAATGGTTTTGCAGCTGAAGAGCTCGAGAAATCACCAGGTGACTTTTACTCGAACAACTGGTACTAGGATTCAAGTTTTTATCAGCTTTGTTCGGAGCTGAATAGGATAGAAATTGGCTGAAGAAATGGAAGGTGTGTTTCATTCGTTCCAAATCATATCCTAAAGCTTCAAACTACGAGATCATGTGCTAATTACAGGCTTTTGATGTTGCTATTCAAGGCAAACTTGGAGCACCTCAAGAAGGAAATGCTGTTATTGTTCTTCTGACACAGGTTTACGTTTTAATATTACTTGTTTCACTTTGGCTAAAACTCAAGATCATGTGCTAATGACAGGAGATGCAAGAAAGAATTCCTAAGCTCCAAGTAAAAATTAAAAAGTAGAAAGGTGTCAGTGAGAATTCTTAAACATTACGGGTAACATTGAGATTAGATTTCTGTTTAGGAGGCTGCACGAGTTTTTGAGGTATTATGTGGGATTAATTCTATTTTATTTTATTTTATTTACTTGAAGTATATGGTTCTATAAATCAACTATATGTATACATTTTTTTATCAATTCAACTTAAAGTGAATTCGGATTTGTGTTTACATTATTTTATGATCTTGTTGATTAAATATTATAGAATGATTTTGTATTTCTCATTTTCTTTTTATCAAGTTCCACACTTATTATATGTATCTTAAATTAAAATTATTAACGTGAGAACAAATTAGGGCGTAAATTAAAACTCTATGTAGTTACAGAGGGAAATTTGTCTTCATATCCAAATAAATTGAAGTATTTTCATCCATATTCGTAATTGGATGCAAAAATCTTTTTATACTCGGATAAACGAAAAAACAAATCCATGAAGCGGGTCACAATTACAATCACTGCATGTCAGTATTCAACTTCGAAGTCGCTTCATGCCAGTGCTGTGAAATTAAAATCCCGAACTTGAGGAGGCAGGCCTCAAGGTTCGGATCCTGCTGTTACTATTTTACAGATTGAAGGGGACAAAAAAAAATTAGCCAGACAGTACTGGCTAAAAATGAAAACAAAACAATGGGTGCTATACTATCACACTCCATGCAAAACAACTATGACATGGTGATGCTTGATCAAGAGCTCAAATAGTGAGATTTTCTTGAATGGCTGTAAAAGATCCTAGAATGTTACCATCAACGTCTGGGAATTTTTCACAGCCAGGGAGAGCCTTGACCTTGCCTGTTCTGTCAACCTCAACTGGATACTTCAGAAGGTGACCCTTCATTTCTGTTACCTCATCAGCTATATACTGCCTCCAATTCTGCTCACCGAGGGACCTTACACGTCTCACACACTCAATAGTCTCTGGTTGCTCAAAACACTCCTCAACCCATCCTATATGCTCTGCCCATAGTGACATTCTATATCCGTAGACCTACACTCCAGCATAAAAATTGCACTTAATAGAATGATAAAACTTGAGGATGACGAGTAAAAGTTGAAATCGAATTTGATTTGGTTTTGCGGGCTTCTGTTTATAGGAGAAACATAAATCTCAAAACTTTCCGAATGAAAACGACTTAAAAAATGTTGTAAACTCAGTATATTTGTGTTAATAGACGTTGGACTTCACTGAAGTTTGATCAATGCAAAAAATCTGTCCAATCAATTAGTTTTACCTGCCCGTGTGAGCGAGAGTTTTTCCTTGCCAAGGTATGGTTGGGTTGATATGCTCCCATTGCTATCTCAGTATCTCTGGTGCCATCCATGGACCGTTGATTGATGTTCGCAGATCCCAAAATTACATATTCATCATCCGCTATAATTCCTTTAGAATGAATGTAAATCATAAAGCGTCTGCTCTTCTCACTCCGTGCCTGTTTCACCAATTGAATGTTATTTTAGAACACGATAGTTTCCAAAGAGAAAGCTCATCGAAATAGTCAGCATCTTGTTATGAAAAGACAAACCTGGGGAGTGTTTCCAGGAGTATAACTTTGTACTCCATTCTCCCTGTCTAATGCCTCGCGATTGCCAAGGCAGAAGAAATTTAAATAGTCTTGTGGCTCGTATGTATTTTCCAGTCCAGCCTCCACCAAGGCCTTGTAAATAGTTTCATACATCATTTGCATTGTTTTATGCTGCAGCAGATAACAGTAACACTAGTTAAAAACACGCAGCAATATGCTTTGTCATATTCATCTCATGCGTGACATCCAGGTGCAATATCTGAATAATTTTCAAACAATTTCCTTGGAAGATTTTCAAAACATGCATCACGTGGAGATGAGAACAAAAATAGAATTGACCCGACATCGTAGTTATTTGCTCTATTAGAGATTTCGGGAAGAGCTGGTGGTTGATTCAAATTCACAAGCAAGCTCATGCTGATTTGGTAACTGATGACATACCTGTATTTAGTTCTTTCTTCTTAAATAGTAAATTATGCCTACCTGCCAAAAGAGAATCCTCTGTATAGGTGCGCTCGTAGGAACTCCCTCTGGCCACATTGGGATAAGAATATATGCAGAAAACCTCTCACGTGCTCTTATTTTGTCAGCAATTTTAAGAGCAATTTCCATGGGTATTAAGTTGTTTGCTCCTGCAGATGATAAACACAATTGTAACTGTCTTCAGAGATGCAAGTTGGAAGAGAAGATGCAAGTAAAAGAATTCTTGGGATGTAACAAACTGCCACGAATATGCAATCCAAAATTTTAACACTCCCACTTTTGGAACCAAAAGCTGTCACAAATAGCAGAATTTAGTGTCCAAAAATATATCTTACTCTGTCCATAACCATTAGAACTGTCCGGATTGTACTTTAGCACCACTGCTATGGACAACAACCCATCATATTGTTCAGATTGTTTTGTGTCGTTTTTCAAGGTACTATCTCAATACTCTACATCTGTTAACACCCCAATCGGCGACCAGGAAATGATCAGAACATGAGAAGGTTTTCCCTTCCACAACTGATGTGGGATAAGCCTAATAGTTGAAGTTATTAGACGAAATCCTAAAATATGATTTATATTACCCCTCTCAAGTGAAATGCTATCAAATAGAATAGAGTGGAAAATTCAAGCTCATAACCACTTAGTTAACAAATCTCTAATACCATATTAAAGAACCAATTCAACCCAACAACTTAAGCTATTAGGGGTACTAAGATATGATTTGTATTAGTATCTCGCAGCTTTGACAAGAACAACGAATTTCAGCTATGAGTTCTGTCCTAATCATGTTTAATAAAGCATTAAACTAGCCAAAAATGAGAATCATCCAGAATATTTTTTCTTATTATCAGGAAAGTTCAAGAAGAAATAAGATGCAAAGAAGGGGCAGAGCTCAAAAGTTAACCTTGATAAATGAACAAGAAAAATACAGGAATACCCCCCTTATACCTCAATCTCAAAGTTTAGAATTCCTTACCTATGTCATTGTGAGAATCCCAATTATATGACGACCCTAGAAAGTACTGGTTCTCAATGTAGATGAAATGCTGGGCAGCACGGATTGCATTGACATATGCAGTATGTATACTCATGTCTATAATTACATTCTTCCCACACGCCAAGTTCTGTTACAGAATAATAATAGACCTGTTAGCAAACTACCTGCACTGAATTGTATGAAAAAATAATGCTCATGATATGTGCATGACAAGGAGAAGAAGGGGATGCAAGTCAAAGTTTTCTCACCATGCTGGTTGCATCTTTCGGGTCATCTGGAAAGCCTTTCACAGAATTGGAATCAATAGAACGGAAAACCTTCAATTATAGGAGATTTGGTCAAGGGATAGACACATGGACACACTCTCATATGTAGTAGATTAGGAATCCTAGACTGGAGACAGATAACTAATTGATATTGAGTACCTGAACATTCCAAACCTCTGGATCATCCTCGGTAAGGGATGGAAGTTCTGCTATCCCCAATATTTCATGAATTCTTTCAATCTTCAGTAATGCATCATCTAATGACGCCTTCAGTTTTTGCATCCCACGGGGTTTTGATGCCTTCAACCAACGCTCTTCAAAATTGGTGAGGATGTCATAGGCAGCTGGACCATCAATTTGACAATGCAAATCATGCCATGGTTGTCTTGGACAACCGGCACCACCTGGCTCCTGATTAGCGACCCCAAAACATATTACTTTGTTAGCATCTCTTTATGACTGATTTATGAAGCATTTTGCAACTGAAAACACAATGATATGCTAAAGAAAATAAATTCGTGTGCATAATTAAGAGATACTCATATCTAGAACAACTTATATATATATCTGATAGCACCCCAGAACATCAACTGTGAGATTACCGTGAAATTAGGGTTACGAAAGTCATCTTTGTGCACTGTCTGCAATGTCCTGAAAAGTGGATGCTGTGGGGTATCATATCGACCCTTGCATAAATCAAGACCTCCAACAAATGCTGTGATCTTTCTCTTGAAGTGACCTGCATCTGTATCCACTATCACTGTTTTCTGATGGTGTGTATAGATTGTTTCAGTTTCCTGATAAACAAAAAGTAAATTACAAGAGGCTCAAACCATGTGGCATACATACTATGAGAAAGATCATAAATTATAATGCTATCTCACAAGTACCATTTGAACCATAGAGAAGTAGATATTGATTATTTATATCCAACCTGCTTTTTGATAAAGCTGTGTCCCTTTCCAGCAGATCGAGGGCAGAGTAGCACTTGCACTGATGAGTGCTTGAAAAAACGGCGAGTCTCCTCATCACTGGTATGCATAACCCCTTCCTACACACCACAGAACTTGATCATTGCCTAATACAAGAGGAAGTAGCTAACCATTTTCGGGCATGAGATAAATTTGTGAGTATGCAATTGATGATAGAATGACAGTAGATGAGGGAACTACAAACATTTTTGAATCCCAAGAAAAATTTAGTGATAGAAAATAGTTTGCAATTGGACATTTAGGTGATTCTCTGAAAACATCATATCCAGCAGCTATAGACCTCACACATTTGAAGGTAAAGTAAGCAATAAAATTAACGAAAAGGCACAAGTTTTCTATTTTGAATGTTGCTAAGTTTAACTGCCTGTTTACTATGGAAGCACCAAGAAGCTTTCTTATAGCAATAAACTATATACTATTGTCTGCTCCTTTGGTGTGGGGGGGCATAAATCGAACCTTCATAAACATTGTTGTAGCCTCTCCAACAGTGAGCCATTCCTTAAGACTTTTAAACATGAAAGACCTTACAGCGAGTACTAATATAACCATTATAAAATTTCCAAGAACAGGTATCCACAAAGATTTAATTAATATAGAAATTAGTGGAATCCAGAAAAATGAAATTAATATGAAAATTTAGCCTGAACAATGACAAAAGCAGCATCATACATGAGAATGAGTTGGTTTTTTTTACCGTTTTGAATCCTAAAATACTCCTGGAGGTCGGATCATCCCATACGAGCAGCAGCACTCTAACACCTTCTTGAGACTTGGTCCTGAGAAGATCTCCCAATGTACAATCTCTGCCGTCATTACCATCCCGCACCAATTTAACCTTGTAGTAGACAGACCATCCGGTAATGTAAATCAATCGCCGAGCCTGGCTGATAGCATTACAGATGTCATCCCAGCAACTTCTATGCTCAAACTGAATATGATCATCAAGCTTCAAATCAGGAAGGCAGCCATCATGAACATGAGCATCTTGATACAGAGTAACTTTACCTCCTCTCCTAAGAGGAAAATACGTGCCAGGAACTCCACTGTAACCAGGACCTGAACGCACTCCCTGCTGATAAATTGCCATTTTCTCCACTGGAGTGAACTGAATTGATAAACTCAAAGCAGCTCCAGCCTTACAGGGTTTTCCATTAGAACCGATGACCGGGAAAATTCCCTCAATTTTCATGCCGGATATCAACTGCTGTACTGGGATTCCAACAGCACCCATAACTTGTGAGCCAACGATATCATCATCTTTGACAGAAAAATGCACTTCTGCAGCATGATGTGCGACAGGAACATCAAAATGCTGCATCCACACCGGGTTCTCACTATTCTTGATCACAAAAGTCCTCGCAATTACAGCACCAGATACCGAAATAGTGACATATGGATCACTGGTCATCTTACCTCCTACATGCCCTTCAATCTTATTCCCGAACTTCACAGGGAATTTCGAAAACATATCCCCTATAGTCTTATGAAACATATCTAAGTTAGGAAGGCTTTTAGCCTCCTTAACCAATATTTCTAAGTTACCATGCAGAGGCAAGACTTTCAAAGACCCTTTATTGGTGGGAAATGAAACTACTTGTTGACACTGATTATGGTGTGATCCCCCGAAGGAGAAAGTATGATCGATTTGAGCCATAGTAAAAGACTTGGTATTCTCTTTAGCTCAAAGCAGTTGAATTATATGGACCAGAAGACAATTCCTGGTTGTGTATTGAATGAACAGAAAGAAAGAATCTTGGAATGAATTGGTCTGGACAAATGCCAAGTTGTTGCTAGTCTCTAGAGGATAGACTTTCACTGGCAGTGAATCCGAGCACCTCTAGATAGGAAAGAAATTACTGGAAATGGAATAAGGGGCAAAAGGGTTTGAGGGAAACACAGGAAGAAGGAGAATTCAGCTGAGAGAGGGTTTAAAGAGAGCATTATAAAGAAAAAAGAAGAAAAGATAGTTGAACGAGTAAAAGAAGGTGGGATTTCAACCTGTGGATGGGAACGCAGAATACAGAAATTGACTAGAAGGCTGAATTTAATTCCTAGAGAGGTCGTTGACTCGGTCCTGAATGGATGAGATGCCTGGAAATTTCGTCGTTATCAGTTTATTTTGCTTCTAATTTCTGCTACTGAAACTTGAAAACCTCTTTTAGTTTCGGCCATTATATGTTGACAACATGCTGTCAGTGAACCACTGTTGACAACCGTTGCGGTGGCATTCAAATTCCACAAGAGCGCGTGTTTTGGATTATTTTTTTATTGAAACAAGGTAACTACAAATTAGGGGTGAGCAAACCGAACCGAATAACCGATTTAACCGAGAAAACTGAAAAAACAAAAAAACTAAAAAAACCAAACCGAAAAAACAAACCGATTAAACCGATTGCAAAATTATAAAAAACCGTCCGGTTCGGTTCGGTTTACTCACCCTACTATAAATACAAACTTAAGAAACCCTAAACTTTAGTTACTTTACCGTTCCGCCTCTCGCCTCTCTACTCTCGCGTCCCTCTGCCTCTCGGTTCCTAAATTTACTAAACCCTAAATTTTCTAACACAAGCAGCCTCTCGCCTCTCGTCATCACAGGGGTGGACTTAAATCACATTGGTCGCGTAGGAGAAGAAAACACGAAGTGGGGTATGTTGTTGTCTCTGCTATGACTGATGTTTTTTTATTGTTTTGTTTAGTTATTCATCAGGTCTCATGCTGTTTTTATGTTCCTTATGCTAAGTTCTTACTGCTGATGGGGTGTTATCTTTTCTTAAACTCTAATGCAGGGTATCGATCCAAGTCTTAGACTAGAGGTTTGGCCATTTCTCCTTGGAATGTAAGTTATCGTTTATATGCCTTTTTACATTTGATTTTCTTAGCATCTAAATGCCACAGATACTTGGTTGAGTGAGGTTTCTTATCTGCTTAATTTTTCCTTTTGCTTTTATAAATGGTTATGGATTTATCAGTGCACATATTTTATGCCATTTAGCTAGGGAGTTGCTAATAATAGAGTTGGCTTAAATTTAGCAAATGACTCATAATTAATTATTTAAAAAACTTTATTATTTTTTTAGTCTCTTCCACGTGGATTAAGCTAACTATGCTATTTCAGTTTCCAAAGGTTACTGTGTTTCTTAAAGTAGGTTGCTGAATCTTGGAATAAATTTTTTTCTTTATTTGGTCCATACGTTATTTTCTCCTTTTTTCCCCAGAAAATATGATCTGGAATAATGGAATTCAAACCTCGTTGAAATTTAGATGACAGCATAGCCAGTATATTTGGCATATTTTGCTGTCTGCTTTAATTATTGTTCTGTGGTTCATTGTCCTTAACTGTCACCATGCTAGCTCATTAGAATTCCATCTGCACATATTCATCTTTGTTTACTTAAATCCATGGTGGTGATCATCATATGATAAGCCATGAACACATAATTCTGCAGGGAATTCGATTAGCCAGGAGGGGTTTAACCAAGAACAAAATTAAGCCCATGATTTTGGATAGCAATATAAATAATAATCAACTTATTTGCAATCTAACATTTCTATTTTTTTTTTGTAGATTTTGGTGGAAAGTTAAATCTAGCGACGGATGATAATTAGTTCAAAACCGACTGTATTTCTTGAAGTTTTTTATGTTAATATTGCTTGTTTTTTTTTAAGCCCTTTGAAGGCATTTTCTATAATTTAAATTTAAATTTGTTCACTTGTGTAGTTTTAATTATTTCTCATCATGCTAAATTATACAAAACAAAAGTATTAGAAAGGTTAAAAAAAACTTAATAAACACTATATTAACAATTTAATACATTAATATTTGTATTTGTTGCAAAAAAATTAAAAATACTTTGGGTTCTGGTATGAAAATAGTTTTTCAAGCTCATCAGAAAATTTATTAGAAAACTCATCAAAAAGCCCATCAGAAGCCCATCAGAAGGCCCATAAGATGGCCCAAAAACCATTTTTGGTTTTATGATTTTTTTAACCAAAAAACCGGACCGAACCGAACCGAAAGTGGTCGGTTTTGAATACTTTTGGTTCAGTTTCGATTTGAATTTAAAAAAAAAATCAATTTGGTCACTTTTTTTGACAAAAAAACGGACCGAACCGAAAATGCTCACCCCTACTACAAATAAACCGCCATGTTTTCCCATGTTTCCTTCTTTGGTCCAAATAATTCATCCTCTATCAATCTATTTATTACGAAGTTGAAGTTAAAGAAATTTCTTATTTCAAGCATGCATTTTCACAATTGAAATAATCTCTTTGGAAATGACTTTTGAATCCTTGTGAAAGTACCAAAATACCTCCCTGTTATAACATAAGATTTATGTTGACTATTTACAATACACAATTCAACATTGAGTTTTTTTAGCTTTTTATATATCTATTTGAGAGTTGATATATTTCTAATCTATTATTTTATTATAGGATGTTTGGGAGTATGACTACGATTATTTTTTTAAAATATTTTCACTTAATTTTTTTTTTTTAAAAAAAAAACACCTTTCCAGTGCTTCCCAAACATGCACATTAGAACTAACATAAGTACATCATATGATATATATATATATATATATATATATATATATATATATTTCTCTCCAAAATCGAAGCACTTGTCAAAAGTGAGTGTCAAATTTAGTTTAGCAAAGCCTAATAGAATCCTAAATCCTCGTTTTTTTATTTTACAAGGGATATTTTGTACATAAATAATAAACTTCCTTATATGTAAGTCATTTAATACATGTCCCATTAATTTTGATTAAAGTATAGATCAAAGAGATCAACTTTTTTAAAAATATATTAAATATATAAAAATGATTGGACACAACCTCTTAAATATAAAAACAAACAAAGCCATTTCTTAAAAAACTACCAATACATGTAATTTGCTAGCTAATAACATTGTCACAAACATAATAAACTGATAGATAATCTTGAAAAAGTTTTAAGGTTGGGGACTGCTTCTTGATTCAATGCATAGTGGGGGGGCTTAGTTGCACTTTATCCCAACTTACCTTTCTGACACAACGCCACTCCCATCCAGGGGGTTATTTTCTAACCCTCGCCGCCTCATACGTCATGTTGTCAAGACGGCTGATGTCAACCAATCATTTCTCTTTTGGTTATAGTTTTTCATTCACCAAAATTAAATTAATCTAATAAAAAATTGGACGTACCGATCATATTGTTTATTCACAAAAACCCTTAAATATATATAGAGTTCAAACTCATAATGATCATGGCATATTTGTTCGTGTAGAAGCCTTGCTGTGCTTTCCATTACTTTTATTTTAAATTAATACATTTTAAGAAATGAAAAATATATTTAATAATAATAAACACGACTTCCTATGGGCCAGATCTTGAGTGATACTGGTTCTGAAAATGATTTTTAGTAATTTTTTTATATTTGTTACTCCGTCAAAGGTCTGGTTCCTTGCACTATTCCCTGAGCAGCCAGAGAATAGATTCCGGTCCCCATATACTGTCCGTCGTCTACCACTTTTTTGATATTAAATTTATATCGTTACTAACAAGGCTCTCCAGTCCAGTCCAGTTGCCTATTAATTAAAACTTGCACATCAATAGCTGGCCAATCTGGAACGCTTATACACACACACACACACACACACACACACACACATCAATAGTATATATATACACATCAATAGCTGGCCAATCTGGAACGCTTATATATATATATATATATATATATATATATATATATATATATATAGTTCAGTGATTCGTGACAAAGTCAAAGGAAAACCACAATTATTCTGTTCAAGTTTTGCTCTTCGATTTTCGCCTTTTGAGCAGCCATCTTAAATGCACTTCTAAAAGTTTTTCAATTCTGGTGTTCGAGATAAAGATGCTGAATTTCAACTAGAGAATTTTTTTTAGCAAATTATTAATAATTATTTTATTAATGATTATAATTCGATTTAATATGTTGTTGTTCTTAATTTAATCTTGTATTTTTATTTTTATTTTTCCATTGATATGTTAATTAGAATTGAAATAGATCCCTTAAAAAAACTTTCTTTTAACACATCAACCTATCAAATTTCTTTTTTAACCCATGCTCTCGATTTTCTATAGTTGGCCTGCCATTGTTCTCACTCGAGAGTGCATGGAATATCTGGATTTCAATCATTATAAGAACAAATTAGAGGACGAATCTGGAAGGATGATCCATAACTCACATCAATAAATCTGATGACCTCGCTAATTCTTGATACTTTCATTTATTTATTTATTGTTATTAAAAAGACCTTTCTAACAAGAGAAGGAAAAGTTGAAGTCGTTGTCTTTGTAAATGAAAGTGAAGTGCTTAGTAATGTTGTCCGAAGAACAGTCACGTCATTAGCAAACGTAGATCCAATGACAGAGAGCATGCAAAAAGATAGCATCTTAGAAGAACTCGTGAAAGAGCAAGTAAACTATATGATTCCAAAAAAGATAACAAATTCAGATCAAGCCATCAAATCTTTGAACTTTTACAATAGATCTTTAAACAAATATATGAGTTAAGGTAACTAATTAATGAACGTGGCTTTAATCCATCAATGAAGACATACAAGCCTTGTCCGACGAGAAACAACTTTATCGAGCCTTTTGGAGCAAAAGTTATCGTTTATGAGGGAAGAAGTGGGGTAGTTGCTCTTGATTTATAAAAGTGCTCTAGAGATTATTTAGGTTCGTCAAGTTCCACTGACCGGAGAATATGAAAGGAAAAAACCGAATATACAATAGCAAAGGGCTTTTATCCTCTAAAGCGCACAGAGAATATGGAAAGCTGACCCAACAAGTGATAGAATCCATTATCCCAAGTATGGGCTGAAAGGCCCATAAGCAATCTAAGATCTGTTAATAGATAGGACTCGTAGCGAGCCCAATATGCAAGTGCTTACAGAGAAATCATTAGAGCGCGAGCGGGGGCCGAAGAAGCTCAATGACAAGGCCCATCCATCAGCAGTACCATAAAAGGTCTTAATGCAGCAAGAGGCTTTTAAAGCAACAATAGCTTTGTTCATTAAGTGGTCTTAGGGCTTCAATGTTTAAATTACTTGCCAAGAATAGTCACCCGGAGATTAACCTTCCCAGGGTTTTCAACTGTTTTTTTTTCTTTTTTTTCGGAGATTTCAATTTGATATTCTTCGGAAAGAGAGCGATATGGATAATAGCTGTGCTATGTGTTTATTGGCGTTGACGAAGGTTATCCTAGAATAATTTTCATCGATGTATAATATCCCTGGCTTGCTAGCTAGCTAGCTCCCTGATTTTACTGGTTCAATGAACGTATGGGACTCGTTCCTTGTGTTTTCCTTCTCTAAAAATTGAAAACGAGAATTAATAGCATGACTTGGAAGGCATTAGATCTAGAGGGGTCAACGTTTGCAGTCTTGCCGCAAGATCAGTGTAATCTTTTTAACTCTTGAAGCTTTGAATTGGCTTGGCACTTCTAGACAATCCCCTAGCTAGCTCCTAATCAAGAAAACACAGATTATCTGGAGAAAACAACCTTGCAAGTAAATAGTAAATGGGCCGGTAACAATGGCAAGAGATGATCGAGAAGATAAAATCTTCATCCTGTCAAGGACATGAATATACAACCTTGTATGTAAGATATATTAGGTCTCCACCTATTACATGATCTGTACCTGGTTGTTAGCAAGTAGAAAGTACTGTAACCCAAAAGATACAGTGACAGACAGCTATATCAACATAAAGTAAGTACACCCTTCTTTGCAGTCCTTCCCTCAGTTGAAACAAATAAGATTGGTTTGTCTACCTTTTGCGCTTGGACTTCAAAGATGTCACAGATTGAGAGTTGCTGTGCCAGTTCCTCTTCCTCTGGTTGATGAACCAATTGTTAATCTGCTTTAGTTGCAACCCTGTCTCCTCCACAAGTTTTGCTTTGTCATCTTCCTGAAAATCATCATGCAGACATGTTCTGAGTTATAAAATAAAGTTTTCAACTCGAAGCTTATGATAATCTCCCTAACCGGAAAAGAGAAGGAGCGGGGGTAATGCACTGGCTCTAGCATTAGTTTTTGTGTCTAATTATCTGTTCTGGTAAGAGCCAAGAAATTCTCAAATATGGGATGGCATTAAAATGTTGGATCAATGTCTTACAGTTGGGTAAGGCCACTTGGAGTGTTGCTGCCACCAATTTTTCAGCACTGAAGTAGTGTCGCCGGGTAGTTTTCCAGCCCTTCTTTTTCTCAATATCTCCTCCCTGACATCTTCAATTCTTGATTTGAAGCCCTGCAAATTAAGAAAAGCCCAAGTTTTTTTTTTGATATATAAAAGATCTACTTGTTTGTGCTGGTTAAATTCAGCCTAATTTCAACCTTTAGTTTTTTCGATAGCAGTTTTATAAACACACCTGCTTTAATTCAATCTTCAGTTCCTGCCGAACTCTCTCCATCAAAGACCTTTCAGATTCTGTAGGAAGCAGAGGGCCAAATCCCATCATGTCATGCCCATCAGCACTTGATTGATCTAAAGAGAAATCCATTTGCAGGTCATCCTCATCGTCAGACATGGTTGCACCCGTACCTTCTCCTAGAGTCACACCTGCAAGAGATTTATGTAAAAAAAATCCATCCATCTTGAAGGACAGCACACTAGAATGAAGTAGGTAAAACAATCGGGGTTTATGACCACCCATTCATTGTTAGAATTTAGTAGTACTCCATATGCTGTAAAATTGAAGTTCAAAAGGAGAAAAAAGAAACACCTGGGTAAGCTGCATTTCCAGACTTAAACAAGAGAATGCAGCAACTGATCCTCAGAATGATAGAAAGAAATGCTTCCAATTGATTACATAAATAGTCTACGTACCCATTTTGCAAAGCATTTTTCCACATATCATGATACTAGGGACGCAAGCGGGGAGAGGGATAGAATAATTCAAACGGGAAATTAAAAAGGAATATGATCACTGCAGGAAAAAGGATTCTTCTTTGATACATGGAAACTGATATGAGGTTTCTAACCTATCATCATGTCATATATTATGTGACACTATTTAAGAACGACTTAGAATTTATCTTCTCTCATATATCAAGTATATATATAATGTGTCGGGATCACCTATATATCATTATTGATCGACAAGCACTGACATTTTCCCGTCGGATAGTTACTTGAGCTCCTACAGCCCCAAATCATTTCCCCAGAAGAAATCGAATTCCGAACAACGTACGATTAAGATAGTATAGTATTACTATTATTTTGATAAAAAAAAAAGTATATTATTTGAGTTTTGCGAACAATCTTTCAAGAAAACCATGGGCTGGTGGTGATCATTTGAGTATTTTTCGTGGTATTCTCAGGAGTGGCTACACATCTCAAGGGAGGAAGAAAGGGGGACATAATATTTTGAGTACGGGGATGTTTGGGAGTGTGGTTGTTTTTGCTTTTCAAAATGTTTTTCGTGCCGAAATGCATCAAAATGATGTTTTTTTTTATTTTTTTAAAATTATTTTTGACATCAGCACATCAAAATAATTTAAAAACACTAAACCACCGATTTTAAAAATAAAAAAAAACAACAAAAAATAATAAAAAAATTAATTGAATCGCAATACCAAATAAAACCTACGTCTCAAGCAGGGATAAGTTAAATCGCAGGCCATGAAAGTTCTATGGTCAGAACATGACATCTGTCAAAAGAAAATCTACAAAATATATACTCATGATTTAAACACATGGAACAATATATATCATGGTTTAAGGTCAACCTAATCAAAAGCATATAGGTGTTATATAAGGTTAAATCATCTTTTTTGGTTAGGAAGGTTAAATCATCATTACATTCACAACTAACAGTACGGAAGTTGGAACTCAAAAACTCTCCTCGATTAAATGGTGTTTTCTTCATATTCCATGAATAAACTAGGATTGAATTCAACATTTCAGTGCTGGATAACCATAGTTTGGATCATCTACAACCTCGAGCTCAGTGCACACCCAACCCTAGGTCTAACCAAAATCTTTCTCGAAATATGATATCTTAGATAACATTTACTCCCATCAATGAATTTGTGAGATATCAAACAATGAATATTACTAGTAGCCCGGCCGTAACAAAAAAACACAAAATCATTCGATATTGCGCACACATGTACAAAAACTTGATGCAATTATTTGATTTATCAGACTTCTCATCTATCAGCAAATATATCCTGAAATATATTTCCTCACGAGCACCATTTTCATAGCTAATTAGCCAAAACAAGTTGCATTAATTTTCAATACAATAGGGGAATCACGTTGTACACACACGCATACATGTATTTTAATATACATAGCAAGAATCTATTTAAAATTTAGTTAATTTATGTAAAAAATAGTCCAAGAATTAAACATTAAGCAATGTGTAAATGTTTTAAATTTTATTCTCCTCAAAGAAAGGCAATAGTACTGCTAATACTGCTAAGAATTGAAGGGGGGATTTCTTAAAAAAGCTTAACCGGCAGCATATTGCAATCATAATCAGCAGTGAACTGCTCAAAGGTTACCAGACCATACATTAAGGTTTCTGATTTAAACAACTAAACCATTAAAAAGTAAATGAGTACAATCTAATCTCATGCACTGGCCTAATATCTCCACCTTGTAATTATTGAGAAGATGAGTGATTTACTTGTATTATTTCTTTCCCCGTTAACGTACGATCTGTCTTCATCAACAATATACCTAAGGAAAGTTGTAAAAATGGATACACCAAAAAGACAAGGCTTATGCATTATCTTACAAAGTTAAAAGTAACCCGAGGAAATGAGCAGAACCAAAAATATTCTATAATCCAAATATTCGAATGCAACCTCATTGTTTGTTGGATTTTGGTGGTGGTGGTGGTGGTGGTGGTGGTGGCGGTATCCTCCTTCAAGGAACAAACACATATCACTCCAAGTATAAATTACTACCAAGAGTTTTTAATTAGTAGGCCCTACTGCATCCGCCTCCAGTTTAGATTAAACTTGTAAGAAACTTGCACAGCTAACCTCATCCTTCTTTCTATGTACCAAACCCATCAAACATCATAACAGGTTTAGAGAAGAATATATGTGTTTATATATATATATATATATATATATATATATATATATCAAAACAGACAAGAAAGCTTTCTTTGGTCGCATCTTATGAATTTCTTAAGCCAGCTACTAACTACTAATTTTAAGACTTGTCAATAGAAAACATAAAGTCATACACATATTTTGTGACCCCAAAAAAAACAAAATGACTGGTTAAAATATAAGCTTATGATGATTGTACTACACAAGTTTTAACGCTTGTAATTAAGCTGGTGATGACTGTAAAACTCCTTAATTCACCAAAGGAAAGAAAATATCAAGGGTAACATTTAAGAGGAGAGAGGTGGGGACAAGAACAAACCAGTGAGAGCCTGTAAGGTGGTCTCAATTTCACGGCAGGCCATAACAGCTTCAACGGCGTGGACTCTGACATGTTGTTGAAGCTGGTCTTTGAAAGTACACAATATTATCAAATACTGTGCCTGCAAAAGAAAAATACATCCCATAAACAAGCTAACAGCAAAACAAACACCACTGTATAAGCATATATGTCTCCACAAACCCTCAACACACGCACACGCACACGCACACGCACGTATCTAAAAAGAGAGAGAGAATGAAAAATTTATGGGGAAGAAGAACCTACCAAGAAGTTGTCAAGGTCTTGCCTTTCATGGGGAGAAAGAGAATGGCCATGTTGGTTGTGCTGTGAAGCATAAGACCTAAGAAGATGATGAGATTGTGATAACTGAGCATCTATAAGAGGTAATTGATCAATTGGTGTAGCTACACGAAGACAAGAGACATGGGCTGATAATAGCTGTTCATATAAAGGGTGTGTAGCTATTTCTGCCTTGAGTTGGCGAGACTGGTCACCCGATAAAGACACAGACATGTCCCCGCTGCTTAAACCACCAAGTGCACCCCCACCTCCATTTCCCATCATTCCCAAGTTTGGTTCTTGCATTTGTAAATACTAGCACTAAAGATTCAATATCTCTATGTAGGAAAACAAAGTAGTTGAAGAGAGAGTGCAGGGGAAAAAGGGCTTACAAAGAAAGCAATAAAGATTTATGTAGTGAGGGTTTAGAGGACCACGAGACTCTTATGCTTTGAGATTGATGCAGTGTTCAATAGATGTTGAGGAAAAGAAAGAGCTGAGAGGGATCAGAGAAACAGTGTTTTGTTGTTATAGGTGAGAGAGAGAGAGAGTAGGCAGGAAGTGGCCAGTATATTGGGATCTGAGACACAAAACTTTTTGTACCAATTCTGATATGTTGCAGAAATTTTTACAGACACGAAGAAAGATAAATGAAGACTTAAAAGCATGAGAAACAGGTGATAGAGAGAGAAAGAGATACTGATTTTTTGTTTTTTCAAGACTTGGAGAAATTGAAAAGAGAGAAGAGCTATGGAATCATTTCTATGAAAGGAAAGGAGCTGGGGGTTGGAAGAGAGATCAGATAAAGCTGCTTCCAGTGGCCTGACATTTTTTATTGCCTTTTGTTTTTCTTTTGGGAGGGGGGGGTGTACTAATTTGACATTTGTATAAGCTTAACAATAAATTAAAGGTGGGGGTTTGATTAGGTGTATGCTAACTACTATACATATTCTTTGTAGGTTTATCAGAAGAAAATTGGATTTAATATCAATTAAATGAGGTTGGGATATCAGAAGATTTAGATTCTTGTTCGCTTGTGTTGATAATATACTGATTTTTTTCTTACAAAACACACAAGAAATTCTCAACGGACTTAATTATATAATTACCACTAGATTACAAGATTGAAGATTTAAAATTAATTCAACTGATAAATGTTTAAAGACACGATATATACTTTGGACAGTTCTCAATCCTGGGGCACTACTCTTTTCTCATTATAGAGACGATCACTGTTTAAGGTTATGCTGGCCCTTTTCTTTTTCTTTTTTTGCAAGAGATTAACTCCATTAATTAATTTCGATGCACAGCACTAACTTTGGGGGGGGGTAATAAGTCCGCATCCATGGATGCCCAGTTTGTGTCAATCTCCTACAAAACTAAACGTCAATCGTGCTACTCCTCCTACAATATATATATATATATATATATATATATATATATATATATGATAAAACTCTATTCCTTATAAAATATAAGTCTAGGTGAACGAGTAAAACTTTAATTGTCTTAAATTTTTACAAGTGATGCACATATTAATTCAAACTCGAGATCTGTTGTACAAATTATAATTTTTTTACTATCATGTCAAGCTACTTGGAGAGTGACGATAGTTAGTGCTAGTTTTTTACTTGCAAAATGAATTTAAGGGTTAATTATCTAATAAGTCGTTCCGTAATTATAAGTGAACCACAAAAAATCTCCATCATCCCAGTCTCTTGTTCAATTTTATTTTTATTTTAGAAGGAATGCTTTCGCCTCAATCTGAAGAAACATCAGCAAGTGGAAATTAATTTTCTACTCCTCGATCGCATACCAATCTGCAGGCAACAACCTTATATATATATATATATATATATATATATATATATATATATATATATATATATATATATATATATATATTCCAAAAGTTTAATTATCTGATCCTCTCTGCAACCCAAATAGCCCATTCAATTTATGGCATGCAGGCACTGATTGTACTGAGTCTGAAGCTTATTTTTACCAGCTAAAAATATAGAGTGGGGGGAAAGAGAAGGGTAGGGACAATATTCCCACCAAATAGGATGCTCCACTTGGCAAGTAAAATAAAAGGAGGCAACGATCATCGATCCCTTCAATCAGCACCAACCTTTAAAACGAAATTAATTTTGCTATTTAAGAAAGTCGGCTGGAGGGTTGAGCTGTCAGTGTTCAGCCTCCATTGCTGGTGCATCTCATTTCTGTTGATTTTTCAACAGTTTTTGGTCTCTTTTCTACATCCACTGTTAATTTTGATGAATTAATTAGCGACAATTGAAGGCAATAGGAAATTTAAGACACCCATTTATTAAGACACGAGTGACCAGCCACCAAATACTTGTGTTGGGTTGTTGTGTGAATTGCTGGTATAGTTGTTGGGCCCAGTAGTTAACAGCACAAGGGACTTGATCATGACCTATGATGGGGTGATTTCAACCGTTCGATTGGTTACATTTACATCATTTATTAAACAGTCATATGGAAACCCGCTGTAGTGTCTCTCTGTGTATGCTCCCTGCTACGTTGTCTTAATTTCTACAGAGTTATATGACCCATGTTTGCTTGCTGTTTTCTAATAATCGCAAACCTAATTTTTAGGACAAGAACAAAAAAGCTAATGTCACAGGGGTGAGCTGGAGTTCAACATTTATATTTATACAACCAAATAAAATAAAGGCACGTGGTGTGTGTGTGTGTGTGTGTGTGTGTGTGTATATATAAACACACACACACACATATACATATACATATATACATGTGTGTGTGTGTGTGTGTTGAGGTATGGTCGTAAAATCACCAACTTCTTCGAAGGAGTAATGACCACTCTTTTTATTTGCCAACAATACACGCATTATGCTTCTATAGTAATCTAAGAGCCATAAGTTATTAGGGTTTTCTTATGCCGACAATCTGCTACAAACCCCAAGCTAATTTCAAATTAAGTATATGTTGAAAGTGGAGGTTATTTTATTTTGAAAAGAATACAAGTGGAGGTGATTTTAAATATAAGTTTATACGAATGAATTTATATAATTACAGCATCGCATGGCCTCACCAATACATTTTACAGGCTCGGTGTTGCTATCAACTGAGTAAGATTTGATTATGAGAGATATTAACTAACTTAATCTCTTTTCAAGCTAGTGATTAAGAAGAAGAAAAGTGCATACTATTTTACCAACTGGCATGTGTGTGATGCTTTAAACAAGTAGAATTCACTTGAAATCTCAACTCTGAATCGTTTGTGTCTAACTGGGCTGCACTGCAAGAGAATTGATAGCTTTTATTAGACTGTATATATGGAATGAAAGCATGTGATCCAAAGAAAGCAATTGGTGCAGATATGACAACATCAAATATTAATTATCGTAATGTTATTTCATTGACAATGTTGTGATTATGATAGTAATAATTATAAAAATGATGACGATTCGATAGTTATTTTTTTCTTACATGTGCTGAAATATGGTAGCGAGTAGGCACATGTACCGTGATCATGCAGTTGCTGTAAGCATATCTGTCATGGCTTGTGTGTCGAGTATCATTCTCAAGGATGAAGACTGTAGGCCATGGGTTACGAGGATGAAAAGGATTTATACAAATCTGAAACAGAAGCTACATTATGGTTCAGCAATATTTTTCACGAGTATTCTACATTTTGTGTGTGTGTGTGTGTGTGTATTATTGATTAAGTGTTCAAGCAATTATCTAACAAGAACATCTGCTATGAAATAGACTGTATATTTACAACTACAATACATGTCAATGATGAGAGGTTTCATCCATTACACTTTGGATTTAGAGTTAATATAATACCATTTTGATAACCCTATATTTTTGTCATTGATGATTATATGTTAATCGAATGTGTATTCATATTTTCCATAGTTTCTTTTTGAATATTTTTGGTTTTAAAGTATTCTTATTTTTATGTCTTGGTTTATACTTGTATAAAAGATGTATTATTTTTCAAATAAAAGAAACTTTGAAAAACAATATTTCTAACCCTTTAAAAGATGGACAATACTCCATAAAATGTGTGTGAAAATACCAAAAAGAAGATTGTCCATTAACATCACCCTAAGAGCATCTCCAATAGTAAGAGCAAGTCCAATCGACGAGCTATCAGACAAGCTAAAACTAAAAAATGATCCTTTTACTCTCTTTTTTTTAGTTTTCTCTGTTGGATCATTAATCCAACGTTGAGCTTATATGAGAATAATTATGTGTTTGTGGACTGTCAAATAAAGTAAAGCCTAATTAAAATGATCTGTTAAGTATTTTTAGGCAATTGGGTTTTTTTATGTATCTAATAGGGTGTGAACCTTTAATATGTAGAGATTAAGGGTCCCTATTTTAGTGATGGGCTAAAATAGGAATACCAAAGGGTAGGAATGCCAAAAGGCACTTGGTTGTCTATATATATGGTCACGGTCCCCAGATTACACGTGCTATTTCATTCTCAATTCTGGCATCCCATTATCAGAGAGAAAATAAAGTTAAGGTAGAGAGTACAAAAGGGCTCTCAAAGGAGAACGTGATAATCTGGAAGGTCATCCGTACAATTCTAGATAGTGATTTCCGGATATGGATTTAGGTACACTTTATAGTTAATGCAGTTTATTGTTCTTGATAATTCGACATGAATATCATTTCTTTACATTATGAAATGCTAGATTTATCATTCTCTTCTCTAACGCAAAAGGCATTTGAATAGGCAAAATGACTATTTTCATGGGCAACAACTATTTCTACATGTTTCAACCAAAAAGCTAAAAATTAAAATAATATAGATATATTATTGGAATACTAAATAGACTAATTAAAACTCTTCATCGATCTTCTTCTCCTTCATCTGTTGTCAAGCTCACATAACAGAGAGTCCAAAAATCTTCAAAACCCATTTTAGAAATTCATCAAAATTGTCAGGAAATCAAAACAATACTAAAAAACCAAAATCTTTAAAATTTTACCTTGAGATCATAATCGAACAAAACCCATCAAAGTTTGAGACTTTTTTTTAAAAAAAAAAGAGATGGAAAAAGATTACTTTATTGATCAAAGAAACCGATACCAAATATGAATGCGGGTTTTGAAAAGATAATAATAGAGGGAGAGATGCAGTTTGGTAGGTTAAGTGAAATTGGAATGACTGCTGATAAGGAGTCAGTTGTTAGGAGAGATGGAAATGGAGTTTTGTGGTGTGGGGAAGAAGAGGATTTGTTGGTAGCTTGGACCAGTGTTTGCCTAAGTAGTAAAATGTGATTGAAATTAAAGAGAAGGCTGTGATTTTAAGGATTGGTAGGGTTTTAAAAAAATCTATTTCTTTACTATATGAACAAGTTGGTAAAGAACACAAATGTTAGTTCTTGCTTCCTTTTATTTGCAAGGGAAATAAAATAAGAACACAAATGGGATTTTGTATTGGATTTGGATTGCTTATATTTTTATAGGAAATAGATATTGGATATTCATTAGGGTTTTTTAGATTTTCCATATCATATAAAATTAACCGATAAAATATTTATTGTATTTTTTATTTAAATATAATTAAAATTTTAATAATTATAATGTTTGAGGTTTTTTTAAAAATAATTATTTAATTATATAACTTACTCCTATAATTGTATAATTAATTGCATAATTAAATTATATACAAAATAATTGCACTATATTTAAAATTATATATAAAAAATAGCTCTTCTAAATAACTTTTACCATTGGAATAAACATAGACAAAAAAAAAAATATTTATACTATTTAAAAAGCCAATTTAGAGATTTAGCTCTCCAAAATGACTTTTACCGTTGGACTTGGTCTAAAAGTCATTTTGGATAGCTAAATCTCTAAAATGATTTTTTAAATAGTATAAATATAATTTTTTTTGTCTATGTTTACTCCAATGATAAAAGTCTTTTAGAATAGCTATTTTTTATATATTATTTTAAATATAATATAATTATTTTGTATATATTTTAATTATGCAATCAATTATACAATTAATAGGAGTAGGTTATATAATTAAAACATCCTTCAATAACATACAAGAAAATCTATCAAGATTAATTAATTTGCATAATTTTTTCTACAAAAACCTATTAATAAAAATCATGAACTATAATAAAAATAAAAACATATCATGAATTAATAAAATCTAAGATTATCTCAATACAAACTCATTTTTTCTCGGCATGCATCACAAACCACACATCCAAATACACATGATCAAAAAATATTAAATCCTCACTGACCCATATTTTGAATACATATCCACAAATTCTTTAAAACACAATAAACTAGCCAGTCAGCCCTTATATCTGTAGCTCATTGCTCTCTAATTTTCTCCACAAGACAAAACCATGGATATTGAAGAAACTCAGCTTCGTCGCTGCCCATCTGATGTCGATTTTGATTTCAGCTTCAACTCCACTGCCACTACCACTCTCTAATTCTCCTTTCTTGCTCTCATCACAAACAGAGATAATGGATTTTGGGAGTTTGTCCTTGATAGAGATAGTGGAGATTTTTTTTGTGGTGGTTTTTAGGGGCTTGAGCGGTGGCGATGGTGGAGATTTGGGTTAGAGAGGAGAGGAAGAGTCTGTTAATTACATAGAAAAGAAATATTGCAATAGTAATATATGTGTATTGTTTTAGGCATTTGCTCAGCTATATTTAATATTTGGGGGGCGTGACAACAATTTTGGCTCTTCTAATACAAGCCGCGTTGGAAACGATAAAATAAAAAAAAACAAAATACAAAAATATAATTTTGGCTCTCCTGATACATGCCACGTTGAAGATGCTCTAAAGCCATGTTTTACACCTTATTAAAAAATATTTTTGAAAAAAATTAATTAATTTATTTATTTTTATTTTAAATTATTTTTTTAAATATTTTCAGATCATTTTTATATACTAATATCATAAATAATCTTTAAAACATAAAAAATATATTTTAATATAAAAAACATTGAAAAAAAGAAAAAACTAAAGTCAGGATGAATTTAGAATGTACACGTAAACAAAATGCAGAGCGGTCGGTGTTTCCGAGAAAAACGAAGGAGTGAAGCCAGGGTGAGAAGAAAATGGAGTTCTGAACAAGAAATGAAATCATATGATGGTGATTAACGTGATTCCCAAGGAAAAGAGAAGCATCGTCGTCGTTGGGAGATGGTGGGAAGGAAGGAGAAGTAGAGGTGGGCCCACGCCTCCCAGCTGTAGTTTTTTGTCCTCTTTCCGAAACCTAAGATGGAGACACTCAGCCTATTGCCTTTTCTCCTTTTACTATCTCTCTCCTCTCAAGCGAAAAATAATTATATTAAAAAAAAACAAAAATAAGCTGATGAATCATGGAGCAGTCGGTGGTCCCTACTTAAAGAGAGAAAGAGATGGTAGGATGGTGTGGTCACTTTCAATCAGCCCCTCTCTCTCCCTCTCTGTTTACTTTCCTTCCTTTTTTTTAATTTTTTTAGACCACGCCCCCCCCCCCCCTCTCTCTCTCGAGTAATTATATAATATATTCTCAGCTTCTTTACAGTTTACACACGTCGATACATTTCCTAATCATGCTACGAAATTGTGAAATGTTTATTATTCTCGTTATAATTGTATTTAAAAATATTTTATATTTAAAAATATATTAAAATAATATTTTTTTTAAAAAAAATTTATATCAGAAAATCAAAATAACACAAAACACTAAAAAGAGTTATTTAAAAGGAAAAAAATGTTTTTTTAAAAAATATTTTTAAAACACAATCAATTAAAATCTAAAACTTTAATTTTTCAATTTAGGACAATTGATCATACCCTTATGTTGAATGTGAGTCTAAAACGGAAAAAATTAGTTGATAAATAGTTTTTCTAACCCATATTGTTGCGATATAGATTGAATTTTAAAAAATATAAAAATATCTAAAAAAAATATAAAAATCATTGATATTGTTATTAAACCTTAGTCAACATGTCAACTTTAAAAACTCTAGACTCAATTTCTAATTTACCTTGAATTTTAAATTAATTCATGTGATGATTTCCTTGAAATGACCCAATCAACTTGACAATGAGAAGTCACATGACATCTTTATAATTTGGCAAGGAGAAATGAGAGAAAAGAGTAAAAAGAAAAAAAAGTTCATCATAACTCAATTATTGCGCTACCAAACATATGAGTCATACAACCAAGAAGAGGAAATCAAAACACTTATAACATTGTCGTGGAAGGCATAATTAACTACATGGCGTCGATACATGCTTCTTAAAAGGAGTGAGCATTGTCTATTTGCTAAAGTGTGTGTCCATGTTCTAGCCATGTTTTTTTATTTATATTTTATATTTGCTAAAAGACTAAAATGAACCTTATTTCACCTGAGTATAACTAAAAAAGAAGAAGCAAAATTAAAAGATAAAAAAGCTTTTATGAGATTTGTTTACACTTTTTATCATAAGGATAGTTAAGTGATTACATTATGCATAAAAAATAGATATTTCTACAAAGTCTTTGGACATCAAATTTTTTTGCCTCAAAGGTTATTTTAGTCCTTTAATTATTCACAAAAATATAAAAAAGATCATTCTAACCTCAATTAATTTGAAAATGATAAATATATCCCAATGAAGATATCGTATCACCCTGAATGACTAGTTATTTGGTTTGTTTTGAGGATGAAAAAACTATTTTTTACTATTGATTGCTTTAACCACATGTTTTAGAGTTTTTATTAACTATAATATAATTGTGTGATGTTTTTTTTAATTTAAGGTCATATTCCTACAAGAATGTTATAGTTATTGTGAGTGGAATAGATAACTCATTATCAAATGTGAAGTTTTTGATAAGAAATTGGTCCATGGATCGTATCCTTACATAGCTTTATTGCAAAGTTCTTTTTATTCTCTCACCCTTGTCCTTATGTAAAGACATACTTCTATTGATGTCAAAGCTCAAGTCTTGCAAATTGCACACAAAAACCAAAACTTTTTTGCACCACCAATTATTGTATATGAAAAAAATGAAATGACTTTTTTTTTTATTCTCAAACAAAATCATTTAGCTAGTTATTAAGGTAAAATGGGTTTTTTAACGAGGTTCATTTGTCATTATCATATTGATAAGGGACAAATAAGTGCTTTCCTTTCATGTTTTAGATGCACAGTAAAATGATTTAAATACCCTTTAAAGAAAAATAAAATTATGGTCCATGGGTTTTTTGGTCTTTTAATGCTTTTAATTGGATAGTGAAATGATTATATTTTCCTCAAAAACAACAAGATATTAGCATTCAAGGTTTTTTTTTTATCATTTTCATGATTTTTATAGTTACAATCAATTTGAATAAGAGACAATTTAGTCTTTAAAAAATAAAAGTTAGTGGTGTGTACATAACACGCACTAGCGAATAAAAACATCCTCATTTTTTAGGCAGCATGTGTGAAGTTTCTCGACGATTAAAAAATGACTTCTATATTGACATTAGAGACATCACATTATTTTCTTATAGGTGGCATGATGCATGTGAGCAATGTTGGAACGATGTTTGGAATCGGATGGATAAGTTGCCAAAGTAGCGATGTTTTGTGGATTGCTAAAATAAATTTATAATATGATTAATTACACTTAATGATTTCAAGCAACAAAGCATGAATGAGGTTGGATTATAATGAATTACACATTTTTGCATTGAATTGTTGATTTTGGTTGCATTGGAATATGATGAATTACACATTGCATTGAATTCCATCATGAGACCAAAGTTGCTCCCTCTTATTTGATTTCAGTTTTTTTTTTCTACCACCCTTTTCTGTGTGTAGTGAGGGAATCAACCGTTTTCCCTTCTATACATGTTTTTCTTCTATAATGTTCGTCCCAATAATTTATGATATTTTTGAGAATGAAGCTAAAAGTTTTATTTTCCTAAGAAGTTGATGATGAAATTCAATGCAATGATGCGAAATAAATTGATGTTCTTTTACTCCAGCAAGAAGAAGAAAAAATTATTGGTTGACAATTGCTTTATTCATGCCTTTTGAAGATTGGAGTAGTGTTTTAAATTGAATTGCAAATTATTTTTAAAGTATTTTTTATTTAAAAATATATTAAAATTATTTTTTAAAAAATAAACAAATATTTTTAATATAAATATATCAAAACAATCTAAAACTATTAAAGAAATAGTTCGAAATAAAACAATATTAAAAAAATGAACACAAAAACAATTCTATCTATATTTGTTTTTAATAGAATCTTATAGTATATATATATGTCATGCTATTAAAGCAACACTATTGTTCTTGATGTGAACAATGATATCACATACAATAGCAGGAACATTTTTTTTATTATTAAATAGTCATGGTAGTTATTTAAGCATGATAAAATTTTAGCTATAGTTTCTATATACAGGAATCTTTGTCCATTTTTTAAAAAATAAATTGAGTGTTTTAACTCTTTAAAATTATTAACTAAATTAAATGTTAAATCAACAAACTATTCAATAAATCATAGTAAAAATATTTTTTTGTTAGATTTAGATGTTAAGAAAATTTGTTGCTAAAAGACTACTGAAATTTAATTAATATTTTGGTGAGCCATGATATTTGACTTTCACTGATATCATGATTTGATTAAACCGTGATTTTAGAAACATGTTTCACAAATAATTTTAGGCTAGATTAATTTGCTTTTATATGTTAATTTCCTAATTTGTCCTCCGGGCTAGTAGTCAAAATATATCATCGCGGGCAACGAGCTTTCGATCTGGGCACCGAGCATTCTCTCTATTATTTTTTTTTTTAAGGTGAGGTCCCTTCCAGCAATCAAAACTCGATGCTGACATTGCATGATATGACTATCTTAGAATATAATAAAGATTTGATTGGAGAAGCAATAACCCTCACAGAAATCCAAAATGCTGTTGTCAATTTGTTATGCCACATCAACATCAGACCTGGAGTCCGAAAATAGCATGCCTAATAACTTTTCAAGCGTGCATTTAGCTTTTGACAAGATATAATCAAAGCCAGGTGAAGTTGCATGGGCGAGGTTGCAGAATAGGACCACACAGTTCTAAATGTAAATGGGTCCTCCATATGGACCTACCAGTGCCACCTCCAAAGACATTTCACTTGAATAACTAGACCCGTGGGGTCGAAACACAAGCCATTTACTAGGGTGGGTATACTGCCTTTTTACAAGGGAAAACTTTGACTAATGGAGTTTATTGTTATCAAGGACACCATGGGGTCGGAACACAGGCCATTTACTGAACAAACTTCCAGCAAAATTCACATCACATTACACTTGTCTTTTGACTTTGCATCAAACTTGGAAGACGAAGATGTGGTTTTCCCACTGCTGCTTGGCACCTGCAAAACAAATAAAAATAAAAATAAAACATAGCAACTGAAAAATTAATTAATGAAGTATCCAGACGCTGTTTTTTTTTTTTTAAAAAAAAAAAATAGAAATAGAAATCAAGTCACTGACCAGCCAAGGTAGGCCAATAAACCATAGTGGCTGAAAAACTAAGACTGTTGATTTCTTATTTCAATAGCCGACAAAATTTCCAAGGCATCCAAGCAAAGAAATTATAAATTATCTACCTGGGGGCCTGTGATTAGCCTCGAACCACCAGTACTGGATGCTTGCTGCATGTTATGGCGCTGTGGCAGTGGCTGCTGCTGCTGCGGTGGCGGCGGCGGCTGCTGCTGCTGCTCAAACTCTTGTTGCTGCAGAGCTATTGCCAGTTGCAGATCAGAGCTGCCATAATAGCACGGTTAGTACATACATTCATGAATAGAGATCACTAAATTAGTAATGGTCGTGTATCCACATTTCAACTAAAGATTAAATGGATGCATAAACAACAAAAGTGAAACGAGTACTTTATATCCAAACCCGCTTGGGCAGCACTATCCATGCTGGCAAGATAATCCTGGCATGTACATCAAAAATAAGTTTTAGTAAATATAAATTGTTGAAAAGTTCAAAGAATATTTTGGACCAAAAAGTACACACAGCAGTACTGGTCATGGCATTGTGCTCATCCCATGGGTCATTTGAATGACTTTCCACCCTGAATTCCTTGAAGTTGCCTGTCATAAACAATGTATCTCCATTTACCTGAAATCATGGGAAGTTAGTATTAGGATACATGTTCTCAAGGGAAGAAACTATCAATATACCAAACTCGACAATCAATGCCTAAAAAGAATAGTTCAGTAAGTTATTCGATAAGGTATGATGGCAAATTCTGAAATCTGATATATGTACCTTAAAAAATCATGTAAATTTTGACGAGATGCGGAATTACACCCCTCAATCCAGATTTTAGATTAGAATAGAATATGTCCTTGAATACTAGTTTTGACTAGAACTGGAATTGGGAACCAACCTCAGTATAATATTTTATCTAATGCCTTAACAAAGATGATATCTGAGCAGAGTCTTACCTCATTTAGTTTCTCCCACACCAAATCAGGCTGATTAATGTAACCTTGGTCCGTAGCTAAAAGATATAGCTCACCATCATACTGCAAATTAAACAAGAGTAGATAAATCATTTAAGTCCAGGAAAAGAAAATCAGGAATCTAAATAATTTTTCTTTAAATGGGTCACTACTAATAACAGGTCTAGTTTGAAATAGGAGTCCACAGCATTGAAGGCTAGCGCATCCCAGCCTGAAACTAACCTTGAACATGGTGCTAAAGTGATTGTTACGGAAAAAAACACACAGTTCTCGCTCTTTAAGCCCATCTTGTAAGCAAAAGAGACTGCAGAATATATTAAGGAAAATAGATGATGAACTTCTCCAGACCCAGCACAAAAATATAAAAATAAAAATAAAAATAATAAATCTACAAGGTGCAGGAGGTTCGATAGCCAATCACTGGCCAACATACCCATAAAAGGTCAACTGACTGGCACTATTCTTCAAAAAGTTCCCTATCAGCTCCCCTAAAACATGTCAGATATATTCAATATATTAACTTACCACAACATATATCATACAATTGGATGTAAAAGACACAGATAAGAATAAAATCCAGGACAACTAATATATTTAACATGATTCATCACTCACCTTGCTGTGGAGTGATTTCATCCATAGACCTCACAGTTCTATCAGCTTGTTCTGCAAGAACCACTTCACCTTCATACAAAGGCTCTCGCTCTTCATAATTTGAAGTTCCAGTATCCAAAATGCGTTCTTCTCCCTCGTAAATTGGCTCACTGCCATCAACACTTGAAGTAAAGGTAGCAGGTGCATCTATGTTCTTTGTTCTGCCACCAGATGAATCTGACTCTAGAACTGGTGAAGCTGACCCTGGTACTTCTGCCCTGTCATGCCCACTCGAAATATCTGCTGGTTCATGAACCTCAGTAATAGAAGCGCACTGATTCTCATCCTTCTGACTGTCGGGTAAAATATCCATAGGGTTTCCATCCAAAGATGCAGTACTCTGTGCACAAGAAAGGGGCACTGTGTCTTGAATCTCAGCACATGTCTCAACACTATGATTCTTAATTGCATCATCACAAGAGATATGTTCTCCAGATTCTGTACAAGTTGACTGATCAAAATGAACAGTCAGATCAGTCTTCAAGGAAGAGCATGCCACTTCCCTTGGAAGAGTAAGAGTTTCCAAGGATTTAATATCATCATCATCATCATCATTGCTTAATGCGTTAAAATTGTCATCAATACCGACAGGTCCCTCTGATGTATCCAGGGAAGTCACAATCACAGCCCCCTTCATAGATGTACTTTCATCTGAACCAGCAAACAAAACCCTTCCATCAACACCAGATACAAGAGAATTGCCCGCTGAACTTGGCAACTCAGCCTCCGAAAACTTCAAGACCCTCAATAGTGCTGCTGCTTCTTCTAAATCCCCTTTTCTTACATTTTGATGATCAGAAACTGAACGTGGAGAATCATCGAAAGATCTAGCTTTTGAAAGACAGGGAGAAGGAACGCCCAAAGTTGCGGTTGTAGCAGCAACAAAGTCAACACAATCTTCCTCGGTCTTATTTTTAAAATCTTCCCCGGTAACATTTTTACTTTCATCTTCCATGTTTCTTGTTTCCAGAGCAACAAGTTCCCCCATAATAGTATTATAGGACTTTGACCCGATGGCATTGGCAGTATCATAGTCCTAGCGCACATGATTACAGAAAATCAATCATCCCAAAGGTAAAAAGCAGGACCATTTAAGGGACAAGGGAGAAGATATTGTCAATTTTACATCCTGATAATTTAAACTACTTGTTTCCCCAACATATGCAAATAACAAAATATGCTTCTGCAATTACATGATTAACAACTTTAACAGGAACTTACAAATAATAAAATATAAACAAAAGCAAAAGGAAAAAACAATTCCCTCCAAATGCAATGGTGAAACCCATTCAAATTGTGAGATATCAAATCTGTTCTCATCATCAAGATAACAAATGGGATCTATCCAAACAGAAAGAACCCATGACCATTCATATAGTCTCCATCTGATGAAAGGAAATAAAGTTTTAACAGTGGCTAATATATAAAGCATCCACAAAAGGTAAAATCACACAATCAGTATGCAAAGAATGAGATTTCAATGACATAATTTAGGATCTTGGACCTCCATGGAGTGGACCCTATGACCCCATCTGAGTAATTATTGGGTATTTTTTTTGGTTTTACACTTCTTTGATTCAGTGGTGCCTCGTTCGCTCTATATCTAAATGATGTCTTTTGAACAAGATATTATACAACAAATAAAGCATAACTTTTATATACTATCTAACAAGACAAAAGGACAGAAGATTCAAATGCCAATGCACTGCTGATATGTTTTAACAGGGCCATTTAGTATAGTGGTAAACCATGTCCAAATTTAAGGCTTTAATTTGAGATAGGAGTATTAGTATTAAAAAAAAAAAAAAAGCAGGTCCAAATAAATCTGATCAAGAACAAATCCCAGTGCAAAGTAACAATCATCCATTGGCTAAACATATACAGCAAAAATTTTACTTGAAAGCAACTGGATATCAAATCAATACCAATTGAAAAGGTAACTATGCATTGAATCAATAACAGTTGATCCACAATGAAGTAGCAAAAAACTAAAAACTAATTTCTAAAAATCTTTAAGCCTCCAATTCTTGCTAGCATTACCTAATCTTCCATATGGTGCTTATGAGTTTTACTCTGACTTCAAACAAGTTTCACCCGCAGCAAATGACCTAACATGACAATTGCTTACTGCTTCACACAAGTATTATACCTTTTACTTTAAGTAAACAATTAACAAGTTCTGCATGAAAAAGGACAAAAATATTTCCTGTCATCAGACATGCCAAAATATGCAAGATTTCAATATCAAGATCACAGAAACATATTATTCCCATAAATGAGTCTAGTTCCCAAATGACCTCCATCCATGAAAAAACACTATCAGTGAAACTTTCTCCAACATGTAGTTGGTGAAATAATTGGAATTAACCTCAGGTATGCCTACCTGCAACTTCCAGTTTTCCTTTCAAGACAAGTAGAGCCTGACTGCACAGACTTACAATTGATTACAGAAAAAAATTAGAAGTTCAGCAACAAGAGGATAGTGCATTTTTTCTCCGCTAACTTTGAAAAGAGAGGTTATACGAGATTTTCAAGTTTGCAGAGAAGCAAATTTTTTTGAAAATCTTCCAAGCCCATCAAGTCCTAGCTCATTCATAGTCATGACCAGTTTACATTCTCTTAATCTAGAAAGTGTGAGGCTTCCTCCCCATACCATTTCAAATCTCCACAATCAAGAATCTCTTCCTAGGCATTTCCATTGTGGAAAACTGGCACTCTCATGAACCCTGGTCCTTTTGCCAACCGACTATACAAGTTACATTAATCTTAATGATCCACAAGAAACACTGAGCTTGGCATTTTTTGTGTCCCTGTTTTTTGTGCCCAACTATAAAGACATGCCATTGTTTTAATTGTCATTTTCCCTAGTATACATGCTGGTCATTACCTGAAGAGGCATCCGAGCTTATACCTTGAATGACATACATGAGGAGAATTCATTTAACTGAAATACAAAATGTGAAGCTTGGAAAGAGCATACCTGGGGATCAACTATCCAACCATGGTATAAAGGAATGTCAAGCAAATCAAATATGGCACATTCTCGGGTAAACTCAAAATCATCTATCCTGCATGGTCATATAAGTTGGTTAAAGAAATAAGAACAAGCAGTGAAAGGGAAGGGGGGCAGGGAAGAGGCCAACCTCCTAAACTTTAGATTTACATCAATTCCAGTTGCAAGTCGTGGAAGCAAATCAATAGCATCTGCAATATTCTGCTGTTGATTTTCAACATATCCTGCATCTTTGTTCTGCATGATGAGAAAAGAAATCTAAACAACATAACCAATAAAGAATAAGTATATCGAAGCAAGCAAACAAAAAAACTGTTCATGGCTATTACATTTACATTACTGTTGGAATCAATCAATCGTTCTGCAACAAGGGATAGCAATTTCTCCTGCGAAACTTCATCGCTATCTGGGCTCAAATTTAGATTGTTCTTTAGCAGAAGAACATTACCTATAGCAAGCCCACATGTTCATAATCAAACCACCTTTCTGATTGTAATTCCCACCAAAACTTGACAAGACGATCCTTTGCATATATTTTATGATATAAACCATTAGCAGAAAATGTAGAAATACAACAATCTTTCAAGATAATGTAATCCAAAAACAGAAGCATTCAATGCTTAAGCAAGTGATCCTTTCATTACACCGAGAAACCATTCTAGTGAGACAGATCACTAAATCCAAGCCTCTATGTCTAACACAATTTTTTTGGATTCAGTGACATCAACTTCAGAATTTCTTGGCACCAGAACCAAAATTTGCTTAACAAAAGAATAGACAAAATTTCTCTAAACACTCAATCCTAAGAGTTCTTGCTGTCAGGATAACAATGAACTCAACAAAAGAAAAGCATGTTTTCTCCTAAGCAGTGAATCCCGACAGTAAACAAAACATCACTCAAGTTTTCTGTAGGAATCTCCGATCAGCTATCCTTGATAATACACTGAAATCCTAGCAGTAGCAATTTCAAGATTGCACATCGTATATTCTGTTTCTCCATATGTTGTAACCAGTATTCCAACATTACACTTGCCATACCTAGTTAAATTCCCTTCACATTCAGTTTTCTCTCAAACCTACATGCAAAATATAAAAAACCTAAAAACATTGAGAACCTAACCTAAATGCGCAAGTTCTTTCAACCACAATAGTGAAAAATATTACTTCTCAACATCAATTCAAATTGCTTATTTCTTGCATTAAACTTCAACAACATTAAAAGGAGGCATAAAAATCACAGAAGCAGTTGATCAAGTGAACGAACTTCCAATTTGCGTCATTAACAACTCGCAATGACACCTAGTTAATCAATTAACCACAATTGAGAAGATATCCAAGAGTTAAATTGTATTCTTAAGAAAAACAAGAAACGAATTCTCAAGACTGCCAAACCCGGTCATTTGAGCTTCCCTGATTTCTCGGAAACCTGAAAACCTTCTTTTCACTTTCTTCAAGAACCAAGAAAATCAAGTGAACGAACAAACAAGAAGGATAGAGAAAATAATTACAGATGGCTAGGAGAGGGCATGGTCCATTGTCGTTTTGGAGAACGATAGGAGTGGTTCGGCCTAGGAACTGTATCTTTTTGGTTTTGTGAAGGCACTCCTTCTCTTCCTCTTTCACTGCCGCTACTTGCTGTTGATCTTGATTCTGGTTTTGTGTTTCTTCGCTTGGAGAAGAAGAAGCCATTTCCTTTTTTGGTATTCAAGAAGAGGCTGGAGGATCGTGAAATTTAATTTTGATCACAAGAAAGAGAGGTGTAAACGACGACTCGTTTATTTTTTAATGTTTTTATAATGATCTGTATTGTGGTAAAGAGAGAGGGCGGTCACTTAACATTACTAATAAATAATACTGTTTGTTTATTATTGGTAGATTTTTTTTTTTAATTTTAGTTTGGACGGTAAGACCAAAGCTGCTCCGCTGAGTATTTAGGAGTATAGTTGTTGTTATTTTTAAAAGTATTTTTTGTATTAAAATATATTAAAATAATATTTTTATTTATTTTTTAAAAATTATTTTTGATATTAGCACATCAAAATAATCTAAAAATACTAAAATATATTCATTTAAAATAAAAAAAAATAACCAAACACAGATTTGACCACAGTGCCAAACAGGCACTTACTGATTACGGTTATTTTTTCTACCGTCCTTTTCTTTGTGTGTAAGAAAAAGTTGTGTTAAAAAATAAGTAACTTGATTATAAATATTTGAAAAGGAAAAATAAATAGCAACGCATTTCATACTTTTTTTATAAAAAACAAAACATCTAATACTCTTATATTAACTAAAAAATAAAAAGCGTGTCACTTTTCCTGTGCAATTTATACTGTTCATCTAGACACAGATTACTATCATTGTGACAAAAAAAGTATCATTGGACTGGAAGCCCAGCCCCCCTCAGGGCAGGTTGTCAGCCCATTTGGTCTGACAGCCAAGCCCAAAAAAAATAAAAAAATAAAAAATACAAATTGGCAAAAAAAATATTTTTATATATTTTTTTATACTACAAAAAAATTTTAAAAAAATAAAATGTATTGTTTTCGTACATACGGCCGAATTCCAAGATTTTCTAAGCATACTTTTGATAACCAATATATTGCATCTTTCTCATGTTTTAAAACAAAATTGGATATTGTAACCGGTTTATGATTATCCATTAGAATTTGGCCAAAATATCAAAAATAATCAAAATCATTTTTGTTTTATCTATTAGGATGTAAATTTATATTATAAAATACATTCGTAGATAAAAAAATTAAAAAAAAGATTTCCTAACTGCGGTATAAAATTACATCATAAAGTACACCTACAGATAAAAAAATAATTTTTTTAATGCAGTGTAAAAAAGTAAACTTAGAAGAAAAAAAACAATCAAACAACAATGCAGCTTACCTTAAGTAGGGTGCACTGAGGGTGATACATCTTCCCCTTGCACAACAAGTCCCCTTATCCAGACTCTCGCAGACCAATAGATTTCTAGTGACCTTAATACTAGGTGGCGACTCTTAATAATTATAGTCGTAATTTTTAATTACAACTATAAAAAAACCCTTTCATTTTATTTTCCGCGCGTCGTTGTCTCCCCAAAACCCTCGGGGGATGGCGGGGCGCGAAGTGCGTAAAAATCACCATCGTGACAGTAATGATAATAACAATAACATAAGAATAAATTTTCAATTTATTTTTTCGTCTTTTGTGGATAAAAAATTAACCACTTATTTTATATTGGTTATTTCATTGAAACCTACTAAACAAATAAATTGATATCTATTTAAAATTCATATATTTTATAGAAAACTTGCACTTTACAAAAATTCTATATTGATTTATTATTTTTTCTAAATTTATGTTATAATAAAAAAAATCACACATAATTAATATTTTTTTACGTTAAAAAAAATATGGTCATGGCTAGTGTGTGTGTGTGTGTGTGTGTGTATCCCGTTGGTGTACTATGCAAAATTCCATTGTTCATCTAGCCACAGTGAAATAATTATTTTTCCCCTATGACCAAAAAATTTTAACCCTCGAGACTGGGGTATTTTTGCAATTTTTCAGGGGGTATGAATGGTATTTCTGAATTTATTGTACAATAAAACAATAAAAATAGCCCCTCTAAAATGACAAAACCCGTCACCTAAAACCAGGGGTAGTGCAATACTTTTACCCCTGGTTTTTTCACAGATATTGTTGGGTCTAAGGGTGTATAAATAATTGATTAATTTTTTATTATTTCTTTTTTCGGACACCTTTAGGTGTGTCGTACAAAAGCGCCCATAATGTTTTGCCCGCACGTGTCTTTCAGGCGGTGCGTGCGATGTCCTCGATTGATGAAAACTGGGCATCCATCATGTCATCTGGTTTGTCGTCATGTCCTCTAACTCTACACGCGGCACATGTGCTTCAAATGTGATCATGTAATCGTCGATGAATGTTTTTTCTTTCCCTTGTTTTCTCTCTCCTACTACCGAAAAGTATGGTACAGTTCCTCATATTTTTATCTCTTTGTTTTATGAAAAAGAGAGTCGACACCTAGTATTATGGTTACTAGGAAACTTAAATTAGTCTTTTAGAGATTCTAAGGTAAAAGGCTGGTTGTGTAAAGGGAAGATTTTAGTACCCCTAGTATGCCTTACCTAAGATAAGCTGCTTGGTGTTTTGGTTTGTCTTATGATTGTTATGGTATCGATGTTATCTAATCATTTTTTTAGGATGAGTTCGCAAGGAAAGAGACAAAAAAAAGGTAGAAATATAAGGAAATTCAGAGCGCTTTAAAAACCTATTTTTTCTTTAATATTTCATACTTTTATGGCTCGTAAACTATGGAGTTAAAAATTGAAATGTCCCCAATTACGATTAAGGTTTCTTTCAAAGGATATGTTGGTTAAATAATAATGATTTATTATTCCTATAAAAAGGATTTTGGATATTTACCACTTTAAGGTTTTTTTATCCAAATATTAATGATGAATAACAACAAGTTATCTCCGCTAATATTTTGGATATTAATCCCTTTTGGATTTCTTTACCCAAATATTAACAATGAATAATATGAATCTCCACAAAAAATATTTTGATATTTCTAGAATATTGGCCAGTACCTTTTGAATTTTACAAACATGTTGTAAAGTCCAAAAATACGATAAAACAATTTTTGTGCGTTACGAAATCCATGCTAAAACATATTTTTCTTTAAACTCCAAATATTTTTTTTTAAAAAAAAAATGCTCAAGATATGTTAACGTATTGGTTGTATGCATGAAAACAACACATTTTATGTTTTAATTATTTAAAAAAATAATATTTTTTATGCAATTTTTTTGTGTGGTCAGGTTAGGCCTTGTCCCCGACCTAACCAACCCACTATTCTGCATGCATGTAGAATAGTGGGATGGGGGAGTGAATTAATTCACTCCTCTATGCATGAAGAAGATGAACGATAAAGTGATGATTTTTAGAGGGTGGTGAATGGTGTACCTCTAACTACTATCAAGAAGATGAGACTGGGGTGGTAATTCCTATGGTGGTAACGTCGAAAATGATGGCCTGAGGAGGTGTTAGGAGTTAACGGGCTCACATTGCTACCACTGCTGGTGTGGATGGAAAGCTGTCAATGATGATGAGGGTGGTGCTAAGAGGTCGGCAAGTTGCTGGTGGTGGTGAGAAAGAGCTGTCAACCAGCTGGTTTTAGAGAAAGAGTTGTTGATCGAAAGAGAGAAAACTGCAATTGCTGGGGGGGAGAAAGAGAAAGTTGTCGCCAAAGATGGAGTTTCTATCGATGTTGGGGAAGAAGATGAGTGGCTGCTGACGCATGTATATGTTTTTGTTCTGCAAATTTTCTATTGTGTCTTCATCTTCCTCGTGCAATCTTTTCCCTCTAAAATTATAAAATCAAATATTTATCTCCCCTGTTCACTCTCTATACATGGTTTTTATAGGTAAGAGGCAACCCTTCGGCTGCCTGTTGCGTGCAGCGCTAGGTTGCCATTTCACCTGAACCTGCAGTGGTATGTCTGCACTGTTCAGGTGACTGAACAGTGCAATCATGCTTGTAGGTTTTGAGTGTTTTTAAGATAAGTGAAAATCTGATTTGATCCCTCAATTTGTAATTATTCTAATTGCACCCTTAATTAACTTAAAATTTTTAATTTTGTGCAATTGTATTCCCGTAAGAATTTCATGAGTAACCTTAACTTTGCGTGCCTTTTCTATTTTGGTCTTTGGCTTTTGATGTGCAATTTAACCCTTAATTGACCATTAAACTCTTAATTGGCCTCTGACTTCACATAATTGACTTGGAAAAAATCAAATCGGTCTCCAAAAATTTCAATCTTCTCAATTGAACCCGAACTAAGCACAAGAACTTAATTTTTTTTTATCGATTAAGCCCTTAATAAAATTAATTTGACTAATTTAAAGTATAATTAAGTCATTGCACTTAATTAAATCCTTCAATTGGACCCTAAATTAATTCTCAAATATAATTACACTTTTAAATTGGTCAATGATTAAATCAAACTGACCCATTAAAATACAATTATATCTTTCAACTTAATTTTTACTCAGATTTATCCAATTAAAAATTACTTTAGCCTTGAATTTGTATTTTCTTCATTTATGGGCATAAAAGAGGTACGATCGAGCTCTCAAAAATGTCTTAAATTTTCACTTTGATTTTTCAATCGACACCAGCCATTTTTATTTTATTTTTTTTTTATTTTTGGGTAGATTTGGAGAATAACCCATAATTGGGTTGTGACAATATTTATGCATTTGTTCTTTTAGATTTTGTTTTTAATTTTTGTCAAAGTTTTATTTTTATTACGTTCCGTCTTGAAATTTTAATTTATGTTGGTTACGCTGCATTTTATTTTTAAAAATTTCTTTGTTATATTTTTCGATCCCAAGGTTTTGATTTATTTCAGTTTTGTCATTCAATTGGAATTAATTATATATATTATTTTTTTTTATTTTAGCACTTATTCTTTTAATTTTTTTTATTGAGTATTGTTTCTTTTTTTATGATTGTTCTTGGACAATGTTTATTTTTTGTTTGTGTTCATTCATTCATACTTTTGGTTTTTGTTTGGAATTTTTATCAGTTTATATTTTGTTTTTTGTGTTTAATTTAAATTGAATTATAAAATGAATTAATTTTAATACAATGTATTCAATAATTCAGATATCCAAATATTCTTGTTTTTTTTTAATGATAATGATAATTTTATACTAGTTATTTCATTGAAACCTACTAAATAAATAAATTTATATCCATTTAAAATTCATATATTTTTATAGAAAACTTGCATTTCACATAATTTCTGTATAAATTTATTATTTTATTTAGATTTATGTTATAATAAAAAAATCATACATAATTAATATTTTTTGCATTGAAAAAAATATGATTTTGGTTGCAACGAGGGGCAGGTACCATGGATAGTGTGTGTGTGTGTGTGTCATGATGATGGTACCGTATATTCAATAAAAAACAAGTTGTATGCATGAGTTGGCAACTTTATGGTGCCAACAATTCAGGATTTGGTAAACCATATGTGATGCTTCCCAAGAAATTAAAGTAATTTAAGAATAAAGCTTATATTTTAGATAATTAGTTAATTTATTAGTTCTGACAATTTAATATGCTCTTATTAATCCTGGTGACTGGTAAATAATACTTGTATAAAGTTTTTTTTAAGGATTTGGAGACTCTCTAATACTTAAATAAACATGTTTTTTTTTTCTAGAGAAATGATAATGATAGTTTAGAAAAAGATTGTAAAAATATACATGTAAGAAAAAATAGATATTATGAACCCTTTTTTTGTTGAAGGATTTATAAGATTTTTATAGCCTATAATTTTTATTCTTTTATACAGAAGATGGACTGGAGTGTCATCTAGCACTAATAACATTAACAAGATACAATATATCTCACACAACATTAATGAGGGATTAATGGTAGGTTATTTTGAAGATTTTTATACACCTAAAGGTGTAGAAGCATAAGTATCATTACACTTAACATTTTTATGATAAGTGTCACGAGAAAAAACACAAGTAAAGTCTCGTTACCCAATGTAAGGCCTAGAAAGATCATTAATTCTGTATTATTTTGGGTTTGGCAAGATGCTAAAAAACATAATGTCAGGTTTGATATCTTGTAAAATCCATATATATTTAAAACTTAACATATAATAAAACCTAAAAATGTCAAGTTATCATCTGGGATTTGGTCCTTTAAAACATGAGTTCCGAGAAAAAATGACATATATAAAACATGTTAATTCATTACGTAGGTTTAGTTACTACTGGTTTGCATGTTTGTTCTATGCTGCAAGAGAATTCAAATTTTAAAAAAATATGATTTTTTTTAAGGTCTCTAAAAATTATTTGGCATTGTTATCGCATAAAAAATAAAGTATCTTTTATTTTTTTCAAAAAGATAAAATTTCTAGTAGCTCTCAATAAACATAAACATCGCATAATGTTTTTGTAAGTGGTGATGTCCTCATCGTCGACATAGAAGGGGAGGAAAGGAATAGATCCATTTGATCTCTTTTTTTTGTTTGCTTCACAAGCGACAACATATGAGTTCACACTCCATCAGGCACTATCATTACTCTCATACCTTCTCAACACTATTACCATATTTTAAGGGGTTAGTTTGGTAATTACACATATATATATTTAGAGTGTTGTTTGTTTTAAAATTTGATTTTGAACTGCTTGTAAACATATAATGGTAAGGTGTTTAAGTAAAATATAGTAAAAGAAAGAATGCTTGTGTGTTTGTAGTTGTTTTCCTATTTAAGAAATAAAAAAGACTAAAAAAATGTATCTTTAAATGCATATGGCCAAGTCTCACAAAAATATAAAAATACATCTTTTAGTATTTTTCATACGAAGATTCAAAGAAATATATATATTTGCATGTATTTTAGGAATTAATAATAATTTTACTAGACCCATGATTTTGGCTAATGTTTTAATAATTCATAAGAATTATTGGTTAATATTCAAGTATAAATGTTAAACCGACAAGTAAATATGTATTTAAATATCAGTTGGGAAAAACTTGTTTGTCTTTTATTGTTATATTTACACAACTAAAATTAACATTAGAACATATTAAGTAACAATAGTAATGAATTGAAAACGGGGGTTGTGACATTGTTTCTTAATGTGTTTTTGAGTCATTAGAGTAAGTTCAATGGTAAAAGCTATTTTAGGAAGCTAAATCTCTAAAATGGTTTTTTGAATAGTATAAATATAGTTTTTTTATTTATGTCTACTCCAATGGTAAAACCATATAGAAGAGCTATTTTTTATATATCATTTTAACTATGCAATTAATTATACAATTAATACTAGTAAGTTATATAATTAAATATATTTTTTAAAAGCCTCAAACATTATAATTATTAAATTTTTAATTATATTTAATTATATCTTCTGTCTCGTCCATCTTTCTCTAAATTAATTAATTAATAAACAAAACAAACATACAAAACTTTTGGTCTTTTTTTTTTTTCCATTTAATTGCAAGCAAAAATCCTCTTAAAAATTGACTATGTTTTCTCTCTCTCTCTCTCTCTCTCTCAACTCTTCCTTTTTTGTTGTCTTTCGATTTAAGGAAAAATGGTTGAATCAGTCAAGTTATCGAGTCAATTGGTGTTTCTTCTATTTAGAAACAAAGTGTTTTTACTTGGCGCCATGATTCTCATTCGCTGCACCTCTCCCAACAGGTACTCTGTTTTTTTTCCATTTAATTCTCTTCCGCTCCATTAGAGTCCCAAACTTTCTGGCAACTATGATGGATTTCTGAAATGTGTTTCAGAGATTTTTGGACTCTCTATTGTGTGAAGGGTTTATTGCTTAAAAGAGTGAGTTTTTTTTTTTGTTAATTTAGTGTATTTTGGAATCTAAGTTTCTTGTGGTTGTTTAGTGAAATCAACACATTATAGTTTTTTTTTTTTTGAGAATTTTGGTAGGGGTTTGTGAATAAGAAAGTTTAGGAAAGTTTGATCATATAAGCAACAACAACAACTTTGTTGAAAATTATTTCAATGTTCGAAAGTCTATCACGAGGAAAAATATAAAGCTTGATAGTAGATAAAGAAGAAGAAGATTGATGAAGAGTTTTAGTTAGTTTGTACAGTATTCCAACAATATATCTATATTATTTTATTTTTAGTTTTTTAATTAAAAACATGTAGAAATAACTGCTACCAATGAGAATAGTCATTTTACCTCTTTAAATGCCTCTTGCGTTAGAGAAGAAAAATCTTAAAAAAAAGACAAAAGTACTGATTTTTATCTTTGGCTCTTCACATGCATGCTCTGTTGGACTTGCTCTTACAATCTGTGAGCTATATATATTGTGATTTATTCTTATTTTGTGGAAAATGAAAGTTTAGAAGGCCAAAAAAATTATAACTTCAGTACCTGATATCAATGATAAAAAAAGTGGGGAGATAAGGTAAATTGCACCAAGAATAGGCATGCAATGATAGCAAATGGGTGTTGATTGAATTCACATTTTGAACTCATTTGACTCATTGCCAAAAATAGCAAAAATTAAATGACTTTGTAAGTGGGATTAATAAATAAAGAGTTTGAACACACTACATGAGTATAATAGTAAGATTTGGTTTAAATATGGAACCGATAACCTTGGATAGCTTTGTATATCGGTTTCTAAGCATAACTGAAGCTTTCCTTCTCCTTGATTGAATAGTCTGTACTCTGACCAGTAGTTGTGCATGGGGCATATACCTTACATTTGCAGGTGTGTTGACTTGTTCAATATATATATATATATATATATATATATATATATATAATTGAGATGTCGAGATCAGTTTACGCGCACGTCAACTAATCTCTAAATCCACTGAACATCCTGAAAGGTCAATAAACAAGTAACGTACAACGGAATGACAAACATGCATGGTAAAACTTGAACTTTGATGCAGAAGAAGGGAACGAGTCCTTTATACTATTAGCCCAAGACCCCACCTATATTCTAGGTTTTTTCTTGCTAGAACAGTTGGGCTGCTTGGTGGTGGAGATGTGGTGCTAACTGAACAGGGGTTGTAAAAGCCTGGCTTTAAGCTGTGAGGTTGCTCTGTTTATTGTATATTTGAGAGTGTAGTTGAGTTTGTTTTTAAATTTTTGTTTGTTTGAAAATATATTAAAATAAAATATTTTTTTTTAAAATAATTTTGATTTCGACACATTAAAATGATTCAAAAATATTAAAATTTTTAATTTAAAGTAAAAAATAAAAATAAAAATTCTATTTTTTTAAAAATACTTTTGGAATACAATAACAAAGAGAGTCTACAATAAATCCATTTGATTGGAGAATTGTTGGAGGAACAACAAAAGGATTGTATTGGATTTTGAAAGAATATTAATGACTTGGATGTCCAAGAATCTTTCAATTTTTAAATATTTTTTTATTGTGGCTTTGAGTTTATTTTAAGTAATTATTGACTGAAGGATCATAATAAACAAAACAAAAATAACTAAAGATGTTGATGAAATAATCTTTTCAGGTGGATGTACTATTCTGTCAATAATTTTATTGATACTAGAAATTACTGATGAAACTGCTGATGAATTAAAAACCTTGACGAGTAAGTTTCTGACAGCAGTATTTCCTCAATAATTTATAATATTGATAGAATTTCCCATAACATTTTTAGGTTTAACTGCTAGCTTAAGGTCTAGACTATATGTCATGGATTGTTATAATTTTGTTAAATTCAAGTCGTTATTAATATCCACTACAAATTAATAGAACAGCTGTAAATTCAGCAAAAAATATATCTTATTATTATTACACTAATATCCTAACCAAGAGAGAGGGGGACCGGGGATTATAAAGGAAGTACACCATATATAATAGAGGCTCAAAAAGAAGAGAATAGTTGGTGATGGATAATATATAATCAACTTTTGTTAATGATAAGCATGATTAGATAAGCTAAATTACTGTTAAATAATGAGTGATCATCGCTAAAACACGATAGCAAGGCCAAATTATAAGAAAATCCTCTTACATCACAAAATGGGAATTCATGTAAGAAGGGGGGTAATTATGATGGGACTGGGGTGTTAGGGAGTGTTTTTAAAAATAAATTATTTTTTATTTTAAATTAAATTTTTTAAAATTTTTTTAAATTATTTTAATGGGTTAATATTAAAAATAATTTTTAAAAATAAAAAAATATATTTTTAAATAAAAAAACTTTAAAAAACAATAACAATTACACTACTGTACAGTTGACCAATGAATCGAACAGGAAGGAAAAGGAAAAAAAAGGGGCAGAGAACAGTGTGAGGATATTACACATCCATCCATCGCTGCATCAACTTTAATAAAGACGAACCTAATTTGAGAGAAAAGCTAAACCGTGCACTTATAGGGATGGATATAGAGGTTATTTTTTTCTCCCAGGCAATTAAGAGGATAGGCTAGCACCTGACAATGAATATGCTTTTAGATCAACGCTAATCTTGTGATGAAGATCAACGATATCACAGCCATCAATCATAAACACACATGCCCATCATCCAAGTCCAACGACATGTCAATGGTCCCCACAGGACCTTCATCATTCGGTGGAAGAAAAAAGGTTACAATAAAACACTGTGGTGCACAAAACTCCACAGTAACGCATTGCCTGAAGAAGAAGAAAGAGGAGGAGGAGGGAAAAAAAACCCTCAAACAAGTCTTGCCCACGTGAATAGTTGTGCTGGCATAAATTGATTGGATGGGCCTTTATGTCATCGTACGGAAAAACACCTGACGTGTCTCTAACCTTGTACGGACCAAGATTATGGTGTCCCATCAGGTGCCCAAATTTTACATGCTACCCACCTCGGGAGGCTTTTTAGAAACCTGTCTGAGAGAAACTGGCAACCGACAGGAATGCTCACTGTCTCGCGGTTCACATGGGCGGGTTGCCCCTTCATTGGATACCGGGAATGGGAAGTTGTCAGTCATCCTTTATGCCAGGTGTCACCACATGACAGTATGGTATCAATGTTTTTTGGTGCATCTAGCTTTGTTGTTTAATAGAGTGGAAGTAATAATGGGAATCACATGTTGTTATTTTTTGCATTTAAATGCTTTATTATTCCCTGTTTTTCTTGTTTTGGGAGGTGTTTGTTTTTTTCCTCAATTTACCAAAAGAAGAAAGAGATCAGGTTCTTGATGTTGCTCTTTCTTTATAATTTTTTATAGATTTATAAACCCACTAGGGTTATGTTGCTAGAACAAACTAGGGCAGTCACTCATCAATCTTTGGGCTGGTCTTTCCTTTGATGATGATATCCTTTCTAGGGTTTCTGTGATCTTTCAATTCTCTTTATTGGGTCTCTTGAGATTTGAAACCTCACTAGCAGTTTCTTCCTTGTTTTCCTGCTTCTTAACTGCTGCCCATAAAGGTTAGTTGCCAGGCATTTCCTAATTTGTTCAGATTTGGTTATCTCCTTTCGACTTTTGAAGACATTAAGTGGGTCTTTCCAAGTTTTTTGCAATCTTTCATATTAGAGTGTCTATCAATCAGTTTCACTTCACAGACGCACCAAATCTGCCATGTTGATTTCTGGAGCTTTCCATTTTCATTTATTTTCTAGCGTCTTTTTTTTTTGATCTATTTCTTCTTTTAGGTATACTATAAAAATGGTGAGAGGAAAGACTCAGATGAAGAGAATAGAGAATGCAACAAGCAGGCAAGTAACCTTTTCAAAGAGAAGAAATGGACTGCTTAAAAAGGCCTTTGAGTTATCAGTTCTTTGTGATGCTGAAGTTGCACTTATTGTTTTCTCCACTAGAGGGAAACTCTATGAATTTTCCAGCTCTAGGTACAGTAAACTTAATTTTTATTTTATTTTATTTTTTACATAAACACATATACTTGTTACCATATGCTCTCGAATTATTATCATCTAACAGTTTCTTAAGCATGTGATGATGCATTGAATTGTCCATCTCATGAATTTGATCCCAGATATAAATTTGTTAGATGAAAAAATTGATTGAGATTTGATTCCAAATCTGTATGAGATCCACCAGCATGGTAGACAGGAAGCAAAGCATGTACTACTTACTATAAGAGTACGAGCTTTCAGGCTTTATTACCTGTTAAAATAAAAGGGTCTGATCTCACCTATTCTTTTCTTTAAATCATTAAAAATCTAACCTGGTGTTTTTATTCTGCTGGGTTTAATGTTGATTTTTTCATTATCTTTTTAGTTACTGCGTCCTAAATATTTTACGTACTGGGCTTTTATAGACTACCTCTTGGGTCCATCAATGTCAATCTATGTTTGAAGACTGGTTAGAGAGAGATCTTAACAAAAAGAATTGTCCATTAGGGTTGATCGATCGATTCCTTCTTTTCCAACTTCACCTGAAAGGAAACCGTGATGAGGAGTTTTTCCTTGATTTTTTGCTACATACTTATAAATTAAACAGCTTTAAAGCTATTATTTGCTCGATCAACAAGTGCAAACAGTTGACGTACCCTAACATGTCAGTAAAAGATAACATTGAACAGTAGCATATTTTCTTTTTCATGATAGATTTGATGGAAATCATATGGATGATTTGTTTCGTAGAAGTCTAAGTACTCTAGCTAAGCTCTGTAGGGAGACCTTTAAAGTTGTTGATGACTAAGAAAGACTGACAATAAGTTTATAAATATCATGCCTAAGACCATCTTATTTTTTTTGGAATTTCATCTTTAACCAGGTAAAAGGATATATTTATATATATATAATAAAACTGGAATCTAACTGACTGTTGGAAGGTGGGGAGTGGGGGAGCTTGAGGGCTCTGAGATAGAGGTGTACTTTGTCTTCTTTACCTTACACGATCTCCTGCCCTTCTATGTATTTATATTGCATTGCTTCTGAAAAGAAACGTATTGCTTTCTCCAAGGCAAGCACTGTGATCACAATATATTGGTAAAAGTTTTAAGCTCTTGATTTTAGAGTAGTATTAAGTGTAATTGTTTGGTTAGAGACCACATGCTTAACCAGACCTTTTAAAATAATTAATGGGTAATTTATCAACTCAAATGTGACTTACTACCCAATAGCCTGGGACAAACCTAGCTTGGTTTCATATATTTGCTTTATTAAAAATAGCCTATGGTTTTCCGTGTTGCTAGTTTCGCTTGTGCAAAAGAAACTTTCGAGGAATCATACCGGATATTCCATCTGTTAATTAGCCTTGCATGAAATAGTTGCTGCTAGCTAGTTCAAGGTCTCTCCTGTTTTGTTGGGTCAATAGCTAAGGTGCTAGCGTAATTAAGAAACAAATGTGACTTTGTTTTGTTTCTCCCTTTAGGTTGGATCTATGCCGAAAAGAACTCATATCCAATAAATATTGCTGTTAAGATATATGACCATTGGATAACTGTGTGCGCTAATCACCCAGTTCTTTTCTCAACCTTTTCTTCCGGAAAATCATCTGCGATTACATCTGTCCCATAAATGATGATATACGGTTTACTTACTCCATGGTAGCCAACAACAAATCCCAGACCTTCAACCAGATCCTGATCATGCCCTTTCCTTTTAGCACAAGCTGTATATAAGGTGATCCAGATATCTTAAGCTTCAGGTCTCAGAATTTATGCTTTTCTTCCATAAATTCATGCTTTGTTAATCAGGATATCAAGGGAAGAAAAACAGTTTCATTACGATATGCACTTGCCACCACTTTACTGGATGATATGAGGTAAAATTAACTCAAATAACTTGTACTGTTCATAGTGGATGCTGGAGAAATAATAATATTTACCATTCTTAATTTGTGATGGGTGTAGGATATAGCAGAAAATTGAAGGAAAATATAGAAATATGACAGATAATCACTCAGGATCTCCTATGACAATCTTTGTGAAATAATCACTCAGAATCTCCTATGACAATCATTGTGAATCCACTCAAAATTTAGATCTTTTGAATTTCTACAAGAAAAAATTAAACAAGAGGAGATCGGCCCTTTTTGTTTGTTTGATGGTAAGGGTATCATACAGCTAGCTTCCACATCAATCGAGAATAAATTCTCTTTCCAAAAATGATTTTAAAACCCTCCATTTCAATTGAAATTAAATCCTCTTCTCCATATAATTTTAAAAACGCTTCCCTCCACATTGGTACTCTAAGGGAGGTTATTTCTTCACTTTTTAGTTCATCCATGAAAGTAACTAGCTATAGTTTAAAAAATAAAAAATAAATAAAAGAGAGACCTAAAATAGCATAACTAAAATAGGAAATAAACTAATAATCTTATCTAATATATGTGTGTGTGTGTTTTCAAAAGTTTATTAAAAGGTAAGAAAATAAATCACAAAGATGAAAGAAAAAAAAAACATAAAAACTCTTAAATAATGATATAGTTATGAATATTCATAAAATTAAAAGTAAATCCATATAACATCTTCTTGCAATGCATCATTGAGATTTTAGGTTGAATGACCTTTTGATCTAGAGCTAATATGATATTGTGATGATAATTGTTTTTCAAAGCACTTTTCACTCAGAAATGCATTGAAATAATATTTTTATAATTTTTTATAATTTATTTTTGATATAAGCACATCAAAATAATATAAAAATACCAAAAACATAATTTGAAGCAAAGAAAAAATAAAAATTTTATTTTAAAAAAACACTTTTAAAACATAACAACAAATAAACTTAGTATAAAAATGACGGTGAATTTGAATGCTATCATCATAATTTTTTTATCTAAATTATATATCGTGTTTTGGATGTGCAACTTTCACTAGTTTAACACATGAAAGGGTGTGTTGAAATTAAAAGTAACACAAGTCATTCATTGAACCTTGCCTAACACTTTCTTCAACATCTATTAATTGTTTTTTCATTCATAGTGTGTTAGTGCAATCATGTTCATAATACATTCGAGACCCTCATGTTGAATTTGATTCATTTTCCATGAGTTTAAGCTTGCTAGATTTTAATTTTATTCATCATTAAGAACTTATTTATGATAGTGCTAATGCACCATGTTTTCCATTGAATGCATGTGCTTGATAGATCTACACCACATAAATTGGTTTATTATGATACCATTAATATTAATTTTATTTCACAAGAGTAGATGATAAGATAATCACGGGCAATTAGATCCTCAAATAACTTTCGTTATTGAATGACTCGTGATTTCTCTTGTGATCACTCTTATTTAATTTAATGCACCATATTTGACATTGAGAGATCTTCATCGCATAAATCGGTTTAAAGAAGTTAATTTATTCTTTTATTCAATTGTAGACCACATGATCACCGAATTAACTACTTAACGAGAAAAACCTTTGTCCATCCCTAAACTTGAACAAGTGACTTTTCGGTTGGAACCCTAGATCAGTTTTAACCTTCTCTTCGGGATGATAAAAAACTTGTTCTATTTCAAATGTTCAAAACAGGCTGCTAATTAAACTTCGTGATGACTTGAGAGTGTCTTTCAGCTGTTATATATGAAAAAGTACTGATAACCTGAATCCTTCTCATAGAAATGAACCCAGAGTCTGATCCTGTTTTTTGGGCAGTGATGATTCGCGTATATTAATTGAACCATGTTCAGACATTTTATAGCAGCTGATCACTTGGTTTTCATCTTGTTCTGTTGTGAATCTTTTCAGTATGAATAAGACAATAGAACGCTATCAGAAGAGATCCAAGGATGTGGGAATCAGCAGCAAAATGGTTAAAGACAACATGGAGGTATGATCGAATTAGCTCTGGAACAAAATTGAAAAGAACATGTAATATGAACTCTTTCTCATTTGCTCAAACTGTGTGAACTGAGGAACCAGATTAAAGCCAATACGAAAATATAGGTTAATATCGCTACCAAGACATGATTGTAGCATGACATGCATTTTCTATATGAGGAGCACACCATCTCCTCTTCTTTCCTGAGATATATACGTACTGGCACAGAAAAAAGAAAAAGAAAAAAAGATTTGTCGTGCTTGATGATCACATGGCAAGCTTTGTCCTTAGCCAGGCTTCACTGTGAAAGCATAATTAACATTTTATGTATATTCAACCGCATATAATTTGCATATAGGATGTTTGATCAGAGGAAAAAGAAATGCAATTCAATCTTTTCCTTTCTAATGGGTTGTGTTTTTCAAACGTAGTTGTTAATTTTGCATGCAGCCTGTGGAGGATACATTTACGTTGGAAAAAAAGATAGAGCATCTTGAAGTCTCCAAGAGGTCGGGGGCTAATTCTGATACTTATTTACCCTAAATTCTTCGATCTTAATTTGTGCTGGAATGGACAACTAAAAATTTACATAATTTGCAGAAAGCTTTTAGGAGATGGGCTGGAACTATGTTCCATTGATGACCTACACCAGTTGGAGAATCAATTGGAGCGAAGCTTAACAAGAATTAGGGCAAGAAAGGTATGTCTAATTAGAGCACATCGTATTTAGTTTCTTCAAGTTATTAAGACAACATCAGTTCTGTGTTTTCAATTGTAATTACTGGATCTAGTTGGTGTCCATTCATTCATCATTCATGTTTCAGTTGGTTTTTTTGAGTCGTACACAGTTTGTTTAGCTCTGAATTAACGCCAAAGATTCACCATTTGGTTACCAAATTCTGGGTTTGGAGCTCACGCCTATCTCTTAACAAAAACTAGAGATGTAGATATATAAATCCGGGCCCCTTTAATACTAAAATGTTTACTGTATGTAGTATTTTTCACAATTTCAGTAGTCAACAGACATTTTTGAGAAATTAGTAGTTACTCATATAATGCATTGCTCTATAATGCACATAAAAAACGTAAGAATTCACCTTATAATTATTAATCTGAAAACATCTACTTATCTTTCACCGATTAGTAACACTGCAAAGCTACACAACACAGACAACATTAATATTTTCGAAAGAAAATCAAACAAAAAAGCACTAGACACCCAATCCACCCGCCCATGCTAGGTCATGGCCTCGCAGGCTAGCAAAGGGAAACGCGGCCGGCCTAAGATATTCCAGGTATTGAATTGGGCTTGGTACTTTCTTGGGTTTGTCTCGTCTATTTTCAAGATGGAGTCTTCTTGCACTCTTAGTAACTGTGTGTTTGTGTGTGTGTGTGTGTGTTAAACAGCATACGAGTGATTAGTTACTTGCACTAATGGAAAATGATGATTATTGGTATTATGGCCTACTTCCGACGACGTTTTCCATACGCACAAGACAGAGAAATGCATGCATCTGGCATTAGTTGCTTGCCCTATTGGAATTGAAATATAAATTGTTGGCGTTTTCGTTTTTGTAATTAATACGAATTCATTATCTTTTTTCCTTTGGTAATATCTGTTGCCTCTGTTTGCAGTTTCGTTGGCCAAGTCTGGTGTTGCCACATGATAACTAAAATCTTCACTTTGTTATGAAATAACAGTGATTATTTTTAAAAACACTTTTTATTTGGAATAATATTTTTAAAAAATTATCTTTGATATGGATGCATAAAAAACAGTATGAAAATATAAAACAAATTAATTTGTTATTTATTTTTCGAAAATGATTTTGAATAATAAAAAGCAAATGGACAATCAAGACTTTTATTATTGCTAAAAGAGGAATGAAGGGAAAAACAAAACATGATAAATGTGAATAACTCGACACAAGCCACTTGTTGCAATTGCTAAAAGACACAAGAAGGGGTATGAAGTATTTGACCGGAATATGTAACATCAATATTCTCTCAAATTAATTATTTTTTCCTGTTCGACTGAGTCTATAAATTCATCCATTTCTTTAATCTTCCTCATATTTATCATGAGCGCCACTCAATTATCATTATACCTTTTATTTTTTATATTGACATATTAAATTAATTCATTAATATGTATATATATATATAATATTAATTTAAAAATAAGTTAAATCACAACTAGCCGTGCTATACTTTTTTCTCCTTAGATTTATATTCTCTTTTATTCAACAGTGGAGATATCCTATCTTGATTTCTACGGACATGTTTGTTTTATTGCATAAACGTTGTATTTTTTTGTTTGTTTAATGTAAATTTTTCTAGTTTCCTAGGTTATTTTTATGTGTTTCTATATAGAATAATTTTTTAAAAAATAAAATATATATATCATTTCAATATATTTTCAAAAAAAATTCACGATATGATCAACAAACATGCTCTAAACTCAAACCTTATCCCTTATAGAATCAGAACAGTAGGGCTCCTTAGAACAATTCCAGTTTTAACTGTGGTGTCGGTTTGGATTTATAGTAGAAAACAAGAAGTTGAGGACAGGACTGAAACTATCACCATGAGAAACTTACTGAATATTTCACTGTCTTGACTTCGTTCGCTTGCAGAACCAGTTGTTTAGGGAGCAGATTGAGAAGCTCAAGGGCGAGGTAATTTCCTGTTCTGTTCTAGACTTGGCAGAAATAGACCTGTTCATCATCTTAATTTTGACTGGCGTATATATCTCAGGAGAAGATCCTAATGGAAGAAAACACGAAGCTGCGGGAGAAGGTATTACCACCGAGCTTGTTCTGTGAAGTTTTAGATCCTATACAGCGTCATCTCTAGATGTGTTTTTGAGGAACGAATCATAGCTCAAGAATTTAATGTATTTATATTTTTGCAGACAATAATTCAAAGACTATTTTATTTTATTTTATTTTATTGCTGGTGGTAATGATTTTGTTTGGTGACTTGTTTTTGCAGTGTGGGATGCAACCGCTGGACCTCTCATCAACCAAGACGCCTCAAGAATTACAGGAGCGACAAATTATCGAGGTGGAGACAGAATTGTCGATAGGTCCACCAAAACCACAAGGGCTGATTAATTCGAGTTAAATAATTGCAGCAGCTTGACCATTGTTGGATCTAATAAATTTTGCCAAGAGTTGAAAAACTGACGGGCTTGAACAATACCATTGGGTGATGAGAAGAGTCAAAATATCTATACTTTGATCTCTCTCCTTGTAAAACAAATTCGTGAAGGGTGGTATTTGGGAATGTATTTTAAAAGTATTCTTGGAAATAAAATAAAAATTTTTCTGTTTTCAAATCATTTTAATGTAGTAATATTTAAAATTATTTGAAAATAATAATAATTTAGGGTTAACCTTTTCAAATCCTTGACTTGGATCATTAGGTCATAAAAAAAACAACAAATTAAAATAAATTATAAAACTAAATTCTCAATAAATCTATTGTTGAATAATAAAATTAAAAAAATAAAAAAAATGACAAAAATAACATTTCAAAAGAGAATTACTAATATAAGTAAAAATATAAAAAATATTATTAACAGTCATGCAAGGTTTTTTTTAAATCCTGATTGCTCTAATATTTAAACTTGAGATATAATAATATGTTAAAATATTCCTCTTATAATCTCAAAATGATTAGATAATCAAACTGAGATATATGATTGATATCATAAAACTATATAATATATATATTTAAAAAAAAAATATTTGGTAGGAACAAAATGATCAAAATGGAATCAAAGTATTCTAGCTAGAATTTGGGTGAAATGTTCAAAACACATCAAGATTCTTATTGCACTGATATTTGCTTTGATTTGTTATATTTTTTAAACTAAAACGAGATATATTAATCATTCTGAACAAAATAAAATGAAATTGACAACCTTGCTTAAAGTGGTGTTTGATGTTATAGTCTTTACCATTTTTTTAATTTTTCTTAATAATACAAAGAATGAAATACAATAAGCATAATGGATTTTGTGTCAAGTGAAGAAGATGAAATATCTAATGGTATTCTTAAGACATAGGTTTTTAATTAATTAATTAATTTGAAAATACTATTTTTATTCTTATCTAAAGTATTGTATAATTCACCTTATTGTAGGTAGAAGGTCATTATACTCATTTAATCATTTTAGAGAGCACTCACTCATAATTTTTGAACAAGCGATTACTTATATGCCATGTAGCTTAGCAAACAACTTTTTATCTTCATTTAGTCTCTAAAACAGAAGTCCAAGCATTTAAAATATATCTCTCTAATAGATTTCATCCAATTTAGGCATAAATATTATATCATTCTTTACAATACTATTTCCAGGTTATATTTATTTATTTCAGTTGAAGATTTTGAAAGTATAACTCAATTGAGATTTATTTTATAATTTTTAAATCTAATTAATAAAAAAAATTAAATGTAATTACTCATAAACTTTAGGGGTGAATATATTCCCTTACCTACCAACTAGATTAATTTTTTTGAAAAGAAGCAAAGTTATGAATGTCAGAAAGTCATTTTGGGTTCAACCATTAATTGAGCCCAAATCAATATAGATATAATAAATTGTTAAATTAAATATATTTAGGTTTAATCATGAGTTATGTTAGTCATGAGCTTAACTTAAGTTAGTGCAAGTCTAGCAAGTTGCCAAATCAAATGTATTTGAGTTTAGCGATGGACCAAATCAAAATCAACATGATGATAAATTGACATACCAATGTCTCATAGATTTGGAGACGCGTCGAACCCAATTGGTCTAGAGGTCATTACAAACTCATTAAGACCATATATTCTTGTCTTAAATATATTAATATGAAATTGACTTTATCTAATCAAATAAAAAATTCTAACTATCTAGTTAAATAAGGAATGTCATTCACTTAGTTTAACACACAAAAAATCATCAAGGATTCCCCATGCACTAGGATTTTTATCCAACATAATTGAGTATAATCTTAGGTTTTTGCGATCTATTATGTTTGGAAAATTCTTTTTTTTTTTTCCAGCTTTCTTCTATTTTATTGGTCATTCTTTTCCTTGAAAAAATACAAAAGAAATTCATTTCTTAAAGTTTCAGAAGAAGAAAAATTCAACCTAGAAAACTGGAAAATATGTTCATGTTATGTTGTTTTCCATTTAGAGAAAAATAGAAAAAAAACAAAAAACAAATCTGTATTTAAATTAAACATGTTTTCTATGATATTCTTTATCTTTATAAACATTTTTCTCTCTCATCTTAATGGTGTTTTCCATTTTTAATTTGTTTATCATTATTTCGAGATGTTTTTTCAACCTAATCCCGGTGTTTTTGAAGCAAGCTTGCGCATACATCTCGTCTCTTTCCTTTGCCCTAATCGTGGCTGCTGCTTCCCTTTCTTCTTTTATTTGCCCTATTTCTCTTGTTAGAAGGAGAAGGGAAGGGATAATAAGACTTGACTATTCCCTCTTCATGTTCTTTATCCAACCTTTTTGATGCTATACGGCCAGCCAGCTTTCAATTATAGACAGATTACTTCTTTAAATGAACAAAACCATTTATTTATGTGAATTAAAGAGTACAAGTAGACAGATAGAGGAAATCCAGTTTTATACAACAAAATCATTTATCAAAAACAGCTAGAATGATTTGTTAGTTTTGTATTTAATATTTCCTTTGCTTGTATTTAAAACTTTTCCCATACAAAAGATCACTCATCTAGGCTCATCAAGACAACAAATTGCTTTCTCAAGGATTATGAACAACAAGTGAGAATTGAATCCGGCCGTGTGGCCAAATATTTCATTATTTTAGACCCTTTTTCTTGAATTTGATTAGCATGTTTTTCTCTTGGACTTTGAATATATAGATTGGTAGGGTTTGTTTGAGTGTGCATGTTCTTACAAATAAAAATAAGGTTAAGATCATATATTACTGCAGGTGATGGGTCATTATTTCCTGGTGATATTGATTAGTTTTTTTTTTTCTCTCTCTCTCCTTTTTGTAAAAATCTAGCATTTCAACACAAACTCTATTCTCCATGTTTCTGAAAAAATGGAGTAATACTTCATCACTAATTATCTAGGTCAAAATATAAACGCTACTCTCCACACTTCAGAACCATAAAAAAGTTGTACTGATTTATGAACATCATCAGCAGGATTTGAGATGGAATTGGTCAATAAATTGACATCAGATGATAAAACATTGAAAAATGAATTGGGTCAACTTGATTTGTAATTTTTTTTTAGATTAATACTATGCAATAGAACAAATTACACAAAACTTTCGTCCAAAGATGTTGCTATCACTATTTATAGAAAACAAATCATATTTGTCCAGAACTGCTCACTTGTTTTTTTGGACCATACCATTGCTTCTATGTTCGAAACTTTGAAGTCTCTAAAGTTAAAGCATGCAAGCAAAGCAAAAGAGAAAAATATCCCTTTACTCTTAAGTCTCCTAAACTGTCTCTACTAGTTAATAGTGTTTGTAATATTTTAGTAAACTGCATTTCCAATTTTCTGGCGTGCCCAATAATTCGGGCTATAAGGTCTAGCTACTGATATTGATTCGAGAGTAGTGGGATAGGGAGAAATTAGAGATGGGTTCTTTGGCAGTCGCTCCCTTTCTTTCTTCAAAGCCAAGACACTCTCTTTATGATCAAAACAACTCCCTCTTTCCTTCAAGTAAAAAGATCATGAGGATGAACCAATCTATCAGTCCTGTAAGTTCTGCTTCTCTTGGCTTATTTTTATTTTTGTTCATCTTTATTTGATTCGTTGATTGTCACTTTAGTGCCGTTTTGATTGTTTCAGGTGGCAAGGTTATTTGGGCCATCTATTTTTGAGGCATCCAAGCTGAAGGTGCTGTTTTTAGGGGTTGATGAGAAGAAGCATCCAGGGAATCTGCCTAGGACTTATACTCTAACACACAGTGATATTACTGCTAAACTTACTTTAGCCATCTCACAGACCATAAACAATTCTCAGGTAATCCTGTTTTGTATTACCAATAAAATATATCATGTTTCTTTTTTAAATTAAGAGATCGCCAATCTGCTAACTCTACCATATTTCCCTTTTGAGTTGGAATCTTTGATTTATTTAAAAACAAGGGAGGGAGCCTGGATCATGAGGTTGGATGAAATATAAGGGGAGGCTCAAAATTTCGTGTTTAAATCATCAGAATCTGAATTTTAGAGATGTGGAAGAAGGGTATATACAGAGAGTTGCTTGATTTTGTTGATCCTTTTCTTGATCGAAAGATGAACTGAATGAATTGGGATATTCTTGCAGTTGCAGGGATGGTCCAACAAATTGTACCGAGATGAAGTCGTGGCAGAGTGGAAGAAATTAAAGGGAAAGATGTCTCTTCATGTTCATTGCCATATAAGTGGAGGCCATTTTCTTTTAGATTGGTGTTGTAGACTCCGATATTTCATCTTCCGCAGAGAACTTCCTGTGGTATGTACAATAATTGTTTTTTTACTTTTTTGTTCATTTTTGATGATCATAATCATTCCTAAAGCACATGGAATAACAAAAATCGGGATGGCTAGGTATTGAAGGCCTTTTTTCATGGAGATGGGAATTTGTTGAGCAACTATCCTGAGTTACAGGAGGCTTTAGTTTGGGTTTACTTTCACTCAAACATTCCAGAATTCAGCAAGGTAGAGTGCTGGGGTCCACTCAAGAATGCTGCAGCACCTTCTACTACTGAAACTGGTGGGTCCCATGACAGCAAGGAGCTGGCAAACCAATCAAGCAACTGGGACTTGCCTGAGCCATGCCAAGAGAAATGTACCTGTTGCTTTCCACCAATGAGTTTGATCCCATGGTCTAAAATGGTTCCCTTGGAAAACAAGAATAATCCAAGCACCCAAGAGAGCTTTCAACAGCCGTAAGGATCTCTCTGTCTGCGCTTTGACTTTTTTATCTTCACACAATATGTTACGTCAAATAAGTAGGGTATGAAATGTAAATATGAGGAATTTGTCCTCATCCCAAAATACTTTTTAAGAGTTTGGGATAGAAACACTCGTCTTATGTTCTTTGCATCCCAAAATCTCTTTTTCAAGATAAAGACTGCTGTGCTGTACATGTAAATATGTTCAATGTTGATAGACTTGCCATTGTTGTCAGATACACTTGCGAAAGTGCTAACGCATGACGTGTAAGTTTTTATTATATTATTTAAACAAGCTGCCAGTCAATCGTTCTGGGGCTTGGTAGATTCTTGTTTATATGATCTTTAAGCGAGCCAACTGAATTCGGATCCAGCGAAGCAATATTTCATACAATTCATTGGTATAAAAATGTGGAAGCAATAATTATTTACAAATACCAAGAATAAATGGTAAACCAACACCTCAAAGCATCCTTTACTGTTGTCTGTTAATACACAATGCAAGAAGCATTTGATGGTATATGCTATACATTAGTAAATCAAAGGGGGAACAAAAAGGAAACAAATAATTTCCTGAGAACCATGAGACAATTCTTCACCTCTAATCCCACTTTTCGATTTACTAGGTCCTGTGATGATTTGAGAAAACTGTACTGATGAATTGTCCTGGGTTGGTTCGAGAGAACCAAACTGTCCACACACATAATCTCCAGGTTATGAACATATTCACCACCTTCCTTCCATGCTAAAAGAGCACAATAAACTCTAGACTGACGGCCTGTTCAACCAAGAAACTCTAGCAAACAACTGGAGTCACCGAATCGTAGTTCTACCGAGAGATGATGCTCCAATTTCACTGTCATTGTTCTGCAATAACAGTGAGCCCATAAATTGAGTTAGTCTTCTGCTACATTGGGTAAGTACTGCTATGTTAGGCGAGCACTACAAAACCAAAATGTTGGCATCTACTCTTGACAGTCTTATCCTTACATCTTGTTAATGCGCATTATTGATAGGGCAATATAGATATATGTTATTGTCATTTAATAGAAAGAAGATGTGTCTGGTGAGTTTTTCTCCAAAAAATAATCAAGTATGGAGTGCGTAAATATTAGCATGGAATTAATTAATCATTGTCATCATTCAAAGAAACAATTACTTGAGATTTAGGGGAAGGAAACACACTCCAAAACCTTAGCGTTTCATCTCCAGCTCCGGTGACAATTGTCTGAAACAGATAATAGTTATTCCAACCAGGAAAAGGAACATTAATGAAAAGAAATGGTTGGCATAACTGCTAAATTTATTGTGGAGGATCAACTACCTGTCCATCTGGTGAGATGGCAAGATAAAGAACTCTGCATGTATGACCTGTCAGAGTTGCCATCTGCAAAGGAGGAACAAATCTTAATACAATGAGTGATTGAGAGATAAAACCATTATCATAAATACACTGACTTCAGTACCTTTGACATGGTGGGATATCTCCACAATATTATTTGGTTTTGGGAGTATCCATGAGTGCTGACAAGTTCATTGACATTCTTAGACCACACAAGATTGCACACCTGAAATGGATGAAAAGTCAAGTAGGTATATGCATGTATTTTTATTTTTATTTTGGGTGGGGGGAGGGGGATGTTAAGTAAAATAATCCAAGACTACAGGCATGTAGAAGTATGTGTACTGGCTCTTTGCCATCTTATGGTATGGACAGCACCCAGAGGTTTCATAACCTTTGGTTTATGTTTTGGGTCCCTTTAGAGATTGCTTGTACAATATGGTTGGCATGTTAGATTGAGTAAAGATAGTTTTTCGTGGATTCCTTTTTCTTGAGCTTCCAGGAAGGCCCACAATTTTCATGTTCTAAATGGTGTAACCATATGTTCCATCAATCATTCAACAATTTTGTATTTACTGTTACCAAAAAAGGAAAAAAGCAGATATGAGTTGCCAATAAGGGTTTTTCTAACTCCTGACATTTCATGGTATCTATAAAGAAGCACAATAACAGTGACTTGCGAACAGATATTTACCTGACTGCCAGTGTCCATGCAGCTGAGATGTGAGTTAGTGGTTGTATTCCAGAATCGTATACACCGGTCAGCAGTCCCACCCCCAGATGCAAGAAGTCCATGAAGATGGGGTGACCAAGCAATTGCTTTTACAGCCGCTGTATGATCACAGTATTTTAGCACAGGCTGGGTTGAATGTTGATTCCAAACAAAGAGCTGCATATAGATGACAGGAAATTAGCTTTCCATGCAGGAAACCATTAACTCATGCCCAGCAATCATAGCGATATGTTGTAGAAAAAAAAAACTCACTCGATTATCATTTCCGCCTGATGCCAACTCACGATTATCATGAGACCACTTCAGTCCACAAACCTAAATCACAACCACTTGATTACTAGGCTGAGTAACACAAAAGCAATGAACAGAACAAAAAAAAGTATGCATAGCTTATAATATGTAATAAAAAATGCCCAATACTAGCATTTACAGAATTGAGAAGCATGCAAAAGCAGAATGATAACTCAAGTCCAAACTAAACAGCATACATGGTTGACCAAAAAGTTCAATCAATGTGAACAAAATGAAGGGGAGCCAACCTCCGACTTGTGTCCAGAGAGTTTACTAACAAAGTCTTCATGTGCTCGTATATCTCGTTGAAGAATGCTCTTATCCCGGCTACCAGAAGACAGCATAGATGAACTCCAGGCCAAGGCCCCAACACGTAATCGATGGCCCTCCATCGTTCTGATCCTTTTACAGCGAGAAGCATCCCAAATCTACATATAAGTTGATGAGAATATCAGCAAAATAATGCTAGGTTGATCAAGCAATATACTACAATCTAATGTGAACACAAGGGAGGAACTGCCCATGACAAACAGTTCTATAAATACCACCTGTCATTGGAACTGCTGAGAAACCAGAAACACTAATAATATAGAACCGTGTATTTCACCTTCCAAAAACAATAATGGGAAAATATTGAAAGTAGAGCTTATTTTGAACATGTTAAATGGCGAATAAATGTCAGATGAACATATCTTGCTTATGGTATGTAATAGAAGCCACGTCACGCATGTAAAAAAAAAAAGGTAGGTAGCAATGGTCTGGGTTTTGAAAATCATTATTTATCCTTAATGTTCTCTCTAGAAAAAAAAAATCTGGTGAATCTTGCAATGATAACAGATGTAAATATTTGGTTTCATGATAAATTTCCAAGCTATTCTGGTGATGATTCCTTAGATCTTTGCATATTAATATCCTATGCTCTAAATCTTTTTGAACTTGCAAGAGACTTTGCATGACTCGGTTCAAGTGCAGTCAAGAGTATGATCTGTGGGGCATAAAACACCTCATCCTTCCAATAAACCATATATTCTCTAAAAACCTTTTTCAGGAACCCAATACAGTTTTTGCTAGTCTGTGGCAATTAAACATTGTGAATAAAAACCTTCAAAATCGGGTGAATCAACTCTGGTGAGATGGACAGTTTCTCCTAGCCACCAACCAAGTTGAAACTTGTCAACCCTGACATGATCAAATCAACACCCACATCTCTGACTAATTATTTACCTCTGGCTTAAACTTGCTAACACAATAATCCTTGAACATTGCATTCTTTTGAAATATCAAGTTTAATGTTTTTATTTCTCTCTATAAACTTGGCATTGTTTTCATTCGGTTTTATGATCCTGAACTGTTTCTCTATCGATAAACTATACTGAAATCAAAACAGCAAACACATGTATCAGAACTTCAAAACAAATGCAAACCAAAACTAACCTGAACTTTTCCATTGCTAGTTCCAATAGCAAGATGCATACCACGGTGAGCCCATCCTACTGAACATACACCATCATCACTCCCCAAATCACACAACTTTGTCACCTACATTACACCACAACTAACATTAGAGTAAAAAATAAAAACCCTTCAGCCAAAAACGGAAAAAAGAAAAGGCACCAAACTTTAAAAGCCACGACATTCACCTTGCTACTACACGCATTCCATAAATACACACAAGTCCCTAACCCCACTGCCAGCACATTATGTGACGACCAATCCACAAGATTCAAATAAAAATCATCTTGCAATGCAGGGGCATCCAATACCTACAAAAAGTACAAAAAAAAAAAAAAAAGGATCATTCAATAAAACCCATATTTTATCGAATCTCAAGAAAGTCAAAATGTGACACAATTTCACTAAAACACCGACCTTATAAGGTGATCTAGAAACCTTCCTAGGAGTCTTAATGGAAGCATTACTAACACCAGGCTCACCCATATCATCAAAACCGAAAGGGGAAAGCGAATGCAGTGACTGCCTTGTCTCCATCTTGTACCGGAAAATATTCCGTCCAGCCGCCCCTGCCCCCCAGTCTTTCTTATCCGGAGTCTGGGGCCCAAAAAGCGCATTACGAAGCAACGCCGCATACGCACCAGGACTATCTTCCTTCCCTCCACCTCCCGGCGAAATCTCCACTGTCGCTGAGGGCGGCAAAGAGATGTTGAAAAGCGCGAAATTTGAGCTAGATCTGCAGGGAATAAACCTATCGGAGTAAATTGGTCTCGAAGGGGAAATATAATGATTAGAATTTATAAGACGATTGATTTGCTTTGACGATGACGGTGACGGAATAAGGTTTTCAAGATATAGATTATTCTGATGACGTGACGTCGTGGAGGCTGCAATGTTGAGCTGTGATTGGGTTGGTTGTGAAATCATGGGATCGGCCATTGAGAAGAAACCCTAAGATTTTTCGAGAGGGGGGGATTGGAGAAGATGATGATGACGTGTCGAAGGAAGTTAATTTTTCCCGGGAAATAATAGACAGAGAGTAACAGTGCAGTGCTGGTTAGGGTTTTTTTGCGCGAATGAGGGTTTGTTTACGTGTGGTAAGTTATACAGAGGTTTGGGAGTCAGAGATATTGGACCGTTGGATCCATGTATTTTTCGTTTTTTAATTTTGAATATGGTTCCGTGTTGGTGTCGTAGAAGGATAAGGAGGATTTATTTTGGACTTGGACAGCAGGAGATTGTTTCTTTCCTTCAGCTCCATTATTAATTGGGAGGAGCTAACTGGGCCATCACATTAGCCAAGGCCCATTCAAAATGATCCAAAGAAAGAATATGTGCTGACATGATGGTCACACAGTGATAAAGATGGTAATTCCAACTAGTGGAGTCCAAATTAGAAAGCAACTACTTAACTGTCGGATTTTTTTACAAAAAAAAAAAAAAATATCTAATTAATTTCAATGCCTTTTTCTAATAGCAAGAAAATTTATTATTATAAATTCAAAATTGATATTGCATGTTCAATAAAATTGATTGAGATTTTTAATAAATATCAACATTAATATAAAAAACTAAATATAAAATTAAAGATTTAAAAAATAAATATACTTCATGACATTTAATATTGTTTGCAAAGAACATAAAAATTTTATTTATTTATTCACTTAATTGACCTAATTTAGAAAGGAAAATCATAAGATTATCGAGCCACATCTGTTTATTTTAATTTTAGAGGATTAAGAGATCCATTTTAATAAAGGATGAGCTTAGTGAAACTGATCATTTATTAAAATGTTTAATTGATGATTTTCTCTATATGCCACTATAAGATTAAGATATTTATTTTTATATTAACGAATATGATGTTTGATTTATATTTCATATTTTTTATATTAAAACCTTTTATTGTCCTCAATATCGTAATGTTTTATTTGTGTTTAATTGCTTTAAATTCTCTTTAGTCTTAATTCTTGATTATTAGAAAAGTTTTGAATTTTGGAATTATATTTAAATGTTTGATGTTGTGTTTGTATCGTAAAATTTAAAGTAAATTTATCTTTGTATTTGAATTAAAATTATATTATTTGTATTTAAAGTAATTTTGCACTTTTACTCGATCAGAATAATATAAATCATATTTTAGAACCTTACTTATCAGCATAAGCTTTTAGGTGAGATAATTCCTTAACATGGTAACATAATCTTATTTATCCAGCGGTCACGAGTTCAAATCTCACCATTTTTATTTTATTTGATAAAAATGAAATACAAAATAATATAAATATGTGTAAGTTTCAAACCCAAAATTTTTTTACTTAAAAAGATATATTATAAGATATCATTTATAAATTTAAATTTTTAAATAAATTGATTCTTTGACATATCTTACATAGTAAAAAGCGTCAGTCTCTTCTCTCACCCACCATTGACCATCTTCTTGTTGCTTCTGGAAAGCATGTTCCTCAATATTTAAAGGGCACTCTTGATTATGGTTTACACTAAACAAAGGCTATTTACAATTGGTTCTACCAAGGCAGACAACCCAAATGATCGCAAGACGACCAAAAGGCACTGGCGTGTTCTTCAATATTATTGTGGCTTACACTAAACCAAAGGCTCTTTACAATGAAATGGGTATGGTGATTCTAACCAGGAAGACAACCCAAATGACCCGCAAGTAGACCATTGGATACGGCGTGTCTCTTGAGCCCTATCTTATTTCTTATACAACTAACTCCAGCACTGACGACATAATACTGAGCAGTGACACTTATGGTTTTATGAGATTCGCATGCTTCTTAAGGAACTTTATATCACTCTCAGCACAGCACCTTGTCTATGTTTTAATAACGTTGAGCACTTTCCTTGCATTCCGACCGAGTTTTGAATATGTCTCAATCAACGCAGATCTTGAAGATCAGTCAATAACAGACGCTACTAAGATCATGCAAGAATATCTTGATCATTTCTATTTTTTGTTACAATTCTGTATTTGAAACTTGTAGCGAAGTCTATTATATGTCTTAAATTGAAACCCCATCTAATTGATATATATATAGGGATCATCAATACAACACAACTAATGAACTCTTTCATTTCTTTGTTTAAACCAGCTATTTTATTTCTTTGTTTAAATTGGACGCCATTGGTGTTTTTTTTTTCCTTTTGATCGTTGTTTCGGTACAGAGGTTTGCTGATGTTTTCATCCTAGTTAATTTGCATCTTTTGTTGCCGTTGGCCTAGCAAGTTTCTAGACACGCCTAAGCTTAACTCACAAGGGTAATCAAAACAAAACCACTTCAAAGCAAAGCTTCCTCGCCCTTTAGCAGTAGAATCCATGCCTAGCTTGTATATTGTCAGTGAACTAGACCATATTCGAGTCTGTCTCATTTTTATTTTCTTTTGGTTTCGTTGGTGTTGCGATCTCTTAACCAAATTTACAAGTGAGGCAGAGAACATAATGAAGCTTAAGCCTTCCATAATCCACCGTGTTCAAGTATGAGGTTTGACTTTGCCTCAGATCACAAATCTTTCTTGATGGCCATTCTAAAAGTTGCATGCCCTACGATGCCATGACATTAGGAGACACTGTCTTAAAACAGCATTATAGGACGCGTTGCTTCTTTTCCTCTCAAACGCCTCTTACAGCATTCTATGCACTTGGACTCTAGCAGCTTTACTATTTTGGTGCATTGTTTTTTTAACCATCCTATATCCCTACTTGTCTATACCCTGCCAAAAAGGAGGGGAAAATAAGAAGAGGACACATTAGGTTTCATTGCTGAATGCTTGATTAGACTGTGAGATATTAATTAGACAACTAACAGGAAAAAGAAAAGAGAGATGAATTCTGCATATATGATGAATGTAACTTCATGTTATTTTAAGATTGAAATTTTGAAGTGGTTCTTCTTTTGATCTAGAAATTCTGTCATTAACCAAGATTATCGTCTGAATTACCTAATATGAATCATCCAGTGTTTACAGTCCAAGAACAGAAATCATCACAGCAAATTACAAAAGAGAAGGAAGTAAAGGGAGGGAAAAAAAATAAAATGAAAAATGAAACAGAACTCAAGAAACAGGGTTGTCTCTGTACCGATACAAAGAACTCAAAAGAATTTGGCTGATCTATCTTTCTTCTTAATACAAATTCCTTGTCCTTTCTTCTAGACTTACAAAAAAGAATAATGATGGTAAAGAAAGCGAACAATTTAAGAAGGATAAGGTATATACTCATGCTCAATAATAGGCACCGTCCGAGTAACAGTTGCTGTAGGAGCCCTGACATGACCAACCATTGATACTTGAAGAGCTTCCTCTTCATAAGCCCTTCTCTCCATCTCTTCCATTCTTGCTTTCTTCTTTACCTTGACAAACATTGCCACCAAAAGAAACCCCAATAAAATCACACCGATTGCAGTCCCAACTGAGCTCCCAACCACTACTTTCCACAGGCTGATCTTCTTTTTCATCACCTGCATTGACGGTGGTGGTGCTGGTGGTGACTTGATCACTAAACCATAATGCCCATGCCTAGTAGCCACACAAACAAATGGCGAGGTGGGGTTTTTTAATGTTACCTTACCATCATTTTCAAAAATAGCACACAATGGCCTAATTCCTGATACGTTAGCAGTAGTTGATACATTGATGAAGTCTATAGTAATCGGTTTTCCTCCTGCATGAATTCCGATCTCAAAAGAGTTGCTAACATTCACATCACTGCCGAAATTGTAAGCTAAAAGGCCTAAAATAGGTGACACAATCTGATACCCTGATAGATCATAGTTAGCATAATATATAGAGGACCAGTTAAGATCCAGGTTTTGTCTGATTACCAGGAGTCTCTCAACACATGGCTGCACAGTTACACCAATACCCAGATGAAATTCCTTGACTTGAGCACCATATCTTCGTAGACTGCCGCATCGAAACCTCACTGTATCGACTTCGATGCCGGAGAAGTTTGCTGGCAAATCTACCGTGTGCACCTTACCTGTCTTGAAGTGTATGCCACTTGACCTGAGTGTGTAGTCTCTAATGAGAAGGTCAAGAAGTCGAGCTGATCTGATCCCTTGAGTTTCAACTCTCACGAAAGCCAGTGAAAGAAGAACTACCAAAGTGAGGGAGAAGAGAGAACCCATTCCAGGATTATGAGCTAGGTTTAAATGGAGTATGGTTTTCTTGCAATTTTCCTGGCTGTTACGCGCACATCAAAAGAAAAGAAAAGAAAAGGCTCAGTTTCTTGATCAGCTACTTTCTTTACCAGTGGATGTAAGAGAGGGAAGTTGCAAAGAGGAAAGCTTGAACTGTTTATTAAAATTCATGATGAGAGGGACTTTTGGAAGATTAAAGAACAAGAAAGTGAAAAGGAAAAGAAAAGGAGGAGTTGTTTCTTGCTTTCTTTATAGTAGAGACTTGGAGAGAATACACACGTTAGGTGGCCTTGACAGTTTTGATGCAAAAGATTGCCAGTGGCTCATGCAAAAGATTGCTATCAGTATGCTTGGTAACAGGAAATGTCACTGTTAGTGTGAGACGTGATTGCCATCATACCATGTCTGAAGATTTCTTCTACTTGCTACGTTACAGGATTCTAGGATGGAAGGGAATGTTCAGATTGGAAGCAAAACCGGACAGAGGCAATCAAGCGATTTCACTAGTAATTACACGATATTGGATTCCAATGGGAATTTGGTAGCCAAATTTATTTACTTTTTAACTTATGATTAGGATATTCTCCTGTCATTCTTGCACATCAAACTAAATCTATTATAATAGCATAGTTATACGAGATAAGTGAGTCTGTCCATCGTTTTTACGTAGCTTAGATAGTCAGATGAGGCTCAAATAAAATATATGTCCATGCTATATTATTTTCTGTACCCATGCACTGCCGAATTACCTCAAATCAGCGACGACATGAAATTTACAGCAAACGATAATAATAATAATAATAAATAAATAAAAAGAAAAGATTTTGCCTGTCTGTCTTGGAAGGTAAAATTTGGAAGACGTAAAGTGGGTTAAGGATCGGGTAAGAGAAGGTCTGGGAGAAATGATTTGGAGCGTGGACTAATGATGACACTTGGTGCCAGAAGGGTTTGAAAAGGGGAAAGGCGTGCTGAGGAGAAGGAATGAAGGTCTAATGGTGTCGATGACATGCCTCCCACTTCAACAACTTTGTGGGTCTCATCGCTAGCCATGGCGATCCAATTGTTTTCTCCTCCTGTTGCTGGGTCAAAAAGTCAGAAGGTGGACGGTCAATGAATGAAAATTTCATCAGTTCCAGGCAACAAAAAAAACACTGATTTTGCACATCGAAAGTAAGAACAATTTGTTTCTGGCAAGTCTCTTAAGTTGTTTTCTTCTTGCAATGGTGTCTTTCAGCACAGAGTGACATAAGTGGCGTTATTAAGCTTTGAGCTTTTTCGCTATTAGCAACTAAAACATAGGTTTAAAAGGTTGGTTTGATGGTTAAAGAGGTTTCCTTTATTTTTTAAATTTTATAGAATTTAATTATATAACTTCTTCTTTTTTAAATCTTAATATTAAGCCTTGATTGTCTTTAAAATAATTAATCCAAAACTATTTTTTTCAACTATAATAATAATAATAGTAATATGTCTTGAGAAAGCAACGAAGCACAAAATTGAAAGTTACCTATCTAATTAACGCACCAAACAATCATTACGTTATGGATTTGAATTTTGATCTGATCGAAGTTTGAATGGAAGAAGCACAACAAGAACAAAAGGCAAGAGAGGGAGAATAGTATTAATATAGTCATAGCATTAAGGAAGAAGGATAAAATAATCTGGACATCTTCTACTTGATCTCACTACAGCACGTTAAATTCCGTTCTTGGTAAATAGGGTTCACATACAACGCAGAGATTTGTTTTTAGAAAAAAGAAGCAAAAACAATATGGGAAACAAGGGCCTCAAAAGACCTGATAGAAAAGATGTGGGAGAAAAGAAAAAAGGATAAGAGGAGTGCTGAACTTGGCATGATCACTAACGGAAGTTCACGGTTGATTTATAAGTCATCCCTACAGCCCAGTTTGAAGGAGCAACATTCAATGCAATAACAGTCTGCTTGGTTGTGTAAGAAGTGATCTTGAAAGATATAGCTTGGCCTCCAAGACTCGCAAATGCCTGGTATGAAGCTCCCCAGTTATGGCTCATGCTTATCCATCCTGTTTTGCTTCCCTTCACCCACATGCTGGCAATGTCACCACCTCCTCCTACATTCATCACATACACCAGCAACCAGTACCCGTTCCCTTGAAATTTGAATCGAAGCCCACCAGTTCTTACACACGGTACTCTACAAGATGTACACGATAATTAGAGTTCTGAACCAGAGTTGATGAATTGTATTCCAGGATTAGACGGTCCTCAGGCTAGCTTGCATAAACCAAATTCACTTTCCTAGTCCAGTTAAATAAAGTTCACGATGGAAGTAAAGAATTCATGAGAAAAACGCATCCAGGACTACTCATATATATAGGAAGTGTTTAGCACCATCAAGCTTGCTCAAAACGTTTGGCCCACATATATAGTTGACTTGTAAAAAGCATTGAAAGGCTAAGAAAGATGGCATACCTTCGGTACATGACTGGGACAATGCCAGCCTTCCATTGAGCAATTTTCATGAATGCAGGCTTGGACATGTCGAAGTGAACTCGAGGAGGGTTGCACCATCCACCTTTGTTAGAATCCTTGGACCAATTCGGTGGGCAAATGTTCGTAGCAGTCACTGTTGCAATCACCCCATAGCATGCAGGAGCATTCGCGCATTTTATCTGGTAACAAGTCCCACAGGCATAGCCGCTGTTGAATAATGTTGTGCTCAGTGCAACTGTATCGGTTCCGTATCCAGTTTGGAATAAATTTCCATACCCGCAAGCCCCTCCTGAATAAATTAACCCCAGGAAAAGAAGACAAAATATTAATTGATCATGTGCAAGTGCATGGTAAATTGAACTGTATTGTGCCTAAGCAAGCACACGGAAGGGAACAGTTTGTCACATAAAATTAACAGGAAAACAAAACAAGGGTAACATGCATACCCATTGTCTCGCGAGCGGTCTCATCGCCATAAAAGGTGGCATGGGCTTGCGACCATTGGCTCGGCCTGAACACTGCCGGCGCGGGTACTCTACTGTAACCTACAGCCATTCCGATGAACATTGCTGATATCAACACTATCAAGAAGAAGAAGCCGGAGCTCCATGAACGAAAAGAGGAAGCCATGGTTTTTCTGTTGACTATTGCTAACCTCTCCTTGAGGCCTTTGTGAGAGAATACGGTGGTGCTCCACGTTTATTATACTTGACATCCTTATATAATGTCCTTGTTCCATAGCAACTGCCCCAAAAATTTGGCTTCGTGACGGCACGAAGATGGTGGCTCTCAAGTCAAAATTGCTGGTTTAATACGTAGAAAATAAATCTTCATTTCAGTTCTATTTGATTGTTGACGTGCAGGCAGGTTTTATTCTCATTGTAGCTGGGGTTGCTATCTATTAAGCCGTACAATGAATGGAATCTTCTTTATCTTTTAATCTCTTCCTTTATTATTTCCCCTTGATGGTATTTATGTTGTTGACTATTTTTATTATTATTATTAACAAAACACTAAATAATAAGTTATGCCCACAAAACACTATTTATTAGAATCATAAAAAAAATACCTTTTAACAATTCAATTTTTTTATTTATTAATTTTTTTTAATCTCATCATTCAATCTAAAATTATTTTGAAAGTAGTGTTACAACTGAAGAATTGTTGCACCAAAATGGTTTTCCAGTTCTTGTATTAAGATACTAAAGTTGAGGCATTTATAGCCATACATCTTAACAAAAAATAAAAAGAAACGTTGCATGCAGATAGCATTTCTTACGTCTGTTACAAGAAGGACAATATTCCTCTGACACTGAAATGAAAAACAACACTCTGCAAATAACAAACTATTCTACAGAAGCAGACTACATCTCCTAACATTTAGGAGTTCATTTATCAATAACAATAACAAACTTTAGAGGATAAACATTAACACCTTCCTTTAAACTGAAAAATCTCACAGATTTCAGTTTACTTCATTGCTTGAGCAGACACCAAGGAGGCTTCGCAGTTTCTCAAACGTTTCCAACTTCAGTGGTTTTGTTAATATGTCAGCAATTTGATTCTGACTTTGACAGTAAATTAATTCCACCACACCTTCCTTAGTAAGATCACGAAGAAAATGGAACCTTATATCAATGTGTTTACTCCTTCCATGTACCACTGGATTCCTTGAGAGTTTGATTGTAGATGTATTATCACAGTGAATTAAAGTAGGACCTTCCTGAGCATACCTTAATTCCCCAAGCAATCTTCTTAACCACACAGCTTGACATGCACATGAAGCAGCTGCAATAAACTCAGCTTCTGTTGTGGATAAAGTGACTATCTGCTGCCTTTTTGAAGACCAAGAAATAGCTCCAGAGCTGAACATGAAGACTTGTCCTGAGGTGCTCTTTCTGCCATCCAAATCTCCAGCAAAATCATTGTCACTATAGCCAATTAACCCGTGACTATTACCTCTTTTATATAAAATACCATAGTCAGTTGTCCCCTGTAGGTATCGTAGAACCCTTTTTGCTGCTTGGAAGTGAAGGACAGTGGGAGTCTCCATGTATCGACTGAGAAGACTAATGGTAAACATCATATCAGGTCTCGTAGCTGACAAATACATCAAACTTCCTATAATTTGCTTATAATATGTGCTGTCAATTCTTTCTCCTTCAACATCTTTTGTGAGTTTGAAACCTGGAATGATTGGATTGCGAGCTGAGTTGCAATCAGTCATGTGAAACCTCTCAAGAATCTCATGTGCAAACTTTTTCTGCCCAATGAACACTCCTTCAGATACTTGCTTGACTTCAATACCAAGAAAGTAGCACATTTTTCCCAAATCACTCATATCAAATTCATTCATCATTGATTGTTTGAATTCAAGAAACATGTTATCATCATTACCAGTATAAATCAAATCATCTACGTATAAACAAACAATCAAGATTTTACCTTCCTCTCCAGCTTTGATGAACAAAGTGTGTTCATACGGGCATTTCTGAAAACCATTATCATAAAAGTATGATTCTATGCGGCTATACCAAGCTCGAGGAGCTTGTTTCAGTCCATAGAGAGCCTTCTTTAACCTGTACACCTTCTGTTCTTTTCCCTTCTGTATGTAACCTGGGGGTTGTTCAGTAAAAAATTGTTCATTCAGCTCACCATGTAAGAAAGCAGATTTTACGTCCAGCTGAAATATTTCCCAAGCATTTTGAGCAGCCAATGACACCACCATACGAATGGTTTCCAATCGAGCAACTGGAGCAAATACTTCCTCATAATCAATTCCATATTCTTGTGTGTATCCCTTAGCCACCAACCGTGCTTTGTGTTTGTCAACTTCTCCCTTCTCATTCAGCTTTGTTTTATATATCCATTTGACCCCAACAATTTTAGCATCTTTGGGCAAGTTTGTTAATTCCCACGTTCCATTTTTTTCAATAGCTGTGATCTCTGCATCCATAGCCTCCCTCCAGGTGTTTGTAGTGACAGCTTCACTGAAGGAGATAGGATCATTATCTGCATACAAGGCAAGATGTGCCAAGGTTTCTTCATCTAATAGCGCATCACCACTGATATAGTCCATTAATCTGGTTGGCTTCATTACTGGTCTTTTGAGACGTTGAGATACCAGTGAGTTCGATGTCTGTGGGCAAGGAAGTTGTGTTTCTGGTGATATGTCTGGTGATGGATGTAATTGTGTTGCAATATTAGAAGGTTGTGATTCATTGTTGAGATGATTGCCTTCTCTCGGTTGTTCCCCTGTTTTTCCAGTTTCTTCACTGTCAGTCAAGAGCTCTGACTGAGTATTGCTGCTCCAATCCCAAGTCTTCCCTTCATCAAATTGAACATCTCGGCTAATAATAATCCTTTCTGTGACAGGATTATAAACCTTGTAGGCCTTGGATTCTTCACTGACTCCAAGAAAAATGCATTTCATACTTTTGTCATCCAATTTAGTTCGTGTTTCATCTGGTACGTGTGCATAACATATGCACCCAAAAACCTTGAAATGCTCAACTGATGGTTTATGGGCAGACCATGCCTCCTCTGGTGTCATGTTTTTTACTGCAAATGTGGGACTTCGATTTAATAGATGTACACTCCAATTTACAGCTTCAGCCCAGAAATTCCTTGGGAGAGCAATATTTATCATCATACTTTGCACCATATTCAGGATTGTACGATTCTTTCTTTCTGAGACGCCATTTTGTTGAGGCGTATGTGGTGCAGTAAGCTGCCTTTGAATTCCATTATCATCACAAAACTTTGCAAAATTGTTGGAGTTGAATTCCCCTCCACGATCTGTGCGAATGACTTTAATAGAGTGTCCAGTCATCTTCTCTACTTTTGTTTTGAATCTTTGAAATGTAATAAAAGCTTCAGATTTCTCATGCAAGAAATACACCCAAGTTTTGCGACTGTAGTCATCAGTGAAGGTGATGAAATACCTTTTGCCACTTGTTGAGATTGGATTGATGGGTCCGCACAGGTCTGAGTGCACCAGTTGCAAGATTTGATCAGCTCTCCAGGTATGAGTACGTGGAAAAGAATCACGGTGCTGCTTTCCTTTTGTGCATTCTTCACATACTTGAGATGGGCAGTGTATTTGAGGCAAGCCAATTACCATGTTTTTCTGCTGAAGTATCTTCAATCCAGTAAAGCTCAGGTGTCCATAACGTAAGTGCCACAGCCAAGTAGGATCTTGAACTTTTGCTAAGAGACAGCTTGGAAATCTTTTACGTGTATGTAATGGAAACATACGATTGTGAGTCATTCTAACTTCAGTAATTACACCTCTTTTTGGATGCTGAATCTGACAACAGCCTGCTTGAATTGTGATTGTATGTCCATTCTCTTGCAATTGTCCGATGCTAATAAGATTGTTCTTCAGTGTTGGAACATAGAACACATTTGCAATTGTGTACATATTATCATCATCAATGTGCAACTGAATATTTCCTTTGCCCATCACAGATATGCTTGAATTATCTCCCAGTTTCACATGCTCTCTGAAGTTTTCATTTAAGTCTGAGAATAGAGATTTGTTACCACTCATGTGATTGCTGCACCTAGAGTCTAGGTACCATACATCGAGTTTTGCCTCCTGCTCCTCGATATAAGCCATCAATAATACTTCTTCTGATTCAACATAGTTTGATTGTTCTTCCTTTTGAGCTGTTTCTGGACACTCATACTGATAGTGTCCATGTTTGTGACAGCGATAACACTTAATTCTTGTCTTATCCCAGCTTCTAGCATGATCATTCCAGCGTTCTCTTCCACGTCCACGACCTCTTCCATTATTGCGACCTCTCCCATGATTCATCCATTTGAATGGTCTTCCATGATGGCTATCATCACTAAGTGAAACCTTTAACAATTTCTCTTCAACAGTCTGACTGACCATTCGTTGTTCATGAAGAAGCAGAGAACTTTGCAATTCATCTATGGAGAGATTAGTAACATCTTTGGACTCTTCAATTGTGCACACAACATATGCAAACTTGGAGGTCATTGAGCGAAGAATCTTTTCAACAATGGTTACATCCCCCATTTGCTCTCCATTGATTTTCATTTTATTTGCAATGCCCAGAGTTCGAGCAAAATATTCTGTAACAGACTCCCCTTCTTTCATGGCTAGAATTTCAAACTCTCTGCGGAGAGCTTGTAGTTGTGCTCGTTTCACACGAGCTGACCCTCGATATTTCTGCTTCAGCGAATCCCAAATATCTTTTGTTGTCTCCTTCTTGAGAATGGTTTCCAAAGTTACTCGATCAATGGCTTGAAACAAAAAAATTTTGGCTTTCAAATCTTTGAGCTTCTGGTCTGCCAAAGCTCTTGTTTGAATATCTGTAAGAACAACATCTGCAGCAGGTTCAGTAATACCATTCTCCACCAGACTCCAGTACTCTCTAGACCTCAAAAAAATTTCCATAAGTAAACTCCAATGATCATAATGACCATCTAATCTTGGAATTGCTGGTTGCACAAATCCAGTGTTGTCATTTGCCATATTTCTTTTGCTTCTGTTGCTGCAAGACCACAAGCTACTGCTTTCTTTTATTTTCGAGTTTGATCAGGCCTTAGTAGGAAGCTCTGATACCAAATGTTACAACTGAAGAATTGTTGCACCAAAATGGTTTTCCAGTTCTTGTATTAAGATACTAAAGTTGAGGCATTTATAGCCATACATCTTAACAGAAAATAAAAAGAGACGTTGCATGCAGATAGCATTTCTTACGTCTGTTACAAGAAGGACAATATTCCTCTGACACTGAAATGAAAAACAACACTCTGCAAATAACAAACTATTCTGCAGAAGCAGACTACATCTCCTAACATTTAGGAGTTCATTTATCAATAACAATAACAAACTTTAGAGGATAAACATTAACAAGTAGTACTTCATAATAATTTTTTATTGGGTTATTTAGTAGCCTTAAGAATTTATCTTTTTCTCGGATTTAGCATTTAATATTATGTTGAAGGTGATGCTTTGTGATATTTTTATTAGTTTTTTATAAATTATTTATCATCACTTAGACTGTGAATTTACTTGGATTGACTGAGGTTATTTTCTTAGATTTCTTTTTTCAAATTGATATTTTTTTATTCTTGTTAATTGAAAATTAAGTTTTTTAATTTATTATAATATAAATTTATATTCTATAAAGTTATCAAGATTTTATAATCTTTATAATTTAAATCACAAGTTTAACATGTTAACTTGATTTAATACTGTATTAGCATTGAAAATTCTTTATTTACGTGTGTCCGTGTGTTGATTTTGTAACAAAGCAATATCTATGGTGGGAAAAAAGGTAGCATGAGGTGCGGTCGGGGGGGTTGGAGAATTACCCATCTACTTCATGTGCAATTTTCAATCTGAAATTAAAAAAAAAAAATTCATAGAATGATGTAAGAAGAATTTTAATGACTAATCTTTACATTAACTGAAATTAATCCCTTTCTTTAAATAATTTTAAAATTTATCCTGGTCCATTATTGTTTTTATTAAATAAATATAAAATTATTGTTTGACCAGGAAGAAAATAGCGCCAAACAAGATTTATCTAAAACCGACCGCCACAGCTGCAAAGCAATGGACTCAAGGTATGTATGTATGTATTATTTGAAGCATTTTAAATCCCAATCATTACCCAATTCGAGACGCTTAGGCACCATTAATTAATTTCTCGAAATACCATTACAGAAATGGGCTTAAGCTTAGGATAAATTAAATGGCCCATAAACAAAATGTGGGCCAATATAGAAGAGAGGTGTGAAAGAGACGATAATATAGTTCCACGACAGACGTTTTCCTCTTACCTCGTCGAAGTGAAAAGGAAGTGGTGAGGGAAAGTTTAAATGGAGAAGAAGAGCAGCAGAGACAGATACGGCGAGATGAGTGGTGGAGCATCTCATAACAGACCTCTTCCTCCTCCAATTCGAGTCCACCCTCCACCTCCTCCTCCTCCTCGTCTCCGTCTCGAACCCATCGATCGTGAAAAGGTCATATAGTGAAGTTTGTGCTCGCCCTTAATAGTGTATTTATTATTGAAGTTGTGGACTGATAGTTATGTTGGGTTTATTGAAAATGTAGACTTGCCCTCTTTTGCTTCGAGTTTTCACCAAGGTATTTGCTCTTTCTTCTTTAGTAAAGATTCGACTTTGATTTTTAGTGTTTTATCATGCTAAGAAAGATGTGCGCGCGCGTGTTTTTGTCAATCCTTGAACTTTGTATTTTATTCAAAGTGAATCACTCACCTTTTTCAATTACAATTAGCTCCTTATATACTAGTTACATTTTAGTATATGAAGTAACTGACTTATCAATTAACAACTACTAACAGATTATTAACTAGAAAGATAACAAACTAACAAACTAACAAACAGAATTTATCTCAACATATCCTCCCTTAAACTGGAACAGTTTACAAGTTCGAAATCCTGCATACTCCAAGTTGCTCTCGCAATTTCACAAACCCATCAAGTTTCAAAGGCTTGGTCATAATGTCCGCAGTCTGTTCCTTAGAGCTGCAATATTTCAGCTCTATTACCCCATCATTCGACAAGTCACGGAGAAAATGATATCTGATTGCTATATGCTTGCTTCGCCCATGCATAACCGGATTCTTGGACAACTTGATAGTAGAACAATTATCACATAGAATCACACACTTATCCTGGTACCACTTAAGATGACACAGAACCCTTAGCATCCAGATTGCTTGACACGCACACATAGCTGCTGAGATGAACTCTGCTTCAGTGGTTGACAAAGTGACTATAGCTTGTTTCTTTGAGCTCCATGCAACTGCCCCAGAGCTCATCATAAACACATATCCCGACGTGCTTCTCCGATCATCCAGATCACCAGCATAATCGCTGTCTGAATAAGCAATCATTTCATCAAAATTCCCACCTTTCTGAAAGCAGATTCCCAGTTCAATGGTCCCCTTAAGATATCTCAAGATTCTCTTAACTGCCATCATATGTAGCTCAGTGGGCCTCTCCATATATCTACTCACCAAACTCATCACATACATTAGATCCGGTCTGGAAACTGTCAAATACATCAGACTTCCAACCATCTGCTTGTATTGTGTCGAGTCTACCTTGATTCCCCCTTCATCCTTATCTAACTTGCAGCCGGGAACCATAGGAGTTTTAGTGGAATTGCAATTCTCCATTCCAAATTTACACAAAATCTCTTGAGCATACTTTCTTTGACTCATATAAATGCCTTTGCTGCCTTGAGTCACTTCCACACCCAAGAAAAACTTCATCTTCCCCAAGTCTGTCATATCAAACTCCCTTTTCATAGACACTCTAAACTCAGTCATCAAAGCTTCATCATTACCCGTGTAGATTAGATCATCTACATATATGCTCACTATCAACACCTTCCCTCCTTCAGATTTTGTGAACAGTGTAGGTTCACTGGGGCATCTCTTAAATCCTTCAGAAGCAAAGTATGCTTCTATTCTGCTATACCAAGCCCGGGGGGCTTGTTTCAACCCATACAATGCTTTCCTGAGTTTAAGCACTTTCCCTTCTTCCCCCCTTTTTATAAAACCCTTTGGCTGCTCCACATACACATTCTCTTCTAGTTCTCCATGCAAGAAGGCGCTTTTAACATCTAATTGATAGATATTCCAGCCCTTGTGTGCTGCCAAAGCCAAGATAAGCCGAATTGTATCCCATCTCGCAACTGGTGCAAACACCTCCTTGTAGTCGATTCCATACTTTTGAGCATAACCCAGTACCACCAGTCTAGCTTTGTATTTGTCTACTTCACCCCTTTCATTCAGCTTCGTCTTATAGATCCATTTTACCCCAATGGCTCTAGCTCCCTTTGGTAATTCAGTTAGGACCCATGTGGAATTCTTCTCTATTGCTTGTATCTCACTCTCCATTGCTTTTTTCCATATTGAAATCACTGCTGCTTCTTCATAAGTATTCGGGTCTCCTGCCTCTGTATACATGACAAGGTCATGCTCATCTTCATCATCAAATAGATCCTCTCCAGTCACATGATCCTTCATCCACTCAGGTTTTCTTCTGATTCTTCCTTGCAGCCTGCTGTTTGAGCTTTCTTGCAGCCTCTCATTCATCTCATCAGCTTGGCCACCAAGATTTTCTTCTGCACTTTCTTCTCCCACAAGTTCTTCACCTCTTTCATGTTCTACCTCTTCTGTGGTAGGTTCATTTTCTGCTGTGATTGCCTCTCTTTCAGCCTCTCTTTCTTCTGTCAGCCCTTGGTCATCTTCATTACAGTTCTCATCCATTTCTCCTTCCCATTTCAGTACATCATTACTGATTTCTGAACCCTCTTTGTCCCATTTCCAGCCCTTGTTCTCATCAAAAACTACATCTCTACTGATGATTATTCTTTTAGTGGCTGGATTATACATTCGATACCCCTTCGATTCCTTACTTAGCCCCAAGTGCACACATTTTGTGCTCTTATCATCTAACTTCCTCCTCCTCTGATCTGGGTTATGAACATACCCTATACACCCAAACACTTTGAAGTGTTCAACCGAGGGTGTCAGATTTTTCCACACTTCCTGAGGTGTCTTATTCTTCACTGCCATAGTTGGACTTCTATTCATCAAATATACTGCCCAATTAACAGCTTCAGGCCAGAATTCTCTCGGTACTTGTCTCTCAATCAACAAACTTCTTGCCATATTCATGATATCCCTATTTTTCCGCTCAGCAACTCCATTTTGCTGAGGAGTATAAGCAGTAGTTAGTTGTCTGCTTATACCATTCACCACACAAAATCTATCAAACTCCTCAGAATTAAATTCCCCCCCTCTATCAGACCTCAAACAGCATATATTCTCATTCACTTCCTTCTCTACCAACACTTTAAAATTCTTAAAAATGCTGAAGGCCTCAGATTTTTCACTCAGAAAATACACCCACATTTTCCTGCTGTAATCATCTATAAACGTGATCAAATACCTCCTTTTGCTGTGGGAAGCAGGAGTTATAGGACCACATATGTCAGTGTGCACTAACTGAAGTTTTTTCTGTGCTCTCCACTGACTATGGCTAGGGAATTGATCCCTGTGCTGTTTGCCCAGTACACAACCCTCACAAATACCCCTTGGGGCTTTAACTAGTGGCAGCCCAGTCACCATGTTATTGTAATACAGGTTTTTCAACCCTTTATAGCTCAAATGGCCATACCTACAGTGCCATAACTGTGCTGCTTCCTCAGCCACAGTCTTAAAACAAGCATGCTCACTATCTCTAGAGATACTTGAAGCTATTATCACAAACATACGATTAGCAGACATTATGCTTTTCATGATAACCCCTCTAGTTGGATGAAACAATTTACACAGATTATTCCTAATGAGTATGGCTAAACCCTTCTCTTGCAATTGCCCAATACTCAACAAGTTATTTTTCAGTTCAGGAATATAATAAACTTGGCTAATTATCTGTGTAATCCCTTCAACATTCATCCTAATATCTCCTCTACCCATCACTCCCATTCTAGAATTATTCCCTAACTTTACTGACTGTCTAAATTCATCATCAAAATTAATAAACCATAGTCTATTTCCAGTCATATGGTTGCTGCAACCAGAGTCCAGAAACCATACCTCATCTCGGGTTGCATTCTTTAACTCCACATGAGCCATTAGGAGCATCTCATCCTCTTCCTCAAGCTCTGCATAGTGAGCACCTCTCTCCCAGTCTGGGCACTCATACTGGAAGTGCCCCAGCCTGTGGCACTTGTAGCATTCAACCAATTCTTTGTTGAATTGGGTTCTTCCCCTTCCTCGGCCTCTTCCTCTGAACCCTCTGAACACACCCGAGGCACCCCTGCCTCTTCCCTTAACCATTCGGTCATCATGCACAATTTTTAAGGCTTGTTCTTCCTCTCTATAGTCAGACATTCTCTGTTCATGGACCAACAGACTGCCTTGCAACTCATCTAGACTCATTATATCTAGGTCATTGGACTCTTCTATAGAACATACTATGTAATTAAATTTCATAGTCATAGTTCTAAGAATCTTACCAACAACCACATTCTCGTTCATCTGCTCACCGTGAACCTTCATCTTGTTCACCACAGTCAACACCCGAGAGAAGTATTTATCCACCTTCTCTCCTTCCTTCATCCCAAGCAACTCAAACTCCCTCCTCAGAGCTTGTAATTGTGCTCGCCTCACCTTGGTTGATCCTTGGTACTTCTGCTTCATGGAGTTCCAAATGGCCTTGGAAGTCCTTTTGTCAAGAATCGTCTCCATTATCCCTCGGTCAATTGCACAAAATAGGTAATTCTTGATTTTTAGGTCTTTGAGCTTGGCTTCTTGCTCACTTTTCTTCTGAGCATCACTCCCTGCCTCTCCTCGAGCTTCTGTTGGAATTCCAACTTCCACCAAGGACCACAGTTCCTTGCTCCTCAAGAAGTTTTCCATCATCATTGACCAATGGTCATAATAGCCATCAAATTTGGGGATGGCAGCTTGCACAAAGGATTCAGACGTTGTCATCTTCTTAACTTTGCTCTCGGTATCACTCTCAGTGTACTCTCGGTGTTTCTCTCTCTCACTGATCTCTCGGTGTTTCTCTCTTTCGCACACTAAATTTCACTCTCACTGATGATCTTTGAGGAATCTTGCAAGAAATTTCCTTCACTTCAAGATTCCTTCACTTATCAGTATCTCACAAAGCTTCGTGAATTTCTTTTGAAATCACGAACTCAGGTGTTGAATTCGTGTTCTCGCTCGTTCGATTACTTGATCCTACAAAAAATCACACCAAAATCGAACTCTCCTTCGATCTGCAAGTCGCAGATCGTCTTCTCCTTCAATCGCAGATCGCAGCTCTCAGCTGCTCTCCTTCTATCTCTTACTTTCCTTTTCCCTTTCCCGAAGCTTTAATTTTTCACTTCTCCAAGTCAGTCCTTAGAATTGGCTCTGATACCATTTGTCAATCCTTGAACTTTGTATTTTATTCAAAGTGAATCACTCACCTTTTTCAATTACAATTAGCTCCTTATATACTAGTTACATTTTAGTATATGAAGTAACTGACTTATCAATTAACAACTACTAACAGATTATTAACTAGAAAGATAACAAACTAACAAACAGAATTTATCTCAACAGTTTTTCATTTTCTGCGATCAAATTAATTTACAATTTCTTCTAAAACTGCATGCCTAATGTGTTTTCTGTACCGAGTCTAGAACCAAAGTGCCCTTGTTTTTTGAATTATACCTTTTAGTTGTCAATAGCTTCAAGATATGCCTTTTTTCGCGTTGAAGACATTTGCTCATGGATGAGTGTGATAAAAATTGGAATGATGCAAACTGTGCAGGTACTAAGGTAGGGGAGCAATGGATTCTTGAAAGGATTCCAGGAGTTAGTTTAAAATGTTGTGAATATTCTCATTTCCTTAGGGAAACTAAAATTTTAAGCTCCTTGGAATCGGTTCGTGAGATATTTTTTCGTGAATTTTAAAAGAATTTGGATATTAGATAGTGGTGATGGTAACTTTCCCTTCCAAAAAAAAGATTCCTAAAGTGGTAGAGGTAGAGAAGATTCAGGCAATTCAAAGAATATCATTACCTTGAACCAGCAATGAATATAGTCTTGGGTGATATTGTTGTCCTGCAAAGGAATTGGTGTTACTGTTATTTTTAGCAGGAAGTTTGTTTATTTAATGGGTTTTCCCTCCTTTTGTCTTTTCTTCTTCTCTCCCTTAATATATTCAAGGATCATTTTGCAATTCACTTTTAGAACTACTGTGAGCAATCTCCCTTTCTTAGCTCAGCACGAGGGAGAGTGATTAATAATAACTATGTGTGGAGAACTTGAAATCAAATTATAATTTGACTGTTTGAATAAGCATCAATCCTTAATCGTAATGCTACTAAATTGATGAATTCATGTTGTTTTTTATATTCTTTCTAATTTTCTGCAGATTGAAAGTCATCATAAGCCAGAAGACTTTGCTGTGAGAGGCAAGGAGCCAAAAGATGAGGTTCAAATTTATACGTGGAAAGATGCAACACTTCACGAGCTAACTGATCTTGTATATTGCTTCTTATCAATCCTCTTCACCCACTTTATGAGAGAGAGAGAGAGAGAGTCCCATCTGTAGTTTGGGAAGTTAATTTTATTAACAGTGTAGTTAATTCTAGTTTTCTAATTCAGGTCAAAGAGGTGGCTCCGGAGGCAAGGAGAAGAAATGCAAAACTATCATTTGCTTTTGTCTATCCTGATAAACATGGTCGTTTTGTGCTGAGAGTGGTATGTGCTACTTTTCTAACTGACGCTGTTTCTAGTTCCCTGAAATAGCATATGCCATGTTTCCACCTATCAGAGCTCTGGAGATACACTTCCATGAGTCAATGGAACCAAATAACATAAAACAAAAGTTACTTTAAGCACACATGCTTAAAACCCCAATTGTTTATCGAAAGTTGGTCATCTCATTGACTTGAGTTTTCATTTATAAGGTGGGGATGACACATTCAAGTGGGAGAAGACCAGATGATCACAAAGCGTTGGCCGAACTCAACTTCCAGGTAAAACTAAATTGTTCTAGTTTTGCATCAGCATCCAAATGCCGTATATGGGTTCTCTCATTGTTTTCATTCCCACATTCTAGATTGGAGATTACTTGGATGTTGCCATCATGTAAGGGAGAAGGGTTTTGAGGAATGGAACGCTGATTGTATTGTGAGATAGATTTTAGAGGTGCTGTGTTTGAAATTTGAATGCCGTGGGAATTTTGCAATGAATTTCTGGAAGAATACTGTTATCACATTATGGATGGTCCAGATCATAGGTATTGGGGTTTAGTATCTCGCCAGGTCTTTCTTTTTTCGTGGGAAAATGGCAAGAGATGCTTGAAGTTGTGTCGGACATTTTGGCATTTGTTCAGCATGCTAACTGTCGGTACCAAGAAAATGTATTAACTTGTGAAAACAGGATAGACTTGGCAGATTTTGTTATGGAAAACTTTGAGTTAGCTTCGTGTAGATCCTTCCAAAGTTGTTAATTGTTAAATTATACTCTTGTTGAGGCTCCAATGAACATTTTAATTGTACTTCCACAACTAGAATTTTTAGGAGGTTGTCATTTGACTTAAAATAGATTGAAGTCTTGCGAGCTGAGAGAATAACAAAGTATTCGAGTAATGTACAGTTGAATCTTGATGAATAATGGGAATATATCTTCTATCAATAGAACAGAGCACGTATCTGTCCTACTCCCGTTGCTTTTGTCAATGATAACAGCAAGGTAACGATTCGTCATTCTAAGTTTCTAACTAGGGGGTGTTTGGGAGTGTGGTTCCTGTTTATTTTCAAAGTGCTTTTCGTGCCGAAATACATCAAAATGATATTTTTTTATTTTTTAAAATTTTTTTTTGACATCAGTACATCAAAATGATCTAAAAACATTAACCGCCGGTTTTTAAAATGACAAAAAAAAAAAAGACAAGCAATGCCAAACGGGGCCTAATACAGCGGATTATAGAACTTCATGGCAACACGCTGCTCTCAGCTCCTAAATAAAAACCCTGGGCGGGAAGATTTATACTTGCATATACAATATTAACACAGTGATCAAGATACAATCCAGTGTACACAATATCTGAAAATTCTCTCTTTCACAAATCTTCGCCAGATTTCTGCAGAAGGCGTACATTTTGCTTCCAAACGCACGAGTTTGTAACACTTGAACTGTATATCCTTTAAATGGACTGCTCCTTCATTCAATAGCCATGACTAATTATTTATATAAAAAATTACCAAGTATGTGAAACTTTAGAGTTTAAGCAGTGTCTGATAGAGAAGGTGTGCTTACCCATATCAAGCTTCGCTTCCTTCTGGCAGTGTAATCAACCGTGTTTTTGAATTGTACACTAATTCAGTTGAACAACTGAAGCAGAATATTGCAGCGATGTCATTAATCAAAAAACACTAGTTCCATTGAGCAACGTGGTCAGCAAATAGCATTAAACTTACTTCGAGCATTTAAGGGTGTTGGTGGTTCCGCCACTTGAAATAGACAATATGGTTCCAAAGAAGGTGCCGTTCTCCGTGCCACAGTTGGGGCAGGGGCCCTATAAAAATGGTATTATCCACCGGTAATTTTGCAATGTTGACATTATGTGGCTTCTCATTAGAGTTTTGGGAAAGAGTCATGAAATCAAATCATACCTTCAAGATCAAAAAGTCCTTCACTATTGCATTTGTTAGTGTCAGAGCTAACCAAACAAGGAGGGGCACAGCACCAAACCAAGTGAAAAGGAAACTGAATGGCTCTGGGAGCTGCAACGCAATAATTTACAGAGTATATAAATACCAAATATACATTAAAGCTCTAGGTAATGATTGATTGTTTTTTCTCTTCTATATTATTATAAGGAAGAAATATCTCTCTAATATATAAAGGAAGATTTGAAATCAACCTGGTCTCGCCAGTGGTTTTAATCATATCATGAACGTGTAAATATCTGTGCTTTAATTATAAATTCTTGAGAGGAAGTGACTGTTTACCTCCAAAAGATAAGTGATTTCAAAACCAGTGAGATCATCCAAGAAGAAAAACCTGTCAAGACAATCCAATTGAAAATCAGACCCCATCAACTAAAACCCTTAACCATGATTAGGAAGGAGGCTCCTTCATTTACAGAAAATAAACAAATACAAGGACAGGTCAGGAATATGATTTATGGTACTGAATAGTCTCCCTTACAAGCCTAGTGCAATTACGGTTGCTGGTACGTTCAGCAAGAACATCTTCAGATAGTCAACATACAGGTCACTGTAAACCTGTGGGAAGAATGTACGCAGCTTCTGTTAGGTTGAGTCCAAAGATTACTTGATCAGAACTCGAAGTAGTGAGTGCATGGTCATTGCCCAAAACTAGAAGCACTAGAAGTACAGGGAGATAACTGTAGACAGCACACCTTTCTACTGCGAAGACTGCATCTTGGACCCTCGACAACTATTTCGCTTCCTTCAGACTGTATGATAATTAAGGTAAATAATACGTGGTATTAAGAATAATTGGTGGGGCGGCATGAAACAATCAGAACTAACAGCAATAATATATATGATCAACTGATACCGCAAACATTTTTGTAATAGGATAAATGTAAATTGATCTGATATGAATTATGTCAAGAAAGATGGGTATATTCTTGCAAGTTGAAAACTACGCACAGACATGAGAATAACCAAGCACTGACCTTTAATTTCATTTTCAGCTCATCAAACTCTTTATCACTCAGGATTGGATTCCCTGATACATAAGCTATTGAGGCCTCAAGAAACTTCTGTTCATCAGAACCTGAGATACATCATAGAAATACAGCAAAAACCACCATTGTGACAAATTTTCCAATTGAAAGGATAAAAAAAAAAAGCCTGGGGAGACTTCAATGTGAAGAACAGCTCATACTCAGCATAACCACGCTGCTTCCTTCCCACATCAATTCTTCCTTGAGATTATCAAATTCCTCATTTGACATTATAGCTTTTCCCTCATAATAAAATGCCTATAAAATGTTTTAAGAAGAAAGGATTACTTCGTCATATCTCTGCTTTAATACAGTGCTATGCATTGGATAGAGTAATGATACGAAAACACTGGTCAATTATAGGAACTCACTTGTAGTGCTTGTAGAAACTCTTGCTCCATTTCACCTAATGACTTCTTTTCTTTCTTGTCTATGCTACAGTATTGCAAGATTTTACCATCAACCATCTCATCTTCTTGGGCTTGATCTGAAAAGGAATGTTGGAGTCAGCAGATGCTCTCTCTCTCTCTTTCTGTTTGGATTGAATTTCATTTACCAAAAGAAGACCACGTCAGCAGAAAATTTGTGATTTATATTACCTTGGTTTTCTGGAATTGAACCCATTTTTTATCTTTCACGATACACTTCACACCAGGTATTTAAGTAATGAGACTACGGCGCTTAAAAAGAAATAGAATATTGGTCTATGCTAATACAAACTACGCTTAACTATTCAAAAGCATGGGGAATTAATTAATCTCTGATAGAAGAAGCTAGCAAACCATTGTGATCAACAAATATAATTAACAAAATTAAGAAGCAACATTAAAGGTTAAAAGAGATGATGACACAAACCAGCTTTTTGGTCAGCAGTGGCCTTGGTAGGTAGCAAAAGCATTCTTCGCCGAAGAGAAAACTGTTTTACATTGAAATGAACCCTGGTACTGATAGAGCAAGAGGGAGATGGTAATGAAGAAGATGAGGAGATGAATGGTTTTTGAATCGGAGCAGTGAGGACTCGAGGAGATGTCAAAGTAAATGCTAATTTGACAGCCATTGTAACAGTATTATGAGGACTCTGTAACGTAGGCGAGTGTTTGTTTCGTTGATTTCGTGATTTTGTTTGGTGGTTTTTTTTTTTTTGGTGGTGATATTTTGGAGGGAGAGAAGTAGACAGGGATAAGCCAATGAGTAAATGTGTGGAGGGAAATGCAACGGTATTTTCAAATTATCAAATAGTTGGTTTTTCTATAGCCAATGGAGCTTCCAAATTCTGCCATGTCATTACTTAGGGTTGACACATGGCGGCAGGTGCTTACCACTGCTCTTGTACATGTCATCACGTGGAGTGATGGGCTCCACTCTCTGTCTTTTCAATTTTTAGTGGGATTTTGGTTCGGTTAGTGATTCGGGAAGGCTAGGGTTGATGGCTTTTAGTTGGGCTTGGGCTTGGGCTAAGTGCTTCGGTCACTACAGTAGTTTCATCTTGAGCTCCTCCAAATTTGAGCTCAAAATCTATATAGGCCATGCTCTTGTACCTGGGTGATGTGTTATTTAGACTTAACACCATCATCCTCTTACTCAGAATTTTATCTATACCACCATTATTAGGTCTTTCACGCTAATTTATGGACCAGGTTAAATATATATATATATATATATATATATATATATATATATATATAGACAATGATAATTCAAATCAATTTAAATTAATTTGACTAACACACAATCTACAATGTGAGATCAAGATATATTTACTTTAAAGCAAAAGAAACAAAATAAAAAAAACTCAAGATCCAAAAGCTTACTGTTAAATGATGAAGCAAGAAAATTTTTTGAATAAACATGGGCTAACTTGACTTACAGCAACTCATGATGAAAGACCATTATAAAAAAAAAAAAATATTTTAAAAAAAACACTTACATGATCTAAATTTAAATAAAAAATACTAAAAAAGGTTTAGTTAACCTGAGTTAGCTTGATGAACCGACACTCGAGATAGCCCAATAAAAACTTAGCATGTTGATTTTTTTAATTCTGATATTTTTTTTTAATTTAATCTCTTGATTTTCAAAATTTCTCTAACTTAGTTAAAAAAAAAAGTGATATCATAAACTAGAGTTGATTCCATATTTTAATACAGAGTTGATTCCACCCTATAGCATGTGAAACATGGTCTAGACATTTTCCCTTCTTCTTCCTATCTAGACTTTTGATTTATAAAATCACTATGACTAAATCACTTTGATTTAGTCCCAAATATATATATATATATATATATATATAGATTTAGTCCCAAATATATATATATATATATATATATATATATTTGGGACTAAATCAATATATATATATATATATATATATATATATATATATATATATTCTTTACATATAGTTAAAATAAAAAATGATATCATAAACTAAAAGAAAAACATATATACAAAACTTTGAAGAGTATATGAGTTGGTTTAGGAGTTTGTTTGGAAAACCTAGGTTGCCCTAATATTTTATTTTGGTGGGGTAAATGTTTTTTCATTGGATTAAGTTTCTTGATTATTTGTTTTTTCATTAAATAGTTAGAAATATATTTAAAAAAAAAACTATGTTAGTAAACTTTATGAGATCTGATAATTTGTTTATGAAGGTGTTTGCTAGTGTGGTGGGATTGAAGTTTCAAAATAATGAATTCGTGTCTTGGTGTTTGGTAAATGAAAAAAATATTTTTTTTGGTGGATCTCACCTTTAAAAATCAACAAAACATTGATGGATCAAAAGAAGTAAAGAGTTGCTTTTGACACTTCTTCGTCGAGATGAATTACTCCATGTCCACAACAATGTTACTGTTAACAAAGTTATTTATAATAATTCTCAAATAAACTCTCACCATCTACTCGTTTGTGCTCCCCTTCACCAAATAACCCCATGGAGGAGGGGAAGGGAGGAGTAGGTTCTAGAAGGGGAGAGGGGGCTGACCACAAAGAAAAGAAACAGAGGAGAGGGAGGGTGGGGTGGGTTATGGAGATGGAGAAGTTGAGAGGGGAGAGGGTGGGGAGGGGGCTGGAGAGAGAAGGGGGGTTCTTTATATTTTTCAATATAAAAATCTAAAAACTTAATTAAAATATAAATAAATATATTAAAAGATATCATAATATAATTTTTATCTTTCAATCTTAATTTTATTTCAGATGATATTTTATCAAATGTTATTCCTCGATCAAATAGTCAGGAATCGCAGGAGCCTTTACGTATGGATTTAGTTCGTGAAGGAATTGCAAATAGTTTGATGGGAGAATAAAAAGAAGTGTCCAATTTATTTAAATTATTAATTGCATTGTGAAATTATGCTTATTGATATATGTGTGTGTGAGTGATTATGTCCTTTAAAATAATTTCACAAGTTGAAAGCAACATGAAAAACTTGATAACCAAACACATAAGACTGCTTTTCATTAATCTCAAACCCAACCACAATTTTAATCAAACACTTCAAAAATTATTATGAACCGCAACTAAAATTATTTTTTCATGAAACTGTTTTTTAAAAATATAAACCACAAAAGCAGTACTAAACATACCCTACATGTTCGCAGGTCAATTCAAACTGACTCAATTCACAGGTTTACACTGTGTTTATTGAAAATTAGGATTTATGATTTTTTGAAAATTTAAGTTGTTAATTTCATTTTAATTGGTGTTGTTTATATATATAATTCCAAGTCGAATCTAAAAACAGATTAACTTTAGATTATACGAGTTTACTTGCCAGCACGTTGCGCTGAGTTTTTTCTATATAGAAAATTAATTAATTTTATATTTATTGTAATTGGTAATTTTAATATTTAATCAGTAAAATTTTAATTAATAAAATTTATTAAAAATGAGTTTTTTTCTGTTTAAAAATAATTAAATATTGCTACTGTTAAAATTATTTTGTTAATCATTTAATCGGTTGATTGTACAATTAGAATCGAAAAAATTATGTTAAAATGACTCACGTGCTTCGTGTAACATACTGATTGATTGTTGTGTATGTTTTATTTGTTTCATGAATTCTTTTATTAGCAAATAGTAAAATTATAATTATAGAATTTTAACATAGATGAGTGATTTGTTTATGCAGTAAACAATTTGATTATTGGTTTTGTTTTAACTATTTTGGTAATAATTTAATATTTTTCTGATTTTTTCTTCATATTATTATATTAAGTGGGTCTGAGAATTATATAATGGTGCACATAAGCTAACCCGAAAAAAAAAATATACGTGGAAAAAAAATCATGGTACGTATAAGCTAACCTGACACCCCAGCTATCATAAAAAAAATAAACATATAAGTGGAAAAGAAAAATAGGAAAAAAAATATTGAAAAAAAAATGATTAAGATATTAGTCATGGTCTGCATAAACTGGACCGAACACCATGGTTATAAACAAAAAAGCAAAAAGCAAAAACAAAAGTCCTGTCATTTTGAAATTTGGGAGATTCAAACTCTTGCGCGAGGAAACATTTAGCAGTTTCACACGTTAACCACTTAGCCAAACGTTTTCATTGTGCAATTCTAGTATACAAATAATACCTATATTATCAAGTAATTTCACTATTCCAATCCACAATGCATCGAAGTCTTGATGAAAAATGCAAAACTTTGTTTAAAACATCATTATGTTTTAGCTTATATCAAGCAACTTGCCCTGCGTTTCATCATTGTCATAACCAAATTTTAACATGTAAAAAAAATGTTATTAGTCCTAGATTTTTTTTATATACTATGAATCTAAGCAAATAATCAACGTACCAAAATTTTGCTTATTTAGTATTTTTATATATTTATTTTATTATAAATAAAACATTTAAAATAATGATAAAAAAATATTTTAAAGCTATTTTTTCTTAAAAATATGTGAGAATTATATTTTTTGATGTTTGTTTAATTTAATGCTTGAAAATATGTGTAAAAAAAAACTTAAGTTTTTGTATGAAATCTCAAATTCATTTCATCTCAGTGTTCTGATTTCTTCAATGGTAATTTTGATTTGTTGCAATTGTGCTTTTCAATTGAAAATGATTATACATGTTTGTTTCAATGTAGTCTTTATTCTTTTAATTTTTTGTTTGCTCTTGGTTCCTTTAATTATTTTGATATGCAGGTTTTAATTTATTCTAATTAGGTCATCCAATTGAAATATGTTATATATTCTACATTTCATTTTGGTCCTTATTCTTTTAATTGTTTTTTTTTAAATTACACAACAATTTGTTTTTAAAGATCTTTTTTTGTTCGATCCTAAGATTTTTATTCATTTTAATTTTTTCATTCGATTGGAATTAATTATATATATTTTTTATTTTGGTCTTTATTCTTATAATTTTTTATCTGATATTAATTCATTTGGTTTTTTCAGTCCTTTTTAGACATTCTTTATTTTGTTATTCATATTTATGCATCTATACTTTTAATTTTTTTTTTAATTTTTTTGTTTTATTTTTTGTTGGGGTTTTATTTTTATTCAGTTCAATCATGAAATTTTAACTTTTATTGGTGATCATTTTAAAATTAATATTGCTCGTTTTTTCCCTCTTTTTTTTTTTGGATTAGATGGTTTTATGGTTTCATTGTTTACGCAATAATAATAATAATAATAATAATAATAATAATAATAATTTTAGCGATTATTTTTACTATTTTTTTGTAATAATGTTTATCTTTTTTTTTTTATTGTTTGGACAGTAATATTGATAATAATTTTAATTATTATAGTCATGATAATGCAGAGATGGATTTTCAATGATGATTTATTATTTTTATAGATAGAAAATTAACTATTTATTTTTTTATTTGATTATTGTAGATGTTTTCATATTTTATATTTTGTTTATTGTGTTTAAGTTAAGTTAAATTGGATAATAAAATAAATTATTTCTAATACAGTGAATTTGATAATTCAGATATTCGAATCTTCTTGATTTTATAAGAAACTTGTATTCCATAGGAATTTTGCATATATTAATTTTTTTTTTAAATTTGTATTATAATAAAAAAATCTCATATAATTAATATTTTTTATATTAAAAAAAATATAGTTTCAACCGTGACAAAGTACGGGAAAATAGTTAGTTATATAAAAAAAACATGTGGCCCATGCGTTTGCCATCACATCTATAAGATTTTCGAGCATTAAATTCACCAGATTCAGCAATGGCCGCAACCTAGGCCATTGAAAGATATTGTTTACATAATTACAGCTATTGTTCTTCACTTTAGCAAATTCACTTGCTACGTTGGCCCATGTTTGTATTTAGAATGGCAGCAGCGTGAATTTTTTACTTTTGAGCTTTCTTCTCTGCATTGCAAGTGTCATTTACAATACACTTAGAAGTAGGAAATCAAACATCCAGTCTACAGTTTAAATGGGTGTGGATGAACAGAGGTGAACAGTAAATGACTGATCTATTTTAGTTTTTTTTCTAATAATTCAAGTAAAATGTCAATCATCTAAATATTATTTTAAAACTTAAAAAACAACTAAAAGTCAACAAGCTAGAGTTAAAGTTGCGCAAAATAATAAAAAGTAAAATATTTGAACATAAAAGTAAAATGATAAAGCATTGAAAAGTCTCTCATAAGACCTGTCTATCAATTGTTATAAAACATGTCCTCAATTATTATTTTTGTCTTCTTCTGTTGGACGAGTGAAATGTTCAATGAGCACTGAAGTTTCTTAGATGATAATCACGACACGATGATCGCCGGGGAGATGATTGATGAGAACGAGACAGACAGCAGTACTATCGATCTGCTCGCAAAGTTCTTGCAAATCATGTTCAAGACGTCAAATTCTAGTGCTAAATAAATGGTTAGCTACAATAATAATAATAATAATAATAATAATAGTAATGATAATAAATATTCTCACTCTTCTTTGTTTGTTTTTTATATACAAGAGGAAAGTTAAATAAAATTTTATTTTAGTACTTATCCTTCCACATCTCCTGAAAGTATCAAAATACTATTCAATATAATAATTTTTTTATTTGTTTATTTAATTTCTATTAAATAATCCCAGTTCCATGAACACTATCTTGAATCTGAAAAGTTTGTTAGATTTGTCTCGAGTTGTTTTAAAATGTTTAGTTAATAAAAAAATATCCGAGTTATTTTTAGATTAATAAATTCAATAAAGTCATATTGAAATTGTTAAAATAGTCATATATTAAAATAAAATGGATTATTCTAAAAAAAAACTTTTACCATCTAAAAAGACATAAACAAGACTAAAATTATTTTAAAAGAAGAATTATAAATTTGTAATGTAATGTCAAATATCCTAAAAAATTCCCATGAGGAATTTGAGATGTTTTTAATTTTTTCTTGCGTTATCGAACAGTGCTAGCTCGGCAATACCACTCATATATGATGACTATTTAATAGTATAATTGAGGTTGATTTAAAAATATTTTTTATTTAGAAATATATTAAAATAATATTTTTATTTTAAAAAAATAATTTTTTTCATCAATATATAAAAATAGTAAAAAAAATAATTTAAAATAAAAGATTCTTAATATTTTTGAAATACATTAATGCAAAATATCGCATAATATATTCTTTATATACTAGTTGAAATTGGCAGTTGACGAGGCCGAATGGAGGCTGGTAAGTTTAATATTGTTAATATATTATTATATTATATTGTAGTTATAGTGGATGTTTAAGCATCTTTTTCTAAATAATAAATAAATAAATAAATGACAGTAGGGGGAATCATGGGTTATCCAAGTGGGAGCCAATTATTTTGACTGAAAAGGCAACTACCTATCCTACCCCTCTTCTGATCGTTGCCATGGACTTATAGGTGACTAAGACTGTGGTTGAAAATATTTTTAAAAAATTATTTAATTTAATTTTAAATTAAATTTTTGATGTTTTTATATTATTTTCAAAGTACTGATATTAAAAATAATTTTTTAAAAATAAAAAAAAATTATTTTAATATATTTTTAAACAAAAAAACAGTTTTAAAAACAATATCATCAACACTTACACTGTTCATTGCAAAGTTTGAAAGTAACACGTCACTATTGAAGTATTATTATGATGATTATTTTAACGGCAGGAAAAAAGAAGTACAGTCTTGTGCCATTCCAAAGCAACGCACGGAAAAAGAGTAAAGAAATGGAGCAGGTGAAGGCAGTGACTGTGCCGAGTGCTGACTGAAAGCTGGGAGCACGATTCTTCAACAACCTCTTCATCTATGGACATAAGTCTTTAATGGTAGCCAGCTACTATCTAGTTGCTCTCCACATATTAACATTTCGGAAACTACAATGTTTGATTCATACTGCTCACTCAAACATTTCTCCGCGAGTTATATATATATATATATATATATATTAAAAATATCATATGTAGGGGCTATTTTAATATATTTCTTTTACAAATATATTAAAAAATCTATGTAATCCTCTAATTAAATGAGTCGATAGCTATCCAGGTAAATAAATACATAAAAGCTGTCAACAATAATCATAAGAGAAGTTGAGAAACTTAAAAGATGAGTACAAATTAAAACATTCCATGCATTGTATTTACTAAATATATTGATTTAAATTATTAAAATATAAACTTCAAAATTAGAGAGAGAAATAAAAATCCTAATTGAGGGAAAAAAATTGTCAAATATTTTGCATGATTGAAAATATAACTGTGATTGTTTTTTAAAATATTTTATTTTAAAATATATTAAAATAATATTATTTTTATTTTTAAAATTATTTTTTATATCAGTATATTAAAATAATTTAAAAATAAAAAAATTATTTAAAATAAAAAAATTATTTTCTAAAATATAATATCAAACATATCCATCCAGTAACGGTGGGCGTTAGAGCGGTGATGTCGCAAAACTGCTTCTCTGGAAAGTGCACAAGTATACAACCGTCATGGCTCGTGCCTTCATTCTCCAGTCAACCAATCTTTTTTCATATAGTATAAAGTTTTTAAAATATAGTTAATACCATAAAGTTTTTAAAATATAGTTAATACCATGTGTGTTAATAAAAATATGTAAAATCTCAAACTAATTTTTAACATAATATAAGAATGAAATAATGTTGTCATTTCTACAATGAAGCACTATTTTTTAGCCTTTGTATAATATTTTCTCAAAAACAACAATCTGAAGGGAAAATATATATATATATATATATATATATATATAAAAGATAAGAGAAAAAAATGGTATAAAATAGGTTAAGTATTAAGTGATAAATATGTAAAGTGTAAGAAAATAAAAATAAAAAATTCCAAGAAAAAAGTTTTAAATAAAAAAATAATGATAAACAAACCGAAAGTAAAATGATAGAAACACAAGGTATAAAAAGAAAACAATATAATATAATTTATTTATAATCTTTCCACTACCACAGTACTGCTATAGTAAAAACAACTGGCAAGATTTATAATTATATCATTTCTATAGGAAAATATAATTTTCTTTTAGTGTTTTTACTAATTATTTGACCTCAGATCGGATAGCTTCTCTTTATTTGAAAAAAAAAAAAGTCAAGCTTTTAAAAAAATACTATTTTATATATTTAAAAAAACAAATCAAAAACTAAAACTTAACCACCCTCAAAATCCCAGACAAACAATAATAAACATGGGTGGGGTCCAAATAAAACACGTGTCAAGCAACCCTGGCTTGCGTATAGTGATTGGATGCTTTGATTGAGGAAAAGACGAAGACTATACGAGTTAGCAACCCTTCAAATCTGATAAAATTATAAAAAGAGTCGGCAAAAGATCCTTCGAGAGGGTCGATAGGAATTTGATTTTCCCCAGCACGAAGAGAAAAAAAAAAAACAGCAACAGGAGGCCTACCCACCAGCAAGTGGAATTGAGAGGGTCGATAGACATGGCCTCAACCCCCCCGTGATCAACCCTCCAGTCAACCAATCTTGCAGAGTACAGTAGCTTTGTTTACTGTGGGTACGAGTCTGGTAAATGTTTCATCACGTGACTAACCGACCTAATTCGTGTCCCTAAGAACACCATCCGTTAACTTATAAAATGGTGCCGAGCGTTTGTTTGAACCACGCAGCATTCTATTAAAAGATTTTTGTATTCGTTGTGAGCTTTTTGTAGACAAAGTAGAAGTTTTATAAAACACCAATAGTACTATTGCTGTAATGGTTACCTCTTCGGTGCTATTTCCAAGAGTTGAGAGTTTGTCGAGCAGCGGGATTAGTTCTATCCCCAAAGAATATATTCGGCCCCAAGAGGAGTTAAATAACATCGGCAATGTTTTCGAAGAAGTGGAGAAAGATGAAGGGCCTCAGGTCCCCACCATTGATCTGATGGAAATTGAATCCGAGGACAAAATTGTGCAGGAGAAATGCAGGGAAAAACTAGTCAAGGCAGCTAAAGATTGGGGTGTTATGCACCTTGTCAACCATGGAATTCCTGATGATTTAATCGATCGTGTCAGGAAAGCTGGCCAGGCTTTCTTTGATCTCCCAATTGAGGAAAAAGAGAAGCATGCTAATGACCAGGCCTCAGGAAATGTTCAGGGGTATGGAAGCAAGCTAGCTAACAATGCCAGTGGGCAGCTTGAGTGGGAGGACTATTTTTTCCATCTTATTTTCCCCGAGGACAAGCGTGACCTCTCCGTGTGGCCTAAGACACCTAATGATTATACGTAAGCTTTCCTTCTTTTCTGAGACTTTTTCCTTTTTAGTTGTTAGTTAATGCTACGTTGCTCGGACTCCAGATCCATATCCTACATGGGGTCATGTCGGAAACTCGTTGTCGTACGTACCCCTGTCGGACTTGGCTGTTCTTTCTTTATTTTATTAAAAATTGACTTCAAGGCAAATTCAAAGATGGAAGATAACAACATAGTTTGTGATAGTCAAGTTCTTGCAATTTACTCAATCTCATCTCCAAACTTACAATAAAAACCATCAACTTTGCAGTAAAGTCACCAGTGAGTATGCAAGGCTGCTGAGAAGTTTAGCGAGCAAAATTCTGTCAGTGCTATCACTTGGCCTGGGATTGGAAGAAGGAAGGCTAGAAAAGGAGGTTGGCGGGATGGAAGAGTTGCTGCTCCAAATGAAGATCAACTACTACCCCAGGTGCCCCCAACCAGAGCTAGCTCTAGGGGTCGAAGCTCACACAGATATAAGTGCACTCACTTTTATACTCCACAACATGGTACCTGGCCTGCAACTCTTCTATGAAGGCAAGTGGGTAACAGCAAAATGTGTCCCCAACTCAATCATCATGCACATTGGCGACACTATTGAGATCTTGAGCAATGGAAAATACAAGAGTATTCTTCACAGGGGACTTGTTAACAAGGAAAAGGTAAGGATTTCATGGGCAGTTTTTTGCGAGCCACCAAAGGAGAAAATCATCCTCAAGCCATTGACAGAGCTGGTGACCGAGGCCGAGCCTCCATTGTTCCCTCCACGCACCTTTGCCAAGCATATTGAGCACAAGCTTTTCAGGAAGACCCAAGATTCTCTCATCCCCCGAAAAGCTGATTAATGGAAGCACATCTTGTTCTTCATGCTCCTGTGCATGTTGCCCTGGTTCATGTAGGACTATTTGAAAAAAAAAACAAGAAGAAGAAGAAGAAGAAAGAAGGTTTATTATGAGATGTCTATGATGTCTTCTGTTATTATAAGTCGGTGTCGTGATTTGTTCTATTAGTGTACGTGGACCGTGGATATGTGCCTGTCCTTTTTATTATTGGTTGCTAAATTATGTTCCTACTTTAATTTGCTTGAATAATAAAGACTTGCCATTTCTTCTAATTGCAAGGTCAACTGTTGAAGGAAATGAAATTTTGAATATATAAATCTTCAATATAAGGTTTGTAGAAGGATTTATTTAATATATTTCATTATTGATTGGTATAGTATTGATTAGTATAGTTGCTACTGATTGCTATGAGTTTTCATATTTGGGATTATAATGGCATCGAGTTATGCGAGAATTACAAGCTTTGTGTTCCTAGTAAAAGTGCAACCACCGGTCTTCTTGTCACACACACACACACACACACACACACACACAGCCATCAACCCGCGTCTCGTGAATAAAAGAATAAACTTTGTGCAAAATTATTATGCAGTGCAAGTTTGTTATAAAATAAATAAATTTTAAATCCATAAAAATTTATTTATTTAATAAGTTTCAAAGAAATCATTTATATAAAATTATTATTATTATTATTGAAAAGAAAAGAAGATTTTGATAATTGAATTATCATGATTATAATAGTTAAAATTATTATCAATATTATTTCCCAAATAATTAAAACCATTAAATTGCCCTCAAAAAATAAAAACATTTTTATATAAAAAATAATCACTATTATTGTGCAGATAATAAAATTATAAAATCATCTGATATGAAGAACAAATAAAAAATACAGAAAAAAATAAAGAAAAAAGAGAAATATTAATTTTAAACTAATAACTAATATAAATTAAAATTTAAAAATTGAACTAAATAAAAATAAAATTACAAAAATTAAAAACAAAAATTAAAGCATAAGTGCATAAATACAAGTAAAAAAAGTAACACAGTCCAAGAAGGACCAAAAAAATAAAAGGAATAGATACCAAATAAAACATTCAAAGAATAAGGGTTGAAGAAAAAAATAAAATATATAATTAATATAAATGGAAACACATAATTGAAACAATAAAAACCTTAGGAATAAAGCAAATAAAGATATTTTAAAAAAATTACAGTATAATTTTGTTAAAAATTAAAAGAATAAGGACCGAAATGAAAAGTAAAATAAATGACCAATTTCAATTGAAGGACAAAATTATAACAAATTAAAACTTGCATGCTGAAAAAATTTTTGGAACCAGAAATCAAAAGAACGAGGACCAAAATGAAAACCAACATATATTATTAGTTTCAATTGAATGGCAAAATTAAAACAAATCAAAATTTCTATTGAAGAAATCAGGAATAAAATCGAAATAAAAAAAAATAAGGACTAAAATAAAACAATTATAAACATGAAGGGCTTATATATAATTTTCACCGACGGGAGAGAAAAAAGGGAGAAAAAACTAAAAACTCTTATTAGCGATTCACCGACAACTGGTATCTGACATGCGTCACACTGGGAGGTAAAGGACATGGGGGGGCACTTGGTGACACGACGAAAGGTTACTTTACACCTCTGAACAACGCCACAAGCATCGCTTGAAAAGCGTCTGAGCGTGAAACACTGCTCATGCGTCCGTACGACGCGCATAGTTGTCAAAATCACGATTTTAACAGGAATTGGATGTTGATTCTGAACTCGGATCATAAAATTAGAATCGTAAAATCATACTTAAAATTTACTATAAAAAAATCATAACATCACAACTAAAATCGTGTAGGTAGAAAAATTGTATAACTGTAAGTAAAATATTTTTGAGTATAATATAATATAATTATAATTATATAATTTTATTAATTAAATTTTATATATGATTTAAAAAAATTAACAATACATAACAATTATATTATTATATTAACATTTAAAAAATAATGATTTTTATGATTTTTTTTATTTTAAAACTGGGAGGGGGACAGCTAGCCTATGTGGGGGCTAGCCATAAATGAATATTGGGTTGTTAGAAAGACTTTTGCGATGCATATATTAGATTCAATATAAAAACTATGATAATTTGCATATAAAAACAAAGATTATAGTAAGATATTTTATCAAATAGATATGGTGCAATATGATACAAAAGAGACTAATAGAAAGAATATAAAATATTTTTGATTTTATAAATTGACTAAGAAAATAAAGTTTTTGTTTGTTTTCTCTTGATGTCTTGGTTATCAAACAAAAAACAATTGTTAAATATAATGTCACTTCATCATCAGACGAAACTTCAAAAATTTGATTTTAATTTATGTGAAAATAAAGAGAGGGTAAAAGAGTAAGAAAATATCCAAATAATCTAATTGATTACACTGAACAGTTCCAAGTATTGTGTTATATTTTACAAGTATTGATTTATTAAGTCTTTAATTCAACATTAGTTTTTTTTATTAGGATTAGTTTTCTTAAGGCTGTGTTTGTTTCCCGAAGTTCACTTTCCGGGAAATCACTTTTCAAATTTTCTTGTGTTTGTTTGCCTTCCGGAAAGTTGGTAAACGGAAAATACTTTCCAGTCAAAGAAAAATTTGACTTGGTTTTCAGGAAAGTGTTTTCTGGAAAATTTGGGTGGAAAACACTTTCCGGAAGTTGTGAAAAATTTAGAAATGTCATTATTTGCTGATTATATCAAATTTGAACCTCAAACTTTTGATTGCTATATATAATTTGTTTTGAATATTTATTTTTCAATTCCATCTTTTAAAATTTAATTTTTATATTAATTTTGGTCCTTATTTTTATAATTGCTATTTTCTTTTTTCTTATCATTTTTTTATTGAAATTTTTTATCTATCAAATTTGGTCCTCATTTTTTTTATTGTTACTTATTTTATTTGAAATAATTTATGAAATGTTAATTATTATTATTTTAATTTATTCACCTTTCATTTTTTTTTTAATTTTTAGATTTGATCTCTATTATTTTGATTATTATTTATTTTATTTGAGATAATTTATGAAATTATATTTTTTTTCAATTTCATTCTCATCCAACTTTTTAATTTGTAAGATTTGTTCCTCATTATTTTAATAAACTTAAAAAAAAATAATTTATTAATAAATTATTTTCCAGTTCATTTTCCATAACACAAACAAACACTGGAAAGTGTTTTCCAGTTCATTTTCCATCCAGTTCATTTTCCATAACACTGTCAAATATCGGAATTCACTTTTCAGGAATTCATTTTCCAGGAATTCACTTTTCTTGGAATTCATTTTCCAAAAAAAAATCACTTTCCAGCAAACAAACGGGCCTTAATTTAATTACTGAAACCGAAACCAAACCTGATTTTTTTTTTACCAGAATATCCTTCAGACAGTTGTTGCTACCCAAATTTTGACCCACTTATTTTTATGTTTCGAAAAAAAGACAAAAAAATATAAAAAAGAGGAAAATCCAAAAATATCTTGTTACGAGGGGGCAAAATTGGACAAATTGAGAGTTTAATGGTCGATTTAGGGTTAAATCGCGAAAATCAGGAGCCAAGGACCAGATTAGAAAGTCGCGCGAAGCCAAGGTTGAGATTGAATTTTTGATGGGATTTAACTGCATTAAAATCAAGTTTAAATTCATTTGGGTGCAATTAAAGATTTTTTAAGGACCAAATCATATTTTTATCTTCTTTTGATTTTTTGAAATCTGCATTAAAAAAGAAACATGCACTGTTCCGGCGTGTGTGCATTTGAATTTTCAGGCGCATTGATCAACAGATCAATCAAATTTTTCTTCCTTTTTCAATTTGATTTTCTTCACAACTCAGCTCCATCACAGCAAGGCAGATAAGAATTTTATTTTTCCCTAATCAATAGTGATTTTCTTCCCAAAATTGTCTCCATCATGATCTCGTCCTGATTCTCCTCTGATGCCATCAATTTGCGTAGCTGTTCCAGATTTTTTCTCAATACTGCATTTAACGTTGTTTCTCTGATATAAATAGCAGCTTACACGGTGAAACAAAGAGGGGGGGAACAACAGAGAAAAGAGTGAGAATTTGTAGAAAACAAAGTTTCTGCAGATTAGAAAAGTGAGGAGAAAAAACGCAGGAACAGGGGGGAAAAAGAGAGAAAACAGAGAGGGAAATTTACGTGAAAAACAGTGTTAAAAAAAACGCAGAGAAAGGGAGAATGGCAGAGCCATTTAGATAAAAACTTTGAGTCAATCCCTGCATCTCCCCTACATGTTCTCTCGTTGTCCTCTGCCCCTCTCTCTCTAAAAAAATACAGACCCGAAGCCCTCTCTCTCTCCCTCTCGGCTTAGAAACTCCGGCTACTAGTTGCAGCTACCAAGAGCTGTTACGTCGTCACCATCCTCTCAATACCTCCCCAGAAACCCATACAGCATCTTAGGCGAGGATTTGGCAGAACGAACCCGTCGTCTGCAACGTGACCGTGAATCTTCCGACCTCCATTCCGGCCACCACAGGCCACCATTTCCGATGAGATAACGACCAGAAGAACCACTGAGAACTCCTCTACACAACTGTAGTAACAGGTAAGCCATTCGTTGTACTCGAAAAATCATCATTTTCTACTGTTCTTCTTCTTCATGAAAATAACGTCCCGGTTACTGTTGATACAGTAACCGGGTCTGGTCGGGCACAAAGCCCGACCCGGAAGATAAATGGGATGGGCTTCAAGCCCATACGCTTGAAGCCCAGCCCCAGGCGGGCTGACAGCCCAGCCCGCCAATAAATAAAATAAAAAAAATAATAAAAAAACATTAATATATATATATATATATAAATATATAATATTTAAAAAAATATATATTTTTTTAGGAAAATATCTAAAAAAAATGTGTTGTTTTCTTGCATACGGCCAATACACTAGCATATTTAAAAAAAAATTATTTTTCTTTCAAACAAAATATATATTATCTTGGGTTTTGAAGAGAAAAATGTGTTTTAGCATTGATTTCACAAAAAAAAATCATTTCTTGCATTTTTGAATTTTACAACATGTTTGTAAAATCCAAAGGGTATTGGCCAATATTCAAAAAAATATATAAATTTTTTTTTTGGTGATTTATATTATTCACTGTCGGTATTTGGATAAATAAATCTTAAGGGTTTAATATCCAAAATATTCGGCGGGAATGATATACTATTATTCAGTGTCGGTATTTGGATAAATAAATCCTAAGGGGTTAATATCCAAAATATTCGATGGAAATGACAATTTATTATTCACTATCGGTATTTGGATAAATAAATCCTAAGGGGTTAATATCCAAAATATTCAGCGGGAATGATATATTATTATTCACTGTTGGTATTTGGATAAATAAATCCTAAGGGTTGATATCCAAAATATTCGGCGGGAATGATATCCCATTCGTCATTTAACCAACATTGTTTTGAGAGATCAAAATCATAACAAATCATAGCCAAACAAAAATACCAAGCAGCTTACCTTAGGTAGGGCGTACTAGGGGTGCTAAAACATTTCCTTTACGCAACCAGTCCCTTACCCTAGAATCTCTGAAAGACCAGTTTAGGTTTCTTAGTAACCCTAATACTAGGTGGCGACTCCCTTTTTTATGAAAATAAAGATTAGAACCCCGACATTGAATTCCCCGCGCACTGGGGAAAGTCGTCACGACGCCGCAAACCAAAACCATTTTTGGGGTGCGACAAGATGGCGACTCCACTGGGGACTTTGGACTAAGCTTGATAATTTTGTTTGTTTATGATATTTTATGGTTTTCATAATTGCTATATGGATGGTTTATATTTTTAGAAGCTGTAGCATGCATCTTTACCTCTTGTCATCATAATATGCCTTGTCATGGATCACTTTTATTATTTTAAGAGCACACACTAAACATTGAGTTAAGTGGGGGACTAGCAGCTTACCTATGACTTGAGTCAAGGTTGAAGTTTGTGTAAACCCTGACTCTTTGCTGAGTGTTTAGACTGGTAGTGATTGGTATACGAGCCATCCCGCTATCTGCTAAACCCCCATATCACCTTTACGAGGGTGATCACTGGGACAGCAAAAGACCCTCTTTAGAGACCAAGTAGTAAACTTACCCCATGTCTCACGTACGAGAATTAGAACCAATCATTAGGGTGTATGCTCCCTCCATTTTTGTTTTGCATTAGGACAAACTCTTCTCGAAGCATTTTGAATTTAAGATTTTTGAGTGACACAGTGGCCATCACTTAGGAAATTTTCATTGTAAGGTTTAAGCAAAAATCAATTTTTTTTACGATCATGTGTCACACCTCGAAGGGCGAGTCCGTAAAAAAAAATGCAATCATGTGTCCCCTTTGAAGGGTGAGTCCTAAAAAATGCATTGACATTTCAATGTGCGTTCTCGAAATTTTTGTTTATCATGCAATTGCTACTCCTCGAAGGGCAAGTCTGTCAAAAAAAAATTGCATATACATGCATTCCCACAGTTTGAAATAGGGCTCCCCCAATCTATCATCCTCCGAAAGGTCAAGAGTTTGACATTTGATATTGTTAAGGAAAATTCACACCTAAAGAAATATCATTCAGGTTTTTTTTTACAAGCCAGCAACAAAGCTTCTCCGCTTTCCAAGGAATTTAGTTGGGGCATATGCTTTGGTATTATCTGCATAGTGTTAATGCATCATTAGTGGAGTTTAAGAAAATTTAGGTTTCATTTTAAGAAGCGCGGGTAGCTCATTTATGAACCCATTGTCAGAAACCAGACATCAGTAAAAAAAAAAGAAGGTTGTACAGTCCATTTAAGTATCATTGGATTTCTCTCCTGATCACGTAGAGTTTGTTGCGGCAGTGTCAAAACAAGAAATTTTATGCAGCCATGCACAGTAGACCACATTATTTGGCGAGCAAAGATAAAATATCCCGAGTGTGGGAACATAATATGAGATTGTTGAATCTATTATGATGTCTGAGAGTTTGAAACATATGCATTGAAAGATTACATTGCTCAAGAAAGTGAAACTGCCGCAAGAGAGTTTTCTCGTCGTCTAGCATGATTTGCGTACTTTGGTAATTTGTCTAGAGTGCTTTCTAGCGCGATTTCACTTTTATGTCCAATAAGGAAAAGCGAAAAAAAAAAAACTCTTTTAGGAACCTTAAAAAACAGATCTTTCGCAACAACACCTGCCCTTTGCATTAAGAATGAATGGTTGAATTTTAAAACACGTTAGAGATTTAACATAATTCATGAAATTAATAAGTTTGGTAACCCATTAAGGAGAAGCTTTAAGCCCTAAACATGGTCAATGAAGAAAGTTACAGAAAGCTTAGGATTGGGACTCTGGTCACACAAAAGGAAAGAGATGATGTGATTACATAGATATTTCTGCTGGGTCTAATAAGGACATGCCTAGATAGGATACAGATATCACATTACACAAGGAATCGCTAAAAAAAAATGCAAGTCGATAAAAAAAAACAGAGAAATCTTGTGAAAGCACGCAGAGAAAGAGAGAAAAATTTCAGAACCTTTCGTTAATCTTCTTACTGCACTTCCCAACATCTTTCTCTCGTTCTTTCCTCTACCTCTCTCTCTCTAAAACCAGAGAGCTTCTGTCTTTCCCTCCCTCTCGGTGCAGCAAGTTTAAGCCATCGATTCCAGCCACCTTGTGCCACTAGTTCATCGTCGTCATCTCCTCCTCAACTCCAGCAACACAGCCCCCCCTCTGGCGAGGTAGCAGACCAACCGCAGCGTCACCACAGCACAGCCCGTCACCTTCCGTCATCAACTCTGGCCACCACAGGCTTCTATTTCCGACGAGACAACGACCGGAAGAACCACCTTGATCTCCTCTACACAAAGGTGTTAACAGGTAAGCATTTCGTCACACTCGAAAAATAGCACATTTACTGTTCATCTTCTTCCAGTTTGACGTGAAAAACCCGGTTACTGTTTGTGAACAGTAACCAGGTCGGGTACAGGGTCCAACCCGGAAAAGAAACGGTAGGGCTTCAAGCCCGTACAGATAGCCCAGACCCAAGTCGCCCCAGACCTAGGATTTATCTGGGCCGACGGCCCAGAACAAGATCTTCTAGGTCGACGGCCTAATTTCTTTCTGGGCTGACAGCCCAGCCCGAGACAGGCTAGGCTGACAGCCCAGTCTCCAAATAGGGTGGGCTGCCTGTCAGCCCACCTGGAAAAAAAATTAAATAAATAAATAAATAAAAAATAAAAAAAAAATATGAAAAAAATATGAAAAATAAAAAAAATAAAAATAAAAAACTTTTTTTAGAAAAATATTTAAAAAAATGTATTATTTTCTTGTATACGGCCAATACACTAACATTTTTTTTAAAAAAAGATATTGTTTTTGTTTCAAAAAAATATATATTATCTTGGGTTTTGAAGAGAAAAATGTGTTTTAGCATTGATTTTACAAAGAAAAAATCATTTCTTGCATTTTTGGATTTTAAAACATGTTTGTAAAATCCAAAGGGTATTGGCCAATATTCAAAAAAATATAAATTTTTTTTTTGGTGATTTGTATTATTCACTGTCGGTATTTGGATAAATAAATCTTAAGGGTTTAATATCCAAAATATTCGGCGGGAATGATATACTATTATTTATTGTCGGTATTTGGATAAATAAATCCTAAGAGGTTAATATCCAAAATATTCAACGGGAATGATAATTTATTATTCACTATCGGTATTTGGATAAATAAATCCTAAGGGGTTAATATCCAAAATATTCGGCGGGAATAATATGATATTATTCACTGTCGGTGTTGGGATAATTAAATCCTAAGAGGTTAATATCCAAAATATTCGGCGGAGTAATATCCCATTTGCCATTTAATTAACATATGTTTTGAGTCATAACAAATCATAAGCAAACCAAACGTCAAGCAGCTTACCTTAGGTAGGGCGTGCTAGGGGTGCTAAAACCTTCCCTTTACGCAACCAGTCCCTTACCCTAGAATATCTAAAAGACCAGTTTTAGGTTTCCTAGTAACCATAATACTAGGTGGCGACTCCCTTTTTCATGAAAATAAAGATTAGACCTCGACACATGAATTTTCCCCGCGCATTGGGGTCTAGTCACTCAACATGCAATCTTGGCCACACAAGCTCCAAAATTCTGTACGTGAATGTCCTCTCCTGATATATATTTATTATGATCGAGAACAGAAATACGTGTCACTATCCCGATCACTCCTCTTGATATTTCCATTGCTATCAATATAAAAGGTATCGATTATATTTTGGTTCATTATTCATTTTTTTAATTACAGCAAAATATTTCAGTTTTCAAATGTTTTGGTGAGTTGTTTCATGATTGTATATATAGATAGATAATTAAAATTAAAAAATAAAATTATTTAGAATGGTGTAATTTAATCTAAAAAAGCATAATAAAATAATTTTTCTGAATAAAATTATAAATATATATAATATTACGAGAATATCATCATCAATCTCATAAGGTCATAATATTTTTTAATTACTCTGAAATTTTATTTTAATATATATATAAAAATATATCAAGAAATCCATCGTAAAATTTTATCTCAATATAACAGTTGGATAAAGAGATATAATTGATATTATAAAATTATTTATTATTTAAAAAATACTATTTAACTAAAACAGGATGAAACTTGAATGCTCTGACCGAAATTTGGATAGAATTTTCGAAACGGAGTAAAATTTTAAATAAGGTAAAAACCACATTGATTTATATCATTTTTTTAACTGATACAAAATATTTTAGTTGTTCCAGTCAAAACAAAACGAAATTAATAATACTGATCAATATAATTTATTTCACAATTTAAAGCGAATGAGATATTGTTTTTTAAAATATATTGTTTAAAAAATATATTAATAAAACAATTTAAAATAAAACAAATCATTTTTTTTTAAAGTTCCGATCGTAATTACAAGTCAACCCTAAAATGGCGATTGTCAATAGAAAAATGCCCTGTATCAATATTTTTGGTTGGTTAGTGTTTTATTTTTTCTATAAGAATAAAACCACAATATTTCAAGTGTTTTGTCTTGAGATTGTATCATTTTGTTTTTATATTTATATGCTTAAATATATTAATTTAAGAAAAAATTTTTAGTTCAAATCTAAAAATAAAATTAATTATAATTGTGCAATTTATATTTCAAGTATAAATAAAAAAAATGAGAGTTGAAATGATATAACTAAACCGACTTGATGTGTTAAAAAATAACATGAAAAATTGATAAAATATAATTTAGCTAAAATATAAGTTGACATCTTAAAAAATATTGAAATAATGATATATTGAACCAACTGGGATCAACCTAAGTTAACCTTTCAAAATGTATGATGTGCATTATAAGATCAAGATAACCTTAAATAAAATCAATCAAACCAAATCAAATTATAAAGTTCAATTCATAATAAATCGTTATTGAATAATAAAATTGAGAAAAAATAATCTAAAAAAATACACAATAAAATAACTTTTCTGAACAAATTATGAACTTTTATAGTATTATAAGAAAATCATTATCAAAATTGCAAGGCCGTTACAATCTCTAATTATTTTGAAATTCTAACATAATATATATAAATATAACAAATAACTCCTCATAAAATTTCATTTCACTCTATATCATATTAAAATATATTATTGATATTTTAAAATTATTTATTATTTTTTTAAAAAATACTATTCGAAAAAAACGGAATCAGAACATTTCGACCGGAATTTAAATAAAATTTTTAGAAAATGCCGAGATTTGTTTATTTTTCTGAATTGAAATGAAATATATCGGCCATTCCAAGCATAATTGAACGAAATTGACAACTTTTTTTTTTATGTCTGTTTGGAAGTGTAACTGTAGTTATTTTTTAAAGTACTTATTATTTGAAAATATATTTAAATAATATTTTTTATTATTTAAAAATTATTTTTGATATTAACACATGAAAATAATATAAAAATATCAAAATATTTAAATTTAAAATAAAAAATGATTTTTTTTAAATGTTTTTGAAACGCTAAACATCCGCTTAATGGTTACCTATAATTATATAATTCCGATGGATAAAAGGGGTGGAAATTTTTTTTAATAAAATAAGATTCTGCGGAGGAAAATCAACCTCTCCTGGTAGAGGTGAATCTTGGGGACCTCTCGCTCTCATTCCAGGATAAGTGATGCGTTGGGTTTGATGGAAAGATGCCACGTGATGCCTTGTTGAGGTGAGTGTATACTTAGCATGGTGACCGTTCTTTCTTTTCTAATTGTTTTTATCTTAAAGAATTAAATTAATATTATAATTTAAAAATATTTTAATATATTTTTAATTAAAAATATCTTTTAAAAAATAATACACCGCCGCTATACTAATCAATCACTATCTAGTGCCGTTTGCTGAATGAGCTCCATTGGGACCCAAGTGCTGTAAAACCATCGTTCTTTTTGTTCTGACTTTAGTTGTCAATATAACATCAGTTATTTTTTAAAATATAATTTTGCTGTATTTTATTTTTAATATTAAAATATTAAAACAATTTGAAAATAAAAAAATAATTTGAATTTTTCTTTTTAAATATTCACAGCTGTACAAAGAAGAACTAAAGACACGGGCAGCTGTCATATTAAACGCGGTTATATACGTCGTCGTCGTCATTAAAAAAGGCCACCATCCATATAGTTGTTAAAATCATGATTTTGACACGACATGGAAGGGGCTCCGAAAAATTGGATCGTAAGATTGGATTGTAAAATCATAAAATCATACCTGAATTTTTCCGTACAAAAATCATAAAATCATAGCTAAAATCGTGTAGATAGAAAAATCGTAAAATCGTAAGTGAAATATTTCCATATACAATATAATTATGGTCATAAAACTTCATTAGTTAAGGTTCATACATGATTCAAAATAACTTAAAAATACATTACAAAACAATTATGTCCATAGAATTTCATTAGGTAAAAACTAACAAATTTAAAATAATTTTTTTGTTGTTGTGCTAATAAATTAAAATCAGTCTCATGACCGTTATTTTTCTCGTTATTTTTAATATATTAATCAAAAGGATTATTATTGAAAGGATTATCAGTACTAATATTGGTATCAACACCGATATTGTCAATACTAGCTCCGATTCCAACAAATTATTTCGACATGAAGATATGAAAATGATTTAAAAACATCAAAAAATTTAATTTAAAGTAAAAAATATATATTTTTTACAAAAAAATTTAAAGTTAATATTTCTAATTTTCAATAATAGTTCCATAATATATACAAAAGAGAGAGAAAGATAATATTATATATATATATATATATATATATATATATATAATTATATGCAGAGGGGGGCGAATATATATAATGCAGAGAGGGGGCAGATATATATATATATATATATATATATATATATATATATATATATATATATATATATATGCACAGAAGAGAGCAGAGGGGGGCGCGGGAATGGGGCGCGCGTGAATGAGGCAATTTTTTGGCAGAATCGTAGAATTGGACCGATTCGGTCCGATTTTATGATTTTATACGATTTTGACCAAATTTGATCAAAATCAATTTTTTTCCCCGAGTTAACAAGATTTAATAAGTTGACTCGCAAAATCAAGTCAACTCGCGATTTTAACGACAATAATCATCCTTATCCACCACCAGCTACCCTTTCAAAATGCACATATCAAGGAGGGTAGTTTTGTGTGACTAAAGAGTCAAATGAAGGAAGGTAGAGCATGGGGTAACAACCATTATTGTAAATTTTATTTTGATTGATGTTTTGTTTTTTTAATTAAAATAAAATATTTGGATTTTGGAGTATTTTAATGTGTTATTTTAAGATTATATTGTTTATATATATATATATATAAAATTAATTAATTAATTAAAAAAATAGTTCATATTTAAAAATAAAATTATTTAAAATCATGTAATTTAATAAAAAACACAATAAAATATTTTTTCTAAACAAAATTATGAATATGTATAATATTACGAGAATATTATTATCAATCTCGCAAGATCATTGTATTCTCTGATTGCTCTGAAATTTTAACATAATATATATATAAATATATCAAGAGACTCATCATAAAATTTTATCTCAATTTAATGGTTAGATTAAGAGATATGATTGCTATTGTAAAATTATTTATTACTAAGAAAATACTGTTTGGCCGAAAGGGCAAAGATAAAATGATTCTGGCGTGTTCAGCCATAATTTAGCTGAAAAATTCAAAATGAAACAGAATTTAACCTGAGATAAAAATGATATCATTTTATCTAGTTTTTTTAACTGGTAAGAAATATTTTAATCATTTCGACTGAAATAAAATGAAATTGACATCTCTAATAACAGCTAGTGGTGAGAAAACGATTTAAAAAATTGATTAATCAAGAAAATTGAAAGAAAAAAAAAACGATCAAATCAATTAGATTTTTTTTTTCTTAAAAATTCCGATCCAGGTTGGTTTTTGGTTTTTTAAGTAAATAACTAATAAACTAAAACTATACCGGTTCAAATTAAAAAATATGCTATAATGTTTTTATTCTTCCAGTTCAATTCAAAATTTTTGGTTCGTTTTCTTTTTGGTTAAATGAAAGAAGGAAAACTTGATGAAAGTAAAAAAAAAAAAAAAAAAAACCTCAAAAAAAGCTGAACCTATTTTTCGGTTTTTTAATTAAAAACCAAACCGAAATGAAACAAGTCAATTTAAACCGGCCTAGTTAGGATTCGGTTTTTTTTCTTGTTTTTTTTTTTTTTTTTTTTTTGCAATTTAACTGTTTTTACCAATAAAAACTAAACTGAAAATAATCACCCCTAGCAGCTAGAAATGGTTGAGAATAATTAATGTCACGTCTCAACTCACTATCTAGATACTCTAAAAGGCGAAGAAAGCAAGTCAATCTAAAATAGTTGAATTTAACAGAGCTGGATGATATTCTAAGTCAATTTATAAAATATTTTATGAGACTATAAACTGAAAATATTTTTAGCAAATGAATTAAGTTTGAGATTTTTTACGAGAAATAAATGCAGGGGAATATTTTAAAAACAGTTGTGTAAATAATATTTTACAAGACTCTGCATCATCAGCTAACAACATGGGCTGCAAAGACACAGAGGATTATGAATCTTCAGTTCCAATACAACGGAGTCACCATTTTTGTCAGTGGAAACATTAATTACAACTAACCCCCTCCCTCCCATTACAGCTATGACGCCTTTGCTAACAATGTGGCGAGTTCATGTAATCTGTCGAGAATAAAAAACTAGATCGAACGAGGTTTCATCCCCTCTCCTGAGGTTTTAGCAGGTACATGAGCTTGGATAGCCAATCCTAATAATGCTTGGCTTCACACACACACACACACACAAGAACTGCATTAAGATTTCAAGAACACAATTACAGGATACTTCGGGGGGTTGTATGATTCAAGATCATTACAAACACGATAAATAGTTCAAAATAGATGTCACACAATTACAAGACATAACTACATAACTGCATGGCAAGATTGTCTGATTCAAGATCATTACAAACACGATAAATAGTTCAGTTTTAACTTAATAGATGTGAGAATGTGAAACAATCACAAGACATAACTGCATGGCAGGATTGTCTGATTCAAGATCATTACAAACACGATAAATAGTTAAGTTTTATCTTAATAGATGTGAGAATGTGAAACAATCACAAGACATAATTGGACATCCTATCATTCAAATTGATAGACTGATTGCAAAGGTTTATTTGAAAAGAATGCCTTCAAGTTTGTGAAAATTAACTGATGTACTGCTTCAACTGATTCTGAGGTAAAAATAGCATGGTGTGGAGACAACACTACGTTGTCCAGTTCAAATAGCTCTCTAGGCACATCAGGCTCGTTCTCAAACACATCAAGACCTGCACCACCAATATCACCTCTCAGCAAAAACTGAACCAGTTCTTTTTCATCAACAAGACCACCACGTCCAACGTTAATGATCACCCCTGTCTTTCCCAATGCTGTCATCACATCCTTGTTAATTATATGGCGAGTGTGTTCTGACAGTGAGCAACAAAGAACGAGAGCATCGCTGTGTGCTGCGAGTTCAAGGACATTAGTATAGTAAGGATATGGAACACGTGGCTTTTCCTTTCGCGAACTGTAAGCAATGCTACAACCAAATGCCTCCAGTCTTTTTGACACTTCAGATCCAATACTTCCAAGTCCAACTATCCCAACACGTTTTCCTCCTAACTGCAATTACATTACATCTTATGTTACTTAACAATGAATTTGCTAGCAATGAAGCAACGCTGCACATGTACCTGTGTATACACAAATCAACCCAGGTAGTGATACCACATCTGTCTTGAATTTCGTATACTAAATAATGTAATTTCCTGCATAACAAATGCTATAAGCTAAACCCTGAATCTGTTCTTTTATATGTAAGCCAATGAAAAATCATTAAACACCTTGGGAGCAAAAGGCAAGCAACCAAGGAGAGAAAATTTATAGTAGACAAGGGAAAGAAAGAGAGGAATCCGAAGGCAGACAAGAAACCTAGAAGAAAATAATTCAGACTAACAGCAGGGGACAAAACAAACTAGTCACAAAACACAACCGTGGAGACCAAATGAAGCTAATAAAGAGAGCGAAATAACAAGGAGAATGTCAGAATGTACCAGCAGCCTAGAGCAAAACATGCACAAAACAAAAGCATGAGAACGGGGGGGCACAGGCCAAGAGAGAAAGGCAAGCAATCTGTTAGAAGAGAAATTCAGAGTTGCTATTATACCATGTTAGAATTCGAAATACAAAATAATCTATATATTCAGTTGTGTTTTACTCTTACATTGCAAGCTAATTTATAGTCAAATTACAATACTAAAATAGCAATTATAAAACTCCTTTCCCCCTTACTTTACATGACTCCTATTTCGAGAAATTAACAGCCATATTTCTGTATTTTAACACAATCAAAGTGATCAAGAGAGATCTCCAGCAACAAAACAATAAAGAAAAGCCCCCTGCAACTTTTAGAAGCCATCAACCTACAACATTGGGATGCGGTTGACCTTCAGAATCCTCTTTAGTCTCTTTCAAATTTCAAGGGGGTGAGCATAACCAGAAACCTCTCCTCCTTGGCTATTCAACGTCATCGTCTTCCACATCAAACACTCAGCCATTCAGTGTCATCATCTTCCACATCAAACACTAAGAGATCCATCTGATTTCCTAAGACACTGTTGTTACTACAATCTGGAATCTTTTGTTCAGTTCTAACCCCTTATTTTTTTATGGCATAATTATTTATTTAATTGTTAAGGTTTACAAAGATTTGTTTTTTATTTTAATAATTCTAATGCCATGTGACTTTTAATAAAGAGTTCTTTTCCAATAAGCATTTTAGGTCTAAAATCAATATAAAAAGGGATACTTAGCTAATTTTTCATTAAAGATCATTGATTTACAACCTTTGTAGAAAATATAAGAGTTTTTTCTCTCTATTTCTCTATAGTTTTAACTGTAACCTCTAGCTTGAGAACCCTAGATTTTATACATATTTACATCTCATCAATTGATATCAGAGCAGGTTGCTCTGTTGGTATCTTTGATGGATGTAGATGACAACAACAAACCACTCCACGATGAAGGAGTGAAGGTTATCTAGAGCATCGTTGAAACGAAGTAAAAGCAAGATTATTTAGAGTAAACAATAACAACAATGTCAAATAGCTTAGAACATCTAGTCTGGCTAATTGGAGGTACAAATAAAGATCATGTAAAGTAAAGAAAGGATTGAATAAAGATCATCTTAAGAAAAGAAACGTTTTTTCAGACTTACCTTGGAGCAAGCCTAACCCCATAACTATTCCTCAAGATACACCTAGACAACCAATTATCTATATGGAGGGTGTTGATGAAGATGAATTGATGACGGGTTTATACATGTTTGACAAACTAACATAGACCACCTCAACTCAAGAGATAATAAGCAAAAAAGATTTGGATAAAAGTAAAAATACATGCCTTTTATCGATATATAAAAATTTCATAGGTTTAAGGAATGCATGGATATGAAAAAAGAGAAGATGGTGAAACTAGCAACCTGTAAGTTAAAGGGGATAACTTCTTCCTAGTGAAAACATAAAACAAAAAAACCATTAAAAAAAGTGACAACCTATTACATCATCGTCGTGTTTGAGATAAATGATGAATGAAAGGTTCCTTTACCATGATTACGAGAAATACCTGTTTCAAAGATACCCAGACTACTACAAAAAAATAAATTTATCAATGAATATACCACTAAATTTCTAAGGCCGACAAAACATAATCGACTTCAAATAACGAAGAATTAGTAGATGGCGAGATTTCTTACAATCAAAAATAAGATTGGAGTACATGTGTTGTTTACACTCGTTGAGGCAAGAAATACAACTTTAAAAGCTGAGATGTCATTGAAGAAGATGGCCGGTAGCAATAACAAATTCTATCCTTCTATAAGTTATACAATTGGGCAAGTACATTCAGTAATGTTGACAAGGGGAAGGCAATGCAAACACCAAAGCAACTTTTTATGAGACATGACGCTGCAAAACCTAACAAAGCTCCGAGAATGCAAGCTAATACAAACAAACCAAGCAACCCCTATGCCAACCTAATGGTGGACAAGTGCTTTAAACGAGGAGATGCAAACATCACCCTAGTTATAGAAGGAGACAAAATTAAATTGATCAATAAGATGTGATAGAACCCATAAAAAACAAAAACAAGGGCAAACTATATGAACTTGATAAAGATGACAAAATATTTGAATAATTATGATGGTGATGTGAGAGATAGACCTACATGGTAAAAACAATGCTACTAACACCAAAGGTTACCAAGAATTCACAACAAAATAGGTTATTCTATACTCGATATGCCATGAGGGCCCTCGATCAATGATGATGAATTCAAAATAATTTGTTTGATTTGATCTTTAATAATGCTGGTTTTGAAAATATTATTAGTATACATATTGCTGATAAGTTGTAGCTGTTGTCATTAAAACCATTTCCTAAACCATATAAAATTGGGTAAATTAAAGCAATATGGATTGATGGTATGATGTAGATGCTATACATTTGGGTAAAAATAAATTACATAAAATTAATAAAGATTGTGCGACTCATGCGTTTATGCCACTAAAAAAAGAGCCCAAAGTCAACTTTTAAGTTAAATTAGAAGCAACTTGAGGCATCAGTTATTTGAGTTTGTGATAAAAAAAAATAGGAAAAATGTTTTCATTCCCAAATCACACACACCTAGTGTTCTCTAATGTCTAATATTCTTAATGGTGAATCAATCGCTCCAATTATAGAGTTTGTTTCCAAAAAAGCAAGAGTCATAATTGACTTTATTCATGGAAGAACAGCCTAAAACCACTAAACATTTTGGAAAGTTTAAGGGGCATGAGTAGAGGTGAAATTCGAAAGACAATTTGAAGTAAGTGAATGTGTTGAGTTTAAACCAATTGCTAATGGGTGTAATTGCTCAGGCAAACTAAAATTGATATGAAAGATGACTTCAATATAGATCTATCATCCAAATCAAACGAATCCCTATTAAATCAATCTCCTAAAATTACCAATAAATTTAGTCGTGAAGACATTGTTGTTAGGAATGATAAAAAATGTCAACTAAAATTTCTATTATCTCAAAAGATAGTTTAAATGGGGTCATGAGAAGTTTAGCCCAGTTTATAAATTCTATATGAAACTGGATATAAAATATATGGAGCAAGTTATCTCATGCATTAATGGGTAACAATGTTATTATTTAAAGTGATTGAGTATCTATTTTTTAAGTGATTGAGCTCTATTTTTCACACAAACTCGAGATCGAGTTTTTTAGGAGACTGATACACAGAATCATTTTTTAATTTTGTAGCAAAATTAATTTTACTGTAATATTTATTTAATTTTTAGGATTTAAAAGGACTTGTTTAGTTTAGGAATTTATGATTTAAAAGGACTTGATGAATCTTGCAACATATCGAGGCCCTGTCTTTCCTTTGCCGACCTTGGAAGAATCAATCCATATATCTTGTAAGCACTTGAAGAAGTTATGCTCATACTGTGTCTCCTAAATACCACAAAACCATATCTATGGCCACTTCTGTTGAGCTTCTTAGGCACGAAGGCATCAACCAGACAGCTACAGGGAGAAAAACATATCAGACTTGACGAGGTTGAACGTCATCAGGGAGCTTTTCAAGCATAATATTGGGCTTGGGAGCACACAAGGAAAAGGTGGTTAGATTGGGGGTGGGGTGTTATGGGTGGCTGAAGAAGACGGGGAGCGGTGGAGGTGCGAAAGTGATGGATGGACAGGATGGAAGAGCATAAGGTACATAGAAGTAAACAGGGCATGGGAGCAGATTTTTTCATTTAATATCAGCAGAGAAAATCAAGATCTGACACACCAGCATTCATGATTTCTCAGAATAAGAATATGTCAAGCTATCATCACTCTATTACGTATCCACCTGTTGGTTTAATTAAGTTGAGCAGATCTGGTCAGGCTATGTTTTACAATCAGCTTCAAGCTAATGGCAGATGTATGATCAGTTCAATCGACAAATGAATTAAAGCAAACTAGATAGAGAAATAAGAAAGAAAGAACCTTGGAACCTAGTGGATAACCTCCCTTAACAGGCCACAAGCCGGCATGAATGAATCGGTCTGCAGCTGATATTCTACGCCAAACATCAATCAACAATGTCACCGCATAGTCTGCAGCATCCTCCGCAAATGCTGTGCTAGCATTCGTCATGATAATTCCACGACGGCGACATTCCCGTGTATCTATGTGGTCAACGCCAGCACTAGACGCCACTACGAGCTCCAAAGAAGGAAGGAGATTGAGAGTTTCAGCGGTGAGGGGTGTATTGGCCACGCAGATGAGAGCTCTAACAGATTGTGCATGGTTGGACAGGAAGGAGCAAGCAGGTTCAGGTGAATCCACTGGATCAAGGAGTCGGAAGTGAGGCTGTAGGATGTCATTCAGCTGGAAGCTGAATGATGGGAGACGATGCACGAGGACTAGATGGGGATCCCCATTTGACTTTAACCATTCTTGATTTGCCTCTACAGCCATTGGCTTATCTTGGCGGTTGCTGTTATTTGCCTCTGGGTGCTATGGTGTCCTCTCTCTCTCCCTCCCTCCCTCCCTCCCTATCTATCTATAACAACTTAGCCAACCAAAAGACAAAAAAGTAAATGCTGTAATTAACAAAGCAAAACTTTTAAGGAAAAAAATACGAAATTTCTCATTTGATGTTAGATATATCTACTGGCCTGAGATATTTAAGGGGGAGACCGAAGGCCTCGTAGAGAACCATAAAGGTTAGGCATTCTTGCCTACTCTGTCTCTCAATGTCTCTATGTATGATTTTCTTCTTCTTGCTGTCATTAGGGTTTTAATCTGTGACAGATCCAAAAGCGATGGGTGATTTACGGCGCCGGGCATGTTGAGTTTTGTTGACAAGATCATGGCAATCTTCACATGGTCCTAGTAGAACTGTATCTTTTGGGATTGTCTGTTGTTGGCATGGAAAAGAAGAGAAATACTGGACAGGATCATCCGTGCTATTATTGTCTCTATGAGAAACTAATGGAATCTAATCCATGATAATCTTCACAGGTTTTCTTTTATATATTATTTATTTATTTGTTCATAAAACTCAGCTGGTATTTAATCCAATGTACGAGGGCTGATAATCTCCTAAATCTATTCAAGTTCACATGCATGAAGGAAGCAGTCTTCTGCAGTGTGGGACATGGAACAGGTTCAGCATCTTCATTTAGTTCCCATCTGGAAAAATTAGTTTGCAACCAAAAACCTTAAAGATCGTAGACATATTATCAACCATTGATCATGTATAATATTTTACGGTTAACAGTGTCTTCTTCTTCCTCTTCTTTTGTTCTCATTTTTTTTATATCAGAAGTCCAGCATTATCCTGGAAACATCAATCACAGCTCAACCAAGCAATCTCCTTAATCTCTCTCGTGGACACAAGTATGAAGCAGGAGATTTGAGATTCTGACCGAGAGAATTAGTATATTCTCCTCAATAGATTTAAAAGTGTAATTAAAATTATTTTTTAAAGTATTTTTTGTTCGTAAATATATTAAAATGATATTTTTATATCTTTTTAAAATTATTTTTGATATCAACACAACACATGAATAAAAATATTAAATCTTTAAAATAAAAATTCAACTTTTAAAAGAAAATCCAAACAAACACTTAATGAATGAGTCTCCGAGGGACATCCCGCCGAATTGTTCTTACTATATATGAAGAATGGTTTCCCTTACTATGTTATCAACCTTAAAATACATGAAATTAATGAGATTTCCTGACCTGAACTCGTGGGTGAAAGCCTGGAAGTACTTGCTTGGCTTTGACATCGAATGCTGTCAGGGTACGTATTTTACTGACCGATCGATATGATCAGCCATGCATGAAATGCAATTAAAGAACGAGGAAAAGAAACTAGTTAATTCATGTTACCAGCGAATCACTTGGAGTTAAAAAAAGGTATATTTAAAACCCCTGATCACACACGTGGGCTTTACAGTATATATTTAGCAAGGTGGGCCCCATGATTGACAGCGGCCTTTCATTTCATTATTTATTTTGTCCATGCGCAGAGAACAATAAATTTCTCTTCCGTCAAACACTGTAATTTTGGAGGCTGAGCTGGCTACTGGGCTTGTCTGACGCTTGCATGACGACTCTTTTTTTTTCCCACGTGCAATTTCTCGGTTACTAATTGCTTGATATGAATATGCAGATTTTCGTAATGCCCGATACATGCATGTTTTTAAATAAAAAAAATAAAAAATTATTATTACCGCTATAACTAGAAATAACACAATCGATCATTTATATTATTTAATTTGGAAGGTTGAAAAACTTGGGGTTAAAAATGTTAATTAATAAATAGTTATATATAGAATTCAAAATCCCCACAGCATAGTCAGCACAACTTTTTTCTTTACTACAATGAAAGTTTTTATTTATTGATTTTGATGATTAGAATATTCGGGTCCGTTTACACTTATCACAATTAATTTTCAGTAATATATTTTTTTCAATGAAAAAAAATAATTATGTGAGATTTTTTTTATTATAACATAAATTTAGATAAAATAATAAATACGTACAGAATTCATGTTAAAATAAAAAAGCAAAATATTTTTACAAAAAAACAATAAAAAATAATCACTAAAATTATCATTATTATGACACAAATAATAAAATCATGAAATCATCTTATCCGAAAGAGATAAATATAACAGAAAACATAAAAAATAAACAAAAGGAAAAGGAGAGCAATATTAATTGAAAATTACCACCAATATACATTAAAATTTTAGAACTGAACAAAATAAAAATAAATCCCTGATAAAAAATAAAATGATAAAAATTGAAAATAAAAACTAAAAGTATAGATGCATAAACACGGATAAGAAATAAGCATGTTCAAAGAATGACAAAAAAAAAACCCAAAGAAATTAATAGCAAATAAAAAATTCAAACAATAAAGACCGAAATGAAAATAAAATATATAATTAATTTCAATCAAACTATAAAATTGAAACAAATAAAACATTAGGAACGAAACAAATAAATCTATTTAAAAAAAAAATACAGTGTAATTTTGTTAAAAAAAATTAAAAGAATAATGATAGAAATGAAAAGTAGTATACATGACTAATTTCAATTGGAGGACACAGTCAAAACAAATAAAAACAAATTATATAATTAATTTCAAATGAAGGATAAAATTTAAATAAATAAAACCTTGGGACCGAAATAAACAAAGACATTTAATACAAAATTATTGTGTAATGTTTTTACAAAATTAAAAGAATAGGGACCAAAATGAAATATAGAATATATGACAAATTTCAATTGAAATACCCAATCAAGAACAATAAAAACCTGCATACCAAAATAATTAAAATAACCAAAAGTAAATAAATAAAAAAGGACTAAATTGAAACTCATCATATATAATCAGCTTCAATTGAAGGGCACAATTGCAACAAATCAAAAACTATATGAAAAAATAGTAATTAAAGAGAAACCCAAAGATCATGGATCAAAATAAAATTTTCACAAACCTTAAGGATCAAAGTGTAGTTCCATACAGCAGGAAAGAGAAAAGGTAGAAAAAACTCAAAGTTGTCAACCGGAGCTTTACCGCACATCGTAAGAAGATACGTGTCGTACTGGGAGGTAGAGGAGCACCATGTGACATGACAAAAGAATTTTTTTAACCTCCATAATGAGGCGCACACCCCTCTCAAATGGTGCATGGGTCGAAGACACTGCATACACGTCCATGCGACACGCATGCAGTGTCTTCAAGAGATAACAATAAAATAATGTACAATTACCTGCACAACCTTATACCTATTGATAACTATAAAAAAACCACCATGGAATTTTCATAACTACCCTTGGATTCGACACTTATTTTTTTGTCATTTTCAGGTTAATTTCATAGTTTTACCATGCACAAATCCAAAAATACCATCCATGTCCCCTGAAAATTATTAAATTACACTCGCTCTGGTTTGTCTTCTTTTATCGTTTTCGGGGACTATTTTTTTAGTTGTGCTGGGCAACAAATCCAGAAATATCATTATTGAAAAATTCAAAAATACTCCTAATTCCGAGGGTTAAATTTTTTTGATCTTGAAATAAAATGATAATTTTACTATCATAATAAATCTAGATACGCAGTAAAGCAAATAACAATAAATATGCCTATCTATCTATCTATCTATCTATCTATATATATATATATATTATTATTGGTCGGTGAGGATTGATTTGGTTAAAACAAAGCGCAAAGGGGCGCCTAAGCTAGACCAAGAAAAGGGCTATCAGATGATAAATAAAGAGAAGTGGACTCAAACATTTGCTCATCTCTCTGTGGAAAAAGAGTGGTCTTTAATAATAATTGAATGCTCTCTTTGAACTACGATTACACACAAGCTTTATTTAAAAATTCATGTTTTTGGTTTTTTTTATAAAAATGATATTTTTTATTTTTATTTTTTTAAAATTAATTATATACATATTTAGATTATTTTGATATATCGATTTCAAGAATAAAAAAAAGTATTTTAATATATTTATATATTAATAAATAAGTATTTGCAGTAACACTTGTTGTAAAACTAATACAAAGAACATAAACATAACAGATAAACTTGAAAAGTGCATTGAAATTGTCATTAAGGATATTTCCTCTGCAAAAAAAGACATTATACAAGCAAATGCACCAAAAAAAGAATTCGGGTTATGTTTTTAATTACTGAAATGCGTGATATATATAGCGCTCCTCACCATCAGATGGTCTTAACCAAATCAATCCTCACCGACCAATAATAATAGTAATAATATATCTATATCTATATCTATATCTATATATATATATATAAAATAGCGGTAAAAAAAATCAAAGGTGTATCCGGGCATGGGTGCAGAAATAGCAGTGTGATTTTTCTCTCCCCCAAGGAAGTAGAGTAATTGCTCAGTTTGGAAGAGGGAAAACAAAAAAGAGAAGGGCTAAGGCTAGGGCTCCAGGAAACAAGTCCAACAGTTCACACACTTATCTTGAAAAAAACAAAAACAGACACATAAAACCTCACTGTTTCTCTCTTCGCTTCGCTTCGCTTGTTTGCTTCTGTCTCTTGTAAAGGTGAGGTGAGAGTTCTCACTTCCATTTCTACTTTAGATTTCTCAATTTTATTCTTGTTTGCTGTTTGTTTTTTATAATTCTGTTTTTTTTTTCTTAAGGTGAAGAGGATTCGTTTTTCTTTTTCCTTCTTGAATTGGGTTTTTTTCCCCTTCGAGAATTAGAGAAATGTGAAAATGCAGGAAAATCTTGATGAACTGATGTTTGAATATCAATTGGGAGTTTCCGAGCCTAATGCAATTTTGTTTTTAACTTTTTTATTATTATTATTATTTTCCTATAATTCTTTTCATTAATAGGATTGCTTTCCTTTTCTTTTGATGAAAAAGAGGGTAAATTGTGATGATTTATTTGGTGGTGATTTCGATTATTGGACTGGAGAGTTTAGGGTTACTGAAATGGTACGGCGGAGGTGGAAAATATTGTTTATGTGTGAGGAAGGTAAATGTTCAAAGAGCTTTTTATCCAAGGCTTAACTTCTAGAAACATTGCTTTTGTAGTTAGATAGTAAATTGAATTTACTGGGCAAGTTTGGAAAGTGCGCATTGTATCTGCATTTTCACTGCAGGTATTGCCGTTTACTCTTTGTGAAAATGAGACAGACGTCAATTGGTACCTTGTAATCGCCCCCCTTTCGAGCACTCAGGGAGTTGGGGTTGAGTTTCAACCCAAAACAATATGGTATTGGCTTCTTGTTAAGTAATGTCTTGGTGGTTGTTTCAGCGGAAGGATTTTTGCTAAACTATTTTATTGTATTGTCATTGGTCTGGCTTTCTTTGGTGTTATTTTTTTGTGTGTGCTCTGTATACATCTTGTTTTCAAGATGCACATCTCATTTTTGGTTCTTTTTAATTTTTGATACATTGAAATGAAAAAAATAAATAAATGTGGACAGGTCCTGCATTGTAAGTTGGGACATAGGAGGCCAAGAAGGATATGTCTTCTGATAGTGCAAAGGAAAATGCATCCGTAGTTGATTCTTCATTGACTGAATGGAAGCATGACATGGGAAACTCTGATGATCCAGGTAACAAAACAGTACATGTTTTTTCTCATTAGGCATTCATTTGGGATGCTCTTGTATCAGCCTGTGAATTCTTTCACGAATGATCTGCAAATATCCATCTGATTCATGTCAGAAATTACATTAATGTATCCAACTACAGCCAGACTGCAGTAATTTAGTGGCTAGAATTTTCTATTGAGTAGTTTAAAAATTATAGGTGGACCGACCATGGATATCATTTAATCAATTCCTATATTTTCCTTTTGGGATAATTCCAATCAGAAGCGATTTAGAAATTAAAGCTCCAAGAATGCATGCCAGTACAAACAAACAAACCAAGCACCTTGGTTCTGTTGGCCATCTATTTACTTGTCTTCATCCCTTACTGGGCCTGGGATTGGCTAGTATTTATATAAAAATTAGACTCTGCAAACCTACACACAGGAAGATAGAAGGGTCCAAGCATTCCTAGGTAGTGTCCACAATAATTCGCTACTTCATGGGATGTAGGATAAGACTTGTGTATTGGTGTTGATTTTGATTTCTTATATCTATGCATAAGGGGATTGTTAACGTTACTTAATGGAATAAGGTTTCTACATGGATTAAGGTGAGCTCCTATGGTTCAGCTTGATATGTATTGAAGGGCCATGTTGAAAGTTGAACTTGAGCAGAATAGGTGGACTGTGCTCTTTATTTGACATTTAAATGAGCTCTCATTGTACACCTTACTTACTTTATGTGATTGGAAATGATACTGAGGATTTGAATGGTTTGAAATTTTGTATAGCTACCTAGATACATGCATGGACTTGAGGGAACCAGATTAGAATAATGTATAATCTACTCCCTAAGAGAATATGTGCCGTATTTAATCGAAGAAAACTCAGATGTTGGGATAAAAGCATGTTGACATGTATATTAAGCAAATCACAGGACTGGGGGAATCATTGACAGGACCACTATTCTCCAACCATGGACACTAGAAGGTGAAACCATGCATGGGTGTTGATTGGGTTGGTTCTGTTGATGAGAAGGTTTACTCTTGATGTTGTACTACTTTTTTGTAACCTGGCAATTCAGAGGACAATAGGATAATAAATGGTTTGTAGTTCAAGCGCAAAGGAACTTTAGAGCTATGTTTGATGGGGTTTGGAAGTCTTATGGTTCATTTTTTGTGGCATGAATTTCATGTTAACTGTTGACTTTATTGTGATAGAGAAAATAGTGATCATTATTGTGGGCCCACAATCATGTTCAGCGTTGCAGAACTAATGTATCTTTTGATTGACGGACATTTTTTCAGAAGTTCAATGTGGGCTTGATTTGCCCACTATATATGAGTGTTGGCATACGTTTCAGTTAAAGTTAGTAAACTTTGGACTACTGCATGCGATGATATAAGAGGCAGGGATGATAGTGATTATATTTTCTCAGCCCCTTTTCAGACATGCACTTTCTCTCTCTTTTCTAACCTCCCTCCTCTTCTTGAATTTCTCACCTTCATGTGTCAAAATGCATATGAATTTTAACGTAGGATCTTTGTTTATTGTCAGAAAGCACAAGCTACAAAGGTAATGAGGATGGCTATCCTATTATGGCCGAAAAAGCAGGTCATGATCGGGTGGGAAATTCATCTACTAACAAAAAGGGAAAATTGTGTCATACAAGATATTTCATCATTAAGAGTTTGAATCATCATAATATCCAACTATCAATTGAGAATGGGATATGGGCTACTCAAGTCAGGAATGAACCAATTTTGGAAGAAGCCTTTCATGTAAGCTCCCATTATTTTAAAATGTCATGTGGTGCTTTCTTAATCTTGATGCTTTATAGAGAAGCATATGCCTGTCTTGCAGAATTCTGGTAGAGTCATTCTAATATATAGTGTCAACATGAGTGGTTTCTTCCAAGGGTATGCCCAAATGATATCTTCTGTTGGGTGGAGGCATGACAATTTATGGAATGAAGGAAGTGGTAAAAGTAATCCGTGGGGTCGCAGTTTTAAGGTTAAGTGGCTGCAATTAAATGACCTGCCTTTCCAAAAGACGCTTCATCTCAAGAATCCACTGAATGACTACAAACCTGTTAAAATTAGCAGAGACTGCCAGGTGTCTCTTTTTCGTAGAGTGCTTTTATACTTCTTGCTGCACTTCCAAGTTGTTAATTGTATAACTGCAATTCTATTCTTCCAGGAACTGCCTGAAGATATAGGAGAAGCCCTTTGTGAGCTAATTGACGGGGAGAGAGACGCTGATGGCATTGTGAAAAGGTAATATTTTACTGTAAGCTTCAACCTTATGCATTTTGCCAAAATTAAGCTAATGAGTTTTTTGTTCTGACTTCTCATGGCAACAGTTTTCCCAGGGATGATCTTCCTATGAAAAGGCCTTGCATTGATCCTTCTACTAACACAGGAGATGGGGAGTATACTGTCCCTCCAATGCAGGTGCCTTGGGGCAGGACACCCTTACCTTATCCTTCCTTCCTCTACCAGCAACATGATGAAGCAAGTAGATCTCATTTTGCGCACCAGGGATTCACTGGTGTTGGTTTCACTGACAATGCTCGTAGCTGCACTGCTTCAAAAGTTGCAAGGATGCAACAGTCTCGAAACACCACTAATTTGCGAATACACTGTGAAATGCCTTCGCGAACTGATATTTGGGGTTTGTCAGCAGGAAGCCCTCTTGCTAGTACTCTGACTGATGATGATTTTCTAGAAATGGTATGATGTATCCCACCTTAATCTCTATGTACACCTGGTTATTTGTGTCTTCTTTTATGAGATATTGAATGCACTTTTTTGTCAACTACATAGATGAAGTAAACACAAACTGCAAGTAATCTCAACATCTTGCACCTGATCCTCAATTTGTTAGTGTTATTATCCCAATGTTTTGTTTTGCTTATTCTTATTTTAGTTAATTCCAAATCTCATGAAAAAAAAAATTCAGTTTTCATGGGATTAGATTGCTTAATTAATTGAACTCCAACCCCACCATCATTATTCATTCTAATGTTAATCTTTCTAGATAAACAAGGATGTAGCATGCTGCAAAACTGTTCATCAAGCATCACACACCTCTGGTCAAATAGACATTGAATCCTCAATAAATCTTAGGTTTCACATGCTTTATCCCATTCATGGCTACTGCATGATAACTATGAAAAGTGTTTTTGTTGAATGGCGATGGATATTCTTTGTTCTTGACACTCATATCTATCTTTTCTAGATGATCGTCTGCTATTATATGTGAAATTGGCACAATTATCTTCTGATGAGAAAACTTAATGTGAGATTATCTTTGCATCTTTTACGCCCTTAATTGTCCTTTTACTGATTGTTGCAGACATATGAAGAGTACCTGGAAGTCCATAGCAGGAGCATCAAGCGATTAAATCCCCCTGTTAGTATGCTTATATGCAAATATCTTAATGTAGTGAATTAGTGCTTTCTTATTTTGATAAAATAATCCTGTAAAAATATTTATGTACCCTGCAAGCAATCGATGCTTGTTACAAGTGATTTATACTTTGCAGATCAGTGAACACTGTTCTATATCAGAATTTCTATCTTCCATTATTTTTTGTTTGAATTGTTTTATTAGTAATTTTTATCATGTGCCAATTTTACAAGTATACCACTGGTCCACCAGTTGGGCCTTCATATTAATGGTGTGAAAATTCATCGGTTGATGTCAGCAAGTGTCATAAATACATCTATTGCAATTACCATTGTATACAATATTGGTGCTGACATGCATCTTTGAGTGAAACAAGAAAGTCTACACCTGCCAATGAAAAGTATAGAAACTGAGCTATTGTATCTATGACAGGCAGCTGGATCATCTCAGACAACACAAGAGCCATCAAGAAGTAAGAAACACAATGATGATATGTAAGTTCATGTCTTTGTATTTCTGTAAACTCAAATTTGTGATCCTAAAAAATCTTTCTTTGCTGATTTAATGATGTATTTTGCAGAAGGTTAAGTTTTATAACTGACCAGGGCCGCGCTCGTAAAAGGTCACACTCACATAATTCATCTGAGAAATGATTGGATATCCACCAGAGATTGAGGAGGTTGGAGTTTCTCCTGATAACAGGGTTGTATCTGGTGGAGTGTTGAAATTTGCCATTAGGCAGGCGCTCAGTCGGTTGTATCCCAGGAATCGGGATTCATGTTGTCATATTGTATACTTGTGTACTTTATTCGACGATCTGATTACATAGTAGATTTATACTGGGGGTTTGTGACCAACCTGTACAGAAATTAAATTGGCTACGCTGCCCCTCCTATTTTTACTAATTGTGTTATTTCATTTTTTCACCCTTTCCTCTCTGATGGAGGGTGGATTTGTGTAGTGCTGAACTAGATTTAGATGCTCAAGCCTCTGTTTTGGTCAGGCATAACATTCTTTTGACTGAAGGACAGTAGAACATAGGTATGTAAAATAGTCAACCTTATAGTATGTTTTCCAATGCCTTATAACTCTGAGCCAACTGATGTGAATAGAATATTAAGAGCATACACACAGCTTTGGAACTTTTCAGAATGATTGGTATTGTAGTGCTACTACTATCAGAATTCTACAACTTTTAAGGCAGGTGTGAATGCGTTTGGAAATGGAAATGTGTTTGTAAGATGCTTTTGAAAATATATATATATATATATATATATATATATATATAGATATAATTTTAAACTAATTTTTTTTTTAGTGTTTTTAGTTTATTTTGATGTGGTGATGTAAAAAATAATTTTTTAAAAAATTAAAAAAATATTATTTTGATATATTGATATGTGAATTTCATTCTCATTTTTCTTGGTCTTTTAGAGTTTGACTCTTGAATTTTATTCTCATGGTCTTCAAAAGTTCACTGTTGGTCCAGGATTCGTCATCCTCTTCATATTTCATGTTATCATGTACCCGAGGCGTTGGATGTCAAACGAGGATTAAATAGCAAGTCATTTTTGTATAATTGAATTTCTAATTATTGTAAAAATGAAATAATTAGACCAATATTGATATTAATAAAAAATTAAAGCTGTTTTTTTTATATGTCTAAGTGTTCGGAATGCATGTAAAACTACACTTTTTGGATTTTTTAATCTCTCATCCCTTCTATTTTCGGCTTTATCCATCGTTTTCTAGACAGCTGCATTTGGCTCATGCATTTTATCAAACACCTTCCTCACAAGCTGACATCCACATTTCCCATACATACTTGTCAAAGCTGTCCCGATAAAAAGATGGGTATCAAGCCCATGAACCAATGCTTAACAATGCAGCTGAATCGTAGATAGAACACCACCTCTCTGTAGCCATTGAACAACAACATAAATGCATGCTATGAATGAGTATCAGAAGTCTGCAGTCCTTGACTCGCCATCAGTTCAAACAGTGCTTCACAAAACTCTGATAAACTGGTTAAAAAAAGTGCTCATAAAACCTATCTGTTGAGAAGCAACTATAAATGAGAAAAGAGCAAAGAGCAAAAATGAGAGCAGAACTTTAATAAAATAAAAAAACTAGGATGTATAAAAGAAATTAAACCTCAATAAAAGAGAAAACGATAAAAATAAAAAATCAAAATTATGAGGATAAACACATAAATATGAATAAAAAATATGAAATGTTTTAGAAGAACTAAAACAATTAATGGAATTAAAAAATTAAAAGAATAGGATCTAAAATAAAAAAATAAAACACATGATCATTTTCAATTGAAGAACAAAATTGAAACAAATTAAAATTTCTATAGAATAAATCCGAGCGAAATAAGAAATTAAAAGACTTAAGGACTAAAGTGTACAATTCATATACAAAGAGAATTTGTATACATATTCTATCCTCGGAGAAAGAAAAGAAGAAGAAAAATGATCAAAACACCAGCAAATCTTCGACCATAATGCAATGATATGAACACCATCGTGGAAAAAAGAATATAGTGGCACATCCGATGAGACGATAATTGACTATTTTTAGCCACCACATGAAGTGTCACACGCCGCCTCTATGGCACGGATGACTCTAAACCGTTGGCTTGTCAAGCATAAGTGTCAACAACTTTTTGATAAAAAAGTATTTAAAAAGCATAAAAAAATATCAAAACACACCTCATAACCGGTCCTAATAATAGGGAAAAGACACATGAAAATTCGAAAATACCTCAATCGTCAACTCTTTGTTTTTATCTTTTTCAAGAATAGATTATTTCTTTCAAAGTTTTGAAAAATAGAAACACAGCCAGTTATTTATTTATTTTTTTGTCTCATTTAAGGATGAAATTGTTATTTAATTGTTCATTAAAGAAAAAGATTAAAATCCCTCCAAACATAATAAATAATTTTATGAACTAAATTACATAATAATAATTATATACCATGAATCATTGATATGTTATTTTATTAAAAAATACAAATTTTGTATTTTTGTTAGAATAGGAACTTATCATGGCCATTTTTTAACGCCTCCGCATTATCAATCAACAGTCCGGGGAGAGTTTCTGAAACTTCATTTTCTTGGCTCTGGCGGCATCTACAAAGTCAAATTAATGTGAAGCTATGGATGCCAATTCTAGCTCAAATGCCACGATAAGTCGCTCACATTAGAACATGTGTTACTATTTGTTAGTTTAATTGAGATTATTTTTTTTATTAGCATATAAAAATAATCTAAATACATCAAAAATTTTAAATTTAAAGTAAAATTAAATATAATTTTTTTTAAATATTTTTAAAATTTAGTATCAAACACCTACCAACCACTAAACAAGGCCCCAATCACTTGCTTTTGATGGGTCGGCATGGCCTGCTCAGGATAGCAGCAGGTAAAATGCCTTTCGTCCAGAATTGGCTGGCCGCCTAGGTTTACAATCAGGTTGCCATAGCAGGTTAACGAGGGAGAGAGAGAATGGAGTTTTTCACGAAGTTGGAAACAAAGGAATAAAAAAAAGTATCTATGGTCTTCTCGTTTTGAGATATTATGGCTTTGAAGGATTCCATAGAAGCTTGGGATACGATACCATTATAAAATACTACTTCATGATTAGACCACGTCCCAGAGATTAGATAAAAGAAAGGTGGAGTAGGGTTACTTTTTAAAAGTAATATTATATATATATATATATATATATATATATATATATATATATTAACCTTTTGTGTTGAGACATTAAAATAATAAAATAACATCTTAAAAAACATTAATGTGACGAGCGGCAGTTTTTTCATCAACGTCGAGTTCAACCCACTGAATAACTCACATGAGAATGAAGTATATGAGCGTCTGCTCAGATATTGTAGCCACTACTCTTGTCACTCGTAAGAATCATAGCAGCATCACCGTCATCCTTCACTGTATGTTCTTTGTAGTGCTGTCCCGCCACCTCCTTCACAAAGAACAATCTTGTCTCGGGCATCTATATCGGTCAATGATTCTGGTGCACAAAATGCTGCTGATTCAGAACCATTAGAGCCTGTGTAAACAGGACTCATATATCGAGGTGAACTTGGCTGGAAGAGGGATTCGCCAAAAAAATGCTTGGAATTTCCCACAAAACGTCTGCTCTTATGCTTCTATCGATGGTGATTGCTCCAACAGCAAGAATCCATGGGGCCTCATTTGATACAGAACCATCAAATGAAACTTCATTCCCTGCTGAACAAAACATGAAAATTCCTATATGAGTCGCTCCAAAAGCTCCCGCTGCCATTGAATCTTCAAAAACGCTGATCCATCCCATCCTCAACAGCAGCATCCATTGCAGCCAATATATCACTGTCCAAGCAACCAAAATCAGAGCAAACGTTGTAAATGGCCAGGTGAGGCAGAGGTGTCATACCAACTGCCGTGCCATTAGCGTTGCGTAGCAATGGCATCATCTACAAATTTCCAGCTGCTGTGCTGGCTATGTGAGTCCGATGGCCTTCACCATCAAATGCTGGCGCAGCTTTTGATGAAATGGAATATGTTGCACCAATGCACACAGTTCCATTGAAATTACATTTCCCTTTCCATTTGGCTGCTGGAGGAGGCACTTTTTAATCATTGAATGAAGGGTGATCCGGAGATATTCCAGCGTCCGAAACCCCAATAATTACTCCCATTCCATAAATCGAGTTTCTCCAGAATCCTAAATTTTGTTGCAACCTCAAGAAGTTTGGACACATGTAGAGAAGGTATTTTTGGGGGCTTTGCTGACAAAAACCCATCCTTTTCTTCCACAGTTTTTGCTTCTTCTGCTGTTAGTTTTGAAGCAAACTCAGCGACAACATTTTTGGAGGAATACACCATGCGTTCTTGGTGGTTTGAACTTGGAAAATGGTAGCCGGTAAAAATGACTTGTACCGGCTGTCCAAGTCATCGGCAGAAACTCCCCCCTCTGGCTTATTTAGAAAGACAAGGTAAGTTTCAAATAGGCTTTCTTGATTAGTTTCCATTGTTCCTAGTGGTTCCCCTTCCTTTAGTGTACGCTTGACAGAAGCTAAAAACATGGAGATGAGACTAACGAGAAAGATAATCCCCTTAGCTGGAAACATGAACTGCTGTTTTCGTCCTTGGAAAAGAACTAGAAAATGATAGATTTTGTGAATGAATGCACGAACCTAAACACGAATTTATATTGCGCGGTAGAGATAGTATGAATATGGCAATCAACGACGGCCGGCATTTCTGGTAGTGAGAATATTTTGGAAGTTGATGGACGGGTCAATTCCATCCTGTTTGACAAAATTGCTGCATACAGCAGGAGGGGTGTGAACTTGGCAGCACTGCCATGCTTATCTATGCAATGAACAAGGTGTTTCTATGCAGTTAACAAGGTTTAGTGGTGACTAATCTTCTTCGATTTGCTTGATGGACCATGGACGCTGATCTTAATCTTGTTTAATTTTTCCAGGTGGTTGCAGCACCTTTTCCATGCCAGGAAATAAATATGGTGTACGAGACACAAAGGTTGATACTCGATTGAGGCCAAATATTGGCATAACATAAATGATTAACTAAAGGGCTGCAAGAGAGGCACGAATATCAACATTAATTGCAGCAGCTGCGGCCTCCCACAAATATTAAAACAGCCCTATTTCAAACCAGAATCCATCTGCTGCAGATAATTGTACCAACCAGCAAGCAGGGGAGTACCAGCAACACATATCACCAAAAAGGCAGCTACGGAAATTTCATATTAGAATTTAATCGGCAGACAAGAAGAGAGGGAGGGGGGGGGGGGGGGGGGGACACAATAAAAGAAGGGCAGAAGCCTATATACACTTTGGCTGATAGGACCATCAATAATAGGCCACCAGAAAATAAATTTCACCAATGAAGAGCACAGCCGATTCAGAAATGGACAAAGATCGCAACTGCATGGAATCGTATATCGCTCTGCAGAGGCACCACGTTGAGACAAAAGGAGCTCAATAGCACCTGTCAGAAACAGAACCTACAGCAAACTTTGTCACAGACAAGAACAAGCAAAATAAACCTCCACAACTAGGATCATTCTGAAGATCAGAACTAAAACCACAGCATCATAGGATTCAGATGCATCATGTGTGAATAATGGGTGGGAAAAATAAAGAACACAGAAGATGATGTAATTTGAAGAGCATTTGCACCGGGAATCAAACAAGTTAGTTGTTCATTATTGAAAATTCTCTGAAACCAGGCACAAGAACCTCTTGTGTAACACAGTACTCAAATTTTTTTTCGGATTGCCATCTCTACGGCAAACCTTAATTTAGAAACAAAATTGGGCCCTTCTAACCATAGGTGAACAGGATCCCATCTCTAGTATCCTCCAACAGTTGACCCCGTATCGTTTGCCTGAGCTGTTTTGCAGAAAGTCAACAAGTAACATTGTCATCTGCTTCACATTAAAATCTGCCATACCCAGTAAGCGTTCCATTTCAACCATTTCCAGCCTCATGCGGCCTTCTTCGAGAAACTCTCCCTTTTTGATAAGCCAATTAAATAGGTGACAACAAAGTAACTAAATTGAACTAATCTGACAAAATAAATTTCATCATCTGTAACTAAATTCCTCGAACATTATCAAATTGCGCATAAATCCACGATTATAACATTAAAATTCGTTCATCAAATCAAAACCTAATCTTACACCGAAAGGTTTTTACACAATGAAGAAGGATCGATTTGGTTGTTGATTTCTCAAGTATCAATAATCCCTCTCATTATCCGGTGCACGCTTACCCTTCTTGATCTTCTCAAGCTGAATCTGCGTCTCGGTGAAGATCCTCATCCTTTCCATTTCCAAATCCTTGGCAAACTTCATCCTTTGCTTCTCCAAATCCACCATTTGCTTCAACTTCTCGCTCTCCACCCTCTCATAAACCTCCCCAAATCTCTCTACCGCACGTGCCAATCGCTTAATCCCTTCCCCCTCCCCGTCCTCCTCTACGCTCTCCCTCTCCCCTGCCTCAAACTCCTCTTCCTCCTCCTCGCTATCCGACTCTTGTGCTGCCGCTGCCGCTGCCATTGCCGAGTAATTCCTCCTAAAATAACCACCATCATCCACCGGCAAAGGTCTCTTCTGCGGCAACGCCACCGCCAGGGCCGCTGGCTGCGGCGGTGGAGTACAGCTAACCTGATGAGTCCTCCGGTAGGACGGATGCAGCGGGAGAGCCACCGGAGGAGACGGAGAGAGAGACGGTGAGAGCGGCTTCTTAGCAGACGAATTAAAATTAGATCCAATCAAAGAGTCAAGGCGTTCAAAAAAGGGCCAAGACGACGTGAGGGTACCGTTGGAGGACACGACACGAGATTTCTCGATCTTGTATTTCTTCTTAATGGTGTCGATCCGGTTCTTGCACTGGACATCAGTACGGTGAGTTTTCTTGGTATGACCGTGAAGAGCGTTGACGGCATCAGCAACATCTTGCCAGTCCTTTTGACGGAGATTACCTCTGTTGAGTTCAACATAACGGCGCCCCCAAGCATCAACAAGAGTGGAGGTAGCTTCTTCACTCCAACAATCTTCACGGATGGGCAATGGACGAGAGTGCGGTGTCGTTGACGGAGTAACAGAAGATGATTCGATCAGATCTTCCATAATAATAGATGATTAAGGTTAAGGATGGAGATGGCGATAGAGGCTGTTTGGTTTGATTAGGTGAGTTTTAGGTTTTGGTATTCGCGTTTGGGAATTTTAATGTGCGAGATAAAAAGAGGGAGGATGACTTCGGTGCGGCGAAGGTGACGCGCCGGACAGTAGTTTTGGACAGCGTGAACAACAACAATAGCATTTGAGACGACATGTCGGGGTGGGACATATCGTGACGAGTCGGTCCGACCAAGTAATAGGGCTGTGTGTGATTGAGATTTTTGTAATAAGGTTAGCCGTCGTCATTATTCTGATTCCTTGAACATTAATAACTTGCAATATTTATAGCTGTGAAAGGAGGGGCAAGACGAGAAGAGAGCAGAAGAGAAGAGTATTAAAATAAAATCCCCCGCCCCCACCCACCCTCAAAAAAAAGGAAAAGGAAAATCCCAGAGGCCACAATCTTTTTTTTTAATGTTCACTCATATGGGCCTGGGTTTTTTTTTATATTTTACAAGAAAATGATATCCTTATGTTTAAATCATGATTATTCCGGTCTTTTTTTATTTATATATATATATATATATATATATTAAAAAAATGTGTTGGAGCTCGAAAAATGGTTAGGATGCATGCCCCCTTAGAATCCAAGAGTGGATTCATCAAAGGAACGAAGCTAAAGGAAAGACATTTGAGTTCTCTTCAGGCCCATTTATGTGGCCCTGCATTATCCACGACAGCCCAATGGGCAGACACGTTCGTTCCGGGCCAGTTTAAAATTTTAACCTGGCTTTTTTTTTTTTTTCCCTTCCTCTCTCCTAAAGGTGTTGCCACTTTCATCTGCCCTTTCGTCTATTCGTCGGGAAAACAGTCAAGCCAAACATCATTAACTGTATTTGTTTTAAGATGCGCGCCGCCGTGCTTGCGCTGGCTAATATTTCTTACCGTTCAAAATATTAACTAACTGTAAAATAAAAGCTGTGCCCCTTTTACTGTTGAGTAATTCACTGCAGCACAAGATACATTGCACTGTGGATTTGATAGTTTTTATCCGTGTATCGCACGAGTTCATTCATCTTTTTTTTTCTCCGGTTATAAATAGTGTATTAATGAAAAAAAACCCCTAAAAAGATAAAATAGTGCACAGGAACCAAGGACTTCACCGGTTTTTCCACTTTATTTGCACAGTGCACAAACGAAAAAAGCTCCTGTAAACGACAAAATAGAGCACAGTAAATAGGGGCAGCTACATCCTTTCCCTTGCGGTTATCCGTAAATATCAGTAGGGACAGGGGCTTCTTGGTAATTGGCTAATATTTTATTATTTTTTATCGGATTAACTGCTGGCGCGTCACCCGGACGCGCCAGCAATGTTTGACGCTTATGCACCTCTTAGGAGGCGCGAGCAGCTTCGTTCCGCAGTCAAAAATTACCTTCCATTGTGCCAGAAGATGCGTTGGCGGGTCCTCTATCTTCAGTCGTGGCGCGTTCCAGTCATAGATGTTTAGGTAATCGGCGGCGGATGGTTTTTCATCGGTCGTTGCCTTTCTCTCTCCTGCCGCCGCAAAGTCACTCCAGTCCCTAAGGTTTGTAATAAGTTTATTTTGGTTCCTAATGTTTTGATTTCTTTTTTATTACTAATTTATTAAAATTAAAGTTTTATTATTTTCAATTGTGCCCTTCAATTAAAACTGATTATATAAGAAGTTTTTATTTTAGTCCTTATACTTTTGATTTTTGATTTATTTTTTATTCCTTCAATTTTTCCTCTACAGATGTTTTGAATTCTTTAATTTGGTCCTCCAATTGAAATTGGTAATATATACAAAGTTTGATTTCAGTCCATCTTCTTCTGATTTTTTATAAAATGGCAGCAATTTTCATTATTAATTTTTCATACTCCAATTGTTTTTTCTTTCAATTTTATCCTTTAATTGGAATTAATTTTATATATGTTATTTTTCATTTCGGTCTTTATTCTTTTAATTTTTTATTTGATATTAATTCATTTATTTTTTTAATGTTTTTTTTATTGATATTTATAAATCTATGCTTTTAATTTTTGTTCTTTTTTTTATTTATTTTTAATCGATTCAATCCTGAAATTTTAATTTGTGTTGATAATTAGTTTTAAATTGATATTGCACATTTGTTCCCTTTATTTTTTTTCCTGTTATTTTAATTTGTTCTTTTGATTAAATGATTTTTATAATTTGGCTATTTATGCAACAATAATGACAATTTTAATAATTATTTTTTAATTGTTTTTTATACAAATCTTTTGCTTTTTTGGAATGATTTTTCAGGATAATTTAATTATTTGAATTGTTCTGATAGTAATATTAATAATTTTAACTATTATAATAATTATTTATTTATTTGTTTGTTTTGGTCCCAAGAGTTTTTTTCTTTCAATTTTATCCTTCAATTATAAATAATTATATATTTTATTTTTCATTTCAGCCCTTATTCTTTTGATTTTTGATTTTATATTAATTCATTTGGTTTTTTTTAAATTGTTTGATAATGTTTATTTTTTATTCATATTTATGCATCTATACTTTTTATTTTTTTTTGGGATTTTTTTTAATCGGTTCAATTTTGAAATTTGATTTTTTATTGGTGATCATTTTAAAATTAATATTGCTTCTTTTTTCCCTTTATTATTTTTTTTTTGTTTTCTGTTATTTTAATTTGTTTTTTAGATTAAATGTTTTTTATAATTTTATTATTTACGCAATGATAATGATAATTTTAGTGATTAGTTTTTTATTGTTTTCCTATAAATCCTTTGCTTTTTTTAATAATTTTTCTCCTTTTATTCTCTCTTTTAGTTTTTTATTCCTTTTTTTATTTTTCTTATCAAAATATTTTGTTTTTCTTTAATAATTCTGCAGATTAATTTAATTATTTCAATTGTTTTGATAACAATAATAATAATAATTTTGCTTGTTGTAATAATATTTTTTTTTTTTTACATCATATGACTTTTTTACTTGAGATTTTTTTTTTTTATATCTTTTGTCAAAGTTTTGATGATTTTTTTAGTTTTTCATTTATTTTATTTTTATTATTATTAACACAACAACAACAACAACAACAACAATAATAATGCTTTAATGGTTTTTCTTGCTTACTCTTTTATTAATATTTTTTAGTTTTTTTTACTCGGGATAATTTGATAATTTTTATTGTTTTGACAGTAATAAAAATGATATATTTTTTTTTAATCTTTTGTTGAATTTTTTAGAACTTTTTTAGTCTTTTTTTTCTTTCATCATTAACATAATAATAAGAATAAGAATAAGAATAAGAATAATTTAATTATTTTTTTTACTTACTCCTTTGTTAATGTTTTTTAGGTTTCTTTCCTCTCAAGATAATTTGTTAGTTTTTGTTGTTTTGACAATAATAATTTTTATTTTTGTTTAATTTTTTTTCTGATCTTTTGTTGTTTATTTATTCTTTCAAAATAATAATGATGATGATGATGACAATAATAATAATATTTTATTTGTTTTTCTTGCTTGCTATTTTGTTTATGTTTTTTATTTTTTTTCTCGATATAATTTGATAATTTTTATGTTTTTTTGATAGTGATAGCAATAATAAATATTGCTTCATTTTTTTCTTTATCTATTGTTTGTTTTGTTTTCTTTTATTTTTACTTGTTCTTTGAGTTAAATGATTTTCATAATTTTATTATTTGAGCAATAATAACAATAATTTTAGTTATTAATTTTTTATTATTTTCTAATAAAAATATTTTGTTTTTTTTAATGATTTTTCATGTCAATTTAATTATTTCAATTGTTTTAACAATAATATTGATAATAATTTTAATTGTTATAACAAGGATTATAACAATAATGTGAGGATGAATTTTCAGTTTATGCTTTTGTTTTTTTATCGAAAGAAATTTAACTATTTGTATTTGTTATTTGATTATTGTAAATTTTTATTTAATATTAATTCATTTAGTTTTTTTTAATTATTGGATAATATTTATTTTTTATTCGTATCTATGCATCTATACTTTTAATTTTTATTTTTTTATTTGGGTTTTAATTATAATCGGTTCAGTCATGAAATTTTAATTTATGTTAATAAGCATTTTAAAATTAATATTGCTCATTTTTTTCCTTTATTCATTTTTTTTGTATTTTCTCTTATTTTTATTTTTTATCTGGATCAGATGATTTTTATAATTTTACTATTTGCGCAATGATAATAATAGTTTTTGTGATTTTTTTAATTTTTTTTTCAGGGAATTTATTTATTTTAATTGTTTTGATAATAATATGAATAATAATTTTAACTATTATAGCAATGATAATGAAAATAACGTGGGGATGAGTTTTCAATTTATATTTTTTACTTTTTGTTGATAAAATTTAAGTATTTATTTTTGTTATTTTATTATTATAGATATTGTCACAATTTATATTTTGTTTTTGTTTGGTTGAAATTGAATTATCAAATGAACGAATCTTAGTACAGTTGATTTAATAATTCAAATATCTGAATCTTCTTGCTTCTTTAATGATGATGATAAATTAATGCTGATTATTTCATAAAAATTGCTAAATAGATAAATTTATAATGATTTAAATTTCATATATTTTATAAAAAACTCACACTTCACATGATTTATGTACAAATTTATTATTTTGGCTGAATTTATAATACAATAAAAAACCATATAATTAATATTTTCTATATTGAAAAAAAATATGATACAGTCCGCGACAAGGCGCGGGTCATTGGGCTAATATAATATACACAACATCAATGTAACATTATGATATATATTATAATTTTGTTAATTTTATTTTTGAAATATCATGTTTTGGATTAATATTTATTTATTTATATAACCGTTGTTATTGACCAAAAACTCCTTAATACATATTCAGTTTTTGATATTTTGAACTCAAGATGTTACATACATTAATCAAATTTCTTAAACATCAAAGAATTATAACAATGCAAAGTAAAATATAAAAGTAATTTGAAATAATCTTGAATTTTTCTAGGAATCCTAAAAAATCTTATAAATCTATCTACCTAGTTTTAGTGTAATTTTTAAAAATATTTAATGATCAAGCATTTCACATCAAACTAAGCTTAAAATAGGTTGGTTAATTTTAGGCACCATTCATTCAAGAATTTTAAATATTACACTAAAATTATCTATAAAAAATACACCCTCCCTCCCTCCCTCCCTCTATATATATAAAAGAGAGTGATAATTACAGCTTATATTTTCATGATTTATTAAGTTTTTATTGTTTATAGATTAAAAAAAATTAAATTTCCAACTTCAAATAGTTCCTAAATTGATTGTGGAAGGGTAGTCAATTTCTATTAGTAATTTAGTATATATCACAAAAAATAGCTTAAAATATCAAAAATAGAATCTAACTCTAACACATATATCAAAAATAGTACTTAATATTAAAGAATTATTTTAGCTAAAAAATTAAGTTGTTAATTAAAATCTAAAAATGAAATTTATATTATTTTTTAATAACCTCTTTAAGTGGAAATCTTTTGTGTATACAGACTCACATTAGTTTATATTTATTTTTTTATTAAATACAATAAGAATGATGAGATTTAGGTTAGTAAAATTTTAATACTATATCAAAAATCATTTCATATAAAATCTTAAAATATTAAATAAAATATCAAAATATCATTTATATTGTTATTTCTTTCATCTTTTCTTCTTTTTTTTCTCTTTTGGGCTGCAACTCGCAACACGTTTGAATTTATTCTTCTGAATTTGTTTATGGAAAAAGGGGAGAAAAAAACTATAGAAAAATCTAGATACAGAGAGACTACAAAAGTCACTAACCAAAGTCAGAGAATCGAAAACCCACAAATAAAATGCCTTTTCTCAGGTCAGTAACGAACACAACAAGGGTCGCCATACCTGCCTCTGCCTTACCTGATTTCTCTGCTCTCTCTCCTTCTCCAAATCCCAAACCCCAAAAGCTCTCGTTTCTTTATCCATCAACTTCTCTACTCTCCTCATCTGCCTCTGGCCTTGTAAAGAATTTGACTCAGCCTCCTTCTGCCCTTAACATGGAAACACCGACATCGAATCACAGACCCATCTCGCAGGTTCAAATTTAGCATCTACCCATTTCTTTTGGTGTCAAAACCTTTCATATTGAGGTTTAAAGTTTGATCTTTATTTTATTTTTTCAGGATAATGTAACCCTGCCTGAGATAGTTGTAAGTTTCATTTTTTCCCGTTTCATCTTTGATCTTTTATTTGATAGTTTTTTTAATTTGGGTGTCTATTTGATTGTTCAGTGATATTTTTTTTGTTGACCTCTGTTCATTGAGACTTGTGAGCTTGTTTTGATAAACAGACAGAATTTATGGTGGATATGAAGTGTGAGGGCTGTGTCAATTCAGTCAAGAATAAGTTACAGAGTGTTAATGGTATGTCGTGACTCCACTTTTTAAACACACAGCCATTGACTAGTACGAAATGAAGTTTTTCTTGTCCTTATAAGAACTCTTATAGTGTTTAGTTTTGTTTTCCATCATGGGAAAAACAATTAGGAGTGAAGAATGTGGAGGTTGATTTGGCGAATCAAGTGGTGAGAATCCTTGGGTCGTCACCAGTGAAGACTATGAATGAAGCTTTAGAGCTGACAGGTCGAAATGCTAGATTAATTGGCCAAGGGATCCCTGAAGGTTGGTTAACTGAACTGTCAGTTCTTTTATATGCAAGTTTGATATTCCCTTCTTCTGTTTATTTTTATATGCAACTTTAATATTTATAGCTTGTTTAATTTGTTTTTTTTAATGATTTTTATTTTGTAATTTATTTTTGATATTTACACTCCCAAACTATCCAAAAACATTAAAAAAAAATATTTTTTTTCAAAAATATGATTGAACTGTAAAAACAATCACCATCCTTTTCTGAAGTACCTGAACTGCTGGGAAAGTATAGTGGCACTTTATTTTATTTTTTCCAACCAGATTTCCAAACAAAGTGTCTTGAGCACGAGGGTTGTTTTCCATGCATATAGTGGATTTTCTTCTTCTTCATTTTTCCGGGGAAGTTGTTTTCTTTTGAGAATTGTTTTTTATGTTTGACATTATCATGAAAATAAGTTGAAAAACACTTTCTAGTGCCTAGCTATACCATAGAAAATCAAGTTTTTAATGTTTTTTAAAAAAGTTTATAAGAAAAAAATCACACTCGATCAATGAAAAAAACTAAATCATGGTGAAATTGAGAAAGATTCCTTATTTTATAAATTATTTAAATAAAGTAAATAGTAATTAAAAGAATAGGACCGAAATTGAAAGAATAACAAATTGAAAAGGAGATACATTGATAACCAAAAAAAAGGTTATCGATGACAAACTAGAAAAAGGTATGCAACACATGAAGAAAGGTTGCCTTCAGGCACTATATCTTGTATCACCTGCACCCTAAATGCAGCAACATGTTTGACGCACGGTGCATCCAGTGCACACATCAACTTTTATTTTGTTCTTAGATTATATTTTATATTTATCAAAATGACAAAATACTTCTTGGTCAACTTGATATTTATTACAAAAACATTATAAAAAATACAAAAAAGCCCTCTAACCCTAGTTTAACAAATTCCACTTTACATTTATTGTACTAAAAATCTACGAAGCATTTTAGAGAAGAAAAACACCTTTCCTTGGAAATGTCTCAAGTTTTTCCTTTGAGTGGAAATCAGTTTCTATTAACCAGCTTTTCTAAAATTAAACAAATGTAAAAAAGTTGGGAAAGTGGTTTCAAACTTTCAATAAAAAAATTTCCATAAAACAAACGTTTAGTTTAATTAGGAGAAACTTTTTCCTTATGTGATGGCTATGTTTTACTTTTTCTTGAGAAGATGAAACCAGATCTTTGATTGTGAACCGATATCTTATCAAGACACTTGGCAAGCATAGCTGTTTTCTGAGTTCATCAATGCAATCCTCATTCATTTTTTGTGTGGTATTAGTAACCCCCTGGCCCATTGCTTGCATGTTAATTAGGAGAAACTATTTCCTTTTGTGATGGTTATGTTTTTCTTTTTCTTGAGAAGATGAAGCCAGATCTTTGATTTTGAGCTATTATCTTATTAAGACACTCTTGGCAAGCATAGCTGTTTTTTTCTGAGTTCATCAATGTAATCCTCTTTCATTTTTTGTGTGGCATTTGTAAACACCACCAGTCCCCTCCCCCGGCCCATTGCTTATCTCATCAGAAAAGCAATGTGTCATACCAAAATGTAATGACAATTTCTCAAGGAACTTACCTCATGCCATGCATTTCAGATTTTTTAGTGTCTGCTGCTGTAGCTGAATTCAAAGGTCCAGATATCTTCGGTGTTGTTCGCTTTGCTCAGGTGAATATGGATCTGGCTAGGATTGAAGCCAACTTTACTGGATTTTCACCTGGTATACACGGCTGGTCTATCAATGAGTTTGGTGATCTAACGGAAGGAGCAGCAAGCACTGGGAAAGTGTTTAATCCAACCAATCTAGGAACTGAAATTGAGGTTTGTTTCAGCACATGCCTTCTCTGAATATCTCCGTGCTATTATATCTCTTGCCGCAAGAATTAAAGCGGCAATATCAATACAATGGTAATAAGAATAGGGATTTGAACTTAATTTAGCTTATTTTGAAACCAGGGATCTGTGGTTTGAACTTCATTTTTCTTTTTTTGGTTTTCTCTTATTATTTGAAGTACCTTTTGCTTGATTATATTTTAAGTGATGTGATAATAGCATTCTGTAACTGAGTTTCTTTTTGGTAGCCTCTTGGCGACCTGGGAACATTAAATGTCGATGAGAAAGGAGATGCCTTCTTCTCGGGCACCATACAGAAGCTTAGAGTTGCAGATCTGATTGGGAGAGCACTCGTAGTTTATGAAACTGAAGATAAATCAGATAAAGGTCTAACAGCAGCAGTAATTGCTAGAAGTGCAGGAGTTGGAGAGAATTACAAAAAGATTTGTACATGTGATGGGACGACCATTTGGGAATCCAGTAATAACGATTTTGTTGCCGGTAAGCTTTGATATTTTAAGTAAATCCCACATAAGTATTTCAGTGTATTTTCTTACAATGCTCACTGTATATGAGCCCATGCCTTTGCTGTTTAACCGTTGTCGTTATGGAATAAGATGCTTTACATTGAGTTAGTACAGCGACTCCCAGCTCTATAATAGGGCCTGGGTTTAGAACTTTGCAATTTGTTCGCTCCCCTGGTTGTCATGGTTGCAAATTTATCAATTACTTTTAACAAGGAACGTATTTTTGAGAACCCACAGAAGCCAATCCAAGGCAGGAATTTCGATCCAGGCTCCCGTGATCTAATGATCAATCAACGAGACCGCGTTTCCATCCGTTAACAAAAAATAGGTCACTTTGAAAAAGGCCCTGAATACAAAGCAGCTGATTGGGTTTGGAGGCGACAGCCTGCTTCCCTCAGCCATCTCTCGGAGAACAATGGTGAATTGGCTGCGGTTTCCATTTAGGGAACTTTTGGTGTGGTAACTTTGGTACAACACCTCCTCCCAAACGGGGCATAAAACCGAAGCATCCCTGGTTAAAAACAAATGTCATTAGCCAGAGTTCCCTGCAAGGAACTACGCGAACCTTGTTTAGCTCGCCATGTTTGCGAGGGCCAGTCTCTTTTCCTTGCAGCTGTGTGATAATTTGCTTAATTTGTTGATGGTGAGTGTTGTTTTTAAAATGTTTTTATTTATAAATATATTAAAATAATATTTTTTATTTAAAAAAAATATCGAAATAATCGGAAAAGGTTAAAAAAATGACATTAATTGAACAGCCGCCAGAAGATGGACAAGAAAATGAAATGAATTTAGACCATAAATGCACGCACGGATGGCTAAGGAAAGATAGTGACCAGTTTTCGGCTCCAGGACAACATATCCTCTCAAGTGATTGGATTGTGTCCCTTATTCTCTTACTAATCTCATACAAAACCAGCAATTTATCGTTGCAGCTGTATCGGTACAGCTCGCAGGGATTGAGCCTTCTCTAAGGTGAGGCCGATCTTATCTTCCATGTCCATGCTCTCTGGTGTCACTCCATTTTCTAGCTTCCAATCAAAAGAGTGAATAAGTGAACCCAACATCATGTGCAACATCCTCATTGCCAATGGCAATCCAGGGCAAATTCGTCGTCCAGCACCAAATGGAATGAGCTCAAAATTCCGCCCTCGGACATCAATATCCGACCCCAAGAATCTCTCCGGCAAGAATGACTCTGGATCCTCCCATAAGCTTGGATCTCTACCTATGGCCCATGCATTAACAAACAATTGTGCATCTTTTGGGACAGTGTAACCATTTATTTCTACGTTCTCTCCAGCTTTCCGAGGGAGTAAGAGAGGAACGGCCGGATGCAATCTGAAGGTTTCTTTGATAACTGCTTTCAGATAAGGCAACCGGACAATGTCTGATTCCTCAATCAAGCTGCCTTTGCCAATAATCTGCTCAAGCTCTGTCCGGGCTTTAGATAATGTCCTGGGATTGTGGAGTAGTTCTGCCATAGCCCATTCCAGTGTGCTGGAAGTTGTATCAGTACCCGCAACCAATAAATCCTGTAACAAACATATAAAACAAGGAGAATTCTCTTAAAATATGCAGCAGACAGAAAATTCGATAACTTCAAATGAAAAACGTGTGCGAAACAAGTAGTAAAAGGAGGGGAAAAGAAAGTTACCAGGAGCAAGTGTTTGATCCAACTAATATCCATGATGTCCTCGTTATTGTCTTCGCTGATTGTGAGAAGGGTATCTAGCATGTCATTTACCGGTACATAGCCCTGCAATTTTCTTAATTGTAACCGTTCATTGACTATGCCATCAAGGATGCTGAGTATCTTCCCAAAATGAATTGTCAGGCGATGCTTTGTGCCCAGCAGGTCAAGCCATCCAAGTACAGGGAAATAGTCTGCTAAGTTTGGTTTCCCTGCCTCTTCCATGATACCCCCAACAACCTCTTTCAATTGACTTGCAGTATCGGAACTTGAATCGGACAAATTCAAGGAGAAAATAATATTTGACAAGGCATTTAGTGTAGTTGTAAAAGCTGCCTGGCCTATATCCATTGCCTTGCCAGTAAGGCAGTGTTCTTGAACATGAGCAACCAGCTCTTGAATCTTCTTGCGCCTCAGATCCTGGTTAGCGTCGAGTTTTTGATTAGTGAAGATGTAGCAGTTGCATATCTTTCTAAGGTTTCTCCACCGCTTGTCTATCGGCACCCAAGGCATGCCAAATTCATGGTGTCTGTGAGCTCGAATTGCATCAGGAATGGTTCGGTTACAAAACGAGACATCATGCTTTTGGAGGACTTGTTTTGCCAGGGTTGCGGAAGATATAACCATTGTGGTGATTTGGCCTATACTCAGACTCATCAAGGGACCGTGAGTCCCGGCAAGCCTTGCCAGAGACCGGTGAGGTTTGTCACCGAGATCCAAGAGGCTACCTATGATTGGTAAAGCTACTGGACCTGGCGGAAGCTTTCCTGAACTTCCAGTTTTGCTTCCCTTTGCAATGAAATGAAGTATCTTAACCAACGCAAATGAGAAGAGAACACAGAGCACAGTATTTATCAAGGATTCCATTTGTCTCTCTGATGTAATTTGGTGGAAATCCTCTTGGTTTTTGCTTATATAGTGAGTAGCCTCTTGATTTTCCGAAATCAGTCGATCATGATCACTAAACTCTGTACCCTTCTCACTCCTTTTCTGGTCTATCTATGGAAATTTTAACTTTTCTAGAAGCTTTAAAATCAAATGCATTACGTCAAGTAATTTGACGTTGATTGATGCATCTGAGCATTTGGCATCGCCTGTTTTGGTCTGTCAGAGTTTATTGCTTCATTTTGGATGTTACGCGGATGAAGTGTCTGCTTGCATTTCGTTTCAGAAGTGTATTTTAAAGTGTATCAGATGCATCTACACATGCTTTTCTCTTGTTTTTTGCCACTTGTTTTTTATGTTAGGCCTTGAAAATATTTTGAAAAAATTAAAAAAATATTGAATTTATTTATTTATTTTTAAAATCATGTCAATAAACCAATTATTTATATTTTTATAATTTAATATACTTCTAAATAAAAAAAATAATTTAAAAATTAACCTCACTTACACGACCAAACATGTCTTTATATAGCCTACGCTCTCCCATTCTGCTTTTCTTATGTTTTATTCCAAGATCCATCCTGTCAACATCATCAATGGTTAGGAATTGATTTTCAGTTGCAGCAATGCGCCTCGACAAGATCATAGCGAAGTGATGGTGGGGTAGGATGGAAAATACAGGAAAAGCCTGTACGCACTGGTACCTGATTGGTTGAATTTATTTTTTATTTAAAAATATATTAAAATAATAATTTTTATTTTTTAAATCATGTGAAAATAACATAAAAATATATATAAAAAATATTAATTTGAAGTAAAAACAATTATTATTATTTTCAAAAATATTTTTAAAAAATAATATTAAACAATGACTTGCACAAAGTTATGATAGTAAAATCATTCATCACACTCAACAAGCTTATGCTATTAGAACATTTTCAATATCTTATATATGGGTTATAGTGAGAAAGAGTAATAGTTTGAGCCTAGAGATCATGTACAAAATTAAACGTAGCTTTTTATTATGTATATTTTTTTATTTGATTTTTTTTCTTCTGATAATTTCATTCTAGTTAAGGTCCAATTGATTTTAATTTCTTAATAAATAGTGATATCAAAAGGAAGAAAACTAAATGATTTATTTTTCATTTAGATATAAAAAAATATTTTTTTAGTTCTTGTTTGAGAATGTCACCGGATTTCAATGTCAAAGAGAAAAATATATGGTTGACACTAATTTATACCATAAAACAAAATAAATTGTGTCAAATTATTTCACTGAATATGGGAAGTTCATGTGTTTGTTTTATCTTATACCTATAGAGTTCGTTGAAAATCATATTTGAGTTTGATTTATTTATGATTTCGAGCTGTTTTTGTTTTTGGGGAAGCTTTTTTTGTTTTCTTAACACCTTTTATAGATTTGTCGTGTTTTTCTAAAGTGTTTTGACAATAAATATATTGGATCTAAAATAGTTTTTTAGCTAAAACAAATTTAAACCCCAATTTTTAGTTATCATGGTGGTTAGAATCTAGGCAAAAACAAACAAATTATCATCCACTGATTTTTTTTCAAAAAAAAAAGGGTGTATGATGTCCATTACCCAATTTGTATTGTTAAATTTAGAGGGGGGGAAATTTATTAATTTCAATGGAGTCCATTATCCAATTTGCAAGTTTGAATTTTTAGTCAGGGTTACACCTCAAATCTTGTATGTTTTTTTTTTTTTTAAAATATTTTATGTTTTTATCGGTAATCCAAGTTTTTTTAATTTATTAAATTGATTGATTCACTTTTGATTAACTCTCGTTTAATTTAATTAAAACTTGAGAAGAGCATAAAGTCTTGTTAATAAGTTTCAAGATAACCGTTTAATTAGACTTAGTGATACAGAGCATAGTGCGGGAACTCTGCTTGGACAGAAAGCTTTCTTTAGACGGGTTCAATTATTCTACGAGGCTCAATTGGGGACTCTAAACTTATGAAGGGAAGAGATGGTTTCCTAGAAGCCCAAACAAGAATGACATAAACTCTTAAAAGGCCCGACTAACCCAGACACCCTCATGGCTTCAAATTGGGCTCACGGTCCCTCCTTGCCCATAAGACTACGCATCAAAGCAAGCACACATCAACTGAAATGGGCCCACTTACCTCCACGATGCCCGTGTCATTTTGTCACAAGTAGACCACAAAGCAATGTTGGTCATGTTTAAGCTTAATTGATAGAGTAGATGATAAAATCTCTTATTCTGATATAGAAAACCTTTATCTATCGGGGCTGTAAACCCAACTGTTTTTTTTTTAGTTATCTTTGCACCATTCATATTGATATGGTTTTTGGGTATAAACATTATGTTCATGGATTATAAGGTACTGAGTGATGAACAACATTCTTCGTATGTTTTTAGAGGGCATGACATGATAATAATAAAAAATAATATTTATATAATAAATTTTAAATTTGAGTTAAAACATGTATTTCTTAAAAAAATCTGAGATAATTAGAATTTTACAGTTGATTTGAACCCATAAAATATGCCTTCTAAAAATTAAAAATCATCAAATCCTCCAAAAAAAAAAACATTATCCATTCATTTTAACATTTTGTTTTTATTCTTCTAATCTCCTTTTCATCACCATTCATATAGACAAATTAGTACAAAGGCAGCTTGCACAACCTCAAAATGTGACATTTCCCGTTCATGCACTGCTCACCTGTTTTTGTCTCGCACTCTCATTCTGAAGTTCACTGAATTCTTTTACCCTAAACTGGTGAGAGAGAAAATAAAAATAAAACACCGCTGTCATATGGCATGCAGCAGTGGGACATGGTTTCAGAATTGGGCTTCGCTCCATGCATAGACGATGACATTGTTCCAGCTAGCCAACAAAAGCCTCCTCGTCATCGATCTATGAAATGCTCATATAGTACCTGCACTCTGCTATTTATCACCTTCTCACAAACGTGTTGGTTTCTGACAAAACATGGCCTGCAGCGATCCTTATGTCTCCCCTCACTCTCTCTCTCGCTCTCTTCTCTTGAATAGGTGGGCACTGAAGACAAGCTTGTACGTTTTTCATTACTGTGGCTGCCACGTTACTTGTCTTTATTCGTAGCACTTATTTTCATAGCTGTGAAATATGAAAGTGAAACACTTCGTGACAGAGAACAGGAGGCACCCGTTAGGCAATTTTACATCTTACTTTTTATCACTACTGTTAAATTTCTATCTTCGAGGTCTACTATTATTGCTGCAACTTGCCGAGAACATTTCATTATAGGATCTTCCGTTCACTCAGTTCGACTCAGTCTGTTCTGTTCAGTTCTTTTTGACCATCTTGATTCCCATAAGCAAGATATGGAGTCTCAAGCCCCCCCTTCTAGAATTGCCCGTCTTTCAAACTCTAGTTTGCACTTTGCACCTACTCTTGTTTTTCCAGTTTCTCTCGTTTTCAATTAAACAAGTTTATATTAACAATCATTGTTTTACTCTTTCTCTTTATTTTTAATTTCTAGGGACTGGACTGCAAAACGGTTGGAACAGGGAGGGAAATAGGCGCAACGGTAGGTCTAGGTCTCCTCCAATCGGGCTAGGAGCAGATCTTGGACTTGGTGGGTCTGGTCAAAGATCAAGAACTGGCTGCAAAATAACTCACGGGTTCACAATTCTTCAATTGCAGGAGCTACAACTCCAGTCTCTTATCTACAAGTATATCCAAGTTAAATTTCCTGTACCTTACCATCTTGTTTTACCAATATGGAAAAGTGTCGCCACTTCCCTGGGTGTTCTCAGTTCAGGTCTGTACCAACTCTACCCTAGCTGTAAGTCCCTCATAAATTACTCTTACGTTTTTTTCTATCTCTTGATTAATATCTCTTAGCAATTACTACAAAACGGATGCTAAACACTTGTCTTTTTTCATAAATACCTTATCATTGAATACTTTACTAGTAAATTTTTTTTCTTAATCTTTAAAAGAGATCTGATACTGGTTCTTTTTTGTTTTCGCGGGGGGTCTAGTAATGGGGAGCAAGTGTAATCCACTACATTTGGAATATAAGAACAGAACGGAACCTGAGCCGGGGAGATGCCGGAGAACGGATGGAAAGAAATGGAGGTGTAGCAAGGAGGTTCTCCCATATCAAAAGTACTGTGACAAGCACGTACACAGAGGACGCCAGCGTTCAAGAAAGCTTGTGGAAGCTGCTTCTCATAGTAATATCAGCACTCACCTCTCCATTTCCCTCCCTGGAATCAATAGTGCTAGCTCCTAGCAGAGCTAATCTCTCTCTAATATCTTGTCTCTCTCCGAACAGTGTTCTGTTCAAGAAATTTGTAACAGGAACAGCTGCTAAAAAAGCTGTTTTTAAGGATTTTTTTGAGTCAGTTTAAGCTAATTTTCAAACAGCAGAATCAAGAAAGTACTGTGATGTGTATTATGTAGTTTTACCTTTCTTTTCCTGACTACCATAATTATGTAAGCTTTCAATTGGGACCTGTCCCCTCTCGTCCACTTGTCTACAGGCATTCGAATGATTATGACGTACAGGCTTTCAAGTCTACGACATCGAACTCTTGGCCCATAACAGATGCGCTTTGGGGTGTTTGGTATCATTACTTTTTTTATTTAAAAAAAAAAAAGATTGAAGAGATTTTTTTTGAGGTGTCATTATATAATATATAGTTTGATTTTAAAACAATATTAAAAAACTTAAAGCCAATTAATTCTACAAAAAATAAAACAAAAAAATATAGTGATTAGTGAATATCAATTTAAAACAAACTAAAAACTTTTAGTGTTGCATCCTTTTTATACATGAAAATATATTTTATTGACTTGAATTTTATGGTTGAACCTGTTAAACCTATAATTCAAGATATGAAATCTGATGGGTTTAATTTTATTTCTTTTTAATTTTTTTACCTATTTAACAGATAAAAAGTAAGAGAATTATTTAAAAATATATAAAGGATATAGCTACAAGAAAACAAACAAAAAGAACAAAACATATAAGAAAATACTTTTTTAAAAACAAAAATATTGTGTTCTACACACACACACACACCCCATATCCCAAAATCAACATGAACCTAGAAATCTAGATTCCCATGCAAGGAGAAGAAAAAATAAACTTTATTAATATATTAAACCTCTAGTGCCTTGTAAATTAATAGCAGGTAAATGCGCCCATCAACTCCTTTTTTTGGTCTGTGGATGCTGACTATTATTTGTTGACGAGTGTTTTTGTTGCCAGCCGGGCTCCGGGTTGGGAGGAAGAGACACTGTTGCAGGAGAATTCCCACAGCTGTCATTTATTTATTTTTCGTCATCGGGAGCTGATAAACAATGGAAAAGGTAAAGAGGTTAGGTTGACCTGCCACGTGTACTTTTATCAGATAGTTATGTCGCTGGGACTTCGTCACTTGTAAGGCATCTTTTTAATCATGGGTGGTTGGTTTTCTACTTTTGCTGCTCGCGTCTCCTATTTTTCGTAAATAAATAAATAAATAAACTTTTTTAAGAAAATAAGCAGATGAATATAGACAAACCTCGTATTTTTTTAATGTAAAAATAAATATTAAAAACAAAATAAATAACAATTAAAAAAAATATAGGATGAAATATAAAAAAGTAAACTCGAAGTCTCGAGCAATATAAAAAGCAATTAAAATAATGAGAATTAAACTTAATAGATAGAAATTGATAAGGGATGAAATTGAAAATATTATTAATTTCATAGATTATTCATGGATTATAATAGTATTGTATTTTTAAACATATTTATCATATACAGTACACATATTTACCATAGATTATAATATTGTTGTGTATTTTTTTCATGTTTATCTTTTCAAATTGGATTTATCTCTTACCAAAGTGGATGGTTTGCTTGAACTGACTTCATGTTGGATTCTCACCTTAATTTCACAAAAATGCATTTTGATTTTAGTGTTTAAACCATATTGAATTTTAAATTAATGATAAAAAGATACATGCTAGAAAGCACATTGAAAACATCAATACATTTATTTTTTACAATCATAAGCTGATATAACTATAGCAAGAAGAAGTGAGAAAAAAAAAATTAGATATTTCCAGAGAGGGGTGTGTGTGTGTGTGTGTGTGTGTGTGTGTGTTGGAGAGAATGGAGAGCGAAAAGATACCTGCTAGTTACGTGATAAGATGGAATGCACTGGAGCTTGATGGATAAGGCTTGATTGATGGCTAGCTACTGAATTAAAATGTGATTTGTGCGCGTAATAAGAATATGTCTAGGGGCTGGTTAAATCAAGCAAGTCACAGTCCTTCTAGGATTCCAAGTCGGTGCTTAAATCCAATCTACAGAGAGAAATTTGTTTCATGAGTCGATCTGTCAGTTCATCCTTGTATAAATATAGAAGCTGGCCATTGTTGCTCGTCCAAGAGAGAACCTCGCTGGGCAAATAAATTAGCCCTTCCATTCTATCACCAGTCTGAGGCTTTTCTGCCCATTACAGAAGTTCAATCTCCTCGTCAAGTATTTTACACAGCTTCTAGAAATCTTTCCCAGTTCCTAATTCGTCTTCTAGCATTGGTTTTCCTTTCCAAACCTGCAAGCAAGTTTTGACCCAGGTCGCTGCTCGCACACCGGACTGCAGTTCAGGTAATTACCAGGCCTGTAACTCCTCAATGACTGCTGTTTTTCTACATTTTTTTATAATTTCTGGGTTCGCATTCCTTTTCATGATTGATGAACAGGACAATCCTTATTTTATACAACGTATATTTCATAATAATCTCTTCATCTCCAACACTTTTTTCCCAGTGCTTTGAAATTCAACTCCATAGAAAATTTAATAATTGTTTTTATATAATCTAATATGAGAATTTCATGTGCATAACAGAAAATATTTGATAGGAATAGTCGCTGTTTTGATATTTCAGAAATATGTGAAGAATGATTTTGCCATTCTTAAAATAGGAAGGCTTTCCAGATCGCAACTGAGCCGCCGCAGCCCCACTCAGATGTGTTTAACAAAGCATATAGGGGTAGGCATGATAGGAGAAGACCCCAATATCCACATCGACCCAGCCACAATTAAAATATTAAGTGATTATTATTTGTAAAAGTGTTTTTTATTTTTAAAAATTACTTTTAAAATCAATTTAAAAAATTAATTTAAAATAAAAAAAATAAACATTTTCGATCGGAATACTAAACACTCTCTAACCCCTCGCACGGGTGCATAATCACGTTTTACACGGGCTTCCCCCCCGTAAGAAAGAGTAACCCAACCCAGGAATGTAGTCAGACCACAGTCACCTATCCATTACCGACAGTATGACTTTTACATTAGCGTCTATTCACGAGGAATCTAATGATGGTTTTATTCTCTCTCCCGTAATCCAGAGTCCCATACTTCACCTCCGCCTCAAATCTGAATCTCCACCGTTTGTCTAGATCCACACATTAACACGTCACAATATTAAATTATATAAAAAAGAAAAAAGAAAAAACCATCATCCGCATCTCTCTCTCTTCCTCTCTCAGATCTCAAACATTTCAAGCACCTAACTTTCCTCTTCTCTCTCTAAGCAGAGTCGGAGAAGGTTTTTGTGAGAACCCATCTTGCCCTTGAAGCCCAGGAGGATGGTGGAGGCACAAACATGGGCAACGAGGAGAATGAGCAACCCAAGAATAATGGATGGCAGCACCGTGTCAACCACCGCCAATGACCAAGTTCTTGACTTACCTGCAACCCCACCTGGTGATGTAAGAAACAATGCGTACTCTACCGCTGGATCGTATTTTTCTCCGAATATTTTAACAGCCGGGATCATTGCATCATGGTACTTGTCCAACATTGGAGTCTTGTTACTTAACAAGTACCTGTTAAGTTTTTACGGCTACCGGTACCCGATATTTTTAACAATGCTGCACATGATCTCTTGTGCTTGTTATAGCTATGTGGCTATAAAATTTCTTCACATAGTACCATTGCAGCATATTTCATCGAGAAAGCAGTTTATGAAGATCTTCGCTTTGAGTGCTATCTTTTGTTTCTCTGTGGTATGTGGTAATACTTCATTGAGGTACTTGCCTGTGTCTTTTAATCAAGCTATTGGGGCTACCACACCATTTTTTACTGCTATTTTTGCTTTCTTAATAACTTGCAAGAAAGAATCTGCTGAGGTTTATTGTGCACTTTTGCCTGTGGTTTTTGGGATTGTTTTGGCCAGTAATAGTGAGCCTTTGTTTCATTTATTTGGGTTCTTGGTCTGTGTTGGTTCAACTGCTGGACGTGCTTTAAAATCTGTGGTTCAAGGGATTTTGTTAACATCAGAAGCTGAGAAGTTACATTCTATGAATTTGTTGCTTTATATGGCACCAATGGCTGCTTTGATTTTGTTGCCATTTACTCTTTACATTGAAGGGAATGTGGCCTCAATTACGATTGAGAAAGCCAGAGGGGATCCGTATATTTTGTTCTTGTTGATTGGGAATGCAACTGTAGCTTATTTGGTGAATTTGACGAATTTTTTGGTGACCAAGCACACAAGTGCCCTGACTCTTCAAGTATTGGGCAATGCAAAGGCTGCCGTGGCTGCTGCCGTTTCGATCATGATCTTTAGGAATCCGGTGACTGCGATGGGAATGGCTGGATTTGGAGTTACAATCATGGGTGTGGTGCTTTACAGCGAGGCAAAGAAGAGATCTAAGGTCACCACTCACTGAAAGATGATATTAAGATTCATTTTGATCGCCACAGACACTGGTGCGGGTCCTTTTTTCAGGTTCTTTTGCTTTATTTACTTTTGCTTTAATGTTATAATTTTTTTTTATATTAGATAAGGGAAATTTGGATCAATTGGATTGTATAGGATGTGGAGAAATGGGAAAGGGTTATGCTCCTTTTCTCTTTTTTTGGCTTTTTAATTGTTCCTGTTGGGAGTAGTTAAGAGAATGAAATTCTCTCTCACTTTCCTCTGTGTGTAACTCAATATAATTGATTTTTTCTGCAATTGGAACACAGAAAGAACTGATGCAGATATTCATTTTCAAGTCTTTAATAGGAGGGAACAAAGTTCTCTCTTTTCTTCTAAAAGTCTCGTCAGTAAGCAATTCTATTCTTTACGCGGTATATGTTTGTCTGCAAAATTGACATTCCTTGAATTCATTTCTGGGTGTGGAGGGCTTAAGGGTTTATTTTTTTTGGATTTTTTTCTCTTGCTTTGGATGCATGCTTGTTGTCTTCTTCAGATAATTTTAGCAGCAAAAAATTATTGGATGAGTTACAAGACTTGGGGGCTGGAATTATTGAATGCTTGAATAAGTTGGCGATTAATTTATTTGACATGCCCTGGAGATACGTTCCTGTGGATGTGAAATGTGATCATCATTAGGAGTTCATGTCCTGGTCATATGGCATAGGTCAATTTGTCGCTTTAATTTCTTGATTGATGATGCCTTTTGGATCTATTGAGAATTTCATGCATAAAATTGAATGGTGATTGGCATAATGACATTTACATTTTGAGTGAGCCTGTTAGCAAATTTCTTGATAACCATTGAGGTTATTAACGCTCCTCTAGTCACTATCAAAAAAGGATCATAGAACTTTCTTTCATTCACAATTGCCATCTCTTTTCACATGTTTCTAAGATTCCAAGTTTCTTGTATAAGAATTTGGGCTGAATAAAGAACAAATTTGCCAATCAGTTAAAATTACACTTCTGTATCAGTGTTATTGCATACATGTTGTTCTTTTGAAGAGATCATTTGATTAAATCAACATGGAGGAGTTTTCCTTTAGGCAAGAAATGGAAAAGTTGTTTTTTACTGGGTTTTAGATGACTGGTGCGAGGTGTAGGGACATTTTGAAATGGTTCCAAAGAGCAATCTTTTTTCAACAGGCCCGCAATGACAAACATCCTTTGGATCAAACGCACATGAATATGTTCCATGGCTGTTTAACTGGTCAATTTCTTCTAGTGGATTGAAATGACCGGAACCTTGTCCCAGTTAGGAGTCATTTGGATATATATTTTAAATCTTTTTCAAATCTTTTTCTTTGATTGGGTGACGATTATGCTATAAGCTGGGAAGTGACTATCACAGATGAAGGTGACATCTTAACATTCAGTTTAACAATTTTGAAATATTGGCATTTAAAAATGATCTTAGTTTAGATATGTATTAAAATATTTTTTAAAAATTATTTTTAACATAGGAAAATGATTTAAAAACATAAAAAAATAATTTAAAATAAACCATAAAAATAATTTTTTAAAATTTTTTTCAAAAAAACATTTTAAAAACTAAGCTAGTTATGCTTTAATGTAAGTTGCCTTGCTGTCCGTCCCGACCGCGGCAGATAGTTTTGTATTTGGTAATTGTTTTGTCAACTTCATAGCCTAAGCGCTATAAGTTAGACGCATCATGTGGGACATGAGGAATTGCATTTGCTTAGATCATGGTGTTAATTAGAACTTCGTTCTCAACTCAACTTAGCTTGGCCTAGTAGTATGCGTCATGTTAGTTTAAGGGGAATGTAAATCTCTGGTTGAACTCTAGTCATTCTCAATTCTCAAGTGAGATAGATGAGTCAAGCCAGAAGTTAGTCGACTACTTCTGTTCAAAATTGGACATTCATGTTTTGGCCCAGCTTCTCAGTTTCTTGCGTAAAGCTCAGGCTGCCTTTAATAAATCTTTAGCTAATCACCCTTTTCAAGCAAATAAGCCTTGCACTTCAAGTATTAAACTTCGCCCATCTCAATGGATGCAATACTAAAATGAGCATAAATAACAAGTAAATTTGATCGACTGTGAAGCTGAAACGGATGCAGGAAATTTAAACTTTTTCTCCATTTCTAGACAATGATCCTTGCTTGAAAGCTAGATGCCACTGCCATACATGCGAGGCAGTCATTCCACTGGCTAGTGTTTTAGTCTGAGAAGGTGAAGGTGCCGGTGCCTCGTACCTGGGAAGGAAGAACTGCTGTCTCATTGAGGAACAGCAGTTGTGGCTAGCTTCTGTTTCGGGCGCAGTGCTTGCTTGCATACACCGCAAATATGCCTTTATTATTATTACCGGTAGCTAAAGTCTCGGTTACACGCTTTTGGAAGGAAGCTTCATCCACTTCGACAACATCCATTGTGGAATTATGATGTAAATAATAATTAAACTATTGCAAAAGGTTTCTATCCCACCTTAAAAACCACTACTTTTCATGAACAAGTAAATGAGAAATAGGTTGTCTTTTTCAATGTGGGATAAAAACTTTTTCATGTAATGTTGTCATTGCAAACAATTTTGAAAACATAAAAGATTGTTCAATATAAAATCGGAGTGCATACAATCTTAAATATATAAACATGTAAGATAAAACTCAAGATAAACATGTTTTCAGCATAAATGGAATAGTAATAATAAAAAATAATACTAGCATGAAATCCTTAGTATGTATTCAAACTTGCAATATATACAATATGAAAGTCTTAACATGCTTACTGAAAATAAAAAATGACAATGTTTAGATTGAAATAGAATGATATTTACTTGTTGAAGCATTTAAAATGAATGAAACTTTTATTACTGTCAATAATAAATAATTTGTTCTTAGATCTTTATTGCTTCTCGTGTATATCTAGACTGTTTGTAATATATCTTTTAAAATTTTAATATCACTATCTTAGTTTAGATGCACTACTAAATAAATTTGGAAGAAAAAACATAAAAGCATAAAAGAGAATGAAAACACTAAAAACGAGGTGAGAAAAGGTAAGAAAATCTAAAAAATTAAAGTAAAAAACTCTTCCTTCTTCCATTTTATTTTATAATGAATTCCGCATGCAAAAAGGTTGAAAAAATAATAAGAATTAATCATCACCATTATTAATCTTTGATTAGCCACTATAATTAAGAATTAAATTTAGAAAAAAAAAAGTTTTTTTAAGTAGTAAAACTAAATGTTATTTGAGATTCACTAATAATTTATTTAAATCATGATAATTAAACAAATTTTCAACACAAGTATCCGAAATGGATCCTCGCCAAGCATTGGGGCAAGGATTGAAGGGTTTGGAAATTAAGAATTTCGTATTTTGATCTCAGATGCTGTTTCTAAAGCCATTTCAATGGTAATGTTAAGGAATAAGAGCATAAAGGACTTGTATATTGTTGGAATAAAATTAGCTTACAAACCAACATCTCAAAAACGAATACAAATAACAATAAAAATTAAGACTAGAAAAGAATAATAACCCTTGGATAACATCACCATGAGAGTTAAAACATGATCATCCCAAAAATCCCTGCAATGGCCACAATCAACCCATAGTATCTAGAAGCAATGTTCCCTGCTGCTCCTGATGATGTGGTACTGGTTGGGCTGGAAGAAGGTGAAGTTTCAGGAGATCCCAATTGAGGCAACACGGTTATGGAAAGTTTCTGGTTCCCAGACTCAGAGTGTTTAGCCACACCACAAATGTATCATTTGTTTCCGGGAGTTGAGAGTGGAATCACATCGTTTCCTGTAGTCAAGAGCACAATATCATTAGCTGCCTTACGCTCTTGGAATCCAGTTCCGTTAACTGTCAACACACTGTGTGCTCCTGGTGTGTACTTGAAAACTGCGCAGAGAAATCAAATTATCAAAACAAAAATAAATGTTGCTGAATTGCTATTTAATGCACTGGTAATAAATATATATGCATGCAATTTGTTTAGAGTGATCAGTTGAGTTACCAAGTGTGTCTCCCACGTAAAATGCTTTTCCCTGAGCCCAAGTTTTATAATCAAAGCCTGGGTTCCAAACTGTCTTATCACCAACCACGTGTTCTGTTGTCAAAACGGAAGGAACAAAGACTGCAACAATGCAATGATCATGAACATCCAAGAAGAAGCCATTACTTGTTAAGAAATTCTCTCTGTCTTTCTTTCTTTCTTTCTTTATTGACGTTGGTGAGATGTTTCTGCGATGCAGTTTGATTGTTGCAAAGTGTTCAAACATGGCTGCCTATTTATAGAGTTTCTCATTGGGGAAAGAAATAGCGGGGTGTAACCTACCTATGGCCCGGCAAGGGCGGCAATGGCATCATAAAATTCTTGAATTTTTAGCAATTGGCAACAACGACTAGTAAGTTACTCCCTTTTTTTTAAAACAAAAAATGATGAATCCATTTTACTCAGTAAGTTACTCTGCTAGAGGCCATTCAGATTTTGTTTGCTACGTATTACTGGTTCATAAAAAGTGTCCATTCAGACCTGGACATCTTGCGCTTATTGCCTGCCAAATGTGGAAACGAATGTTGTGATTTTTGGCGTTTTCTTGAAGCAAGAGATCGAAAACGAAATGAGAAATGAGAGGAGAGGCCTTCCTGGCCTTCTTCTTCTTCTTCTTCTTCTTTCCTTTTCTTTTTCTCGGTCAAACTGTCTTTTTCATTATTGAGCCTGCTTTCTTGGCATTGTAATTGTCGCCGTCCTAAAAGAAGGGGTGCAAAATAAGTTGGCCTACATAAGATTTATTTGAATTTGGGCTTTAATTTCTGGAATCAACGAACCTGCAGTCCCTCCCATTTAAAAATCTCCAGTAAGTTTCTAATGAATGAGACTGGTGTGTTGTAGTGACGGAAAGGTCTCTTTGGTTTTTAATCCATATGCATGCAAGAAGTGGAGCAAGATTTCTCTGGTCTTTCTCTAGTAAGCAAATTGTTGTTGATTCAAGCAAAATTAGATCTCCACATTTCCTCCGATCAATCTTCCTTAGAACCCGTGAAATGATGTTAACAATTCCTTTCTCTACGTACTAAATTGGATTAAAATCAAATGATGATATACTATAATCACAAGTCTTGCATCACGAGAAATCCCTCATGAGAGCCACTTTTTTTCAAGAAAGTACAGGTCTCCATTTCATCTACCAAAGAACCACCACCTGATTAGCAGCTAAGGACCTTCTTTTTTCAACGCTTAAATTTTCTCGTGATGTCTCTTGCACTTCCCATAAATTAAACGCAATGAAGCATGCAAATTCCCATAAAGAAAAAGGATGTAAACACAAAATAGTAAGCTCCAAGTCCAAACATTAGAACTTTTTTTATTTTGTTCTTAAAATTAAGCCTCAGCGAAAGCAAAATGGAGAATAGAGCAAAACCAACATGTCCAAGTTTTATTGGGACTCATTTTGTGGATATCCATGAAGTATTGCCAGAGGAGGAGGAGGAAGGAACGACAAGAATGGCAGAGAAAGCAAGAAAGGGACCAAATAGACAGTTCAAAGTTCGAGAGGCAAAGAGGCCTTTCAGGAATCTTAGCAGGCAAGTTTCACTAGAGACGGGCTTCTCAGCACTTCATAGAGAAACCAGGGCCAAAGATGAGATTAGGGTTCTTCCAAGAAGTGGACGTAGTTTTGGTGGATTTGATTCCGCTAGCAGGTTTCATGGGGAAGCAAGGAAAGGAGATTTCAGTATGTTCAAGACTAAATCAACTCCCAGTAAGCAGAATTCTTTGTTACCTTCAAGGAAGGAGAGAGAGATGGAGTCCCAGAGAGTTGATGGTGATAATGGTGGTGATGAATCTGCTCATAATACTGTTCCAGCTGGAAGATACTTTGCTGCTCTTAGAGGACCTGAGCTAGACCAAGTCAAGGTAATGCTTGCCTCATCTTTGACAAATTTGTATCGTAATATCTTATTCAATATCTCACTTAGTTTTAATTAGCAAATGTGCCCGTGTATTGCTGCTGTGACGATATTTATATTGTTTTTTATTTTAATCTTTTAATTAGAGTATGATATATATTTTGATTTATTGATACCGTAGATTAAAACTAGTTTTCAATTGATGGTCTGGTTTAATGCAATGGGTCTTTAATTTTTCAATAAATTAATGGCTTAATAGCAGAGCTTAGATATTTTTTAAGGTTGGTTTCCATAATGCAAAAAAAAAAAATGACGAGGAAAAGAAAAGAAAATTTTCAATCAAGTAATTAAGAAATAATCAATAAATCTCTAATATATTATAATAAATCTGAGAATCTTGAATAAAAAATAAACAAACATATAATATGATAATATGAATAAGCTTTTTAAAAAAAGCAAAAACATGTTGTGTTTTATTCATTTAAGATTTTAAAAACCTTCAAAATTTTAGTAAATATCACAGGAATTAATCAAATAAAAAAAAAAGAATGTTATATATATATATATATATATATATATATATATATATATATATTGGATTTGTGATCATTTTAAATAGAGATAACAATGAGCACGAATTCAATTTTTTTTTACATTTATATTTTATTTATTATTTATCATATAATTTTTTTAATATTTATAAATTATTATTTAAAGTATAGGTATATAATAAATATATATCATCTACTGTTATTCATTAATAAAAAAAAGTAAAATCAAAATCCATTTTTATTTTCATTTAAACAACAAATTACAAAATCAAATCCTGTTTTTTATTTAGAAATAGTAGCTTTGATTTAGATTCTTATTACAGTTTTTACTTCATAAATACCTCCAATCAAGTTAAAAGGCTGCGGTCTATGTGACAGAGGTTGAGATGGGTTGATTCTCAACCGAGATTCAGCGTTCCCCTGTTCTCCTCTCTCCTCCTTCTCCAAACAACTTCAACTAAACGCATAGTAGGGAGTTCGATGGCTTAGAACAAAAGGAAGAAATTTATTACTTAATGGTTCTGTTAACTGTAACTAACTAAAGGATATAATTGAAAATGAATCAATACATTAAGAACCTACTCAAGATGAAAAACAGGGCAAAGATAGTTACTTTTGATGGGGTACAACTAAATTATTCAAACAAGATGAACTCAACTCGCATGTTGTCTCTGTTTTGTTTTGTAGGATTATGAGGACATTCTCCTTCCCAAAGATGAGAAATGGCCTTTTCTCCTCCGATTTCCAATCGGTTGCTTTGGTATTTGTCTTGGTCTCAGTAGCCAAGCCGTCTTATGGCGTGCACTTGCAGCAAGTTCAGCTACCCAGTTTCTCCACATAACACCATTCATCAACCTTGCCCTCTGGCTCTTAGCCCTTGCAGTCCTAATTTCTGTTTCTGTCACCTACATTCTCAAATGCATTTTCTACTTTGAAGCTGTCAAGAGAGAGTACTTTCACCCTGTTCGTGTCAACTTTTTCTTTGCTCCATGGGTTGTGTGTATGTTCCTCGCCATTAGTGTACCCCCTGTGCTAGCACCTGAAAAATTGCATCCTGCCCTTTGGTGCATCTTCATGGGACCTTACTTCTTCCTTGAGATCAAGATCTATGGCCAATGGCTGTCAGGTGGAAAGAGGCGTCTTTGCAAGGTAGCCAATCCATCCTCTCATCTCTCTGTAGTTGGGAATTTTGTTGGGGCAATTTTAGCCTCTAAAGTTGGATGGAAGGAGGCAGCTAAGTTCTTGTGGGCAGTAGGCTTTGCACATTACCTTGTGGTGTTTGTCACTTTGTATCAGAGATTGCCAACAAGCGAAGCATTGCCTAAGGAGCTACATCCCGTGTACTCTATGTTCATCGCAGCCCCATCTGCTGCAAGCATTGCTTGGGAAACTATATATGGTGATTTTGATGGGCTGTCTAGGACGTGCTACTTCATTGCACTGTTTCTCTATGTTTCCTTGGTTGCACGTATAAACTTTTTCACAGGGTTCGGGTAAGACTACCGCTATGCTGAGTTTCCTTTCCAGGTTTCCAATTCGTTCCAGGCGTTGATTAACTTGTGAATTATCACTTGTAACTTCACAGGTTTTCAGTGGCATGGTGGTCCTACACCTTTCCCATGACAACAGCATCAGTGGCAACGATAAAGTACGCGGAGAATGTCCCTGGTGTTCTAAGCAAGGGCCTTGCACTTGCACTTTCTTTCATGTCATCAACGATGGTATTGGTATTGTTTGTATCCACCCTCCTGCACGCTTTTGTTTGGCACACATTATTTCCTAATGATCTAGCCATTGCCATAACAAAGAGAAGATTTGTCAAAGAAAAGAAACCCTTCAAGAAAACCTACGATATAAAGCGACGAGCAAAGCAAGCTCTGACCAGGCACAATTCGGAAAACAAGGACTTTGGTGGAGAGAATGAAAAAGGTTACTGATTCCCATGTAAAGAGTGAGATGGGTTCTTCTTCAAGCACATTAATTTACCATATGTTAATGCAAAGTATAATTCGTGAAGGTTTAATCACATTTCATTATTTATTATGGATTGTGAGCCCAAAATGAAAGAACTACAGTTTAGAAACACTTCCAAGACACCACCAATATTTTTATTTACAATCCACTAATTATTACAGCCGTTGTACATGCAACGCTACAGAAAAAGTGCGGTGGTGGAAGGGTGAGGAGGCCTTGATTGCTGTACAACACCGACCATGTAATAATTTTTATTGGATTGGGGACAAGCCTACAGAATTGTAGGAGACAGGTTAGATTTACATTAACGTGTGAACATCAGTTTCTTACACAGTAAACTTCAAACGATACGGACTTCATTGGTTTCCGTTAAACAAAAAGTTCGATTAATTTTTGTCCAGGTGTTCACTCATCATACTCCATTCCCTGTAATTCTCAAATCTCACCGGATGCCCAAGCTCCTATTGACATTCCAAATAAAATTAGCACTGTGGAAATGTAATTAGGGAGAAATTACTGATCTCCGTTGACATACCTCCTGATTGATTGGTAACAGACTTCATTGGTGCCCATATTGCTCCCATATTGAATCTGCTGCTTTCCACCAAATATAGATTGTCTTTCTTTCACCAAATGCACCTTCTAAAAGAAGAAAAGAAATAGTTTATAGCTGGAACAAAATGGAAGTAATGTTGCCCAGACATGGTTCCAAACAGGTGCCTCGCTTACCTTCTGCTCTGTTTGCAAGGGATTCAATCTATTTTCTTTTGGACCCTTACGCCAAAGAAACAATTAGAGACATTAAGCAAAGTTGCAATAATGATATGTGTGTTTGCCATGATAAAGAATTTTGAAGGAACAAGGAGAACCTTCGTAGACAGATAGCTTGGTAGAGGAAATTGCAATTGAAATTTGTTATTTGGTTGGAGTTCACTTGTCAGGGAGAGCTAGTATTCACAGGCGAAAAGAATGTGAGCATCTTCAAAAGTATAGGAGTGCAAAGGTGATGAAAACAATAATGCGCATTACAGCAGAAATGAATTTATGCATCCCTCAACCAGGAGATAGCATAATGAATTTTTTCCAACTAAGAGCCCCAGATTGAAGGGCTACCTTACTGAAAAGATCTGCGGGTGGATTGGGTTGAAACCTCTTCTCCGTATGAAAATTAAATTCCTGTAATTAGCACAATAATGTTTCAAATGATTCTGCATGTGATTAATCATTCGTCCAGTACATGTATAGCAACTAGAGCTATCAATGGATTACCTTTGGCACCGTGGTTTCCCGAACGCTAGTTCGAAAAACACCCATTTCTCCTTTACTAGAGAATATCTGCAATCAGACAACAAGCAGTTTCACATTTAGTAATTGCTACCACATCATTTAGAGTTTAAGATCCGCACTATTTTCTCTATTACCTTCTTATTCAGAGGGCAAGCTTTAAATGTACATGTTGCACCACATCCGTCCTGCTTTGGAGGACCCATGGTGGTTGGTCTGAGCAAAGTAGGAGCAAATTTGAAGCACTTAAGGGAAATGAACATCAAGTGAAAATTGAGCATCACCCTTTACTCATTCTGAGGTCAATTAAAAAAAATAACTATTACCTTCTGGATTCTGTCTTCACACTTTCTGAAATTGTACAGGGTTTGTCCAGCCCCTGTAATAAAGCATTTCAGTCTACCCATGTTTCAATAATTTTAACAGAATTTGATTACAACTACTAAGACACAGAATACCACCAAAAACAGTTGTCATCGTATTATCCACAAGATTTGAAACAATGAGTAAGACTGTTTTCAGTTGGGATTAGTAATCATGATTTCAAGGAATCTAAATAAACCTTGTTTGAGTCATTGCACTTAAACGAGGACAGTGAGGTTGAAGAATTGTGCTGCATTGCCCTTTCTAATGTCTTCAAGTGAAATTCCTGAGAGGCAATGGAAACATTTCTCAACACCAAATACAGGACAAAAGCTCCCTTCTTCTGAACAAGTGTTTTTCTATGTGCGGAACCCATATTCTCAGCACTGCACCACATAATAGAAACAGGCAAAAAACATTCCAAGCACTTACTTGAAACTCTGGCAACTTTGGGGTACTCTTCTTCAGTAGAGGCAGTGAAGGAGCCTCAAGAATCTGCAAAAATGAGATATATATTTGGGAAAACAAAACAAAGTTTTATATATGAAAGCTCAAACTATTTAACTCGTATACTCACTTTTCGATTCAATGGGCGTGCTTTGAATCTCCGTGGTGCCATGTATTGCTGTTCTTTGGGCCTGAGTTATAAACATGTCAATTATTTGGCCATCTGTGTTAAAGATAACATCTTGGTACCTCAGAATTTTGAGCAGAAGTACAAACCTCATCCTTTGTGCCCTATGTGCTGTTACAAGGTCAGGCTCTCTTGGAACAGTCAACCTTAGTTTTGCATGTGAAGAGATTTTATCAACTAAACCATCCTGCAAGACCAGGTCGAAACATTTGGTAACTTCAATTGATGATTTTATCCCATCATGTAGATTGAATTATACCATCCTCTCTCCGAAACCAGAAAATCTGACGGTTATAAGTTTTCCTTTTATATACATATTAGCATATAGAAGATCACAGATAAAAAAATATAATAGCTCTATGCTTGATATTTTATGACTATTGGTAAAAAAACAAAGCTGTCCCAGCCACTTTATGTCAATACAAGTTAAGAGTGTAACTTTTTTACATGAAACAATGGTTGATCAAATATGCAATGCATACAGAATGTAACTCTGGGTCCAAATTAAAACAACAAGCATCAAGCATCTACCTTTTTAGATGTCTTGTGAATGAAATCTATTTGCTGCTTTCCATCACCAATCTGTTATGCAGGACACGATAAATGGACTGGTAAGTATTTATTACAAAGGAAAACAAAACGACACTAAGATTTAGTTCAGGACCCCTGCACTAAATTAAGTGATCAATTTCACTCACAGTTCGCAGTTCACTAACATGAACTTCCAAATGTCACGCCAGATCTAGTCATTAATAAACAGTCACACGCCCACATCCTAATCAACTCCTTAATTTGATAATAGAACATGAAAAGGCAAGACAGGGTAAAGCAATTGAGGGAACATTCCCAATAACATGCATTCAGTGTGGTAATCACTGGCATGCCTGCAAATACATGGTCAAAACTTTAGCTTAAATAAAAAAGAGTTCTTTCTTATTTCTTTTTTTGTGCGTGTTTATCAAAAAGTCCATTGTTGATCAGCGCAGATAACTTCATGACAAGATCTCTAAAATACAAGCGAGAGGAATGGGCAAGAAGATAGATTCAAAAAAGCTGTGTACCTTGCAAAAGTGATCTCCTTCCAGTTTCTGCCTCTTGGCAGGATGACTTTCAAGTGCAGAAGTATTGCACAAGCTTCTCTCCTTTTGACCCAGCAGTATCTGAAATCTAAAAATTAGAGATGTAATATTAGAAAGTGACCAGTATTACACTGAAAGGTCTATTTTAGCTTCCAGTGAGTTGCTATATGGCAATTGCCTCTAGCTTAAATGCATAGAATATTAAATATTCTTCATAAAAGAAAATGAATGCTTTATGGTATATACTCACACAACAATCCACATGTTTGCCAAAGTTGTGCTTTCAAAATTGAATGGACCATCTAACTAAAGCCATAAGAGAAAGACTAAGAAAAGTTCCAAGTTGTAGCTTTATTGGAAAAATTCAAAAAATAAGAATGAGGGACCATGAGATACTCAAAAGCATATTTCTTTGACAGTATAACAAGTAACGATAAAATTTGTTTTCTTAGACCACAAGTTAATAAGAACAAAGAATTTAGTGAGAATCACCTGGAAACACCTATTTCAGAGGGCTGATTTTGCTTTGCCAACTGACTAGCCGTAGGTTTCATCAAAGATGAACTCCTGGGAAATGTTGACTTGACAGTGGACTTCACCCTGGGGTTTGATTTATCAGTAGATTTGTGATGGTAAAAAGTCAATCCTGCAAACAAAAACAAGAACGTTTTTGAAAACTAGCACAGTTTGACCAAAGTTGTGGCAAACTAGCACAGGTTGAAAAGGTATTTGGAAAATAAACAATTTAGTTAAAGTTGTGGTTAGGAACCGCGACTTTGTTAAAGTCACATTTGGGAACATGACTTTAACCCCTAACCCTAAACTAACTCTAAATAAACCCCAAAATACCCTAACCCCAAATGAACCTTGAATGAAATCAGTATCTCAAACGTCTGTTAATAGCTAAGAATTCGAGGAATTGTGATCTAGCTGGAGTAATATTTGAATGCAAGAATAATACAATCAGAAAATGTTGGAGGTATTGATTTCAGATGGGGAAAAAAAAAAAAAGTGATACAAACTGTATATATAAACAAACTTTTGAGAAACCAGAAATTAGAATGGTAATAAGATAGAAAACACGAAGTTTATTTAAATTAGTGACCTGTTGCTATTTCTACTCGTTGATTGGAAACCTTTTGCAGGTTGCCACTCTGTATGTTGGTGAAGATTCCTCTGTATATTCCTTCACATTCTGTAAAAACAAAATGACTTATTATATCCACCCCTCACTAAGAAAAAAGGTCTGGATGATATTTTTCATAGATGGAATAGCGATAGAGTTAAAATTAATGGATTAAATTCGGAGCTCTATATATTTAATCATAAATGGTCCAATTCAAGCTTGGGAAAAAATTCTGAAAGATTTATTTTTTCACCAAGTCAATCTTGAAAAAAGGAAAATGGGATTGGCCCAGCAAGGTTTATTTCGAGCTTAGTCATCAAAATCTAAAATCTGCTATGGTGAAGTAAAAGTTTTAGGGCATACATAGTCTCTACACGAGCATAACCATCAGTACCTCTATCGTCCACCTCTATTGCAGAAACTTCTGGTCCCATGTCGTCATTAAGCAGAGTGGCCCTATTTTCCTCATCTTTAGATTTTGGAGAGGTATTAACATTCTCCTGCAGACTGTATGCAAATTTTGCCACAAATGCTGAAACACAAACAAACACACTAGTTTAAGCTAAATAAAAATAGTAAATAAGGATTGGCTTGGTAATAGTTATGAAGAGCTCCATAATCCAATAAACAATGAAAGAAAAATGAGCAATGAACAAATTAGGGTCTTCTGAGACTCACGCGATGTAGGACAACTCGGCGCAGTATCAAACCACCTCTGAACGTCACGCGCCTCCACGATTGACTCCCGTCTAGTGAAATCGAAGTACTTCGGAGCATCAAACTCGTAATCAAGATCAACTTCAAGCGCCTCAAACACCATAAACTCCACCTCCATTTCCTCTTCCATTTCCATTTCCCTCAATAACACACTCTCTCTCTATAACCGTTATAGTGGAGGAGAGGAACGGCGCTGATTCCGTTGAGAGAACGGTCGCTTGCCAAACCTCTCTTACTGTAGCATCGAACGCAATAAGTAAATAAATAAACCACTTGAAATAAATACTCTTTTTTCTTAATTTGTTTTAGTATTTAGTTCCCAAAAATACACCGCTGAGGTTGGTGGGGGTTTTTCTCTCTCCTTATAATATTTATTATACATTTTTTTAAAAGGAAAACAGCCTAAAAATTAATTAGATAAAATTAATCTCCATTTATTAAATAGACGGACATATATCATAATTATTAAATACTCGAGAAGGAAGGAGGGGGAAACAAAAGGAATAGAAGCACGAGATGAGGTTTTGAGTTTTATTATTATTATAATTATTCCACTTCTTGCAACGATCCAAAATTTGAATTTTATGGAACGGAAGTTTATAATAATAAATTAATAATTAGATAATGAGTGTGAAAATGACAGGACACTTTTGCCCTGGGGCTCTGGAAGAATGGCTGTGGTTGGGTTTGGAGTGGTGAGTGAAATTTGAATTGAGATAAGGGTAAGATGAGGAATTTGGTTGTTGAGGGGAGTTAAGATTTTGTCATTGAAAAGGGGGGCAAGTGTTTACCGGGTGTCGAGACTACTGTCGGGGACTCTGAAATTTCGGCGCTTGTTCGAATCGCCCTTGTTGATGCAAACAAATTACGAGGTTTGACACTGACGGTTTTTCTCGTTATTTCAGGTAATGGGATCGGGTGTAGGGTCCGCTTTCGAAAATTCAAAGATGAGGACGGGGTGGAACTGGAAATTGGAATAAAAGTAAATTACTAGACAACTGAGAGTTGAAAAATCAAATGGAAATTAAAATGGTTCGATATCAGCTGTATATCATTTCGAAATTTGATGGGATGTTGAGCGGATCATGTGGGCTTTTGATGAGCTGGGAAATATATAATTTTAGCTTTAAAAACAATTTGGATAGACTGGAAAATTTAAAAGCAATCTAAATAATAATTAAAAACAAACGTTGTTTGACTTTACAGTTATTTATTTTTAAGATAATATTTTTATATATTAATATTGAGATGATGATATATTAGATTGATTTCAACTACATTACTTAACCTACTAAACATGCAATTCAAATCATGTACTCACTATATTTAATGTTTTTATTTTATTTTATGATATAATAATAAAAATAGACAATAATAAAAATAAGTATCAATTAAATATTATGATTTTTTTAAGATTGCGGTGAACTTATAGAACCAATTCAAAATCAACTAAATATTAATTAAGAATTTGAAAGAAAAAATATTAAAGAAAATTTAATCATAGAAAAAAAATCAACTTTATAACCTCTTAATTTTAACATGTATGAGAGTTATCTTGACTTGAATTAACTAAGCTAATGGATTTAAAAACAACTAAACTGATTGATAAAAAAAACATAATTTTACTTCGAAAATTCAAAATGATATTCTTAAAAAAAATAAGATAATAACATATTAGATTGACTCGAGTTTTGTGGCTTAACCTGCTACACCATCTATTTGAATCATGGACCCCATTAAGTATTTTTTTTTTAACTATTTCTTATTTAATAATATAATAATAAAAATAATTGCCAATAAAAAAGAACTCTGAATAAATATTAAAATGTTTATTTGAAATTATGATAATTTCATAGAGATCAAATCGAACTAAATTATGAAGATCAAATTTAATTAATATAATATTGAATTTTTTAAAACATAAAATAAAAAAGTATAATTAAAAAAACTGAAGATCAAGATGTTAAATATAAGACACTTATATTTAATGGATATATTTATCGGACTGGTACGAGTTGAAAATCCTTGTGAAGACAAGTAAAGTAGCTCGTTTCAATGAAGTATAAGGGCAAATCCAACGCTGGAACTATATGAAGAGCCAGAGCCAAAAATTTATCCTTTTGGTTTTTTGTGGTAAATTTTTCATCTCCAATGCAAGAGATATTTAGTAGCCAAAATAGTTATTTTCATAATTGGTAGCTATTTCTACATGTATCAACTAAAGAGCCAAAAAATAAAATAATATTTAATACATAAAATAATGTTTTGCTTCCTTTTCCACCGCTGCGAGCTTAAGCTCTCTCATGAATTTTCTCTCATTGATTTATGCGTGAAAAGTGAATTAAAAGAAACAAAATAATAAAAATAAAATTACAGAAATTAAAAGATTAAATAGAAATTGAGAGATCTAGAATTAGCAAAGAAAAAATAGAAAAAGGATATGAGGCATTGTTGTTACTATTGAGAAAAGATGTAAAGAATCTATTTTGTGATTTGCTAGAGAGGTAGAAAGAGGAAAACTTAATTCATTTTTCTAGGAAGTGTCCAGGGTTGGGAGGGGGAGTAGGCTGAAAAGGGGAGTTAACATGGGGTTGGTGTGGTTGGTTTTGGTGGGAGGGGGGCGTAGAAGATGAAGACGGGAATCAGAGTGAGAATAGGTAGGGTTTTAATCGGGTGGGGATGGGGGTTAAATATAATTAAAAATAATATAATTATAATCTTTGGGGGATTAAATATAATTAAAAATAATATAATTATATTATATAATTATGCTATTATTTAAAAAAAAATTAATTTATATATAATTAAAAAAATAATAATTTTATTGGTAGAGAGTTTTTTAAATTTAATTATATAACTTACTCCTATTAATTAATTAATTGCATAATTAAACTACATACAAAATAATTGTATTATATTTAAATAATATAAAAAATAGCTTTCCAAAATGACTTTTATTATTGGAGCATATATCAATAAAAAAAACTATATACACACTATTCAAAAAATTATTTTAAAAATTTAGCTTTTAAAAATGACTCACTTGTTCTAACCCAGATTGAAAACCTATTTGGCTTCTTGGATCCCTGAACCTATCTTCATCACTGAAAAAGACCCCCGTCATTCCTAGCCTGAAGTCATGAAATGGCCAGCTTTTATTTCAACTAACTTTATGTTAACTCAGAGTCAATCGATCAATGATCAAAAATCAATTATTGATTGAATTTACTAAGGAGAATGTAGTTGTTCTTTATGGGATGTTTAGTTGGATGTGATGGATCATATAATGTAATGGCCTCTTATTATTATATATTTGATTATGTAATTTTAAAACTTGCAGTCCAATGACACATAACAATTATGATATGGCTTATTAAATAATATATTTTTTAGATATGAGAAAACTCTATTTTTTTAGATATTCTTTGAAAATCCAAGTTAAACAAGTAAAATTCTGATTGTTTTATTCTCTTATAAGGTGAGCATGTTCTTATTTGAATCTGAGACCTGCAAGACAGATCTCAAACTTTTTACCACTATATCACGTCTTTCAAAAACACTTTAAAAAGCAAAAACAACCACACTCCCAAACACCCCCTTCAAACTCTTTACCACTATATCACGCCCTTCGAGAATAAGCATTAAATTAAAAAAAAAAGATATGCAATAAACCATTATTTAATTAAGAGTAATTATGTAGGGACCTAAGTAATCATCCAAATACCTAATTACAAGAAAAAAAAAACAATTATCAAATAAACTAAGTTGTAATAAAAAAAAAACAAGGTAAAAAAACCTTAAAAATAAAGACTAGTTTTTGAATAAAAATAAAATAAAGAGGCTAAATTAATCATTTTTAAGAAAAAAATAAGAGATTGAAATGAGACTTTGTAGCATTCTTTATTGCATTATGAAGAATATTAATAAGCAAACAAGATATAATGCATCCGTCCATTTGATTACATTAAATCGTATAATCATATCATTAATGTCTGTTTCAATGATCATGTAAAAGCTATTGTGATAGATTTGATTAATTCTTTTTTTACATATGTTTTGTTTTAATGATTAGAAGATCTTCTTATATTATTAATTTAAATTTCACATTTAATCCAAACTTATTTTTTTATCGGAAAAAAACAAAATATCCATACCAAACTTGAAAATCCACAAGAGCTACAACTTGAAAATCAGATTATATTATCAACAAAATCTTCAATGAGACTAATGTTAAAGATCCCATGGTGAATGAGATTTAAGTAGGGTTAAAGGAGGTCATTTTTATTTCTCTTTCAACAATCTCATGTCAACCATGCATTACTAACATTCACCATTGAATGATTGTTCATCCTCTTAGCCACGATGAAAGTTGAAAAATTAAGAAATCTCCTTAGCTTTATACGGATGAGAATCTCATCTAAAGCTGATGGATATTGACGCTAACATGATGATCTAAACGGAGATGAGGTTTTATAAACATGTCATGTAGGACCAAAATATTGTGTTAGCATTAGTTTTTTCCAAACTTTGATGCAAGCAATAGGCAGAAGTGAATTGAAACGATGTTGGTATATATGGTGAAGTCCAGCTTCATGTGAAGGTTACCTGTAGAATGCTTGAAATTATTGCCATTAGAGTGAAGTTGCTCTCTACTGTCGCAGCTTAGATTCATCTATTCGTGAATGTTTTTTTTTATGACACCTATATTTGAGCAGCTACTAACGAGAGAGCTTGTCATACATTTATGTATGGGTTTTGATACACAGTGATTTACATAAGATCACAGTCTCCTTGCTTTAGATTAGAGACATGAAGAGTCATGAAAAAATCATTCGACTTACAGGAGATGGAGCAGAGTGCTTCCCAGAGGTGAGGACACTACACTGGAGACACTTTTTAGTTATTTATTTACTATTATTATTGCCCTTCTCTTAAATCTTAATTTATCAGGCATCACGCATTCACCATCTTCCAATTTCCAGTCCCAGGAGTTCATAACTTTCCATTCTAATAGCTAATCACCAACCCTCCCATGTCCACATCATGTGTGGTGAAGTAGCTGAAACTTACACTTTGCAAGCGAGATAAAATAAATGAATCATTTTATTGCAAAATGTTACAAATGTCAGGAACAAATTACGCTTTCAACTTCAAAATGAATACAAAAGAATGGTTTCTATTTATTTTTTTCCCAGTTTTTTTCTATTATCCAACTCCCTTGTCCCTGCACAACAAGTCACACCACCTTCTTCTTCTTCTTCTTCTTCTTTTATTAATATTATAATTAAAAGAGCTTAGTTAATTGAACTCTGAGGTGGTCCAAGAAAACCATCTACTGCATTTGAAAAATCTACGATGATTCTACTCCAGACCTTATGGACTCGAGGACCTGAACAACCTCAGCCATGCTTGGTCTTCTTGAAGGAACCTCAGATGTGCAAATCAATCCTAACTTCATGACTTGAATCAACTCATTCTCTGAAAAGCCTCGCAAACTTCTATCAAAGCAATCTGAAGCAGAGCCAGTCTCCAACAACCCGCGAACATATTCACAGAGAACCACCACCTCATTTGATGTAGGACTCTCCACCGGTTTCCTCCCAGTAACCAGCTCCAAAAGAATCACTCCAAAACTATACACGTCACATTTATCACTTAATCTTAGACTCTGAGCCAACTCTGGTGCAACATACCCTACTGCATTGTGGAATTTTGTTAAACCATAATTGTCCAAAATGGGGAGCAACTTCCCCAGCCCGTAATCAGACAACTTGGCCTCATAATTTTCATCTAATAGTATGTTAGTGGATTTGATGTTGAGATGAAGAATTGGAGGCCTGCAGTCATGGTGAAGATAAGAAAGAGCCCTAGCTGTTAAAAGAGCAATTTGAAACCTCCTGGACCAGTATAATTCTCTGTTCCCAACACCAGTACTGGTTCCCGGATAATGAATCCCATGCAGATTGTCATATAGATTACCATTAGGAATAAACTCGGACAAAATTAATTGCATTGTTGAAGACCAGTAATAACCTTGAAATGCAACCAAATTGGGATGTCGAAGGTTACCCAACCGTCCAATTTCTTGCTCAAATTCATCCTGGCTTCTTATCCTACCCAGATTCTCAAGCTTCTTCACTGCAATACAAACCCCGCCATCAAAAGTAGTTCTGTAGACTGTTCCAATTGATCCACCACCAATTAAACATTCCTTGTCTAGCAAAGCTTTGGTTCCAGCCTCCCAATCTTCGTACTTCGATGGCAAAGTCTTGCTGAACAGAACCAGCTTCCCAATTATAACATTTGAATCTGTTGAACCCAATGGTGTGCTCTCAACTACAGTTGTCACATCGTCTTTTTTCCTGCTGCGTGCCCTGATGTTCATGATTGATACCACACAAACCCCAGTAAGGATCAGTGCGGCAGCCACAATTGCCACAATAACAGAGTTACTGAGCACCTTGTTTTTCTTCGATTTGTTACCTGCGCCATTGCCACCTCCTGAGCAAGAGATATCCAAAGGTGCCCCACAGAGCCTAGAATTGTTAAGAAATGCAGTTGCACCAAAAGCCTGGATTTTTGGTATTGAAGGAATGGGACCTGAAAGGTTGTTGGAGGAAACATTGAAAAATGTTAAGTTCGATAATTTTCCAAGAGAAGATGGAATGGTCCCAGAAAGGTTGTTTTGTGACAGGTCAAGAAGTTTTAGGTTTGGCAGGCTTCCTAGAGTCTCCGGTATGCCACCGTCAAGCTGGTTTCTATGTAAATCAAGGACTTCAAGAGACGTCAAATTGTCAAAGGTGTTGGGAATTTCTCCATCTAATGCATTTCCAGAAACATCCCTGCAATAAATAAATTAATTAAAAACAGAAACATTTGGTCATGTTTGGATTAAGAAAACAAAAGCTGATGAAATGTAAAACACTAGGATAATGTTTGGACTCACAGCTCACGAAGAAACCTGCAGTTGCTGATATCTTTAGGAATTTCGCCAGCAAGATTGAGGTTGTGCAAATCCAGAAGAAGCAGCCACTCAATGCTTCCAAATTCTCTAGGGATCGTCCCCTTTATTGAATTGTTACCCAATTTAAAAACCAAAAGCCTCTCCAAATTGGCAATTTCAACTGGGATACTCCCATTCAGCCTGTTAAATCCCAAGTCGATAAACTCAAGGCTTTTGCAGTTTGTAATGCCCAAAGGGATTTCACCATCCAGTTCATTACTTGAAGCATCAAAGAATTTTAGACTCTCACTGCAAGTCCTCACCTCTGGAATCCCCCCTTGAAACCCATTATGTGATAAATTGAAGTAGCTCAAGTTTTGCAATCCAAGAATTCCAAATGGAGCAAACCCAGTAAACATATTGCTGCCAAGATCCAAAAAACTCAATCTTTGGCAATTTGAAATCTCTTCAAGCACACTCCCGGTTAACACATTGCTCCTCAAAGACATGTACTCTAACACAGGAACATAACAAATCCCAGAAGGCAATTGACCACTAAGATTATTGAAAGAGAAATCAAACCCTTCAAGATTAGTACAATTTGCAATTGAAGCAGGGATTGAACCAGAGAGACTATTATGAGAAAAAGAAACAAACTTGGTCTTGTAACAAAACTTGAACAAAGCAAATGGAATCTCCCCAGTGTAACCATTCCTTGACAAATCAAGAAATCTAATGCTTTGCAAATCACCAATGAATTCTGGTATTGACCCAGATAAAGCATTAGAACTCAAATTTATCTTCCACAAAGTGCTTAATTCAGCATATTCTTGAGGGATATTTCCTGTAAATTGATTGCCAAACAATGTCAAAATTCTTAAAGATCTCAAACCTGCTAATGCTGGTGACAAAACCCCAGATAAGCTTGTGTTCCACAAAACAATTCTCTCTACAAAACCAAGAGGATTGCAGAACACACCACTGTAGTTACAAGGATTGCTACTTGGGGCCCAACCAGCCAAGCTGTTGTAAGGGTCATTGCTGATGTTACCCTTGAATTGCAGCAAGATCTCCTTCTCAGTAGCTGGTGAAACAGTAGTGGCAGCGTATCCAAGGAAAAGAGAAATTAAGAGGAACAGAGCATGGGAAAGACACAATCGATACAATCTTCTCATGCTCACGGAATAAATTTTGATAAATAGATCTAGCCCTTTGGCATTATTGATGGTGGATCCAATTGAATCAGGATCTGGGTATTCTTGCAGCACTCGCATTGAGAAACACAGAAACACAATCATGACTAAGTAAAGGAAGCATTTTTCAACTTCACTGAAATTAAAGAAAGCACTTAAATTGAGCACAATTGCACACTAAACAACCCAGTTTGTTTATGGGGAAAAAAAAAGATCTAGGGAGTTTCACTTTGATGGGGTTTGTGTAAGAACATGAAATTGATCAGGCAAGGGAAGTGAAGCAATAAAAAATGGTGAAGAAATAGTGGTCGACTCACACTGACATTGCCTTGGCTGGAAAGGAAGCAGGTGAATCAGTTTAATACTCCCTCTTTCTCTGCTTTAAAAGCCTCTCTCTCTTTCATGGTGTATGTATAGTTGACACCAACTGAAGAAGAACCACGTGCATGCCCATTTCCGTTCTCCCTATCTCTAGTCCTTAACACATATTCATGCTTTTTATATATATTTATATAAAGAGCACTGATCGTTTTATGGATTGCTATTAAAGAAAGAAAGAAATATGTCTTGTTCAGTGATTAATCCTGGACCATGACCTTGTAGCTTTTGTGACTGTCTGTAGCAATGGATTTAATTCTCTCTCACCAACCATTGCCAACCAGTCACAGGACTCTAAATATGATGACAGAAGGGCCAGCTGAGTTGGTAAAATTAACTAATTATGAAAGAGAAGAAGGAGTTGCAATACATTCGAGAGAGAGAGAGAGAGAGAGAGAGAAGGCAAAAGTGAAGCAAGAGAAGGGGTCTATAAAATTTCTTTTAGTGGGCTTGTCGACGAGTTCTTTGCTGCTTTTTTGAGGAGACCATTGAAGTTTCTCGCTATCTTTCTTTCTTTTTTGTATCCGTTTCGATGGAGACGTTTGAGAGCACATTTAATATTGTTTCCTGTATTTGTTTTTTGTAGTTGGAAGGGAAGATGGGACATCAAATTTATTCTTCCTTTCATGTTATGTTTCGGAGGTGGTGATGTCTGAAAAAATCACATATGTTATCAAAGCAATGATGATTATGTTGAAAATATCACATATGTCTGAAAAGATTTTATTTTTATTTTAAATTAAGTATTTTTCAGTATTTTTAAATTATTTTTATATACTGATATTAAAAAAAATTTAAAAATAATATATTTATATATAAAAAAAATCGCCTTTTAGTTTTATTCTCTGCTGTAACGTGTTTTTCAATCTAATTTACTACGTAAACTATAATATTAATTTTTTATTCTAGGAGACAGCAGGCAGGTTTCATAGAATGACCGTGTTTGGTTTGAATTGATTCTCTTACCCGTTCAGCGGGGGGAGAGAGCTGTGCATATGTTCCATGTCCTTTTACTTGTTGCTTCACTTTATCTAAACATTTAATGGATCAACAAATCTCTCTTTACTAAGATTCACATTTTATATGGTTTTGAATTAATTAATTCTACAATGGTTTTAAATTTATAAATAAAAAATGTTGAATTATAAAGCTTAATTAATTGAGGGCTGTTTCGTAATGGATAGCAATTATGTTTTTGAAGTGCTTTTTACTTGAAAATATATTAAAAAAAATTATTTTCAACATCATCACATCAAAATCTCTAAATAAAAAAACCATTTCAAGATGAAAGAAAAAGAAATAACAATCAGAAAAACAAGGGTAAAGCTTAAAATAAAAATTAAAACCAAATCAAATTATAAGAGATGAAATTATAAAAAAAAATATATAATAATCAAAATATTAATGATAAAATTTGATATAATAAATGAATATTTTTAATTTTTTATAGCTTCTAAAAAATGTTTTTCATTTAAAATAAAATAAAACATTATGAAAACCAAACCAATTTTTTTTATTTAAAAAGTATTTTTCACTGGCTAACTTCTCTAAAAATAAATAAATACAGGAAAATCTAAAAAATAATTTGAAAATCACTTTTCATCAAACAAACAAGTACAGGACATTAAATACATTCGTAATAAGCAACACACACTATGTGTATATATATATATATACAGATGTTGGTTATTACGAATGTATATATTTAATGTCCTAGACATTTCTTGCAGTGACTAGTCTATTTTGCATCCATTTACGTCTATACATGTATTTCTTTTTACATGGTATTTGTGTCTGTATATGTATCTATATTAAATTATTTGGAAATATTCTAGATGTTGAATTCTTGCAAAGCTTCACCATCAAATAGGATTAAATTAAATTTTTATATGTACTGAAAATATTTACTCGATACAAATTTGTTTTAGTATGTGGTTTAAAGTATATTTTATCCCAACTATGATTTTTAAAAATATTTGATTAATCATTATTCATAATAATTTTACATCAATCCTATATTAGTAATTTAAAAATCTAATTTTTCAAACTCCAAATGTAAATCCTACACCACGCCAAACATCAGCATAAATGTTAGGAGGAATTCCGAGGTATATTAGTGGTGAAGAGAGCCATGGAGTTTTGATATATTTAACCGCCTAGCACTCGACACGAAGAGTTTGGTATCTGTGAAGGGGAGAGGTGTGAATGCAAACATACCCATCTCTCTCTCAACCCGTACCGTTTATTGTTATATGTGAAAGTAGAGATGCCATTCGTAGTTGTGGTCTGAAATCACTCTCTCTCTCTCTCTCTCTCTCTCTCTCTCTCTCTCTGGTCAAAGGCGAGACAAAAACTTGGAACTAAAAGCTGCAACGTGGACAAATGGAGATGCTTTAACTTGTCAAAGCTGAATTCAACCCTGAACCAAAGCTCACTCATTCAATAAGGATGTTTCAGCTCCTAAGAAAATATTCTCCATTGGATTTTCGTTGCCTAAATCAGTTCGAAGCACACATTTTCATACGATTATAGGTAGCCCATCATCTTGTGTCCCCATCGAAATCTCCTATCTAATTTAGTGTCTGTTCATAGAGCTTGCAGTGTTATCTTAAAAGAAAAACACTAGCTGGGATTATATTGGTTGCCCCCCCCCCCCCTTTTTTTTTCAAAATAAGGGATTTTTCCTGCGCGTGTGACACTGTTCATACACAGAGATCGCTGGAAGTTACTCACAGATGTCTATTCTGCTAATGGGTGATAGGAGAACCCGCTGACTGGTCATGACATGCCGATTTTTACCGTTAAGTCTCTCTACAGTCGACCTTTAGTGGGTTTCAAGAATTATACCGACGCCCTTAACGGTTACACTCATAAAATAAATTAATAAATAATTCTCACGGCATTCCTCTTCAATTCAATTTAGAAAACAAAAAAGTTCGTCTCCCGGGTCATGAGCAACGTTTTCTCGATCATCTCCACGCCCTTATGTTTATTTTTATATTTTAAAAGTATTTTTTTAGAAAATTAAATTTATCTTTATTCTTTTGTTTACAATTATATATATATATATATTCAAATTATTTTGATATGATATCAAAAATATTTTTATTTTTCCCTGCCTTCAATTCATTTTTTTATATATTTTCAAGTCATTTTTTATCATTAATTAATTTTTTAAGCATATAATGGTACTATTTTAATTAATTTCTGAACAAAAACATTATCTCTAAACACGAAAAGAAAATGCGAGTGCTATTTTACAGCTCTTGTCAACAAAGGATTTGGAGAATTTGAGTTGACAATGGACGGAAGAAATACGAAAGGAAAAGATATGGACTCGCTAATGAACTCGACCTGAATAAAATATCGATACATATTACTTTTTTTTGTGCAAAAACACCGGAATGCTGCTGTGGCATGGCATGGAGTCTGGAGTGGCATAGCGTGAACTTTGAATGAATAACATGCAATCAATCACGAGTCAAGAACACTTCAATTTTCATTTACAACTTTCAACTTATTTGCCTATATCCAATGTAGTCTCTTCTAGGCCAGGTACTTAAATCATATACATGCAACAATTCAAAGAGATAAATATAAGAGAATATGGGGAAGGGAACGAGAGCAAGGAAGTGGCGAGTATGAAGTTAGATGCCTGCCTGTTTCCCAGTGTCTGTAGTTGCTGTATGGTAGTCAATGCTAGCGTGCAATAACAATCATGGATGAAGTTGTTAATAAAATAAAACTTCATCACACTCAAATCATGCTTACGTGTGCAATCTGACAATGCTGGTATGTGGATGATTGTTTTTCACTGATAGAGAGAGAACTAGAACAGAAGCTATGCCAGCAATGGTTCATCCTGCATCACCTTGAGCTGCCTTTTTGCATACACAGTGATGATAATTGTGGCAACAACTGTGGCACAGAAACCAAACACTGTGAAGACAATTTGTGAAGCTGAGAGAGAGCGCCGGTCATTTGAAGCATCCGCCAAGGTCCTAATAACAATCCCACTGCAAAAATCAAAGAAGGTTCAGGTTCAGGAATGCTTTAACAAGATCTATGTCTGCTTGAAAAGAATCACACATCTATGAAAAAGCAGCAGGCTCCCAAGTCTGATAAACATAGCCCTACTGCTTTTGACACCACCATGGAGAAGTACACCGGGCTAGCTCAGCATAGTTATGCCCTCTCATTGAAGCACCAACCTCAAAGTTTAGAAAAGTGAAAAGGGAAACGGAGGAGGACCAAACTCATGTGATGCTCACTTGTCCACCCCAAGGAATCGAGTTCCGGTGGTTTAGCTGCCACTATACCACTATTAGCATTCTGCTAGAATCCCCATCACAAAACAAGCCATGCAGTGTGATGCGTGCCTCTTCTGTGGTGCAAAGAAGGTGTCTTTTTTTATAAAAAATAATCAGTAGCTCCAGAGAAAATCTATTGATTTTTTTTTCTACAACAGTTAGAGCTGAACACTGAAGAAAGTCAGAGGTGGAGCAGGAGGAGCTGAAGATGAGAACAGATATTTTGGGGGATGATGATAATGCCTCAACGGGCTAACAGATCAGGTTATTTATGGTAATTATTAAAATCATTATGATGCACATTTGATTGGGGAGGTGGAAAGAAGGATTTACAAACCGACCACATGAGAGAGAGGGTGTGCGTAGGAATGGCTACTTCTGGACACAAATTACAAGAGATTTTTTATTGTAAGACCTTAAAATGAGTGCAAGTACAGATTTTTCAACGAAGGTAGGGAATGCCCATCCCAAGCTTCTGATGCTAAGTGTAACTGAAGTTATACAATTTTTCCCTTGTCAAGGTATAGAGACTCAAACCCAAGACTCGCTGCTCTCCTTAAGTTATCACATAACTAATGGCTGGAGCCTTGTATTTAGGTCTGCAGCTGTAATGGTAATGCATCCATGAAATTATTTTCTCAAGAATAATTCTATGGGTGAGGGAAGAGGTCAAAACAAATAGATAACAAAAGGGAGGAATTTCTTACTAAGACAAAATCACATTACTCCATTCATTTATGTTTCTGCCAAAAAAATATCATATACACCTGACCTCAGTTCAGCAAGTTACTGTGACCAATAAAAAACAAAATAATTGAACATTTTGCTTAACCATGAAATGGTGATCTGTTGCTCTAAAAATTGAGGGAAATAAACAAGAATTGCACCAAGAAAAAATGACAAGTTACACTTACATTAGAGTAAATGAAGAATTCGATGTGCATACTATGCATTAATGCATGACTCTAAAATTGGTGGCATGCAGAAGCACACAGACATAGGGGAGATAGAAGGAGAGTTCTCACGTATAGATAGCAACAAAAATCTCCGGCACCATTCCTGCCAATGATCCCAAGAAGTAAGGCCCATACTTGACATTTGTTGCAACCGCACAGTAATTATACAGAATATATGGAAATGGAGAAATCCTGATCAGAGCCACAGATCGAAACTGATGAAACCAGTTTCCTTCACCAGCTGCTCTCAAAATAGCAGCTCTCTTGGGATATTTGTCAAACCACCCCTGTGTCAAGTAAATTAGAATTACATAGGCACACATAGAAGGAAAAAGAGAAGAAAAAAAGAAGCTATAATTAATTATGAGCAAATGTTGGCACAGGGATCATACTCTAATTTTATGAAGGAACAAAGAGCCAATGAAATATGGAAGCGACACACCCACAGCCGCTGCAGTTATTATTAAGAGAAATCCAAACCCATAACCAAATGTCATCCCAGCAACCCACATTGATGGAGATGAAGGTAGAAGTAGAGTTGGGAACAATGCCACAGAGGCAAAGAGCAGAACCACTAGCACTGGAGTGCTAAAAGTTGTTGTCTCCCAATTTATGACAGGTATTATCTCCTGAAAAATTTCATCAGTCAGATAGGGAACAAATTAAAATACATTTAAATATCCCATAAATATCCAATAACCACAATGCACTTCAAAACTCCTGCTGGTATAGATTAGTAATATCATATGCTAAGGTATGTTTTTAGTGGTATTAGTTACAGAGAGAGTACTGCATAGCATCAATTTGGAATCCAATTAGGGGAAACAAGGTATCAGAAAGAAAGAAAAAAATCTAAAAGATTACGAAGAGCAGATCATGTTCTAAAGCAATATTGCCTCCAAGCTAGAAAAAAGTACCAAACAGTGGGAAAAATCACATGCATGAAACACTTCATAAGACTCCGACTTGAAAAAAATTCCCAACCTGGGCATATATATACACAATTGTGATGAGACAAATATCCTCAACCTGAGCTACAAACAGGTAAACATAACAGAGTACGAGGCAATCTACCTCAGAAAAATGAATTTTAAGGGACAACACAAACCCGTATCTCAAAGCATAAAACCACCTCCAATATCATGGCAATGTAACAAAACTCCGAATGAAAAACACTACATTACAAAATCCATAAAAAAATATATATCAAAACTCACAAGAAAAACCTGTAAAAAATACCAGGAAAGCCACATAAACATGTCATTGGAAGCATCATTTCAAAAGAAATAAACCCAAACCACGTATATGCATCAGCAAAACTACAAAAACATCAAAATTCAGGTACAAAATCAACCTTGCCAGTAAACAATCAACAGCCCATTTAAAAAAAGGAACCGAAACAATAACCCTAAGGCAAGCAAATTCCTATCCATCAAAACCCCATAGCAGAAAAAACACCAACTGCGAGCTGAAACAACAGATAAACATAATTAAAACCATAAAACTTTCTGATCAAAACTAACCTTATCCATCACAAAGGGGCTCACCCACTTGACACAAGCAGCAGCTAATAACCCCAAAAATGTAAACGTCACAGCCAACTTAACCCAATACCAGAACACAGACCCTCCAAACCCCCAACAACAACCACAATGATTACATCTTTCACCAGCCCCATTCTCGTCTCTCAAATCCACATAATCCCCTTTGCTATTATCTCCGTTATCATCAATTTTATCACCCTCCATTCTCGTACTTACCTCTAGCACCACACTTTCATCCTCGCAATAAGTCATTGAATTGGAAACCCTAAAACTGATAAAGTTTTAAACTTTCTGTACGATTTATGAGAAGAAAGGAGTGAGTTTTTCAGGAGATGATCAGGATTATGAGGACAACAAAGGAGGGGTTAGTTGATGAAGAAATATCAAGGGAACAGACCATAAAGCAATAATAAACACTGCCACTGGTTTTTGTGTCTTTTTACTTCTTAGGGACCCTTAGATTTGTACCTCAGTATTTTAGTACCTTTAACCTTTCTGATAGGCTAAGGGGGTGTTTGGGAGTGTGGTTGCGATAGCTTTTCAAAGTGCTTATCGTGCCGAAATATATTAAAATGATGTTTTTTTATTTTTTTTAATTATTTAAAAATATTAAGATATTTTTTGTTATTTTTAAAATTTTATTTTTAATATCACATAAGAAATTTAAAATATTCAAAAATAATTTTTATTTTAAAAATATATTTTTTTATTGTTTATTTTAAATTATTTTTTTTTATGTTTTTTTTCATATTGTTTTGATATAATGATAAAAAAAATAATTTTAAAAAGTAGAATATATATAAAATTTTAATATATTTTTTCAAAAAAAATATTTTAAAAAGCAACAACTTAATTTATTAAATTAAAATTTTCACTGAAACTAGACGCCTATTTAATTCAACTATTTAGTTGATAAATTATAAAACGTGGATGGATCGCGCATGGTTTTTAGTCCTTTCCATTATTTATTAACTTTATCGTTACATTTTTGGTGTCTGCATATACAATCCAGCCACAACAACGCTGTCGTCTTAACGTTGTTTGCTGGCAGTTGTGGTAACCTGGCCGAAGAGGACCGTTGAAATTCCGGGAATCCGCTAAGGCACGTGGCGTGGCGTGATTGGATATTTTGATGACGTGGAGTGCGGGTGTAGTCTTTTATTTTTATTTTTGTCGTGACTTCACCGTCGACTCGTCGAGGGAGCTGCTTTGAAGACGCTGAGGTGGCGACCGGGTTTCCGTGTTCGTTTACTCGGTGCAGCAGGAGGTGCGGGGTGGCAATGATGATGTGTAACGTGTGATCAGAAAGGGACACGCGTCAACTATTACAATGTATCACAGCCTTGGAGATAGGGTTGTAATGTTGGAGCGTGGGACGGTGATATTTTTCTAACGTGTGATTTTTTATTGCAGAATATATTATTAGTAAAAGTAAATTTCACATTTGTTTTTATTTTTTTGTATAGACTCCACACAAAAAAAATCTACCATACTCAGCCTTTTCACACGCTAGGGATCTCAGGTGTGTTAATAATAATTTGAAAGCATCAAAAACATATATTTCAAAATAATAAATAATAATATTTTTGAAAAAATATTATTAAAACAAAATCTCAAATCACTCCTTAGATATCATCTTGGGACATTGGGAATTTATTCTTCTCCTCTTTAATGACTTCAATTCGGTGAGGAATGTCAGCTGATCAAAGAAGTAGGTATAGGATTCGTAAATAGAGAAAACTTGGAATATGTGCATGTACATTTTTGTTGTTGCACCGGTGTTTGTTCAAAATTTGAAAAAATTTTTATTTTAGATAAAATTGTTTTAGTATTTTTAGATTATTTTTATATGTTGATTTCAAAAATAATTTTTAAAAATAAAAAATATTATTTTAATGTATTTTTAAATTAAAAACACTTTAAAAAACAACTGCAACCGCACTTCCAAATAGGCCCAAGAAATGACATAATCTTGTGTTGTACCGAAATCATAAGTCAAAAGATTCATCAAATTATTGAAAAATATATTTTGTTAATCCCATTTGATGAGTAAAATTCTTGTTATTTTATACTCTTATAAAAATTTATTTTTTTATTTTAAATTATGAATTTTTGTTATTTTTTGATGTATTGATGTCAAAAATAATTTTTAAAAAATACAAAAATATTATTTTAATAAATTTATAAATGAAAAGTAATTTTAAAAACATTCTTAACTACATTTCTAAACATGAACTTAATCCATAAATCTAAACCCAAACGATGCTAGAGTTTTATTATGACATGAGTTGTTTTTTATTGTGTTGTTTTTTTAAAAAATATTAAAAATATATTTTTATTTTTTATTTTAAATTTGAAAAAAATATATATCATTTTAGTATTTTTAAATATAAAATATTTTAGAAAATAATCTGAAATGCAATTTTACCCACAGGAAAGGTCAAGCTTGGTTGTGTGCACCGAGACTATAAAATTTCAAGTCCAAAAAATCTTCACGTGAGCGACCAAGGATGGTTAAGCCTAGTGGTGCATAGGGCCACGAAGCTTCAGCCCCAATAGGGAGCTAGGCCCGACAGAGAGCCGAGCCGAGGAGGGCCAGGCATGGCAAAGAGCCATGCAGTCAAGGTGCGGGGCGCAGCTAGTGGCTGGGTTTAGGAGGTGTCGGCATGACAGGGAGCATGATAAGGAGGCGCGGGCGCGGGCTGAGCGATGGGGCCCAACGCAGCTCCCAGCGCCTTCTTTTAATTACATGGCGTCAAGCCATAGAAATGCTCCATAAAAAATAAAGGTTTGACTCGATATCAAAGTGTCCAGAGTCATATATACAAATGATATGACTGGCTTGGCTTCAAACAAAAAATTCTAAGCCAGCTAAGCGAAGGTGTCATCTATAATGTTCTCAGTTCGGTTAATATTTTATTTTTTAATTAGAATAAAATATTTTAATTTTAAATCATTTCAATGCATTCTTTTATGATTATATTGTTTATATATAATTAATTAATTATATATTAAAATATTAATTTAATAAACATAATTTAAATTCAAGATAAATTAAATTATATAATACAAACACAAAGTCAAACAAATATAATATCAAAATTAAAAACATTTCTAAAATTCTAAAATATTATGAATATAAAATATTCTAAAATAAAAAAATATTTAAATCAAACATCATCTATGTTATTAATATAAAAATAAGAATCTTGATCTTGTGATTGGATATAAGAAAAGTCATCAACTAGATATTTCAATAGCTGATCATTTCCACCAAACTCATTCTTCTCATCAAAACATGTCCATGCAAATATCATATCGGATCACGTTCCTTTAAAATTGATTTTTTTTAAAGTTGAAAAGATATATTCAAAATAATACAATTATCATCCGGTCGGTATTTGACCGAAAAAACTTAAATGAGTTGAAATTTAAATTAAAATAGAAATGATATTGTTTTATTTTATTTTTTTAACTGGTATGAAACGTTTCAGCTGAAATGAAATGAAATTGACAATCCTTATATATATATATATATATATATATATAAAAGTCAAAATGAAATGCACAAAAGTAAATAATAATATAATAATAAATTATTATAGTGTAAAAAAAATAATCATTATAGATAATCTTTATTTTTTTTACATTAGAATAAATTATTATATTTTTTATCCATATAAAAACACTCATGTTAAAACATTCAAGATTTATCGTATAACAAAATCATATTTTTCAATAAAAACAATGTTTTCTAGATAATAATAATAATAAAAAAAAAACCTATCATAATCTCGAAAAATAAAGTTAACAAAAAAATGATATAATACATGATATTTTGATGCTCGCCAACAACAAATATCTCATGTGAATTTTATAATCGTTTGTGCTGTGGATAATGCTGATTAAGTTTGTCGTGATAATCTAAACCAGCAAGAAAAAATAAATAAACCTGTAATACTTCATATGCATGACACGTGGCAACTTCCAAGTTCCGGCAAAAAACTAAGGCACCGTTTGGCATTGCTTATCAACCTGTTTTTTACTGTTTTTTAATGTTTTTTTTTTTTTCATTTTAAAAATCGGCGATTAGTGTTTTTAGATCATTTTGATGTGCTGATGTCAAAAATAATTTTTAAAAAATAAAAAAAAAATCATTTTGATATATTTCAACACGAAAAGCACTTTGAAAATAAACAGGAACCACACTCCCAAACACCCCCTAAAACGGGAACGGCATAAAGATAATCCTCGTACTTGTAACGTGACTAATTCTTCTTGCTTTAATTGTATTATTATAATGTTAATATGTGATTTGAGTTCTTGCTTTAATTAAAATAAAATGCTATATGATCATGGGCTTGCAGGCCCGCTTGCGCCTACTCTACTTTGTTATGAGCTATACTTGCTTGCCTACCTGGCCCTAGGCATCTGGCTCATGGGATTTTTTCGCTGGTTTTCCTCAATTTTATTTATATTGACGTATAGCTAGATAAAAATAAACTTTATAATTAATTCACGATAACAATCTAGTGTATTGTTCTTGTATTTTTTTAATACTCTAGAGTCAAAACTATCATAACATTATTATTTTTTTATTAAAATCAGATTTCATGATTCTAATGAGCTTTGTTTTTTTAAAAATAAATATTCTTATAAAAATTAAAGAAAAAGGGAGCACCTTGATAATAATATTGAAATTAAAGAGATATATATTCTATTTTAAATCGTACAGATTTATTTATTTTATATTTATTTTTGGTTTTCATCAAACAAAGCACGTAATATATAAAAGCTTCTGTATATAAAAATAGATCAGTACGAAAAAAGGAATTAAACCAACAAATTATTTTATTTCAATAAAATTTAAATTTCCTCCGCATGGTTCTCTCTGGGGTTTGATAGTAATGAGTTCATTGCATAGTCCGGTCACTCTTTCTCTTGATCATTGGAAGCAGCTGTGACGGGAGACTGAACAGGGAAAAGCTATCTCGCTGGTTCAGATTTTTTCATTTTTATCACTGATTAATCACAAAGGAGAGTGACAGTTTTATAGAGTTGCATTGCTCGTGACAGAAGCCTCGGCCACAGAGGCATTCTTCGATTCAGTGTACTTGTTGGCAAATGGTTTATGTTACCCACACCATTTATTTCGACTTTTTAGGCTTTAAATTTCTTATAATCTAAGATGTTTAGAATAGCTGTTGATGCTGTATCGTATAAAAAGCTCGACTAGCAATCGATGCTGTACGACGCAGATGATTTAAACTTGAATTGTTCCTTCATCATATTCTCTGGCATTCATGTTCATCCAGGATTCTGAGAAATACCAGCTCATTGTGTGACTGCAGACAGTAATCATGTCCTTGATGGGATTTTCTCCTGTCATGCTTAGGTCCAAGAAGAAAGAATAGCATCTGGACGGAAAATTGCTTTTGCAAACCACAAGTTGTCCTATGATGTCTGTAATCATACCTTGGGTGGTTTCGTTCTCTCACCATCTATGATCCAGGAACAAGGGACAGCAGCAGTGTGATGAGATATTGCTCTTGATTTTTTGAAGGTGGTATCACTTGTGTGTAAAGAACAAAAGAGGTTCTTTGATAAGAAGTCATCGGGTTTTCAGTGGTTCTGTCGTCAGGTTGTATTACGCCGACACATGCAAATATCTACTTGAAACTCCCTTTCAAAATGACTGTTTTGTCCTATCATCAGCAACGTTAAGTTTTCCTAATATATCAATTAGATAGAGTGTGGTTATTATTTCCAAACTCTTTTTTTTATAAGATGAAATTTTAAAAAATATTTTTTTATAGATATAGATGAGAGAGTAAAATTCTGATTATTCAAGATTTTTATAAGAGGTATATATTCTGACTTAAATTTAAGACCTGCTGTGCAGATCACAAGTACTTTGTTATCATACAACGACTCTTGAGAATTTATTATTTCTGAATGTTATTCCATTTCACTGTTCATATGATGGAAAAAAAAGACTATTGCAATCCACAGTGCAACTTATTGTTGATAGAAAATTACAACTTATTTTATACTGGTTATTTCAATGAAACCTACTAAACAAATAAATTTATATTTATTTAAAATTTATATATTTTATACAAAACTTGCACTTCATAAAAATTATATACAAATTGATTATTTTGTCTAAATTTATGCTATGATAAAAAAAATCATACATAATAAATATTTTTTTATGTTGAAAAAAATATGAGTTTTCTGTTTCTTTATTTGTTCTTTAGATTATATGATTTTTATGATTTTATTATTTACGCAATAATAATGATAATTTTAGTTATTATTTTTTATTGTTGTTTTATAAAAATCTTTTGCTTTTTTATTTTTTATTTTTCATGGCAATTTAATTATTTTAATTGTTTTGGTTGTAATGTTAGTAATAATTTTAGCTTTTATAGCAATGATAATGACAATAACGTCAGGATGAATTTTCAATCTATGTTTTCATCTTTTTGTTGATAGAAAATTAACAACTTTTTTTTATTTGATTATTGTAGGTATTTTCACAATTTATATGTTATTTTTGTTTGATTTAAATTGAATTATAAAATGAACTAATCTTAATACAGTGAACTTAATAATTCAGATATCCGAGTTTTCTTGTTTTTTTAATGATGATGATAATTTATTATTTTAGCTAAATTTATATTATAATAAAAAAAATACACACAATTAATATTTTTTACATTGAAAAAAATATTGTGCCGCCCGCGGCGAAGCGCGGGGGCATTGTCTAGTATCAATTAGATAGCGTGTGGTTATTATTCAAAATAACATAAAAAATAAAATAGATAGGCAGTGATGCATAATTATTTTATATTATATTTATTCATAGTGGATAAAATATATAAAAAAATATTTTACTTGTCAAATTTATAGACTTTTTAAAAATAATTTAATATTTTATTTTATTTTTAGTTTAGTTTATATTGAGTTTTATAATTAATAGTATTATAATAATAATCCTAATTATAAAACCATGATTGACATGGGTTAACTTGGGAAAATAGATGAAGAATTAGCTTGACCCCATACAATAAAAAAATCCAAGTCAGCTAGGGATAAAACATGAGATAAAATTCAATATTTTATATATATATAAAAAAAAATTTAGGTCATTCGAGTTAACATTCTCAGCTCATGACTTAAATCTTGTCTCTAGTCAACTTTCGAGTTAAGTTGAAAATTCATGATAATAATCATTTTTATCCATGCATTAACTTAGGTAAAACCATGTTGACCCTTTATACCCATGGCCAGAGCCTTGCTCTAATTAACTATTGAATTGAGTTTTAAAACTATGATGATAATAATTTTTATCCTTATTTAAACCCCGCTGACCCTCCCAATCCATGATCGGGGGCTTGCCTTGGGTTAACCATTTTGACATGTGATCCAAGGCTTCTCTTGATTGACCTTTCAGGTATGTGGCTAAAGTTTTGTTTCATATTGACTATCAAATAGTGTCAAGCACAACAATAATAATCATTTTTAATATATAATGATATGAGTCAACTTGAGTTGATTCTCTTAACATGTGACTTGGCCCTTATTTTAGGTTGATCTTTGAGTTGGATTTTAAAACAACAACAACAATAATTTTCATTCTTATGTGTCACGTGTTAATAGTTAATCTCTCTTATGACCCGAGTCTTGTCATGTATCAATTTTTAAATTGAGTTTTAAAACTATAAATATTATTATTTTTACCTTTATACCGGCTCAAGTCAACTAACTCGTGATCCGAATTTTTTCCTAGATTGACCTTTGAGTTAAGTTTTTAGACCATGATAATGATATTTTTATTTGTACATGTATTGATAGAAGAATCTTGAAATTGAGAGTTTTTTCTGAGAATATTTTACAAATAAAAAAAATATTAATTTTGGAGACATATCATTTCTATACCTCTTGTTTTGAAAGTATAGAAATCTAATCTAAAATTTTATAAAATAAATTTATTTTTATACCTGTAACTAAATATATTTTTGTTTTTAGTTTATATATTTTTTTCAAATAAGAAGCCAACACTATTTATGGAGTGAATTGGACGGGTTCCGTGTTATCAGCACTGCATCTTTACCATTCAAACGAGTTCCTTGAATAGCATGGTAGATGAGATGGGTTCACACAACACGGAACCCGTCCAATTCACTCCATAAATAGTGTTGGCTTCTTATTTGAAAATATATATATATATATATATATATATATTTGGCTGCTAAAACATGAAATTGATTTTCTGTTATTTACCATGAAAATTCTTTGATGGTTCTTGATTCTCTTCAAAACTAAGATCAATTTAAAATTTCTCGTGAATAAAAGAAAGAAATTGAAAAAATGAAAATAACAGGCAAATAATCCTATCCATCCATCTTATAATCTTAATTGTTGAAAAACCAGACAAGCAGAATAACTTATTTGTTTGATTCAAAAATATTTTTTATGTATTGATATTAATAATAAATTTTTAAATATAAAAAAATATTATTTTAATTAATTATTAAATAAAAAATATTTCTAAAAATCCCACACCCAAATAGTCTTTGACAGATCTATCTTCCATGACTACGGCTAAGCTTAAAATCATAACAGTTACATAAATAAAATGTCTCTCAAAGTAATAGCATTAAAAGAATCTCAAACTACCCGCCACAAAAAAGAACACTATGGCAACCACAACAGCAAAAACCTTATCATTGTTCTCTCCGAAACCTGATTTCCCTCGTAAATCCAGTCAAACCATTTTCTCTTCTCTCCGCCTTCCACCTGCCCCTGCCCCTACACTTGCCACTCTCCAAACCCAACCCGTGACCCAAAAACTAGGCAGGTTTGGTGTTGTGGGTCTTCTTGGGGCAGGTTTGGCCCTGACAGCACTGGAACCAGCATCAGCTTCTGAGTTACCCCTGCTGGGTCAACTCAGTGAACCCGCCAATGCACTGTCTTTGCCCACCTGGGCCATACACGTTTCCAGTGTAGTTGAGTGGTGAGTTTTCAAGTTACCCTTACTTCTTGTGGCTCTGATGCTGGGTTTTAATGTATATTATTATTGCTTTGCCTTTTGGATTTTCCTGACAATATTCTTTTTGTTAATTTTTGAGTTCATTAGATTGGATTATTATTCTACGGAATCTGGATAATTTCGCTTACTACTTGATGGATTAGCCTTATTTTATTCGATTTATATCTGCTTGCTGAGTAAAACGAGGAAAAGAAAACTAAAGTTTAGTGCTTTCTTGAAAACAATGCAAACGCTGCAATTAACTGTACTTTGTTAAGATGGTTTTGTTCCCATAATAGAGATGTTGACAGTGAACTTTCTTATCCACAGGATTGCAGCAATGGCATTGGTTTGGCAATATGGGGAGAAATCGGGGTTTGAATCGTGGAAGGGACTTGCTTGGGGTATGGTAAGTTATAGATTTAAAGCGTTGAAAATTTGATGTTGCTATACTGGTATCTGGATGTTGGGGTGTTTTAAAATTGGTGAAGCAATGAAGGCTGTCTTGAATTGCTTTGCTGTATCCTTCTGGTTTAAAGATTTTAATGAATGAAGGGCTGTTACTCCAAGTTGATGTAAGGGGGGATTTGAAGGCGCAAATTTACTGATCAGAACACAAACATTATGCAAGTATGTTGTCATTGCCGCAACTTGGTCCCTTGCCTGAAACCTACAATGTCTCCTTGAGGCGGCAATTCGAAACTGCCTTCATTTTTGTTATTTAGTTTGTTATATTGGATTGAGATTTATTTGAACAACCACAAGTTTCTTTTTATTACAATGGGGTGCTCAAATTACCCTTAAAGTAGTCCTTTTGTTAAGACTTTTAAATATGCTGATCCATTTCTTCTTCTTTCCATGATGACTATTCTTAATTTGCAACGTCGGCATATATGGATTGTTTTTGTTTCCAAACTGCTTTCTAAATCAGCATGCCATCTCCGGTTACTTTTTTTTGTTACTTTAGTAAATGGAGTCACTCTAGACTTTTTTCCAAGTCTTGAAACATGCAATAACATAGAAATGTTGGGCATGCCAATTAAGATTTTCTGCCTTGTGAGCATGTTCAAGATTTTATGGTGATTTTTTTTATTGTATAGGTTGTTGCTCTGGCGTAGCTGTTATTTTGAGACCTGAATTTATTGTAGCCAATGCTGATTTTGTTTGTTAATTTTCCATTGGTTACAGTTGCATAAGTTGTAAGAATTTTGCATTTAATTTATTTAGGAAATCGCTACCTTAGAGTAGCCTAAACTGTGAGGGGAAACAGTTACAAATATGATAGGAAATGTCTTTGAGATGCGGGTGATATCCACTTTGTTCATTTGTATTGGTTTCATACTCAGATTTTCAGCTTTTGTAGAGATTGTGTTATTTTATGCGGTTGTTGTGTGTCCACTATTCAAATCAAATCTAGACACTGTTTATTTCTAAATTTCCTAGTCTAACTATAGTCAACTAATTTTTAGGTTCCCTTACTTGGTGGAGCATTTTGTGCATGCACATGGCATTTCTTCTACAATTCTGAATCCCTTGAGGTAAGAATGGTTACATTGCTTCATGGCTAAAGGCATTTGTCTGTTTCTACATGTGCAGATTAGAGATAAATAGATCAATTGATATACAGGAAACTACCTTAAATGAACTAATCAAATAGAAGTTTAGATTCTGATGCATGGTATGATAATATCGAATACAATGCTTAGCTAGAAATAAATATTACTGCCCTGCTTTATAAATTTGCATAGCATCATTGATTTTTTGCCCTTCCTTCAACTCTAAGTCTCTTCCTTGAACTCTAAGTCTCTTGAGATAACAATAGTTGCATCACTTCATGGCTAAATGCATTTGTCGTTTCATACAGGCATAGATTGGAAATTGATAGATTAATCAAGATACTGGAAAGGCCTTGAATGAACTGGTGGCTTTAGATTAACCTACGGGGAGCATAGATGGAATTGAATATGACATTTAGCTTGAATAGGTATCTGTAGTCCTTTATACATGTCCATTACATAATACAGTATCTATTTCACTCCTCTTTTTTTTTTTTGAGAGAGAATAGTCTCTATTTCACTTTCACCTTTCACTGCACATCATTCATTGAAAATCAAATGCCATACAGCTCCTAACGTCACATGTACCCGTCAACGTACCATTGTACTCTAATCCGTAAAAGAACTACTGGGATATTTCACTCTGAACAGACCGAATTATGTGTGGTATCAAATAGGGGCTGTGCTAACGGAGGGAAAGTTTAAGCTTCAGTTTGAAGAGATTTATATATATATATATATATATATATATATATATATATATATATATATATATATATATATATATATATATAAGAATCTGGAAAAAAAAAACCCAAGAAACCTAGCTGAATTTTATAAATCAAGCAGAAGGCAGTTATTCTCAAAGTTATAATAATTTTAGAAGTGGATCGTGGTTCGAACATCATGATTCAGTTATTGGTTTCTGATAATTAGTTTTGCCCAAAATCCTGGATCAAGCCAGTGTTTCAGTTGGGGGGACTGCTGTTTTTGTGATTAGCAATCTAACCTCTTGATTTTGCTCGTTGAATATTCTTGTTGATCAACTTAAACCAAACTTACTTTGTGGATCAGAGTTTGCCACCCCTTTGTGTCACCAGAGTGTGCTACATGCTATTGAACTTGATTTTTACTGTTTTCAGAGCATTTCCCTGGTCCATACCATTTTTTTTTATATATGATCATTTTAGTATTTCCCTTAATATAGAGGATGATTATTTACATGAATCCACCTTATCGTAATATACAATTAGCGGTTCTTTTTGTTTTATGTTTTTTTCTCTGGAATAGATATAGAATATGGAAAATAACTATAGTCTGTTTCTGAGGTGTAGGTATTAGTAGCTCTTCAAGCTGCACTGACAGTAATAGGTAATGCCACAATGTGCATCGCTGCTTTCCGTATACACATGTCATCAGAGGAACGCCCCAAGAATCTCTGACAGTTTCAGAGCTTATATGCAATTATGTCTTCTGGAAAGTACAATCTCCGTTTCAGTTGTTTGGTCTAATTTTAGGGAGAAGAAATTGTCAACAGTTAGCCATACCCTTTGTTACCCCTTGCAGGGTTATTACCAGCAATTATTATATGTAAGTTTTTTTCTCTCAAAAAGTTTACCCTTCCTTCCCTCCTTTCGCCCACAATCTACCTTCAGTTTATTGGCACACAAAGCATCCCCAGGTAAGTATAATTCACCTGCTTCTTTTAGCTTCAAATAAACACACTCTTAGATCATAAGAGCAGTCAAACTTTACAACTTGTTATCTCATGCTTTAAACATAGATGAATGCACTATGATTAATGTTCGTTCGTTAGCTTTCAAAACACTGTGGCAAAAATTCTCTCAGAAACAAAGAACAGCCTAAGCAAGAAGTAAGCATTGAATGCAGAGTGCTGGAGCCTGGAAACCTTAAGAGCTCCTTGCACTAATAGTTGCATGCAAGATGTGGGTGGAGAGTTGGAACGCTCCTGTCTTAATATGCTTTCTTGGTTAAGGTAGAAAAAAGATTATCATAACAAATTAACAATGGAAAAGGTTAGTATTATTCATGTGTAGACTCCAGGGACTGGATCGGATGTTTAATTGTAGTAATACTACAGCTGGGGGTAGATGGGTTAAGGTGGGAAAGATTGTGTGCACGACAAAATTATAGCAATACTACAGGTGGGAAAGATTGTGTAGCCTCCTTAATGCGTTCGAAGAACACTTGTCTTGTCAATCTTTCAACGTATCATTACAGCTTTTCAAGATGATAAGCTTAAGCATCTAAATGGTTGCCGGGTTTAAAAAATCTCTTCCGGTTTCATTTCCAGGCTCAAAAATAGGCAAATAATTGAAACATTGAAATTTAGGTGACACATCAACTTCCAAAGTAAAAGGGAAAAACACACAAGAGAGAATCGATGATATTTTATCATAAATTACACGAGTACATGAATATAGATAACAAATAATAGCCTCATTTTTTGACTGGGATAATCTCATCCAAGCCTATTTTATTGTTTTTATTTTATTTATTTGGGCTATTTATACTAGATAATTTTAATTAATAGGTTGCGCCCAATAGTTAAATGTTTTAGAGCTAGGTTACTTATATGATTTTTTTATTTTTTATTTTTGAGATATTTTTTAATAATTTGATAAAAACACCTTTTAATTCTCTATTCTCACTAGTTTTTCCTTCTCCCTTTGATTCTTGGGTGCATCAAAACATAAGTTTTGAATTGTTTTTACAATTAATCAATTTCTTAGGGCTAGTAAAAGTCCTCAAGATTCAACACAATTTCAAACCTCTAGAAATTATGTAGAATCATCATCGATAGTTGAAGAAAAAAAAAAACTTTTGTTTATCTTCCTCGTAGACCTTTGGCATCCATAGCAAATCTTCAACATTCACAGGAGGTCTTCATCTTCAGCAACAATAAAGAAACCACAATCCTAGCCTCTCAAGGCAGATTAATTGACATAGCCATGTCAACACCATATCACCACATTGGCAAAATAATATCATGTACACGAACACGCTAACTCCATGTCAACTAGCGATGAGATGACAAACAGATTTTGCCAAGCCAACAACAGGAACTTCCAACGTATTCCCATCATAATTTGGTGCTTTTCTAACCATAAAAAATCATCACTCCTGCTATATTTTTGCACATGCCGACTAAAAATTAACATTGATATTATTCTTTTGTGTCTGCATATAAAAATATAGTCCATCTTGCAATTTGAGGCACCTTAATTTTGTTGGCTTATTTATTCACTTGTATTGAATATCCAGTATTCTTAATTAATTATAAAGCGTGATTAAATTTGTGGGAAAACTGAAACATTATGCTTCGACTACCCTTATGTATTTAGAGAACTAACATTGAATGCTCATGATTTTTCTTGGTTTAATTAGCTATTGCTTAGTATCCAATATAAATAAATAATTAAATATTAACTTTAATTTTATGTTGTGTTTTACTTGTGGTTGTTGTTTGTGATCTCAACCATGGTTTTAGGATTAGTATTGCATGTGTTTATGAAGTGATCGTCTAGTATACAATCTAGAACTTATAATTATCATTGACCCAAACTCTAGCAAAATTCTTAGAGATTCAAGAGTAATTACAACTTATATAAGCTGAAATGAACAACATGTCCATCAAGATGAATAGCCTTTCTAATATAGTGAAATCCATATGAACTTTATAAAAAAAAGATCATAAATAGTAAGATTGAACATTCTAATGACAATTGTAAGTATCATCAAAGGTTAGTTCCTTGTGAAACCACCACCATGTACACCATATGGTCATTGCGACTTTGATGACCCTAGCATTAATAAACATTCTAACAATTATTGTTAAAAGTAAGTTCACCTTATATACCGTTAATACAAGCATAATCAAGGTCACTATGACTATGATAACCTTGATGATTAAATCACAAGACATATCAAGGTATAATCTTTAATTTTTAAGGGTTAACTTGAACCATGGGTCTTTGATAAGTGGATTTGTGACATGGATCATTTCTTTGTCAAATATAATTTATTTGAGAATAATAGAGTAAAATTTACAAAAATAAAACTTAGTGGTTCTGCTTAATTTTATTGGGAAAATATAGAGAAGGTTTTGGTTGTAAGAGGTCAACCCTCTAGATTGAGTTGAGATGAAAACTAAATTCCAATCAAATACCTATGTTGTTTCCATACAGGAAATCTTTTAGACCGTTAGAATAACTTGAGGTCAGGAAAAAAAATCATTCTGACTTGAAAAGAGATGTAGTCAAGTTGGTAGATCAATGTTGAATATGTCAACTAACTAAACATAACAAATAAAACATTAGTCTTTACACTTATTTATTTATTTCTATGTACTGTTAAAAGTATGACTTTATTTTATGGTTATAAGTTGTTTCTTTAAAATGATCTATTTTATTCCTTTTATTAAGACCATATATGCTTCTAGAGTTACAAAATTCTATTCTAACGAGATTGTCAAGTTGTATGATCTTCCAGAAACTATAGTTTCGAATAAGGATGTTAGATTTATGGGTTATTTCTAAAAAAATATTTGACATGGTAGGAACTAAGTTGAAATTTTATAGTGTCTGCCACCCCTAAATTAATTGTCAAATTGAGGTAATTAATAGGAGTTTAAACAACCTTTTGAAATGTCTAGCGTCCAATCATAATAGGAATTTAGGTTTATGTCTCCTTACATTCCGGTTTATCTATAATAGCTAAGTCAATAGTTCAATAAGCATAAATCTTTTGAACTTGTATATGATTACAAGTCTAGAAAGCCTTTAGATCTTCATTTTATGTCTTCTCATATTATGGTGTCCAAGTCATCCAAATCATTTGCACATAGAGTTTAGGATTCACATGTTGAGTTCACTAAGCATATTCAAACAGGTAATGTGCAATATAAACTTTAAGTTGATTTACATAGACGACATAATAAATTTAATGTTGAGACTATGTTTTGATATGTATTAGATCTGAAGAATATCCTTTAAAAACTAATCGATAATTGTAGGCATGCAATGCTAAGCCATTTAAAGTGCTATAACAGGTTGATCCAAATGCTCATGTTATTGATTTACCACTTGATTTTGACATTAACTCCAAATTTACATTAAGGATCTAATAGCATACAAGAAACCACATTTTATTCCAAACTATACTTTGAGATGCCACATAATCTCACTCTTGACAATTATAGTTCGTCGGGCAGACCAATCTAATTTAGATTGCACCTTTATAATCGGAGATAGATTACAATAGATTGACCTAGATCTTTGACAAGACTATCGAAGTTGTTGGAAGCTACACTCAACGTGGTCAAGTTTCTTTAACCCTGGAAGAATTTGTGGGAAAACAAACTCACGCTGTATACTGCACGAGTATATAAACTAAGATGATAACGAATGACCTTATCTATCACTCTTTGGTTGGGAGATCAGACTCATCTAAGCCTATTTCATTTTTTTTGTTTTATGTATTTGAGTTATTTATGTTATATAATTTTAATTGATGAGTTGAGCCCACTAATTGGATGTTTTAGGTTATGCTAATTATTTGTTTTTTTATTAGCTTGTGAGACAATCGTTGATGATTTAATAAAAATGACAAACTATTTTTCACTAAATTCTCAATTCTTCCAAGCCTTTCCTTTCCCTGCTTTAATTCTCAACTCTCTTTCTCTCTTTGCTTTTAGTTTTTTTTCCCACATCACAAACATATGAAGCTTCCATCATTTTTATAACATATACTACCAGGCAAAATTCATTACATCCTGTGACTAACATTCTTGATTCAGCAAAGAAAAGATAAAAACAAAGGACTGTTGAGAGATAGAGATATAAACAGAGTTGTTAGTTTGTACCATATTACATTTTGCTAGTGTTGTGTAAAAGAAGGGTGGTGGATAAGCGATCCAAACGAGGGAATTTCATTTCAAATTCAGACATTAAGGCCAGGTTTTCTTGGTAGAGAAGACTAGCTTTCTTCCTCAGCCTCTCGTTCTCTTCAAAAATACTTTGGTTTTCCAAATACAGTTTCAAGTTCTTTAGCTCCATGTCCTTCCCCTTCATTTCTTCATATCCTGACCTCCTGCTTTACACAAGGAGAGAGAACAAAACAAAGAAAATATCTCACGTCAAACATGTAATTTTAGTAAGAACTATACAGCAAATGAAACATTAAAAGACCAGGGGCGTCAAACATGCTAAGTTTTGCTAGGTAAGACATACCTACAGGTGAGTCCAGCAACTTGAACCTTACATTTCTTTGATCTTTGCCTTCTTTTTGAAGGTTGGAAAGGAGAAGGGAACCTCTCTACTCCGTTGGTGCACATTACATATGTTGCTATTGAAAAGGTGGAAGTATGCGAATTGAGGAAAGAGGGGGCTTGTATGTTCCTATATATACAGGTGGTTTTGTGCAGTGACATTGTGCATGATTATATAGAGCATATAGTGGGCTGCAGGTGGGTATGCATTTGAGAGAGAGAGAGAGAGAGAGATTTATCTTCTTTAGCAATGATGTCATATTGGATTCATGATTGCTATGGGAATCAATCCCTTGTATCGATGATGAACGAGGAAAGTAAGAAAGAAAAGCCTAAGATCATGGAATGCTATATGCTTCTCTTTGATCATCTCCTGCACACTTGGTCTTGAGGAGTAAAATAATGAAAATTAATAGAACCAGTGGAGCATGAGTACTATTCATGTTAAAGCTATTGATTTGTAAAAATCAACGAGCTAACTATAGTTTATGTTTACTGATTTGAAAAAAATTGTGATGATCCTTCTGAGATGGCACTTCAATATAGTTGCATGTCAGCAACCATACAAGGATGATTAGGCTGATTACAAGTGGCTTCTTGGCATCACCTTGTCTTATGGCCCCATGTCAAGCCTAATGGATTGTGAAAGTTCAAACCCTCCCCCCCCCCCCCACCTCTCTCCTTTTGGGGCTGTGGACCATCGCTGGGGGAAGTTGACATCTTCATTCCCACCCTTTCCTTGTTCCACTTTTGTATTTCTCATTATACTTGGTTTGAACACAAATATATGAATCATACTGAGGGCATGAAAACCCCACCTTTTCCTTAAAACCAGTAGTCTCTGCGTTTGGGACAAATGATGCATGGCTGAAAAAAAGAAAAGAATAGAATGGGGAATAAGTTCATGATAACACATTATGCTTATGTAGGTAGACACTAAATTATTTATCCACACTATGTTGCAGGTTTGATAGATATTTTTTAAAAAATCCTTAAAAAATCTAAACCATGTAGGGATTAAATTGATAGAACTCAGTTGACTTAACAAGTTTAAAAATAATCTGAATAACTTAAAAAAACATGGCTTAACTCGAGAAATCTCAAGATAATGTTTTTTTTTTTTAATATTGAGATGACAACATATTTAATCGACTTGAGTCAATCCAAGTTAACACGTAAAATCTATAATCTGGATAAGGAAATCATGATAAACTTATAAAAATTAAATCAAAATATATTTTGAAATCTAATTTTAGTGTTGAATGATGAAATTGAAAAATAAAATAAAATAATAAAATAAAAACGCAAGTCAACTTGGATTAACTTACTAAATCCGGATCATAAGACTAAGCTAACATGATAGAAAAAAAATATTAAAACAAACTATGAAGTTTATTTCTGAATTAATCAAATGTTGAGGTTTGAAATAATAATAAAAAAACATAAAGAACTTGAATAAACCCTAATTAACATATCAAAATTGTGATTTGAACCATGAGACTAGAATAATCATAGATAATGCAAACTAAAACAAGCTATTTACTTCAATCCATAGTCAACTCAATATTGAATGATGAATTTGAAAAGAAAAATTCAATCATAAAAAAAACCTAAAAAAACTTTAGTCAACCGAGTTAACTTATACAACTAAATTATACGATGTTTAAAGATAAAATTAAAAAAAAAATAATTTAAAAATTGCATTAAAAGAATCAAATCAACCAAAGTTAACTTGCTAAACCCATGACTCATGTCATGGGAATATGATAAACTCATAGAAAGTAAGCCGAAACAAACTATAAGGCTTAATTTTTATTAATATAATGTTAAAGGATAAAATTACAAAAAAATAGCTTAAGAAAACTTGAGTCAATGAGGTTATTTCATTGACATTGTGACTTGAGATATAAAATTGAAATAGTTTCATTTGAAACAACCAAAATAAATTATGAAGATTAATATCTAATAAATCTAAAATTAAAAAATAAAAATAAAAAACTAATTTAAAAAGTTTTTTTTAAAAAAAGGTATTGCTTTGTGACGTCTGCGAGCTTTCCTTCTCGATTAGTTCTTTTTAATAATAATAATAATAACAACAACAATAATATCCATTAATTAATAAACCTTCTTGCTAATTAAACTTTCCACTTCTAATAATAATTAATTAATAATCCTTTCTGCTCGTAAGACTTTCCACACTTCTAAAAAAAGTCTTAGGCATCTTACAGGTGCTAATTTATATTTACAGACATCGAACATCAAGCTCTTTTATAATAGGATCTCGAGCGGATCATTCATACCAATGGACTGAATTTGTTGCTGTCTTTATTAAAAAAAGAAGTAAGGAGAGGGTCTTGAGTGATACTAGAGATCAGGCAGCTGTTTTTGTTGCAGAACTGCCTTTCTGCTAGTCGATGATTTTCACCCAACTACGTGCCGCTGGATTTTCACATGCATGTATTCCATCTACTTTCATTCCTCCCCTTTACCTTCTCCACTGCTTAATAATGGTTGTAATGATATTAAATTGTTAATGCAGGTAGATATATAATCAACTAGCCTGACCTGTGCATTTGCAAAACAGCTTCAGAAGAAGAAGAAGACCAACTGATCAATGGATCTTAACACGCACACACTAATATTATGCTGGGAAATCCATTGATAATTGTTTGTTTTGGTATACCACGCATAATTCTCGTGCTATAATCGGGGGGGATCAAAGAACAAATATTTGTCTAATATTCGTTTTCAGTTCTCGCCTGCTCCCATTGTGCATGCAATGGAAAGTGGACTTGGCCTGTTATCTTAGCTGATAAATTATCTAACCCTGACTATATATATATATCAAGTGAATTTTAGGAGTGCAACTCATCTAAGATCAACCACGAAACATTCTTGGTAAGGTAACAGAGTGATATCTTAACTAAAATGAAAACCAATCTTCAAATCGAAGAACCATTTGGACATGCCAGAGATATTAAATATTGATGACGAATTAATTAAAAAATCATCTCATCTAAAAATTTAAATTATTAGATGAGATCCTATAATATAATTATGTGTGCTATACATAATTGTTCCGAAGATGTGCGTGAATGTTGAACATATATACACGCATATAATGGCTGATAGTGTAGGCAAATTCTAACCCTAATCATGTCATTTCTGAATGGAGAGCCATCAATCGAAGAGAGCATGACTAGAACCACACTCACAGGAATCTTCACTTATTTCTTCTTTTACTACCTCTACTACTACTAAACACACACACACACACGAGTAGATTTGTGCGCGCGCGCGAGCGCAATAGTCAACAATGAAATAAATGAATCCCCTCTTCTTCTCCTGCCTCTTCAAGTGCCCTGCAAACCTGCACAACATTTTTGACGTTAGGGCATCAACTGTGATGGCTCCACAAATTCTCATATAAATGTCTAATCCATCCATATCTTCTCCTGTATGTGCACTGCAATTGATTGCTATATTGGTGTATGTATTTGTCATCCCCACCACATATATCGTGCACAGGGTATCATGGCAATTTGATACTTGAAATTATGAGGGTTTTATTTTTCAACTTGTGCATTATGATATTTATACTTATGGATATTACGTTATGTCTGGCACCTCGTATGTATTTTCAAATTTATGAATGGTAGCTAGGAAACCACCACAAAATTATGATTGCTAGAGGATAACGATCAATGTAGTGCAAGATGCAACATTTGGAAGCCAAGAAATTAGATGTTTTATATAAATATATATATATGATGAACAGGATAGGTTAGAAGTTACATGATTGTATTAAGCATGTGGCTACCAAAATTGAATAGACCATGGCAGCTTGATTACTCTACGAAAACTGGGAGTTGGGGTGGTGGTGGTCATAACTCATAATGGCCTTGCTTATTTGACTTTTTTTATCCTCCTGCTCAAGAGTCAATAGCTATGGAGTTAAGTAGCCAGGCATAAATATTGTGGCTCGAAACACAAGTAACAATTGCAATTATATTCACTTGCAATCCTTAGCATTCGAATGGTAATGTAAAATGTGAACCAAATCATTCGTATTAGATATGAGAAGTATTTAATCTGGAAAAAACAAATATGACAGAAGATCTTTTGAGCTCATAAACTTAAGAACATTCTCAACTTGAGATCCAAGAAAAGGGATGGATATTTTTTTTCTTTAAGCAATATTGCTGAGCAGTTGTCAACTTGGCGCCACACTCTAGTCTCTCCCCTGTGTGCTATCTCTCTTCTTTGAAACACTATAGGCCCAACTCAAATCAGCTGTTCCTACTTGAGTTTATCCAGCCCATTAGACCGAAGGTGAGATGCGTGGAGCAAGTTCAGGTGCCTGTTAGGAATATTGTTAATATTATTTTTAAAAATATTTTTTATTTAAAATGATATTAAAATTTATAAAAATTATTTTTAATGTCACATATAAAAATAATTTTAAAAAATAAAATAAAAATAAAAATAAAACACTTTTATTTATTAATTAAAATATTTTTAAAACGCAGTAATAATACTATGAAATGAGGCAGGGTTGATAATGGCAACCCGGTTTCCTTTTTTCTCTTATTGTTTACTAGGAGAGCTCCATTTTCTATTTATTTATTTTTAATTATTAATAGGGGTATTATTGGATCAATTTATACATCAGTCAAAATTAGATCTTTTTAATAATAATGTTGACTCAAATCCTACATGACTGGCGCTCAAAAAGTATAATTCGACAAGATAGGTCTTGTCTAGTAACGAGAGAGATGCTGCCTGCAATTTATAAATGGCCTCAACCCTCAACTCCTAGACAATAAGAGAATATCGGCATCACCATATTTTCCTCGGTCAAGGAGCTTAGGAACCGAGAGCGCGTAGTCCATGTCCACTGCTAATGATAATATTTGGCCCAAATCAGCTACATGGTTGATCCCTCGAGAAATATTTTACTTGCTAGCATTGTGTTTTTTTTTAAATACTTTTTATTTTTATTTTAAATTAATTTTTTTGAATATTTTTATATTATTTTTATGTGTTGATATTAAAAATAAAAAATATTATTTTAATATATTTTTAAATAAAAAATATTTTCAAAAACAATATCAACCGTATTCCCAACGTATACTTTCTCTTTGAAATGCACCCATGAAGAAGAGAGAGAGAGAGGTGGTACTTGAAGCTTATAAGATGCCCAGGTACATAATTTCTGAAAGAAAGGCTAAGCTATAAACTGCCTAAGCCCTTGGTTTTTAATTCAATTAGTGAAATATTGATATCATCATAGAGGACTTGGATGTCGATTGTTCATGGCCCTCGTTGTTATAGATGACTTTGGATCCACTCGATATACTCTGCTTAAGAAATTCAACTTCATTTTTAAAATTTAAATTTCATAGAATAAAAATAAATAAATAAAACTCCCTTGTACACACCCATTCACCGACAAAAAAAATATTCATTTAGTATTGAAATATGGCAGGTGTTTTATTTTGTTGAAATATATCTGGAGTTTTTATTTTTCAAAACATTAAAGATAAAAAGACTATAGTTGCATATATATATATATATATATATATATGTATGTATATATGTATGTATGTATAACAATTTTTAGATATTTTTTCGCGAGAGAAAAAAGGTGAAGAAATCTAATATAGAAATCTAGAAATCAAGAGAGAGAAAAAATACAAAACACTAATCCCTTTAGAGGTATTATTAGGTCTCAAGACACAAAATACTATTCATTATAATAGTAATGGTTTTGTTGTCTTGTAGTTGTTTTATTTTTTTGTCTATGTTTTTGGGTAAGGTGATATTTTTACCATGACATGGATATTTTTTAAGGATTGTATGAGGTTATTTTTGTCGTTATGTTCTTTAATGCACACTAAGATTATTAATGTAACCCTTGAATAAGATTTTTTTTTGTACAAATATATTTTTGTATTTTTATATCTGATAGAATGGTAGAATCACTGAATTATCCTTATCATCCAATTTTGTAGCCTTGTCTTTGAGAGCTAAATTGTAAATTCTTCATGGTTTATTTGTTATTATTGTTTAACACTAGGGGGGTTTTTGGTTTTGTACCAAAAAAATATCTCAAAAGTTATTGACACGTGTCTCACACACATCAATTGCTTGTTGTCTTTGAGCAAGTATTATTTTTTGTTGTTTTAATTTTGATTCCACCACATCATTTAGTTATTCTCAATGGTCTTTTTTCTAGATGATGAGTGTATGTTAATTCATCATGGATCAACCTAAAAAATCTTTTATTTTCTTCTTGGGTCATGTGTTGGCATTCAAAAATACACAAACTCTTCGTTGTATATTTTATTCTAACTTAATCTCTCTTCTCTTGTTTGAAATTGTTTTATTTATATTGATTATTTCTAATTGGATTTTATTTTTTTATTTCATCCGTGGTCATTTGATTTTTTTTAATTGCTATTTGTTTTGTTTTAAATAATTTTCTTGATTTGTTTTCAATCCCACTTCTAAACTTTTATTCTCATTTATTTTTTATGTTAAATTTGGTTCTAATTATTTTAATTTCTATTTTTTTTTATCATTTTAAGGTTTTTTTTTTACAATTGCATCAATAAACATTTGATTTTTTCCTAAAAAATTAATTTCATTTGGTTTTTATATTGAATTTAGTCTCAATTCTTTTAACTTTTATTTTTTTGTTTTGCATTATTTTTTTATTAATGATTTTATTCTTATTTTCATCCCTCAATATTTGTTTAATTAAAAATCTTACTTCTTTGTTTCTGTTTTAGCTACTTTTAATAAGATTACTATAATCTCAAGATCTAATTCATGGATATAGAATATTAAGCAAAGTCAACTCTTTTTATATATATATATATATATAAGACTTGTTTTAAATGTGTTTTTTTTGTTGTACTTATTTTTATTTGATTTTATATTCTAAATCATATGTTTGATTTGTTGATTTAAATTTGTTTACCTGAATTGACTGCCGATTAGCTGAAAACTTTTTTTTTCCCCTTAACAAGTTTTTAAAATCGAGTCTTCATTTCTTTTTATATTTATTTTTCTCCTCGATTTGGAAGAGTCACCGGCCGATATCATGGCTACCCAAATTATATTTCGGTGCTTCTGATAGTGTAGAAAATCTAAGTCTTAATGGCAATGATATCGTTATTCGATTAAAAAAAAATAAAAAAGAGAAGGAAGTGGTGATAGAATAAAATAAAATAAAATAAAATAAACTTGTATCCTTCAGACAAAGAAAAGAACAATCACTCGTCGACACAAAACAAACCGCCCAGCAAAGCAACGGCGTTACGGGCCCGTTCATGCCTGACAACCACGTCACAAGTGACCCCACAGAGAGGCTCCTTACCTAAAAAGCCGTCTCATAACGAGCAAAACCAACCATCACGCCCACCGAGCTACGTGTTTTAAAACGCGCCAATTCCACCAAGCCACGGTCTCTCTCTCTCTCTCTCTCGATCGATCGAATTTGATCCCCGCATCCAGTCCCAATTCCTTTCTGTACCAAGAATGGCTTATCAAGTCCTTATGCTTTATGTTTTGTGTCAATGTGGACCCTTCTTTCCGATCCTCTTAAATTCTGCCCCTAATCTTAAAAATTCACCATTAATTTAGTTAATTTGGAGAACTAAATAACGGGTAACGTTTTTGAGGGTCGATGTATAGGTGGCAAGTGAGTACACTTATCGCTCTAAACTCCCAGCTCATGCCTTGAACATATATTTTCCATGCATCCTGTAATGCCTTGTTGTCGATTTGTTTTCTATTGAATCCAATACACAATTTTAATCTTAATGCATATCTATCAGCCTAAGGATTTTGATTATTTTTTTTATTGATATAAATATTTTTCAATTATACATAAAAACTAATTGTGCTATTTATATTTGAAATAATATAAATAACAAAATACTTAAAGTCATGTCCAATTTTTCCTTCATAAAAGAATCATTTTGACATATATTAAAACAATCATGTTGTTGGTCAATATTATGAGATCTTATAATATTCAAACAGATAAAACAATTTATTATTAATACATGTTGTACCACCCATTAATGTGCTAAAAATTTAATATAAAAATACTTGTTAATCGATATAACATTCGAGGATTACATTGTTAGATGGTGCAGGATAAACAATATTTATTAAACGATTAATATATAATAAAAAAAATCTTTGTAGACCGCACATGTAGGACATACAAGAAGTACCAAATAGATTTTAATAATTTTAAAATTATATAAATTAAATACTTTATCTATATTTTTAGTCAAGGTGCGATCAAAAAAACAATTACAATGACAGTAAACAACAATTACGATTTTAATTATTATTATTGTTATGGACACAAATTGATTATTATTATCAGGCCAAATCAAATAAATATAAAATAAAAATTTATAAAAACAGGAATAGCAATAAAATTAAGCAAAAAACCAAGGTTTGGAAATCAAATAAATCAAACAATAAATTTTATAAAAACGGGACTAGTAATAAGATTAAGAAAAAACCAAGGCTTGGGAATTTGATTGTTGCATAATTTCATAGTACAAGGTTCAATATGATAAAAATAGTATAATAGAAAGTATAATTTTAGATTCGAGCCCCACCGGCCCAGTTAAGAGTAAGTAGGGCCCACAGTACCTGCATCGGGAAGAAGCGTGTAAACGAAGAGTTTGGCTCATGTCTCTCCCTTAACTATGAAATTACATAAATACACTCATGGGCTCCACAGTCTTCACTTATGAACCGGCGATTGTAAAATACTGACGTCAGAGTCAGATTGGAATTCAATCTGACAGCTAAGTTTTGTTGTTCCATGATGATACGATGCTCTTGCTATGTGCGTTATTTTACCGATATTAGATAAATAAATAAATATATAAAACCGTAGGGGTTGGTGGGTTACCTCATAAATGAAAAACAACAGCAGTTTGGCTTTATTCATTAACATTAATCGACTCAGAAACCTGGGTTCTTGGTCACCTCTGTATTCTCCCGTCTCCCTCCTCTTCCAACCCCCCTCCCTCACTCTTTCAACTTCGTAAGAAATAATTTCTCTCTTTTGTGAATTGAATCTATAAATTTTCTTAATCGTTGATTTAGAACAATCATCCGGCAAGAAAAAATAAAAGACACGACACGGAAACAGAAGTTTCGACTCTTTCCAGGTATGAAGTCTTTTTTATGTTCCGCGTAAACAGATCGAGTCTGTCCGCTGAAATCGTTCTATTTCCTCTTGTTGTTCGTCGATGATACAGATTTCTGGAGAAATCCTACGATGTCTTCGCCGTTGTTTTATTTTTTTGGTGGATTAGTGTTAGAGCCGTTTGATCCTTGAGCGTGCAGAATTTGGACGGACCAGATTTTATTATCAAATACTGGTATTTACGTAGGTGACGGTATCAAATAATTAAAGACATTAGAGAATGAGTTCATTCTATTAGCTGGAGCCAACACTTTATTGGATTCTTCATGAAGGCTCCGAAATTTCTTTATGGTGTTGTTTTGAAAAGACAATATTGTCCTCCTTAGTATTGTAAAAGGGTACTTACTCGGGTGCTTTTTTCGTCATTATGTAGTTGCACGATTATTTATTAGTTTTTCTTTTCCTTTTTAACTTCGTAATTTCCAAATTTTCCATGAGCAATGACATTGACAAAAGTACCCCCATCAAATACATAAATTTCTAAAGCCAGCAGTTATTTATAAATTGCACAGCACTCTAGAGGTTGATAAGAAGTACACGCATAATACACGAACGGTGGTCTCTCTTTCTCTAGAGATTCATCGGATTGAGTACAAGAAAAGGTTTGAAAAACCTAACCCTGATTATTTTTTTCTTAACTCTAGAAACAAGAAGGAAAACATGGGTTCCGAGCAAAACGAAGGTACAAGCTTTCCACCTTCGCAGCCAAAGCTTTGTGCTAACGGGTGTGGTTTTTTTGGCACGGCTGCGAGCATGAACCTTTGCTCCAAGTGTTACCGTGACCTTCGTGCTGAAGAAGAACAAGCTGCCTTTGCTAAGGCTGCTATGGATAAAACAATCAAAATCAAACATATTGACTCTAAGGTTGTTGATGATGCCCCACAAGTTGCGATGGCTAATTCCATCCAATCCACTGAAGCCTCTTCGTCGGCAGAAACTGCTGTTGCTGCTCGCGATCAGGTGTCATCGAAGCCGTCTAATAGGTGCTTCAGCTGCAATAAGAAGGTTGGCTTGACAGGATTCACGTGCAAATGCGGCGGCACATACTGCGGGACTCATAGGTACTCTGAGAATCACGAGTGCTCCTTTGATTTCAAGGGTGCTGGCCGTAATGCGATTGCCAAGGCCAATCCTGTGATCAAAGCTGATAAGTTGGGAAGGTTCTGATGCTGATGCTAATCCTCAAAGGATTGGTGGATTTGGTATTGTTCTTTATTGGGGTCAGTCTTTTTTTAAGGGTTTGGTTTTAATTAGGAATTTAGTGCTAGTTGGTTCTAAATGGTTGCTTTTTATACTGGTTTTGGTTGAGTGTTTTATTGGGGGGGGGGGGGGGGGTTGGTAGGGATTAGGAGGGGAGCACCAGGTGAATGTATTCGGGGGGGTTTGTGGATGGTTGATTCCATAATAAAGTGGATCAATTGATTGTTGCAATTTGCTTTGAATGGCACGTGAAAAATCATTACCACATCAAGGTGTATCTCTACCTATCTGTCTATTTAATATTTGCACGCCTTCTTCTTCTTTTTAGATTGTCTGTTTATCTATAACCTTTGTGCTATGACATTGCTGATACTCTGTGACTGGATTCTCCCTGATTGCCTGTTCTCCGTATGAATATTTTTCGTATGATAATACTTCGTATTGAATCCTCCTGGGTGTTCAAATAAGCATAAAGGTTTATGGTACACTTAATTGTCATTCACCTGTATGTACAAATAAAGGTTCATTATGTCCTTCCGTAAGGTTAATTCAGAGATGACAAGATTGGCACCATTCCTGCTCTCCTTCATATTGCCTGGGCTAGTTAATGGCACTTGATCCATTTTTGTTTCATGAAGTTGAAGTTGAACTACAGTGAAATTGCATCATTGGAGGTTCATATAATTATCAGCATGTGTTTAAGATATTGGAATGCACAGATTGAGAAAAAAAGGTAAAATGGAAAATCAAAAGATTCTGTTGCATAAGCGAAGCAACTAGCAGGACCCTAGAGTTTTACAGAAGCACTTGGTATTACGGCTACCGCTTGACCGTGGTCTGTCGAATTGAAAGAGAGTGGGAAGAAGCTTTTTAGCCAGGATCTGTATTGTTTTCGTAGAGGACCCGTTTGGCACACAACGAAACAATTTATCAGTCTTCATCCTCACCAAGTCTTGTCGTGTATTTTGTCTCTGTTCTTGATACAAGGCCCGTTGCAACACAAATAGTGAGGATAAGGACGCCTTTAAGGCTGGGGGTCAGTTGAATATTTAGGTTATGTGAATGAATTGCCAGCCTTGACCTGTCCAAGTCGAGTCTTGTATTTTGTCTGTGCTCCTCTAGCCTTTTTCTCAGTTTTGTTTGAATTGCTATTTTTCAAGCTGAAAACTTGAAATCGGCAAGTATCTCAGCCATCCGATTTAAGATAAGATTCCGTGCGCTTATAGCGAAGGTGTTGCGTGTTGGGGGCTCGACTGGCTTTCTAGTTGCTGGAGCTTTAACACTGAAATTATGCGGAAGAGTTACAGCAAGGAAATGGAACCAATATAGTACACTGCCACAATGGAATCGCATCCCATCTAAAGAAATAATTTGTCAATCTCGGTGTAAGCAGGTGCATTGAAAGCGTTTAGTCAAAATTGGCTACGGAGTCAACTATATTCTTTATTTATTGTATTCTCTATGGACTCTAAAACTATGAACTATCACCTGGAATTATTCTCAATGACAGTGTAGCTGGAATGGATTAACTGTCGGAACTTTGTTTTCATTAAATAAATTACAGGTGAATGAGAAATTAATCTTAACCAATCATTGCTATTCCCAGTTAAATAATCCTTGTTTTATCTAATTTTAATTCTTGGTTTATGGTAGCTAATAAAGGTGGATAATAATGATAATCTGTTTTTATTATATCCTCACTTTTACCGCTTCATATGACCAGTCCCAGTTATGTAAATTAAAAACAAAAACAAATTAGAGAGTACGAGAGGGATGAGAGGACATTAAGAAGAATTGAGAAAATTAATTAACGTGAACAGTGGAAGAGGGATGAGACGGGATTGTAAAATCGAACCAATTCAGTCTGATTTTAGCAAGTTCAAACAGATTTTAACGAGCCCTGAACCCGCGCTTCGCTGCTAGGGTTAATTTTTTTTTCTAATTTTAATATATATAATTTTTTTATTTTTTATTTCAGTTTTTATTATTTTATTTTTTGGTTTGGTTTCAATCCCTTGATTTTTTCGGTCCTTCTGAGATAGCTTTTAATTTTTTATTTATATTTATACATTTCTGCTCTTAGTTTAGTATTTTTAATTTTTATTGTTATTTTTATATGTATTAAATGCAGTTTGCGTTAAAAAACATAATAAGTTTAGTATTGGTGGTGTGAAATGAGAGTGAAACTCTCTTATGCATGTATAATTAAACGTGAAATATTTGAAACATCCCCACAAATAACTTTTTTATTTTGTCTTATTGGAGGCTACAAAGGTTATTTTACTGTGCATTGAAAATATGAAATTACTGGGACACCTCCATTGATAATTACTGGTTTTTATCTTATTTTAGGTCATTATGATTATTGTACTATGCACAGAAATGAAAATTTTTCGAACATACTCTTGATATCATGGCATTATTTTAAACGCATTTTACATAATAAAATAAATATATAAAAAACTAATATACAATTATTATTATTATTATAGTAAATAATTTTGTTACAGTAATAATCAAAAAATTTATAGGCTAATTATTTTACTCAGATATATAGCATCATAAAAAAAAAAATCTAAGACCATTAATATTTTTTTCATGTTAAAAAAATTGTTTCTAGCTACAGCAAAGTGTGGGGCAAGTGACTCGTATATTTTTTCATTTTAGATAATTTGGCATAATTTTTCCACCCGTTTTCTCTACGAATGACTTCGTATATTTTTTTATGTGATATTAAATATGAACTATCATACATAATAAAAAAAAAGTCACAAAAGTCAAGTTTTAAGAAAAATAACATGAACTGATGAATTATTTTGAATATTTTTTTCATTGTTATTATAATAATTGTTAAATTGTCACAATTATTATAACTGTCATAATAATCATTATTGTCATATTATCACTAACACCATTATTATTATTAGAAAAAAATATTTTATTTTATTTTATAAGATTTATTCTTAATATTATTATATTAAAAATATATTAGAACACTGACATTAAATTATTTTTTTTGATAATATATATATATATATATATATTAAGGCGTTAATATTAATTAAATATCAAAATATATAAATATTCTAACACATTTATAAGACAAAAGGCCTTATAAAAAATCATTATCATTATTTTGAATGCCTTATCTATAATAGTTATAAATTTTAACACCTAAAAATATTAAAAATAAAATCTACGGCAAAACAAAAATAAATATTATTAGCTTAAAAAACATTATTTGACTTTAAGAATAAATACAAATAATAAAGAGAAAAAAGAAAAGAGTGAAAAATAATAAATATTAATTTTCAAATTATCAACAACAAAAATTAAAATTTAAGAACAAAAAAAAAAAAAAAACAACCTTAACAAAAGAGGAAATAATAAAAATTAAAAACAAAAACTAAGAGCATATACATACAAACCTGGATAAAAATAGGAACCATTTCAGAAATATATTTTAAAAAATAAAGCAATAAAAAAAATGAAAGATTAAAAGTATAAGTGCTGAAATGTAAACTAAATATATAATCAATTTCATTTCAAGGATAAAATTAAAACAAATTCAAACTTTGATATCGAAAATATTAAAGGATTTAAGACCAATCCGGAAATTAAAAGACCAAGTATCAAAATGAAATTTAAATATATAATCAATTTTGATGAAAGTTGGCCCGGACATCCCGATTATCAAAAACCAAAAACAAAAGGTGGTTCTGAGGATTAGTTGTGGTGCACGTAAGTGGACATGAACACCCCGATTATCAAAAGAGAAATTAGATTCGGGGATTAGTTGTATTGTGTTTAAGCTGGATACCTAAGTTTTTTTTAAAAAAAATATATAAGTGGGAGAAAAAACAAAAAAAAAAGATAAGTGGGAAAACATTGTAGCAATCAAAAGTGTTTTGTGTAAAGATGAAAGTTAGCTCGGACACCCTAGCTATAAAAAAAAATTGGTCCAGGGATTAGTCGTGATGTGTATAAGCTGGCTTGGATACCCCGATTATATATATATTTGGATCTAGAAATTAGTCGAGGTACTCTTAAACTGGTACGGACATCCCCCGTATGTGTGTGTGTCTATATATATCTAAGTGAAAAAAGAAAAAGAAAAAAATAGCATAATAGGGGTAAAAAATGTTTTAGGAAAAAAAAATGAAAAAAAGGATAATCAGTGGAGTTGTACAAAGCCCAAATGTTCTGTAAGTTGGTCTGGACATCCTAGTTATAAAAAAAAATTGGGTTTGGGAGTTAGTTATGATACTTTTAAACTAAACACAGTTTGCACCTCTTAAACAAACAGGCACTAAAGCAAGAACATAAAGAGAGCATGGAAATTATCCTCATCATCTCGTGCGGCTAGCAACCTTCTTGCTCTTGTTACCTCTGATAAACTAACCTCTGAGCTTTTCCCAATCTGGTGCTATTTCTAGCCAGAGCAGCAGGTTGATTATTATCAAAGACGACTTGACTCCGCTGAAATTAAATGTTTATTATGTTTTTAGATTATTTTAATGTGATGATATTAAAAATAATTTTTAATATAATATGTGAGGAACTATAATATTTTATACACATCATTTATATAGATCATTATAAAATAAAAATAAAAATCAATTTTTTTCAAAAGTACTTTTGAAACACAATGCCTAATAGATTTTTTGTTCATAAATGTATTAAAATAATTTTTTTATATATTTTAGAAATAATTTTTGATATCAGCACATGAAAATAACTTAAAAACACTTTTTTTTTTATCAATTTATAAAAAAATATAAAAAATAACAGCTCAATTTTATCAATTAATAAAAAATAATGATATCTATAAAATATATTATTTTCGGCAACGTGAAGGCCAGGTTTTATCAACTCAATTTAAAGCACTGTCATTGTTTAGGTGGCTAGCATGTGCGTGTACCGTTTTGTTTTTGGTATAAATATAACGGTGCCTTGCTAACAACACACACACGTGTGCGTGTGATCTTCGTCGTGGGACAATTGGAGTTGCATCATCTTTGCAGAAATTAAAATCCTGCACCTTTCAAATAGCGGGTCAATGTGACAGGGGTGCAAGAATGTAGTCAACGGAAATTAAAAGGGAAAAAATACTCTGAAACGGGCAACGGTCAGTATAAGTGGTAATGTAGCTCAGTATAAGGCCTGTCAGAAGAAAAAAAACATCAACGAAAATCAATTTCGGTGTCTTGGCAGCTCGAACTCTCGCGCAGTTTAATCTGCCAGCGCACAACGACCACTGGACCACGGCCACTCTTCTGTGATTCGCACTCTACAAATAACAAATAAACAAAGTCCTGTGAAATAAAACAAAAGCAACCGAGCTCATGTAAGCGCGAAGCAGCGGAATATATGTCCAGTACATAGTATAATAAGTCTTGGTGAACAGTGGAGCTACAGTAAAAGGCGGAGCTGTTTTAGCTATAAGTAAATAAATACGGAATATATGTCCAGTACATAGTATAATAAGTCTTGGTGAACAGTGGAGCTACAGTAAAAGGCGGAGCTGTTTTAGCTATAAGTAAATTGGATAGTCCAATTAGGCGTGCCATGTCCCCAGCGAAAGTTTCTTCCTTTTCCGAGGGAGACTTCAGTGGGATCATTGGCTGCAGTGTCTCTTTTTACCTCCATCGAAAAATAAAATAAAATAAAAAGGCTGAGCCTAACTAATGTTTCGGCTATTTAACTTTTTGTCACCTTTGAATTTGAATGTTTTGCGTGCAAAATAGCACCCAGATGTTTCAAAATTTCACCTCCTATTCCCATTCCCCTTTTACTTTTGGCACTAATTTTGAAAAGATTTATTTAAAATTATTTTTTTATATTTTTAAATTACTTTCATATATTGATAAAAAATAAAAATATATTATTTTAATATATTTCTAAATAAAAAATATTTTTAAAAATAAACTCAATCACGAACATATACTGTGCTGGCCAGCTTTTTCTTTTTTCTTTTTTGCCCTTTCCATGCCTGCTTTTGCGCCTAAACCTTTTAAATTTAAATTTGTGGCATGTTTCGAGACTGTCCTTCTTAGATATGAGTATGATATTCCATGCATTTAAAGGTTACAACTTACCTTGGTAGTCTGTTTGTTTTCATGTTTTAAAAATATTTTTAGTTTATTATTTATTTATTTATTTTTAAATCATTAAATTTGATAGGATGATGTTAAAAATAATTTCAAAAATTAATAAAAATATTATTTTAATATATTTCAAATAAAAAATAATTGCTTGAATCAAATATATCAAACATAGCTAAATAAATACACCGTCATTAATATTGCATTTTATTTTAAATTAATATTTTTTAATGCACTAATACTACAAATAATTTTTTTAAAAAAACCACAAACTCCTAACGGTTAATAATCAAATCGTCAAGGGGAAGAGGGAAAAGGGTCACATAGTCATTTAATTGATAACGAAAACTATTTAATTTTTTACTTAAAAATATATTTTTATTTTTAATATCATTATATCAAAATATTAAAACAATTAATTAAAGATAAGTTTGTTTTTAAAAAGTTAGGGCATTTCTGTAACCGCGCGTAAATCACGAAGAAATTAAAAATATGGAGAGTGAAATCCGGCTCCACAATCCATTTCTCCCTCTAAAAACTCAAATGAAACTCACACACGATTCCCGTTTTCTCTCCCACCTCACTTTCACTCCCTAACCACATTACTTTATAATTTTCTCGCTAGCCAAACATAAATTTAAACGAAGACAGAGAAATCAAATTTACCGGCTCACTTTTTCGATCCCACTCTCCCTCGCTCGCTCGCTCACTGAGCTAGCAAGTATGGCTACTACGGCAAGTGCTTATAGAAATGGCAATTACAGTAGGAATTCTCTTAGCACTAACAATAACAAAATGGAAAGGCCTCCCTCTGTCAATTCAAACCCTAAAAACTCACTCAAATCCAAGTCATTACGTAAGAGCGCTCCTGCTGCTCTTGGCGCCGCTAAAGATGACACTGGAGGTTAATTATTCCGGCCTTCTCTTTTAACCATCGAGATCTTGCATTTTCTTTTTCTGATTTCTTTTTAAAATTTTCTAACAAGCAACGCTACTCTATTTTTTTTTTGGTGTGTGAAGAGTTTGCGTCTTTAATTTGAATTCTCTTGTTTTTAATGATTTTCTAATTCAGTGAGTGATGAATTAATTAACGAGTTGATGTTGTTATTTTTTATTTATTTTTAGTTCCTGGAAGAGTTAGGGTAGCAGTGAGATTGCGACCGCGAAATGCAGAGGAAATGGTAGCTGATGCTGATTTTCCTGACTGTGTAGAATTACAGCCTGAGGTAACTTTAAAACAAAATTGTTTAAATGTGTCTGTGATTTTATTTTTTGTACCTACCCATTATTTTGGTTTGGTTACAGGTTAAGAGGTTGAAACTTCGGAAGAACAACTGGGATTCTGATACTTATGAGTTTGATGAATTGCTGACCGAGTTTGCATCGCAAAAACGTGTTTATGAAGTCGTGGCAAAGCCTGTTGTAGAGGTATCAGCAGATGAGGTTTCAAAGTCTATGATTTAGTTGGAGCTTTATACTTAGGACCACAGATTCAGATGCCTTTTACTGGTCCAAATGGGGCTTACTGTCACTAAATAGCAATGTTACCAGAACATGCTTGATTAGGATAGAGTTAGAAGTTGTTCATTTAGTTGGATCTCCTGCATGCATAATTTCTAATAGAGTCTTTGATTCATTATTTGTGATGGAAATTAGATGCTCGTTTCTTATGTTGTGCCATGAACTTCATTAATTGTTTCACTTCTTCTGTTTGTAGCACGGAATCATAAAGATACTAATCATTTTATGTGTTAAAAAAGGTTGCCTTTTAATTTCCTTTCCTTCATGGGATTGCGATGACATGCTGATTTGTAATTTGCTACTGCAGAGTGTTCTGGATGGATACAATGGGACAGTCATGGCATATGGGCAGACTGGTACCGGTAAAACATATACTCTTGGACAACTTGGAGAGGAAGACACAGCTGCTCGTGGAATTATGGTCCGTGCTATGGAGGATATATTAGCAGATGTTTCTCTAGAGACTAATTCTGTCTCAATGTCATATCTGCAGGTTGTTGGATTTTTCAATGATTATTTTTGTATGCATGATATTGTATTTTTCCTTGTTTAATATCTATGCTATTTTCTTTCTTTCTATCTTTCTTTTGTATATTTTGAATTTTATGAGATACAAATTAGGATCTCTAAAATTCCTGTTCTTGAAAAAATGTGCAGCTATATATGGAGACCATACAAGACCTCCTCAATCCCTCTAATGACAATATTTCCATTGTGGAAGACCCTAAAAGTGGAGATGTTTCACTTCCTGGGGCTACCCTAGTTGAAATAAGGAATCAGCAGAGCTTTGTTGAGCTATTGCGACTAGGAGAAGCTCACCGCTTTGCTGCAAATACAAAATTGAATGCTGAATCATCTCGTAGTCATGCTATTCTGATGGTGAATAAATTTGCTTATACTCTTTTTGATGGTTCTAGTGCTTTTGAAACTGCAGCATTCCTAATGGAAATGAGATTTTGACAAGAAATAGACATCGCAAATGCTTTAGGTACATGTAAAGAGGTCTGTCAGGGGAAGAGATTCTGTTCTTTCAAGCGAAAATGGCGACAACTCCCCCATGGTTAAAAGTCTGAAGGCCCCTATTGTTCGTAAGGGAAAGCTAGTCATAGTAGATCTTGCTGGTTCAGAGCGTATTGATAAATCAGGTTTTGTGAAATCAAGAAATGGACATTAAAAGTGCCTCCTTCCTGCATTTCCTGTTAACATGGTCTAGCGATACTTTCTTCATATATATTCCAGCTTTTCATTCATGTGGAAAATCTGTTCTTATTAAATACATTTTTAAGTTAGACAACCAATCATTTTGGTAAATTTTGCTTTCTGCATCATATATATTCCAACTTTTTATTCATGTGGAAAATCTGTTCTTATTAAATACATTTTTAAATTAGACAGCCAATCATTTTGGTAAATTTTGCTTTCTGCATCATATATATTCCAGCTTTTCATTCATGTGGAAAATCTGTTCTTATCAATACATTTTTAACCTAGACAACCAATCATTTTGATAAATTTTGCTTTCTGCATGGTGGCTTGGGGGATGCAAAAGGTGTGAAATTATTTATAGATTGTTTGATTAGTCAACTTTTATCAGTTTTAAAAAAGAAAATATTCATCCTTTTTCATTTTAGTTATTTATGGGCCATTCTTTAGGTATATATTTCCGAGTGGCCAGCTCTCTTTTGCTTGTTAAAGCTTGTTTACTCACCCATTATTTGGCAGGGAGCGAGGGACACACATTGGAGGAAGCCAAATCCATCAATCTCTCTTTGAGTGCACTAGGGAAGTGCATCAATGCTCTTGCAGAAAATAGTGCTCATGTCCCAGTCCGTGATTCAAAGCTTACTAGATTGCTTAGAGATTCATTTGGAGGTAATATGTTTACATTAATAGAGTTATTTATTCTTCTTATATGATATGTGTTGCCTGACTTTGTGAAATCTTAACAGGCACAGCAAGGACTTCACTGGTTATTACTATTGGTCCATCACCCCGTCATCGAGGAGAAACAGCAAGTACTATAATGTTTGGACAAAGAGTGAGTACCAATAACTGAAGTCAATGCGTGTCCTGTGCAGTTCATCTATTTGTTTTCGACCTTCATGTACATAGCAGTCCTTGCAAATGTCTTAACATCATCTGTGCTGTGATCTTAATAGTGATATGTTTGGCACCGTTGAATATTTATACCCTGAACTTTCTTAGACACAATCGATAGTGTATTAATTGATCGCTTATCAGCAAAAGCTGCTTGTTTAGTTTCTGAAAGTTGTTTTCTCTCATAGGCAATGAAGGTGGAGAATATGTTGAAATTGAAGGAGGAATTTGATTACAAAAGTTTGTCAAGAAGGTTAGACCAACAATTAGACAAATTTATTGCAGAACATGAAAGGCAGCAAAAAGCATTCGAGGATGAAATTAAAAGAGTAACAATGGAGGCACAAAACCAAATTTCCAAGTCTGAAAGAAACTATGCAGATGCATTGGAGGTAAGTGCTGTCATAATGAAGTGATATTTGGTGCAGGCATTTATGTTGGTGACAGAGAGACCATTGGGGGGGTTGCTTGGTTTTTGTTTTAGAATAAAATCACGCCTTGTATTGTCACATGCACAATAATTTCAAATGCAAAATTTAAACACTGACCTTTCTAAACTTTTTGCTGATGATAATTTGTTACCAACTCATGCTGACACAATCTTGTGGCTATTTGGATGCTTACATTATCTCTCTTGGGATTGGTAGATGTGGGAAAACAAAACTACTTGTACTGCCTATATCTTTTTTGGCCCTCTGAATATCCTTTGGCCTTTTTTATTGCTCTTGACATGGGATATGTTAACTCCTTATGCTCACTTTTGATAGAAGGAAAGAAGTAAATATCAGAAAGAGTATATGGAATCAATAAAGAAGCTAGAAGATAAATGGATGATGAATCAGCAGAAGCATGCTGGTGGAGAAAACATTCCTAGACTCAAAGATGAAAGTTCAAATGCGATATCTAATGGAAAGGTTGTTCTGTAATTGACACCTCCTTGCGATGCCTCCTTTTTATTGTGTCCTTATTTTCTTGATGTTCTCCATGCAGTGCTCCTAGGCTTCTCCAAACTTCTGTGGATGGACATCCACTGCCCCAGCTGTTTGACTAACATTTTTTAGCCCTTGTTGTTTTTGCCACATGCACAGGATTCCGGGGTAGCTAATATGGAGGAACTTGCTGAGATGAAAAAAAAGCTTCAGAAGGAAACTCTCTTGAGGAAGGTTGCTGAAGGGGAAGTTAATAACCTTAAAAGTCAACTCGCAGGATTGAAGAAGTCAGAGGTATGTTTGACTACTTCTACTTCTCAGTACTTCTTACTTTTCTGTTATCTGTATCTTTTACTCAGGCTGGGTTCATATAAAACTAAAACCTCGATGTACTAGGCTTTGGCAAAATCTGATATTTCAAAGCTTCAAAAGATGCTGGAAGATGAGGCTTGTCAGAAAGGAAAGCTTGAAGGGGAAATAGCAACACTACAAAGTCAGCTGTTGCAAATAAGTTTTGAGGCTGATGAGGTATACTCATCAAGCAATTTATAACTAGCTTAGTGAAACCTACATTGAGCCAGATTTTCTTCAGGAACTGTTTGTTTGAGAAAAAAATATTTCTTAAAGAAGTATGGGAAATTGTCCTAGTTAATAGAACACTTGGAAATTACCTGGAAATTTCAAATACAAACATTATAATTGTTACAGGTGTGAACGTTTCTTCTTGAATCCTAAACTGGCAAAGTAGTGAGAGATGATGGTTGCCATGGATTGTAAAATCAGTTATTGCAATTTGTACCAAATTAGAAGGCAACAAAGGCATCAATTCTACCATTTTCCATTATGATATTTTTCACACATTGAATTCATGCTAGTATCCTCTCATGGTATCTATAATTCAAAGGCTGACTGACATGTTTATCTTTTAGACAGCAAAAAGAATTGATAAAGGAGGGTCTGAAGAAGTTCTTGGTGGTTTAGATTCTCTGATGTTGCAAGTTAGGCAGACACAGATCAATGATTCAGAAAATGGCGAAAAGGCCTCGATAGCTAAACTCTTTGAACAAGGTAGAAGTCAGTGCTTGGCACCAGTTGTTTATTGTTTTTTTTTTTTCCAATTTGGTCCGCATGGTAGTTAATGGATTGTCTTTCATACTGTACTTTCCTAAAAAAATCCAACACTTCTTCAGTGGGATTGCACAAGATCCTGTCTTTGCTTGAAGCAGAAGATGCTGATGTGCGAATTCATGCTGTGAAGGTGGTGGCAAATCTGGCAGCTGAAGGTTTCTTTCTAGTCCTCTACCAACACTTCACTTTTAACTTCTTTTTATGGGCATTGGCAACTTATTCAGAATTGTGCTAGTGCTGATCTACTCTTTAGTAGGGTGTCACAGACTTGAGTGATTGCTGAACTTATGTTTAATGTATACTTATTAATGCATGTCCTAGTTTATATCGATGAACATGATATCATCTAACTCGAACTTATTGCTTTTGAAATGGGAACTTATGTTTAATTTTATTGTTTTTAATTCCCTGCCTATTTGATATTGATGAATTGAAATAGATGTTGTAAGGGACACATCTTTGGAATGGAAAACACGTGTCTCCTTGACAGATTCATGGATTGTAGATTGGATGCGAAGGGCTATTATTTTGTTATGTCATTAGATAATGTTAAGAAAGAACTGGCCTGTTTCTAAGTTGAACAGTCTTAAACTTGAAAAGTTGCTATTTGTTATACATGCAAAAATTCTCAAAACAGAAGTTTAACACAACCACAACACAATGTTTTAATTAATCTAAAAATAAGAACTATGGATTATTCAATTCAAAATGTCTGTTCAAAGATAGCATTGACAAACACTGGAAAACCGAGAGACGAATCATGTATCTTGAGATGAATCATGTATCTTGAATCGCACAGTTCAAGCTCCAAGGCCCTCACTCATTTATATTGTTTTAGCAAGAACTGCAGCATTGCATACTAACACAACATTTATGCACTCAATTTTATTGTGCAAAGTCAAATGAGTGTTTTGTCATGTTAAGAGTTGTTCCTCATAATTTGTTGATGACTTTTTCTTGGATAGATTTTCCTTTGACCGTCTACACTACAACAAAATTATATTTCTGCGAACACCATGATCACTTAAAGGGAAAAAAGGCCCTTATTCCTTTTAGATTTGTCCAAAATGATTGCAATTCCCATCTAATATGCAGAAACAAATCAAGAGAAAATTGTAGAAGCTGGTGGTCTGAAGTCCTTGTTGATGCTTCTCAGAAGCTCTGAGGATGAAACCATATATAGAGTTGCAGCAGGTGCAATTGCCAATCTTGCTATGAATGGTGAGTTTTGCGTCCATTAATGGAGATAATCAAATTCATCACGAACATCTCAGTGATACTCTTGCTACTTTTAACTTGGGTACTTTAAATTTTGTTTTCACCCCGTGCATGTTCTTCATGTAATCAATCAGAAACCAACCAAGAGCTAATAATGGCACAAGGAGGCATTCATTTGTTATCAATGACAGCAGGCAATGCTAAAGATCCTCAAACACTTCGAATGATTGCTGGAGCCATTGCAAATCTTTGTGGCAATGGTGAGCTTCTTGACCCCATTGATGTTTATTCCTCTGAGTTTGCTAGTTGTCTGCATTTTAAGCTTGTTTGAAGCTTTACTTAATTCCAAAAATGGATATCTGATTAGAGTTTGTTTCGCATCTGTGGAATGGATGAAATAATAAATAAACAAACCCTGATCTCAATCACCACTACTAGAAATTACCCTTAAAACAGACGGACAAAATCAACTGTATATTGTTGGTTCCTGTTTGGGTACTTTGCATCAGTAACTTTAGCTGGTTTAAACTAGCTTTTGCAAATGTATAGGAATCCAATCTTATGGTTTGCACCAGCTAGATATGATTATACATGCAAATATCCATCTCCTTAGATGAGTAAAGTAGTGGTTTCTCCTGAATTAGTTACCCTAGCATCCAAATTTACCTGAAAAACCTGGGAGTTGTGTAAATTTAGCAGCCAAGCTAGTTGTTGGTGCTGTTACCTGAGGCTGCTATTATTAAGGCCTTCATTTTGTTGGCTGGTTTCTGTACATGTTGGGATCTGCACAACTGTTCATTCAATATGACTAGCCAATTTTGCATAGATAGTGCATAACTGCGCTCATGCTATAATGCCATGCCAAAATTAATATAGTCTAATCTGAACTGAAGAAAAACAAAGAAGTTTGATATAAAATTATTTGTTATAGAAATATGTTGTGAGCTTACAGGAATCTGTATGGTCTGCCAATTCACTTGAAAACTTGACATTTCTAAGGTATTTGGAGATTTTCAAATGCTAACAAAAATATTAAGAGCTTGAGTTCTCGATATAGTTCAGTTTCATACAAGTTTTGCACATGGGCAAGTAATATGAGGAAAATGATGAGGCAGCACGTGTGAAGTTTGAATGAGAGCTTTGTTACAACCTGAGGCTACTATCAAATTAAAAATTTATTCAAGACGTCTATCATCTGTCATGCTTTTGTAATCTTTAACCTAGTACCATGATGAATTATTCAGATAAGTTGCAGATGAAACTAAGAAGTGAAGGTGGCATCAAGGCTTTGCTAGGAATGGTTAGATGTAGGCATCCTGATGTACTTGCACAAGTTGCCCGTGGAATTGCAAATTTTGCCAAGTGCGAGTCAAGAGCATCTACTCAAGGTACATAGCTTAGAAAGAGGCCTTGGTTAAGTTTGTCTGTATTTGGTTGGCTCTGCTTGTCGTGCAATTATCCACTAGACTATGGACCCAAAAATTGTTTGTGCCGTGTTAAAATCCAAGGGAAGCCTCTCCTTGTCTATGACACTTACATGAAGCATGATGTCGGCACTCAATTGTGCAGGGACTAAGACTAGAAGATCTCTTTTGATTGAGGATGGAGTGCTTCCATGGATTGTACAGAATGCTAACAATGAAGCCTCACCAATCAGGCGCCATATAGAGCTTGCGCTCTGTCACTTAGCACAACATGGTAATTTTGTTTCCCTTTCTTTTAAAGTCTGAACAGGCTGATCGCCCATTGAATGTCATCTGAGATGCTAGCCTTTACTCCATGCAGAAGTGAATGCAAAAGACATGATTAGCGGAGGTGCACTCCGCGAATTGGTTCGTGTTTCACGAGACTGTTCGAGGGAAGATACAAGGACACTTGCCCATCGAACGCTAACTTCCAGCCCCACTTTCCAAGCTGAAATGAGACGACTACGAATAGATCATTAATGAATTTGAAGTGGCTTGCTGCGTAGAAGATAAACTAGAGCACATCAAATACAAAATTAATTCCTTGTAAAATGATGGATTTCTTCTGACAGCAAAAGGCAGGAAGGCTTTCAGCTAATCAGCTGTGTTCCTGTCTACTTGGGTTGCAGCTTTGTTGATCAAGTCACCATCTTGGTAACCCTAGTGAGACCATCCCCTCAGTCGGTAGGTAGTCTATAAATTTGTTTGTATATGAAATGAACTGGCGAATACTAACTTGAAAGTATTTCTTGTAGAGAAAAAAATTCAATTAAGAGTGATTTGTGCAGTAATTTGCTTTGAATAGCAGGTTTTGACTCGTCATAAAAGAAAATTCCTAGCGATCCAAGATCTCAATACTCTTCGCCTGTTCATGTCGCTTTCTTTTATAAATATAAGAGGCACCTGCAAACAAATGCGTTACCCAACTGCGTGTATGGTAAAAACTGAAAACTGGCTGGAGGGTGCGGTTAAAACTGAAACAATAACAATAATTAGGGCAAATATAATGATAAGAGCTATTTAGAAGAGTTAAATTTTTAAATTGATTTTTTGAATAGTATATTTATGGTTTTTTTTATTGATATATTTTTTAATGGTAAAAGTCATTTTGGAAAGCTATTTTTTTAATCTTATTTTAAATAAAGTTTAATTATTTTATATAGAGTTTAATTATGCAATTAATTATATAATTAATAGGAATAAGTTATATAATTAAATAATTGCTTTTGAAAAACCTTCCAACAATAAAATTATTTTTTTTATTATATTTAAATTAAAAAAATAAATTTAAATATAATTAAAAGACCCATAATATTTATGATTTGAAATTTAAGCTACTTATTGTATGTTTTTCAAGTAATTGTATGCTTTTTTTTTATGGTTGTTATATATGAAGTTAATTATTATTATTATTACTGGTAGAATAAAAGCCCCCTTCCCCAGTAACCCTAATCCCCCCCCACACATCTCTCTCTCCTTGCCTGTGCTGCCGCACGCCTGCCCACCCATCTCCCTCCCCCTCCTTGCTCCGCTACTCTTTTTCCTCCTCGTCCTCTTCTTTACTTCTTCTTGTTCGTTGCCTCTCTTCATCTCTCTTTGCCGTGTCCTTTTTCTTTTCCTTCTTTACCCACTAATATCACCACTACCATTACCAGCAGTCTCGACTTCATTCCCAAACCCATCAATGGTGGCAAGAGAAGGAACAAGTGCAAATGTTGCTATTTTTGGCTGCCAAGAGGTTTTTGATCATTTTTGTATTTTTGAACTGTGGTTTTGTTGATTATGATTGTGATTATCTGTGTATTTTTGGACTGTGATTTTATGAATTTCATTATTGATTGTTGTTGCAATGCAACGGTATAATTTATTGAATCCCAACGGGTTTTTTTTCAATTTGGCTCCTCATCTTTTCATCAATAGAAATGCCTTCCCGATTGAATAAAAGATAAAATATCTCTCGAAATGCCTCTCCTGTTGGAAACGTTAAATTGAACAACAAAAACTAAAATTTAAAAAAAAAAATTTTACTTCTCAGAATCCCTCTCTCGTTGGACTTCCCCTTAGACCACCAGACCAACAGGCTCGTAGAATTGACCGATCATTTCAATAAAAGCCACCACGGTTTATACATGTGCAAACATAACTTCGCATCACCTTTGGCAACTGGGCATAAATAACGTGTCTGAAAGAGCTCCTCCGAAAGCTTCAGCCCATTGATGTGTCTAGGGCTACGAGATAAGGGTAATATTTCTCATCCCTAAATTCCATCTTGCTTCCAATGTTTACATTCAAATAGAAATCCAAGCCTTGATCATTGGATTATTCCCTTGCAGATGGTAGTCATAAATGCTGCGTTCACATCAATTGTACGTGGATGGCGAAAACCATGCTACAATTAACGTACCATCTTACATCTCATGTTGTTGCAAGTGAGATAATGAAAGAGTCGATTTCTAAGCAACCTTAAACAGAGAATGGATGAATGGTGAAAGGGAGGAGGAAGAAAAAAGCGAGAGAGAGAGAGAGAGAGAGAGAGAGCAAGAGATTCTTGCTTAATCCATTATCTCATTCTTGTACTACCAACCAGCACTACATTCTTGAAAACACACATGCCAGATCAATAGGAAACAAAACACAAACAGGATTAATATTACAACGAAGCGGGGATGCTATCGGAAATGCTCTGTCACGAAACAACTGAGGTTTCAACAGAGGAAGCTGATTTGTTGACAAGATCAAGTAAGAAGGTCAAGATCGGGGATAACATTGAGCAGAGTTACGTGGATAAACTTATGGGAGAGTCCATGGTAACCCATGAAGGTGATGAGGACAACCAGTTATTGGACTGCATATCTGAAGATGAAGATGATGACTCTGATGAAGATGACTGTCCGGTGATCAAACTTTCTATTGAGGAGAAGAAACGTATTCGGGCACCTTGGCAACAAACTCTCATAATCAAACTCATGGGTCGGAAGGTGGGATACATGTTCTTCATGCAACGACTGAAAAATATTTGGAAGCTTCGGGGTGACTTTACCTTAACAGATTTGGGCAATGATTTTTACTTGGCGAAATTTGCCAATTCTGATGACAGGGAACATGTGCTGTTTGGGGGTCCTTGGATGGTGACTGATCATTATTTAACAATAAGAACATGGCATCCCAATTTTGATCCAGTTGAAGCCACAATTGACAAGGTAGCAGTCTGGGTTAGATTACCAGAATTGGCTTTGGAATATTATGATACTTCAGTATTGTGGAAGATAGGGAATAAGATTGGAAAAACATTAAAAGTTGACAGAAATACTTCAGTGGGTATGAGAGGGAACTTTGCGAGATTATGCGTGGAGGTGGACCTCACAAAACCCTTATTGGCTAAGTTTAAACTACGTCGGAGAGTTCGTCGCATAATGTATGAGGGCTTACATCTAATTTGCTTCCACTGTGGACAATACGGACATAAGCAGGAATTATGCCCTCACGCAACTCATGTGACTCAAGATGGATCAAGTGAGAGGGAAAGGACTGGTGATCCCCCAGTTCCCATAGTCAGACCGGAAATAATGGAATCCTTTGGTTCCTGGATGATTGCTGAACGGAGACACCGACGGCCAAACAAGAGGATGGTGACGGAGGAGAACACAAGAAATGGAAAGGGCGGAGATCAAGCCGTAAAGGTAGGAAACAAATTAAAGAGTGTAACGGATAGCCAAATAAACGTGTCTGCACGTTATGATGCGTTAATGGCGGTTCATGGAGATACTGCAGATTTGGGAGCTGAAAACAGAAGTGGAGGGGCAATTAAGGAGAGTAGAATGGGAGAAAGTGGAATTAATAACAGAGCTGTAAGGCTAATGGGCCCAAATAAGCAAAGACCTAGCAGTGGCCAAGGACACCAATATGGAGGAAAAGGCCCAAAACCAGTGGACCAAAATGATGGGCTGAATAATGCACCTGAGGGGACCAACATGACCGGTCCAGAGATAATTTCTGTTACTTCTGTTAAAGGCAAAGAGAAAGTGGGAGGGCTGGACACGGGGGCACGGTGGAAAACAATGCACACTGAAATGGCGAATCCGAGCATGACAGTCTCAAGGGTGACTTCGAGTTACCCAAGTCAGCGACAACAATTGCAGCACCGGGAATATCGCACAGATCATGAATTTTATAGGAGTGGAATAACCCAAACTCAACAATCATGGGGGCAGGCACACGGACCGGAACCACCAGATAAGCAAATTGTGATGGAAAGGGGAGCTGAGATTGAGGAAGAAGGCGATTTCATGGAGGACTTAGACAAGTCTGAAGAGGGGATGATGGTAGATGAAGGGAATGCCCTCACGGAACATTCAAGTTGAAGATGAATTCTTCATGGCATGTAAGTATAAATACCCCAATTACATCATGAAGTTTTTCTTTTGGAATTGTAGAGGTGCTGGTAGTAAAGAGTTTCGTGCAGTGATACATGATTTTAGGAAAACACACAGTTTCCAAATAATGGCAGTCGTAGAGCCGAGAGTGAGTGGAGTGAGAGCTGACAGAATTATTGAACAAATGAAATTTGAATCTAGCTTTAGAGTTGAGGCTCAAGGGATGTCTGGTGGTTTATGGTTATTATGGAATAATTCGAGCTTGAATGTTAAGATATTGAATTCGTCTAGACATTTTATTCATGGTATTGTGGATGAAGGGAGTGCTGAGAATTGGTTATTTACTGTGTTGTATGCAAATCCAAATGCTATGTTAAAAAAGCAGTGTTTTGAAGAAGTTGCAAAATTGGCTAGCAGTGTTAGATTACCATGGATGGTTATAGGTGATTTTAATGAAATTTTGATGGCGAATGAAAAATTAGGAGGAGCGGCAGTGGATAATCAACGATGCTATCGATTTGCTAGGTGGGTGCAAGAGTGTCAGTTAATAGATTTGGGAAGCAAGGGTCCAAAATACACGTGGCGAGGAGGTTGTAGAAATGGATATGGAAGAGTTTATGAACGGCTGGATAGATGTTTTGGGAATAATCAGTGGAGACATTTATTCAGTAATGCAAATGTTTTGGTTCTTCCAAGGGTTAAATCGGACCACCATCCAATTCTTGTGGAACTAAAAGAAATGAGAACAAGGCTTTCTAGTTCAGAAAGACCTTTTCGTTTTGAGGCAGCTTGGATTCATCATAACGATTTTGCAGGATTCTTGAGAGATAACTGGGAGACAAACATAGAGATTCCGATCACTCTGGAAGCTTTGACAGCAAAATTAAGGATATGGAACAAACTTGTGTTTGGTAACATATTCCAGAGGAAGAGACGGGTTTTGGCAAGATTGGGGGGTGTGCAAAAAGCAATAGCTATTAAAGGGAATCAGTTTCTTTACCAGTTGGAGGATGAATTATCTACTGAATATGGTCAAATTATCCAGCAGGAGGAGATTCACTGGTACCAAAAATCGAGATGTCAATGGATTACTCATGGGGATAGGAACACTTCCTATTTCCACACAAAAACTATTATTAGAAGACAACGAAACAAAATAAAAGCTTTGAAGAACGAACATCATGTTTGGGTATGGGAGGATACTATACTAAAAGAAATGGCAAGAGATTTCTTCCAAAGACTTTTCATGAGTGAAACAGAGGATTATCAAGGATCTAGAAGACTGGAAGGGCAATTTCCTTTACTAGAAACACAACTGATGGAACAATTAGTAGTTCCAGTTCTAGATGAGGAGATAAAGACAGCTATATTTGACATGAAACCTTACAAGGCTCCAGGTCCGGATGGTTATCAACCAATATTCTATCAGTCTCAGTGGCATGTGGTTGGCCAATCAGTTTGTCGATATGTTAAGGATATTTTTGAGGGCAAAAATGATGTTGCTGAAATTAATCATTCCTATTTAGTTCTCATTCCAAAAGTTCCAATGCCGGAGTATTTACATCAGTTTAGACCAATTGGTCTATGTAATGTGATTTTTAAAGCTGTGACTAAAGTGATAGTGGGGAGACTGAAAACATTGATGCCGAATCTGATTAGTGAAGTTCAAAGCAGCTTTGTTCCAGGAAGACATATCACAGACAATATCATTATTGCCCAGGAAATTGTTCATTCAATGAGAAGAATGAAGGGTAAGAGAGGAGTTATGGCTATTAAAGTTGATCTAGAAAAGGCATATGATAGACTAAGTTGGAGTTTTATCAGAGATACTCTTTTTGATGCTAGATTACCTAGTGAATTGATAAGAATCATCATGCAATGTATAGAATCTCCAACCCTTAGTATATTGTGGAATGGTTGTGCTTCACAGGAATTTATTCCATGCAGAGGTATCAGACAGGGGGATCCTCTATCGCCATACATTTTTGTGCTGTGTTTAGAAAGATTATCACAACTAATCACAAAAAGTGTGGACGAAGATAAATGGAAGCCGTTTACAGTGAGAAAGAATGGTTTGAAGGTTTCTCATTTATGTTTCGCAGATGATATGTTATTGTTTGCAGAAGCCAGTTTGGACCAAATGAACAGAGTGCAACAATGTCTTGATGATTTTTGTGCAGTATCGGGTCAGCGAGTAAGTGTTGCAAAAACAAAAATTTTCTTCTCCAAGAATGTTTCAAACTCCTTGGCGGATACTATTAGTAGAAATAGTGGATTCATGGTCACGAAGGATTTGGGAAAATATCTTGGAGTTCCTTTGTTACATCAACGAGTTACTAAGCAAACATACAACTATCTGCTGGAAAATTTGCAACAAAAGTTAACTGGTTGGAAGTCTAACAATCTATCTCTAGCAGGAAGGATCACCTTATGTAAATCTGTGTTGTCAACTATCCCATTGTATTCAATGCAAGCTGCGGTAATTCCAAAGCATACATGTAATGAGATAGAAAAGATATGTAGAAGATTCATATGGGGCCATCGAGAAGGAAGAGACAAGATTCATCTTGTCAATTGGGAAAGGATGTGTCAGCCTAAGGAAGAGGGTGGATTGGGAATAAAGAAAATGAAGAAAATGAATAAGGCTTTTGTAATGAAATTAGCTTGGGGAGTAGCTCAGGAGAATAGCCTGTGGGTGAGGTTTTTAAAGGAGAAATATATGAAGCCTAATAGCGGAGATGATCACCCGACTGCTAACCCGAGGGATTCAGTGTTATGGAAAGCAATCTGTCAGGTATGGCATACAGTGCATCAGAATACTAGCTGGAATTTAGGGAATGGAAAACATATTTTGTTTTGGAAAGATAGTTGGTTGGCAAGCTATGGTCCTCTTTTAAATCATATAATTGGGGAGGTTCCGGTGGATAAACTTACTTACTCAGTGGCTGATATGGTGGATGATAGGGGCAAGTGGAAATGGGAAGAATTTGCCCACCTAATCCCCATGCAAATTGTGATGGGAGTAGCTGGTTATATTCCTCCTACTCAGGATATGGTTGAAGACACCATGATTTGGGACCAATCATCAAATGGCAGGTTTAAAACAAAAATAGCTTATAGGCTTCAAGAGGACAGGAGATTAATGGACCATGATCCCATTTGGAGGGTTATATGGGAGTGGAAGGGAATGGAGCGCATCAAATTGTTTCTTTGGACTGTGGCTCATAATTCAATTATGACAAATGAAATGCGATGGAGAAGACGACTGACAGATAATCGATGGTGTAACCATTGCCTTCATGAAGTGGAAACGGTAACTCATGCTTTGAGAGATTGCCCCAAAGCCCGTAAGATATGGGAGGTCTTTATCAAGGTAGAGGAAAGAGATCTTTTTTTCAGCCAAAATTGGTATACATGGATGATATCAAATATGGCCATCAGAAAAAGAAATGCAAGCAATATGAATTGGCCTCTGGAATTCGGCATAATTTTATGGTACATCTGGAAAGAGAGGTGCAATAGAGTGTTTGGCTCATCTCAAGGTAATTGGTATGGAACTATTCTAGCCATAAGAAGAATGGTTTTAGATACTGCAAATATTCAAGTGAAGGGTATAGGAGAGAGGAGCCAAAGTAAGATGATTCAACAGGTCGGTTGGACTTATCCAACGAATGATTGGATTAAGTTGAATGTAGATGGGTGCAGTAAAGGCAATCCAGGTGTGGCAGGTGCTGGAGGAGTAATTCGGGATAGTATGGGTTCTTGGATAGCAGGATTTGCAAGGAATAATGGGATATGTTCATCGGTTACAGCTGAATTATGGGCGGTTTACATAGGCTTACAACTTACATGGGATAACGGATACAGAAAAGTGGTTTTAGAGTCTGACTCTCGTGTTGTAATTGGTCTTATTAATGGGGATACAGTGAGCATGGACAGAAATTACACATTAACCATGCAGATTAGGGGTATGTTGGATAGAGATTGGGAGGTTCGAACAGTTCATGTTTATAGAGAGGCCAACTGTGTGGCTGATTGGTTAGCTAATTATGGGCTAAATAAAGATGTGTTAGATAGACAGTCTGATGTATTAACGAATCCGCCATCAGGATTATACACTTTGTTGTACTATGACCTGATTGGGTCTACTATTCCCCGGTTAATCTAGTAGGGCTTATTTGCCCCGATTTTTATCAAAAAAAAAAACCAGCACTACATTTTATCAGTAATTCTACAAAAAAGAAAGAAAAAAAAAACAATTTATTTAAACGGTGCGTTTAGTAAAGGATAAATAGTGTTTTCAAGTGATAAATTTAAATGTTAACGTTCTCCCTCTTCATTACAAACCATGCACCAGGCCCTTTACTTCCTCACATTTGTAAATACTAGACTTCCATGTTCGAATGAGCTATTAGTGGTTTTATTAATTAATGAACTTTGCGGAGGAGATCAACCAAACGCCGGCAAAAGCATGGTTAGGGAAAAAATGGCCCTTATTTATATACAGATAATATTTATGAGATCATAATCAACAAAATTCATGATAAAGATCAAGTATATATTAAGAATGTACAAACAAGGTAACAAAAATAAAATAAGGAGATCAATTTCTTCCATATTTAGGATATGAAAAATATAATTTTTTTATGACTGTATTTTTTTTTTATTCGAAGAAACTTTATTTTTTGGAAAGCATATTTTGTAGGTCTAATTGAACGAGTAAAACACCAACTATCTTAAACTCTTACATAAAATACATATCCTTACTCGAACTCGAGATTTACTATATACATTTTAAATTCTTTATTATGACATCACATTAAATCTCTTGAGACCTTTATGACTGTATCGTTAAAATCTAAGATCGAAGTATGGTTTTGCGTTATGCATGGATGGTGAAATGCCCATTACAATATCGTGTGTATTGCATTAAAATAATAATAATAAAAATTTATCTTATTATAGTACCAGCCGAGGGAAATAATAATAATAATAACAATGACGACGACGATGAAATGCAAATAACATTCAACCTTTGTATTTCCATCACAATAGGCATAAACAGATTCATGTCTATTGGAGATGGATGGCTAATCGAGTTGCCCAACACCAGCGTACGTGAAGCATGACAGTACTGTCAAACATTAAATTCGTGTACAAATTCAGATTCCCTTAACTTGCAAGGATAAGGTAAGCTTTGTTTGAAAAATAAATTCCCTCCATTTTTTTTTTTTAACAATAATATTCCTGAAACTAACTTGAGTGAAGTAATATACAGATCAATTTCAGTAGAGGAAATGTGAAAGACTTGTCTCTATAAGATTCGACTAGGAAGGCATTTGGTCAAATAATTTTGTCACTCAGAGCGTGGATAGTCTCGAGATAGAAAAGGAATGGAAGAAGAAGAGATCTAAGTTGTATGATCAAGTGCATGGCATCACCACCGAAAACAGCAAAGTTTAAGCTCCTAACATAGAATGGGTCGGATGGTTTCAAAGCTATCAAAATTGATAAAAGTGAATTCATTTAATACGGACTTTACTAAAAGAAGAAAACAGACGGTAGCTTCAGGTCCAAGAACCCAATCTTTATTTTGCAACTCGGTTGACCAGCAAAAGGGAGGATAGAGGAGAAGGAAACAATAAGGGATGCCAAATTTGAATGTAGGAAGGAGCACTGTCTCCAACGATGAAGGTAGATAAGTCTCTGTCAACTTCAAATATTGCTTTTACAGCAAAGAGAAGCAATGCAATGAATATAACATGGGAGTTTTAAGATCAGTGCAGAAAATCTGAGCATTTTTTCTTTAATTTGTATGATCATTGAAAGTACAGGTGCCCAATCCCATGTTCTTTGAACCACAGCAGAGAGAACGCATTGCCTTTTTTATGGAAGTGCTATGGTTTGCCTCGAAAAGGAGCTAGTTCAGAGCAGTGCACGTGTAATCCAGCACCAGCCCCCTATATATTTCTATATCTAAAACCCTGGTAACCTCTCAAAGAAAAAACATGAGAGCTCTAAGCCCATACCTCATTGCTCTTCTCGTAAATAGTTTAACACCTTCTTGCCTCCTCCTTGAAACCGTCACTAGCCAGCTTTTAAATGAACCTCCTTTGATCTTATCAGTTAGACAACACTAAGTACACACACACACACACTTCTCTCATCACTTTTATTACACGACACATTTTTCAAGCCCCTTTTACTAGCTAGGAGCTCAATGGAGAGTTTCATATGAGGAAATTTAAAGAGAGAGAAGAGAATATATATATATATATATATATATTACCTATAAAACTGCGTTTTAATTTCTTGGTTTGAGAGAGGAGAGTGGGTTGTGTTGCTAAGCTTTTTCTATAACACAAGATTAATGAACTAAGGGGATTTTGGTCCCAAATGAAGGCACAATGATCAAACCCAAATAAAGGCACAATGATCAAACACAAATAAAGGCACAATGATCAAACCTCGTAGGAACATTACTATAATTAAGAGAGTTTTTTTTTTTTTTTGGGGGGGGGGGAGGGGGGGGGGTTGACAGAAAGAGTGTACTCCACTCCCATTGTCGTGGTTGTTTTCCTCCTTTTTTCATCACCGTCAAAATGGACAAGTTTGCATCACTTATTAACATGAAGTCATACTAATGCAATAAAGATCTTAAAATTCACAGTCCTTCAATCGTCAATCAGGCATATAATTAATTAAGCTAATTATCAAATGCAAATTAACAACAACTAAAAAAAAAGAAATAACAAAACCTGAAAATGCTCGAGTAACAACCCAAATTCCCTAGCTACAAAGTCGATCTGTCACCTCTTTTGGTAATCTGCAAGTGATCGTTGGAAACTGAACTAAATGACTTGGCGTTGGATCTATCTTTTGTTAGTATGGTGGTCGACCTGTGGCCCAATAAGCCTCAGCAGGTAATTGTATAGAATTGATAAGATTAGGAGGCAATCCATGAAATAGTTGCGCGTTTTGCTCGGCCATAACCTGCTGTTGCTGTGCTTGTTGCTGCTGCTGCCCCACTCCTCCTGGTGACCCCATTCCACCCCCTTGCATCGGCATTTGTGGATCCTCCTCTTCTAGAGGGAGCCTCTCATAAGCAGCATTGCTAAATGAGGCTGCCATAATCACAACTGGACCTGAAGCAGTCAGTGTACCAACAACACTCCCACCAACAACTTGCCCTTGTCCACCAGCTAAATATATGGTCAAGCCAGTAGCTGCTGGTGGAGCTGGGGGTGGCAAAAATGATCCAGCTAGTGATAATATCTCAAATCGACCATGTAAAGTCACAATTGCACCTGGTGAACCCGGTTGCCTAAGGGTTACATTTGTTACTGTTCCAGTTCCACTCATAATGCAAACCCCTCGTTGTCTCCTCCTAGCGAATGTAGCAACACTATCGACAATATCACACCCATCAGCAACCTCCATCAAGTGAGTGCGTAGAGCGTTTGCGCTATCCCGTGTGATGATAATTGGGGGCTTAGGCTTGTTCTTGGATCCGGCAGGTCTGCCTCGTGGTCTTCTTGTGATCTCTCCATCTCCCGAGCCTGAAGTTATGAGCTCTTGGCCTTCGCTGTTTCCCATGTTATTGTTACTTTCGTCTCGCTCTCGTTTCATGGACTTGTTTAGCCCACTGCTGCTCCCACTTTGCTCATCTTCTGAATTCTGCTGTTGTTGGTGATGAAATTGGTGCTGCTGTTGCTGCTGCTGGTGTAATTGGAAGTCGCGTGTGTGGAAAGGAGGTGGAAGAGAATGGCCATGAGACGTTACTTGATCCATTAGAGTCTTTCCTCTTTTTAACTTTATGACTTTCTTTTTTAGTACTAGTAAATATACCTTAAAGAACTGGTTTGCTTAGGGAAACAATATAAGTGGCTAGCTAGAAAATTAAACCAAGAAAATGGAAACAGTACTAGCTAGCAGTAATACTAAAGATTCAAAAAGCAAGCAAGAGGGCCGGTTGTGGAAGAAGAAAGGAAATAAAATAATAAGACGGAAGACGTTTGGGAGCCGGGGTGGTTTCTTTTTGATAGTTTAATCAAGTAATAGGAAGAACCAGATGATACATACATGCATATATATATATATGCTAGCAGTACTCACCAGCATGATGCAGAAAGGAGAAAGATGATCGGTGGATTTTTGGTGTAACCCATCAAATTCTGAGCTGAATTCTCCATCTATTGATCGATCTTTCAGCAAGCTGTGGTGTTTGTGTAGAAGTGTTATAGCTGAGGTTATGTTGGTAAGAGCTTGGGAGAGATGGAAAGTACTGTGTTTTAATGGGTAGCTAGAGAGAAGGTAAGCAAGTATTAGGGTTAGATCGAGGTATAGATGGGTTTGGTTTTGGTAAGGCTGCGTGCATATGGGCGGTGGATGGGTCCCCGCCTTTCTCTCTCTTGTCCCCCCAGCACTCCACGTTCTCTCTCTCTCTCTCTGGTTTACATATGCTGCATTAAGTTATTATACTTATCAATCATCCATAACTCGACCTCGTCCCTGGCCCTTATCTCCAAGTTTGAAACTTTTTAACTCCATCTACCAACCATTTTTAAGTGGTTTTTCTCTAAACTATCTTTTATTTAAAAATAAAGTAAAATAATATATTTTAGTTTTTAAACAATCATTTTGATTTTAATATATTAAACCAATTTAAAAATATATAAGGAATTAAAATTTAATCCATTTCTCTTTGAACCACGGTACCAAGCTTCTTCTCTTGTTGTTCTCAATCTTGCAAGTTCTTTCCTAGGAGCATCATTAAAAATATATTTTAACATTAACGTACTCCTTAATTTGTGGCTTAATCAATAATGAGAAACAAGTGGAATCTATACTTTCATCATCTAAGGTTAGAACATGTAAGAAATGTTTTTTTTATATATATATAAATGCATTGATCCAAATAGCTAAAAATCAAAGATAATAAAATTAGTTTTGATGGAAAAAAATTGGTGTAAAATATCAATCCCACAGGAAAAAAAATAACACAAGTCACCATTAATTATCGCTTAATTGCTTTTATGTATGTATAACAGGTAGTGATCAATTCTTAATGTTGACTTAGTGCGTATTTGAGAGTATAGTTAAGGTTGTCTTTGAAAATATTTTTCATTTAGAATTGTATTAAAATGATATTTTTTTTTATTTTTTTAAAAAATATTTTTGACATGATTATATAAAAATGATATAAAAATCTTTAAAAAATTAATTTAGAATAAAAAATAAAATAAAATATATTTTTTTAAGATATATTTTTGAAATGCAGTATCAAATAACCCTGCGAGTGGTGAAGTTTTGGCCTGATTCTTTCAATATTATTATTTCGAATTGAAATGCAAAGGAGAATCCAAGAAAGAGGAAAACAAATCTTATTCTGTAAGAGTAAATTTACATCCAGATGATTTTGAAAATGAGTACTCGAAATGGAGAATAATTAAGAAAAAACGAAATTAAATGGAGTTAGAGAGAGAGGGGGGGGGGATTAGAGGGGGAGAGAGAGAGGTGCTTCAGATTTTCATGGAACGCATGCATGCACCATGACCATCTTCTACAAATAACCCTCCATCTATCTTTTTCTCTCTGTCATTCCTGTTAGCGTTATTACGCTCATGACTATGCTCTGCAAACACGACGTGTGTCTCTTCCCCAGCTCCTTGCGGGTCTATTCTGCAGAATTTGACCTCTAACTTTAATATCACTTCTCCTCTCGTGAATATTAATATTAACAAAAACATGATATTTTATTTAACAAAATACTATTTCTTTTAATCTTATTTTGTAATATTTCATAATTTAGAGATTAAACTTTATAATATATTTTTATAAAATAATCTTAATCTTATGGATTAATCTACGTGTTTGACAATATAATTGGTTTGACTCAAGTTTTTTTAATTATTTTTTTCATCAATTTTATTATTTAATATTTTATTAATTAAATATTAGATTTCATGATTTACTTTATTTATTTAAGAATTTATATATATTTCCAAGTCAAATTAATATGGGTCATATTTTTTAGTTTTTTTGAAAAATTATTCTTTAATATTGAATTGATTAAAAATCTTCATAATTTTCTTTAAATTTTCTCTTTCTATGATGTTATCTTGTTCAAATCATAAATTTAATGGGTTAACTCAAGCTATTTCTTATTGATTTTTTTCTCTCAGTTTTTTTCTTCAACATCGATTTGATTGATAATTAAAATTTAAAATTTATTTTTTATAGGGTTATCTTAATCTCATGATCCAGGTTATGAATTTGATAGGTTGACTCAAAAAATTTTATTTTTATTTTTTTGAATTTTATCTTTCAACATCTAGTTGATAGAAAATTGTATACTTCACAATTTATTTTGATTTGTTTTATATTAGGGTTTTCATGGTCTTAAGATTAGAGGTTCAAATTTGACAACTTAACCAATATTGATCCAATATGTTGTCATTTCTTTTTTGAAGAAAAATCATCTTACTTTTTTTGTAGTCAATTTATAATTTTACCAATTGTACTGAGTTATCTTTGGACTTACCAAGTCATGTCAAATCAACCCCACACGATTTGTTTTGCTAAAAAAATTAGCAATGCCTAGAAATTTTTTACGTTATTTTTTGTGTTTAACCCTTATAGGACCATAAGCAAATAAGATAATGAATATCTAATTATGACGCTTTATGTATAATGTTATTTTATCTTTTACCATTAATTACAAAAAAATTGCGTATGTTATATATATAGATAGATAGATAGATAGATAGTAATCAAAGAAATGTTATTAGGATTATAAGGCCATAAAGGAAATGGCAAAATAGAAAAACAAGAGAAAGATTGTCTTGGTCATAAGGAAATTTAAAAGAATAAAGCCAAACATATTAAAATGATCTAAACAAAATAATTTTACATATGAGTCCATTTTACAATTCCCTTTGGACCTCTAAAAAGATCTCTCTCTCTCTCTCTCTCTCTCGCTCTCGCTCTCTTTAAAATTCTTCAACTATAGAGTAAGAAGTGAACATTTCTGAGTATACTTTTCTAATAAAAAAGTTATTATATGACTCCATAATATAGTATGCACAATATAAGATGAGTTTTTTTTTCCCATTATAGATAATATACATACATACATATGATCATATTGCCACTCAAAATTGATCATGATTATATAAACTTTACCAAATTACTATAAAGTAAGTATCAAATAACTATTCCTGTTGATTTCTTTAGCTATTGTATTTATACTAATATAAAATTAAAAAATAGAAACATCGACATAAAATATTTCATCGTTGTTTACTGATAAAAAAAAAATTGTGTTGGTAATTTAATTGAAAGTGTTCTGATAACAAACAAGGTATTAAGATTGTTTATTTGCATTAGTAATAAGAAATATAATTGAATCTATGAGTTTGACCATTATTATTTTATAAGAGGCATAAAGCACCAATATAGTTATGAAATTTAAGGAAAACACTCTAATCCATCCCTTTCATGATCCTTAAATATGGTTGAAAGTTATTGTAAGTGACTAACCCAATATGAATCGAGTTTATAGTTTATCTATGACATCAACTTAAGAATTGAGAGTATGTTATTTTGTTTTAAATGTAGGCACACCATATTCTAGCCTAAGCTGTACATTACATGATTTTGATAAAATTGCCCACAAAAGAGTTAAAAAAACAAATGGCTAATAAGATAGAGAATATGAGAGTAAACTTGTATAACAAATAGAATGTATTGGGTTCAACCAAGTGCAATTATGAATATACGTTTCCTTCCCCTTTTAGATTATCTAGATTAGAATCTTTTCCTCCCTATCAACCTCCATTTTATTCATCACCTTTGATGTGGTGTGTTAGGTGTATATACTTTATATTATTGATTTGATTGTATTTAATTGGAATTCTAATGGTTCCTTGTTAGAATCTTAATGCAGTGTTGTTCATTTCATTTAAAAAAAGTGTTTGTGTATAGAAGTAAGCTTATCTTATTATTATGCAGTATTTATATAAATATGTTATTTAAACTTCCAGTTGTGAAAACTCATAGGTCTACATAATCCATATAACATTATTCATTATGAAATTCTTATAAGTCAATTTTTGGAGATTTTGTTTTTAAGTTGTGTGTTTATTGCATGTAAAAAAGTTTTAGTTAAATATTTTAGCAAAGAAAACAAAATAAATTAAAATCTTTGATGGAATTGACAACAAAGGCTACTTTTTAGCATATCTATAAGAGTTTCAACTAGATATTTTGCACCATTTCTAGAACTTTTTTTTTTGTAAAACTTACAAAATGTATAATAACTTACTATCAAAATAAACAATGATAAATTATGATGTTAAAATAAATGATAATAAAGTTTTCAATGGAGTATGAGTAGTGAAAAATAATTTTTAGTTTGGCATAAATATTCAGTTGATACAGTAAAATTTTGATGGAATATTCATTTTATGTTGACAAACTATTTTGTTAGAATTTTCTAGTTTTCTAATAATGTCAAGATTTATTTCAAGTATTGTCAACCTCCACAATATCAATTCTTTATATATATATATATATATATATATATATATATATATATATATATATATATATATATATATATATATATAAGTTAGAAATTAGAAATCAACATGACAATAAAATGTAAACGCTTACCTATTTGGTTACGAAATACATAGGAATATGTACGAGGTTAATGTTGGAATTTGCTTTAATAAAATATACTTTATGGGCACATTTGAGATCAAATTTAAAATGAGTTCCATTCACTTTTAACATTAAAATCTTGGTGGAAATTATTCTTCTACATGAGATCTTTAACATAAAATATTAATATAATTAAAAAAAATAATGGGTGAATGAGAAATTGATTGTAAAAACCCTTGGTTGACATTTTTTTTGTGAAACCAAAGCCTTTTATCACACATGAAAACAAAACAAAAGGTTGTCTTGTAGTTTATTTAGTGGAAAGTTGAAGGGTTAATAAATAAACATAAATAAAATGCTATAGGTTTAATTTATGCTCATTTGACTTACGAGGATCTTCTAGTTTGGTTTTTGGCTAACATAGTTTTTTAGGTTAATTATAAAAACTAATTTTATCAATTAGCCAATTTATTTTCTATCAGTTTTTATTCTAGAATTCACTATATAAAAAAAAAAAAGGATGAATGAAGAGTTTTCTCAATTGTTTTTTCAAATTTGCACTCTTTCACCTTACATTTTTCATGTTTTCTTTTCTTTCTAGTTTTGGTTCTCCTTTTAAATTTAGAGCTTGAGTTCATCTTTAAAACACAACACTTTAACTGTATTACTTTTGGTTCATAAATATCGTTTAAAAATGCATATAAACAAGGTGGTGGTGGTGAAATTTTAGGTGATTTATCACAAATATCTTTTACACCGAATGGTGATTAATAAAATTTTAAGAACACAAGATTCATTTCTTACAACAAAGTTTTATCAATTTTAAAAAGCTTTAACAAGCACTTTTTTAAAAAAATCTGATACATTAGTATGCATGCTATGATTGTTTTTCAATCTCTTATGTTCTTTGGATATATGTTTAGTATTCATGTCAGAATTTTGTACTTGTTTTATATTGTTTTTTTTATGATATATGAAAATTGCATGTTTATAATTTCAACATGGATGAACCCTAAATTTCCTTTAAATATCTAATTGGCTTAGAATGTTTTTGTTACGACAAACTAAATATCCATGCTCACCAGTATAATTATTTTGAATTACATTTAAAATAATTGTATTAAGTTGATTGACATAGAATAGGAAGTCAGATACGAAAAACATAAATCTAACAAGGTCGGTCATATTGCTAAATAAGTCCCTGAACTTTAAATTATCATGATTTCTGATCGAAAAGTTTCAGGGCTTCCCATGCCATTCTCTCATACGGGTCATAGAATATGTCCAATCTTTGATTATGTCTTGTATTTGCAGTGAAGAAGGCTAATGGCCAGTCAATTCATCGTCCAAATAAAACGATTAAGGTTTTCTTTTATACTTTTGTTAATTTGATGTGAAACATATGTAACAAATAAAATGTTGTCTAATCATTTTTTTTTATTCCTAATTAAGTGGTGGGTTTTATTCCGTTACATGTCCAATAAGTTTTTTGCTCAATTGTTTTTATAAATTTAATGTATATTTCATCATCGTGAGTGGATCTCATTTACTCACCACCAGAGGCTAGAGAGAGGAGGGGGGGGGTGGGGAGCCGACAAAGAGCATCTTTTAATAGATAAAAAGAAGAAGAAGCAAATGGGTTTGCGGAGAGCGGGTCAGGCTGCGAGGGCGTAGGTATTGGGAGTCCTTTTTTTTTGGGGGTGGGGGCGGGGGAGCATGAGAGCGGCAGCAATATCTCCGGCGCTGGTGCCGGTGCAGTTTGTGTCAGCGGCACCCACGCGTCTTTACTCTCTCTTCACACTCTGGATTATGCGGTCAAACAACAACCACCATCCTCCTCCAACGCTCTCTGCACTCTGGTTCATTGACTTGTTATTCTCCTTCTCTACCAACAATTTTAATTATCATTTAATATTTTATTATATAGAGATATTTTTAAACTCTTTTCTTATGGTATGGATGTCAAAATCACGAGTTGATTCTCAAAATTATATGATTTTACGAGTCAACTCGTTAAATTTTTTTAACTCAAGTAGAAAGATCAGTTTAGATTAAACTAGATTAAAAAACAATAAAATCATACATAGTAGTAAAATCAGACCAGATCGGTTCTATTTTATGATCCCTCAATTTTACCTAGAATCCCTTCTACCTAAACCTACCATGTCCCGTCCCGGTCCCCCCTCCATTTTTCTGTCCCCTAGCCCCCCTTTCTCTCTCCCTAGGCTAACCCCTAGCCACCTCTCCTCTCTTTTTAAAATAAAAAAAATCAAAATACTAATATAATGATATAATTGTTATGTATTTTTAATTTTTTTAAATCATGTATAAATTTTAACTAATAAAATTTTAAACTTATGATTTAATAATTTTTTTTACCTACACTATTTTAGTTGTGATTTTATAATTTTTATATGGTAAATTTTTAGTATGATTTTACAATTCTGATTTTACGATCCGAGTTTAGAAGCAACTTCCAATTCGTATCAAAATCGTTATTTTGACAACCATGCGTATGGGGGAATATTTTATTATATAGCAATCATATTATATATGTATGTGTGTGTGTGAGTAGTTTTGTTACTAATAGTATTAAATATTTTAGAGATAATAAACACTCTCAAATTATGCATAAATTAGTTTCATTTTTCTTTCCAATAGCACAGAAACTACGGTGTAACTTAAAAATCTTAAAATTTATGTCAAATTTTATTTTATGCACCCTATAAAATAATATATTTATTTTCTAATAAGTCTAATCATTGAAAAACAACCTTTTAATTTAAAAATAATCATGTTCAACACTAATTTTAATATCTAATATACATGCCTGTTAACCGACTCAACATTTCAATATTTTTATTTATTAAAAAAATAAATGTTTTTTGTTCTTAATTAATATTTTAATAGCTGTAAGACAATCGACATTGAGTAAGGATAACAATTTAAATTTCATCACAAACTTATAGTATTATATAAACATAAAAAATAAAATAATTCCTGGTTTTAATTTTCGGTTTAAAGAATAGAGTAGTATTATATTTTATCCTCTATACTATCATTTTTTAAACTATTTACAATAAAACATATTGTTATCTAATTCTAAAGTTATAATCATCCATTAAATTTCGTAATTAAACTGCATATATATATATATATATATATATATATATATATATATATATATATATATATATATATATATATATATATATATTCACGGACTTCTATCTCATTAGATATATGGTCATGGTTTTGACCTAATTAGCATTATCTTATTTGCTCTCTTAAATTATTTCTATAATCATTTAATCTTTTTAAATGATAGGTTGGCAAGTACACAAAACATTTTTTTAAAAAAAAAAATCTATGGCATGGTCTATATCATATACACGCAACTGATTTATTCATACCAAGTACTTACTTTAAATAATTTAATTTTTTTATTTTCGTCAAAAGGCATAAAGTTATAAATTAATTCCTTTGACATTCTAACTACTAATTTAATCAATTGTTTAAGAGCGGATAACATTTTATAGACATTTTTAAATATATTTTGCATTTTATCTTCTTATACATTAATTACTAGTCCTCTTTTTTGATATGGGTATAAAACAATCCTGTTCTGAGGTGACAGTGCATGAACACCTAGGAAAGCGAAGTGCAGATTTTATAATTACTGTTTGATTAATTTTCATTCTGGAAATTACCGAGGACAAATTAAACATCGAAGCTGCTTCTTTTTCCTCCAGCTCCCATATGTGTATGTGTTAGACAATTGCTGTCCCATTGCAAGGTTCATTGTTCCTCGATACGCATGTTGACAAAAAAAGAAGAAGCACGAGTAGACGATCCAAAGCCTCAGTAAATACTGCCATGTCTCCCGCTATGTCTAGGAGCTATACGTTGAATGAAATTTTGATTAGATTTAATTTATCAGAGAAACTAGACGTATAATACGACATACATCAATCTTTCCCTTGCTCGTCACTTTCATAACAATCAAGTAGTAGGATAGAGATCATGAGAAGAGACACGTACCACTAAAATTAGGGCATGGATGCTGAGATGCTGACCGACAATCATATATATATATATATATATATATATATATATATATATATATATATATATATATATATATATTAGATTTTATAATATAATTTATATTATTTTTTAATATACTCTTTGAAGTGAAAATCTTTTGGGTTTGAAACTTGCATACAAGTCAACATTATCTTATGCTATTTTTTTTTAAATAGAATGATAATGGTGAGATTCGAACTCGTGACTGTTCGGTTAATAAAGTTCTGACACGATAATATGAAAAATCATCTTATCTAAAAATTTAAATTTTGAAGTACGACTCTAAAATATTATTCATATTATTCTAGGGAGAGAGATAAGATACAACACATTAAATTTTTAAGTTTTATTATTTATATATTATACAGTATACATTCTATTATTTATAAATTATATAGTATACATCCACAACTTTTTTAACTTTTTTATATTAAAATCTTTAATGTATTTTTAAAAAATATTGAGTTAACCTGAATCAATTCATATGATCCAAGACCTGTTTTTTGACTAGTCAACCCAAAATCAGTTTCAATAACTATGGTTTAAACTAGTACCTTGAAATTACTAACAGAGAGTCATCAAGCAAAAGCGAACGTTTTGTTTCCATGGAAATAAAGTTGCCTAAGTCAATATGTATAACTTATAAAATAAATTAATCCATGAATTAAAGGTCCCCAGTTTGAAAATAATAGCGCGTTTAACCACTAACTTTGTCTCTTTTGCTGGGATCTGCCGGCTTTATTTTTCTTGGAAATAAACAAACTATATAATTGAACCAACTCACGTCCATGTTAAAGCTGGTTGGGTCAATAGACCCTCTTTTTAATTGAATTTTATGTATCATGATACATAATTAATTTAATAATAGTATATAACTAAGCTGTTTATGCTAATTAAGATCTTAATTCAAATTAAGAACAAGAGAAGCAAACAAAATACCAACTAAAAGGTGGCTAGCTACTCAATTATTCTTGATGAGAGGCAATATCATCCGCGAATAAAGAAATGTCTCTCTTCAATATTAAGTATACTCAAGCCTTAAATAATTAATCTTATTAATTCACACATAGATAAAAGCATCTAATTTTTAAAAAATAAAATAAAAAGGAATAGAAATCCTATTTATGAATATTAAGTATACTCAAGCCTTAAATAATTAATCTTATTAATTCACACATAGATAAAAGCATCTAATTTTTAAAAAATAAAATAAAAAGGAATAGAAATCCTATTTATGTATCTTCAAGAATATGTTTTCCATGGAATTCAATCTTCTTGACTCTACAAACCTTAAATATAATTGATGCGAACTTGAATTAAAAATAAATAAATCAATATTATAAACTGGAAATTAATTTGAGGAATATGTATTTTTCTTGTATTAGAGATAACTACAAATAGATAAAAGTATAGCTACACACTATAATAGTCAAGCAAAATTTTAGGAATTATAAAGCTGTACAACTGTTAAGAGTAAATAATATTGAAATTAACGAGAAAGCAGGCAAGTTAAGATGGCAATCTTTCCATATTTGATAGTTGATTGTTATCCCTTATACACCCCCTCAAGACGGGCGTGCTGCCATTGAGAAGGCCATTAATCTTGGATCTTAGAAAATGAAAACGAGGTTTTGGAAGTGCTTTGGGAAGGAGATCAGCCAGCTGGTCACGAGTAGAAACATGTCGAACATCAAGAAGACCTATGTTGATATAGCCTCGAACGAAATGAAGATCAATAGCAATGTGCTTCGTCCTAGAGTGCATGATTGGATTCAAGCTGAGTTGAGTGGCGCCGACATTGTCACATGATATAATCGGGGGTTGGGAGATGTAATTCAGACAGCAAGGAAGTGAGCCAAGCAATTTCAGATGTGGTTGTTGCGAGGGCACGATACTCTGCTTTAGTGGATGATAAGCAGCGTGCTCTTTGCTCGCGAGAACTACATTATATTAAATTAGTTCCCTGAAAAATGAGATAAGCTGGTATGCTTGACCTGTCATCAATATTGGCAGCTAATCAGCATCAGAATATGCTTGTAGTATCGGTGCACCTGTTCGAGTGAGATGAAACCAGTGATGAATAGTATGTTTCAAATACCTCGATAGATGTTGGGTTGCAGACCAGCGAGTAACTGTTGGTTTGTGCATGAACTGAGCTAATTTATTAACTGAAAAGGTTATGTCAGGCGGAGTAAATGATAAATATTGAAGGGAACCTATAACTTGTCTGTATTCAGTAGCCTTAGTAAGAGAAAATCCATCCTGAAGTCGAAAGAAATACTTGTGCTTTGAGGAGTTTGAACATCTTTAACACTATCCATTTTCAACCGATAAAGAAGTCCACGAATGTTTGATGTTTGGCTAAGGAACAAACCATTAGATGTGGCAAAAATTTCAATGCCAAGAAAAAAATGAACGAGAACCAAGTCTTTAACGGAGAAACGGTTCCTGAGTTTTGTAATGATTCGGAGAACAAGGGAGGTACTGATACCAGCGATCATAAGGAGATCATCAATATAGACCAGGAGTACATGATGTGGCCATCTGCATGATAAATAAATAACAGGGAATCCGATTCTGACTAAGTGAAATTTAGATCAAGAAGAGCACCTTTGAGCTCATTGTACCACGCCCTAAGGGCCTGTTTTAAACCATAGATTGATTTCTTCGACTTACAGACATGATGTGTCGACAAAATCACGGGGTTGCATCGTGAAAACATCTTCCTCAAGAGTGCCATAAGGAAGGCATTGTTTATATCGAGTTGGCGAAGGGGTCAATGGTTCATAAGAGCAGCGGAAAGGATGGCCCTTAACATGTTTTTTTTTAGATTTCCTCTGTAACATATTGTGATATTTTTTATATAAAAAAAGATATTTGAGCATAAGATAGTTTCAAACCTAGAAAATAAAATTTTTACAGTATTTGTTAAAATCATTCCTTTTAAAAATTTAAGTTGTTAAGTGAGGTGATATGATTTGTATTATTCTATAACAAACTTCCTCAAATGAAAACTATTTGGGTTTAAAACTTACATATAAATTCACACTAGGTTATTTTTAATTTTTATTAAATTGAATGAGGGTGTTGAGATTCGAACTCGTAACCGTTAGGTCAACAAGATTCTAATACCATATTAGGTTTTTAGATGGGATCCCAAAATATTATTTATCTTATTTTATAATAATATCAAACATCAATAATAATTCACAATTCATGTATCGTCAAAACTAAAAAATTAACTAATTATTCAACACATAAATCTCATTCTCAAACTACTAGAAATTTTCATCCAAAGAATTCTATACTCATGGCATATTTTAACAACACAGTCATGGGTCTGTTTCGGAAAGCAAGGGCACCAGCACCTGTGAGGAATTAATTTAAACCCTGATAGATTTGAAAGTGATACTCGATTAACTCTAAACCATGTATATTTTGACTCGTAAATAAAGCTTAACATTGACTAATGCACCATGATATCTCTGCCAAGACTTCCAAGTCGATCTACAAGAACGGAAAAATGCTAGTTTGAACAAAGCTAAGAGCCCTTTCTTTCATGCATCAAATCAAACTCTTCCTAACTATGCAGCACTTGACGAGTTCTAGGGCTGTTAGAAATTAAATACGTCGGCCTGTCATTATAATTAATTTATTTCAATTATCTGTGGGTGAGAACATTGTTCTTTCTCATACACACAAGGCATGGAAACTGAGGTAGCTAGGCCGGTTTTGCACATGAATTTGATTGTCAACACTGATTCAAGCTGTAGAGTTAGCCAAGCAAATCCCTCCACAGAAAATGACAAATTAGAAAGAGTCCATTAGCTTCTTTGACATGGCTAGTTGGGGTCTGAAAATCAAGAAAGGCAGGCTCTTACCTTGAGAACGAAGTTGTTGAAGATGACGTGAAAGCCTAGAAACCATCATCACAGCTTAATTCAGCTTCCTCCAGTCACTTAATCATATTTTAATCAGAGTCCAATTCATCAAAGAACCAACCCGTTTAAAAAAAGTTATCCTAACCAGGACCATTTTTGTTAAAAAATTCAACCCATGTGAGAAGCACCGAATCTGGAATAGTGCTGCACGATTCTAGGCTGTTGTTCCCATTTGCTAATTACTCTCCAGGGGACCATCATCGGTGACCTTTTCACGTGTAAATCTCTTTATTATAGCTCATACACTGTTGATTAATTAAGAGACTGAGCAAACGGCACGACCCATGTGATCGGTGGCTATCTCTATCGATGTGGAATCTTGCTGGTTCCTGCTTGACCCAAGGTTAGCTTGAAAGAGTTAATTAAGGGTTCAAACCTTCACTTCACACTGGTTTTTCTTGGTTCAACATTTGACCAGTTCACAATTTCAGCGTAGAGCTCCATATATACTAGTAATTTCTTTGCTATAGAATTCCAAATTCCACCCATATGACATTAATTCTGGAGCTCAAGAGCCTTAGGTCAAATTACTTCATCATTAATTATGTTAAGCATTGGAGGTATTATTCAATTTCTCATCGCACAAAAATATTTGATTCTTCACAAAAGCAAGTCACTTAATTTCTGTGATAGCTAGCTAGCTAGCTTTGCTTTACTTGATTTATTTTTCTTTTCAATTATTTTAGGAAACATTCCTTGGATTATTTTCTTCTTCTTCTTCTTTTCCTAAAAAGTGACCATTAGTCTTAGCTGGTTAGGGTTATTTCAAGTTTGTGGAAAAGCTTGCAAGTCAAAGTGGGTCACATATGACCTTCAACAAGTTACTTTCTAAGAAAAGAATGAATGGTATAAACGTGTGGAATTCACCAACTCGAGAGAACTGTTCAAGGAAATGACCCTCTCCTTTTCTAAAGAGAAATCGATGGGCGCTAATCCACCATTAAAGATTCTTAATTTACCATGGCATAGAAAACGAACCTTCTGAGCTCTGTCCTTGACTAGGTCATGAATATTTATTTTTATTTTTCGAAAAGCCATGTACATAATATCTATATATATAGATAAGCAATTAGGACTAGAATTGATCTCTCTATTCCTGATGTCTCATCACTTTTACCTAATGGAACCGATTTAGTTGCCGCGTGTTAATTTTTCCTAGATTAATACACACACACACACACAATGAATATTAATTTCTGATAAAAAAAAGCTGAAATAAATAAAGTTAATCGCATGCATCGATCGATTGGTACGCCAGATTGGAAAGAAGAAAGGCAAAAGTGATCAATAAGTAGAAGTGACATTTGTGTACATAAGTACATGTAATGTGGATTATAAATACCACAACGTGGTTTTCAGACAAGCAGCTTGGAAATTCAGCTTCGATAATTTTAATTTTATCACAGAAAATGAAACAGTATGACAGACTATTTTAAAACCAAGCCATATTTCGCTCATTAGACCTCACTACTAAATCAATTTGTATCCAGCAGATAGGAAGATTGTACGGCAGCACAAAATATTGAGACAAATATGATCACGGTTAGTGTCTTGTCTTTTTAATAAAAAATAAATAGAAATTACTGTTAGTCTATGCTTTGTCACAATCTAAGGTGCTTTTGCTTAAATATTTCGAGAATATATTGACCAATCGACAAGCTGAAAAGATAACGATATTGGAAGACCAAATTATATATTTTAACTGAAGAACATATTATATATCTTAATAAAATAGAATGCAGATTACTGGATAACGCTTCTATTTATTTTCTCTTTGTTGTTTGTGCATGAAGCAAGAATATTGTTCTTCCGATTGTCACATATAAGTTATAATTATGCAGACAATTTCAAGACTGCCTCCAATCTTTGTGGAACAGGTTTATCTCAGTTGGTGAACACATTAATAATATCCACATTGTACAGTTGCTCATAAAATCTAAACCTCTACGATTTTATATAATTAAGTGTTCTATTTCCTATGGAGCTAAAACGATTAACTTATTTAATCACCACTAGCTAGCTAGCATCCTTGTTTAAGAATGTCCGTACCATCATCTTCTCTTGCGATTGTTAGTTGTAAAAAAATCCTTGACCTGATTTCCTTAAACATTTAATAATACGCTGCCCGCAGCGTATGATATGTTAGTGAGAGTTGTTTAAGCTATGTAAATCATTGCGGTTTGAGGACAATTATCACACATTACCAATAAAACTCTTTATCAGCAATGTTTGATTATAATTGCAATAAAATATTTATAGTGATGATTTTCAATGAAATTACCATTATATAAGTAATTAACGATGAAATCACCAATAAATTAAAGAAATTAAAAACAATTATATTGGTGATTTTATAATTGATATAACATTCCATCAATAATAATAATAATAATAATAATAATATCGTAGCTGTAGCTTTCTTCTTCTGGAGAGCAGTTTACTGTTATTGAGTTGCAGAGGGGCAGCCCCATTTTCTTCCAAACCCAATAAAGATCTTGTCTCTTTAACGAGATCACCTGCACTCTGAAGCCCATGGGCCCAATGGTAATCACGTATTCGATTTCTCCTCTTCTTTGTTTTCCCCATTCTCGTTTCAGAATAATCCAATGAGTAACTCACTCGTCCAAGAATATTCTTCTGAAAAAATACCAACTCATTGAGGATGACTTGAGTGTATAATTTATGTTTTAGATCTTGATTTTGTATCGACTGATTTACGAAGACCTGATTTTTATTTATTTATTTCCCATACAAAAATCTATTTCATATTAGATTTAACCAAACATACATTATTTAAAAGTTATGATTAACAATATAAAAAAAAAAAAAACATGTTTAATATACCCACCAGAAGAATCTTGAAGCTGAGCCATGATTGGTTCGGTTATTAGAACAAAGACCCTTACATTGTTACTACATATACTTAGATTGCAATGAAATATCTCAGTTGAAAATTTGAAGATGATGTCACAAATTTTATTTTATTTTATATATATGTATAAGAGAGCCACCACTTTTCCAAAAGCCTTGCAACCAATCCCTGGTTTCAATGCTGTTTCACAGAAAAGAAGCTTCCATGGCTGCAAGGCTTGAAGAATGTTGTGCTATTGCCTTTGAAGTCTATTTTCGTATTGCACCTCTTGATTTAGGAATTGCTAATAAGGGCTTTAATTTGATGAAGAGAACTTCCACCCCACTTTCTTAATTTCCGTAAGCAAAAGTCATAACATTTGGACATGACTGATAGAGAGAAGGGAGATGGAGAGGTGGGATGGGGTATAGCTGTAGTATAGCAGTGATGGTGGGGAGGGGTAGCGAGGAAAGGTGATGGTAGTTATAGTGATTTGCATACATGGAAATGATTGTTAATAAGAAATGCCAATGAAGAAGGACTGACGGGGTTATTGCCATTGGAGATGAGAATATTTTGGTGGAGATGCATGGCCATGGGTTACTTGTCTGGAGTGTAATTTGAGGTAGTTTTTTAAAATATTTTTTATTCATAAATATATTAAAATAATATTTTTTTATTTTTTAAAAATTAATTTAAAATAAAATAAAATAAATAATTTTTCAAAAATAAATTTAAATCATGGTATCACAGGGTTGAAGTCGTCATCAACACCCAAAAAAATAATCATGGGGAGCATGCCCAATCATAGAGACCCACCCATGAAATTAATAGACGCCCTGTGGAAGGCAAATATGCATGCTCCATGAATGTGCAACAAGTGGAAAGAAAGCGAGCACGGTCAATTTAAAATCTTGTCGAAGAAAGTTAGCACACACAATTCCTAATTCCAAATTTTATTATCCAATATTTTCTCTAATTAAAATATATATTACAGTTATTTTAAGTTACTAATTTACTAGGAAACACATCATAAACAAAGTTAGAAAAATAATAAAAATATAAATAGGAAAAATTCTTAAAATCAATTAGACAAATATTATAAATCTCTAATAGTAATGTGTAGTCTTATTTGAAAGTCTTTTCACTTATAGCTAAAAAATTAAAATCATATTTAAATAAAATCACTAGAAGTCTATAAATATTTTTATTTAAGAAAATGATTTTGATCATTTTAACCATCATTGTTATTGTTATTGTTATTGTTATTTACGTAGTATCGTCTATTAAAATCATTTTAATGAAATAAAAAAAATCTAAGAAAATGAATGATATAAATTATGTAAAACAAACATAGTTAATAGTGTAAATCATCTTTTATTAATGTGTTTTTAATAGAAAAAGTTTTTCTTAAGCTATGTTGTTTATCGTATAGAAACTACAAGTAATTAAAATCAATGTAAAAAATAATAATTTAAAATAAGGATACAAAAACATCTCTTTTATGAAAAACTATTCCCTTTATTAATGTACTCTTTTTTCAAGAAAAAACAATCATAATTTTAAAAACAAGTTTTAATTGAAAAAATCAATGATTTTAACTTAATTGTAATGATGATGATGATACTAAACTTGATAATAATAATATTAAAATTTAAAATTAATGAATACACACAAATTATGTATACTTGAGTGTAGCCTCTTAATTGATATTAGGATTAAAAATAATGTTTAATTTGGGTTCAAATGATCTTAGTGTAAGTCCGTATTATAAACATAACTACACTTAATCCAATTATAAATGTTGTGAAAAGGTAGTGATGGGATACACCTTAAACAATTTTTAGGGGAGATTATGGTACCCTTCTGATAAATCCCTTGCAAAAAGAGAAAAAAATCTATGATTGTGCCATCAACACCACACCAAAATCAAACACCTCCCCCACTTAACTTATATCTTAACACATATACATACACATATACATATAACCCTCTTTTGTTAGTTTGATAAATTCAGTTGAGTATAATTTGTTATAATAACAAACTATAAGAGTCAATAATTTTGTTAGAGTCAGTTATATACTGACTTTAGTTAGTTGTTATTTTGTTGTTTTTAGTTTTCCAGAATTCTTTAAGTGTGTGAAGAACTGGGCTGCCTTTTAATTCATGTGTATGGCTATATAAGCCAAGAATCATTTCAATCGAATAACAGAGTATTATACAGAAAAGATCCTTAGCAATTTATCAATTGGTATCAGAGCCTTTTATTCACAAATCTTGAGTGAGGAGAGAAGAATCTTGAGTGAGGAGAGAAGAGTGAAAAGAAAAAAAAAGAAAACATACCCAAGATTCTCATTACAATGGCAGAAGGAAGCAGCACTGGATACGTACCAAAGTTTTTGGGACACTATGATCATTGGGCTGAGCTAATGGAAAACTTGCTTCGTTCCAAGGAGTTCTGGGATGTTGTGGAAAATGGCAACACAATGAAGGTTGCAGGAGAAGCAAGAACTCTCTCTTCAGTGGTGGCAGGTAGTCAGCCACCCATTGAGGCCCAAAGGAAGGCACATGAAGAAACCAGACTAAAAGATTTAAAGGCAAAAAATCTTTTATATCAAGCAATTGATAGGGAGATGTTGGAAACCATTCTTGACAGAAGCTCTGCAAAGGCCATATGGGACTCCATGAAGCAAAAATTTCAAGGCTCAACAAGGGTCAAGAGAGCACAATTGCAGTCACTACGCTGTGATTTTGAAGTGTTACGCATGAAAGAAGGGGAGTCTGTGAACAATTACTTTGCTAGAGTTCTATCCATAGCCAACAGAATGAAGGCTCATGGAGAAAATGTCAATGAAACTGTGATCACTGAAAAAATACTTCGGTCAATGTTATCTAAATTCAACTATGTGGTGTGTTCAATTGAGGAGTCAAACAACATGTCTACAATGACTATAGACGAACTCCAGAGCAGTCTTCTTGTGCATGAGCAAAGAATGAGGAGTCAAGGGGAGGAAGAACAAGTCATCAAGGTCATTGTTGAAGGAAAACCAGGAAGAGAAAGGGGTAAAGGAGCATGGAGAGGTGGACGTGGCAGAGGAAGGCAAAGTTTCAACAAGGCCACAGTGGAATGCTTCAAATGCCACAGATTAGGACATTTTCAATATGAATGTCCTAATTGGGAAAAAGGTGTTAATTATGCCGAAGTGGAAGAAGAAGAAGAAGAAGAACTTCTTCTAATGGCATATGTTGAAGATGAGGAGTCAGATGCTACCTATGCAAAAGTGGCAGAAGAAGAAGAAGCACTTCTAAGGGTATATGTTCAACATGAGAAGCCAAGCAAATACAGTGCATGGTTTTTAGACTTTGGATGCTCGAACCACATGACAGGGAATAAAGAATGGTTCATGGAGTTAGATGAGCAATTCAGACACTCAGTTAAGCTGGGAAATGGTGGAAGAATGCCAGTGATGGGGAAAGGAAGCATAAGGTTTGAAAATGAGGGACTAATTCAGAGAATAAGTGATGTATTCTTCATTCCAGACCTTAAGAGCAACCTGTTGAGCATTGGTCAAATGCAAGAGAAGGGACTTGCTATTGTGATGAAGGATAATGCATGCAAAATACATCACCCTACAAGAGGTATTATTATGCAAACTGTCATGACAAAGAACAAAATGTTTGTTCTGCACGCCACTATAATTACTCAAGTATTGAATTGCTTGACTACAAGTGAGGAGGATTTGTCAAACCTTTGGCATCAACGATATGGGCATGTGAATCACAGAAGTCTCAAGTCATTGGAGAAAAATCAGCTGGTTAAAGGACTTCCCCCACTCAACATTACAAACAAAGTATGTCCAGTATGCAGCATTGGCAAGCAACACCGAGCAGTAATTCCCAAGAAAAGCCAGTGGAGGGCCTCAAGGAAACTTCAATTAATACATGCAGATTTGTGTGGTCCAATTACCCCAACTTCAAGCAGCTTCAAAAGGTACATTTTGTGCTTTATAGATGATCTTAGCAGAAAAGCTTGGATCTATTTTTTAGCTGAGAAAAATGAATCTTTCCTTATGTTTAAAATGTTCAAGAACATGGTAGAAAAGGAATCGGGGTGCAGCATATGCTGCCTAAGGACTGATAGGGGAGGGGAGTTTACATCCAATGAATTTCATAGTTTTTGTGTTGGTGAGGGAATTAAAAGACAACTCACGGCTGCCTACACTCCTCAGCAGAATGGAGTGGCAGAGCGTAAGAATAGAACAGTATTAAATATGGTTAGATGCATGCTTTTTGAGAGGGAAATGCCTAAACTATTCTGGCCAGATGCTGTTAGGTGGGGAGTGCATGTGTTAAATAGGAGTCTAACTGTGGCTGTGAAGGGAATGACTCCTGAGGAGTGTTGGAGTGGGATTAAACCTAGTGTTAAATACTTTAGGGTGTTTGGTTGCATTGCATATGTGCACATTTCTGATAAGGGGAGGACTAAACTTGATGACAAGAGTCACAAATGTGTTTTCTTAGGGGTTAGTGAGGAATCTAAAGCCTATCGGCTTTATGATCCTAAGACTGAGAGGGTAATTGTTAGTAGAGATGTGTTGTTTGGCGAGAATGAGGGTTGGAGATGGGGGAAGCAGAATGATGAAAGCAATGTCTTTGCCTGGAATGATACTGATGATAATGGAGAAATAAGTGACTATGATGAGACATTAGCAGAGGGAGAAGATGATTCCAGCACAGAAGAAAATATTGAGTCTGCTGGGAATGATTATGCTACTGAGAATGGAAATATTAAGTCTGCTGGGAATGATAATGCTGCTGAGAATGATGTTGGAAAATTTGATATCACTGCAGAAGGGAATGTTGCTGCAGAAGGAAATATGGACTTGGCTGCAGATTTAATGGGTGACTCAGACCAAATTGATGACAGTAAGACATCAAGGGGAAGAACTATAAGAACTCCTAGATGGATGGATGATTATGTTCATGAAGCTATACTGTCTAAAGACTCAATATGCTTCATGGTAAATGATGATCCAAAGTGCTTTAGTGAGGCAGTAAAGCAATTAAAATGGAGAAGGGCGATGGATTTGGAAATGGAAGCAATTGAAAGGAACAAGACATGGGAACTTATAAATCCTCCAAATGGCATACAGAAAATTGGTGTGAAGTGGGTTTATAAGACAAAGCTGAATGAAAAGGGGGAGGTAGACAAATGCAAAGCACGTTTGGTGGTGAAGGGTTATGCTCAAAGATACGGGATTGATTATGGTGAGGTCTTTGCACCTGTGGCTAGGTGGGACACTATAAGACTGATCTTAGCTCTAGCAGCACAGAAGGAGTGGATTGTATTCCAATTGGACGTCAAGAGTGCGTTTCTTAATGGGAACTTAGAAGAAGCAGTGTATGTGGAGCAGCCTGAAGGGTATGTTCGAAGAGGAGAAGAACATAAAGTGTTGAAGCTTAAAAAGGTTCTTTATGGTCTGAAACAGGCTCCAAGAGCCTGGTATAGCAGAATTGAAGGGTTCTTCATTAAGCAAGGCTTTGAGAAGTGCAGTTGTTAGCACACCTTGTTTGTCAAACATGAAGATGGAGACAAATTCCTAATTATCAGCCTCTATGTAGATGACTTAATCTACACAGGAAATAACATGGAGCTATGTGAGAATTTCAAACAGTCTATGAAACACGAATTTGACATGAGTGATTTGGGCAGAATGAAATATTTCTTGGGTGTTGAGGTTCAATAAAATGAAGAAGGTATACACTTGTGTCAACATAAGTATGCAGGAGAATTGCTAGAAAGGTTTGGAATGGGGGGCTGTAATTCAGTGAAGAATCCTATTGTGCCAGGTGTGAAATTAACAGCAAGCAGTGAAGAACCAAGTGAGGATTCAACCTTGTTTAAGCAACTAATTGGGAGTTTGATGTACTTGTCAGTTACTAGACCCGATATTGCATTTGTTGTTTGCATGCTAAGCAAATTTATGACAAATCCAAAAGCATCTCATATGGCAACAGCAAAAAGGGTGCTCAGGTATGTAAAGGGAACTACAAGTTTAGGGGTGTTTTACAGAAGAGGTGCACAAAACTCAGAAAATGAATTAAAAGTCTACACTAACAGTGACTATACTGGTGATACAGAAGATAGAAGGAGTACCTCTGGGTTTGTGTTCATCTTGAGTGGTGGTGCGGTTGCTTGGAGTTCGAAAAAACAACCTGTGGTGACTCTCTCCACCACTGAGGCAGAGTATGTAGCTGCTGCTGCATGTGCTTGCCATAGTATTTGGATGAGAAGAGTGTTTAATAGTCTCGGGTGCCTCTCCTGCAAATGTGTGAAGATTTTTTGTGATAATAGCTCCACTATCAAGTTATCAAAAAATCCAATTCTTCATGGAAGAACAAAACACATAGATGTTAGGTTTCATTTCTTAAGAGACTTGGTGAAAGAAAGTGCTGTGGAACTAATTCAGTGTGGAACAAGTGATCAAGTGGCAGATATTCTAACCAAACCATTGAAGTTGGAATCATTTCTGAAACTTAGAGACTTACTGGGAGTACAAAGCCTGAAGAACATAAACTGACTTGTGTTAGCAAGTGCAGTTTAGGGGAGGATGTTAGTTTGATAAATTCAGTTGAGTATAGTTTGTTATAATAACAAACTATAAGAGTCAATAATTCTGTTAGAGTCAGTTATATACTGACTTTAGTTAGTTGTTATTTTGTTGTTTTTAGTTTTCCAGAATTCTTTAAGTGTGTGAAGAACTGGGCTGCCTTTTAATTCATGTGTATGGCTATATAAACCAAGAATCATTTCAATCGAATAACAGAGTATTATACAGAAAAGATCCTTAGCAATTTATCATCTTCTCCCTGCATTGCAACTGTAAAAGTGAATTGCTAAGCGAAATCCATCCTTAATCTAATGATATCGTTTTAAATAAAGCAAGGGGAGTAGGTCTCGAGTCAAAATTACTGTTGATTACACTGCTTGAAAGCTTATTGAACATATCCAAGTTTTTCAAGGCATGATTGGCAAGTAAATCAACATAAAGAGCAGTTACTAGATTTGTTTTTGTCGGCTAGTTTAGGATGGAATTCATTTGGCAGCTACACAGAACAAGCGCAATCAGCAATCCTCTTGTTAATCATTAGCTTTTTCATTAACACCAACTTGAAATTATTATCTTCTATGTCTAAAAGGAAATCTGAATGCATGATTTGGCCTTTGCATTCTCATCACCCACTACTCAGAATCCACCACCCGTTGTCTCTTCCTTGATTGGTTTTTACAAAAAGCCTCAATTTGCTCCTCCTTTAGTCACCAAGAGCTTCACGAAAACCATGCACTCAGAAAATATTTATCCATCTTATCTCAGGAGCACAAACATACTTCTCTCGTCAAGAAAATTATATATTTGGTATAAGCTCGCCAGTCTATTTTGCACAACCATCATGTCTCCACCATCAGAATCTGAAGAGAGCCCTATTGACAGAACCTCTCAACCTCCTCCAATATCTTCACTTGCCACCCGAATATGGCCGGCAAATCTTACGCAAATGATTCTTCTGGAAATAAAAACCCAGCGAGGTATAACTCTGCCCTTGCTGGCAGTGAATTTGACATGGTTTTCCAAAACGGCCATCACGACTGTTTTCTTAGGCAGGCTTGGAGATATCCAGTTAGTTAGCGGTACTCTTGGGTTCACTTTTGCTAACGTCACTGGGTTTTCTGTCTTGAATGGGCTATCCGCTGCCATGGAACCTCTCTGTGGTCAAGCTCATGGGGCTAAAAATCTCTTGCTGCTACACAAGACCCTCATCATGGTAACATTGTTGCTGCTATTAGCAACCCTGCCTATATCTTTCTTGTGGCTTAACGTGGACAAAATTCTAATCCACTGTGGCCAACAAGAAGACATTTCACGTGTTGCAAAGAACTACCTTTTCTATCTCCTCCCTGACTTAATAATCACCTGTTTTTTATGTCCTCTCAGAGTCTACCTGAGCTCACAAAGTGTAACAGTTCCTATAATGTTTAGCTCAGCTCTGGGCCTAGCTTTTCACATCCCGATCAACATCTTACTTGCAAAAGCCAAGGGTCTTGAAGGGGTCTCTATGTCAATATGGATAACTGATCTTATAGTCGTGATTTTACTTGCTTCATACGTGTTCATGATGGAACACCGGAAAGGAGGGAATTGGAGGGAGGGAGGGTGGCTAGACCAGGGCGTTCATGACTGGCTCAGGTTGCTAAAACTTTGTGCACCATGTTGCCTGACCACCTGCCTTGAATGGTGGTGCTGGGAGATCTTGATATTGCTTACTGGACGACTACCAAATCCCAAGCAAGCAGTTGGGGTGATAGCAATTGTGCTAAACTTTGACTACTTGCTTTTCTCTGTGATACTATCGCTAGCAACTTGCGCTTCCACTCGTGTGTCGAATGAGCTTGGTGCAAATCAAGCAGGTCGTGCTTACCAGTCAGCATACGTGTCTCTGGGAGCAAGCACCATTTCAGGTTGCATTGGTGCCTTGGTGATGGTAGGAGTCAGAGGTGTTTGGGGATCTCTGTTCAGCCATGATCAGGGAATCATAAGAGGTGTAAAGAAAACGATGTTGTTGATGGCTTTGATTGAAGTTGTAAATTTTCCTTTAGCAGTTTGTGGAGGCATCGTCCGGGGAACAGCTCGGCCATGGTTGGGCATGTATGCCAATCTTGGTGGGTTCTACTTCCTAGCCTTGCCAATGGCAGTGCTCTTAGCCTTCAAAGCAGCACTAGGGCTCGGTGGGTTGTTGATAGGTTTCTTGATTGGATTGGCCGCGTGCTTGATTTTGCTAGTAGTGTTTGTTGCGAGGATGGATTGGGAAGTAGAAGCTGTGAAGGCACAAAAACTCGCGTCCTGTGACGTGCAAGATGTTAAAGAAAGCGTGAGTCACCGAACTTCGGAAACAGTTGGTGCTGAAGCATGAGAATGACTTGAAAACGAGTGCCTCGTTTCAAATACTCCCAGAAATGCTGGACTTTCTGGTATAGTCGAAAAGGCATGACACAGCTCTCCAAGGAAAAATGACTGCAAAGCCAAACTCATTTCGGACAACTCCCTAATGGAGCTTTTAAAATTCAGGATTCCTATCCGTTTTCAAACCTTTCGGTAATTCAAAGGCATCATGTCATCAATTCACTGTTCATGAATCACTCCAAATTTCTATTCCTGGTAGCTTCAGTTCTTATATGGCTGGCCAATTACGAGTCTGTCTTCAGATAGTTTCATCAAATCATGAAATGGGTGATAAGAAAGGTTACTGAAGCAAAAGATGAAAGTAGAACATATTCAAGATTCAACATAAAAGAACTCCCTGTTTCCAACATTCAACGAACATATCCGTGCAAAATACAACTTACAAAGCTCCATGAGGATAAGATGCCAACTTTTGTTAATTACTGAAACGACTCTTTTGTGCATCAATAAATGATGGGGTTTTCAATTTCAGTCAGAAGGCTCAAACTGCCCTGTCCAGTTACAAAAATTGTATCAATGGACATCATGAACGTTGAAGGTATCATCCATCTATAAACCCAGGTCCAGAACTTAAAGCCTCCAGTTCTTTAGCTTTCTCATCATTGAAGCCGAGGACAGCCAGTATCTTGTGGCCGGGCGATTCCACTTCTGACCAAATGCCTAGAAGCAGATCACTTGTTGTAACTTCCCCGCTATCACCTGTAAATCCAAAGATACATAGATGGAAAAGAAAAATTAAAATCTTTCTGCATGGTGCAACAGCTATTTGTCTCCCTCTACTTGGGATATTAGTTCCCAGCAAAGTTTGATTCAAGAAAAGGCAGGAAATAAAACATACACCAACAACATGCCTTGTTAAATCAGTCAAAAACTAAAATTTGGACAAGCAAAAAGACAAAGCCAGTAGGTACAATGGAGCTCAATCTGGAACTCAGAGAATGTGAATATTTTTCAGAACTGCACTCAAGAATAAAAGTAACATGGTATATTGATTATATGTTACAGAGAAGAAATCCATATAACATCCCAAACCTACAAGGATATAAAGGGAAGTTAGATGAACGAATTCTAATAACAAAAGCCATATATTTGTTGTGATTAGAGAATCATATAGATTTTCCAGTTTCTTAGTTTATTACACGATAGTCAGAACAGACTCAAAGGTAAGAATCCAGAACTTGTAGAAGTGGCAACCAAACAGCAAAATATTGGAACAAAGATAGTTCACCGATTTATGCATGACATCACTTTTCTTTCAGCACCATAAGCACGCTACAAAATACAAATTATCTTTGGCAGCTGCTGCAAATCATGAATCTCATTGAAGTCCTGGGCGATGGTATTAGGCAGGTTGCATTGGAGATCTCAAATATAAAGACTTACAAAACTAGGGCCCTAAAAAGGCAGAAACCATAAATTAGATTAGTTAACCATGAAGTTTACAAAAAATTACTTTTAAGGATGTCTTCAAATCAAGGAACACGGGCAAAAGTCAATCACACATAATATAAGAGTGATGGCAGCATGTGGATGCCAAATTTCAGAGACAATTTTTCTCACAAATTCATTAGCTTGGCTAACAAGCGCACTCTTCAGAGCAATATGTTTGCATGTTCTATATATACAAGCAGCTGAGTTTCCATGGCATCCTACAAAAACTAAGGATTGCATTGAAGAGACATTCATTGATATAATATTTCATATTGAACAAAAAAACAATCAAAAACAGAGAGCAAATTATCAGGACTTACCAGATTTTAGTTTATGATCAAGAACCAAATCGAGGACCTTTTGAGCATCATCAGTCAAGGGAGGCCTCTCAGGAGGGAAATAGTACATGTCAGCCTTGCCAAGCACCTTGATAGTTTCTTCACGTACTTTAAAAACAGTGATTCCATTTGCCCACAGGTATTTCGCAGCTACACTAGTCCCTATGATTCAAAGAAGAACATTAATATAACAGCAAATGGCTTGTGGCTAGAAATTAACGATGCAAATGAATAAGAAAATGGTTTTTTTTATATATAAAAAAGCACCTTCAATCAAGATACCCAAAAGAAGCGCCTCGGTGCCAGTATTAGCGAACTTGAGCTTCCTAGCTTCCAATTCAGCCATGGTAAATGCCTTTATAGCCCTCCATGACCACCTATATTTCCACTCACACCGTCAAAAAGAAAACATCAAATTTACCTTAATCCCAGCGAGCCCACTTACAAAAATATATTCAATCATTAATTCATAGACTCACTTGGGGACTTTCTCACCGGAAGAAGCAAGTCTCTCTGGCTTCCTGCAAAAACCTGAAATTGCAATTTAATCGACTAAATATTAAAGAAGAGAAAACGACAAAGGAGAGAGGGTGATTAAAGGGGAGAAAATACGCAGTGGGGAGGCTGGAGAGGACAGTGGCGGAGATGGGGAGGCGAGTGGACAAGTGGGTGGTTAAGAATTTGCGTGGCCATGGTAATGAAGTGAAGGGTTTAAGAGAGTGAGGAGGTAGTATAAGAGAATTGGGTAGTGTTAAATGGTGGCGCTGTTGACGATTGAGCGCTTGTTGGGCTGTTGTCGATGATGGATTTGGAAGCTTTGTGAAACAATTTGCTGCCATTTTCTGTAAGACAACACACGCCCCGCTCCTCTTTCTCAATTTCTCTGTTTGGGTTTGTTTGGACTCCGGATAGAGGGTGGATAGGGGAAAAAAGGTAATGTACCTCGACGACGTCGTCTACATTTGAGACTGCAATTCCTTAGGACAAGCTTACCCAAAATTGAGGCACAATTCTCCTAAGAAAAAACATTGCTGGCATAAAAAAATAATTTAGCGTAAAAAATATCCATGCACTCTAGAAAAAAAAATTATATTGCACTCTAGAAAAAAAAATTATATTATTTTTAAATTTGACAGTTAAACTTAAGACTTTGTTTCACTTTTTGCCCAGACTATACTATTATTAAATTATATAAAATTATTTTTACGTGGTCTAATTTGATAAATTATAAGACAGCTTGAATAATAGTTAAAATATGATTTGATTTTAAAAAAATAGTATTTTTTTTAATTTTAATATTAAAACACGGCATATTGAATTAATTAGAGTTTTATTGCTTAAGTTGTTAAACTAATGACCCTGAACATTGACTTTCTTATATTTAATAACTCTAACTTTTACTTAATTAAATAACATTAAAAATAGATATTCTCAAAATCAAACATCAATCAATTGCAAAGATATTATTAAAAAAAATGAGAAATAAAACAAGATTGAAAACAAAAGGCCAAATTTGAAAAATGAAAAAAGAAGGCTTTCATTAAACTTATCTGATATCTCGACATGACCTAGATAATTTGATAAGTCCAAAAATAATTTGAATTATTAATAAAAATATAATCTGATATTAAATAAATTCAAGCTAAATATTTTTTTTTAATATTGAAATGATAATATAATAAATCCATTTGAATTCCGTGGCTTAACACCCCCATTTTTTAAAAATTATTTTTCTACTTAGTTAAATAAAAATAAAAAAATATACTTCCAAAACAAGGCATCAACCAAAACAAAGCATCTAAACCTGTAGAAATGAGGTCCATGACTATAAAAAATATAGTTTTTAAAAGTGATCCATTCACATTTTAATCATGGAATCTTTGGGCTGAAGGTAAAGATGGCTTTTAAAATTGAAAAACGAGTGTAGCTGGACCACGACTGGGCCTTTTCATAGCTTTATTACTTACTTTGGGTCATTGTCTGATTTTCTGAACCAATCGGGGCCCTTCTTGAACTTATAAATAGGGCCTGAACCATGGTGTTACCGGAGAGCACGCCGGTTAATTTGACTCCGCCGAGGCAGGCTGGGCAATTTGCTCTTCTTGAACCATGTTTGATCGTGGAATATCTTTGATTGGAATGGTGTGTCTGTAATGCACTGCTTGAAAATAGAACAATGGATATGTTTGTCGTGCTTGATAGATGAAGATTGTTTATAGCTAGTAGTATTAAAAGTAAGTAAGTATGTATGTATGCATGGGGGGCTCTCGGATATTTAAATATTTATTTAAAAAATAATAATTATTATAGTAATATTAGAGAAAAAAATGCTCCGAAATATAAAGATGCTACAAAATGAAGATTGTGAAATGCTTCTAAATATGTCAGTGTATTTATAACTTATATGTCTCGTTTTTTTACGAAAAAGAGAGACTGGAATTTAATTCCACTTTTATAATTTTAAAATTGTATCATGAATTATAATATTACACTCATTTTATCTAGCCAAGATATAAAAACATGTTGCATCATAAAAGATTTTAATACATATGAGGGTGTAGGGGGGTAAAATAATAAGCCCAAAGGGGTTGGGTTCGTCTTTTAGACCAGACTCATCTTGTAAGTTTTAGTAAATTTCTAATTCAAATTATAATATATATCTCATATATAAAGCTTAGATCAATCATTATTTTTTGGGATTTCTTTGCATCTAGAAAAATTATCGTACCTATCCCTAACTAGAGATTAAATTGATCGAAGATGTGAAATTAGAATGATGGGATATGTTTATTGGCTGAGCTCACTGGAGGATTATCCTCGTATTTTCTTACATTTATTAAATTTGAGTTTTTCAACTTCATATGAGACATTTATCTTCTTATATAAATTAGTTGTTTTTATCGATCTACAAGTTGAAGATTGCCAAAACTAAAGAAGAAGAAGAAGAAGAAGAAGAATAAATAAGGAAAATAGCTTAGCAAATTGCAAGGAAATAAAAGATGAGTGTAACACATATGTTCACTCTTACTTTAAGTCAATGATTACACATCAAAATACATAATTAATAAGGTTTGAAAGTAGAGAAATGAAACCTACTAAAAGCACAATACTCTTTAAAAAATCCAAAAATAAAATTCTATTTATGACCTTTTAATTTACAAACAATTGCTTGCCTCGTCGAGTGATATTTGCAATAATAACTAGATATTTTGAAGTTACTCCAAATCATAATTCACATCTCAAAATCATTATCATCATTAAAATTCAATGCAATTGAAGTTAAAAATTATAATCATGAAAAACAGTAATAACAAACATATTTTCCTTCTTTAATCCTAATTATTTTCTCTACAACATTAATATTTCCTTACTTCTACCACCAACATTCTCAATTTCTCACTCCAATTCCACTCCATTTTTATCCCCTGCCACTATTTTCCTCGCAATATTTTCACCTTTTTTATCTTCTCAATCAATTATAAAAGTATCATTTGATTTTTATTTTTATTTTATTACATTGTATATTCAACATGAAAAAAAAAGTAACATAAATAACTATAAGTTAATAAAAAAAAATTACATCGAAAAAACAATATCTTTAGATTAATTGATGATGTACATTAAAAAAAAAGGCAGGTTATCGAGATATAGTTCATGAAATGATAAAAGTATTGGATATATATAATGGTGTGATCAATGATGTTATTAGAGAAAATTTGATGTTTTTCATTAATTATATTAATAAAAAATTAATTGAAAATCAAAATTGATACAAAAATAACTTGAAGATAAATTTGGTGCATTTGAGAGACTATTGTTGCAAACATAAAGGACTTGAATGCCATTCAATGCTTGTGCAAAATTGTCCTCCTCACGTTTAGCTTTCTCCTTGCTTCAAGAGCAACAATTTTGAATCATGTGAAGCTCGCATCCCCACGCTTACAAATTAATCTAGATACCCAAATTTCACATTTAAGGAACATAAAAAGAAAAACTAATTTTCAAACGTAAGATTTCACAAACTTTTATGTTTCAAGATTGAACCTTTAATCTAGTATATTGTCTCCACTAATAAATTCAATGTTCAGTCTCTAGCTACTAGCTAGCTGAATTAAAAGAGTTTCTGGTATTGTTTTTACTTATAAATGTATTTAAATAATATTTTTTATGTTTTAAAAATTTATTTTATACATATATGAAACAATCTAAAAATATTATTGGAAATAATAATAATAATAAAAAAAGGTTTTCCGACCGTAAAAACAAATGGTGTAAGTTATAACCGTTAATGAGCAAACCCATCTAAACAAACTCGTCAATTGTGCCGTGTTGTTCATGCCATCGTCATGGGGTGTCAGCCCGTTAATCTTATCTTCAGGCAGGCTTGGCCCAGGTGCATCCATGTCCACTTTTCTAAACACGGACAAAGCATGGTTGTTGAACATAAGTCCACCCCCTACCATCATGGTAAACAGCAACGTTACACTAACAAAAAAAAAAAAAAGTCTCTTTGAAATATTTTTTTTAATATTTTAAAATTATTTTGACATTCTTATATAAAAAATAAATCTTAAAAATTAATATATATATATATATATAATCATCCTTGTGTATTGTTTTTTGAAAACCAATCACTAGTATAATACCATGTATACTCTGAAAACTAAATATGTATTTATCAAATATAGTGGTGTTCGGGAATGGGTGTTGGAAGTGTATTTGTAAATTTTTAATTTAATTTTTATTTAAAATTAAAAAATCTAGTGATTTAAAATCATTTTAATGTGGTAATGTCAAAATAATTTTTAAAAAATAAAATAAAAATATATATTTATATATTTTTCAATAAAAAAATATTTTTAAAAATAATTTAAATTATAATTCGGAACATAAAGATAATCACGCTCACAAAGTAATTTTAGCACATATAAATTTTAAGCTGAAAAAAACTGCACAAATATATTAAAAAATAATATAAAATCATTCTTTTAGTATCTGATAATAACTTTGGTTGTTTTGCCATATAGTGCCCGTCTGCTTTTTGCATTAAATCGAGGATTGCTGAGCAGGGAAGGCAAGGACCGTGAGGTCAAGATGGAACTTTCGCACACGAAACAGGAAGAAATTGCAGATTTTAGTAGGGTTTCATGGGACAAATAAAATCTCGGCATGTGCAGCACCAACCAGATCTCTTGGAAGGGGCCCACTTACAGCTTTGCATATACCATTCAGTTTGTCCCATCACCACCCGTGACGTCACAATTCCTTACATTTGACTTTTTTCACGACAACTCTTTTTAAGCCTTCCTTTTGTTGGGGTATTTTTCTTTCCACGCCAAAAATATTAGATAAAATTGCACAATTTTTTAAAAACGTAAACAATCAATCAATATCATCATAAGCTTGGAGTTCTTTTGACCGTGATAATCATTTAGATTATTTTTTAAAGTAAAAATAAAAATATTTTTAAAATGCACTAGCCAACCAGCTATAAATATTTTAACACACTTATAATAGAATTTCTTAATACATGCTTTGTTACACATAAATATTCATGTGAGAAAAATATTTTTTATTGCATACTAATTGTGTTTATCTTTAGAAAAACCAAGGATAAATAATTTATTATTAAATGATATTGTGAAACATTTCGTAGCTGGTAATAGAACTAATCAATATGTAACTCTTTTTTTTTTATAACCGGAATGTTCGGACCAGTTTGCACGCACCACAGCTAATTCCCGGATCCACTGAACATCCCACGGGTTCAGTGAGCAAGTAAGACATCGTGGGGATGACAGACATGTCTGACAAAACTTGAGCTCGGGTATCATGAAAGGACAAGCGCTTCACTTGTCGCTAGGGCAAGACACTGTTAACTAATCAATATGTAACTCTTCATTTCATAAGAAAATGCATATATTGAGCACTATAATTTATTTCAATCTATTTTCTCAAGAATTCCGTAACCTTATAAGTCGAGTCACGAGTTTTACGGTTAGCTGTGTTGACTAATATTATTTTTTATGTTTTTTAATTGCATCATTTCCTTTAACATCAAGTCAAATTAAAACGGTTCTTGATTATTAGTTTTTATTTTGTGAATTTATCATGATTTCATGACATAACTTGCAGGGTTTTGAGGGTTAATTATTTGACATGAGTTTTTTTATATCATTTTTAATTTTTTGCAATTTTATCTTTAATGTTATGTTAATTGAGAATTAGACTCTATTTTTTTCTATAATATTATCCTTGTACCTTAACCAAAGTTTTACAAGTCAACATGAGTTGACTCAAATTATTTATTGTTTTTAACATTGAGATGATTGAGAATTTAACTTTAAATTTTATTTATTTCTTTTTATTGGGTTATCATTGTTTTATGATCCGGGTTACAGGTTATACCGCCTTACTCAGTTTTTTTATTCCTTTTTTAGTTGATTTTGTTTTCCATTGACCCAGGTTATAATGACCATTCATAACATATTTTAAATTATATTTTATGATATTATTCCAATCTCATAACTCGATTCATGAATTTGATCAATTAATTTACATGTTTTTTTTATTTATTTAACATTGAATTAATTAAAATTTGAGTTTTGTGATGTGTTTTGATTTGATTTGATTTCTATAAAATTATATTGGTGTGATGATTCATATTTGATAAGTTAGCTTGTGTTGACTCAATTTATTTTGTTATTTGAATTTTATTTTAATTCTATCATTTTATATTAAGTTGAGTGAGGATGAAGCTTATAATTTTTTTAATTTTAAACTACCTGAATCTTGAATAATAAATTTATCAAGTGAATCTAAATTAACATATCGCCTCTTAATCGAAGCACCCAGGGTGGTGGTGGGCGTGACCTAGTCCATTCTAGTTCCCCCAAGTGACCTCGTAACGGTCAGGTTGCTCTATTCACCATTTATTCTGGTTCTATCAGGACCGAAATCGCCTGCTGTGATGGTGTAATGATTTAAGCCAATACGTCAGAGCATGTCACAAAAGTCAAACAAATTCCCGTACGGTAACTCCATCTCTTGAAAAAGTCATGTCAGTAAATGAGGGTAGTCACATCTGCCCACCCACTCTGCTCACTCACCAACAGGATCCGAATAGAAGATCTGAAGACATCTTCAGGGGATCGCCTACTTGTAATCCCAGATGTCTTTAGATTCTGATCGAGCTAAAGCTACTTTTCGTGCGCTAGAATTTTAACTGCTTTAAACGACATCATCATTTTTCTGTCCGATTGGATGGATACTCCCTTACCATGTTCAAAGAACAAACTAGCTAGGTGGAGGCGTGCTCCATTCAATTTGTCAACTCACGAGGGTACGAGTAGTTTCAGGGAGAGGCTCAAAATTATTAAACCATTATAATTTCTTGGATGTCGCAACATTTGAGCATTTGACATGGTAAAGTTATCTTCCATCGATAGAAAAAAACGGATTGCCAGAGAAAGGAAGGATTGCTTACAATCATTTTCCTCTCCCTGTTGCATGCATTCTGGGCGGGCGCTATTATATATTATTCTTGGGTTCAGATATGTACTCTCCCTTTCACGTATAGAGCCCAAAGAGAGGAGAGGAGAGCATATTTTCGAGCCGTTTACTGTTAATTGCAAAACCACCAAGCAAATTGAGCAGCCACGAGCGTAGCATGACAAAATTATCTCGATGCTGTGGCTCGCCAATAACAGAGGCAGTCACTTGAACTGTAAACACGTACTATTGGCGATGCTATGCTAGAACCTGTATAAATTCCAGAAAGAGGGAAGCAGTCAGGCTTCTGGTTAAGAATAAAACCAACTCAATTACAAAGAAAGCACTCTAAAATTAATATATAGATTCTATTGAATATGTTCGCCATGCTTTTGTTTTTACTTTGCCACTGATGCCATAGCTCTTAGAATTGGATCGATGATTGCTTACGATTTACTCTAAACGTGAGACACGTTCATTCGCAGAACGGCACCAATTTTCAAACAGTAATTAAAGTTATATATATAGCTTCTCAGTCAAGAAAACCTGGCTAAAACGATTGTCGGTATCATAACTACTTCAGTTTTAAATAATTTTGATGCATGGTGGACTCGCTAAAAAGTTTCAAATTTGGTGATTTAAATAATTGAAAACTGAAAACAGTTTAAGAATAATCGGCAACTCTCACTTTAGTTTTGGTAACAATTCAGAATAGGTCCCGATAGATATGATGTTTCCCTCCAGGATCTAAGAGGCCCAGGAAGGGCCACGTTTTCAATTGTCGAATATTGGGAGCGGGCAAGTCATCGCTTTCATGAACCTGGTTTTAGTTTTGTGACGATGTTTTTCCTCTTCAACAACCATTCTCCAGCTGGCTTGACTTGATATTACAACTCCCGCCATCTCGCCACTCCCAATCGACCAATCTACATGCACATCAACCAGCATATCAGAAAACGAAAAAAGAAATGCAGAAGGCTAGTGTGTCTCTTTTAAGTTATGTGCTAGGGCTCGCAGGGAAAGGGATAGAAAATTGACACGAAAACATGTGTAATACATGTACAATGCATGCATGTATATCTGGTTCTACTGACAGATAGAGGGGGGAGCACAAGATCAACTCCATGTGTTATTTCCTTTCTGATAGGACTCGGAGTGATTATAACACGATCGAACTTCGAACCCACGCCTTCTCGTTAAAAGTCGGGGAATTATAACCTTACTCTTGCGTGCAGATTTCCTGCAAAAGAGAGCTAGCTAGCCCACCAAATGAAACGTACCGTAATTAATCACACGCTTGAGTCTAACGCATCAAAAGTTTGCAGATGGTGAGCGACCGACTGACCCTATTTTAACTAGTTTGAGGGAAAAGGAGCCGATTCATTATGGGTAATTTCGTTTTATTTATAGCAGTGAAAGAAAAAAGCTAGTCACAGAGCCATCAAGTCACTTCAATTTTCTTGGATTGTTTCCAAATTAAACAGAGCAGCTAGAAACCAAACTTGCAAGGCAAGCCTTGCCCACAGCCAGAACAGGACACTTTACTTTTTGCCTCCGTCTTCTTGGATTTTAACGTCGGCCCTCCGTCTTCCTGTGCTTTGCTTATTGGCTAGACGCGAAGCATGTGCTTTCTTAAAATACAGTGTTTTTTCATCCCTGTCCACCAGTATTTTAAAAAAATATATATTTTTTAATTATTTTCAAATACTGATATCAAAAATAAAATTTTAAATAATAAAAATAAAATTCTATTTTAATACATTGAAAAAAAAAAACTTCTAGCGAACGTCATGATGAATGTTGTGGAAGATATGAAAAATTAATTTATAAATTAATTGTAAACAATCATGTTCTAAAATGGTTATTAAATACGGTCAGAGCACGTATTTAAATCACTTCATGGTTAAATTTATTTTATAATTTATTGAGAAATATGCATCTATATTTTTGTATAAGTATTTCAACATATAATAATAACATATTTAAAAATATTTGTGGATGAATGAGTAATTGATCTCAAAAAAATTATTTATTTATAAATATTATTTGAGCAAGTGACACTTTTGGATATAGTCTTACGAGAGAGTGATAAATTTTTTTTGGAATAGAAAATAATATTACTAGTGGTAAAGCATTGATTATAGAGCGTTACTATATATATGTGTGTGTTACAAGTGAATATAAATTTAATATAAATAATTATAAATACAGGAGAGTCAATTTAATTTGAACTTGATGAATATCAAACCGATCCCGAGTGAATGCATGTATATTCTTTTGGATCCGAAGGATAATGAGTAGGGTATGTATACTATTAAACCTTTAAACCTAACTCAAAACTTATTCGAACCTAACTTGAAATATATATATATATATATATTGATCTTTTCTAATACAATATGATATATATGTAACTTAATATCTATCATACATATGAGTAATAATATTTATCATTTATTATACATATACATGCTTTAAATACCTTTTTTTTTTTTTACTGATTAATGTATAATAGTAGATTATGAATACTCATTGAATATTTGAAATCTAAAAAACAGTTTATAGATATCTAAATTTCGTACCATGCAAATAATAAATATGGCATGGATATAAAAAAAATCTGAAAGTTATTTCTAAAGTTAGCTGTGGTAGTTTAGCAATCTTCACTATCTTTAATATATATATATATATATATATATATTAACTAAAAAATAAACGTTGTGCCCCTTTTCTTGTAGTTTTTTTCACTGTTCATACAGACATAAATTATTAGTCATTGCTAGAGTAAAATGATCATTTTACCCCCAGGTCTAAAAATATTTAGCCCCCGATACAGGGGGTATTTTTGGATTTTTAACAGGATATGAATGATAATTTTGGATTTATTACACAGTGAAACGACGAAAATCACCTCCAAAAATGACAAAATAGTGACGCATGGACTAGGGGTTGTTTCGGTTTTTTCATATTTTTTGCACAGTGAATCGACAGAAACAGCCACAAAAAATACAATAAAGCGCATAGTAAACGAGGCAGAGTTGTATTTTTCACGCCGGTTTTCCCATGAATATCAGCACCTTAAAGGGCATATAGGTAATTATACTATTTTTAATTATTTTTTCAGATTGATTGTTGGCATGTCTCCCTAACGCGCCAGCGATGTTTCATGCGCACGCGCCCTTTAGGCGGCGCGTGCGGCTTCTTCAAGCTGCAGAAAATTCCCTTCCGCCATATCTGGAGGCGCCTCCATGTCTCTAGTCTACCGTCACGGCACGTGCTGGTCATGGGTGTTCGGGTAAGCGATAGAGGACACTTTTGTGTTGGTTATCCATTTTCTCTCTCGTGTCGCTGCAAGTCTATATTGATCCCTGATGTATGTAAAAAGTTTAGTTTAGTCCCTAAGATTTTGATTTTATTATTGATTTCTTTAATTTAAAGTGTTATTACTTTCAATTGTGCCCTTCAATTAAAATTGATTGCATAAGGATGTTTTTATTTCAGTTCTTATTATTTTGATTTTTGATTTCTTTTTTGTTCCTTTATTTTTTCGGTATGGATGTTTTGATTTATTTAATTTGATCATCCAATTCAAATTGGCCATTTATATAATTTTTCATTTCAGTCCTCCTTCTTTTAATTATTTTATAAAATAACTCAACATTATCATTATTATTTCCATTATTTATTCTGGTGCCACGGTTTTTATTTGTTTCAATTTTATCATTCAATTATAATTAATTATATATTTTATTTTTTATTTTCATCCTTATTCTTTTAATTTTTTATTTGATATTAATTCATTTACTCTTTTTTTAAATTCTTGGACATTGTTTATTTTTTTCATTTATATTTATGCATCTATACTTTTGGTTTTTGTTTTTAATATTTTTTGATAGAGTTTTATTTTTAATCGATTCAATCCTGAAATTTTAATTTATATTGGTAATCATCTTAAAATTAATATTGCTCCCTTTTTTCTTTTATTCATTTTTAATTTAAGCTTTCTGTTATTTTTATTTGTTCTTTGGATTAAATAATTTTTATGATTTTACTATTCATGCAATGATAATAATAATTTTAGTGATTATTTTTTTTTTAAAAATTTTTTGCTTGTTTTTAAAGATTTGTTAGGACAATTGAATTATTTTAATTATTTTAACAGTAATATTGATAATAATTTTAGCTGTTATGATAATGATAATGACAATAAAATGAGAATGAATTTTCAATTTATATTTTTGTCCTTTTGTTGATAGAAAATTAACTAGTTATTTTTGTTGTTTGATTATTGGAGGTTTTTATTTGATATTAATTCATTTAGTTGTTTTTTTTTTTTTAATTCTTGGACAATGTTTATTTTTTATTCGTATTTATGCATATATGCTTTAAGTTTTTGTTTTTGGTTTTTTTATCGGGGTTCTATTTTTAATCGGTTCAATCCTGAAATTTTAATTTATATTGATAATTATTTAAAATTAATATTGCTCCATTTTTTCCTTTATTCATTTTTTTTTGTGTTTTTTGATATTTTTATTTGTTATTTGGATTAGATGATTTTTATGATTTTACTATTTGCGCAATGATAATAATAATTTTATTGATTTTTTTATTAAAAATCTTTTGCTTTTTTTAATGATTTTTAGGGCAACTTAATTAATTTAATAGTTTGGATAGTAATGATGATAATAATTTTAAATGTTATAACAATAATAGTAAAAATAACATAAGAATGAATTTTCAATTGATGTTTTCGTCCTTTTGTGAATAGAAAATGAGCTGTTTATTTTTATTATTTGATTATTGCAGGTATTTTTATAATTTATATTCTGTTTTTATTTGATTTAAATTAAATTATAAAATAAACTAATCTTAATGTAGTGAATTCAATAATTCATATATCCGAATCTTCTTGTTTTTGAATGATGATGATAAATTTATGCTGGTTATTTGGTTGAAAATTACTAAACAGATAAATTTATATCGATTTAAAATTCATATATTTTATAAAAAATTAATATTTTACAAAATTTCCGCATAAATTTATTATTTTGATTATATATATATATATATATTATTTTTTTTATTAAAAAAATATGGTGCTACCGCAAGGAAGCACGGGAGCATTTGGCTTATATATACACATATATATAGTCAAACAATTCTATTTGATTAGTAAAAAGACAAACAAATGACACGTGTTATAATAGGATTGCTTGGAGTAGCTCAATCTTAGTATTCAAATATTAAATTTAAGAAACTATTTCCCTACTCATATGGAAGTCGATTAGAAGTCCTTGGCGTACGGTATATTTATAAAGAAAAATAATATTATTATAAGCAAGAGGAAGAAGACTGGTTGCTGCTTATTGTCCTTCCATGACCACCTGTAAAATTATTGAAAACCAACATCTCTGATGGATAGACATGGTAGGTCTCCATTGTTGGAAATTTCGTGGAAAAAAGCACCTTCGTATATACGTAACCGTTGTTGTGTACTGATTTTTAATATATATATTTTTCTTACTCTCAATTGAATCGAAGCCTTACAAAAGTAATAATTGATCAGCACTACAAACGAGAACGATTAATAAAAACAAAAACCATTAACTATAACTACAGCCACAACCATAAATTATGGATTTCGCATAGCCATAGCCATATACATACCTAATAATATATGTGATGCGATAATAAAAAATTTATAATTTATATAAAAAATCTTGAATGACATGTATGTTTTATAAAAATATGAAATAATCAAGATTTTATTTATTAACTTTGATGTACAAGGCATGTTTTTTAAAATCTAAATTTTCCTGCATAAAAAAAAAGTTATAAACACAATTATTTATCAATCATTTATTCAATTAGCCGTTAACCAATTGTGGTTTTGAGAAAACATAAGCAAATGTATAAGAATTTAATGTCTCCAAGGGACACGGTGTAATGATAAAAAATTTTAGATCTGCACAGTAGATATTAAATTCGAGTCAGAGGGTAAGATTGAGGTTTTCTAGAATTGGGAAAAAAAATATAAGAATTTAAAGATTTTTCATAATCACGTAAGAAAATTAATTGAAATAAAATATAGCAATAACAATAATCAAATAAGTTTTACACGTAAGAATATCACAAGCCATGCAAAATATACATCAATAATAATGGCTGTATAAAAAATAAACACAAGGCAAGTTTTAATACGACGACAAAAAATTATATCTAAGACAAGCATTCTTGAATTACTCGTTGTTTATGATCAATGTTGTGATGGGAATATTCCAATAAAACATGTATAAGTGTAAATATTATTCACTCTAATCTATTCTGGTTCTGTTTTTAATTAATAATCATAAAAACTATAACCATAACCACCATTAAATCAATCATTTGGTTACAAAGACATATATAGATATATAGATATAAAAAGCTTAACCATTTGATTTGATTTTGGTGATTGATTACGATATTCTGGTCCCCATTGCTATACTAACAATTAGGCACACAACTCACATCAACTTGGTAAGAAGGAAATAACTCCCTGATCGAGATTATGTCCTGTAACAGTTGAGCTTCCTCTCTATTGATATAAAATTAAAATTTTAGGAATACTTTTTATAAAAAAATATTGATTTTTTGTTTTTTATTAACATGTATTTCTATATTAGTTTGTGTATATATCAACTAATTTTATAAATATTAAAATTAATATTTATATAAATTTTTAATGACTATTATATTAATAATACAAAACTTAAATAAATAAATTAAAGAATTATTAACAGGCAGGCACATAAGGCTGTATGTTAATAACCCATCTAATCGAGTTCATGCCACGTTCTTCTTAGAGCTGAAAACAAAAGAGGGTAACTGCAAATTAATTATCCCTCGAAACAATTATTTTAAAAAAATAAAATTAATTCAAAGCGATTAAGGTCAACACGTTTGGACTGGTCTTCATAACGAGCCGACTACGCCATGACTGAAGGCGTCGTGCCATGACTATCCTTTTAGCCACGCTTTCAAACCATGTGAAGTATTCAAGTCTCGTATTCACATGCACCATTTGACTGAATATTTCAGAGAGAGAGAGAAGATCATATTATCAGCAACCTCGTTTGACGGCCAAGATTTTCTGATCAAGTAATGATCTTCGAGCATTCTGAATTGGGAACCCCGCGAAAACCGTGGGAGACTATTTTAAATATCATAGCAGGAAAAGAACAAAAAGGTAAGTGGGAACCAAGTCCAAATCCAATAGCATATCAAAATAAGATCGATTAGGTCTCTTGGATTAATCAATTGTTTTGAGATTTTTAATTAAATCGACATGCTTAATGCTTCATCACGTTGTATGAAAACATGCCTCAAGTGTCTCACGGAGAGATCTGCGGCGCCGCTGTATACAATCAAAATCCAACCCCCCGCCTAGTTCCCGAAAGTGAATGCGGTTTTCGAATTTGGCGCCAAACAAGATTTTACGGTCAAAAAAGTAAAACACCCTATAAAAGGAGGAGGGTTTCCCAAAAATACAAACACGCACGCTCTTCAAATAGACGACGAATTTACTATAACGGGACCCAAATGACCGTCTCCCTGAGCTGTCACCGTTCATTTCTGCCCCCCCTTGCCACCCGTATGAGAGCCTTTGGATGCTCCGAAGAGTCGCGATCCTAGTGATTGCTGCACTTTGAGATGGGGGAGATGATATCAGAACTTCCAAACTGATTAACCATTCTGAGAGAGAGAAAAGGGGGGGAGAAAACGAATGATTTTCGAACAAAAATTGCTTTGAAAATACCTTAAACCTAAAAAAAAATCATTACTTCCTCAAATCACCCGCCCGCCCTCAATCAACGTAATATCCACGTCAAAATATTTAAAGACGCGCCCACAAGAAAATGTGGGCCAAGATTTCTCTCGCCAATATGGATATTTTCTCGTGATGAATAGACCCCTTGCCCGCATAGTACCTACCAGCGCACTTGCCGTCTGATTTGGCGGGAATGCTACCTCCTTCCCGCCAAACATGAGAGAAAAAGGTTGTTCTCAAATCTCAGGCCATTTCATTCTTCTTTTAAAAAAAGAGTTTAACCGCCACAACCTGTTACGGACGCGTCCCTTTGAAGAAACGGGTTACCTTCAACCGTCAATTCTCGGTTACCGGTGATGAGCGGAACCACCCCGACTTGTCGGTGTACCGAATACTTGGGGTAGTTATTGTGCATCGCTGTTAAAGTTTAAAATAAGTCCAATTCTGTAACCCAACTTACTTTCATACTTTAATCCGGTCCCTCTTCTTTCACATCAAGAAAACAAAAGTACAAAACATGAGCAGAATTTATGGCTTTTTCTCCACATTAAAGTACATCGTTTAATTTGAGGATTCTTAATATGCCCATGCTATGACTAAGGAGGACTGAAAATAATTTAAACCCAAAATAAATTGCTCAAGTCCCTATAAATTATTTAGGGTTTATTTCAATGAGTTTTTATGCTGGAATCATTATTTTTGTTGGAAAACAAATATTTTATGCTTGTCAGAGTAATTTCATATATAAAAAAACATGTTTTCTTACTCCTGAAATGGGATATTATTGCTAGCATAACTTAAACTCGTGGCCTGCACCCACGCTATTACAGCTTAACCAGCTTGGTTAAAGTAAGTAGTTGATATAAAATGATTTTAAGAATGTAGTAAGATGTTTTGTTGTTTATATAAATAATAAAACACAAATAAAAAAAAAATATTCTTTCATAGTGTTTATATAATAAATGCAACACGTGAACTTTTGCATCAGCATGCAGTAATTATAGAACTAACTACGAGTTTTTTACTTCAATGGAGTGTCAACATATAGACTGTGTCCATGCTACACTGACTTGGGACCGTGATAAAACGTGAGGGACTGACTTGTAGCCGGCCATTAACTTAAGACATGGGAGGTTTCACGATCTTGAATTGAAGTGGCAGCAATCGTGTGGCGGGAGGGAGAGGATGCGGCTAATAATTACAGAGTGGTTTTTTATTGTTAGTGGTTAATGACTTTTTTTGTAGGTGACATTTAGGCAGTCGGTGACCAGAGACAGCGGAACAGCCGATGAACGTGTTTTCTGACAGGCCTGCACGTGATAGGCAGACAAGGCAGGGACCCATGTGGCATGGGTTAGTGACAGCATATAGTTGACACTAGTTATATGTTGGGCACGTGTCGAGGTTTACATTTAAATTAACCCGAAACCTCAGCACTGCTGCTGCTGTCATGGAGTGCCCATATAAAGAAAAAAAAAAAAAACATAATACATCCGAAGGCGTGCCTCCCTCCACGACTATGCACGCTCTTATCCGGACCAATTAAATGCAACCACGGGAGATCACAACTTCTTTGCATTAAATTGACATGTTTGCCCTCTCACACTGTTCCGTACAGTCCGGTGTATCGTACAGCTGTCTCTCTGCGGAGATTATACAAGGGAAGAGATACCGAGGACAATCATCCGTGAGGAGCAGCTGGCGAGGGGGCAGAATTTCAATTTCATGGGGCAGAATTTCAATTGATGGGATTATGTTTAGAGAAATTATTTCACCGACCCAAATTCTCTCTGACGACGTGGACGGCTTTCTTGCCAGATTTTTAACATGGAACAGAGTATAGACTTCCTTCTACATTAAAGATCCGGGCTACGGTGAGGAAATTCAAACACGGCCTTATTTAATAGTATGGAGTTATTAAAAATAATGTTTCAGTGTGATGATTTTACACTTTCTCATCCAAGATAACTTAGCACGAGTTTTCAAGCACCGAATAAGTATAGCATTGAACTCTCCTTCAACGGTCTATCATTAAATAAATCAAGCAGTGAGTAATTTCACATATTAATTATATAGTAAATTGGTCTAAATATTATTGGAATAAACAAGTAAAACTCAGCGTCAGTATATATTCTTATATTTTCATAAAAAAAATTATTTTATCATTAAAACAGGGACACTGTGAAAATAATAAACAATTAAAAAGCAATATAAAACTATAAAAATACCCTTGATGTTTTTTTTTTTAAAATCACAAGATCAAAATATGTTTTCAGCTTTTTAAAATCGTTTTTTTAAATTGAAATGTTATCTTATTAATAATTTTACATTTGGCTATAAAAATTGGTGACCGCGATAAAAAATAATATAAAATATATATTGAAATTTTATTTAAAAATTTAAATTTTTAGGGGGATGATTCATTGATATATTATCAAACACTATTGACCTAACGGTTACGAGTTCAAATCTTACTATTTTTGTTCTATTTGATAAAAATCAAATGCAATGTAGTGTGAGTCTACGTGCAAGTTTCAAGCTTTTCTGCTTGAGAGTGTATATTAGAGAATAGTATAAATTATATCTTAAAGTCTCACCTAAATATTTAATGTTTTAGATCAAATAGTTTCTTAGCATACAATATTTGAAGTGCTATATTTTTTTTATTATTTCGGGATATGTGTCTAGTGATGGTGACATTTATTTTTCCCCTTTCTTTTTTCTTTTCTTCCCATGGAATTACAATTTATCCCCCTTCATTGTTAATATTTCAACTTCAATCTCTATTTTTTTAATTTTAATTTTCTGTCTTAACTTTTTTGTTGAAGTTTTATGTATCTATAATTTTACCATTTAAATATAATTTACCATATATTATATTTTTTAGCGTGGTGTCCTTAACCCTTTCATAGAAGTTTTAATGATTTTTATTTTCATACTTCAATTTAAATCGATGATATTGTGTTTTTCAACCAGTTCCTTGTTGTTTTGATTTATATTTTTCAAATCAATATTTTAAAAAATTTTAAATTTTTTAGTTTTATTATTCAATATTTATTTGATTGGAAATCAGACTTTATGTTTTTTTTTAGACCGAATGTTTTTGAATCTAATGAATTGGGTCATGGTTTTGAAAAGTTAACACGTTTTTTCTCTAAAAAACCTTTACAATCCTTTTTTTTTTGGCCTGATGATCTAAGTATTGTGATCTAAAATAGCAAGTTTAGTAAAATATTTATAATTAGCATGACTGTGATTAATAAGTTTATAAGCTTGTTATGGCTGATTTATTGTAAATATAAATTAAAATATCTAATCTTGTGTCAGGACGACATGTTCAAATCTTTTATTCAATTATATATCAATACTTGTGTTACAAAAAAAAATTAATTTAAACTCTGTCAAAATAAAATATATTGTCTGTTTATCTAATTTTTAATTACCACATAGGTGGTTTTTCTTTATTAAAAAATGTAGTTTATAAACATGTTCCACCAAAAACAACCTGGCACGTGTCGTTATAATCTCAACAAATCAATACTCAAAACACCTATAAAATGTTCGAGAAACAAAAAATCAGAGCGGGAAAAAAATATCTCCCAGCCTCAATTTACTTTATCCAACACTATAAAGGTCTAAGAACACTCCAATATAGATCTTTTCATTAAAAAAACCTTTTATGCGATCTTTTTATTTATTTATTCTTGATATCAGAGACTAGAAAAATAAACAAAATATAGTGCTGGACGACAATAAAAATCCCAAGAACTTGGAGATTGGCCACGTGTGTTTCCCGTGTTTTATAATGTGGTTCTGTTTCATACAATTTTATCTTCACAATACAATTTTAAACTTGATCTTAAGCAAGATTATAAAAAGATTAAATTAAAAATAAATAAAAAACATGATAGAAAACCAGGGGACAACATCGATGTTAATGCTCGGCAATAAATGTTGAAGAAAATGGTTAAAGTGATGTTAGAGGTTTCAAATGGATCGTGCTTTTAAAAGATTTGAATTATTATTTATTTATATATATTTGCTTGGAGTTTGGTGGGGTTTATTTTTTAAAATATTTTTTATTTTGTAATTATTTATTTATATATATTTGCTTGGAGGGGTTTATTTTTTATATATATATTTGCTTGGAGGGGTTTATTTTTTAAAATATTTTTTATTTTATTATATTTATAATAAAATAAAAAATATTTTAAAAAATGAACCCCGCCAAACTCCAAGCAAATAGCAAGTTGGCCTTGTTATTATATGGTTAATAGTACAGTAAAATAGGTTTTTTAATTGAAAATTTATTAAAATAATATTTTTATTTTTATCTATAATACAAACTTCTCAAAATATCATAATATATATATTTTTTTTTCAAGAAAAAAATTATTTAAACAACAGTTTAAAAATGAAGCCGTAACGCTAAGAAAAAAAGTTAGTTATAAAGTAAGTGCAAAAATCAAAAGATTCTCCAGAGCGAGAAGTACAAAGGAACCGGCGAGTAAAAAGTAACAGAAGAAAAGCCGATATGGGAGCGGGGTGTTGTCACGTGTGGACGTCATGATAATAGTCGGCAAATCTCACCTTAATAACAAAGCCATCTCTCTACAAGAATTGCCTCACGGGACAGGCCCTCGCCTGCCCTTGATCTAGAAATATCGAACCCAATTAGCCCTTCTATTTCTATGGAGTCGAATGCACGCAAAGGACTTTCAAAGTGCTCACGTGTCATCCTAGCTGGACTTTTCAACATCCTCGATAGGGGATCAAGTGACACGTAGCAACTAACCTTTTATTTTCTTTTCAGCTCCTGAATTTGGCACAGCGAGTGTGGATGTAGACTACTTTTGGGTGCGAGAGAGGCGCCAGTCACGCCATGTGACTCGAGCCTTTCCTTGTAGGCGTGGTTGCGGTATGGTAATAAAAATAATATTATGATATTAAAAACGGGAAATATAAATAGGAGAGAGGCATAGAGGAGATAGAGTCAAGACCACGCCTGAAAGAAGCGAAAGTAGTTAAGTGAGAAAGAGAGGGAGAGGTGGGAAAAAAATAAATAGAAACTCTCTGGAGCCAGAGCTAGAGAGAAAGAAACAAGGCAAGGCAACGAGTTTGAGTTTGGTGGGTTTTATGTCGATTTGATCGAAAGAAGCGAGAGTTTTGAAGAATCTGTCTTCTGGCTTTTTTCTCCCAGTTTAAGGATTTTTCCTTGCCGGGTCTTTTGACTATCTCGTCGTTTGTCGAGGCTCTTTAAAGGGAAGAGTGAAAACACGCAACGTTTGGAAGAGAAAGAGAGGACCTCTCTCCCGTGTTCTGTTCTTTTTTGTAGTTTGAAACAAGAGAAATTACAGAAATGGAGTGGAGTGCTTGTTCAGATGAATATGAGAAGCTTGTTATAAGGATGACCACTCCCAGGTTTGTTTCTCTTAAAACCTTCATCAGTTTGCCGCTTTTTTTTTTTATTCACAAGTTTTTTCTCGAGTTTCTTTGCTGTTCTTGCCTGCTTGTTTGAGTTTCATCATCTCTACTGCCACATTTTTTTGATTCTCTTTTGATTTTTTACTTGCTCCCAATTTGGTGATCAACTCTACAAAATCATTAACAATTTATTTATTTATTTTTGTTTGCTTGTTTGGTAAAGCTGAAACTTCTGACACTGAAATCTTTGCTTTCCATTTTCCTGAAACCGGTCACCAAACCCACAGCACACATGGTCTGATTTCAAATCTCCTCTTTCAAATCGCTCTCTTTCTTGTACCAATTTAATTTACTTTTCAGTTTTGTTGTATTTTTTTAAAATAATAATTTGACTTCATCTTCTGATTATCATCCTTCTGGAACTTTAAAACCTCTGTTATAAGACTTTTTCAATATTAATTCCTAAACTTTGAAAATTCAACTCTCGTGTAAACGCGATCCCTTTCTGACCTGACCTTTCTTTCTTTCACACAGGGTCGTCATCGACAATGCCGTTTCCTCCAAAGCGACTGTTGTCAAGGTGATCCTTCAACGAAACCCACACAAAAGAAATACTCAAACTACCGAACAAATTAGTCTTCTTTCAAGTGCTTCAAAAATTGACTAATCATACATTTTTCATTCAAAAAACTGACTGTTCACTCGGGATTCTTTTGTTTGGTTTCACAGGTTGATAGTGCTAGAAAACATAGAATTTTACTCGAAGCTGTTCAAGTCCTCACGGATCTGAACCTTTCTATAAAGAAGGCTTACATTTCTTCGGATGGACGTTGGTTCATGGATGGTAAGATATTTTTATTACACTAACCTTTCTATTATGATATTTCATCTTGTTTCCCAAGTACGCTTGGATGCATGCGTGTGCACGTTCGCAGTTTCAAATCCTTCATAAGAGCGCTTTTATTTTTACCTTTTTAATTTTATTTCTTTTAATTTTGTGTTGCAGTTTTTCACGTGACTGATCTAAACGGAAATAAGTTAAATGACGAGAGTGTTATAAAATACATTGAGCAGGTGATTTGATATCCTTAAATGCGTTGTTAATAAGTAACTAAATGATGGAAGTTTTCGTGGTAACTGAAGTGTTTCATGTTTGTATGTTATCAGTCGCTTGGTACCATTCATCATGGGAAAACAACTGGTTCTAATGGTTTAACAGCATTGGAACTAACTGGTACCGACCGTGTTGGACTTCTTTCTGAGGTATTTGCAGTGCTAGCTGACCTACAATGCAGTGTGGTCGATGCTAAAGTTTGGACCCACAATGGTCGGATTGCATCACTGATGTATGTGAAAGATTGCAATTCAGGCTCAGCAATTGAGGACACACAACATATTGATAGGATAGAGGCACGTTTAAGGAATGTTCTTAAGGGAGATAATGATATTAGGAGCGCGAAAACCACGGTGTCAATGGCAGTCACACATACGGAAAGGAGGTTGCATCAAGTGATGTTTGCAGATAGGGACTATGAGAGAAAGGCTATTTTTCCGCCTCGCGGTGATTCTCCGGTGGTGACAGTGCAAAATTGGGTGAAGAGAGGTTATTCGGTTGTGAATGTTCAGTGCAAGGACAGAACAAAGCTTTTGTTTGATGTTGTTTGCACGATGACGGACATGGAATATATTGTGTTTCATGCCACTATCAACACAGCAGGAGACAGAGCATACCTGGTATATATTTGTTAGTTATCTTAGTTTTATTTGAATTGTTGCATAGACGAAACTTTGAAAACCAAATTGTAAGTTTTTGGTTGCTGACTTTGTTTTCATATTTTGTTTTTCGCCCAGGAATTCTACATCAGGCACACTGATGGAACCCCAATTAGTTCAGAGCCTGAGAGGCAACGTGTAATTCAGTGCTTAAAAGCTGCAGTTGAAAGAAGAACGTCTGAGGTAATTATTTTATTTTTCAATTCGGATGGAGTTTCTCAGCTAAACTGTTGGAGTATGCAGGCGAATATTTGAAATGTTAACTCTTTTTCCATGAACAGGGTGTGAGGCTGGAATTATGCACTCCTGATAAGCAGGGCCTTTTAGCCGATGTGACAAGAACATTTAGAGAGAATGGTCTTAATGTGACAAGGGCTGAGATATCCACAGCAAGAGACATGGCTCTAAATGTATTTTATGTAACAGATGCGATTGGTAACCCGGCTGATCCAAAACTAATTGAATCGGTTCGACAAAAAATTGGAGTGAGTAATTTAAAAGTGAAGGAATTGCCACCGTTGATTTACCATGAAGAGGCAGAAAGGGAAGATCAAACGGTAGGGGTTGCTGGGACAGTGCTGCTATCACTCGGAAGCCTAGTGAAAAGGAATTTATACCATTTGGGATTGATCAGATCATATTCTTAAAAAAGTGGGGAGCGAGTGAGACAACTTGGTGTTAGGCAAGAGATACTGTTCGCTGCTGGTGGCGGCATTTTATTTGCTTCAAGTCCGGGCTTGTGCTGTGTACATATGGAAAAGGTGGAGGAATCTGGTGATATTAGTGTGTAGGGCATGACTGGTAGAATAGAGATTGGAGGTTGCTTCACCATGGCTACTATTTTTTAAAGAGAATGCTTTGTTCGAAGGAAAATATATGAATTTGAAGAACCGATGGAATGTTAAAAAGAAAAAGAAGGTGCTGGCTGGTGGGGAGAGCCTGTGGTAAATAGAGAGTGGTTTGTTGAGGAGTAAATGAGGTTAGCTCGAATTTCAATGGCTTCAAATACCGCTAACAGTTGTACATATAACCGATCCCTTCAATATATTAGTTTTAATGGCTGACTTGATTCTTTATACCAGTCTTATTTAACTCTCCCTCGCCCCAGCCCACCTATGTATGAAACAAGGTTTTATTCATTTCATTATAGCGTATGGAAGGCATGAGGCCCTAAAATTATGAATAAAAGGTGGTATCCGTTGCAAAATGACTGCTTCCAGATGCCCTTTTTAATTTTTAATTCAAAACCCGCAAGCATAGAATTATTAAAACCCCTCAAGTTGGCAACTAAAAGGGTTTTGTTAAGCCATGTTTGAACTTGCCCCAGGTCTCCCATAGGGATGAAGTTAGAAAATAGAAAAAACGATACCACAGAATCATGAAAACCCCCCCTACCCCCCTTGTTTTTTGGAGGGAACGGGGGGTAATTATTATAGTTTATTGAGGGCCTTTTTGTATATTTATTAGGGGTTGCTTGGGGCCATTAGTAGGGTTCGTAAGCATATGGAAGTGCAGGTGCTTGGAATAAATTGAGGTAGTGAAGTGAATAGAAGATAGTAATGTTGATTGACAATGCGGTGGTATGAATCGCGACGTGTACTTTGAATTGTCGGTAGAAATTGGGTCTCGACTCCCGGTGTCTGAAAATGGAGGAATCCGTATTGATACATGCCCACAAAACATGAATAGGATGGTTGGTCACGGCGATCTAACTTAATTTTCTCTTAAAGAATTAATTCAACATCTCTAAAAATCTGCTATTTTCCATATTTGTGCTTCGAGCTACCCAATTTGTTTCTTTCTTGCCTTATTGTGATTTATGGCTTGTAGAGATACAATTTTCAAAGCAAGATACCATCTTCATCTTGGAAAGGAAGAGGGAATATTTTAGTTTTAGTCAGTACCGTGTATGAATATTCAGTATTCTCTCTCTCTCTCTCTCTCGAATATTTTAGTTTTAGTCAGTACCGTGTATGAATATTCAGTATTCTCTCTCTCTCTCTCTCTCTCTCTCTCTCTCTCTCTCCATATGTAGTAACATGGCCATACTTCTTTAATGATCATATATGGAGCATCGGTTTTTGCAGAGGAAAAGCAGTCAAAGATATATAGAAATATAAATATTACAAGAGAGCAGGACGGCTAGTTGTCTTCACTATGTTTTCAAATGTCCTAGCAAAAACACGGTCCCGACATCTACCCCTTCTCTTGAAAGCGAGCCAGCTTAGTTCTTGTTTCGCCTTTGGATCAATAGGCTCCTCCCTCAATTTCGCTCCCCTTGTCTTCTTTTGCTCCTTTTTGGATCAAATTATAAAACCCCAAAAGAAAAAAAATACGATCTCTCCATTCCATGATCAACGATTGAAGATCGATGCCTTCTTCTCTAAAAACACTACTACAAGAGTTTTCTTTGATTTACATGCACATGCTAGCTTCCCATTATCCAAATCAGTACAGAATGTATATATTTTTCTTATTATTTTTGTTTAACCATACAAGGATTATTTCATTTAATTGCAAAATCGATTGACGCTTTAATTTATGAACATAATAGCATGATATGATGATAAAAAATTTAAAACTTGTACAATAAATCTTGAGTTCAAGTTAAAAAATATATTTTTTTATAAAAATCTAATACAATTAAAATTTTATCAATTTAACTGAATTCACAAAATATATTTTTCAAAAATATAATATCTTAGAATTCGAAAAAGAAGAAGCTGACAACTTACATGCATATGCTAGCTACCATGTTACGTCCAGGTGATAGGAAGTTAACTCTTTTAGATTCACACAAGTCTCGTCTCTGTCATAGCTAGCAAGTTGCTGTATACAACCAGTTGCCTTCGAGCTAGCTTACATCCATCTATTAAAATCGTTTAGGTGCCTGGTCTATGTTAAACAGTCACCTATTTTTAGCCAGCAAAACCTAATTAAGACCCAAGTTGATTTTTTTATAATTATTTGTAGATTAACTCGCCCAGTCTATAACATTGTTGAACTGAATTATGTATACACACACACACGACTTGAGCATTTTTAAAACCTATATATATGCAACTTAGCTTATTTTACTCACTATATATATGCAACTTAGCTTATTTTACTCACTATAAAAGTGTACTATGGTATATACGTCTTAAATCATTTTTTTAAATGTACCGTTTAAATTTGTCAAACCAGTTGATATAAGATAGGAAGACATCACAATCCTCAATCTTATCATATCGATGAGGTGGAACCTGATACTTAGGATGAAGTGTCATTTGGATAATACATGATTTTTGAGAGTGCAACACGTGTATTTCCTATAAATTAAATTTTAGATTGAATGACATAATTAAAAACATTCATAAGTTTAGAACTAAAATATAGTTTTTTTTAGGGTGCTATATCTATGGCTCTCGACCCTTCAAAACAGGACCTGCGTCGGGGCATATTGGGTTCAAATTAAATTTGATGCTGCACCTAATGATAATCCGAAGATACCCTAACTTTTGAAGTAAAAGACCTTAAGAGTAATTGATTTCGAGTCATTTGGGTCTATTTAAACACTAGAAAATCTTGAGATCTTCTCCTTTTATGCTAGAAGTTCTTGGTGGAGCTAGCTACTAGTAACCTAGTGGTCCACGAGAGGAGAAAGAAATGGTTTTTTTAACCCAGCCATCTTTAAGTGAGGTTGGTGATGTCCAGCTACGAGTCTTTGACTTGCGAGTCAAAAACACCTAAAAAGAGCAGAAGACTCTTGCATTCCATGGATGATATGTTTTTTTTTCCCGTAGCCCTTGGTTAACCGCGTTAGCGTGGGGGGTTAAGATTTAAGACAACATCTGACTAAACTCACCGGTTAATGTGCCGGTTGTTGCGGGTAAATGAGCTGTCGATCGTCGTCAAGAGAGAAAAGACAGTCATTCTGTGCAAGTCACATGCTTCTTAGCAGCTGAAAATCTTATCTGGCTCTGCTTTTTTCATACATGCCATGCCCTAATTTGGAGAAAAAATGCCTCAAAAAGCATACGATGCTCGTGTACTGTATGCTTTTTATTTCTCTTATTGGAATACTGTAAGATGAAAAACCACGAAGACAAATCCTATAAGGATGACAGAACTAAAGGAACAAAGTTTAATGACCAAACAGTAAAATATGAATAACTATAGGGATAAAAAAGGAAGAAAGGCCAAGAATTTAATAACATGAGCTATCCATGAGACATCATAAATAATGATTATATATGCATGTTCGATGCCTTGTAATCATTTTCAATGGATTTTTTTTATTTAATTTTATGGTAATTAATTAAAAAAATATAAAAAATTCAATGATTTAAATTCTAAAGTAAAAGGTGTGTTTTGTAAGCCAAAATTCATCTTTCTTATTCATGTATTTCTTTTATTTTTTTGAAAAGCCATGATTTTCCTTATTAACATTATATTTTCTTGAATACAAACTTAAGGCAGTCAAAATAGATATTCATAAGAATTTGAATGATTTCTTTAAGCACACTTACCCTGCTTTTGAACTACTCTTAGCCTTGTATTTGTTTTTATTTCATAATAAAATTATTTTTAAATATATTTATTAAAATATTATTTAAATAAGTATCCATTTACACAATTTTTTTAAGAGCATTCAAGCCTTTTATGGTGATATTAATATTACTTTATAATTAATTATATATTAATAAAATGTACAATTTCTTATTTAAAATCTTTCTCAAGAAATCAAATATCTATTTTTTATCATGATTTTATTTCATATTTTTCTCGTGTTTATTATTCTTATATTTGATCATAAGGTGCATATAAATGATTGATTTAGGATTTTTTTATTCAAACTTTCTTTCACAATTATAATAAGATTTTTATTAAAAAAAGGATGTTCCTAACAAAGAAAAAAAATATGTTTTTATATATGAAAAAAATGCATGGATAAGAAAAAAAACATATATTTCTCTTTAATTCAATTCATTATAATTTTTAAGAATATTTTTTAAATTGCCATTAATTCTTCTCTGATAAATGACATTGCTAATAAAAAAATATGTTCTAAAAAAATTATATGAATGAGAGAAGAAAAGTTTGGTTAAAAAAACATATTTTTCAAAAAAATTAATTTATATATCTACTTTCTCTATTTTATTATAACTGTTTTAGATTTATTATTCTTTGATTTATTCATACAAGTTTGTAAAAATAATCAGATTTATATTTTATTTATTGAAGCTCGTTTCCATCAAGATATGTTTTATGTAAAAATAATTATATGAATAAAAAACCATATTGTTTTTAAGAAAAACAAATACATGAATAAGGAAGGAGTGTTTAATTATAAAAAAATATCAATTTATTCGAATTTTTATGAATATTCTTTTTCCATTACAATTAGTTTTTATTTAATAAAACATACGGATAATAAAAAAAATATCATATAAAAAATTAAATGAGTGAGAAAACACGATTTTGATAGAGAAAAAATGTTTTTAAAATTTAATTATTGCCTTTTTAATATATATATATATATATATATAGACACACACCTATTTTTATTTTCATATAATGAAATAAAATTAAAAATTTTAAATCTAACTAGAGGCGAGAATTTAAAAAATCATTAGAGTACAACTTTAAAGAGGATTTATGCCGTCAGCAAACCTTATCGCCAAGGGACAAGCCAGCATTAGTTAGCCACTAGGCAGCTACCTTACTTGGCAAGTGAAGGTGGGAGAATGCAGGAATTATGAGCAGAATATTGCCAGACCATCCTAGCATTTGTTCCTAATATTGCGGGATTGCTTTCCAGAGTCAGCTCTGGAGTCTTTCTGCTTACTGAAAACCTGATATATACCCACTCCCTTGTGGCTTTTAATAGCCAGCAATTGCTTTCCACTCCCAATATTCTCGATTCTACAAGATTGATTCTCTTACTGCTAAAGAAAAACAATTTCCACAGCAAAAAGGAAGTATAGGTTCTAATCAAAACTCAGAAGCTTGTTCAAGGCACACAGCTTGGATGCCTGGTTCACATGATTAGTGAATATACCTCAAATCTCTAGGTCCCTGATTAAACAATATGCTCGTATCAGCTTAGAAAGATATACACTTGGAATAATTGAGTTTTCCATTCACCAAAAAATAAAATAAACTCAATAACTGTATACGTCATAGGGATAGAGTGAAATATTGTCTGTTTTTGCTAATTTTTGGAATCCAGCCAGTATTAAACTTCTTCCATTAATACTGCTTTAAAGAAAAGGGGAAAAAACCAAGAAATCAACCTTTACCACCCATATTGGTTTACTCCAAACTGAGGAGTGGCCCAAGAAAATATTGAGTGCTTCTAAGAGGACAAATTTAGCTTAATATATGATTAGTTTGGCGTTGAGCATCATTCTTTGGAATTTCATGCAGGCAAAGAATAGGATAATATTTTAAGATCTGTGCAAGCTTAATAGCTAGACATACGTCCTGTTACCATTGTAATGTTCTATCCACCATTCTAACAGAGACAAAGATGAAGACAAGCCACCCGTATCTCTCAGTTGCAATTGGCACGTAGTTTATGAAAAACAGATGCGTAATATCTTTATGCTGACTAAGAAGGGACAGAAGATAAGTTGAGATTAGCATGACAATGGAATGAAAAACAACTGTGTGCTCATATTAATGATATTCGGCTTGTTTTTCTTGATATAATTATACCTGTCGTTTAGTTCCAATTGTATAATCTAATTTATCCAAATTTCTTGAACGCTTTTTGCTGTAGTTTGCTGGAGAATCCAACAAGCAAGTGCTTTATTGCCAGACTAGCTATTCTGTATGCTATTAGCTGTTTTCTTTGAGAGTAAGAATCTCTTTAATTTTATTCCTGCTAGTGGACCTTTTCTAGTTTCACACAGCTTTGCAGGATTGCAGATCCTGCTTATGCAAAGTGCATTGGATAGGCATCTATTACGCCTGAATCTCAACGCATGCCCTTACTATTCTAGCAAAAATAGTAAGGCCTCCCTGTCCCTCTTCTTTTTTCGTTGCTGGTAAAGGAGATTCCAGCCGTCCTGGAGAATACTCATATAGTGCTAAGAAATATGATCATATTTGAGTGGCAGGTGTCTGAATATTTCATACATATGTATCTCATTCTCAGGCAAGTACAACGTGTCATGGTGGCATTTTCCTTTAATTAATCTTCTCTCCTTCTAGAAACTAAACATTGGACTTGGAATAAATGAGCGATCCTTACAGAATATTACATGCAGTTAGAAGAAGAAAAATCAACCCACTATCTCTCTATATAGAGTAATCCTTTCAACTACGAGCACTATTCTCGCCATCATTGGTTGACTAATTAACGAGCTCCCTTTGATAGCATCTCATCTTCATCAATTGATGACCAATTAAATTCAAAAACTTACAAGTCAAATAATATTCTTAATTTATTACATGAACAACCCACCATGTATACATATAGTCTTGGTACTTCATCAACTAAATTAAGGATAAAAGGCTTTGACCAGGTTAGCCGCTTCGGCCGGGTGCTTGCTGTATCGGCAAAATCAACTACACGTTGACAGAACAACACGCCGGGAGGCCACCATTTTAAGAGGGATAATCACTACGCTACTTTCTTAGCTAGCAATGTACTTTTTCTGAATAATTCTACAACGGCAACTCCAATATTGTACAAAGGTAGCTACGACCATGTTATTCCAATTTGACCGGATGTCTCAAAAGTGATGAACAGTTAGGTAGCTAGCCTGCTTAATTAACTTCATTAATTTTCTAAGATCGTTTAACATCATTTCCAATGTCGCCGGACTTTGATCATGTACAATGCACCTAGCTTACTGTCAGTTTGTTTATGCAAGAATCATGGGAACTGAATTGTTCTCTTGTGTTTGTAACTGGAATCTATCCAGATGCTTGCTTTCGGCCTTTTCTAGTTGTAATATGCTCATGTATGTATGTGCCTTTGATCTTTCCAGCTGATGATGTAAGAGGTGTGCTAATGGAATCATCTAAATAAGGCCTTGTCGAAAGATCCCAACTGGCCATTAGTTGAGAAACCATCGAATGATGCTACAAAAAATGGCCTCCCTCTACCCTAGCTAGTTGTCATATGTAGGGACTCCTTCTGTTTCCTTTTGAAAAGGATGGAACCACTAAATCAACTCAAATAGCTATTGTTTTCTGTGTTTAAATCATAATATTGGTGATGCCAGCATGTTGAGGATTTTCGAGCTGGCCATTGATAAGTTGACTCCATGAATGCTTGAAATCTGCTGGATATGCATGGTGAGAGTCAGCAAATGAAATCTTTAATGGAAAAAAAAAACAAACTTCATAGTGTTAATGAGACACGTCAAAGAGTTTCTTTAAAATTAAAAGGAGCGAATTACAAAGTTAACAAAGAACTAGTTAAAGAATTGATTGAGCAGCGAAGATTTAATTTAAAAAAAGAAATTGTCGATCTATTTGTTTGGCAAAAGGCTAAACCAGGAATGATTCTGGGAAGCTGGGCAGCGATCACTGGCCTTAAGTTTTAGACGGCAATTTATTTAGGGTTGTCTTCCGTGAGAGCACAAGTCCAACGTTACAAGTGCCTGGGCGTCTTAAAGGTTCTATAAATGGGCCAGCTTAACTCCTATGATATTGTATGGGCCGTCAGAAAGGTTTCGTTATTTTTACGACCTAGACTTTTGCCTGCGAAGTTTGAGAGGGTCGATCCAGTTTCATAAATCACTGTGAATATTCATATTGGGCCCAAAGTATTTTCAACAAAACTTATCTTTAAAGAACTAAAGTCCCAAATACATGAGTAATTCTTACAAAATATTAAAAGAAATTTTGAAAATTTTATTAATTGCTTAATAGTTATACCTTTACTCTAAATCTTTTCTTTTTTTAAGGACATGCTACAGAAATTTAATTCAAAGTGTTTTTTTTGTTATTTAAATAATATATACTTTTTTTTAAAAATAGAATCATTATATTAAAAAAATAATAATTTAAAATATAAATTATTACTATTATTTTTCAAAAATACTTTCAAAACATTAGTATAAAACAGCCTAACACACTTTTCCTGCGTTTGATCTCAACCATAAAACCAACCTTAAAACCAAAAACATCCACAAATACGTCTTGTGTTGATAGCTTTGATGTTGCATTAATAATATAGTTTTTTTCTTGTATTATATTTTTATAAAGCAGGCTCTATTAAATCCACATCACCTATTTCTCTTATTCTCAAATCAAAATAATAAAAACATTAATTTTTTTTTTAAAATAAAATTTTGATCCGAGTCGCGCGAGTTGATCACTGGAATGACTTCGGGTGGTGGAGGCTCTGCCTCCGTACTCCATACCGGGATGGGGATAGCTAAACGACAAGAAGGGGCGGCGAGTTAATCGATGATCGTGATGGAATGTCTATTTATGGCATACGATTCATAACAGAAAACCTTCGGAAATAGAAAGAAGATACTCGCCCGAGTCCATTTCTAATGAACTCAATAAACTGATCCACGTCTCACGCAAATAGAAATAAAAATAAAAAGATTAAGATTCTGGGTAATGTTTTTTGAAAATATTTTTATTTGAAATTATTTTTTATATATATTTATAAATCATTTACATTTATTAATATCAAAAACATTTTTTTTAAATATTTTAATATATTTCTAAATAAAAAATAACATCCGACATATACCCAATAAATCTTACGCCATTTGCCAGATAGATACTTTGAAGTCGCTGTAGTTCATGTGGGCATGATTAATAACATCAACAAACTAGCTGGCACATCGTTGTGGGAATACGAGCACAAACTTTATAGATCGAAAATTACTAACATAGGTTCAAAATTAATAATAATGTTTAAAATATTAATTATTTTATAATAACTAAGATAACCTCATTGGGGGTTCAATCCATGTAGAATTAATAAATCATTCAATTCTTTAGCATCTTCTTAAACGACTAATTAAATATGTATTGAATCACTTTAATTTAAATCTTAAATCCTTGTATTCTTTCATCTCTTTGTAACTTAAATTTAATTATCCATTGTTTTCCACGTCAATATAATTATCCTTTTCAAATATGTCCTTCATCTCTCGTAAAAATCTTCAATCGCAGCTACTAAAACCGCACTGTGAAAGGGAAATGCATATTTAAGAAGTGATTAAACTCCAGTCAACGGACTAGCTTGTGAATTTCAAAAATAAAAGGACTAACTTGCAAAATTATATAAAAAAAACAAGGGCTGAATTGTAATCTACCCTTTTTTATTCGTTAATGAGGAAAGACCAGCTCATCACAGAAATGTGTGTGTGTGTGTGTGTGTGTGTGTGTGTGTGTGTATATATATTAATTACAACAACTCTCCAAAATCAGAGGGGACGAGAAAAGACATAGTCAAATAAAACTTAATATCTGTCCATCTTGATCGTTAGCATAGAAGAATGAGATGCTTGTGTGATTTTTCTAATATAAATATGGAGGTAATTAACCGTAAGTAATATGCCAACCTTAAAGTCATCACGCAAACCTCCACGACACATCTCCGACCTCAAATCTCAGTTTAATACATATATATATATATATATATATATATATATATATATATATATATATATATATATATATCATGGCTAGCTACTTAACTAGATTCAAATCAAAGTTTTAGAAAATATCTTTTAAAATTCGGCTCGCAAATGACAGTTGATGCAAGAAGGGTCTCGAATTAATCTCAGGCTTTTTATATATATATATATATATATATATATATATATATATATATATATATATATTTGAAGCTGACCCGCTCCAATTCCATTGTTGTTGCTACCTAAATTATTGATAAGACGGTCCCATGCTCCCCCCTCGTTCCTTCTGGTCAATACACCTACGAGTAGGCAAATTGGATTAGCTCAGATTGCACAAATTATCGTAACATGCCGGGGCTTTACTTGCACGGGACCTGGGAATTTGTTTGAACAATGTCCGGCTTCTCAGCACTGTAGACCACTGTATTAAAAAGACGGTTTTTTTTTTTTAAGACCGCACTAAGAGAGAAATACTATTTAATGGTATATAAGTTTTTCCACAAGTTTTAATATTTTATTATTAATAGGGGATTAGACTTTATTTTTTTTGTTTTTTAATATTTTATTATTATTAGGGGAGTAGACTTTATTTATTTAGTTCTTTTTTATTAGATTATTCTGAGCTTATAATTAAAAAAATAGTGTATAACTAATTAACCCGAGTTATTTTTTAATTTTTTTTCTATTTTTTTTAATATTGGTTCGATTGAGAATTCAACTTCATAACTTGTTTTGATTTATTTTATATAGGGATATTTTGATCTCATTATTAAGGTCACATGTTTTGGTATTTTAAGTCGAGTTAAATCAAATTGTCCTCCCCCCCCCCCCAAGATGTTATCTAGTCTCATTGGACCTGCTTTTTTATCCCGTTTCCCCATCTCATAACCCGAGTTGTGAGTTTAATAGGTTAATTTTGTTGACTCATTTTTAAATTGATTTTATTTTTTTAATTTATCTTTCAATATCAAACTAGTTGATAATCAACTTTCACAATTTATTTTGGTACAATGATCCTAGCTTCATGATCTAGGTCACAAATATAAAATGTTGACCCGATTTGATATTGATTTTTTAATTATTGTTTTACACTGATTTCAATCTCAATATTCAATATTGAGTTTATTGAAGAACATTTTTTTATATTTGTTTTCTATGAGGATAATGTAATCTCATAACTCGAGTCGTAAATTTATCATGATAATTTAAATTGGCTCAAGACTTAACATCACTTTAATTCTATGTTAGATCTGGTCTTTATTCTTTTAATTATTTTATGGATTCATTTATTAGATTTTTTTATATTTTATCATTTAATATTGAAATGATTAAGAATTGAGTTTTGTAGTATTTTTTGATGCGATGATCTCTATGTCATAACACAGGTCGTTAGCATGAAATATTAGCTTGAATTGCCATTAGTCTTTTTAAAAAATAAAATAAAATTGTAATGATTTTTTAATTTCATCATTCAATACTAGGTTTATGAAAGATTCGACTGCTCTATTTGATTTCTACGAGGATAGCCTAGCCTTACGATGCGTGTTGCAATTTTGTTATGCTAACTTGGATTAAATTGAGGCTCTTATAATATTTTATTTTATGTCAATTTATCTTGGCTTTTGAAAGTATTTTTAATTTTTATTATTATTCAATATTAAATTGTTAAGAATGGAATTTGATGATTTTTTATGTGGTGATTTCAGTCTCATAACTCGGGATATGAGTATGAAATATTAACTTAGATTGACATTGGTATTGTCGTGACAATGTTTTTTTGCACTTCACGTGCTGATATCCCCAAAGGGAAAGATGATGCGTGGTAAAAGGTTTTTTTTTTAAAAGGTTTTTGTAGTGATAAAGTTATGAATATAATTCTCAAGAGTTGCCACCTAGTATTAAAATTATTAGAAAACCTAATGATCTGTGAGAGTCTAAGTAAAAGGACTTGTTGTGCAAGGAAGAAATGTGTCACCCCTAGTGCACCATATATAAGATAAACTGCATTGTTGTTTGATTGTTTTTTTAAATTAGTTTTTCTATTTATTAATTTTTTTAAGGCTTGAAGTAGATCTCTCTTCGTGAGAGAGTTTCTACCTTACTAGGAGTTGAAAACTTGACCATTATAAAGTTTGAAAATTTTTATACCTCGTTATTTTTTTTTTTACTATTTACTTCTTTACAGTGTAATTTTACAACTTCATAGCTAAAATAAAATGATTGTTAGTTTTTTTTTGGACCAAATTCCAATGCATAATTATAAGTTGGTTACGATGTCTAATTTTCATTTCAAAACATGTGAAAGATGCAAAATATTTTTGGAAAAATATTGTAATTTGACTGTATGCATGAGAACTAATTTTTTGTTTTTTTAAATGTGATTTTTATATATTTTTTTAAAAAAATAAAAAAAATAGTTTGGGCCCAAACCAACTAAATGGGTTAGCACAACCAAGTTGGGCCCAAGCCCAAACTCTGTTGGACTTAGACTGGCCTATAATATGTTCGACCTAAGATCAGGAAAAGAAAAGAAAAATTATTGCACTGTTCACATGTTGCATGAACAATATAGAGTGACTATTCTCTCTACACTATTCATGTATTACGTGGGCAGTAATAGAGAGGTTAGACGAGAGAGATGAGAGGCTCACCTGCCACCATCAACGGGTAGAGGAGATCGATGTGATTTTATTGGCGGTGGCGATGTAAAAGATGGTGGCTTGTGGTGGCCGGGACAATAGTTGGAACCTGCTGCTGGAGGGGGGAGAGATAGAGATAGAGAGAGAGTTGTCGCTACGAATACCAAGAGATATCATTGGTGCTTGGTGCGTAGTTGTTGAAATTGATGATGGAAACGAGAGATGACTGGTACTGGTTTGTTGTTGCTGGCTGTAGTGAGAAAGAGGTTGTTAGTGACGAGGTGAGGGTCTTGCCGGTGCCAAGACAGACAGGGGATTGTTGCTGGTTGTTTTGTGTGTGTGTATTTTAGTGTTTTTTTTTTTTTCCTGTAAATTATGATTGTCTCTCTTACCCTCTAATACATGGTTTCTTCCTTGCTATTTATATGCGAATGAGGTAACCATTGCATTCCGCGGTGGGTTACCTCATGCGACAACGTGTTTGTAGATTTAAGAGAAAATATATTTTGGTCCCTCAATTTGTAATTATTTTAATTGCACTCCCAATTAGCTTTAAACTTTTAAATTTGTGGAATTGTGTTCCCGCAAAAATTTCAATAACAACCTTAACTTTACATTTTTTTATATTCTTGTTCTTGGCTTCAAATTAATATAATTTAACCCTCAATTGATCATTAAACTCTCAAATTTTTTCAATTTTACCCGTGACTTCAAACAAGTGACTTGGAAAAATTCAATTTGGTCTTAAAAAATTCTAATCTTCCCAATTAAACCCGAATTAAGCTCAAGAACTTGATTTTTCATCAATTAAATCCTTAATAAAAATAATTTAACCAATTGAAAGTATAATTAAGTCTTTTTACTTTATAAAATCTTTAAATTGAGCTCTAGACTAATTCTTAAAAATACTTACACTTTAAATTGCTTGATGATTCAATTTAATTGGCCTATAAAAAATATACTTATTTATTTAATTTGTTTTCAATGAGGATAACTTGATCTCATGACTCAGGTCGTGAATTTGTCATGCTAACTTAAATTGTCTCAAGACTTTAACATCATTTTAATTCTATGTTAAATCCGGTTTGCATTCTTTTAATTGTTTTATGGATTCATTTATAAAATTTCTTTTTAATTTTATCTTTCAATATTGAATTGATTAAGAATTGAGTTTTGTAGTGTTTTTCGATGCAATGATATCTGTGTCATAACACAAGTCGTAAGCATGAAATATTAACCTGAATTCCCATTAGTCTTTGTTTCTTAAAAAAAATTTAATGATTTTTTAATTCCATCCTTCAATACTAGGTTTATGAAAGATTCAACTGCTCTATTTTTTCTATGAGGATAGTCGAGCCTCACGATTCGTGTTGCGGTTTTGTTAGGCTAACTTGGATTGACTCGAGACTCTTATATTATTTATTTCATGTCAATTTATCCTTTTAATTGCCCCTTCTTTTGGCTTTTGATTCTATTTTTAAATTATTTTCTTAGAACTTTTTTATCATTCAATAATAAATTGTTGAAAATTGAATTTCATGATTTTTTATGTGGTGATTTCAGTTTTATAATTCGGGATACAAGTATGAAATATTAACTTAGATTGAGATTGGTACATTTACTATTTTTTATCATATAATTAAATTAAACTATATTATTAGACTCAATAGAATCTATGACTCAGAGTTACATATACACATACTTTAAAACATCTCGAACATTGTTTATGCAAGTTGCAAACAAAATCGACCCGACCAGAAAAAAAACAAGGGGCAATATCTAGTGGAAGTCAATACAGGGGGGATGGCAAATAAAGTTGAGCTGGCCTCGAGTTAACAAACCGGAATTTCGGATTATTACGACAAAAAATGGTGTGGTTGCAGTAACAGACTGCAGATGAAAGCCAAATTAACTGATGTTCTGAGTTTATTCTTTGCGATTTGTTCAGTCGGAGTTTCCATTGCGTGACGGTGGGTTACAAGATCGGGACCTATCCAATAGCACATGGAGTAATCACCGATAGTTCCTGGAGTTGTTATCAGTTTTGGTAGGAGAAAATGAGAGACAGCAAAGCTTGCTATTCCCAATTTTCGGCATGTATTACGTTCAACGTATTCATACCGGTTTGGTGGGACTCAAATCCAAGTATTGAGTCAGAAAATCAGAGACTTTTTATTACTTTAAAAAGCGGTTGCTAGCTATTTTGCCCTTAAAATAATATGGAAAAGAAGAGAGAGGGAGGGAGGGAGGGAGGGAGCTCAGGGAACCCTCTTTTTTTTTTCGTAAAAAAAATTGCTTGCTTCTCATACAATGCAGTAGTTTGTTGACTTTGATTGTATTTAGATTTTCAAAACAACAACTCCTCAGGCCTTACAAAGAAAACGATCTTTGCCAGAAACAAAAAAGAACCGCTAAATCGATCGTTTTTCTAACAATCAATTAATAATGTCGGCTAAAAAGGGCTTCGGTCTGAGACCTCTACCACCACGAATCATGCTCCCAGGACGAGGAACCGAACCATGCATAGGCAGGGCTGATCTTGGCGTGGAGTTGATCGATGCAAGAATACCCTACAAATTAAAAGGCCTGACGCACATGTGATTTTTGACTCCTTGGCAGCAAAAAAACACAACCAAAACTGTATCGATCTCCCTCTTTCTCCATTAATTAAACTAGAGTCAAAACAAACTCTCATCAAGATCCAACCTAGATAGCAACAACTCATTTGACCGTTATTTCAACTTATATTGACCATACTTCCAACACACAGGCTTGTTTAAACATGGCTGCGATGTCAAGTGTAATTAGGTTCCGATTTAACTAGCTATATACTGCCAGTGAATATTTGTTTTTCCCTCCAAAGTTGTCATATTGTCAAGCCGATAGCCCACCATTAAATGGAGAGCCGGGAACTAAGATAATACAATTTCTTGTTTATAATTTCCAAGTACAGAAAGCCAAAAACAAGTTATTTTTCTTTTTATGTAAACAAGATTAATTTATGCTCCATCTCCTTCGAGATTCGTTTTTATTTTTTGACATGGACGTGCAATATAAGCGCCACTACCTTCAAGTGGTAATTTCTTTATTTGAAATCTGGATATTTTCTATTTGTTAAATCAAGTTTTCTCTATCCCATCGCTTAAATTAATGCAAAAGTTAGGTCTGATTACCGACCAATAATTAAAATATTAATACATATGGCATGCAAAAGGAAATTAAAAAAAAAGAAAGTCGTGGAAGTTAATATACATCGAGGTCATCACCCTATTTATTCAAATGCTCAAGCAATTTAATAATTAATTAATTGGTTCTTATCTAAAGCTTGCTAGTTTATTTATTTCTCTTGTTGTTGGTAATTAATAATCTATAACCCTAGCTCAGGAAAGATGCTTTATGGTTTTGTTTGTGAATGTTAAAGCTGTCGTAACATCATTTTAAAAGGTCAAATGTTGTGGTCCCACGAAAGAGGATTTTATGATCTGATCTCGCCTCTATTTTTCTTAAACTCACAATATTTTTTCCAAATATCAGCAAACACTTCAAAAATAACTCGCTGTCTGGCAATAAAGAGATAATCTGACAGCAGGATGCATGCAGCTATGAGTTTTCAACTGATATGGCAACAGTTAACGCAGAGGAAGAATTTGAAACAAATTTGCTGCATTCGGGACTAAAAAGAAGAAGAAAAGGATGGTATGCAGCACTGCACTGCAAGGAAAGAGCAGAATAAATTTCTTTTGCAAAGGAGGATTGAGTTGATGCGATCCTGAGACTTGGGCTGGGCAAACCCATGAGATGGATCACGTGAGGCTAATAAGTTTGCAGTGGAAAATCCATCCGCACACTAAAAGGCATAGAAGAAACACGAGAACATCTTTCATCATCAATCCTTTTCATCACCGCATCAGTGACAAGCCAAGGGAACAATACAAGAGAATGAAATCCATTTTGCACAAGCAAAGGATTGCATCGCTGTACTGTTTTTTTTGGTGCCTTTCATGTTCTTTTTTCATTACTTTAAAATTAATGGAACCAGAATTTGGAGCGAGAGAGAGAGAGAAACAAAATAGAAATATGAAATGCTCAAGGGATTATCTATTTACTAAGTTATCTAGCGCTGTGCACCACCATGGATTTGGGGGTTTTGCTTGTAGCAGAGAAATGCCTATCGAGATTCAGGCCCCATAAAAAGGGACATGCTTGCCTTAAACCACTCTCCTCTTCCCCCCCCCCTCCCCATTTCTATACATTTTTCTTTTCTTGACAGCTTAATTTTACTTGCCATTCACTCAAAATTAAACAAGAGAAAAGAAAACTGTAATTAAAATGATGGCAATAATATCATCTTTTGTCACTTTCCCTATCGAAAATTAAAAAAAAATTGAAAAAAGAAGAGAGAGAGAGAGAAAAGAAAATACCTCCCACTTTCAACTTTTTTTAATTTATTTAATTCCCACCAGATTCCAACCAAAACATCGATATCTTTATAATCTAACAAGAAATACAAATCTCCAATAATCATCACACACATATATTCATCAATGCCATCTTTTATATATATATATATATATACTATTAAATATATTTCCAATTAGCCATTATTATTGTTGTTGTTTTCTTAATCCCATTTCGGACAGACTTGAGAAAGTTAAGAAATAAATTAGCTCAACAACAACTAAAAAACAAAATAAACTTTCCTATTATTTTTATCGCAGAAAAAAAAATATATTTTCCAATTCAAACCACCCCACTAATTCAAAAAATCTAAATTCACTCTCACAGCTTAAATCCAATCTTCCTTCCCCCTCTCATCACTCTCTGTGCTCGAAGAAAATAAAAATTTAAAACACCATTTTTCTTTTCCTTTTTCCTTTTTTTTCCTTAAAACCCCAGTTAAGTTCTGTTCTGCTTAACTTCAGCTCTCTAATCTCAGAAATTAAGCTAAAAACAACTCCATTTTTTTTAAAGATTAAACTCTACCTGTATAAAGCTCTCTCTTCTTGCTCATCCTCAGCTTTTCTTTCATTTTTTGCTCCTTTCTGGGTTTTATATGTTGGAGTTATTTTTTTCCTCTAAAAACGTTTGATTTTTATAGGCTTAATTTTCAAGAAAAACCGAAACTTTTTAATATTTGGAGATGATTTGAGCTCAAAATCAAAATGGTTTTTTAGGAAAATTGTTCCAAAAAATAATTAAAAAAATAATTTAAAGGGTTTAAGAATGGAAACAACTGTAAGTAGTACTAGTGGTGGTGGTGGGGTTACAGTGGTGGGATCCGATGCTCCCTCAGATTACCAAATCGCTCCCAGGTCGGACACCAACCCAAATTCAACACCTGGATCTGCGCCACCAGCTCTGCCGCAAGCTCCACCGCCCAACCCGCCGTCTGCGGCGGCGACTATGTCAGTGAAGAAGAAGAGAGGGAGGCCTAGAAAGTATGGTCCGGACGGGAGTGTAGCCTTGGCCTTGTCTCCGAAGCCGATTTCGTCGGCGGCTCCAGCGCTGTCGTCCCCGGTGATTGATTTCTCAGCTGGGAAACAAAAGAAAATAAAGCCAATGAGCAAAGCCAAGTATGAGCTGGAGAATTTAGGTAATGAATGGATAAGCTTGTCAATTTTATGGATTCCTTTTGAGCCGAAGGTTCTTGTTTTGTGGTTAAAGTCTGAATCTTGGTGAGAAATTTGATATTTGATATTTGAGCTTCAGTGTTTTTTGTGCTTGTTTTAGGTTTAAAGTTTAGATCTTTGATGTTTATATCCATCTTCTGTTTCAATGTAAGAGAAAGTTGGGTGGTTTTTAGTAAGGGTTCTGTGAACGTGGGACCTGTGAAATGATGCTTCAGTGGAGATTTTTTTGATTAACGTGTTATGTTGTCCGGGCCAGCTTGCCAGCACTTGAAGTTATCTGAACTTGAGTTGAGATTCTGATATTTGTGTTTGTGTGTGTAGTGGGTTAGGAAAGAGAGAAGTGAGGGTATGTGAGTTGGTGTGGTAACGAGGGAATCTTGCTGTTACGAGGGTGTATTTTGGCGCTTGTATTCCCTTTTTTGGGGAACGAATTTGTGGAAGGTACTGCTGTTGGTTACCTGGTGAACGTCTGCTGCCGTGTTATGCATGGTTAAGAGAATTGGAATGGAGAGAGATGTTATCGATTTGCTTCCAAAAGAAAGGAGGGATTTTTTTTTTTGTTTCCATTTTTTTTATGACATTTATGGCTTGTTCTGTTTACGATATTATGTATTCATGATGTTTTTGTGGTTATCTTTTAGATTCTTAATTCATAACTTGTGTGATCATTTCCTGCAAAGTGGGTCTGGATGTAAGAATTTCTGGATCTATTGTTTTGACCTGCTGCCTTGCCCTCTTTAGTCATTGTGGGCTGCTTCTCACTGGCTGAAGTTGGCCTTTTTCCCCGAGCAGTTCCCATATTTCCCACGTGATCATTCGAAAGAGAAGAATCTTGGTCAACTGTAACTAGTAAGTGCCACAGCATGCACACTCTAGTTACAGAGTTTCAAGTTTTGACTTCCCATCTCTACCATCTCTGGTTGAGTCAGGCAACTCGGTTGGTTTCTAAAATAAAATTTTCTAGATTATATTAAAGAGAGAATATGGGAGTGATTATTTTGTAGTTCTCCATTTAGCTATGTAACCATCTTCATTGTTGCTACATCATTTAGATCTTTTGGCAAATTGCAGCAGAGACCATCAAATTCAGTGCCCTCATTTTTGAGCAGGCCATCGGTAGAATAGATTACAATCAATTTCCAACAAGCTATTGGCATTGTATTTTAGGCAAAGTCAGTTCATTTTTTCACGGTTTGCCGAAAATCTGCATATTATTTATCAAGTGAAAAGGGTTTGGTTGAAATTACTTGCTTAGAATAATTCCTCATTGTACCTGGTATGGTATTTGATTATTCCACATGCAAAACTCATTAGTTTGAACTCTTGAGACCACCTCTACTAGGCAACCTAGCTTAAACAATTATCTTCAACCCCAATAGCAACAGTGCTTCATTTTCTGCCTTTCCTACTTTTGTTCTGTTTATTAGGTTGCAGTTGTGAATCTGATCTATAAGTGGAGATTCTCACTATGAGTAATCTAGTGGCTTGCATGGTGCATTGGTTTTGCACCACTCAAAGGAGTGTTGCATTAGCTTGGAGCACGATAATAACTTTCCATAAAACAACATCACCAACTCTTAACTAGGAAGATTCTGTACTTAGACAGGCTCTTCTTCTGCTAGGTGGTTTGAGTTAGTTATGTACATCCATGCCCTACAGGTTGAGGAGCCTTTAAATACCATTACAGAGAAACTTCTACCTTGAGATTGAAGAACCCCAAATACCTTTATATTGGTAATCAATTCATACCAGCCATTGATGCATGGGACTTTTCTTTGATCATGCATTTTGCATGTCATATTTTTATTGGTAATATGCAGCCTTAGAAGGCAATGACAGCTATTTTCTATCCATGCCACCGTAAGATTTCATGTATTCTATGCCACATCAATTGGGTATCCTACTACCCAAGAGACCACTCCATATATGATGTTTTGCCTGATTTTCTATTAAGTAAGAATTCTGAATTTAAAATTTCTGTGACTATTTTCCTATTACCTTTGAGGTGTATTTTTGCTTCTTGAAGTCTGTAAATTGAGAATTTGTTGCAGAATGAGAATTCACATGTCTTGGTTACTGATGCTGCGGTAATTTGTTCCTCTAGGTGAATGGGTTGCGTGCTCCGTAGGTGCTAATTTTACACCCCATATCATCACGGTCAATGCAGGCGAGGTATATATTGAACATAACCAGAATAGTTTTGCATTTATGCCCTGTATTGACGTTGTGATTTTCTTTTTGTCATTTGTTATTATAAAGGCAAACATAATATGAATTGTGTTTGAAAAATGTGGTTGGGATTTGAGTTAGCTGTGAACATTGATCAGGATTTGTCATGTATTTTGAAAATAGACAAGGCATAAAGAATCATATAAAAAACTTCGCTTTATGTAAGATTCCTTCAAACTTGGTGAATTATCTTAAAAGTTGCAAAATCAAGGCTTTTTTTTCATAACTTCTGATATTGGATTATATGTTTTCCTAGGTTTTAAGGACTGTGTTGACTTATGTAAAGAGAATTATCATTTTGGTTGTTTAGGACGTCACAATGAAGGTTATTTCATTTTCTCAACAAGGACCTCGAGCTATATGCATCCTCTCAGCTAATGGTGTGATCTCTAGTGTTACACTTCGTCAGCCTGATTCTTCTGGGGGAACATTAACATATGAGGTGATGCGACTTGTCCTTCCTCATGTACAATGATTTTGTCCACTAGTTAAGCTGTATGAATTATCTTGTTTCCTTTATGCTTGATTCTGACTCATGCTATTCGATTTAAATCTCCCTTAGATCTGCTTTAAGGTCAAGCCATTTCATTTCGTGTTTGTTTTTCATCATTTTTCCTTGCACATGGGAATATGTAGTCCATAATATCAGTTCATCCCTTGGTTGTATCCTGGGAAAATAATTTCACTTCAAAAAAAATTCTCATTTGGGTTTTTTCATTCAAATTACTATCTGCAACCTTTCCCATTCTTTGTTTAATGGCAATATGCACGGATGGGTGTTTGGAGCCTCATCTTTTAGTTCTTTGAAACAACCGTCTGTCTTTACTTTAAAGGTGCACTTCTGTATGAAAATTTGATTGCAATTCTTCCTTAAGAGTGACTGGCAAGCGTAATCACGAAACCTTGGTCCCCCAACTCTTTATAGAATGGAAAAAGGGGGAAATGCTTGTGGTTGGTGATGTGTTACATTCATGTCCATGGTTCTTTTCATTCTTTCTCCTGCTTTTCATCCTTGGTTCTGATGCTGGCTATTCATCTAAAACAAAGGTCTTAGTTTAAACATAACATTTGTAAAATGGATCGTGTTCTATTATGCTCCTCTTACTGGTGCCCTTTAAACTTGTAAACTGAATTTCCTCTCTAATTCAATAATGTGTTAGAAAAAACACTCTAGGACTGTGGGTTAAGCATCTCATTCAATCACCTCGTGTTGTTTGTACTTTTCGATTTCCTATATCAGTTTATTATTTGGCTGAAACCCTGGCTTTTCCCTGTGATTTTTCTCCCAGGGTCGCTTTGAGATATTGTCTTTATCTGGTTCGTTTATGCCCACTGAAACTGGAGGTACAAGAAGCAGATCTGGTGGGATGAGCGTTTCATTAGCAAGTCCAGATGGACGAGTTGTAGGAGGTGGAGTTGCTGGTCTGCTGGTAGCTGCGAGTCCCGTACAGGTTTGGCTTGTCAAATCTCACTGTTTTCCTCTTCATTTCCTTCTCCTCGATCCCAGTGCAGTGTAAACTGTGGAGCTAAACCTGTGTAGGAAATATTGATTAGCATGGATGTGTTTTTGAGAGAGTTTGATCATCGCTGTCTTTTTTCTTGTTAATCGATCAGGTTGTAGTTGGCAGTTTTCTGGCTGGGAACCAGCATGAGCAGAAGCCAAAGAAACAGAAGCATGATTCATTATCAGGTGTCATGCTGACTGCAGCCATTCCTATTTCTAGTGCTGATCCTAAAATCAACTTCTCTTCTTCCTCATTTCGTGGAGATAGTTGGTCTTCTTTACCTCCTGATTCAAAGAACAAGCCGGCTGACATTAATGTAACTCTGCCAGCTGGGCAATAGGGTTTACCTCACTGTTACATCGAAAGGTTTGTCACTGACGACAATGGCAATCAACCTCGGATCCTAGAAACTCACCTTTACACCTTCCCGTGTTGTTTTTATCTGTAATCTTATCATATATTTATCAGTACTGGCATGTCGATTTTACCTATTTTCTTTTTTCAGGTAGAATTTTAGCTAGCTGATTAGGTAGGGCTTCTGTTGCTGTTGTGTCGTGTAAAATAGCTGATGTAATATTTATCCCCCCCTTGAGTTGCCTTTCTTCGGATCGAAAATTATTGTTATTGCTAACATTTCGTCAACTCTTTCGAAAGGAGCTTGAGGGTGCTTTACTCGAAGCAATATTGGAAATAATTGTAATGTCATTTTCAGATTTTATTGAATCCGCCCCCCGACATTTTCCTCCATTTACACACGCACACATGACAAGTAATTTAGGCCACAGTTCATGTATATGCAGCAGTTATTTTCTGTCGTGTGGAATAATATTTTTTTTAATATAAAAAATATTCTTTAGAATTATAATTTTTTTAATATAAAAATATTATTGAAAATCTATCTTTATATTATTGTTATTATTATTATGATTATAATAATTTATATTATTATTATTATTATTGTTTAAATAATTAAAATCATCAAATGGTTCTCTAAAACATATAAAATATAATCATTAAAATTATTATTATTAGAGAGTGTACTCGTACTCATGTATAACATCAGAATGCCGTGCAGGGTCATACATTCTAGATACAAACAACATGAGTTCTAAACACTGTTTAAGTGCTTGATTGGCATTGCGGTTAAATCGGTGTTTGGTTGCGGTTGTTTTATTTTTTTTAATTTTAAATATAATTTTTTAGTGTTTTTAGATTATTTTGATGTGCTAATGTTATAAATAATTTTTAAAAAATAAAAAAATATTATTTTAATATATTTCTAAACAAAAAACACATGTATTTATGATAGGTAGGCCAGGTGAGCTTAGCTTTGGCACATGGTTGTTTTTGTAGAATATCTATTTGTGTTTTTTTAAAAGATTTTTTATTTTTAAAAATAATTTTTTTCAGTATTGTATTAAAATAATTTAAAGTTATATAAAGCTTTTACTTTTTTATAAAAACATATTAAAAAACTTGTGTATATAATTTTCTTTTATAAAAAAATACAAATGACCTCTAACTGTCACATTATTAATTATCTGTCTGAAAATATAGTTGAAATTATTTTTAAAAATATTTTTTACTCAAAAATATATCAAAATAATATTATTTTTATTTTTAAAAAATTATTTTTGATATCGATACATGAAAATAATATATAAATATAAAATAATGTAATTTAAAATAAAGAGAACAAACTATTTTTTTTTAAATATTTTTAAAACCTAGAAATAAACTTATCATGAATCAGAATGGATGTTTTGTCAAAAGATGCGAAGGGTCGCTATCTTGAAAAAAGTTACTATAGGAAGTTTCGCTAAAGGTTTACTAATTAAGTATAAGAAAAGGGCAGGTCGCTGGGGCCTGCTGCAAGATCTGAACCTACTACTAGCATGCTAGCCAGCTTGAGCTCTGGTCTCTATACTCCAACTCAAAAGGAGCTTCAGAAGCCCCTCTACGGCATATACGGAACAGTAAGTAAAATGGTATAAATCGTCATCAGATGAGTTTACTGGATTTACAAGCTTCACCTATCCACGTTTAACTTGTAGTTGAATTGGCGTAAGCTTGAATCTGTTTTAGATTGATGCGATGAGAACACGTTATGTGGCCAGCATCCATAGCGTAATCTAAGAAGCGGTGAAGAAGTTTCTAACTTCTGTGCAATTGATTACTGTATACCCTACTAAAAACACAACAAATTTCCGAGAAATTCACTTATTTTTTGTTTTCTTATGTGAAACCTCATGCAACTGTATAGTTGAAACCCCACCGCAAATGATTATAGAAAAGCACGGCGTCAACAGCATAGCACTAAGTTTTATTTTGTTAGCTGTATCATCTGTTTTTGCACAAGGAAATGGAGCTTGTTGCCTAACCAGCACCTCTAATCTTAACTTTCTTTTTAGTTGATGCTCTGGTTTTGAACTTTTCATCTACTGTCTTTTTGTATGTGATGTTCAGCTTCTTAATTTTGGTCATGATCTTTTGGAGTTATAAGCCATCCAAAGATGAACTTGATGAGCCTGGCCACCTTTACTGTTTTCATGTGAAGATGCATATGTTAAGAGAAAGGGTGAGAAAAAGAACAATAAGAATGCTGAATCGTCATGTGAGGTAGTTGGAGACACATGTTTACATTCAGGGTGAGAACCACAATAATGAGAAGGCCCAGGACAATGGCACTGGCACAGACAATGACGATGACGAGAAAAACAGTTGTTCTGGTGGTGATGATAAAGACGTCAGCAACAATGCGAGTGCTGCTGGGATTTTGGTTGGCAAAATGTTTATGTGGAAATTGATGAAAATTTGGAGAAGAGAATTGAAGACCTCCATTGTTAAAAGTCAGTTAAGAACGGAGGGAAGAAATGTTAACTGTTAAGGGACCAATAAATAATCATCTTCATGATCAGTTGTGCTTTGTTTATACAAATATTAAAAATAGCTCACCGCAAAACTTGTGAATACAATAAATGGTTTTTGTAACTCTCAGAAGCCAGAGTTTTTCAGGGGTCTCTGTTGGTCAAGCTTCCTTTCTGTAATTCTCTTTGGTCTTTGCTTTATTGCTGTGCCTGTTATTAGGACGACAATCAAATATGACATGCATAAGAGTGAAGGTAATACACTGGTATTTTCTACTTATCTGTGTTATCGTCCACAATGACGAAGGCTGAAGCGAGAAAGAGTGATCTAGCATCACAACGCAACACTCAGAATTGTAATCCAAACATAATTTAATCGGGAAGAATCCACCACAACAATGTCCTGATTTCATAATACTTTCAACCAAGACATGCATGAACGTTTTGTTAAGCCATCTCTGGAAGCCAGTAATTTCGCTTGCCCATTCAAGTGTAACGGTGTGAACCACGCCTCGGTTAAAAATGAAGGGAAAAGAAAACGAATTTGAATGTTTTCATCACTACATGATGGTACTTTATCGTCCTATATTATTCATTGATCAAACTTCGGTTTTTCTTTGGTTCCAATGTGAGAATATCCTCGTACCAGTTTGATGTGATGAGACCAGGTCTGTTTCCAATAAGATCTTAAAAGGGCTCATCTACATCCACAATAAATTAATTTTCTTTCTGCCTTCGACTTTTTTATATTTTTTTCGTTTTCAACAATTTCAGAGATATTTCACAAAAAACAAACATAATAGTCAATGCAAAAAACCAAGCAAACACTGAGGGGAGATCTTTTCCGATTGCTTCATGATGTGCCACCAACCCGGTCAGATGAAAGAAATGCGTGGGACAATCTGCTACTCTGCTCGCTTCACGAATCCTTGTAGAGGGTAAAATAATTTTATTACATCTAGTTCACGGAACTCTCAAGGTAAAGATTCTAAGCTCCAAGAAACCTGATCAAGAGGGTCACTTCAATTACATTCGAACCTCAACTCAAGTGTTACATGACAATAATACACGCCTAAGTCAACGTCGTAAATATACATTTAGTGATAACCGCAAGGAGAGATGCACGAGCATTCCTCATCATGCATGCAATATGCAAACATTTTCTTAGGCTGGGCATGCTTTTTAGAAAAGTGATTGAGAGAACTGACAATGAAGCATGTAGAACTTGAATATCAAACCCATCAGACCTCTTCCTTCATAATATGATGGGCGCCCTGTTGGGATATATTTGCAATTGCAAACACTTTAAAAATGCATAGCCATTTTGGACATTTTCATGCCTTCAAAAGCTGTGACTAAGGTGCTAGTAAACTCAAACAATTCTGAATTAAATAGCTAGTTGTACAAGCAGAAAAGAAAATTTTGGTGGTTTATAATGCCCATCGGCTAATAACAACCATCATATACACTAACCAAGACCTACTGATGCATCACTGGGACCTACATCATCATCTATTCGGGGTGGCCTGATTATGCGATCAATAAGACCATACTCAAGGGCATCTTGGGCTTCGAAGCGCTTCATTCTGCTCAAGTCTTTGCTAATCTGCATTCAGTAGTAAAACATGTGTTTAAGCGAATCAGACAATATGACAGAGTAACAAGTCTCCAAAAATGCAAGTTTAAAGAAATGGTGAGAAAATAGACTGTAAAATGAGAAGATTAATACGTGCCACATTATTTAGAACAAAAATAAACTTTTAAAAGAGGAAATTTATATGCACATCTTTGTTCACCTAGTATTTCAAAGATAGATTCCGACATGAAAATAGTTCATTATAAGCCAATAGCATATCTAACAGTAACTCAAGGTCACACAATGAATCAACCAACAAAATACTAGGAAATCCAAAACCAACCTTTTCAAAAGGCTGTCCTGTCTTCTTAGATAACTCATTGTAAAGATAGTCCCTGATTCTAAGAAGCTCATTTGCTTCATTACGAATGTCATCAGCCTGTGAGAAAAATGTCACACGTTTCATATCATCCCAAACATGCACAACAAATTACATATGGATAATCTCTAGAACAACTTTTAATGAGAGATGACATCCATACCTGACCCCGAGCAGCCCCAGCTGGTGATTGTAGAGCAATTCTTGAAAGAGGCATTGCAGAGCGATTTCCCTTTCATACAGAAAAAAATTCGTACAAAGCACACCATAAGAATGGCATGAAGCTGATGAACTGTAAAGAGTATAATTGAATGGGCATAGCTTAATATCCCTGATTGGATAAACACTACACAAATCCAATCACGTCTTCTCATCGACAAAATTATATGAACATATAGTAAAGTGTGGACAGCAAAGATATTTGCTGCTATTCAACATTCATTGAACCTTGCAAATTAACAAGTTATCGGAGTCACTCCCCAAAACTATACCACATTAGAGCTGTCCTTACTTCACAATGACAAGATGGGTAATAGAAGGGTGATTTTGGTCTCTACCACCCCTCAAAACACCAAAGCTCAAAAAATTCCCAAATCCCTACGAGGCCTTAATTTTATTTTTTTTTATGCCTTTATGAGATGGCCCCCCAAAATCAATAACAAAACATCCCTAGGTACCGGAAGGAAAACTTTCATCAATACAGATTCCAATAGTGAAAATATTACCTTTTCCCCGGCTGTAAGAAGAAAACCTGCTAGGTTATAGGCAAATCCCACACAGTGGGTACCAACAGGACTCTTCAAGCTCTGCATGGTGTCATAGATGGACAAGCTTGGAGTAAGCTGCAAATAAGAAGCTTTTCAGAAGGAGAGCACAATAACAGAGATAAGAATACAACTGAGAAGATACTTCATATTTTTTCGAAGAATTGCTAAGAAAAGGACTCACATCACCACCAGGACCATTGATATACAAATACATCCTTTTGGAATCATCAATTGTGTCAAGGTATAACATTGTGGCCAATATCTGGTTGCTAAACTCTTCATCTATATTTTGTCCAATGAAGAGAATGCGCTCTCGATACTGAAATCAATGAATATGGTCAGTTTTAAACCTGTATAAATAAATAAACAAAAGCTACAAGGTCCCTATAGTGCTCCACTTACTAGGGCATTCCATATATCAACCCATTGCCAGGTCCCCTCCCCGGGAGTTCTATAGGGCACCCTGGGTGTCCCTATAGGCATCATTTTAACTGCTGCGCGTGTTGGTTTATGATTACGAGTCCTGTCAACAGAGAAATGTACCATCCATAAAACATGTATACCAAAACAAAATGTTGCACAAAGATGAATATCGAGCATGAATCAACTACATGTTATGAACATTTAAAAGGAAAAACAAAACTTTAGGCTTCATTTATATACCAACAAAATATAGCATATTAACTCAAATTTCAACTATATACAATCTCTCTATAGTTGAAGAACGCTTGTAAAGATGCCAATAAACATGATAAGATGAATGCTTTAACACAATGTCTCGACCATAAAATCACTTTTTCCCATGCCTAAGAAATCAAGTTGAAATTTTAAAAAAAAAATTAGTTAATTCCTAGTTCATAATCCAAGCAAAAAAAAAAAAAAAAAAGTTCATTCCTAGCTCATAATCCAAGCAAGTAGCCCCAACAATACACAAAAATAAATGTGTTTGTCAAATTTCCTATATCTTTTACTCAATCTACAAATTAGTGACATTTATCTCCAATTCAATACCCTCTAACACAAGCACTTACAGAGTATCTAAGTTTATCACAGGCTAATATTTTTTATCCCCTAAGCGAGTCATTGAAAAAATCAACTGAAAATTAGTTACCCGCATTGAAGGCTCTTATTAACCTTTCCATAAAACTCTGCAGTTAAATTAGGTCTCCCAGTTGCATACAGACCTAAAACAAAAGGGGGGGAAAATAACAAATGAGAATTAGAAAACAAAGGGAAAGGGGAAATGGGTTTTGAAACTAAGAGGAGAAAGTGAAGGAAAGGAACAAACTTGGAAATTGAAGCTTCAATCCTGAATAAAGTTTGGCTCCACAACTGAGAAATTCAATAGCTAAATTAACATTAAACTGGATAAAAGAAGTTGCATACTTTGCATATTTATGTAGGCAGAGAAAGAGGGAACCTGAAAGAAGGCTGACTGAGGTTTGCATTAAGAGAGGATGCCATTTTCATACTCCCAAAGGCTGTGATTTTGTGTGTGCGTGTGTTTTTTCTTATTTTGTATCAGGAAGAAGATGTAGTGCTGTTTGGAATGAGGATTGGGAGGACAATTTAGGTGCTTAGAATAAGTTAGGATAGGATGTTGCCGCTACTATTGTAACTGTTTTATCAACGAATATTGGCCGTATATTTTGAGGTTCGGCTTAAGAATTGTCCATATCATTGGTAATGCGGTGAGTTTTTATAGTGATTTTCAGTTTAAAAATATATTATGTTATATATATATATATATATATATATATATATATATATATATATATATATTTGTGATTTTGATACCCTAAGAGTTTATCAAATAACATTTTAAAATAAATTGATTTGATGCCTTTTCATCTAAAATAAAAGTTCGTTCGAGTTTTACGTCCAATAATTTCTTTCTTGGAAGCACGATTCAATTTTATTTAGTTATCACTAGATTTTATTTCCGTGTAATGTCGGAGAGAAAATTACAAAGCTATTTTTTATTTAATTTTATGATAATTAAAATAAATAATTATAAAAGTTTGAAGGATTTAAATTATATAAGAAAATGTATTGTATAGTCAGAGTCCATTTTTTTATTTATGTATCTTTTTTATTTTGATGAAAAAAGCTTTTAATATGAACAATATTATTTTTTAAATTTAAATCCAGTGTAATTAAAATGAATATTCATAATGATTTCAATAGTTTAAATTAAGGAGGAATTATTTTTTTTTGACAAGAAGATCTCATATCCTTTTTTTAAAAAAACAAAAAAAACAAAATGTCTCTTTTAAAATAAAAACTTATTTAAAAAGAAAAAAAAGAAAAGAAGTATCCTTTCGTTGGGGCGGGTAGGAACCTGAAGTTGGTTGCAAGACAATAAAGGAAAAGAAAATGTGTGACATCCAAACCAATGAACAAGATCTCAAACTTGAGATTAGATCGAATGATTCATCTATCTCGAAGCATTTTATGGCTTGACAAAGGAAAAAAAAAAAAAAAAGTATTTGGCGTCGTACAATAGATGTATAGTATCATATACATCAACATTTTCCAAGCTCTGCCAGCTAGTTCAGGAGCTATACAGGAAAACAGGTTTCAAGTTTTCAACTTTCAACTGCATACCCTTCCAACTCCAACTTAAATCAGATATTGCCCGAGGGTATTTTGTTCCATTCCATTAACAAGAAAGCTTTGGTCTGCATTGAATGACAGAAACGCAAATAGAAATATTGATGATCTGAAGTACGGATATGATGGTCTAATCGAATGTTTATATTACAGATACCATAAATGTGGGAACAGATGGACAAGTTAAGAGGGCTTCTCGTAGGAATTCTGCTCTCTGAAGTCTGAAATTGCACTTCGTATCATATCAGAGACATGGGATTGGACAAACATGTGAGTGCTGTCCAAAATATGAATGATGAACTTCTGTGATGCCGGTAGCGAAGCATTCAAATTGATGATGAATTGTGCCATAGGTATGTCACTACAATATAAACATGACAAGAGTCCTTCAGTAAAAAAAAATAGGAGCAAGGCAAGGTGAAACTGAGCAAAAGCCTCCACCACGAGCATGATATATACGCACATCTAAATGAATACAACTGCTCGAGCATTCCATCACAAGCAACTAATGACTTCAAATTATAAAATTGATGACAATCACATAACAGCCCAGGAGTGGATGGCTACAGATGTATTCACCAGTAAACAATTCGCCAATTTCCTGGGCTGAAAAGGTTTCAAGTTAATGAGATATTTACCAGGATATTAACAACCCTTTAGTGGCATTAACCATCTTGCTGGAGTCTGAAGTCTGAACTGCAAGAAAAGTTTCAGGGATCTGAAAGCTAGCACTTTTTCTGGACTGATATTATACCATAAACAAAAACAACATCAGACCGAGACAACAGAACCAGAACAACAAAAGGAATCTTATTGTTGGTTTCTAAGGAAAACCCATGGACCAAAACACAGATTTCCAAATAATTGCTTCACCACCAGAGAGAACATAGGTGTTGATAACAGAAATTTGACATTCAATTACATCAGAAAGCAACCATGTTAAGACTTTGTTTAGCACTTTCTTCTAATTTTTTTGACCAGAAAAATAGTGTAATCAATTACAATAGCAATAACCAAAAGAAAGGGGGAGAGAGGACCTCTTTGACGGAGTCGGCGATTAAGAGGCTGCTGCCGTCGTCAAGAAAGAGAGTGGCTTTGATCGGATTTAGATGACGTTGCCCCCAAGACTGCTGCTCTCTCTGTTCCAAGGAGAGGTCCGTCTAGCACTATAACTTTAAGCAGTAGATCCGAGGGCATTGCTCTCATTTCTGTCCAATTAGTGGGGTGATATATAGGTGGGCATTAATTTGTTTCTAATATATATAAAAAACTAAGTTCTTTTTTTTTAATATAAAAAAAATATTTAGGTGATTATAGTATTTTAAAAATAGCAAAAAAAAAAAAACCCTACAATTTAGGTTATTGATATTAATAGACTCAATAAATTTGATTAATTTAATAATATGAACATAAAAAAGCCAACAAACAATAAAAAAACAAAAACAATACAATAATGACTAATCAAGAAAAATAAATGTTTTTTAATACTATAAAAGATATCTTCTAAATATTCTTTAAAAATAGTAATGATCTTATTTTATAACAAAGTAAAAAATAAGATAACTTATTATAAACCCCGGTAAAAAGTATGGATGGATTTGATATGTCCTAAATAAATTCTAGGAAGAAAATGACCAGCAATAAAACAAAAAATCGCCTTCTTTATCTTCTCTTTAAGACCATCTCACCAAAAACCCTTCTTGCATGCACCTATTGAGCTTGGAAAAAGAGAGAGAAACAAATAAAAATGAGAGTTATACTCGTGGGTCTAAACTAGAAGATGGAAACACCATTTTAGAGAGAAAGAAAGGAAACGAAGCTGTGAGGGAGGGAAAAATTAGAGTTGAAAAAAGTATAATTATTTGTTTTGGTATGAATATAAATAATGTTGCAGAGACCATTCTAGATGATGTGTTGACATAGATTCTCCTAGTGAATGAGAGGGACATCAGGAACTTGATCATCCATTAGAGGAGGTCACGCCACAGAAAAAGCAGGTGGACTCCTTATAAAATCTCTTAAATTAACTTGTGAGTGATGAAGATTTGCATTTGGTTATTGTTCTGAATTCTTGGATGAAAATAATTGTCCTGCTGGTTCCAAATGGATGGAAATCGTTGGCTTTGAGTGAAAGGAACATATAGTGTTATTGTTTCCTAAAGGATGGAAACCATTGTTTTATTGGTTCCAGGTGAACGGAACCCATTGTGATGGGATTTTCTGAAATTTCCACCAACACCAGTAGCACTCCCATGGGATTTTCAGGATCCAAATACCTTTTCCTTTCAACTTATAAGCATAAATCCAAGATCCCATAGAGAACCTGTTTACAGGATAAAACTCCATGAATTTCCGAGCACACAAGTATTATTCCACTCTATGATTTTAGTCCAGGACCTCCTTCCTGGTTTGGAAGAGTTACAACCCTCCATGCAACTTTAGCACCATTAGGTGACCATTCCTTTCCTTTCCTTTCTAAAGAAAAGCATTACAAAGCTTCCCGATACATTTAATCATTTGCCAAGGCAGAATGAAAAGAGAACACCGATAGTTCTAAATGAAACATGAAATTAATTGCAGCAATCTCCCTTTAAAAGACTATTTTTTATGCACAGTGCTTCAACCCTGTTGAAAATCTTTCAAGCAGAGAATTACAATCATCAAGTTTAATGTTCCTGTGATCAAAGGAGCTTCAAGATACCTTATAGACAATTTGCCAAATTAAACCCACACACACCTCGCATGTCGTTCGAAAGAGGAGAAGAAGAAAAGTCAGCACTGAAAAAATCACTTCTCGAAGGATTGAATTTGAGGCCTGGTACCATGTTGATGTCGGCAGAGAGTTCATTACTCCCTGAACAGAAGAAGCACAACCAACAGCGAAAACCAACAGATCATCAGCAAAGCAAAGATGGCTAAGAGTAATTTTCTTGCATTTTGGATGATATGGAATAATTCAAGAGAACGCGGCATCATCAAGAATACAAGGTAGGATCTCCATAGCAATAACCAATAAGCAAGGGAAGAGAGGTCCACCTGCCGAAGCCCCCTCTTCCACCGAAATAACCATAGAGCACCATTAATGGAAAATCTACGGTTAGCAAGAATCTAAGAAATAAATTAACAGGTTGTGGTGCAACAAGAAATAGGTCCGAGTCTGCAACCCTACTTACATTTTGCAATTTGGGAACCAAGGTGCTCGCTGCGGAATTGATTGCTTTCAAAGGCTTATTACTGAAAAAGAAATTCAGAACTACATCAAATAAAATCCTGTCCCACATTACTCCGAGCTTTTTTTAAAGAAATCGGCTGAACATCCATCTGGCCCAGCAACCTTGCTTCAAAGAGAATTCGTGATTTTGGCTTCTTCAGGGGTCGCTGGAGTAATCGGAGAGCATTGTGACGACCAATTCAATAATCGATGTCACCCCCACTTAACAAGGCAAAAGCTAAACAATTCAAATTCAAGCTGAACTTGAGCTGTTTCCACCATCTTGAAGAAGTTTACTTAAAACCACATCAATTCATTGAAAGGGTTTTCTTACAGCTGTTTTATTTTCACATGTTCCAAGAACTGGATTGAACTTCATTTTGTCACCAATGAAGGATATTCAAACAAAAATAAGTACAATAAAAATAAGAAACCAGCAGAAAGCCACAGAATCAAATGAATTAGCCAAAAGAAGTGGAACCTCAAATGTTATTCAATAAGTCAACAGCTTTCTAAATAATCTTACAACCCAGGAACTGGAACTATATCAGTTACAACAAGCCCCTTATTTTGCACAGGGGAGCAGTTTATGGTACCCAGCATCTCCAATGTCCCCATTAACACAGGCAATTATCCCAACTAATCATAATCACTGTCTTCCAAGGCGGTCAAAATCATCCTGTAAACAAAGAGTAAAACAATTTTATTTTAGTTGTTTCACTAACGATTACAATAATCTTAAAGGAAGATGCTATAATACTTCACCCACCAGAAAATCGAAAGAAACAGGAGAACAATTAGATAGCCTAGTTTGAAAAGTCGTTGTTTCTTTTCCCAGCTGAGCATGTTGAATATCTCAGTCACATCTACCAAATGCTGTCTTTGTGTGTAACTAATCAAAAGAATGAAAAAGATAAAAGAAGCAAATCATATCAAGTTCTATCACATGTTGCCTGCAAAGTACAAGCTTAGCATATTCCTAAAATGTGATCTCTACAACAAATGAAATGATTTGCAGAACGATCCCTTTATGCAATGCATGAGGTTGCTTCTATCAGCGAGATAAGCAAGAGTGTGTTGACCCTAACTATATAAGAAATCAATTCAACTTGTCTGGAAGATCCTGACCTGCCAACCCCAAAACTCAAAAAACCATTGGCAACAGAGTATAATACAGGCATGTCAACTCAATGAATTATAAATTATATGATAAAATAATCATTATTTCACTTCTCATAAGTTTTCAAGGTTAAGATGAGAGAGAGAAAGGCATTATCGCATCCACCGCAAGTACTGGTAGAATTTTGGACGAGTCTATCTCTAATACGGACATGGCTGGATTATATATAAGTGACTGTATGTATAGAATATAGATAGACTGACAAACATGAAATAAACATGGAGCAAGACTCAGAAACTGTGTGAAGCTCGTGATACCCTCAGCTTCATAGGGATACAAATATGTTGCTTTAATATGAGTTCATGGCTCCAAACATGGAACCTCAAGTCTAAGCAGAAATCAAGGCTGTGATTCTAAAGTATTGAAGCCTTCTAAAACTATAGGTATCCAACTACTTTTTTTGGATATTCTGAAGTACATCTCATGCTTCTCTCTAACCCTTTTCACTGGTAGGCAATAGATGTTTAAGTTTTAATACAGTACACCTCCCTTCCTCTTAGAAAAGGCTACATCTCTATCTTTATCCCAAAGACAGATAAACAACAATTTGTGGACACGGGCATAGTATAATTCTGCACAACAAAGAAGAAGATAAAACTTACAGCCTCACATTGTAATAAAGGTATGGAATACACAGAAGTGACATACACCAGTGCCCTGTAATGAGAAAAAATAAGCACAAAACCCCTTCTGTTATATACTCTGGCAAAATCACTTTATTTATCCGAGATGAGGAATCATAAGGATTGATGTAATCAAACTCCAGATCTGCTAAGGCCATAAGCTGCAACAAAATTCTTCAAAATGTCAAAAATCCATTTGCCAACATCATACACCTCGATTTACACAAGCGAACAAATGCCTGACTAATCCATACATGCAGCAATTCCCACGTATTTTTCTTTGAATTTGTTTAGCAATCAATCATCGTCTAAAATCACCTTACTTTTTACAATTACTCAACTAAAAGCAGAGGCTTTTTTTAATTATTATTATCAGAAGCAGTCTTCACTATTTTTATTATCCACAGAAAACAATAAATACCGACCTAATCAAGATGGAAAGTGAATTGGCCAAAACCAATCAGATAAACAAGTAAACAACCCATCAGAATGAAGTGGACGACAAGCTGACAAATTTAGTTATGCAGCTACCCTATTGAAAAGCGATTAAAATCCCAGTCGAAATGTAACATTACTAAGTACCCAATAAGCGCTCGAAATTAAAAAAAGAAAACAGGTTTAATCTTTTCAATTTAGACACAACTAGCATTAAAAAAAAAATCACCTAATTTATTAACTAGTAAAAGGGTTCGAAGAATGACCTGGAAGATGACGATAACAAGAAGGGCAATAAGAATGAAGAAGGCTATTAGCCATACAAAGAGATCTCCCATATCCTTAACCTCCCTACTCCAATGTTTCACTCTCTCTCTCTCTCTCTCTCTCCCTTCTCCCTTCAGCACTCTGTTTCGTTACGCGGGCAGGGGGGACTTGGTTTTCCTTCTGTCTGAAATGCCACTAATCTTTCCTCGTTTCGGTTTTCCTTTGATTTAGATAGTTATAGTTAAGGATTCTAAGTTACAGGTTAATATAATTACCTAAAACCTCATTATGTCCTTAAAAGGTAACAAGACTCTTTCAGACACAGAAAAAAAAAACGATGTGGGGGTATTGTGGTCTATGAGTGCTCACTTTTTTTCCTTTTCTTTTCCGACGGTTTATGAATAGAGATTGTATCTGGTAAATGATTTTCACTGCATTTTAAAAAAAATATTTGAAAAAATAAAAAAAATATTTTTTTATTTTTTATTTTAAATTTTAAAAAATAATATTTTTAAATTATTTTTATATATTGATGTCAAAAATAATTTTTTAAAAATAAAAAATATTATTTTAATACATTTCTAAATAAAAAATACTTCCAAACACAACCGCAACCACACTCCTAAATATAAATATAAATGAAAATCCAAGTAAGCATCAACATGATCTTTAAAGTTTATATCGAGATTGGAGAGTATTTTTTTCTCTCTATTTTTTATTTTAATAGTTATATTGTTTGTGGATTAACTTTAAACTCTCCATGCACCAAATCAAATTCCAAATTGAAATGGAATGAAGAAACAACAGATTTAATTATAAATCTCAGTTAGTTTCTTAAATTTATTTTTTCTTATATAAATGACTAGTAGATGATTAGTAAAATAATGATTGAAGGAGGAGATTTTGTCAATTTTGGGTGATATTATTTATAAAACTAAAAGAATTTGAAATAAATGATTTTTGAGGATTTTTTTAATTTAATTTAATATTTAAAAGAAGGTTCTAAAACTAAAGGTGCAATACAACAAACCAAAATTGGGAAGGGGACAATAGTAAGGGGGGAATTAATAAAATTAGGGCAAGATCTTTTTTTTTTTTCCAGAAGTATGAGAGCTTCATTTCTTCATCTTTTCTTTAAAAGAAAATAAGAAAGAAACACATAAAAGTGATTAGTTTAGGGAGGAAAGCAAAGTAGTGATATCTATGAGATCTCTCATTTTATTTTCATTCAAATAATTAAAAGCTTAAAGATAGTGACTGGCCAGGGGTGTTATTAAATTATTTTTGAAATATTTTTTTTATTTAAAAATGTATTATTTTAAAAAAAAATTATTTTTGACATCAGCACATAAAAATGATATAAAAATATTAAAAAAATAAATTTTAAATAAAAATAAAAAAATATTTAATTTTATTAAAAAACAATTTCGAAACGCAATTATGAACCGGAAATTCAAGACGTAGAGTTTCAAACGCGGCCATTAAAAAGGGCCGAGGTCCGAATTTATTCCTCGATTATAAAAAAGAAAAGAGCTCCGATGAACCGGAAACAAAGAATGATGGACAATTTCAACACATTTACATACATTTTACAAATCTTAACTAAACTCGCAGAAATAGATACCGTTTCAAAATCTGAGTAAAATATCATATTTCCTTCGATTAAATGATCTCCGCAACACTGTAATCTTCGCAACAATTACAGAACCGAGGACATGGGCAAGCAAAGGAGAAGTGTTCAGTGTTCTGTACATTTGAATTTTCATGTGTAAGAAAAAAGTTAGGATTTGAAGGGTGGCAATTTCACGTCAATCTATGGATTCCAATCCAAATAGTTAGAAATTCTTAGATTCATGCAAAAATTGATGATGTTAGAACCAAGTAAATAATATGATGCCATTGAACTCTAACAAGACAGGATCTTGGTGTCATTTCCAGCAAACCAGGACCTTCCAAAGCTGAAGCGTCATCCTCACAATTGTGCCAAATTTGCTAGCAAAGAACTCCAGCAGTAAGAATGGAGGGCATGGAATTGGTAGTGGTGGATTAGCTATCCCAGAAACTGTTTCTGTGATGGAAGAAGTTGAGCCTCCATTACTACGTTTGCTGCTGCTGCTGCTTCTAAGATAGAAGCTTCTGCTACCAACATCCCCAACCAATTCTGATCTATCTAAACCTGTCAACACCGAGAAGCATAATTGATACCTACTTTAACAGATAAGAGGATAGCATTACAGAAAGTTATAAAATTAAAAAACAAAAAGCAGCTTGTATATATTAAGATTGTTGTAGCGAAACTTGCAACAAAATCGAGGCTTATTGGCTGAGTAAAAAAGAAATCAGCAAAACAACACCATCTCTTGGTGAATTCAGCTTCGTTTGGCTGGTGAACGACAGGGAACACCTATTCACTGAAATCCTAAGAAAAATGCAAAATCATAATCACTGATACATGGATGAAAAGTCCGAACCTTGACTGACTTTGAAGGCTGAAATAGGAAAGATGCAATTCACATGTTGATGCTGCATCAAGTTTTGGGGTTCGCCCTTCTTCATTGTACTTGTCTACCACAAGCTTAATTGTGTCCTCCACTTTAGATCCCAATTTAACCATGGTCCTAACTGGCCCTGGACTCCCTTCAATCGTTACATTAATCACCACTTTTGCATCCTTCTTGTAGCCCTACAGTCCAGGTTTTGTATCGACAATTAAGCACACGAGAAAAATATTTCTCCAAGATACAGCATAGACTATTTATGATTGAAATTCTTGAATTCAGTAAAACTGTATCCAAATTCAGGGGTACTTTAACAATGTGTTAATCAAGGACTAAATAAGTGGGAAAAAAACTTTTACTACCTGATCAAAACTAGAGTGAGGAGAGAAACTAGTGGGCATGATCAAAGAAGGAGAAGAAGCAAAAACATCTGTACAAGTATGAGGCCTAAATAAAACACCACCGCTGCCACAATCACTCTCGTACAGTAAGATGCTGCTCCTCTGTTTCTGCTGATCAATACTATCTTCATGACGACTCCCCACACCATCATGGGCTCCGAGGAGCATCGCTTCAAAAATTTTATAGGCTTGGAGTGCTTCACCGATCTCCGCGGTGATGGGGTCGGTCTACTTGGAGATGGAGATGGTTGTGGCGGCCTGATCTTCCGGCCAACTTTCTCTGGAACTCTACGACGGACATTCCTCCTTTTCATATATGTGGGGTGTGTGATGATAATTAATGTGGTTAAAACAGTGATAAAATTTTAGCTATGGTCTTTTATACCTTTTATACGAGAGTGGAGAGGTGAAGGTTGTGTGAAGATAGTGAGGGAAAGGAAGGCGAAACGTTGCATAGGTAACGTACTTGAGATATAATTTTTTTCCTCGCAGACCTGAACAACAACAAGAACAAAAAGAAGAAGAAGCTTAACCAATACAGCAATGAATAAAGTAACTACAAGAAGCCTTTAACATTATAGCTTTTTTTCAATATTTAGAATATCCTTGACCAAGTTTTCAGTACCAAAATAACAAAATCTATTCTTTTAGATTCCTGAGACTGCATTTGACTGTGTGTTTGTTTGTGGTATAACAACAATACAGAGAGAGATTGAAATGCTTTTGTTAGGTTTTGATTTCTTGAATTTTTTTATTAATATTGATAAAGATGCCAAGATGAATATTGGTCGTCGTCGTGCATGTGTAGCAACGCAAAAAAGTCTTGCTTTTTTAGTTTTTGGCTTTGAAATGAGTGAAGTGTCCGTGTGTGCAATGTGTATATTTAATGAATTATAAAGCTGGTTAGATGAGACCTAATCCTAGTCAAATGATAACAGTTGTAATTAAATCGGTGGATCAATGTTGTCTCAAATGACAAAAGCTCACTGCAAAAGATTTATTGTTTCATATGACTTTTTTTTCATTGTGAAAAAAGCTGGTACAGTTCTCCCCTCGTGATAGTTATCCATATAATTGCGCTCTCCTGCTGTATTTTTCATCATTGTCTTGCGCTTTGAGATCCTTTAATCCGTTTTTCTGCTGTAATGAATCCTTGTGGCAGTAATGCAGGCTCCTTCTCAGGTTTCTTTATGCCATCACCCAATAGATCATTCTCTTTTTCCTTCCTAGTGAATTTAAGGAGAAACTTGTGTTTTGCAGATGCAAAATGTGATTGATCTTAGATGAATAATGAGCCAGAAAAATCAGACCAGTTCATTAGCACCTAAAGCTACGTTTTGGTTCGCCACCAAAAGTTCTTGGCCAAGGTGGTCAGGATTCAGACATGTTAACTCACCTTAATGGCCTGGACAGCATAAAATATTTCTTTTTCTAACAACCCTAACATGTATTTTCGGGAAGAAAAAGTCTACGTATAGTATAAAGCTTTCGGCAGTCGGATAATGATTCAATAATCGTTGTCAGTCTGGAAGCCAGCATCTACATGGCAAGATTGAACAATCCAAAACGAATCTCTGGCTGCTGAACCATTTGGTTGCAAATTCTTCGTTTCTGTTCAATCAGAAAACGTAGTCTCAGCCTGCCTCGTAATCAGTATGTCTTCATGTAAAGAAATGGCATCGCAAAAAAAATCGGGGGAAGTCAAGGCTTTCTCACTCCGAGGAGACATGACAATAATATCCTGTGAAGGTCAACACTCGACCACACTGATGGATTGCAGAGCAGAAGGTCAAACCTTCAAGCTATTAACCTGCACAAAGAGTAGCTCCGCAGACAACCCCGACCAGAAACAGGAGCACCGCTAAAAGGAACCCATGACACTAAAAGAGCTCAAATTCTTCACAATGTTTGCCTTCGTTTAATAGAATCTCCAGCGAGCCTCTGACTCGTCTCTCAGAAACAGGACATTGCTAATTAGTAATTACTTAAACACTATTCAAATCATTGGTTTATATATAAAGAAAAAATCATAAAGCAAACCGACTCCAAATAAAATCTTAAACTTATTTTAATCTAAAAACACTACAAATTTCAATAAAATCATTTTTGAGTTTAAAGCATTATTTAATCAGCTTAAAATCTGTAAATTCATAGGGTTTTATATTAAAGAATCATTGATTCCAATATCATTTTTTTGTGATCGTGATGTCCCAGCCCAAATATTTTCCCACTTTTCAACTCTTTTTTTAATAATTTTATCTTTTATTTCTCAAGATAAAAATATAATAAATATAAAGTTTGGGATTGAAACAAGAAAATCTAAAATAATAAAGATTAAATATGTGTGTGTCTATATATACTAGCCATGTAACTCGCGTAGCGTCGTAAGCAGAATCATATTTTTTTCAACTTAAAAAAATATTTATTATATATGATTTTTTTATCTTAACATAAATTTAGACAAAATGATAAATCTGTATATAATTTTTATGAAGTACAAGTTTTCTATAAAATATATAAATTTTAAATGGATATAAATTTATCTGTTTAGTAAGTTCCAATGAAATAAACAGTAATTTTCTATCCACAAAAAAACAAAAATATAAATTAAAAATATATCCTTATATTACTGGCATTATCATTACTGCAACAGTTAAAATTATTATCAATATTACTATCAAAATAATTAAAATAATTAAATTACCTTGAAAAATTATTAAAAAAAAGCAAAAGATTTATTAAAAAAAATAAAAAATCAATCACTAGAACTATCATTATTATTGCGTAAATAGTAAAATCATAAAAATTATTTAATCCAAACAACAAATAAAAATAACAGAAAACAAAACAAAATAAATAAAAGGAAAAAGGAAGCAATATTAATTTTAAAATGACTATCAATTTAAATTCAAATCTCAGGATTGAACCGATTAAAAAAAATCCTAACAAAAAAAACCTATAAAAAAACTAAAAGTATAGATGTATAAATATGAATAAAAAATAAACATTGTCTAAGAATTTTAAAAAACAAACTAAATGAATTAATATAAAAAAAAAACCTCTAATAATCAAATAAAAAAAATAAATATTTAATTTTCTATCCACAAAAATATGAATATATAAATTGAAGATCTATCCTTATGTTACTGTCAATATCATTACTATAACAGTTAAAATTACTATCAACATTACTGTTAAAAAAATTTCAATAATTAAATTACCCTAAAAACTCATTAAAATAAACAAAAGATTTTTGTATAAAAAAGAAAAAAAACAACCATAAAAATTATCGTGATCATTGCATAAATAGTAAAATCATAAAAATCATCCAATCCAAAGAAGCAAAAAAAAATGAACAAAGAGAAAAAAGGAGCAATATCAATAGTAAAATGATTATTATAATAGTTAAAATTATTATCAATATTACTGTCAGAACAATTCAAATAATTAAATTGCCCTGGAAAATCATTACAAAAAAGCAAAAGATTTGTATAAAAACAATTAAAAAATAACAACTAAAATTGTCATTATTGTTGCGTAAATAGCAAAATCATAAAAATCATTTAATCAAAGAGAACAAATAAACATAACAGAAAAATAAAGAATAAAGGGGGGAAATGTGCAATATTAATTTAAAAATAATTATCAACACAAATTAAAATTTCAGGATTGAATCGATTAAAAATTAAACCTAAAAAAAAGACAAAAACTAACAGCATAGATGCATAAATATCAATAAAAAAATAAACATTATCCAGAAAAAACAAATGAATTAATATCAAATAAAAAATTAAAAGAATAAGGACCGACATGAAAAATAACATATATAAAATTAATTCTAATTGAAGGATAAAATTGAAACAAAAAATAATTGGAGCACCAAAAATAAATAATGATAATTGCGTTATTTTATAAAAAAAAAATAGAGGAAGATGGACAGAAATCAAACTTTGTATATATTATCAATTTCAATTGGAGAGTCAAATTAAAGAAATCAAAACATCCGTACCGGAAAAATTGAAGGAATAAAAAATAAATTAAAAATCAAAAGTATAAGGACTGAAATAAAAACTTCTTATATAATCAATTTTAATTGAAAGGCACGCTTAAAAACAATAAAAATTTCACTTAAATAAATCGGTAATAAAAACAAAATCAAAACCTCATGGACCAAAATGAACTTACTACAAACATTAGGGACTGGACCTGACTTTGTGATGGTAAGAGAGAAAAAAACGACGACCGACAAAAAACCATCCACTGCCACTTACCCGGACATCTATGACCGGAATGCGCCGCGACGGAAGAGAGAGGATCTTTTGACGCATCTTCTAGGATGGCAGAAGTTAAATTTTTTATGGCGGGAAGAAGCCGCACGTGCCGCCTAAAATGGCGTGTTGGCGTGGAACGTTGTTGGCGCGTCCGAATGACGCGTCAACAGTTAATAAAAAAAATAAAATAATTACCAAGATACCCCTGACCCTACTGATATTTACGAAAAAACCGTAAAGAAAAGTACGTAGCTGCCCTCGTTTACTGTGCGCTAATTTGTCTTTTTCGGAGGGCTATTTTCGTCGATTCACTATGCAAATAAAATGGAAAAACCAGTACAGCCCCTGGTCCCTATGCATTATTTTGTCTTTTTCGGGGCTATTTGCGTCGTTTCATTGTCGTAATAAATAGTAAATTGTGTCTATGTGAACAGTAAAAATATTACAGTAAAATCGCGACGCCATTTATATATATCTATCATATATTAAAACTTTAAGAACTAAAATAAAGCTTTTCACTTAATAGTAAAATTAAAACAAAATAACCATGGTCTAAGTCCTATTTCACAACATCAATATGTAATTGAACTTTGAAATATTATTTAACCCTAAATATATATAATAGTATGGAAAGTGAAAAAAAAAAGATAATAAAAAAAGAGCATTGTAGAAATGAATAATGCAATCCAAAGGCTAGTTGAGTCTTAAAACAATAATATTGGATAATTTGGATCAACTCAGATTCACATATCAAATATATAGCTTTATATCATGAGCTTTATTAATTTTTTAACTTATTTTGTATTTAACCATATGATAACAAAAATAAATACATGTAAAATCAAGCACTAACTTAATATCATGATACTTGTTTAAGATTATAATAATCTTATAAAAATCAAGTTTAAATAGATTATAAAGTTCAATTCTCATTCGTCATGTATTTAAATATGAGATTGAAAAAACAAAAATCAATGAAAATTATCAACAAGAAAAAAATTTAATGTTGAATTATAAAATTAAATTTTACTTTATTTTCCGACTACTCCATCGCTCTTTTCTCAAGCTCAAAGGCCACATCGTGAAGAAAATAAAATCTTGAATTAAAAAGTAAAACCCTTAGAAAATTAGGTTTAGACTTGAAAACAAATGAATGAAATAATTATAAGGACGTAAAAAGAGCAATGTGAATTATTTTTCAATGTTAGTTATGATCCTTATAGTTTTAATTATATTTAATCAATAAAATTTAATTTAATTTTACCAAATTAAGCATCAATTTAATCGTAAAATCTTTTTAAAATATTATGAGAAACTTTGTGAAGTTAGACGATTTTAATTATTAACTCTAATCTTAAATTTTAAAGTATAAAAGTAAGAAAAAACTTGGAATTTGTTCCAATGTTAATTGTGATCCTTATAGTTCTAATCATCTTTAATTAATTTAATTGAATTTAGTTTTGCTAAATTTAGTATCAATTTAATCTCGGAATCTTTTTTAAATATTATGAGAAACCTTCGTGAAGCCAGTGATTAAAATCATTAGCTCTAATATTGAATTTTAAAATATAAACATTTTTTTTTAAAAAAAAAACAAGGTAACTTAAAACAAATAAAAGGACCAAACAAGAAAAACAAATTTACGGCGGTCCTCAATGTTTGTTTGAAGACAAAACCCACAACGAGAATGTTGTAAGAACTTCAATAAAGAATTTGGGTTTCTCACATGCTTGGTTGGAATGTTCGGGATGGATTGGAATATCTGGGCCCGTTCTTCTCCTGCAATATATAATATTTAAGTCAGTAAACAAATGAGAGAATGATAACAAAGTAGAGAAAAAATGAAAGGGTATATGTTATGGTTCAGAGGCCATGCCTTGTCTTATCGGCGGTTTTTTTTATATATATAAATTCTATTTGTTTTAAATTATTTTTTATATTTTAATGCATTGATATTCAAAATAAAAAAAATGATTTTAATACATTTCTAAACAAAAATATATTTTAATAAATAATCATCACTATGATATATTTATAGAAAAATAACTTTATACACATTGCTATTGCTCAGGGAACGTGATTTACCAGACCATCATATCTCATCTGATGATGTGTAAGTGTGATGATTATTCATGGATAATATTTCTAGCCATTAGCCATAAAGGCTAGGTTGGCTAGCATTTCTAAGCTGTCCATGGCTTGTAATTTTAAGATGTTCATGGCTGGATTTGGTGTTAGGTGTCTTAGATATCTAAAAAAATATCATTTTCAATAGAAGCTTAGTCTTTTCTCAAGCACTCTTAAAAAAACTTTAAAAGCCCCTATAAAAATCTGTGCACTATGGAACTTTTGGTGATGATTTGGTGTTTCGGAAACATTTAAAAATTGTTTTTTTAAATATATATATATATATATATATATATATATATATATATATATAAAATTTAAAAAACAAACACAAATACATTCCCGACTATTTGTTATTATGTTGTGTTAACGTACTTATTATGCTGTGTTATATATATATTATTTAACCTAGTGCCCGATAATATAAGTTTGTCATGATTTAGTAGGGACCTATAGATTTTGATTTGCGCTCGGTATCCGTGATACCTTTTCAGTTGGCTTCTATGTAATACCTATGCAAACCGACCTGTAGCAGGGTGTACAAGTATTATGATGCTTATAAGCATTGATGACAAAGAAGAAGATTAATGATAACATATAGCCCATGGCCATGCCTTTCATTATTCATCAGTAATTCATTTTGCCTCGACTCGCATGCTAGTCAGTTTCTTCACCGCTGCCTGGTCAATCATATATTTCTTCAAATCCGGCAACTGCGTGGTAAAATATGGGGGCTACTTGTACTGCCACGGCCCACCCACCAAATCATTTGCACAGGTCAAATCACATCATATCATCATCAGCATCATTAGATCAGAAGAAGGCAGGCCTCATGAGAGTGATTGTATTTCGTTGCACTTTCTCTGTAAATCAACACTGTTTTTACTGAAAGAGATGAAGATGATGTCATCCTCGAAGCCAGCTTCGATCTGGTCTATGCCCCCTCTACTTTTATGAGAGTTGCTTTTATTATTGGGGTGCGTCACAAGAGAAGAATGTCAGCGATATTACCAGTTGAAAGAGCAGTGACCCCATTGTTGAATTGGTACCGGAAAAAATAAAAAAAACCCGAGGGGGTCAGCGGAAGGATTTTGTTTTTGTTAAAATATAATATAAATTATATTTTGAGGTTTTACTTAACATTTTAAATTTTTAAGTGAGATAATTTTTAATATAATATTAGAATTTTATTGACTCAGTGATTACGAGTTCAAATTTCACAACCCTCATTCTATTTTATAAAAATCAAGTGCGAGGTGATATAGATCTGTATAAATTTCAAATCTAAAGAGTTTTAACCTGATAGCTTAAATTTTTAGAAAAAAATAATTACTCAATAACAATTTCCTTGCTTGGATCTTGAATTTTTACTTCCAAAAACCAGAGAAATTGATGATTGACTAGTTTGGTATATCAGTTATAAAAAAATATAACTCAGGCAAGGTATTTTTTTTTAGAGTCGCACTCACCTTTAATTTCTAGATATCTATCATTATTTTGATCCAAAATTCTATGACTCAAATTCAACTCACTTTCTTTTTTAGTATTTAGTCTAGCTTGTGGATTATAACTCATGATATCTAATTTTTTGTCTAGAAATCCTTATTCTAAAGTTTAGTTTCCTTATGATGCTCCCTTTTACGTTCAAGCTTAGAAAAATAACACGCGGTGTAATTTTTTTAATATTTATATATATTTTTTACCTTATTTTAAAGAGAAAAAAGCTTATCGAATACTGTAGGATAATCTTGTGTTTGAAAAAATATCTTTAAATATAATATTTGTACACACCTCAAGTTTTTTTTTTCCTTCATATTTTATAACGACAAAAACCACGTTAATCATTAAAAGTTTAAATCAATAATTATAGATATATAAATAGATAGAAAAAACAAATTGGTAGAAACGGTTGTCTATCAAGTCACAAAACTATAGGAATATTAATTATCAATGCATGGCTCATATAAGATTAAAACAATCGTAACGTGGCGAAAGAATTATTACTTCTACTTGATTAACATATATAATTTGCTCAAGATTAAGCACCAATATGAATTCCATGAATCGAATAATAATTGATGGCACTCAAATTCAAAGACAAACGTGAAAGCTATGAATGATGGCACTCAAACTTATCATGTGAAGGATGCCATGTTCCCCATCCTCTTTCTGTAATAATCTTGTTCTTACGTCACATTCTCGAGGTAAACTTTATTTTGTTCTTCCCTAATGAGAGCCAAACAGTAGACAAATTAACCAATCGGGTTCATAATGCACGAGAATCTAATTGAAAACTGAGATTTTTAGCAGATGCTTTTGCTTTTCAAAGCATGCATATTGCACACATGGAAGCAGCCTTAATTCACACATTCATGAATATTTACTCATTTTTACCCTTTCTTACTAGATTTTGAATTAAGACATCTTGCCTCTCTCTCTCTCTCTCTCTCTCTCTCTCTCTCTAATCCAAAACATTCTTGAATTTATCCAGAACAGTGCCCGATCGGCTAAGTTGAAGGTGACGGCAAATCTTAATTATTTTGTAATTAACTAATTAGAAGTTAAATCCCATCTCGTGGAACCTGCTTCACCGTGCATGGAGATGATTTTAGTTTCTATAAACAACTGTCCAAATCGCAAGTGGAAAGTCGTCGGAACTTTTATTTCAAAAGAAACAATCATTTGGTCATAGAGATGACTCCATCGAAAGCTGACTCATAAAGTCTGGGTTGAATATGATATGAAACAGTTACCGGAGACAGACGGATTTCCCCATCTGGTGTGATCAGGACACATCGCTGATCAGCACCTCGAAACTACGTGAATTTTTTAGATTGTGATTATATTTGATTTTTGTTTAGAAATATATTAAAATATTTTTTTTATTTTTTAAAAACTATTTTTAATATTAGTATATAAAATAAAAAATAAAAAATCAATTTTTTAAAAAATGCAGTTTAAAATATCATCTAAGCTTGTGCTGTAGTATCTCGGTTAACGTTGCAACACCCCCTCCCTGTCTCATTTTATCTATACCCTCACAATTTGTAATTGTCCGGTTATTTTAAAAGTTAAAATTATATAAATAATAATTTAAATTGATACCATCCAACGAGAGAAATCATTTTAAAACAAACCAAGTTTATTGAAAACCAGGTGCGGTCCATCTGATCTCATCACTGCAAAGAAAGAAGTTATCGATGCATCGGACCTTCCTGCTCCTCAGCTTATATTAGTCTGGTCCCACGAAGCTCTTTTATCCATCATGTCATCCCTGCACGTCCACTCACGTGCTCTTTCAATCGGAACTTTACTCCTTCGACACCATGTATCGTTTAGAGATTGATCCCATCACGTGGCTTCACCACCGTCGATTTAACAACATTTACGATGGTAGTGAATGGAATGATCGGATGGTTGCATAATTAGAGAGTATGGGATGATATTAGGACGGAGGGGGGAAATAGAGGACTAAACAATACCATTAATCCCTTTTCATTTTCTTTGGCTTGTAGCCCACGTGCTTCTCAGATTCTCTTCTCTGGAGCTTGGAGTGTTAGAGAAGAGGACAAGGTCGTCGTCAAGATGCAGATGCCTCCAGTTACAGACTTGCAAGGCTACTTGTTGCCTGCATGTCTCCACTGCGGGACAGTAACATGTGCCCTCCATCTACACGTGCATGCCTGGACAGTGTCGGATATTTACTGTGAAAAAATAAAATGAGTTAATAAATTCGTTTTTATTTGCATTAATTATTTATTTATTAAAAATACGGATAATCTTAAGGGCTCACCTTTTTTTCCCCAACCCAAGGAGGATGTCTTAACATTATGTCACGCCTCAAGTTTGGAAGGAGGAGCCCGGTGTAATTCAACAATCTTTGAACCTACAGGTCCAAAACTTAATTAGGTATTCTGAGCTCAGTACTTAATAAAAAAATTTATTGCATATAAGTCCATTAATCGCTACTTTTATCTAATTTAAGTCCCTCGTAATTTCTTAATATGGGATACGAAAATACTGAACAAAGGTCGTTGATCTCCAATTTCCTACGATTATTTTTTTTATATTGAAAAATTTAATTCGAATAAAGGTAGTCAAATAGATATCTCCTTATAAAGAACTTGAGTTGATAAAACAAATTAAATTAAATTAAATTAATAACGTCTTGTTTTAGAGAGAGTTCATAAGGTCCCCCCTTCCTGCGTTGATGATGAGGTGGGAAGATTTTCTTCATCCAATCATTACGTGGACAATATCAAATTCTATATATTTTTCATGCGCAACTTAGAAAGTTAAATTATATTACGTTGAAAATAAAAGAATTCTGTCTTTCATTTCTCCGGATTTTGATTCTATAATGCACATTTATAGGATAATTATAGTTTTATTTGGTTTATTACCAACCTTTGAATCCAATTATTAATTCCTTCAAATTTGGTTTTTCTTCTATTAATTATTATTTATTTTATTTAGAATAAGTTATAAAATTAGATATTTTTTTTCAATTCCACCACCCTTCATTTTTTTTCACCTTTCCAATTGGATCCATATTTTTTTATTGTTATTTGTTTGGTTTGATATAATTTAAAATTGTTTATTTCTCAATTTCAGTCATGACATTAAGTTTATTTGATTTACCACCATATTTGGTCCTTATTATTATTTTTTCATCTTTTTTACTAGTTAGTTTTATTTATTTAATCCCTAAACATTTGATTTTATTTTATGTTAAATTTGATTTTCATTTTTTTTAATTTCTTCTTCTTCAATGTTGTTAATATCGGCCTCATATAGGTTTCAAAAGTTAATACAAGTTTTCATTTGTCCTTTTTTAAATTTAAAATAATATATTTTTAATTTTATCTTTTCAATATTATTTTTTATCATTTCTGCTCTTTTTTGTGTGTTTTTTTGCAGGGTTATTCCTATCCTGATTGATTTAGATTTTTTTTTTAAATTTATAATTTTTGTAATTTTTTTATTGATAGTTAAACGGGATGAACCTTTTATATTTTATGTTTTTTTTCACAGAAAAACACTTTCATCTTTCCATAAATATTTTTTTAAGAATTGATCATCATGTTTATTTTTTCATTTTACTTATTATAGGTCTTTTCTAATCATGTGTTCATGGTCATAAGATTAAAAATTTGTATCATCGACATGTAAACTTTTCTTTCTCCTCTATCAATTACTATTGCATGTGAACAATAGGAAGGGTTTGATATTTTATCCAGCCTAACCTGAGAAAAGTTGTTAGGCCAAAATGATCCACCATGGCTAAGCTGATCCATTTTGTCGGGTTCAATCCAGTTCAATTTAAAAAAAATATATAAAATTTATATTTAAAAAACATTTTTCCTCATGTTTTAAAAAGTATTTTTCAATAAGTGGTCGAGAATTTTACTTCATTATTTTTTGATGCTTGTCTTCTTAGGTCTCATTACTTAGACCATAAATTTAAAAGAACAATCTAATTTAATTTTTTAATGTTGTTTATATTTAATTTTTAATATTAAATTATTGAACTCCTAATTTCATGATTTTATGTACATGATCATATAAAATTATCTTAATTTTATATGATCATGTTACATGTTATTCGAGAAATTTGGTGTTCACGGATCACTATTAGTTGTACTAATGTCAACAATGGAATACAAAAATATCTTTCCAAAGGGGAGCAGTCAAACTAGCTCCGTTGAAAAGAGAGAGAGAGAGAGAGAGAAGTGCTTTATAAATCTAATTTTAACAGAAAACAAAATGCCAGCCTAATGTAATTGCGCTGTCGTATCCCACTCCCTCCCTATTTATGGTCCCGCGAACACTACTATAAAGTCCAAAGCCCTTTGTTCCTTCCTCAATCCGGTTTTAATTCCCCGCATATTTTAAGTTTAACTAACACCCATCACGCACTCTCTCTCTCTCTCGCCCTTTTCTCTCATCACCACCGATTTTCACAACCCAAATTTAATCTCCGCTTCCGCAATGCTCCCTTACGCCACCCTCGATGAGGCCGCGGCGGCGCTAGGAAGGAATTTGACTGTAGCGGAGACATTGTGGTTCAATTACTCTGCACAAAAGTCTGATTATTATCTATTTTGCCATAACATCTTGTTTCTTTTTCTGATCTTCTCTGTCGTGCCCTTACCCCTGTTTTTCATAAGTCTCTGGCGATCTGCTGGGCTTGACAAGTACAAGATTCAGCCTAAAGTCAAGTTGTCTCCTTCTGAAGTGTTCAAGTGTTACAAGGATGTTATGTTCATGTTCTTTTTTGTCGTGGGGCCTTTGCAATTGGTTTCTTACCCTTCCATTAAGGTAAAACAACTTCTGTTTCCTTTTTGGAGAGACACATTTTCTGATAAAAGAGTTTGTTAGTCTCATTTGGTTTTTGATGGGTAATTTGGCCTTTCAACAGAATTTGCGCAGCGGTATTTGCTGGGTTATGGCATTGTTTTCCGGTGGAAATCACATATTTGTTGATTATTGTGATATTGGATAATTTTTAATGTTTTTTTGGGTAATTATTGCGTGATTTCCATTGATTAAAGCCAGCTGTATGTGTTTTTTCTCTCCTTTTGATTGGTTTTCTGGGAACATGTGTAATTTCATTTTGAGCATATTGATCAACCAGTTTTAACGTTTGATCCTTTTAGGACGTGATTGTGACATTTTGAGTCTTTTTAACCATCTGCTAACAAATAATTGCTTTTATTTTGGGAAATCTTGAAATGAGATTAAGACTTCTAATGTTGCGTATTTAACTTTGCATGTCCACAGATGATTGGGATTCGAACAGGTTTGCCATTGCCTTCCGGATGGGAAATCTTTCTACAGTTGTTGGTGTATTTCATGGTGGAGGACTATACCAATTACTGGATCCACAGATTTCTTCATAATAAATGGGGATACGAGAAAATTCACAAGGTCCACCATGAATATACAGCTCCTATTGGGTTTGCTGCCCCATATGCGCACTGGGCTGAAATTTTGATCCTTGGAATTCCATCTTTTCTTGGTCCAGCAATGGTTCCTGGGCACATGGTCACATTTTGGTTGTGGATTGCTTTACGGCAGATTGAGGCAATTGAGACGCACAGCGGGTACGCATGCTGCTTTTCTTATTTGCTGAGGAGCCCTTTTCTGCTTTACCTAACTGAAACAAAATCATAACAACTTTAGAACCTCTGTGCTGCTTTACTGTTTTATTATTCGACTTCTCTGTAAAATAGTAGGAGATCTCAAGTTTCTTCAGTAGTGGCTTGCCTTTTTTGACGTGGGGATCAGCATGGCTCCTTTTCTTTTGTTATTACTTTCCTTTTTCTTTGGTTTAGTCAGTGAATGGTTACGGCAAGCAAATTGACAATCATTTTCCTGATCAATTGATAGAGTTAGGCCAAGATAAAAATGCAAAACTTGCAAAAGGCAACTAATGTTTTCCGGGAGAGGTTAGGCCATGTCACTCCCTCTACAGAAGGGAAGTGCCTATAAAGTACCAAATTTTCTTTTTTCTTGCTGATTTTACTCTTGTATAAATTAAAAGCATACAACAGGTGATGGGTGAATATTGTGATTAATGGCCAAATATAGTGTATACTAGTTCCTATCCTTGTATTATGCCAAGGAGTGTAAAATCAGTGAATATCACCAAATTAGATTTTGGCTTTTAACTTTTACCAAAATATATAAAAGCTCACGGTTCTGCATGTTTCTTATATAGGATGAATGGATAGTTTATGTAATAAATATTGCCCAGTTAGTTTTGTCTTGACCAGATCCCGCTGGACAACTATGGCGTGGTAATATTGTGTTTATGGCAGTTGTGTTAGTTAAATGCCGTGTGCTTTCTAGCTATCATACAAAGTGGTTTGCTAGGGTTGAAACTGTTTAAAAGTGAATTTGATGTTTGGGATGGAGTTTCCTAGTAAGAGTTGCAGTAACTAACTACTGTGTAGGCTGAAGACATGCAAATCTGTATGCAATAGATATATGGAGATAAAATCCAGTGCTACTACAAGATGCTATGGGTTTGATTTCCCTCAATTCATTCACCTGCAGACAGGTGTTGTGATGGCTCCAAGTGATAGCTTCACCATGAATTGAAATGACTTGCATGGAGCTTAGAGATGATGATGATGATGCCATTGTTTTCAAACTTTTTTCTATATATCTGGGAAATAAAAAATATCTTAAATAAATGCAAAATATTACCCAGTTGTTCCCTTCCTCGTATGAAGGAGTGAGAAAGGAAGAAAGAACAATCCTACCGAAACAGGGGTCCGTGTGACTGCATAAGAATGGAGTGGTGTGCATGCTAGACATCTTCATATTTTGTTTCATTGTGATACACATTAAGTTATGGACATTTTCAGAACTTCCCTTTTCCATCATCAGTGATGGGTTGTAATTGCAGCTTGAACCACATTGAGCATGTTTCATGTCTTTTGTGAGTTTTTCAGATCCTGTCGGTACATCACTCCTTCCTCTGTAGTTTTCCTTCTGTTTTTCTTTCTTCTTCTTCTTCTTCTTGGTTGATAAGCAGTGTAAGGACCCACTTATTCTTGTTCTACTCTTCATCTCCTGGCTGTATATATTTTGCAATGATGATTTAACTTAGCTATCGGGGGCACACATGGCATGCATGCGAGTAACTTACATCTTGCTATGCAGGTACGACTTTCCCTGGCTTCCCACAAAATATATTCCATTTTATGGTGGCGCAGACTACCATGATTACCATCATTATGTTGGAGGACAAAGCCATAGCAACTTTGCATCAGTGTTCACTTACTGTGATTTTATTTATGGAACTGATAAGGTAAACAGACAATTCTTGTAACTAACTACGCCACCCTGGAAGTTATGATAGCTGATATTGGAATGTTTTCTTTGATTATTAGGGCTATCGGTTTCAGAAGAAGCTTCTCTGGAAGGTAATGGTTTTTTTCATTTTCTAATCATCTTGATTGACAAATAGAACTTGCTTGATATCTATTATCAATGTTCGAAAAATACAAACTAAAAAAACAGACTATTGTAGTTCAGTGCAGGTCAATGTGAAGCAGAATGAACATAGTTATGCTTACTGCTTGGATTTTTTATCATTAATTCCCTGCTAACACCATGTTTCTCTCATGTAATTCAGTTGAAAGAGGGGGTGGAAAATGGTGGTGAACAAAATGGAGGTTCCTACCATATTGCTACACAAGATCTTAAATCTGAATAGCTGTCAAACTGCAGAACTCTTATTCAGAACAATGCCTTTAGGGTACAACTTTTGTGATCGAGCCATTTTAAGCTGACGTTGGCCATATGCTGGCCTGGTTAGTTACAAGTTGTTAGTATTTCAGGTGGATATTAATTCATGTTTTGTGTAGTCGTGAGAAGGGGAGAGGGGGTGTTAGGGTTCATTGTTAAGTTTCAAAATGTGGGGGTATTTGTTTAAATGAAACGCTGGATATATATAATGTTTTGCAATTCAAGAATCTCCGGAGGTGTTATTTTAGCTTCTGTTTTGACATCCAAATTCAGAAACTGCATGTATCATATCCATGTCTAACGTGAGAAAGACGCTTTGATTTTGCTGAGCTGGCGCTCCAGTTGCTGAAGGCAGACACTCGAGTGAAGTTGTTTGTCATTACAAGTATTCTATGAATTGCAATCCTTGCATTATTTGTAACATACCAGGATGAGGAGAAATAGAACCAGACCGCAAAATAAAATCTAGTTTTATTTTGTGTTTATTATCCGCGAAAAGTGCAATCAAATGCTGCAATAAAATCTCTGGCTTGGTTGTCATTGCTTGATGGTTTTTTTAAGCGAAAGAAATAACAGCACACAGCAATGCTGAAGCTTGATCAGTATCTTATCCCGGCACATATAGCCTGGATTGATTCCAATGGGATAAAAACGCCTTTACAGTTCCATGGTGTTTAAAATGTATATGTGTCCGCAAGATAACAACCCAGCAAGCCCGTCTAGCTCAGTTGGTAGAGCGCAAGGCTCTTAACCTTGTGGTCGTGGGTTCGAGCCCCACGGTGGGCGGCCATTATGTGTATTTTCTCAGCCTTTTTCTTTGAATGGCATTTTTCTTTCGAAGGTCCGAGGACAAGTGTGCTTGTTATTCACTGTTAGGGTTTCCAGCTGGGTTAACAGGCAGCTTATTAACAAGCACCTATCGATAACAAAAAATGTCGGCCAATGAATTGGAAACATTCTCAAACTTACTATCAGGTAGGGTGAAGAGAAAAACTAAACTATTAAATAATTAATTAAATTTACTATATTTTTTTTTAATTTCCAGTATAGTTTATTGGGTTTTTTTTTTGTCATTATTTATTTATTTATTTCAAATTTTTTGGTTTGTTTTTGTTTTGGTTAGATGGGAGAAGTGAAAACTTGATTAAAGTAAAAAAAAACCAAAACAAACTTGGTTTAAATTGAGTTTGGTTTGATTTTGATTTTTTTTAATTTATTTTTTTGTTTAGTTGTTTTTATTGGTAGATAATAAACATATCTAAAAATGTTAACTCCTACTTTCAAGTATTGACACTCTCTAATGGTATATTTGGTATTACTTTTATTTTTGTAGTTGTGGTTTTAAAAAAATAATTTCATAAAAAATATTTTAGTTGCGATTCAAAATAATTTTTAAAGTATTTGGTTAAAACTATGGTTGGATTTGAAGTTAATGAAAAACAATTTCAAGTGTTTGGTTACCAAACTTTTCATATTGCTTTCAACTTGTGAAATTACTTTAAAGTGTGTATATATTGTTTTTAAAATATTTAAATACTATAATAATAAAATATAATTAATAATTCAAGTAAATTAGATACAAATAATATAGGTTAAGTCAAATTAATCAAATTTAAAAAAAAACTAACCCATAATATTTATTATTATTATCATTAATGAATCATGTTAGATAATTCAAACATTATAAATAAACCTACTCCCCCATTCATTCCTATATTGCCTGAATTTATATAATAAATAAATACAAACACAATAATCTTGCCATTCCATCACTTTTCAGGCCAATGGGCCAGTATACAAACAGAGAAATTAGCTGCTTTTCTCACGCCCGAGTTTCATTTACTTTTTCTCACGGGATCCACATAATATTCCTGCGTTTTGAATCCAAAGCAAACACCAAGCCGGGAGCTTTCTCTTAATTACAGTTTGCACCACAAAAACAAGCACCCCTCTTAATTCGAGTGGATAAAATTCACGATATTTTCTTTCAAGAATAAACCCGCCCAGCAACCCTAGGCCTTTGGGGTACTAGGCGGACACCTGGGCCAAGTGGATGCCTTGAAAATTGAGAGGTCACAATCTGAGCTTCGAGATGCTGGCTGTGGCCATGGGCCGTTCTGCCATTGCCAGTTGCCTTGTTAAGGTTCACAAGCCTTCCTTTTTCGAGTCCAGCTGTACCCCGTAAATCATTTTTTTATTTATATTTTAAATATTTTTTCGTTTTGTTTTCTTTGATCATTTTTATGGTATCAAAAATAATTTTTAAAATATAAAAAATACTATTTTAATACATTTTTAAATAAAAATCTATCTCCACGAACAAAGAAAACGAAAAATTAGCGAAAAGATTGAATCGAGGGCATTGACTGCCCAGTGAAGTTAATTTTAAGTGATCTCTCTGGGTGGAAGTAGTAGAACCATGCCACGTGTCAATTTCACGAAAGTGGATCCAGCAATGATCATAGGATATATCATGTCAACTTTTTTTAATGTAAAAAGACAAATTTTAAAGTTACATCAACGGTTTTTGATGAAGGAAAAAAATTAAGATATGGGTTGTTGAATTGATTGAACTCGGTAAACTCATTTAATTTTATACCATGATTAAAAAATACTGATAAAAATAAAGTGAATAAAATATAATAATAGTTAATTATAAAAAATAATTTGTCGATGCCATACTTAGAAAAATAATTAGAAGAAAAATTCATTCTTATTATTTTATCCTGGACTCCGCCCCACTATAACATGGATAATTCCAATATTATTACAGTAAGTTGCATGGTAACAATGAAAGAGGAAGCATGTGTTGTCAAAGCAACGACACGAAAAGAAAACCAAACAACATATCATGAAGTCTCTCTCTCTCTCTCTCTCACTCACTCACTCACTCACACACACACACATCACTCACTCACTCACTCACTCACACACACACACATCACTCACTCACTCACTCACACACACACACACACACACATATTTAATCAATTAATTTAATTGATTCAAAAACAAAATATCTTCAAAACAAAGCTATTGAAGGATTAAACCAGAAAAATTATAAGCTTGGAAAAAAGAAAAAAATCAAACAAGCTTGAGTGAATCTCTTAAACTAGTCTCTCCGACTCACGACTCGTAAAATCCTAGAGATGAGCTCATTCAACAATATTATTTCCAAACCAATTTAATATTGAATAATCAAACTAAAAAATATATCAATTAAAAAAATCAAATTTAAATACTATCTCAAATAAAATAAATAAAAATAAAAATAATAAGGATCAAATCTCATGAATGAAGAAAAATTTAAAAGAGGATGAGATTGAAAAAAATTAAAAATTATCTCAAATAAAACAAATAGCAATAAAAGAAATAAAAACCAAATATGATAGATGGAAAATATATATATAAAAAAAGGATAAAATTGAAAAATAATATAACTTATTTTAAATTAAAAAAAATAGTGATTAAAAGATTATGGATCATATTCAAAGTAAAAACAAATTGAAACGATACTTTGAAAACTTAAAAGGTCAAACATGAAAATCAAGGAAGAAATAGAAGAGAAGAGATAAAAAAAAATTAAAAAAACTTGATTTTTAATGATAATTTAATAATTTGATTGCATTTAAAAAATTAGAAATGCGAGAAAACTCTTGGACACCATTTTGTTTTTTTATTACTTGCTTTTAAGGATAATGCAACAATTTTATTACGCTTTTAAAATTGATTTTTTCGGTATCAATGATCAATAAACCTTCGCAAAAAGACATTATTACATTCGACAACTAATTCATTGATTATTTATAGAATGAGAAAATTATTATTACATTATTTCAATTCAATTGCAATATAGACTAAATACTGCTGTCATATATATATATATATCATTATTTCATGAGATCCTTATTGGCTTCTTTTCATTGGGAAGCTCGGATATCATTGGTATCATACACGTGGCAATCATGGACCAAACACACCATTTCTAATTATTTGAGGTCCATACGAGAATGTCGATCATGGAAACATCAAACAATTACTTCTTTCCTGACATTTTTGACGCAGAGGTTGATGTCGATGGAGACACGACCATTTATTCCACATGACGACCTGCATCCATAACTCCACCACCGTGTAAAAAGCAATTTTTAGGGTTTGTATTCCATCTAAATTAATTGGTTCAAAGGCTAGTCGTCGATTCTAAATAGATTGGTGATTTAATTCTTGACCCTTTAATAAAGAAAATGAAATAATATTCTGGTGAAACTTCACTTTCCAAAACTATCCACCCTTTTCTATTTCTGCATCCCAAAACTATTTAATAAATTAATTAACTAGTGTTGAGCATGCTTAATTAATATATATATATATATATATATATATATATATATATATATATATATTAAACATGTTTTTTTAATAGAAATATCAGCCAGCCTTATTAAAGTTTACTATATAAACATTATAAAAATATTTTATTTTTAAATTAGATTTAAACAGTTCAGCTTAAAAAGAAGAAGATATTATCTTTCCAGGGATAAAAATATTATGAAATAAATTCTCAAACTATATTACTTACAACATGACCATGCACCATCCTAGTTCTAAACAAGCCTCATTTAATCTCTCTTTAGTGTTCAAAATTAACTTATTATATGTATAAATTGATTGAGCTGAAACCATTAAAAAAATATATTCTGTCGATGAATATGCTAAAATAATAACAAAAATCTCAATCAATTTAAACAAAACATTACCGAACTTGAATTGACCTAGAATCTGGCCGCAATATATATATTTTTGTAATATTTTAACTCGATTTAATATACAGTTTAAGATTAATGCTTAATAATACAAAACTGATGAAGATAAAAGTAGATCAGTTCTAACTTTGCTATTATCACCCCCACTGCTCCAGACAACCTCGTTCCCAGTCTTTCTCCCTGAAAAACGCATAGAACTGCTCTATGATCTCACATTGCTTCTTCTTCTTTTTTCGAGAGTCGTTTGTCCTTAATATCTTGAAAAGCCAACTTGCTGGAGCTGTCTGTGGGATGCCATCGCCAAGCTGCTTCCCTTTTTTCTTCTTCTTTTTATACAGTGAAAATACACGCTCACGTCTGTTCATTGCTCAATATTTTGATACTGTAGCAGTACCGAAAGTTCCTGGAAGGTTTGGGAGGAGGACATCAAGAGTTAGGTCTTGTTGGAAGCCATCTCAGCTATGATTCTAAGTTTGAGAAAATAATATAACTTATACAAGTTTCAAGGTCAAATAATTTCTATTTAAAGAAATGTTTAAAAAATAATGTAAATAATATTCTAAAATTTCACATAAAAATTTAAGATGGTAGATAAAATAATTCCTTTACGTATATTTTCCCCCTTGTATTTCCACCCTTTCTCTTGTACTTAGCTAGCTGCTCCATGACGTAAAAGCGACATTAATTTAGTCCCATATTGATACCGTATACTAGCTAGCAGCACCTGCCCTGTATAGAATTATTAACCTAGTCTCGAATATAGTTTTTCCTTTTCTTCCCCGTAAATTTCAAACCAGTACAAATCAAGATTTTCAAAACAATCAAACGAGAGATTAACCTAGCTCGTGGCTCGACAATGCCGACCCTTAGAGAAGTGAGATCAGATACCAGACGCATCAAAATTAGGCATGGCGGAGAGGGGGGGAACGTTGCTCGAGCGGGGAAGACGTCGAGCAGCAAGGGAGGAACAGCTTTTGGAAATGCTCAGGGAAAGGAAAGGTAAAATCCAGCAAAGCATTAAAGTTGAGAAAATGACAAGCCAGATGTATAATTTCCAATCTTCAAATTCAATCCTCATCCCTAACTCTTTAAAAGGTCTTCGAATATCCAAATTGGGTTAGAACAGGAGGGTGGAGGCCAACCCAGACGGCCTTGTATTCAAATTTTTATTCCTCTTAATGAACACACACACAGAACTTTTAGGTAGCAAGTCACTACATCGTGACCCTAATTTGAACATTCATCCAAGCTCTCAAATTTTCTCGTCAATAGCAAATCATGGGCCAAACGCTCTTGATGCCTGGGATTGGAAAGTGGGTGGCAGTTGTGACATTTTGTTTATTGACTGATGGTAAATTGACGCGCAAGGGACATTAATACTGTGCACTAACCTCATTTAAAAGCACTTCAATAGCTACCTCCATTTGGTTGATATTATTATTATTATTATTATAACATTTGTTTTATTTTTTCCTTTCTTGCAAAATATAATAAATATGTAAGATGGAAAGGAACTCGGGTTGCGTTTAGATTAGAATGTGGAGCATGCTGTGTAGTTTCATATATGAATGAGTGCCTGCATATATTAAAAGTATGATTGTTGTTGTTTTTAAAAATATATTTTATTTATAAATGTATTAAAATAATATATTTTTTAAATATTTTTGATATTAACACATGAAAATAATATAAAATATAAAAAATATAAAAAAATTATTTTTTTTAAAATATAATGTCAAACACTAAAAAAATCCTTACAATAATATTCCAAAACATGGGATACTTTGGCCTTGTTTGTCATTCTAATTCTTGTTTCATGAAAGCTTTTTTTCTTTGTTTTGCCTTTGAACCATAGATTAGTGCGCTAGTCCATAAACTATAGGTTAACAAAATAAATTGACCAGCAATGACTTCTATTTCATGGAGTGCGTTAGTCCATAAGCTCTACTTTGACATATGACTTGTAAATTAGCTACCCATCTTTTTTTTAAGAAAAAAAAAACCTTATATATAATACTATGTCATAAAACTAATGATAAAAAGATATAAATAAAAAAAGGGAGAAAGCTCCTTGGTTGTCTTGGTCAACACTGCCATAAGAAGCTGGTGGAATTCATTAAATTCCTAGGTTGCCCTTTAATGTCCACATTCTGGAAAAAAAACCACATGAACAAGAAGTCACAAAAGGAAATACCCGAATTATACAATACTCTCCATCGCTATTATTTAAAAAAAAAAACCTTAAAATTTATTTTTTTTAAAAGAGAAGAAAAGGGAAGAAACAGACAAGAAGACTCCCTTCCCTACTGGACCCACAATCCAAAAAAGAAAAGGGAGAAAAAAATGAAAAAGAAGAAGGAAGAAACATGAAAAGGATGCCAAAACTAAAACCTTTGTTTTCAATGAGCGTGCACTTCACTCCCCAATCAGCAGAAAGTGACAGCCAATGTCAGTGGTGTTTTCGGACGTCGGACCGTGGCGTTGGAGTGTTTCTTCAATTGTATTAGCTAAGTTCCCATCAACATGGCTCTCTCCTGTTCCCCCCACTCGCAAATAAACTCGCGCGTTATACCACGCTCCAAACGCCACCATTGAAACTCCTCTCCCAGTCTTTCATGCCTCCCTTATTTCTCTCTTCTTACCCCAATCCCCCCTCCTTCTCTCTGAAAACAGACCCTTTAAAGAAAGACCAAACTAAGCCACACCCCATATTGAAAACAAGAAGAAAAAAAGACCAAAACTTTTTGACATGGACACCCGCCGGAATATGAAAATTCAGCAGCAACTAGCTCCGGCAGCCTTCCCGAGCTGAATGTCAGCCTTGAAACGCCGCAAAAGTTTCAAACTTTGACCATTTTTTTGTTGCACTGCTATACATATAATATTGCACATATAATGGCAACAACAACTAACACAGCAACTACACCACAGCAACAACAACAACAAGTAGATTCAGCCACAGCAGAAGAGCTAACAGCGAAGGCGGCACACAAGAGATATGAAGGTTTGGTGATGGTAAGGACCAAAGCAATAAAAGGAAAAGGCGCGTGGTATTGGACTCATTTAGAGCCTATGTTGGTCCAAAACACCGACACAGGCCTTCCTAAAGCTGTGAAGCTACGGTGTTCATTATGCGACGCCGTTTTCTCCGCTTCCAATCCCTCCAGAACAGCCTCTGAGCATCTGAAACGTGGTACTTGTCCTAATTTTAACTCACTACCGAAACCCATTTCTTCAATTTCGCCCAACACTGCCTTATTGCCTTCCCCTTCTTCAAGTGGTGGCACCACAGTAGTGCATACTAGTAGTAATAGGAAGCGACCTGTCGTTTCTAGTTCAGGACTTTCTGGTTCCGGTGGCGTTGCATCATCAACGTATCCATTGACAGCTGTGGGTAGTACGTACCAAGTGAGTCCTCTTGCTATCGTGGATCCATCACGATTCTCAGATGATATAGCCATGTTGCCACAGCAACCACATTTGATGTTGTCTGGTGGCAAAGAGGATTTAGGTGCTTTAGCTATGTTGGAAGATAGTGTAAAAAAGTTAAAAAGTCCTAAAACTTCGCCAGGACAAGCTCTGAGCAAGACCCAGATTGACTGTGCGTTTGATTATTTAGCTGACTGGGTTTACGAGTCTTGTGGGTCTGTGTCCTTTACTAGTTTAGAGCATCCAAAGTTCAGGGCTTTTCTGAATCAAGTTGGGTTGCCTGTGGTTTCGAAAAGGGATTTTGTTGGGGGGAGATTGGATGTTAAGTACGAGGAAGCTAGGGCTGAGTCTGAAGCAAGGATTAGAGATGCAATGTTTTTTCAGATTGCGTCAGACGGGTGGAAGGTGAAGAGTAATGGGGGTTTTGGTGATATAAATTTGATTAATTTGACAGTGAATTTGCCCAATGGAACTGGTTTGTATAGGAGAGCTGTGTTTGTTAGTGGGTCAGTGCCTTCCAAATACGCAGAGGAGATTTTTTGGGAGACTATAACAGGCATCTGTGGGAGTCTTGTGCAACAGTGTGTAGGGATAGTTGCAGACAGGTTTACTGCTAAGGCATTGAGGAATTTAGAGATCCAGAACCACTGGATGATCAATCTTTCTTGTCAGTTACAAGGGCTCACTAGTTTGATTAAGGATTTTAGTAAGGAGCTTCCACTGTTCAGGACTGTTAGTGAGAATTGCTTCAAGCTTGCAAGTTTTATCAATAATAAGACACCATTTCGAAACAGTTTCCATAAATATCAATTGCAAGAGTACGGGAATGCAGGGTTGTTGAGAGTGCCCTCGCGGGAGTATGAGAAGATGGATTTTGGACCTGTGTATACAATGCTAGAGGATATAATGAGCTCAGCTCGAGCATTGCAGTTGGTCTTGCTAGATGAGTCGTATAAGATAGTGTCCATGGAGGATCCTACTTCAAGAGAAGTTGCTGAGATGATTGGAGATGTGGGGTTTTGGAATGATTTGGGCGCTGTGCAATCTTTAGTTAAGTCGATCAAGGAAATGGCTCAAGAGATTGAGATAGAGAGGCCGTTAGTAGGGCAATGTCTGCCGCTGTGGGATGAACTTAGAGCAAAAGTGAAGGATTGGTGTTCAAAGTTCCACATTGATGAAGGAGCAGTGGAGAAAGTGGTCGAAAGACGATTCAAGAAGAATTATCATCCTGCTTGGGCTGCGGCTTACATTCTAGATCCACTTTATTTGCTGAGAGACAACAGTGGCAAATACCTTCCTCCTTTCAAATACTTGACCCCGGAGCAGGAAAAGGATGTAGACAAGCTTATAACCAGGCTTGTTTCAAGGGAGGAGGCTCATATTGCACTGATGGAACTCATGAAATGGAGAACAGAAGGGCTTGATCCTGTGTATGCAAGGGCTGTCCAGATGAAGGAGAGGGATCCCATTACAGGAAAGATGAGAATAGTAAATCCCCAGAGTAGTAGGCTTGTCTGGGAGACTTATCTTACAGAGTTCAAGTCCCTAGGGAAAGTTGCAGTTAGGCTTATTTTTCTTCATGCTACTTCATGCGGGTTCAAATGCAATTGGTCTTTGCTGAGATGGGTGTGTGCCCATGGACACTCAAGGGAAGGCATGGACAAGGTGCAGAAGTTGATATTTATTGCAGCTCATTCAAAGCTTGATAGGCGGGAGGTTTTGAGCGACGAAGATAAGGATGCAGATCTCTTTGCTTTGGCAAATGGTGAGGATGATGTGCTAAACGAGGTTCTTGTTGATACATCCTCAGTGTAACATTTTTTTCCACTACTTTTGAATTTAAATTTGTAGGATTTATTTGAATTCTTTCCACTTCTTATTTCCTTTTGTATTTCTTTACTTACTCTTTAGAAGATTTTGGGGCAGTCAGATCGGAGGAAGAGAGGAATTAATAGGGATTCTGTTCTGTATGCCATCAAATTGAGCAACTTCTCATCTTTCATTCTAGGATGGATTTTGGAGGTTCTGAGCTTGCCAAAAAAAAAGAAAGAAAGAAAGAAAAAGAAAATCTACTTGTTTGTAAAGATAGAAGTTTCTTTTTAAAAGATTTCTCAGAACGGGAACGCTTGTACAGTTTTCTTCTTCAAGTTTTCTCCATACTTTCTAAGATTGAGTTTATATAAGAGCAATTGTTTCGAATTCTCTTAACCTAGCACGTTTATACTCATTTAAGCATGGGTGATGCATATCTGGTTTGCTCAGCTATTGATTTTCTGAGCATGGTGTTCATAACTTTATTTAGAATGTCGTTATGAAACTCTGGTAGCCATTATGATTTTTATATTCTTCACCATTATGTCATGATCGTTGAAGCTTTCCATTTCCAAGTATTGCTTTCTGTCATAAAAGTGTCACTACTCTTACATTCAACCAAAAGTCCTACAAAAAGCGAATGTGGAGTTTGGCGCCTGCTCTCCTATTCATTGCGATGCATATCCCTCTTTTCTTGCCTGATGATCTTATAATTACTTGAGCAACGAGCATGATCCACTGCCTTATATGATCATATTTTTCCTAATAAAGTGTCATGTTTTTTGCATGTATGGTGTAATTAGTAGAAGGGGTCTGCTTAAAAACTTATCAAGTTTTTTGTTTTTTTGTGTGCCCAAATAAGTTTCATAGGATGGGATTCATGTTTTATTTCACACGATGAAAACAGATTCTTCTGTTGAGCCTTGCCACATATTTTCCTGTTATGTTCCAAAATTAGTTTAAGTTCCTGCCTATACGAGCATCTTCACATATTCTCTGCCCTGATTTCATGACATGGGGATTCCTAAGCTGGATCTGCTCCTTTCCTCTTTTAATATATATATATATATATCTACTAATAAGTCTTCTTTAAAGATGCAACTTTAATCACTATACTAGTATATTGCCTGGTATTTATGGGTGTAACAATCTACTCTGGGAACATAATGATTTTCCATTTGTCAGGAACTTTGATCTGAGTGATGATCATTGTTAACTGAACTGAAGAAAACTGAGATGTTATGCTAAATAAATCTATGTGGTGGCAGAAGCGTTCGACAAAGATATTGTTGGACTGGAGAAACCACCGTAAGATTGTTGGAGGTTAGTACAATGCCATGGACAATGATTAAAGGTGGAATTCTGCCAGAAGGATCCAAGGACTTGACTTGAATTTTTTGGAAGCGAAATGTCAATCTGTAACCAGAGGTTGCTTAAACAAGCTGGTTCGGTAAATGGCAAGCGAAGTGCCTCTACGTGGGTCAACAACCTCGGAAGGACCTGGAAGAACACCTTTCTAGCTGGAGAAGCACTCCCACCCGCTGTATTTCTCCTGGGTTTTGTGTCTTTGGGAAGGTGGAGCCCCACCATGAAAGAAGTGGAAGTCTTTTTCCAAACTTTGGTTGTCATGGAGGGAGAAAGAGAGACATCAGGGTTTTTCCCATCAAATCATCTTTCGGGTAACTTCTCTTTTAAACATTCCAACGCTTGTGACGTTCATGCAGGGTAATTGGGCAATGTTCCCCATAATTGCGAGAAAGGTGTTTATAGGACCCAAAACGAAGATTGTCGGCATGAAGCACTGCAAAAGATGCTTGAGTGTGGTTCTGCAACGAATTCAAACCATTTTTATCGGTTCCTAATTTGTAGCTGATCAAGTTGGGAAAATATAATTTAACAGGACGCGGTAAATTCAATCATCCTTAGTTTCCTTACGCAATTCACCAGTGATGTGCTAAGAATTGCATGCTGATTGGTTTTGAATTTATTTATTTCCATGTGTATGTTCCTGAATATAAACACAATGTACATTTGTTTATCTTATGGCTGCTAATAGCGAAGGGTTAACCTGTTCTGTTTGTTGTGGATACCATGTCCTTTAGCATTCATGATTATTCACAGGAAGGCATCGAAACATCATTGCTTAATGTCGGAGGAATGATCATGGGAACCTCAGTTCTGTCAAAGACTACACATTTTGTGTCTGTGTTTGTGATTGCTTGGCAATGGAAGTTAAGAATCCTATTTATAGCTGGAGGAGTGAACATGAATCCTTTCAGAAATGTTTAGTTTTACCACATACCTGAGCTTTTTGTTTAGAAATATATTTAAATAATATTATTCTAATTTTTAAAATTATTTTTGATATAAACACAAATCGAATTAAAAATACTAAAATTAATTTTTTTTTTACAGTATTGTTAAAATGAATATATATATATTAATTAATTAATTAGGGAAAAAAGAGTTGTTGTCAATAACTTTATTTCTTTTCTATTTTTAAGGTTGAATCACTTGTTATAAGTAGTCATAGTGCGGGTAATCTTTTAATTTCAACATCATTTGAAAGGATTCACTTTCAATCAAACCCTACGAACTAAAAAACTTTCACAATCTCTCTTTGTAAAGACAGAACTTGGAACGAGAGCATGGAGAATAAATAAATTAAGTAAATGATTCCTCTAATTGAAAAGAAAAGCCCTCACTCCTTACCTAATTTCTCCCTCTCAAGATACAATTATATCTATTAAAAACAAGGTTATTGATACCATTTCGTTTCTGCCGAAACGTTTCGTATCAGGTAAAAAAACGAAACAAAACGACGTTGTTTTTGTCTCATTTTAAATACCGGTCTGTGCCGGAAATACCAGTCAAATACTGGCCAAAACACTCCGAAATTACTCCGGGTGTGCTGTTTTGGTCAGAAGAAAAATTTATTTCCCGCATTAATGTTAATTAGCGGGCAGGAGATGTGTTGTTGGTCACGTCAGAATGTTAGTGATGTGACCAATGAATATATATATATATATTTGCACAGTACACACACACACACACACACACACACACACACACACATATATATATATATATATATATAAATGCAAAAATAAAAAAAAATTATTATAAAAAAATAAAGTTGTTATCAACTTTGATTTTATAAAAAATAAAATTATATTTAATTTTTTTTATTTTTAAGTTTTTTCATATATATAATTAATTAATTATATATGAATAGTACAATCCCGAAACGGCACACCGAAACGCTTCGAAACCGAAATGTTTTGTACCAATAAAAAAAACAAAACAACAACCGAAACAGTATTGATAACCTTGACTAAAAATGTTTATTATCTTTCAATGCGGTGTATAACTCTTAGTTTAAATTTGAGAATTTTGCCAAATCAAAGTTTTTTTAGATCAATTTCTTATTCACTCGTAATTGATTTTAAACATGTTAATATTACTTGTTATAAAACTTATACTAGACACCTGATCCGTGTTTTTCCTTGTGTTAAATATTTTTTTGCCAACAAAAAAATTTATACACGTGTTTTTTTAGTTTTAAATTTTTTATGTGAAGATCAAAAAGTTTTTACATAAGAAAATAAATCGAGAATTATATGTGTTAATAAATAAAAACGAAAAAAAACTGTAAACTATAACTAAAAATAAAACAGGAAAAATTAACATGGACTAATGTGGCTTAATTTTAGTTGAGTATTTTGCCAAGTAAAGATTTTTCAATATCAATTTCTTGTTTATGACTGCACCTGCAATTTTAATTTAGCTTCTAACATATAAATTGAGTATGTCATAACTAATTTTTCCAGCGAATCTCGCAGTGAGCCCTCAAAAATCTTAAATGCTTGATCGTAAAATTTCTCCAGTGCTCGTTCACCGATTCATGTCTTCGTCCTTTTCTAAGGCATGGTTTAAAGTTTCATATCTGAGTTTCATAACGAGATAAAATGTAAACTCGATCTTACCCCATCATTCTGATCACAGTAGCTTGTGCGCAGGGACATTAAACTTCCCACGATCGATAATTGCTCGGCTTGAATGGATTCGAACGCATGATTTCAGAATTTTATTCCTCATCAGGAGAAACCAGGGATTTGAAAGTTGGAGCCAAAAATAAGAGAAACGAAACAAAGACATTGAATTATCAAGAGTACTGCTTCAACCATTTTCACTACAAGCAAAGCGGTCGTCCAATTATGGAGTGCTATAATGTTTACTACTCGAGCCAACTTTTCATGGCACGTAACAAACTAATGTATTGGTTTTTCAAGGAAAACTACCCACTTATGTCAACATATTCTCTCATCATACTATCCCTCCTATACTTCAAACTCTCTCCATTCATGGCTATATATCAGATTCTCACCGACCCATCTCCGCAAACAAACAGTAAAAAGGTGGAAAATCAAGTGTTTTTTTCACTTTCTGGGTTAGTGAACGAACAGTGTATAAAAGTAGAGTGGACTGAGTATGGTATTATTTTACCCCTGGCGTCTTCTAATCGACAGTTGCTCTTGTCGGGAAGGAATACCAATGCTCACTCCTCACCAAGCAAGTAATTAGCTCTCCTGATCATCTTGAACTTTTAGTCACTGTTATGATATGCTGAGCTCCATTCGTTGGGTTAAAGGGAAAAGGAATTATAATGATTAGTATAGGACGACGCCCTCTCTTTACACAAGAATCTGTCCCTCTTCCTATGCTACCCGTTTCCTTTTCCTTTACCCTAGCTTGTTTTTGCTTCTACAATATTAGCTAGCTAGGGTTTATATTTTCTTCAGTTTTTTCTATCGCCTCGCCCACTTGCTGTCTCCTTTACGACTGTATCATGTGATTTTAACATTTTACTATGTATTTTACAGTTATATATTGTGCATGCAGTGACCTCTTTTTTTTATCAAGAAAATAATATAAATTATATCATTGAATTTTATCTATTAATTTAAATTTTTAGATAAGATAGTTTTTTAATATAGTATCAGAGTCTAATTAACCCAGTGATCACGAGTTCTAATCTCACCCCATTCTATTTAATAAAAAATTAAGCAAAATATAATATGGATCTGTACGAATTTCAAGATCAAAAAACTTTCACTTGAGAGGGTGTTAGAAAATGATATAAATTATACTATAAAATCTGATAAAATAATTTATTAACAAGGAGAAAGATCATTAATTAATTAATTGAAGGTGTAATCGTTTACAATGAGCCTGATGTAACTAATAATATTAATAAAAAAAATAGAGAGGGAGGATAAAAGTAGAGGAAGTTGACATGATAAAATTTAGAAGAAGATACACAATCGAGATTTGTAATATTGCACCGGTAATGATGTTGCCTAGCTGTAGTATCTCATTGCCTCTCCTTTTTGGTGAAATGTCAAGAGATCGATCAAATTATAATAAAAACGACGATCGCATCGCTCAGAAGTGATGGTGGTTAGATTAGGGTCTGAAGAAGTACAATAATTATATATCTCCAATCAATTTGTTTCACATTTATCATTTGGGTTTTCGAGAAGGGTCTCCTTTTATTTTTCAAAACAATTTTGCTCAAATATTTCGTTTTCAAATTTACCTGAACCACAGTTCTAAATTGAACCTCATTTTACTGCACCATGATGCTTCTTGGACCACTCTTTTCTTTTCTTTTTTCAGGGCCAAGGAGAGGTCAGCTTCTTGGGTTTTCAGCTACAAAGTTAACTTAGAAAATACCTTCCTTTTGGAAAGAAAGATACAGCTCTACTTTAATCTCACTGTTCTTTCACATGGTATGCTGTTTTTGTCCTGAATAATTGTCATGTTTATCTTAGAATAGCTGCGAAAAAGTATTCTCTCTTTCTCTTCTTTCACAAACCCTAATTTGGCTGGCTTGTTCTTTTTTTACACCGTAATTTCTTCTTCTTTTTATGGTTTTGCAACTCCTTTGAGTTTTGTGCTCGTAACTTGTATCCACCTATTGTACGGGCATTACATACATATATAATTGCATAAAATGTGTATTCGTATATATGGACAAATTAATTTACATTGCGATTATTTCCCCCCCTTTGATCTATCAGTCACCAAATTAACCTCCCATTAACTATTTATCTTGTAAATAAATAAGACAGATGGGTAGAGAATCAATTTTTGAAATTGAATCAAACGAGAAAGTAGATTTTGCTAGAATATATTGCATGTTGAAAAGAAAAAAACCAATAATATGCACACATATATATTTCTAATTCAAAAGATTTATAGCTTACACTTTTGGTCCTTCATCTTTATCCTTACATATTGTTTCATACGAGAGTCCAGGAACTGTAGATCAACGCTGATAATGAATGTCACTTAAATTACCCCACCTTCTCCCAGGACAAGTTTAAGAGTAAATTCATCGCACCATATATGGCCGAGGAAAGAAAAAAAGCAACCTGTATCACTTAAATTACCCTAACTTGTATTTGTTTGCCCTGCATGCATGCATGCATGAGACAGTCTCTATGTATTCATTCATTTAAATATTTAGCAGATCACAGCCCTCTAATTCAAAGGGTAGAAGAAGGCAAATATAAAGTGTTAAAATGAAAATGATTTGAAGGAGCTTATACCATGCACGTGTCAAAATCATGGCCTTTATATAATTCCCAAGGCCGTACGACTGGTCCATTCCATCAAAATAATGTTATTTGGAATCGCAGTACTCCTCCTTTAATGTTATTAATCGCTTGCTGCCCCGCAGGTGAACCGTTTAATAATGTGTGTCCCCAAGCTGTCAGCAGTAGTTGACCTGTGATCGTGATTAAAATATGTACCTGTCTCCACATTCGGTGTTAATATATAACAGCTGCCTGCATTTTTCTCCCGCCGTGAGAGATGGGTGGGAGTTCAGCGACGATGGAAGATCCCGTCAACATCTATTCGATCCCCCGTCGCAAGATGATATTAACGCTTCGTTAATCCTCTTTATTTTCCTTTCATAAAATGAATCAACACATTGCTCAAAGCATCGGACCTTTTTTGATCTGTTTATCATTTCCTTCTTAAAATGATTTAATGTATTACTGCGGCTGGTTCAAATGTTGAAGAACTAGGGTGATTTCATGTGTTTTTTAATAAAATAAAATTAAATTAAATTAAAAATATTTTTTTATTTTAAATTAAAATTTTTAGTATTTTTAAATTATTTTAAAGTGCTGATATTAAAAATATTTTTTAAAAAATAAAAAAATATTATTTTAATATATTTCTAAAAAAAATATTTTTTAAAATATAACCTCGCCTATTAAACAATCACTAAATTATAATGGTCTAAAAGCCCACAAATATCCCTTCCCCTGCAAATAAATAAACAAACACTGTATTCTGATTGCTAACAAGAGAGTGGCTTCATCTGTGACGCGTCGGAGTTGGTCTTCGTATAAAAGCCACCATGTGAGGCGTCTGAGGTTGGTGAAGAAAGAAGGTAAGAAAATAATAGCACAACGGTAAGTAAATAGGATATTTTCAGGTTTAGATACGGCGGGAATATATTTATAATCTATTTATATTTAGTTATTTGATCAAATAAAATATTTTTTTATATTTTTTAAATATAAACATGTTTTTTTCTCATCATAAATATTGTTTTAAATAAAAACGATTTTACATGGTTGTCTAAAATATAAAAAATAATTAATTGAAGAAAAGTTTATAAAATAAGAGCAATAAAAGTAATAAAATAAATATTTTATTTTTATTAAATATTCATGAGAGTTTTTCTAATATATATAATTATCCTTGAAATAATCATTATTAATATTATAACAGCTATACTTTTATTTAAAAATAATTTCTTTGTAAAATAAATAAATAAATAAAATAATTAAGAAACAAAGAGTTGCCTTTAAAAACGACGGTTTTCGAGAATATAGTCATGATTGTTTTTAAAATGTATTTTTCACTTAAAAATATATTAAAATAATATTTTTATTTTCTTAAAAAATATTTTTGACTTTAACATATTAAAATAATTTAAAAACAATAAATTTTATTTATCAAAAGAAAAAAAAAGAAAAATAATCATTTTAAAAAAATACATTTTCAGTGCTTCTCAAACACAGTGCACATCTAGTAAAAATTATTTTTTTTACTGTGAAAGATTGTAAAATCTAGTTTTTAAATTTGTTTTTATTTGGAAATACTCAAAACATAGAATTTGTATAAATTTATTTTCAGTCTAAAAACAAACTATAATTATTTTTAAAATAAAAATTACATTTTCTAATTATTATTATTAAGAGTTACAAGAAAATCCCAGCTATTAAATTCAGTCTCATAGATATTTATTATCTCTTGGTTGAAAAGAACCTCTGTGTAAAATCAAATTCTCCGTGTAGATCAAAATCTCCAACTGCAGTATGAGCTTACACGATCGATTTAGAGCAGCAAATTACTAGTTAAGGGTGAATATAAAAGCTAAAAAATTGATTAAATATAGAAAATTGAAAACATAACTGGGAAATAACCTGATTAAACTAATTGGAATTTTTGGTTTGGTTTTTGTTTTTTAAATAATAAATAATAAATCAAAACCGAACTGCATTAGTTTAAATTAAAAAAAAATGAGTTATAATTTTTTATATTTTTCCGGTTCAATATAAATTTTTTAATTTATTTTTATTTTGGTTAAATGAGAGAAAGGAAATCGAAAGATTTTTTTTATTTTTTAATTAAAAACCAAAACAAACCGGATTTGTTTAAACCAAATCCAGTCTAGTTTTATTTTTTTATTGAATTGATTTTCAATTTAATTGATTTTATTGATAAAAATTGGATTGAACAGAACCAAAATTGCTCATCCCTGCTACTCATTAGTTATGGTAGTGGGTCGATCACCTATATATCTATATATATATATATATATATATGAAATTGAAATGGCTGTGTTGTCTGACAATAAAATATATATATATGAAATTGAAATGGCTGTGTTGTCTGACAATAAAATATATATATATGTATGAAATTGAAATGGCTGTGTTGTCTGACAATAAAATTTTTGAATATATGGTAAAGCGAGCGAGTGAGGGAGCCAACTGGAGGGGGAAGGGACAAGTCCGGACTAGAAATGTTATTTCCAAGAGCTGCCAGGCTCAGCTACTGTTGACTCATGATGTCATAGGACGTGATCTTATTTGTCCATGCCCGTACACATGACGACACATCTATTTTCCAGTGACGTCACTCTTAAAAGAAGGAAAGAGAGTAGACGACTGGCTGTCTTCTTCAGTTAGCGACCAGCCACCCACCTCATGGAAAAAGGATGAGGAAAAATTAAAAGTTTGGTCCTGCTCTATGAACGCCGTGGCGGTGCCATCACCGGAATCTGTCAGGTCCTCCGTGAAAAACCTGACATGTAGCTAGAAAAACTACTCTTAATTTTTGTGGGGTTCACATTTCATTTATATTTACTTAAATTAATTCCATTTGCTTCCTAGAATTCCTTGTAGAGTAGTAGGTTGGTTGCTGCCATTCTTTAAATCTTGAACGAAAGCCTGAAAAAACCGCTACTTTTACCTTTTCTTCTGAAATCTAGGGCATCAAAATGCCTATGGGCCAACAAAGTTTAATAAAAGAAATATATCATTTAAGCTGTTAGGTTTATATTGTATAAGAAGGTAATTTTTATATATTTATATTAAAATTAAAATCTTATATAAGTGTTATTCTAAATGTTTGAATTTAAGAGTTATTTTTCTATTAAAAATATAGAATTTCATTGACGTGATATTATGATGAAAATTTTAATTTTATACATTTAAATGCTTATCAAATCACAATTTATTAAGGGATATATTTCCAAAAATATCACGTAGTATAGGTGAATGGACACTTAGCATATCATATTTTAAGAAATTATTATTTACATCTTTCATTGGTATTGGCTTATCCAAAAGATAAAAAGAAAATACTTTTGTCCATCAGTCAGTAACCACCATCATGCCTTCGTAATTGCCCTTAACCAATGAGAACCTAGAAGAACGCCAAAATCCACCTGAACATGGTGAAGTAAGCAACCGAAAACCATGAAAAGAACAATGTAGCAGCCACTAAAAGAATTTTTCAAAGCTATTTTCACCCGCACTCGACCTACAGCCACCCTCACTCACTCTTTGTCCATCAAAATCAGCCTCCGCCACTAAAATAAGTAGTAAAATCGCAGACACCACTAGCAAGCCTGCAAAACAACTACCAGCATCAACATTTGCCACAAAAACCAGTGAGATGGAGGGAAATAGTTGAAAATTATGGTGAGGTGGGATAATTCAGGGTGTGTTTTAAAGTTACCAGTGAAGAAAGATGAAGAAGATGTAAGAGATTGGGCATCTGAAGGAGAGACCAAAATTGATTGGGTTATAGAGGAGCTTGCGTCGAATTAGATTTCAAGAAGTGAGGATACGTGAGAGGCTGGGTTGGGCTGGAATGGCTTGGTAGAAAAGGAGTTGAATGCAGTGCCTAGCTAGTTTAGAGAATTGTTAGCATGCCTTTCATTTGCGGCTCTTGATAAAATACTAAGGAGAGGAGTTACAATGGAGATTGATGCCAAGGAAGGCGGGGAGAAGGAGGCCGGTGTGAAGATGGAATAAAATGCGAAGATGGATTATGGTGCGAAGACGAGCGGCGGTTGCTGAGAAGAGGAGATGGCAGTGTTTTTAGCAGAGGAGGTGGGCGGTTGCTAACATGAGCCACAGGTGTAGGACCATCGATTTTAATTCCGGTTGGTAAAATGATTTTAGTTCCAAGGGTAAATTGGAGAGAAACGAGTCTAAGCGTGTTAAATTGAAAATCTGCAATAATTCTAATTTGTTTTTTTGAAAGGCGACTAGTGAGATTAAGAAACATGATTAAATTAAAATTATTATATAAAACCAAGATATAAAATGCAATTAATGAAAAGTTAGTATGCTCAAAATAACATGTATTTTTAGTAATTTTTCATTAGCGAATTAAAAAAAGCAAGGCAATGGTATCAATAATATGATCATGATAAATCTAAATTTAAAGAGTCAAAATACATGTAATAGTTAATTTATTAACTATAAGAATGAAAAAGAATCACATTAAAAGAAAATTCATAATAAATTTTAATGAAAAATATATTTTTATAACCGAGATTCAATCTCAGGTATGCAATGAGATCCTTCAATTTTAAATACAAATTTAACTCGTAACTAAATACTTATTCATTGTGGTTTACACGAAAAAATGATACAACTAAAAAAAATATATAATATTTAAATAATTATTTAGGAACATGGTGTAAGTTGTTTTTAAAAATATTTTTTATTTAAAAATATATTTTAAAAAAAATTATTTATTGTATCATCGCTTCAAACTAATTTTAAAAAATAAAACAAGAAAAAATATGCTTTTTTAAAAACCCTTTGACAACAAATATCAAACATATACTAAATCTCAAACAACAAAAGCACATTAGATATTTAGCTTGTTAACCAAAAAAGAATGGATTTGTGGTAAAATTCAAATTTAAAATAGTGAAGTACGCGTTACCGTAGACTTTGAGCAATTCATAATAATGGGGCACGCGTTTAAATTATTTGAACCAAAGACTATGCGTTGGAACAAGACAATTGTGAATTAAATAACAAAAAAAGTGTGTGTGTCTATATATATATACTAGCCAATGTCCCCGCGCCTCGTCGCGGGCGGCAGTATATTTTTTAACACAAAAAATATTAATTGTATGTGTATTTTAGTTATAATATAAATTTCATCAAAATAATAAATATGTGCATAATTACTGTGAAGTGCAAGTTTTCTATAAAATATATGAATTTTAAATTGATATAAATTTATTTGTTTTGTAGGTTTTAACGAAATAACCAACATGAAATTATCATCATCATTAAAAAAGCAAGAAGATTCGGATATTTGAATTATTAAATTAATTATATTAAGATTAGTTCATTTTATAGTTTAATTTAAATCATATTTAAAAATAAAATATAAATTGTGAGAAGACTTGCGATAATCAAATAAAAAAGAGGTAGTTAGTTTTCTATTCATAAAAAGATGAAAACATAAATTGAAAATTCATCCATATGTTATCGTCATTTTCTTTACTATAATAGTTAAAATTATTATCAACATTATTGCTCAAATAATTAAAATAATTAAATTACCTTAAAATATCAAAATATTATAAGAAAAAAAATAAAAATTATAATTATTATTATGCAAACAATAAAATCATAAAATTATCTTATCTGAAAAACAGGTAAAATAAAAGAAAACACACACAAAAAAAGATCAAGGGAAAAAAAGAGCAATATTAATTTTAAAATTATCATCAACATAAATTAAAATTTCAGAATGAAACTTAATAAAAATAAAACCCTGATAAAAAATATCCCCGTATCTCGTCTCGAACGACACTATATTTTTTTAACGTAAAAAATATTAATTGTGGTTTTTTTATATAATATAAATTTAGTAAAAATAATAAATATGTGTAGAATTCATGTGAACTGCAAGTTTTCTATAAAATATATGAATTTTAAATCAATAAAAATTTATCTGTTCAGTAGGTTTTAATGAGATAATCAACATAAAATTATCATCATCATTAAAGAAGCAAGAAGATTCATATATTTTATTTATTAAATTAATTGTATTAAGACTAATTCATTTTATAATTTAATTTAAATCACATTTAAAAATAAAATATAAATTATGAAAAGACCTGCAATAATCAAATAACAAATAAGTAGTTAATTTTCTATCAACAAAAAGACCAAAACATAAACTGAAAATTCATCCCTATGTTACTGTCATTTTTATTATTATAATAGTTAAAATTATTATCAATATTATTTCTCAAACAATTAAAATCATTAAATTACCCCAAAAAATAAAAAAGTTGAACAAAAAAAAAATAATCACAAAAATTATCATTGTTATTACGTAAACAATAAAATCATGAAATTATCTGATCCGAAAAATAGATAAAATAGCAGAAAGCACAAAAAAGAAAAAACAAAGTGGAAAAAAGAACAATATTAATTTTTAAATTATCACCAACATAAATTAAAATTTCAAGACAGAACCTAATAAAAACAAAAATTTGACAAAAAAAAATAAATAAAAAATCTAAAAACATTAATGAATAAATACGGACAGAAAACAAACACTTTCCAAATATTATATTTTATAATATTTTTATATCATTTTCATGTGATGATGTTAAAAATAATTTTTCAAACAAAAAATTATCATTTCAATATATTTCTAAACTAAAAAATATTTTTACCCTGAAAATATAAAAAAATCAAAATATTTTAACAAAAAATAATAAGAAAGTAATCATTAAAATTATCATTATTATTTCGGAAACAATAAAATTATAAAATTATTTGATCTGAAAAACAGATAAAATAAAAAAAATATAAAAATAGGGTAAAATGAGCAATAATAATTTTAAAATTATTATTAACATAAATTAAAATTTCATAATGAAACCTAATAAAAATAAAATCCGGACAAAAAATAATATAAAAAAATAATTTAAAAGTATAAATAAATAACAAAGTATAAAAAAAATAAATAAAAGTATAAATAAATAAAAATAAATATTTTTATATACTGATGTTAAAAAAAAAATAAAAAAATAATTATCATTTTAATATATTTTTTAAAAAATATAATGATAATGAGATTCGAAACTACATCATTACCACTAATCTAACACGCTAACCAGCTCCGCTGCCTTGACATCTCAACGCAAGCAAAATAAATCAATGCCTTAACATCTGAGTCAGCAGGCAATAAAAGTAAATCATGTTGATAGTGGTATTCGAACCCACGCCGTTTTCTACCACCCTCGCGTGTGTAGACCAGTTCCGCTGCCTGACCATCTTAGACAGTGTTTTATAGTTATTTATAGAATGTATGCAAGCAAAATAAAATCATGTAAATTGCGGGATTCGAACTCACGCCTTCGCGATTAACATCCAGCGTCTTTGACCAACTCGGCCACCTGCACATCTCCCTCATCCTTCGCCAAAACATATATAAATAGTAATTGTTACTGTGGATTCGAACAGTAAAACCACAACGCGGTTTATATATATATATATATATATATATATCAAAAGAAAAAAGAAAAGAATAGTTAAATTTCATAAAAATCATGTTTGTTTGTCTAAAGCAAATCTCATGACCTAGAGGTCCCCCGGCTAAAGGATAGGCTTTTCTTTTTCTATAATGAATAATGAGTTCATAAAGGTGTGTTAACCCAACTAACATGATTATATTAAAGAGTCTCCTCTTCGTGTCGCGTCTACTGCACAAGAAATCTTCAGGGTTAAGTTGCCTAATCTTCTGTGTAATAAAATCACGACCTCCATCAAGCTTCTTACCAGTTTTGGTCATTAGATATTTGATTTGGTGATTGCCCACGTGCTTGGCACGTGAAGGAAAGCAGCCGGGATCTCCTGCGACTGTATTCTTAGCACAATCTGGGTGGGGCTGGTCATCATGTTCGTCCTTGTTTTTTTCTTTGATATCTCTTTCAATTAACTAAAGCAGCATGTTTTTATATATAAAAATATATAGTTTCAGTTGGAACATAGCTTTCTGAAACACCGAAAGGAATCATGGCTACCATCTTCTCCACTTATTTCATCTAATTCTGCAGTATTTTATTATTATTATTATTATTAATTTGATTTCTAAGCTGATTGCTTTAGTTGATTGGCTAACGAGTAACGGTCCATAACAAATCAAAAGAGAAGTGGGGCAGTGAGGTTTATGATTCTGTCTACTGGGTTTTAGTTGGAAATGTGGGCTTCGATTTGTTGGTCTTGTGGGGCAAATCTAAACGCTAGTAACATTATTTCATCAGGCAACTTAAATATTCAAGTCACTTTTCTTTTTCCGCTTTATGAGCAGTCAATTATGCTTTGATTTTATGGTTATTCTTTCTGAGTATAATCATTACTGATATTATTTTTTTATTAAGGTATTATAACTTGTATTATCGCTAGAAATACATGCAGGTGGTGTGGTGCTAGCTAGTCTTGGAAGAAAAGGTAAAATAAATGTGAGGCTGGTGATATGGGCACCCAAATCTTTATTTATCAAGCAGGTTGACAAGGTCCTCTCCTCTCCCTTGATTAAGTTAAATGAATCAATTAATAATCTCTCTTGTGATTTTTGTTTTGATACTAATAGGGTGACAACTTCTTATACTCTATAGGAAGTCAGAGACAAGAACGATGGGTTGTTCTTGAAAGCCCGACTGAAGTAATTGCTCAAAGCAAAAGATATTGGCTGCAGCTACGTAATCGATGGTTCAGATAGAATTTTTTTGGATTAAAATCCATGTTTCTTGGAATATTATTTTTTAAAATCATAGTCCGGAATTCTAAATCATGTTCCAAAAGACATGCAAGGATCCAAAACGAAAACTTCAATGATTAGGGTGGGTGTGTACAGGTACCTTTACGGCAATATATAATCTGAGTATATACTCGTTGATCGGGGCGCCCTTTTCTCATTAGTTCTTAGTTCTGAGACAGTGCCGGCTTAACTCACACAGAGGAAAAGGGGCAAGGAAAAAAGGAAGAAGCGAAGGACAGGGCTTTGGAGTCATGAACATGATGATGGCAGATGTGAATGAAAAGAAAAGAAGAAAAGTTTGATATATGCTTTTGGTGGTTTCATTATATATTATAATATATATGGTTTTAAAGTAGTTCCGTGACTTGGGATTTAAGGACAAAACCTGCATCATTAGGTCAAATTCTCTTGGGACAAGGAAAGGCATCATGTCCTAACATGGTTTTGAAGCTCCAAACAAGGCATCCATAGGAGGCAGAGGCATATATAGTAACAGTTTATATCTTTTCAAAGGTTGTTAGCCAGAGCATTAACTAATCGTTACTGATTGACTATGGTTTTGTTTTATATATAATTACGAGAAAGAGTAACTTTTCATTTTTATTTTTTGCTTTCAAAGTTGATATTCTGAAGGCTCTCGAGTATGTTCATGCATCAGCAACAACAGGCATGAAGTTGTTAATTTTCAGTTTCACTTTCCAGTTCTTGATTGATTAGTCAATCCTCAGGATATGATGGGAAAATATTCCTGTAGTTTAACCAGAGGGAAAAAAAACAGAGAAATCCAATTTGACGCCAAGTTCCAGGCCCGCAACCCTTTCCTTTCAACTCCCTCGTTGAACATAATCCCTTTTTTTTCCTGTTAGATTGGGACTTCACTTGAATAATATCATGACATGATTTTAGTCGTTACCTATGCTTTCATCCCCCCCCGGTTCTCCCTTGTTTGAAGCGAGACACGCATTGACAAAGTGATTCACCATGTCATTATACATAGTTGAATGCGAGCATGTTACTTGTGGAAAAGGCAATCCTCTGATAAAACCAGAGGAGATCATTTTACAGAGAATGATTGGTAGGGGTAATGAAGGTAGCCTCACTTTTACTTCTTTGTAAATATCAGATGCATTTGTTTTCTTGCAAGTGTTCCTGACTTGACGTCTCAACATTTAACTTGTTTTTGAAAGCAGCCTCTAACATCGATCCTAACCCTATCCACCACCCAAAAACATCATGCAGTTCTTTTGTTCTTTTCTGGTCATTTGCAAGACCTATTGCCACGATACTGCTCCGGTATAAATTTACAGTATTTGAGTTTGAATCCAAAATGTTATATACTGGAAAGGATGGAAAAACTGGTTATATATATAGCCGAAAACAAGCTAAAATATTCCAAGTTTCTGGTTATTGTGTAACACAATACTAGTATTAGTGCATACCAAGGTTCACGTGAGTGCAGATCATCTACAATCAGCTTGTAAACCAGTTGAAGTAACAGTCCGATGATCCACCATGAACATCCAATGTTCAAAGCATTAATTGTCAGATCAGATAAACTGCCTTTTAACTGTTGCATCAACGCATGGATAGCCAAATTGAGGGTCATGCACAGTAAAATAATAGCAGCAGCAGCAATAGTATTATCAGCAGCCACCAAAAATAAGATTGATTTTCTTTGGTTTTCACAAGTGTAAGCCTCTCTATCCTCATGAATAAACTTTATTTTATCCCGAAAAGTGTAAAAAAGAAACAAAAAAAAATTAAACAAAGTCCATACACAAGAGTCATATGGGTTTATAGGCTTGTCCGAGGATTTACTATCTAAAATATAGCAAAAAATTACTGGACCAATTAATAATTTAAATATTTATAATGAAAAATATAAAAACAGTAAATAAAATGATAAAAATAAACAAATAAATAAAAAAAGAACTTGAGCTCATCCAATGTATAGAAACCGAATGTTGAAGGGTGAAAAACAAATAAACCTAGTTAAATTGTATTAACTCACAAACTTCGTGACTATGAATATAAAATTGGAATATTCTTGTAGAAAAAAAACAAGGAAAAAAAGGATTGCTTGATAGGAAAGGGCAAAAATAAGTATAAAGATCAATTTTTAATATATGAATGATAAAATTAATTTAAAAAAAATATAATATAAAAAATTCAACATGTGTTAACATTTGAAATCAATGACTGATCATAAATCGTACACTAACAAAATGAGTAAAATAATAACACAAAAGTCTTAAAAAAAGAAGAAGAAAAAAACTAAGTAAAACCCAACAAACCTCCTACATGTTTTTGAATTTTTTTTCTTCAAATTAAATTTTTATGTGTTTTTGGTTTATTTTAATATGTTGACGTGAAAATGAGATTTTATAAAAAAAAATATTTTAATGCGTTTTCAAGTAAAACACTTTAAAAAAAATATTTATCATGGTTTAAAACACCTCATGGGTACCTATTGAGAACATGATTTATTCTTTTTATAATTTATAAGCATAAAACTAGAGTTTCATTCATGAATAATTGAATAAGCTATTCGAGGTTATCATAAATTAAATATGTTTAGTACCATAATATATGGGTTCTACTTAAAAAAAATTGTATTAGATGAGTAATTTGTGATCATACAAGATTAGACACCATAGTTAGGGGAAACATAGATGATAGATTTAAACGAAGAAATAATTAATTAATTGATCTAGAAGTCATATATAGATGTGATTGATAAGTTATGTTAGCTATCTAATTTAATTTATTTTGACTTTTTAACCCATTCAAGGTCATAAAAATTATTTGAGACTTTAGCCCACAAAATAATATAAGTGAGATTTTTCGAATGAATATAGAGGGTTATTAATATGTATGAAAATAGTAGGAGAGAAAATTATATAAGAACAATTAAAAAATATATATATATATATTTCAAACATATTTTAGGTTTATATTATATACCTATTTATAAATCAATTGCTAACGTTATCATGAACGAAAATTATTTTATTTTAAAATAATAACATAATTAGATAATTATTTAATAAAATCTCAATATTCTCTTAAAATTTTAAAAAAAAAACATTGAGAAAAAAATGAAGGGTCAAATGTGAATGTGACCCAACATGAAAATCTAGACATGTCTTAGCCTTAAAGCATATGCTCGCGGAATTGGTTTTAATTTATTTTTTGTAAACAAGCACACAACATGACCCTCATGCGCTTAGATCTAGAAACTCAGGACTGCATACTTGATTTTTGTAAAACGATGTCGTCTATCCTCATTGTTTTTTCTTTTTCTTTCAAATTTGGAAGACAAAGCAGTTCTTGTGTGGCCGAGCGGCACATCATTCATCATCTTTCTTTCTTTAAACACTACAGCGACTACTGAATTTAGGTCTAAGTTTTTTGAGCCAAAAAAATCTAAATTTTAAATATTTTTTTCACCCATAAACATGGATGAAAACCTTATTTATAAAATAAAACACATTTTAATTTACTTAAAAACACAAGACTAAATGCTCATTTGAGAGTGTGGTTTAGATTATAATTCAAATTATTTTTTGTTCAGAAATGCATTAAAATAATTTTATTTTTATTTTTTAAAAACTATTTTTCACATATTTTAAAAACACCAAAAACATCAATTTAAGGTAAAAATATGTACGTTTTGATTTTACCTTTTCTAGTATCATTGAAGGTGGAAACCACTTATTTTAAGTTCTACTAGCCAACACCCCCGCATCACGGGAGACACCATATTTTTTTTAATGCAAAAAAATTAAATATGTGAGATTTTTTTATTATAATATAAATTTTGGTAAAATAATAAATTTGTGTAGAAAGTCTATTAAGAGAAAAAAAGAAAAATATTTTCATAAAAAACAATATCTAAAATTATCATTATTATGACGCAAACAACAAAATCATAAAACCATATGATCCGAAGAATAAATAAAAGAACATAAAACATGAAAAAAAAACAGAGATAAAAATAGAGCAATATTAATTTGAAAATAATCACCAACATAAATTAAAATTTTAGGTTTGAACCAAATAAAAATAAATCCCCAATAAAAAATAAAACAACAAAAACTAAAAGCATAGATGCATAAACACGGATAAAAAATAAATGTTGTCCATGAATGATACAAAAAAGTAGCAAATAAAAAATTCAAACAATAAGGACCGAAATGAAAAATAGAATATATAATTAATTGCAATCGAACAACAAAATTAAAACAAATAAAAATATTAAGACCAAAATAAATAAATATATTTTTTAAAAAATTACAATGTAATTTTTTTTAAAAAATAAAATAATAAGGATTGAAATGAAAAGTACCATACATGACAAATTTCAATTGGAGGACACAATAAAAAAAAAATTAAAACAAACTATATAATTAATTTTAATTAAAGGAAAAAATTGAAATAAATAAAACATTGGGATCAAAATAAATAAAGACATTTTAAAAATATTGTAATATTTTTATAAAATTAAAAGAATAAGGACCAAAATGAAAGATATAATATGTCATAACCCGATTTTGGGTTATTCCCTGAATCTACTCAAAAATAAGAAAAAATAAAATAAAAAAGGGGTTGGTGTCGATAGAAAAATCAAAGCGGAAATTTTGGATTTTTTTGGAGAGGTTGATCGTATCTCTTATGGGCCCAGAAGTGAAGGAAAATACAGATTCAAGGCTAGCATAATTTATTATCGGATAAATCGGTGTAAAAAAATTAATTAATTAAGTCAAAAGATAAATTATATTTTTATATGCTAATTTGATTTAATCATTGGCCAATTAAAAATAAAATTATGTTTGAGGATTAATTAGGGTCTAATTGAAGAATTTAACTAAGCGCAATGACTTCATTTTATTTTAAATTGGTCAAATGAATTTTATTAAGGGTTTAGTCAATGAGAAATCAAGTTTTTAAATTTAATGTAGGCTCAATTGATGAGAATAAAATTTTTAGAGGCCAATTTGAATTTACTCGAGCCAATTATGCGAAATCGGGGACCAATTTGAATAAATTAAGAGTTTAATGTATGATCGAGGGTTAAATCGCGTAAATCATAAATCAGGGACCAAAATAAAAAAAGGCGCACAATGTTAAGGATGTTCTTGAAATGCTGATGGGGATACAATTGCACAAATTAAAAGGTTTTAAAATTGATTGGGGATGCAAGTAGAACAATTATAGGGTTAAAGACCAAATTGTACTTTACCCTCATACACATCAAAATTGAATGTTTCCTGCACTGTTCCGACACTTGAACAGTGCAGGAAACACAGGGCTACAACGGCTCTCTGTAGCCCTCAGCCCTTTGCAATATACAGCCACACAACACACAATATGCATGTTTTCCTTTATAAATATGTTCATCGCAGCTGCCATAAGAAAAAAGAAAAAACAAAGAACAGAAAAGCAGGAAATACGAAGGAAAACTTTACGTAAAAAACTTCGAATCTTCATCCCTCTCATTTCTGGTCTATCTTTTTTTCTCTCCTCTGTGTTTTCTCTCCGTCCAGACCACTCTCTCCCTCACTAAAGCCAGACACCGACGTCTCTCCCCCCCCCAGCAACCATTAACCCTGGCCACCACGCACCATATCGACCTCACCAGAAGCTCCCCCCTCCATCGTCAACCCAAACCATGGTCCTAGACAAGGTTGGAAGCAGCAGCAGCCGTGACTGCAATGTGACCCGTGCACCTTTCGACGTCAACTCTAGTCCCCACAGGCCACCATTTCCAACGCCACCATGACTAGAAGAACCACCTCGACGTCCTCTACACAAAGGTGTTATCAGGTACTCCATTTGTCACACTCGAAAATCTCCCATTTTACTGTTCATTCTTTCCTACATGTAGCCCGATTTGCTGTTCATTGTGAACAGTAAACCGGGTCGGGTCGGTCTGGGGTTGGTGTCCGGCCTGACCACTAAATGAGACGGGCTTCTAGCTCGAGGGAAAGACGGGCTTCCGACCCCTTTGGACTGAAAAACCAGTCCGAGAATAAATAGGTCGAAGCCCAGTCTTAGATTATATGGGCTGCGAGCCCACCCCCATGTAGGCAGGCTGGTAACCTGGCCCATCAGGGCTGGTCAGCCAGCCCACCATTAAATAAATAAATAAATAAAATAAAAAATATACAAATTTGCATAAAAAAATATTTTTTTTAATGATTAAAACAAAAAAAAATATATTGTTTTCATGCATACGACCAATACACTTGTCGCACCCCATTGCGAGAGCACGGCGTCACGACGACCATCCCCGTAAGCGGGGGCATTTATGTGTCAGGTTTTATCTTTATTTTATGGAAAAGGAAGTCGCCACCTAGTATTATGGTTATTAGAAAACCTAAAGTTGGTCTTTTAGAAATTCTAAGGCAAGGGACTGGTTGCATAAAGGGAAGGTTTTAGCACCCCTAATACGCCCTACTTAAGATAAGCTGCTTGACGTTTTGGCTTGCTTATGATTGGCTAAGGTTTTGATTTTTCAAAGAATATGTTGGTTGAATGATAGTGGTGTATTATCCCTGCCGAATATTTTGGATATTAACCCCTTAGGATTTATTTATCCAAACACCAACAGTGAATAATTACAAATTATCTCCACCGAATATTTTGGATATTCACCCCTTTAGGATTTATTTATCCAAACATCAACAGTGAATAATAGCAAATTATCCCTGCCGAATATTTTGGATATTAACCATTTTTGGATTTATTTATCCAAATATCAACAGTGAATAATAAACCCAAAAAAAAATAAGATTTAAATACTTTTGGAATATTGGCCAATACCCTTTGGATTTTACCAATGTGCTGTAGAATCCAAAAATGCGAGAAATGATTTTTCTTTACGAAATCCATGCTAAAATACATTTTTCTTCAAAACTCCAAGATAATATTTTTTGAAACAAAAAGAATATTTTTTAAAATATGCTAGTGTATTGGCCGTATGCACGAAAATATATATATATATTTTTTAAAAAAAAATATTTTTTATCCAAATTTTGTATTTTTCTATTTTTTATAATATGTATTTTTTGTGGGCTGGCTACCCAGCCCTGATGGGCCGAGAGGTCCATCATTTGGGGTTGGACTGCTAGCCCCTAGTGGGACTATGGCCCACCCATTTGGCTTCGTTGGGCCTTGTCCTCGGCCCAGCCAGCCCACTGTTCTGCATAATGCAGAACAGTGGCACGGGTGGCACGAGGGAGTGAATTAATTCACTCCCCCTTGTATGAAGATGATGATGTATAGTAAATGAGAGAAATTTCAAGTGTGGCAAAAGGCAAAATTGTAAATATCGTTGGGTAGAGGACGTCGAGGTGGTTCTTCTCGTCGTGATGGCGTCGTAAATGGTGGCCTGTGGTGTCCGGAATGGTCGTCGAAATCCGGCCTACGTTGTTGCTGTGCCCGTTGCTGCTACTGCCTTCGTCTAAAAAGGTGGCTGGGCTGCCGGTGTTGAGGCATAGTTTCTATCATGGTGGTGGGGAGTTAGGTGACGAAGTAGTGGCCGGAGTTAATTGCTGGAGTTGTTGCGCTGAGAAGGAGAGAGATGCTTCGGTTTGGCTGGTTTACAGAGAAACAGACCTGCAAAAACGAGAGAGAGGGAGGGAGGGAAAGCGTTGCACAGACGAAGAAGATGAAGAGTTATTCACGCTGTTATTTTCATGCAATTTGTTACATAAATCTCCTCCCACTGTTATTTTCCTCCTTTGTTTTTTCTTCTTTTTCCTCTGCTCGACTCTATCTCTATTCTTGTATTTTGGCTCTGTCGTTTGTTTCAAGATCTTTGTGTTTGTTTTTGAATTTTTTTACTCTGTTTTTTCTTCTTCTTTTTCTCTATTCCTCTCTGCTCTTTGTTTTTTCACGCTCTCAGCCTTTTCTAAAATTCTCTTATCCATGCTCACTTTCTCTCATATTTCCCCCCTGTTTCTCTTCTGCGCGTCGGTCCCCCCTTCTAGTCTCTGCATGTTGCTATTTATAGCAATAAAAACACCCCATTCGGCTGCCAAATGCTTAATGCAGGTATAGCTATTGAACATTGAAGGCAGGCATGCGGATCATTCAAAGCTGAGCACGCTGGACATGTAACCCAAAAAAAAACAATGCAACTTTCAAGAATCATGCAGCCGACACATGCAATGCAATTTTCAAAGATTTTTAAAGGTAAAAGCATGATTTGGTCCCTCAATTTTTAATTGCTCTAATTGGCCTTAAAAACTTCAATCTCAACCTTAGCTTTGCGCACCTTTTTATTCTGGTCCTTAATGTCTGATTTGCGCAATTTAATCCTCAATTGATAGTTAAACTCTCAATTTGGCCCGCGATTTCGTATAATTGACTTTAAAAAATTCAAATCAGTCTCCGAAAATTCCAATCTCATCAATTGCACCCAAATTAAATTTGAGAAATGACTAAACCCTTAATAAAATTAATTTAACCAATTTAAAGTATAATTAAGTCAACGTGCTTAAATTAAATAATTGGACCAAAAATTAATTCTCAAACATAATTACACTTTTAAAATTGCCAATGATTAAATCGAATTGACCCATAAAAATATAATTATATCTTTCAACTTAATTTCCACGCAGATTTATCCGATAATAAATTACGTTAACCTTGAATCTGCATTTTTCTTCATTTACGGGTACAAGAAAAGTAGGATCGAGATCCTGAAAACATCCAACATTTTCACCTTGATTTTTCAGCCAACACCTACCCCTTTTATTTTAATTTTTCTTATTTTTGGGTGAATTGAGGGAAAGACCCAAAATTGGGTTATGACAACACTAACATATTTTAAAAATTCCTTGTCTTTCAAAAATATATATTATCTCAGAGTTTGAAGAAAAAATGTGTTTTAGCATGGATTTTGCAAAGAAAAATTATTTTCTCGCATTTTGAGATTTTACAACATGTTTGTAAAAATTCAAAGGGTATTGGCCAATATTTCAAAAATATTTAAATCTTATTTTTTGGGAATTTATTATTCACTGTTGGTATTTGGATAAATAAATCTTAATGGGTTAATTATCAAATTACTCAGCGGGGATAATTTGCTATTATTCATTGTCGGTATTTGGATAAATAAATCCTAAGGAGTCAATATCCAAAATATTCAGCGAGGATAATTTGCTATTATTCACCGTTAGTGTTTGGATAAATAAATCCTAAAGGGTTAATATCCAAAATATTCGGTAGGGGTAACTTGCTATTATCCATTGTTGATGTTTGTATAAATAAATCATAAGGGGTCCATATCCAAAATATTCGATGGAGATAATTTGCTACTATTCATTGTTGGTGTTTAGATAAATAAATTCTAAGGGGTTAATATCCAAAATATTTGACGGGGATAATACACCATCATCATTTAACCAACATATTCTTTGAAAGATCAAAACCATAACAAATCATAAGCAACCCAAAACGTCAAACAGCTTGCCTTAGGTAGGGCGTATTAGGGGTGTTAAAACCTTAGGTAGGTCGTATAAAGGGTGTTAAAACCTTCCCTTTACGTAACCAGTCCCTTGCCTTAGAATCTCTGAAAGACCAATATTAGGTTTCCTAATATTCATAATACTAGGTGGGGACTCCCTTTTCCATAAAAATAAAAATATGACCCCCACATGAATTCCCCTGCTCACGGGGAGGGTCGTTGCGACGTCGCGCTCTCGCTTACGGGGTGCGACAGAATATATGACAAATTTGAATTCGAGAACCTAATTAAAAACAATTAAAACTTGCATACTGAAATAATTAAAAGAATCAAAAGTAAACCGAAAATAAAAAATAAGGACTAAACTGAAACCCAACATATATAATCAATCTCAATTGAAGAACACAATTACAATAAATCAAAAACTATATTAAAAAAACAATAATAGAAGCGAAATCAAAAGACCAGGGATCAAAATAAATATTTCGCAAACTTTAAGGACCAACGTGTATTTCCGGGCGACAGGAGAGAGAAAAGGAAGAAAGAACTTAAATGCATCCATCGGAGCTTCCCAGGCCACCCTAAAAAGACACACGCCTCACCGGGAGAAAGATGACATGACGGTGCACTATGAAAGATGGCAGTATCAGTTTTTTAACTACTATATGGAGGCACGCGTACCGAATACATTGCAAACACGTCCGTACGATGTGCTTGCAGTCTTTTCAAATAAAATAATAGACAATTATCTATACACTCTTAAACCCACCCGATAACAACGAAAAAAATTTGTGGAAAATACAACAATACCCCCTGTTCTAGGGCCTATGTTTTGTCATTTTCGAGGGTCAATTTCATAGTTATATTGTGCAATAAATTCACAAATATCATCCATGTCCCATGAAAATTATGAAACTACCCCTGGTCCTGTTGGCCTTATTTTATCATTTTTTAGGACTATTTGCATCGTTTTATTGTGCAACAAATTCGGAAATATCATCTATTTTTCTTGAAAAATTCTAAAATACCCCTAGTCCTAGGGGTTAAAACTTTCGATCCTTGAGACAAAATGATAATTTTACTATTACAATGAAAAGTGATCTGAGTCTATGTGAATAGTACGAAGTCTACAAGAAATTCACATTTTATTTTTTAGTTAATATTCATGGACAAATCCAAAGACACCAAAATTGAAGTTATAGGTGGCTAGAATCTAAGGCAACCAAAGTTTTTCCTTATCTTGAAATTTTTTGGTGATCTATCTCTTTTACCTCAAGTTATAAGGATTTAAAAGTTAAATAAATAAATTTTAAGATCTAAATAAAATTTTCAGAACTATAAAAAGCTGGACTTTAAAAGTTAAGATTATAGGATTAAGTTTTAGATTTACATGCCTTGTTAAACATGGAAAAGGCTATCATTTTTTTAAATATTGATTTTAATCCTGGTTCTTTAAATTTTATTTTTTAATAATTCAAAATTATCTTGTGTAAAATTGATATGTCATCTAGTACCAAAAAATTATGAACACCCAAGGAACATTTATGAAAGGCAATTAAAAAAAAAATGTAAAATCAATATGTCATCCAAAACCAACAACGATTGTGTCGTGGTCTTGATTGTTCTTTCTTTTTCTATTTTATTTATTTGATGAAGCATGGCTTTCTTTTTTTATAGTCTTGTTTAGTCCATGTTGTGTTTTATTTAACAATTATTGTTAAATTTGCTTTTTTTTCATCCTTAATAACTTTCAAAGGCATATCATGATTAAAGGCTTGAATCCTTCTAATCATTATGTTTGATTTTAGAAAACTTTCATGTTTTTATGGATCAAGTATGCAAATAGTTGGGTTTTTTCTACTTTTTTGAGGTGGGTTAATATTAATGAAGCATTGATTGAAAGATTTTACTTTTTCCCTTTTCTTTGTAATAACATATCTCTTTTCTTGCATAGTTTTTAGTTAGTAAGTGTTTTGTTAATGCCTAACTTACACCTTAAAAATTATTCGAGTTTGAGTTTTCAAGCCCTGAAGAACCAATTTTAAACTTGTTTTCACCTTAAAACACCCTCAAATATCTTAAAACATAAAAAAAAAAATCATTTCAAACTTAAAAAAAAAGCATAAAATGACTAAAAAAATCCTATTGGGTAAGAAAAACTTTATAAGTTCAAATTTAACATTATTTTTTTCTACATTACATGCTCTCACAAACTCTTTTCAATAAAAAATAATATTTTTTATATTGATAACAACAATAGTAATA